>CM034151.1:668917840-670276590 GCA_019776745.2 Taxus chinensis
AATGTGAAATTTCCTGTATTCTGCAAACCACAATAGGAACACTACAACCAAACACTCTGCCAGAAATACAAAGAAACAACAAGAATGCACTGTATAAAAAAAATCACCATAGCTGATACGGCCCCGTCGTTGGTGACTGACGAGAGGTCGCTGAATGAACTCCAACCTCCTGTGCCTCCTTCCTCCAAGAAATTCACTTAGTATAGAAATTTTTCATATTTATAGTCAATTTCATCTGTTATTTGTTCATCTCTAGTTTCCCATTCTATAATTTTGCTTACATCTGTAGGTTTTTTTTCTTTTCCATCTACTATCCTCCATAGATTTTTATTCATTAACTGCATCTGGATTTTTACTCTCCATGTATGGAATTTCAGCCCATTAAATTTATCTAATGGTGTATCCATTTTTCTGAATCTAAATATCCAAAAAAAATTGAATGTAGATTTGAATTACCTTTGATTATTTGATTTCTTCAAAAAAAACAGCAGTGATCAATGTGCTGTATAGTAAATTGCACGTTTCTTCCAAAATACAAACTGAGTTATGCTGAAATTTCTCCTGTAGCTTTCCGTATAATAGATCGTTCCACGTACAAAACTTTGGAGAAACCCAGATCGTGAAACAAAAGTTACAAGATTATCTTCGAGACAAATTTAACCTGCTCTGGTACCAAATGTAGAAATTACTCTGATCTAATTCAAAGAATCCATGAAATAGTTACAGACAATAATTGAAATCAACAACTCTATATTATATGTTTATTATATTCACTATTTCATTACACTCCATTATATAGGAGATGTAAAATAACAATCCTTACAACAACATTTGTCTTCATGTACAACCATACACCTATATGGTTTCAACCTCTCACAAATATAATAATAAAACAATACTAATTGTTTTATTATTCTAACTTACTAACTTACCACATACTAACCACATTTTACATTTACTATTTACATTTACATAGTAAATGTACTTTCACTAATTTACCATAATAATAATTACACATGTACTTATTATTCACCCATACAAATGGAGCACTAAGATATATTTCCTAACAGATTTAAGACCTCTACATCTAGACATACCACTAATCTTGATTTCTTGGTTATAAACCCTCTTGAACTCTTTTGTTAGGTCCCAAAGCATCCTTTTAGTCTTAGACAGTCACTTCTAGTTAAGATAAGAGAAAATATATCTTCTCAAACATGAACAAGAGAAAAAACTCCATTTTCTCACCTTGAATGTTCTTGTGATCATCATTTCAACTTTCATGAGATTAAACAATAAATCCCACTATCTATGGAGGTACCAAGCATACTCTTAGCAACAATCTCAAGTTATACTGGACTATGTCATAACTCTGTAGCACTGATATAGTTTCAACTTTGTGGTTCAAAAGCCAATTATTAGACCAAAAAAATAAATTTTCTTGTCATCCACATAAGATCAAGCCAAGGATAAATCTACATATTTTAGAACAATAAAGAGAATGAAACACACATTCATGTGAGTTAATGTCACCATACTCTGCCTTTACACCAACCATGTACATGTAGCTTATTGTACTTTGTCTCTATAGGAGTTCACTTTTCTTAATAAGTAACATTAGGATAAATCAATTACATACTTAGCTAAGATCATTACCATATGATCTTCCAAGCATTCCAATATCTTAATTACTTAAAAACCACACCAAGAATGAATGGAAACAATTATTCCATACTTGAGACATCATCATGATGATTTGTGTACTGTAGCATGAACTTCATTGCAACATTTGTGATCAAAATTTAACACTAAAGTACTTGTCTCAGGGCTAATTAAGGGGAAATGATTATTTTTATAATTTGAGACCCACTATGGCCAATCACAGATTATAAAAACACAAACTAGGATCCTTGTGAGAATTACTTATAAAAATATAAACATCTCAGGTTCAGGGGTAAGGGTCTCCTCACACAAACTCTTGCATCTTCAACAGTCACATAGTTTTTCCTTCTTCAAGAATCTCATGTAGTTTGACTTTTCTGAGTTCAACCATTGATCTCCATTTTTTCATGAATATAAAATTTACAAGAACACTCAATCAAACCTTAGAAATAAAGTGGATTCCTTCACAATGAGAGCACAAATCAAAATAGGTCATATACACAAATTTTTCTATATAATGCCTTCATATTGTTTCAAGCATGTAGCTATCATTCCTTTTCTCATTCAACAACATGATTTCTTCATGTTGATGACTGTGTAAATTTTTCATGGAACTTCTTAACCTCTTCATCAAACTTACCACTGAACTTGAAATTCCTTCATAATGGAGAGGCCTTATTGTATTTCACACTCAATAATTAGATTCTAAAGCAAGATTTTCAATCACACATCTATCTTTGACAATATAGCACTTACAGTCCATCTACCGTAATATTTCCATTTGCATTTCATGAGAAAACCATTTAGAACTCTATGTACTTGACTCAGCTGAGGGTTTTGACATTAAATCCTTAGTCCATTTGCACCATTCTTTAGAATGCCTTGACGACTTAGATAATCATCTATAGGATCATAACACATCATATTATACCCTGCACAACCATTATACTTTGTCAAAAAATTTGAATCAAGCTATTTGAGTATACAAGACAATATATCTTACATGACAACCTCAACATAGGGATTAATAAGTTTTTTCTTCTATTAGGATACTCCAAACGTTGATGGAAGATACCTCTGTTTTTAATATCTAATTTCTAGAGCATTTCATATAGATTAACACAGACCCCGATACCTAATTTTATACATCTGCCACTTGTAGTAGGTATGTTTTGATGACTTCTCAACCATTTCACTCTATCAATACAAAATTAATACCCAAATTGCACTTGTTAGGACTCTTTCACCCTTCATCAAGAATCTTTCAATGATTTTTGTAATATAAATCTATCTGAGTCAACCTCTTGCATGGATGAAGTACTTGTTAACATTCTTACCTATCAAACATATTGAATACTATTATCTTCATCTATATATTCGATACACTCAAACTTTGACCTTTGTTGAAGCTTTTCATGCTTGTCAGAGGCCTTAAATACATTCTCCTTCATGCTAGAAGTAACACAAATCTCATTGACTTGACTGCTGACTAAAATAACCACTTACTCACTGATAACATAGATTGGGATATGGATTTTGCATACATGAACACCTTACCATACTTGATACGACACCATAGTGACGTTAATTACAACATCTTGATACATGATGTAGGATTTCAATGCTTGATTACACACATACACATACTTTGATAACCTTTGAAGGAAAAAAAATTGTTGCTTGAAAGACCTATAGCACCAGGAGTATCTTTTGATCCTTTGAACATATCTTTTATAGGATGAGATCATGAAAAAAAACTCTTTACAGATAATACTTGGTGTAAATTTTGAGCACTAGGGCTGATCAAGTCTTTGGAGACCAAGACACTTCAATGACTTAAGAACTCGGGTCAGATTCACCTTGACATAGACTATGAGAATAACCAATTAGACTTAACCAAGTTTCCACAAATTTTGAGCACTATACAAGATAAACATAGACTTCTAATAACAATTATGAATCTTTTATTTCATGACAAAGAAAAAATCTCTGACATGTGACTTGAAAGAATTGACTCAGACTATACAACACAGACGATCATACTACTACCGATTTAAGAAGACTTTTCACTGATTAGAGACCTTTGACAAAATGAGCATGACACATTACATACCATGAAAAAATCAGACTTTGATATATAGTTTCAAGACCTAATAGGGCAATTTAACCTTGACATGGAAACTATGAAACTTAATTCCTCAAGGAGATCTCATAAAGCTACTAACTCACCTTAGGAGTATGATCATATTTTTATACTACACATTTTTACAAGAAAACATGTGCCATAACATTTAAATTTTTCACTCAAGCTCACAAATTAATAATGAAACAAATTAGATTTCAACCATGACAAGACCATATGACACAAAAATCACACACCTATAAGAGCAATGACTCAGAAAAATAAGGGAGGAGTCATTCTCCATACCTTACAACTTTTGAGGTATCCAAAACTCCTAACTTTCTTATCTTGTCATGAACTAAAGCATGAAGATTCTAGTGATCTTCTTGAACTTAAGAAAACATGCTTCCTTGAGATGACTTGGACCTATTAACCTTGTTATCCAACTTGATTCCATTTGAATATTCCTTGAAAACCTTCATATGATGTATGATGGGATAAGATTAATTCTTCTTCCCTTAACTTAATTGTTCAGTCGTAATCACTTCTGAATTTGGAGTATTCCTCTTTATTTTAACCTCATGATTAGGTTCCTTTGACTTTAATTTTTGGAATAGACCTATTAATGAAACTTCTCTTGTTTGGAAAAAATATTGCAATATGATTGTATTGTTGACAATTGAAGAAAACAAAAATCCTCTTCCTTCTAGGCTAAAAAACACTTAGGTTCCATCGACAATCCTTAGCCTCTATGTCCATACTCAGAACATGAATAACATACACCATTGAAGAGAGATACATAATTATTGATCTAGATCTATGACTAAAATCATGGCAAACAAAACAATATCGATTGAATAAAGATCCATACCTCATAACATTAGGTTTCTTAACTGATTTATATATTCTTGGAGCATATTGATTAATCACCTTCTCAGCTGGTTTACTACTTGGAACAACTTCATAATCATCCTTCTTTTACTCTCCTTCAAATCCTAGGCCCATTTTTTCAGTTTTTGCCTTGTTTACTCTTCATCATGTCATTAAGATCCTTATATCTCTTCTCAAATCTTTCCTACATCTTCAACTCACTAGATGCAATTTCCAAATATGTTTCTAGGGATTTTAACCTTTCTTCATACATGGAACAAACTTTCTCTTTGTCCTTTAGGGTATTGGAGACACTTTCAATTTCAGATTTCAAACCCTTGATGGATAGCTCATGATATTTATGCATTTTATACATATTATATTGTAGTTCACACACCATAGACTCAAAAACTTCATATTTTTCTCTCCAAGAATTAATAGGACATATCCATTTGTGCTTCAGATAATCTCCTTCAGGCTGTCAAACTTCTATAAAATGACCCGCTCTGATATCAATTGTTTGAAGCACAATGGACTGATGATTGGGGGTGTGAATCCAACCTTAAATTTTAATACTTCATTTACCATTATAATCAGCAAGTAACATCATTTAACCATTCACATATATTCAACCATAGTATAATAAATGTGTAGAATATAAATAATGAACCACAACACATGAAACAGAGGCTCATAGACAAAAGATTTAAGTGGAGAAAAACTCATGGGGAAGAAAACCCACTGAGACATAAACATTACATTATCATGCTTCAAATTTAGCGAGGCTTCAACCACACAATGAGGACCAACCATACAAGGAGCACCAACCCCTAAATAAGCGAAGCACCCACTCCATAAGGAGGATAAAACCCCCTAAACATGACCAAGTACCAACTCATCCATCTGAAGATGTTTTATCTTTTCTTATACTACTACCAAAAATGATGGAGATCACTAATTTATCTCATAAACCCTAGCTCATACCCTAGGGCATCAAAAAATTTCTTTCTTCACTTTTCTTTACTCTATCTTCTTGATCTTGTGTTTTCATGCCTTCCTTATCCTATCATCATTATATTCCTCAACCTTCAAATCATGATCTCCTACCTGAAAAGTATCTCTTTCTAGGTTGCACACCTTCCCTCTTAAAGCATTGGTTCAAAATGAACTAAACAAGCACTTAAATATGTTTTTTCTTCCTTCAAAAAAATAGGATGGTTCTTCATGATAAATGTAACCCAAAAAACTCATAACATTCAATTTTTTTTATTGAAAATAGTCACATATGACCCATATAGATCATCCTAGCCTAAACCATCATTTCATGTGCCAAAAATGGCTCAAAACCCCATGAGTACAATCTTAAATTTTCTTTAACATGATTCACATACTTTTTCATGGCCCATTAACCATTACATATGAGTGAAAAAACATTCAAAATGCATACATACTGGGCCTAGTTCTCGTTGTAATTCTAAAAAAATTATTTCCTGCACCCTTTAACACCTTAGCAACTTCATAATGCCACAAAATGGTTTCTACAGAACCAAAACATGCCATGTGACCACTTACAGGAAATTTCAAAACCTTTAGAATACTTCTAAGAATGTTATAAGTCATGAAGCATCTTTTTCTTCAAACCACAACAATATTTGACTTCACCAAATCAAATGCAAAAGACTTTGTTTGTAAAGGTTAGCTCATAACAACAATTATTAAAACATTTAGAACTTCAAATTAGATTTAGTATATTCTAGATTCATCCTCTCTTTACATTACAGGTGATAGGATGCATCACCCAATCCATATCATGCTTCAAATAATGTCAAACTTGCACAAAAACATATGTTGTCTCGAACTACTAAAATTATTCATTCTCAAAGAATACCATAGAAACACTATCTTATGACCTCATAATGATGAAATATATATATCACTAGAAATTTCTTTGAACTATATTTCCAACACATCTTGAATCATCTAAGGAGTCATCATGTAACTCAAGATATGACCATACACTGAGCCCTGCTATTTGAAATCCCAAAACTACCCTTTGACCAGTCAACCTGTTTGGACCTCAAAACCTCGTGAACCTTTATAAAATTTATTTGAAACCTCCATTTACATCTAGAAAAACTCACATACATCATGCACCTTCAATTTTGCATATTACTTCTTTGGACCAAATTTTCCTAAACATAAAATCTTCATAAAATGTTGCTTTTAGGTGGGCCCCACCTATGGTCATGACCTAAAAAATACATTTATGGAAATATAGAGGAGTATAATGCCACATAGAATCATCATATTTTATCTTGTGATCAAAATAGACTCATAATAATTCACCTTTTACAAACTATTCCTAGTTAGGGTTTAAATAGGGTTATTGACCTTCTTACCTTCTTAACATTCATTCATAAAAGCATGACATTAAAATGACCTTATTATTCTTTTAAAACCTTATTCATTCACCTTAGGAACATCCCTAAAATCTACAAGGTCCCAT
Source organism: Taxus chinensis (assembly GCA_019776745.2). Classification (NCBI taxonomy): domain Eukaryota; kingdom Viridiplantae; phylum Streptophyta; class Pinopsida; order Cupressales; family Taxaceae; genus Taxus; species Taxus chinensis. The sequence continues at coordinate 668,925,001 of CM034151.1, forward strand.
GCAAATAATGTTGTCTACAACGAGCATCAAAAGTTTAAACTTGAGCTAGATTTTACACTGTTCTTGACCCTATTTCACTAATACTTGCATATATTGCAAAATACTCATCAATGTACCCTATAATTTTTCTGAGAGTAGTATTACACATCACAATAAAATATCCAATCATAATAAAATCAATATGATTGCTTAATATTTTCAGTCACTAAGTCTTACCTAAGCAAACATGTTTGATCCTCACTGTAAAAACTAGAACAACTTGAACAGTGCAATAAATGAACTTGGAATCTCTGGAAATGACCCAAATATACCTCACATGCCATGATATACCTATTTATATTCTTCCATGAGATCGTCTATCTCCAATGCACTCTGTGACACCTCCAAGCAAACATACCTGCTCTCATTGAGCACCTATAATATGGAGATGTACTTATATATGTATTATACCAATGATGTGAGTGCATAAGGCCAACATGATTCTCCATCATCCCAAAATCTAAAATTGTCAAACTATGTCTTTTGGGCACTTGTATAGGTTTACTAAAGCAAGCATACTATTGTATATATCTCCCCCCAGGTAGATATAGAAAAGTAGAAGAATATGGAAATCAAAGAAATTCAAAGCCCAATGTTTATTGCGCCAAGGCACAGGTAAGAGGCGCACAACAAGGGTTGTCGACATGAAAATGGATGTGCCCTTGGTTGTAGGTAAGAAGATGTCAAAATGAAAAAAGTGTGCGCCAAGGCACAGGTTAAGGGTGCACATCAGAGGATGTCGACATGAAAATGGATTGCGCCCTTGGCGCAGGGTAAGAAGATGTCGACATGACAAAAGTCGCGCCAAGGTGTAGGTTAGAGGCGCACATCAGAGGATGTCGACATGAAAATGGATGCGCCCTTGGCGCAGGTAAGAAAGTGTCGACATGAACATAGATGCGCCTATGGTGCACGTAAGAGTATGTTGACATAGGGATGGATGCGCCAAGGCGCACCTTCAGGAGGCACAACATTTTGAGCTCTGACAAGAAGCATACCCTGACCCAAATATTCAGATGGCCATAAATTTTCACAGGGAGCTCGGATTAACGCAAGGTTGGACTTTTCGGAAATCTTACGAGGTCCTCTATCCAACTACGACTGGATATATTATAATTGGGTGGGAAAAAATTCTTTAAAAAGTAAAATACAGTTCGCCACTTTTTGGGTTTGTTAGGGCCCTCACCTACTGCCATAATGAGATACATTAAATGCAACTTGGAGGTGGTTGGGGTAGATTGGGAATTCCTCCTCTTTTCTCTCTCATTCTTCCTATAAATTGTAAGGAGGGGCTTCTTTCTAAAGGTTGGACATTCTTGTTTTGCCCCTCCCTTCTTCTCTTTGGCAGTGTGAATTTGTGGAGTTCAAACCATCCCATCTAAAACTGTAATGTAACTTTTCCTCTTGGAATTTTTATAGTGTATTGTATCAATCTTTGGAGAAAATAATGCATGTCTATGGATGATTCTCAACCCTCTCTGTGTTCATTTGCATCCTCCTGATCTTTCACTACAAATCTAGTTATCTGTGCATGATCTTGCATTACATTTTAATGGTTTGTGTTTATTGGCAAGACAGATGTTCTTCATTCCTCGGCTCATCACCTTTGTTAGTTTAGGTTTATTTTTATGCATTTTCTTACCCTATCTCCTTGACATAGTTAGATTAGGTTTTTGAGTAAACCCTCTACAATTTTTTACGTGTGCATCTGAACAGAGGAATAGGAACTGGCCTTCATCTGGAGAAATTTTCTGATTTCGCAAGGTCCCCACACTTGGGAAAAGCTCCATGTTATGCAATCGCACTGAGAGTCTCAACCCATCGAGTTGTAGAGATTCAGGGGTGCTGTGATTCACCATCAACACATACCTCACTGAATCTCCTATGTAGCATCTCATAACCATCTCAACTAGTATGTCAGCATCTCAATCAACATCATGACATCATCCCCAAAACATCCACTTTGTCATTAATTTTGTTTTGAATCAATGAAAACACCTCTTACGCCTACATTCCAACATCATATGTTGGATAAACTTGAGAAAGAAATTCCAAGCAGGTGAGTGTAATTGCATTTGCGATGCATTCTACATTTTTTACGGGGTGCCATGTCCTCCCCATTTTCTTCTCTTACATCTTGTTTTAATTGCATAATGATATTATATTTATATTTTATCTCCTTATCTCTCTGCTTTATCTCTTTATGTTTATCCTCTATTTCTCTACGTAGGTTCCAGATTCTATAGTCTTTGTAAAATTTTCTTACTCTGACATCTGTGGATAGTTTATTGAGTGCATTATATGATTGTTCATATGTTAACATCTGGGAGTCTACTATCAGATAGGCATCCCCTAGCATGGACTTCAGTTGGGTTTTTTATCAACAATTACATGCTAACTTCAAACTTTGTCTCCTCCATGTACAATTGGAATGCCTATGAGAGCCATCTTCTTGGTAAATGGAAATGCTTCTACTTTTATGAAAAATGACCAATAAAACAAGTCCTCTGTGGGCACCATGCTCTGGTACCTTGCGCACAACACCATATTTGGATCATCTTCATATTGCATCATAGGGCCCTGGGTTTATTCCTTGGCATTCTATTCTTCCCATGCGTCCCCTTCAGGAAGCTCAACCCAAGAGTGTTTCTCTGAGACACTTGTTTTATCTCCACTCTTTTCCCCTTCTTCGCATCCTACTTCACTCTTCTATTATGTACTCTACAATACTCTCTACTTTTTGCTTGTTCTGGTACTCAAATTCAGTTTCAATATCATGCTTAACCCTAGGCTCCTCTGTAGGCTCTGGTATTTCCGTCCAAAATAGGTTTCTCAACTTCTTTTATCTAATTCTATAAGAACAGGATCTCTTCATGATGCGTGCTCCACTGCTTTATTCTAGACTCCTCAATAATATATACCTGAGTACCTAGTTGTGCCACTTATTCTTTCTCATTCCTTTCAACCTCTTCATTATTATTCTCCATGTCTTCACTAAACACTATCCTATTCTTCTTCTTGATTTGGGACGTCTTCTTCATTGGTTTCTTAGTGCTTGTGCTCTGATTTGGTGGTTCATCTTCACTTTCTTCTTCCTCCTCAGTGATAGGAGGAGTAAATTTATCACATTCTCTTCTGCTCCAATTTCATATTTTTGGTGGGCTCCTTTGGGATGGTCAAAAACATCTTGCACATATTTCCCATTGCCTACCCTCGGCTTTAAATAAATAAAATAAAATTGCAGCCACCACATTTGTTATTTTTAGAGTTACGAACTTTGACATATTGATATCATATGATATCAATGTTTCTTCATATGTTCTCTTCTTAGGGTATACTTATGGTTTGTGCAATGTATGATACTCATAGTCCACCTTGTTTGCATCAAATCTTAACTTATGCTCTTTAGAAAATCTATTCACAATAGCCTAAAAGTAATGCATTGTGAAAAAAATATGGGATTTTTACACCAAGGGCTCTTTGTTCCATCCTTCAAAGTAAACCGGCCAATGTAGAAGTGTTGATATACAATTTTTTTTTCCTTTTCCTCTAGCTGCATGGGTAATTCACTTAGAATGCACCATTCTTCCCTGAATGCATCATGCATCCTATTTTTCCATCTCTCTCCTCTGACCTTATATGCAGGAGTTATATTTTTCAGAAGTATAATCATAAAACCTTTTTATAGGATATGATTTTTCCTTGGGGTATTCCCATATTTTTTCATTGGGCCCATCCGACACCCCAATTTAAGAACTAAAAAATTAACAAAATATTTCCAAAAGTGATTTTATCTCCTTTGCACACCTCTTTAAATGATTTCCTCAACTATAAACACTGTGAGATTGTAAACTATTCCTTCAGAGACTTTCTTTGAAATATAAATCCATCATTTGTTCACTTGTTTCCATATCTCTTATCTATTCAATTTGGTAAGTAAGTGGCACCACCATTATGATAACATGGTTATCAAGCTTCACTATATCCATAATTTTACCCCTCATTTATAGTTAAATTCCTTGGAGGTTTTCTTCACTTCATCGTCATCATTTAGATCTAGGGATAGTTCTATCCTTGTGCTTTGAAGGCCAGTGAATATGTTAGTAAATTATGCACTCAAGTGCATCCTCCTTCCAGCAAAGTAGAAAAAGTATTCATGGATGCGTGACATGAGCCACTTGTATATCCGTTTAGGATTTCAAAAATATGGAATTTAAGAATGTTGAGTCAAGCATGCATTCTATAAAATTCAATCTCCCTCATCATTGAATAGACGGGATTTCCATCCGCAGTACTCCCTCCTAAACTACATATAATCTCTCTCTCAATATCATGTTCATTTAAAACAATACAATAGTTGTAATCACTTACAATCATTTTACGTATATGGGACACCCAATCCTTTCCTGTCAGTACTCCATCAGGGTACTGCACCTATGAATTCCATTATTCCTATAAATCTTCTACAACAAGATTTTCCTTTCCCTTTCCCGTAGGTGATGTTGTTATAGAGAAAATTCAAACTTTTACCTTCAAGTGTTCTAAGTGTCCAAACCTTTTTTTCTTCAAACTTTACGCACACTGATATCTTCACACCTATTCCACTTTTTCTCCACACGCTTCCCTTATCCCACAAACCCTAACCAAAACCATCAAAACTTATGAAAATATGCTTCCATGTCTCCCTAAGATTCAAACCTTCTTCCAAAGTATCTCTTTCACTCAACTGTTGTCCCCTAATTCAAACTAGAAACAATGTTTCTTTGGTTCTACACTCAATTTCAGAAGAATTCACATAATAATTGTTGTTGAAACCATGCAAGATATTCACAAGGTAATGGTAAAAATGAAATTACCCTGATGACCTTTTATATATTTTCAAAATTTTACCGCATTAAATGCTTTGCACCTACCACTATACAATAACTTTAAATCTAATTTCCTTTCTTTATCTCATTCCTTTTTTTCTATCTTATCCCACATGCTACATTCGTAACCTTCTGGCGTGCTTACTACTTCAAAAGACACATACCTCCTTTTACACGAATTCCTGTGCCGAAGTACATAGTCCTCCACACCTCACACAAAGTATTTTACCATGCCACTTCCTACCATTGCATTACATTGTACGACCATTATCATACATGGTATTCCTTCTAAGAATTTTATTTATTATCACCATCCTTCTTATGACACCTTTTTGTTCTTTCTTATTACTCACCATATAACCTATACAGATTTCCTCTAGCCGTACGTTCACATATTCATCCACTTTGTCTTGGCTCCAAGTATCCCAAGGTTCCCTACCTCCAACATTTACACCTGATTTTACACCTAGTTCACCCCATATTAAAAATATACACGGTTCTCTATGCATGAACTAAATAGATAGTATCATCCTCCTGTATGTAAGAAAAATTATTACAAAGAAAAGAGAACTAAAATGAAAAATCATAACAATTGAAATTAAACACATGAAAAGGGAAATATATTATAAATGGAAATACTACCTTACTACAATAATCAAGAAAAACCTATTTATAGTAGAGCTTCATCCTACTCCCATTGAAGGTAACTGGGAAACATGGTTCCATCCATCACTTATGACTGAAAAGATCTAGAATCAAGTATCTTGGTTACTACAAAAGTTCTGAACCGGTGCACCTTCATTTTCCTTGGGTGGCACACAAACTTGGAATCATAGAAAAGTACTATCTATCCAATTGTAAATGTCCTTGTTCTTGATGTGTTAATCATGCCATGCCTTCCGCCTTGCATTATCAATATTTTGGCTCCAACATGCCAATGACGCATTGCTCATCTAATTGCAATAGTTTATCAATGCACTCTTCAATATACTTTTTATTAGCAATTCCACCTATGTGTGAAATATGTAGGGATGGTAATATGAATTCAATAGGAAAATAAAATCTCTTTTACCAAACACCAACTGAAAAATTGTGGCTTTATTCAATCTTTTATAAGTGGTTCCTATAAGTCCAAATTATAGTGGCCACTTTATCATCCCAATCTTTTCTTCTAACATCACAATTTTTTGTCAATGTGTGTCCTAATATGTTGTTTAAATATTCTACAGTACCATTATCCTGAGGTTGAGAACGGGTAGTCTTATTGTGTGGCACCATAAACTTTTCCAATATAATTATGATTGTATCATTATGGAAATGAGTCCCTCTATAACATGTCAATATTAATGGGTAAAAATACCTACTAATGATATTTTCCCATAAGAATCTTGTTTTCGTGGCTGATGTATAATACTTTATAGGTGCTTCTTATTCCCACCTTTCCTGCTAGTCTATACAAGTAATAATATAGTGTGCTCCTACCCTACACGTAGGTGGTGAAATAAGACCTACAAATTCAATAGCCCACTTCTATAAAAGTCTCTGTGCTTACAATAGGTCGTAATGACATCTCATATTTGTTTCCAAGATTGACCAAGGTGGTGACATTGATCACATGCCTTGACATATTCCCTTAGTATCTTTTTACAAGGTATCCCATTGAATTCCACCCTTTAGAATATTATGTGTAAAGTAGTTAGGATACTTGGTTGTCACCCTAGAGACCCGATTTCATGTCCTGTTAAGAAAACCAAAATGTATTCTATTTATTTCACCTAACTGATATGCATGTTGGAACTTCATCTAGACATATATGAATAGTCACCTGAAGCACGCAAAGCTACTAGGTCCCTCCGTTGTGTTGGTTTGTGAAGATCTTAGCATGCACAATTCATGATTACAAAGATCAAACAATAGATTCATGAGTAGATCATTATAGATAATATAAGGAAACACATGTAATAAGGAAACACAAAATATCAAATAAACACTAAGATCAATTGAACCATGTGATCACCATATTCAGATACATTAATCACCAGAATATTCTCCATAATCCATTCATAAAAAAATTATTACATATCAGAAGCTAGATACATAAAAATCATCAACAGTGAGTCATGTGTACTAGCATATCAGAGAAGCATTAGTCTATTACATCACCCATATCCCCAAACAATGAAACACAAGTATATATAGGGGTGATAACTTACCCTTCACTACCCATGCACCTTCCTAATAGTATCTGTGCTTAAAATAGATACATTGATGCATTTATACATCAGCTAATAATATAATTATCCTATAAATAGAACTTTCTTTACTCCTTATCATTTTCCTCCATGCGTGTGTTTGTACTGCATGTTCAATCTCAAAAAACAACCTTTTCTTGGCCACTTAGTCTCCATGCTTTTATCTTTATATGGGTAGCAGTACATCTACTTTTATTAAAAAAATTCTTAATAATGAGATGAACCTTTTATTTTCTTATCCATGAACATTACTTGTCAATGTTTACCATTCTTGGCTATTTGGCGTGGGACCTATATTTTCTTTCTAAAAATGAGATGGGCACCTAGAGGACTGTTTAGCTTTTCTCCTTTATGAATCCTTCATGCTAATCAAATAATATTTCAAAATACACAAGACCTTTTAGGATCTTTTTTTCCTTTCAACATGATAAAACCATTCTGAATCAACTACGTTTATCCCTTATTTATCCTCATCCGTGACAGATTCTTGATTCATATTATCATTTCCCTCATAGAAAATATTTTCTTAAGTTATCTCTATGCTCTAAGAAAGAGAGAAGTTGACTTTCATCATTGAATACCTACCAATGATTTACATTATCTTTCATACTTGGCCTGAATAACATTTCAACGTCATGTTTTCCCATATTAAAGGATGGGTGCAGATTCACCAAGGAAGTTGAATCTGTGAGAGAGTTGGATTTTATTTTTTCTCATGGGGGATATATTTAATATAAAAAAATCAAAAGATTCGATAAAATCCCATACCTAATTCCTATAATGATTTAATCTTGGATTCTTGACCTGGTATTGATTCTTTACCTAGTTGAAAATTACCCCAGCATCATCTAGACACTTTATCTTCTTGATGCACACAGATTTAGAAACATCCATTTTGAGGAGAAGGGATTCATATTATGCAGTTGTGTTGGTGTTATCAAACTACATTTTGTAAGAAATGGGAGTGACTCACCTAAAGGAGAATTCAAAACCATGCCGAATCTAAATCCTACATTAGAATGGATTCCATTGGTTTCCATTATCCATAGTTGATTTTCTTCATCTTCTGTGAGGAGAGGTAGAATCTCATCTCTTTTAGAAGTAAATAATTAGTTACCTAGTCCACTATCTTGGAACAAAATGTCAACTTTTTGTTATTCATATTTTAAGACGATATACTTCATTGTTTTCATAGGAAACACCTTCTTCATTTCACTCTTCACTAACATGGTTGCAGAATACTAGTTCATTTGTATCTCACCACTTAAGTCAGAAAATCCTACTCAACAACATACCAAAGGATGTTGGGATATCCATGACCAAAATGGTTAGAAAAAATTTCTTATCTGGGAAATTTGAAAGGGCCATCTGAGCATATTTTATTCTTCCTACTCTCATGACCTATTTAGACTCCATAAAATTGCAAGATCCATTTTCTTGTGTATATTTAATTCTTAGGGAATTAGAAAATTTGATTGGTATTTTATTATATGACGTTCCGGATTCTATTATGAATTTATTCATTAGGGAAAGGTATAAGGGTTCTATTTTTTCAGTTTTGGATGCACTAAGTGGGAGCATGTTTTTAGTAGGAGGGATGGGTGATGTTGGTAGTAACCCTTTGGAATTGGGATTTGCAGTATTAGGATTTAAGGTACCACCTTTGATATAGTCGACGAGCCTTTCAAATTTATCTAGGTTTGTTTGCGAAAATTTAGATTCAAAAATATGAACATTAGAGTCATTCACATGTTCAATGATACCCAATGGAGTATAGATGAGTGGGTGGAGGAGGTGCTACATTTGGAGTTTAGGTATTTTTAGCAAATGGAGTAGCGGGTTTGGAAGGAGTGGATAATTTTGATTAAGTACTTGAATATTTTACAAGTTTTTTCTTAGAATTAGAGATAGGAGAAGTGCTAGATGACTTTCTTGACATGGAATATTGCTTCATGCTTGCTAATGGATCTGGAGTTTCCTTTACATATTCCATCGATGGTAAGATTGGGGTTCCTCTCTTAATTATTTAATTTTGTGGAGTTTCCCTTGATGATCATCCTTCCTCTTCTTTTCAGCATCCACTAAGGAAGAACATCCTTATTGAGATTGAGAGTGAGTAAATAGCACATGTGATAAACTTGGTTCTTCCTTATCATCATCATCTTATCCTGAAGAATATTTAAGGAAACCAATCTATGCATCATCTTCTACTTCTTAAATTTCAAGAAATTTCCATCCTTATTTGCTTCTTCTGTCTACTTGATTTCTTCTTCTTATTCCACATCACAAGCTACATTTATTGGTAGTTCCTCAAGAGTAAGTTTGTGGAGATGCAAACCAATATTGTGTCTATTTGGAATTTTCTTCTTCTTTGGATAATCCCTCAAGGTACTTTTTGTAATTTGTTTCTTGGGTGAAATCACATCATTTTCCAATTTTGAAACCAATGGATCCATGGGGGTATAAACGGAACATTATCCTTTTTTTCCACTTGGAATTTTAAATTTTCTATAAATAATTAGATCATCCTCCATTTCAAAAGCATAGTATTGAAATTCTCTAATATTCTTGGCAAAAATATTCAGAGAATGAATCCTACCTCCGACAATTAAGCATTGATGAATAATATTTTCACATTTTCATTAGAAGGCATAACTTCAAAAGGTATCCTCTTGAAACACCTATTATAACAAGTTATAAAGTCCCTCATAGTCTCATTGGGTAACTTTTTCATTTGCACCAGTTGTACTAGGAGGTATTTGAAATTTTTAGTGGATTTGAACCATTCTTCAAAAATGGTTTAGATGTCATCCCAACAAGTGATATATCTAGTAGGTAGGAGATATAACCACTCAGTTACCTTATCTTGTAGGGATTATATGAACAAACTCACAAAACAATCTTCATTTTATAGTCCTAATACGCCACAAGATGTGATGAATGGTGCTACGTGTTCTTGCATGTTGTCACCTATGAATTTAGAAAAACTGTTATGAGATGTTATTTTAAATTCGTGGATATGTAGAGGGAGGATAAGTGGACCTATTTTTATACCCAATGGCATATTTTGTGGAGGTTTCTATGGATTTTTTTCCATTATTTATTGTACTTTTATTTCTTCTTCTGTAAAATTTTCAAATTATTCTAGAAGGTATGGATCCTTTTCACATCTATTAACACCACTCGGGTTACTGGTGAGAGAAGTCTCAACAAAAAAGGAGTGACGAGGATTTATGATTTTTTCTTATCACTTTTAGATATTTTCAAAGATAGGATTAAGATTTCCTCTTTACCTCTCAGACCTAGTGTATCTACGATCAACTTGTTTACGGACTTTAGATCAAATCCAATCAAAAATTTATCAAGATCTTCTTTGTTGGATTTGATCTTGTCTCACTCTTTCTAAATCCTTTGCGCATTGTTTTTTAGAATCCATGACCCTTGTAGAAATGAAGTAGTGGGATATTTTTTTCTCTTTTATGTCAAATATATTCCCTTAAGTTTGAGGCAATATCTTCTTGGCTATGGAAAATAAGTTAGGGTTTCAGGACTAGGGGATTACCAGGAATAACCATTGGTTGAAAACATAAGGCTAGTGTCTTTTCAAATTCCAATCAATTTTTATTTTTAGGAATATCTAATTTTTGTATTTTGTGGATTATATTGTGGTGTAGTCACAAAAAAATCATCCCCATGGTGGGTGCCACAAACTGTTGTCGAAATAATTTTTCAATAAAAAAAATTAGTGGATTTCTTCTAATGCTTTAGGACTAGGTCCCCCTACTTAAATAAAAATATCCATTATTGTATGTGCAATGAAAATTAATTTTTTTGTTTTCCCAGAGACCGGGGATCCAATAGGCACACTCTATTGCACCTATGGAAAATGCTTGAAATTTCGTGTAAGGGAGGAATTTTCTAGGAAGGTGAGAAAGTGGGAGTGATAAACTAGGAGGGAATTAATACGAAAAGTAGGAATAGCTCATAGTCTTGCAAGGATTAACTAGAAATATCAACACACGTAATTAGGAAAGATAAATAACCTTGATAGTTATATCAAGAAAAGATGAAACCATGAACATTAAATTTCAGTTATTCACTCATCAATAAAATCTTACATTCCTTTCCTTATTGAAATATTTGTAAATTTGTATAATAAGAGAGATGGAAGAAAACTTATGAGAGGGAGAATGGAATAATTTGGTATTTTTTGCTTATCCTTGGTAGTTATCTACTCATGAGCTTAAAAATTGGTAACCACTTAGAATGAGGAAGTCATTAGAATATATCTATATTTCAAGAAGAATATTCACCTATCCCCCACATGACTTTTTGTTTATCTTTTACACCATGTGACTCTTCATATTCCTTGGAATGAAATTAAGTCCCCTTTTTATTAATTGAGGGTAACTTATTCAATGTCAACTATAGTCATATTTAAATGAATAAGAAAAAAATGAAAATTATAACCCCTAATGAATAAATAGAACATGAAGAAAGAGAGGAAGGGGTAGGGAAGAGAGAGAAAATAAGAGAGATAAATTCTCCGATGAAGACACTACCCTTACTAATTTTTCTTAACTCTCTGATGGATCTTTATTGAGTTCCACTGGGAATATCTTCACTTCTTTGAATTATCTTCTATATATATATGTCGTAGGTGTAACTTTCTCATCTTGAGGAATACATATGTGACTCAAATACTTGATCTAACCATCTATTCGAGAGAAAATTCTTCAGGGACAAATTGGTGGTTATCTTGCCAACGCTCTAGAAATATAAGTCCCTCTAATCAACCGGTGCAACTGCCATATATGCATGCACGTGAAAATATGTATTTCTGTGGTGGCCTTTTGACCGGAGATCCAAAAGGGACACTACACTAACCCTACGGAAAATATTGCAGATACCTGCAAGATAATAATTTTCTAGGAGAGCGGGAAAGGGAGTGAGAATATTATACAAGAGAAACTAATGTTGCAAGTAGGAAATTAGAGACTAACATTACACTAGTTGGAAATTACATCACATGCATTGAAATTAAGAGGAAACAATACTACAAACAACAAGAAGATGAGATAAGATTGAGAACACAAATTTTCTAAAATATTCTCATACAAAAGGATATAAAATCCTTCATCTTGTATTGGTGTTCAAGTAGAAATTGTACATAGTGTAGGAAATAGAGGAAATTTGAGAATGATGGGAATGGAAGAATTTCTCTATCCCCTTTGTTCTCTCAAGGTAGAATGCATTCTTGAGCTTACAACATTAATGAGCAATAACCTTGAAATGGGAATGGATTTATAATTTATAGAGTGAGATAGTACTCTGCATCTACCCCCCAGTTCCTTTTCATATGTCCTCGCACAACTTAAAAAATTTCAACTCCCTAGGAATATTTCAAGTCCTTTTTTACAACATAAATATGACTTATTACATTAGGAACATTAATACATATGAAAAAGTGAAACCCCAACGCAAAATTAGAACATTAATAAGAGAGAAAAAGTTTGGAGGAAGAGGAGAGAGAAATAGCGAGAGAAGAAGAAGAAGAGATGTCATTCCCGATGAAATCCATTGAACCTTGTTGATAGAAAGCTAAGAGTGCAGCAAAAATATGAATCTTTGAACTCCTTGCACAATGTGAGACTCCTTCAAATTAGCCCACAAACACTCACCAAGTTGAGTGAAATGTTACGCTGATGACCGTAACTCCTAGCCTGTGTATAATATACCTGTGACCCAAACAATGCAGTGATTTTCAAGAAACATTGTCCACTTCCCTAAGATGATTATTCCTGATTCAATCATGTGCACAATACCCTTGCCTCGGCTGATTCTTGGGTTGAGCTACTATTTTTAGTAAGCTCCCATATAGGGAACTTACTATTGTTAGTAAGTTGTCATTTCCATTGTTTTCTACTCTGAAAAATCATTTTGGATCCCTCGTGATCTTCAATGCTCGTTGTGTTTGTCTTGGATGATTTTGATGATGACTTTTCAAACATAGCAAGTCTGTATAGGAAAACTTACTATTTTTAGAAAGTTTTTTTCCAGTGCTCGATTTTTTATGGAACATACTTTTTTGGATTTTTCTTGTTGCTACGATCACACACGCTGAATTTCACATAGTTTTTCCCACTAAAATTATTGGAAATAAAATTTGAATTTTTCACCTAGAAGAGGCTTCGAGCACGGACCTACCATGGCGGCCTTTAATGGACCTACCATGGCAGCCTTTAATGGAGCTTGAAATTTTCAACTCTAGTTTTTGTCTCTGTTTGCGATGAAAATAAATCCATTGTGATAGGTTTTTCATTTGGAGTTTGAGGGCAAGTATCTAGCTCAATTGGATAATCAAATTGTTGGGAAATCCAGAAAACGTGAGTTGGGGCGTGAAGTGGGATTTTTTTAGAGAAAATGATTTAGAGCACCATTTGACCGCCCATTTGTTGCATCATAATTGTCTTGAAAAGTGTGTAAGTCTATAGAAGAAAACACCTCGATCAGAATTATATCTTGTGAGATATGAATATTTCTAGATTAGGTGACTTCACAGTTATCTAGCAAAAAACCTTCATTTTCTTCCCTTTCTACATTTCTTCAGAAATTTTGATCATTCCTTCCCCTAAAACTTGTGTATTTTCCTAGACTGGGTGTTTATGTGGCCATGATTGAGCTATTTTGGAGCAACAATGGTGGATTGGGTGTCTAAACAAGCTTGAGAAAATCCATGGCATGGTGAGGAGTGGTGAAGAAGAAATGAGGTGGAAGAAACAACTAAGTGTTGGATTTGAATATTAAAATAATGCACATGGAGGGGCTGGGTGCATTTTTGTGTCATTTACCTCCCTCACCTTAGGGACGTGAGGGACATCAATTTCCATAGTGATCCTAGAGGCGACATGTGGCACTTAATCCGACGGCAGGGAATTTGAGAAAAAGGGCCTGACAAACACCTGGGGGTTGGAAACTGGTCATATGGGTGACCAAAACACACTCCTAGAGTTCTGGGCACATTTTTCCATGTTTTTTGTGCCTTACCTCAAAGGGATGTGAGGGAAATCAAATTCCACAGTGGTCCTAGAGCCAACACTTATTCTTGATCCGACGACTGGGAGTTTGAGATCGAAAAATGCACTTGGGGGCAAAAAGTTGGTCACGTGGGTGACAAAAATACTTCCCATAGGGACTGGGAAACTTTTTAAAGGAATGATGTACATGACCTAAGGGATGTCAGGGACATGAAATCCCACCAGGTTCCTGGTACTGACACATGTCCTCTTGAAAATTGACTAACTCTTAGACTGTCTTGAAGAACGTGACTTCGAGTGATGATAACTTGAGCTCCCGGTGGAATTTATTGGTGGAATTTTTTATGATCCTAACTTGAAATGAAATTTTGAATTTCTCATGTCTTGATTCATCCATTTGATTGTTGAAAAAGTTGAATTGTTATTTGAGACTCCACTTGTGCATGTGAAAAAATGCTTGCAAATCTTATGTCCCAAGGTGTTGTGAAAAATATGATCTCACCATCAGGTAAGTATTGGAATCATATTTCCAGTGATGTTTTTTTTTACTTCTAAATCCATCTGAAGCTCCTGGAATCACCTTTTGAAGCTTAGCCGTTGTTTTGGCCTGTGCACTGACTAGGCCTGTTAACCTTGATTCTAGCAAAATTGCCCCAACTTCTCTTAGACCTTCCAAAATCTTCCTAAACCATATCAATGATGTCCCAAGACCTTTGGATCACCTCCACATCCACTTAGGATCATATTATCTACTTCGTTAGGTTACTCCAATTTGAGGAAGGCGAGTGATAGCCCTCCCCACAACTACTTGTATCTTTGCAAATGAATTCCTAAAATCACCTAGGGGGAATGAATGGACTTTCCTAAAACAACTAGGGGATTGCTATAACATTATTCGGAAGGTCATTTGGACTTACTGGAAAGATTTGGGGTGTCTTGGAGTGATAGACTTGAATTTTTTTGCAGAGGGCTATAGTTGTCGTGCTCAGAAATTGTCAATTTCTCTGTTGTACTTTTGCACGATAACACCATCCGAGATGACATTGATGTTTTTCCCTTTAGTGAAACAAGATTTATTTTTATTTTTGGTGCTTTATGGTGTATCTATTATCTTGGCAAGAGACTCTAGTGTGTCTTTGTTGAAGGATTAAGGATCCCCAACTTTTTTCTTAACAAGTTCCTTAAACGACCTCAACAAATCATCTACTTAGGTCTTCTCAGAAATTGGTGGCTCTCCCAACTTATATATCTTAGTGTTGAAATCATCATGAATCTTGGAATAATTATCCTCATTTGAATGTAACTCATCCAAATAATGGTTTAGCATCTCATACCAGGAGACAAGAGTTATATCCCATACCAGTGAAAATTATCGGATGGAGAATTAAATACCTTCCTATCCACCAGCACATGAGAATGAGATCTCCCCATCTCTGTCACTAGTGGAAACATTTGATCCCATTGTTCCTTTTATTTCTTGATTTCATCCCTTATCATTCGGCCCTTGGTGGGTGTTACGCACATGTACTTGATCAACTAAATCATATCTTGAAGCACCACTTTTCCTTTTTCCACAATCTTGTTCACCTATTTTTCGTTTTCTCGTTGTAGTCACTAAATCACACACTTTGAGTCAATATTTAGTCCTAGTTTAATACTACTATTACTATGGTTTTCGAGTGAAGAAAGTACTAATTAACCCAAGTCCTTTTTCCTTTATAATATTTTTTTCATCACTTATGATCTTCTGACCATACTTCCCTAGTCTTTTTTGTCATTCTATGTTATTCCTATTTCTGACTGACGTGGCCAGCCAGGACTGGGACACCCTAGGCACCTTGATCCTCTCTAGGCATCTTGATCCTCTTTATACTTTTCTTCCATATTTTGGGCTTTGAGCTTTCCATATTTTTAATGGTCATCCTTTCTCAGGGTTAATTATGAAATTAGAACAAGAGAACTATATAAATATAAAGGTATGAGACCATAATGAGGGACCAAAAACTAATCACTTTTTAACACCATCTAGATTTTAATCGATCAAAGGAACCTAAAGATACGATTTCATCCATCTAGCTCCATCAAAAGGCACACAAGGTTGGTTCATCTACATCACACTTCATAGGAGGAGAGTCTATTGTTTCCATTCACACATTTATTAAATTTTACATCTAGTAATTTGTTGCTACTTCAAAAAGTGTGATTGGCACAAGAGCAACCTAGGGAATGATTTGCACACACACACATATAAGTACATTGGGTTTGAGATGTAGTGGAATGCTCAGTTAGTAAGTCCACCATTGTGGCCACTGAGGACATTTTGACCCCTTCATTTGCATCTTTCATTTTTAGGGGTTTGATTCTTGTCTTGGGGTTTTGTAGGTCTCTCTTTCATAATTGGTTTACATTAACATCCAACATAGTTCATAGATATGAAGAAACTATAGGTGAACATCCAACGACACCTTAGAGAAGGGTTTCAAGTTTTTTATGGATACCATGACACCCAAATCTTAGACCAAGGCACCCATAGGAACTCCTATCCCTCTCCTGGCACCTCAGTCTAGTCAGGGAGCTCAAATTTGTGCTTTATGAGACTTTTGTGCAGTCGTTACATCCTATTTTCCCAGTTCACACTTCGACAATGTCATTTATCTTCACCAAATAAACTGAGGATTCCTTTACCACTCTTGCACATTAAGGTTTTAGATTTCTATGTACTTAGGTTCTTGGGATATTCCTTTATTTATATATTTCTTATTTATTACTTTGCATAATATTAGATTAGGCTAGGATTTCCCTAATCTAGAGGACTTTAGGAACGTTAAGATTTACCTATATCTCCCTAAAACATGATAGAGTCATAGAGTGTTCAATGAGATTTCCATCACGCAGAAAATGGACTCCGTATGCTCAAGATATAGCCATTCAAATTTTGGTCAACAATAAGACCCAAAAGAGGTAATTGACCAATGTGGCAACGAAATGGGGTAAAAGCAGAGCGTAAGCATGGAGGATAAAATATATGGTTTTTCTATGCCGTTCGTTGAAGCTCATATTCGAATGATTTTTTTTTCATTGTGTTCTATATTTCGCCATGTGGTGGGTCCTCAGTCTATCATGTCGCCTGTCACCACGATGATCATGATATTATACCAAGTCAACTCAATTGGGTGAGCTCTCTATCCCCCTTGGAAAATTAAAGGGTGAGATCTCATCATATCTCGGTGATTTGGGTGTTTGCATTATAGGGAACACTCATCAAATGCCTCAACGAGCTTGATACATAACTCAGTAGGGTACATTTGTATTGGTTTTGGCTTGATTGAGTGTATATGGTTCAGTGAGCTCAACACATAGCTCATATGACATTGGGTGAGTTTTTTATTGGTAGCCATTCAACGGAGGCAAACTACGTGGCATCACCAATTCCAACATCTACAAAAATGTGTGGTAAAAGGAGTAGGCATGGATTTTCTATGGGTCACAACTCCCATACCCACATATGTTAGATAAATTACTATTGTGCTATATTGAGCACGTGAATGGGAGTTACAAATCCCATGTGGAAGTGGGGTTGTGAGACAATACATGGATTGGCTGGACCATCCAAAGAAGATCTACATGGAAATGGTGGAGGTGACCAATCAATAGCCATTGATTGGACTAGGCCATGTGGAAATGTGGAGTGGTTAAGCATTTTAAATCCTAAGGCAATGTAGAGTGCCCACATTTAAATTGAAGCCTAGATGGATTTTTTAGGAATGAACCATTCAAAAGGGAGGCCCACATGTATGTAGTGGGGAACCAATCAAAGAAAAAATGTGTAAGTCACGTATAAGTGGCATTTAAAAATTGATGGGGCCATTGAAAAATATATAGGAGAGCCTTAAATAAGGCTTATGCAGTGGTTAAAAAAAGGGAATGGTGGATATACCTTGTGGAGGTGGTATTTAAAATATGGGGAGAATTTTAATGGGTTTTGAATTCGTAACCTCTCGTGGCTAAACATAACCCCTCACTACCACACCATAATGGCTTGAAGAGTATAAAATGGGAGCTCATGGAATTTTAACAAGTCTTCTCTGTGCACAGCCAAAAGGCTTAAGAAGCATATTTCACATATCACTATTTTGAAGGAGTTAGAGGAAAAATCAGCCATTGATATAAAAAGTGAAAATACCAAGAATATCCCCACACTCCTAGTGATATATTTATCTTCCCATTTTGGAGGAATTTTGACTATGTTTTAGTCTATGGAAGTCACATCAGCATTTTTCGTACATCCGGAGTCATCATTGAATGTGCCTCTCATCTATGGAAGATTATTCAAGACATATTTCTATGATGGTCATCATCATCTGATTCCTACTTATCGGTGGATGGAGAGTTTGTCTTCATCTTGATCACTTTATTTTCTATGGTCCATATTCATGTGTAATCAGATAGGTATGCGATCATAAAGGGCGGAATCCCTATAAAACTATCAAAGGGTGGAATTCCCTATACCACTATCACAAGGGTAGAATTCCCTATACCATTATCATAAGGGAAGAATGTCTATAGCTATCTATTAGAGATCAAAAGCACTGATAGGGGTGATGAATCAGTGAAAATTAAGTTTTTTTCACTTAATGCAAGTTTTAAACCTTTTAATGATGTGCAGCTTTAAACTATGAGAAGACAATCAAGAAAATATCATGTATAATAACACAAAACACAAAAATTACCATGGAAAACACTTGTGGGAGAACACAAACCAAAAGCATTGGTTATATTACACAAAGTAAGGACTCATAAGAATATAACACGTCTTACAAGATTTTTTGAGTGAGGTACCAACCCCATAAGGAGCTTCAACCCCTAAACCTCTATTAATATTACACACAAGAAAGGAATCGAGTGAATATTACACATCAAAAGATATTTCTTTTGCAGGAACCCACCTACAACGAAGCTACAACTTAGACTTGATTTATATATGTACGCTTTTGATCATCTAGTTATAGAAATTTCAAATAGTAACATCCCAAAATTTCTTGTAAGTTAAATTAACTACGGATAAGTCTAAACAGGATTAGACAAAATCATCATTGGGTGTAAAATTCATTTGGTTCATCGTATCATGACCCACAGTTTCTGCTATCGAGCATGAAATTACGGAATGAATAACCCCGCACCCACCTTGATGATCCTTCCTAAAACATGATTAGGCCTTAATCATAGGTAAAATGGTTCATAAATGATAGTGAATCTTTCAGCTATTTGTATTCTGGTTACTTTATTTTAATCGATTTTTTCATCTTTTGTTTTATTCGACTTTTGCATGCCCGCGATGATAATTATCTCTATTTAATTTGACAATGCTATATCAATCCAGCTTTATGAGAATATTCGAATTATTATTTACGGACTTGGTGATTTTTGTATTGGAATGTTTTATATAAACCTGGAAATTCAACTAATTTTTATGATAATATATTGTTGGAAATATGTGGAATTGTATTATGAAGGTTAATTTTAACTTAGCCATTAAGCTGGGTGATAACTAAAGTAAAAAAAATGTATGAAATATCAATTAGTATATATATATATATATATATATATATATATATATATATATATTAGAGGGATTTGGCATGCAAGCCAAAAGTTTTATTTGGTTATTGAAATTTATGGGTTTCATAAAGTGAAACACCTTAAGATGGCACAAGTGTGCAACATGCACCAAAACACGTACCATCATTGGGAAGCCTGAAAATTCTTCAATATGCCGCCTAACTATAGTTATTTCATTACATTTTTCTGTTATTTTTCTTCCTCTATTTTCATTCTCACCTTCTAGAATACCTACATGAGTTTTGGAGGAAAGAAGGATTCAAATTGTTGGAGTGGGAAGAGTAGAAGCTAACCGATTCTTGGTTTACATCAGGCATGAAAATATTCTCCTTTTACTGTTGTATTATTTGTAAAAAAAGAGGAAATACACATTCTGTTTTTAATAGCAATCAAGGAAATTGTGGACAACTTTTGATTTAATTGTTTGGAGATGAATTTTGAAAAGGAAATTGATGGATTCTGTATTATTTTTAGTTTTATTTATGTGGTTTTAATCTAACCAAGAAAAATACACAGATAGGGTTTTGGGTTTTGATCAGCAAAAATAAAGTAAAAGAAAGCTTAAAAACTCTTTCTCTGCATTATAATAAATTATACCCAAAAGGAAAAGAGTTGGGTTTTTCTTGTACAGGAAGAAGGAAAACGTTTTGTGAATTTGTGTGTTTAAAATCGATTTGTGCTTGTGGGTTTTCATTTTGGTAAACTGAAATTTGGTTTTGTATTTTCTGTAAATAAATCAATTTGGGTATGCAAATCGACTTGCATAAAGGAATCGATTTGGGTAACCTAATCAATATGGGTATGAAACCGGTTAGGGTTTTTTAATTTTCTTCTTGGTTGTTATATGCAGGTCTAATTTTTAATTTATTGAGATATTTTGAATGATAATTTGTGGGTGTCAAAGCTCTTGCATGGGGCTACATTTTCCAAAAAAAATATTATTATTGACCACTAAATCGGTTCATGTATAAATGAGGGTGTCTTGTTATGTGTGAATTATTTTTAAAAAAAGTCATTTAGCTCGTAACTCCAAACCTAGCAATATGACTTGGATTCTTGTAAGACTGTGAAAAATAAATTGCTTGTCTTGGCAAGGGCATGAAAGCCAGGACAGCTTGACCGAGATGCACCAAGGAGTAATTAGAGGCATGATTGGGTTTAAAATAATGATATCTTATGAAAAAAATTATTAGTTGTTCTTTTACTAAAAAGAGTATGTTTAAATGATGTAACCATGGTGCTGCTAAATTATTGGTTGGGATGTTTGTTTACTAGATAGAACATGTTAAAGTGATGTAAATATGGTGATATTTGCGATAATTTGTAGAGCTGCTCATTGACTAAAAAACATACTCTTCTTAATCATATTGTTTTTACAAAGTTATGTAGAAATTTTAAATGTCAAATTCTTATTGATTAAAGCTAGAATAAAAATGTATTGACCTTTGTGATTAGAGGGAAACATGATCACTGAAATAGAAATTGGTTGTTCTATTTGTGTGCATCCATAGCTGTATCTTTATAGAAACCAGGTAGTAATACATTTTCAGCTATATTACCATGTGCTTGTTGATAAAACAACATGTATATCCTTTCATATATTTATTAATTAATTGCATCAGAAAATGGAGTTGATACTCATGCCAATTCATTTTGAACTGACATCATACATCTACTCCAGTCTTGTAGGACCATTAGCCGTTACATTCGGATGTGCGGAAACTCATGTCTTGTGAAGTTTTATCGTAGCAAGGATCTAAATGAGATACTTGGATTTCAATTGGTGAAAGGATGATATCCTTGAATTTTTGGCTCAATTATTGGGATCTTGGACCCATTGTAAATATTCAAACCTCTTTATGTGAGAATTATTGTACCAGTTATATATTTTGTCTTAACGGCATATGTAATATATGATTTTAATAAAGAGATGATTACATTGTGTGTAATAATATCTCAATATGTGTAAATGATGAATACTTGAGTTGTGAAATCTTACTTTTCACAAATTATTGAATACATTTATTTGATAGTTATCAATGTATGAAGCCGATAATTGTGAAATTATTATAACAATCAATTGTCTTTAATTTCTAAATTAAACAAGTTATTTAGTGGCATAGCTAATCGAAGGAATAATTAAATACACATGTTTTAATATATATTTAATTCGGCCTTTCGGTAAACTTGGTATTAATATGATAAGACTGTAAATCCTGTTGTATAGAGAATGGAAGAGTATCGTTGTAAAAGGTAATTTAAGGTTAAAAAATCAAACATAAAAAAAGAGACTAAATGGGATGGTAAATAGATGAAAAGATCAATTAGGCATATTTAGGAATAAGTGCATGTGGAATGCTGATATAGTTACATTTTAGCATAACGAATCTACTTATCTCGTAAAGATCCTAGTTGGCCTTTAGCATCTATCTCAATATAAAATCTCACAAGATAGGTTTAATTGGAAATAAAATTAAAAAAAAACTATAAAGATCTAGATAACTGTGAAAGGGATAGTTGTGAGGTGGCAGAAGAATTGAAACTCATAAGACTAGTGTGTTGTCCTGAGTTTAGCCGTAACCTGCACGACGGATAACTTTTGCCAAAATAATGCATTGATGGTTATGCATTTTTTGATCACCTAGTCCTCCAATTAAATAAAAAAAATTCTCTGTAACCTAATCATGGGAAGTTGAAATACTTAACATGAGGTAGACAATGGTCGGATACTAGAACATGAAGTCGAGAAACTAGCATCGTGGTAAACCCAAGGACTTTCGCATAGTTCCCATGACCTTTAAAAGGTTGAGCTGAAATGCTAATAAGCATTTTCACTCAAAGTAGTGACGAAGGGAGATCGTGGAGATATGGATACACCCTTCTCAGCTGCACATGGCTAACATGGATGTTATCGGATAGATCAAAAGAGAAAAATCGATTAATGAATTTGATTTTAAATAAATCTGTATGATTGCAGCTGTGTAATTTTTTATTATGTTTATGTGTTAGTGAAATGATCACCACCACACTTAAAACATCCTCCCAATGGTCCTTTTCTCTCAATCTTCATCTAGCTGAAATGTGTTCCTTGTTGCCCATTTTTATTATTATTCACAACAGTTCTACCCACTATTCCTCTTTTATTGACAGGCCTGAACTTGTTGTTTCCATTTTTCCATGTTTGTTTACTTGCGGTTGATGTTTGGAAATTGCTATTTTTCATTCGGTTTTCCTCTTTAGAGGCATAAATACTTCGCATCTTAGTTCTTTCTTGATAGATTTTTCAAACAATATTTCCATCGAGGTAGGTCCATGAACATCTACCTCACCACCAATACTAGGATTCAATCCCATTATAAATTTTCTCACTCTAAACTTCTCATCCTTTTGATACTAAGGAACATATTTCAGTAATCGAGTGAAAAGTTTCCAATATTTTGTAACTGAGTACTTTCCTTGAGTCAGATTTTGGAATTTTGCCATCTTTTGGTCAAAGTATAGCTGAGGTAGCCATCTTTAATGGAAGTAGGCCTTGAACTACTCCCACATGATCATACCAGAATCAATTCCTCGTTCCATTTTTCATTTATCCCACCAGGAAGGTGCTCCATGGGACAATTGGTAGGCTCCCCATACTAATTTTGTCTCCTCTGAAAAGTCCCTAATCTAAAAATACTTTTCCATTTCAGAGAGCTAATTTTCAGCACCATCCCTAAGAGCTGTACCATCAAATTTAGGTGTGGATATTCTTTTAATTTCCCTTGCTAACTCAATAGCTAGCCTACTCAAGTTGATCATCATATTGCTCATCACCCTGATTCTCATCCCTACTATCCTAATTCTCTTCACCACCCTGACCTTGTTGTTCTAAGGCAACAACATAAGATTTATGCTGCAGTCCATAATAAGCAAGTGGAAAAGTAAGTGACACCAATAGAAACTTCATGTAAGCTTTTTAGAGAACATGTTTATATTTTATTTGATTCCGGTTCAACATAATGTTTTGTTTCATCTAAATTTGCTGATAAACTCAAAATAAGAGATGCGTACATAGAACACACTTGGACTGTACATTATGAAAATAATGGTGTACAGAGAGTGAATCAGTGTTGTTTTGAGGCACCACCAGAATTACCTGAGTTCATGACAAGATTAAACTTGTATTTGGCACCTCTTGGATCCTATGATGTTGTCATAGGTATAAATTGGGTAATTCAACATAATGCAACCTTGGATTACTTAGGGAAAAGTGTAACATTCTGTGATGATCAACAGAAAACAACAAGTGTTTAGGGTGTTAAAAGAGAGTTTGTCACTAGGTAGATTTCTGCCATGCAACTAAAAAAGGCAAAACGGAACGACTGCCATCTATATGCTATAAAAATAAAAAAATTCGGGATAGGAAATTGAGCCTGAAATTGAATTATTTCCCATCCTAAGGGAATTGAGAGATGTGTTTCCAAATGAGTTACCTGAACTTCCACCTAAACGTGAACTTGACTTCATAATAGAGGTCAAACCAGTAATGGAACCAATCTCTAAGGCACCATACATAATTACAACAAATGAATTAGTTGAGTTGAAAGCTCAATTACATGAATTATTGTCCTTGGGTCTAATTAGACCAAGTATATCACCATGGGGTGCACCGGTTATCTTCGTGAAAAATAAGGATGGGACCCTCAGACTTTGTATTGATTATCAAATGCTCAATAAGGTAACAGTGAAGAATCGGTACCCGATGTCTTGAATTGATGATATATTTGATCAAATGGGGGGCGCAAAAGTGTTTTCCAAGATTGATCTTAGATCCGGTTATCATCAACTATGAATCAAGGATGAATATATCCATAAAACCACTTTTAGAATAAGGTATCGCCATTACGAGTTTACAAGTTTTCCCTTTGGTCTAGAAAATGCACCTGTCACTTTCATGAACTTGATAAACAACATGTTTAGATAATACTTAGACCAATTTGTACTTATCTTTGTCAATGACATATTAATATACTCCAAGAATGAGGAAGATCATGATGAACATTTAAGGATTGTACTGAGAATTCTCAAAAAACATACATTATATGGAAAATTATCTAAGTGTGCTTTCTATCAATACAAAGTACATTACTTAGGCCACTTATTAAGTAAAGAAAGAATCTAGGTGGACCCTTCAAAGATCAGTGCCATAATGGAATGGCCAGCACCAAAGGATGTGCATGAAGTGAGAAGTTGTATGGGTCTAGCAGGCTACTATCGAAAATTCGTAAAGGACTTCTCTAGGTTAGCAAGACCTATCACTTCTTTGCAAAAGAAGGGTACAATAAGTGTGAAGAATCATTTAATGAGTTAAAAGGTAGACTTACAAGTGTTGAAGATTCTGGATCCAAACGGGAACTTCTTAGTGGTAACTGATGCTTCAGGGGGAAGGTTTTGGCAGAGTACTGCTACAAGATGGGCATGTGGTAGCTTTTGAAAGTAGGAAGTTAAGGGTGCATGAATTAAATTATGCACCACATGATCTTGAGCTTCCTATGATTGTTCACTTATACAAGAAGTTTTCTGATTACATGGAGTTCCTAAAGTAATAATTTCACACAGGGACTCAAGGATAACTTCCAAATTTTGGCAAACTTCGTACGCTACCTTAAGGATAAAACTGAACATAAGTTCTACCTACCATCCTGAAACTAATGGTCAAACCAAAAGAGTAAATCAAGTGTTAGAATATTTACTAAGAATGTATTACATGGACCAGAAATACAAATGGGAAGAGTATCTTCCCTTGGTTGAGTTTACCTATAATAACACTTACCATTCTTCCATTCAGATGGCTCCTTTTGAGGCCTTATATGGTCGTAGGTGTAGAACACCTATAAGTTGGGATAATCCTGAAGATAGGGTACTAATTGAACTAGAAATGCTTTCAGAAATGGAAAAATAGGTTAAATTAATCCAAGAAAGATTGAAAGAAGCAGCAAATAGGTAAAAAAGTTATGCAAATTTAAAAAAAATTGATAGAAAGTTTAACATGGGAGATAAAGTTTTTCTTAGGGTAAAACCTAAAAAGAGTTCCATTTCATTTGGCAAGTCATCCAAACTATCTCCTAGGTTTGTAGGACCATTTGAAGTCCTAGAGGTCATTGGACCAATAGCCTACAAGCTAGCACTCCCTCCCACTCTATCCATCCCCGCACAATGTATTTCATGTATCCTTGCTTAAGAAATATGTACCTAATTTAACACAAGTACTTAATTGGGATTCATTACAGGTTATGGATCTAGGGGTAATTGCGGTTGATCCTATAAGGATACTAGAAACCCGGAAGTTGCACTTGAGAAACTGTGAGGTTTCATAATGGAGGGTCCAATGGGACCAATATTCTGTAGAAAGTTCCACTTGGGAGAATATGGAGATATCCAGACTATGTTTCCGCATTTGTTTGAATGATTTTTATTCAAACATGTTTTGTTAAAGTACTAAATTCATTTTTTTTGTAAAAGTGGTAGATAAGAAAATTTTGTAGATAAGCCTACAACTGAATATTGGGAATAAGAAATTTTTTGATTAATAGTTACTCTTGAAGATTTTGTTAATGAACCTGAAAAATCTGTCATTTAGGCAGTAATGTATTATTTCTATAGATTATATGACTGATTTTCTATATGTACAAGGGTTGTTGTGACCTTTATGATTCAACTGAAATAATATTGCTACAAATTCTTAGCCGATTTGAAATATATTTATGCACCAAATGAATAGTGGGTTAGTTTATCTATTTGTCTTGAAATCATCGAGACGATGATTATTCTAAAAGGTGGAGTATGTAACATCCCAAAATTTCTTGTAATTTAAATTAACTACGATTAAGTCTAAACAAGATTAGACGAGATCATCATTGGGTGTAAAATTCATTTGGTTCGTCGTATCATGACCCATAGTTTCTGCTGTAGGGCATGACATTGCGGAATGAATAACCCTGCACCCACCTTGATGGTCCTTCCTAAAACATGATTAGGCCTTAATTATAGGTAAAACAGTTCATAAATGATATTGAATCGTTCGGTTATTTGTATTCTGGTCACTTTATTTTAATCGGTTTTGTCGTATTTTATTTTGTTCAACTTTTGCATGACCACGATGATAATTGTCTCTGTTTAATTTGACAATGCTATATCAAGCCAACTTTATGAGAATATTCGAATTATTATTCACGGACTTGGTGATTTTCGTATTGAAATGTTTTATATACACCTGGAAATTCAACTAATTTTTATGGTAATATATTGTTGGAAATATGAGGACTTGTATTATGAAGGTTAATTTTAACCTAACCATTAAGAAGGGTAACAACTAAAGTAATAAAATGTATGAAATATTAATTAGTATATATATATATATATATATATATATATATATATATAAAAGAGGGATTTGGCATGTAATCCAAAAAATTTATTTAGTTATTGAAATTTATGGGTTTCATAAAGTAAAACACCTTCACATGACACAAGTGTGCAACATGCACTAAAACACGTACCAACATTGGGAAGCCTGTAAATTCTTCAATATGCCACCCAACTATAGTTATTTCATTACATTTTTCTATTATTTTTCCTTTGTCTATTTTCATTCTCCCCTTTTGGAATACCTGCGTGAGTTTTGGAGGAAAGAAGGATTCAAATTGTTGGAGCGGGAAGAGTACAATGTTACCGATTCTGGGTTTACTTCAGGTATGAATATCTTCTCCTTTCTCTGCTGCATTATTTGTAAAAAAAAGAGGAAATACATATTATATTTTTAATAGCAATCAAGGAAATTGTGGACAACTTTTGATTTAATTGTTTGGAGATGCAGTATGAAAAGGAAATTGAAGGATTCTGTATTCCTTTTAGTTTTCTTTGTGTGGTTTTAACCTAACCCAAAAAAATATGCAGATGGGGTTTTTGGTTTTTATCAACAAAAATAAAGTAAAAGAAAGTTTTAAAATTTCTTCTCTGCATTATAATAAATTATACCCAAAAGGAAAAGAGTTGGGTTTTTCCTGTACAGGAAGAAGGAAAACGTTTTGTGAATTTGTGTGTTAAAAATCGATTTGTGCTTGTGGGTTTTCATTTTGTTAAACTAAAATTTGGTTTTTTTTTCTGTAAACAAATCGATTTGGGTATGCAAATTGATTTGCATAAAGGAATCGATTTGTGTAACCCAATAAATATGGGTATACAACCGGTTGGGGTTTTGTATTTTTATTCTTGGTTGTTATATGTAGGTCTAATTTTTAATTTATTGAGATATTTTGAATGATAATTTGTGGGTGTCAAAGCTCTTGCATGGGGCTGCATTTTCTAGAAATTTTATTATTATGGACCACTAAATCGGTTCATGTATAAATGAGGGTGTCTTGTTATGTGTGAATAATTAAAAAAAATGGCATTTAGCCTGTAACTTTTAGCCTGACAATATGACTTGGATTTTTGTAAGACTGTGAAAAAAAAATTTCTTTTCTTGGTAAGGGCGTGAAAGCCAGGACAGCTTGAGCGAGATGCACCAAGGAGTAATTGGAGGCATGATTGGGTTTAAAATAATGATATCTTATGAAATAAATTATTAGTTGTTCTTTTACTAAAAAGAGTATGTTTAAATGATGTAACCATGATATTGCAATATTTTTGGTTGGGATGTTTGTTTACCAAATAGAACATGTTAAAGTGGTGTAAATATGGTGATATATGTGCTAATTTGTAGAGTGTCTCATTGACTGAAAAAATACTCTTCGTAATCATATTGTTTTTTACGAAGTTCTGTAGAAATTTTTAATGTCAAATGCTTATTGATTGAAGCTGGAATACAGATGCATTGACCTTTGTGATTAGAGGGAAACATGATCGCTAAAATGGAAATTGGTTGTTCTATTTGTCTGCATCTATAGCTGTATCTTTATAGAAACTAGGTAGTAATACATTTTCAGCTGTATTTCCATGTGCTTGTTGATAAAACAACATGCATATCCTTTCATATTTAATTAATTAATTGCATCAGAAAATGGTGTTAATACTCATGCCAGTTCATTTTGAATTGACATCATACCAGTACTCCAGTCTTGTAGGACCATTAGCCATTACATTCAGATGTGCAGAAACTCGTATATTGTGAAGTTTTATCGTAGCATGGATCTAAATGAGATACTTGGATTTCAATTTGTGAAAGGATGATATCCTTGAATTTTTGGCTGAATTATTGGAATCTTGGACCCATTGTAAATATTCAAACCTCACTATGTGATAATTATTATATTGGTTATATATTTCACCTTAACGGCATATGTAATATATGATTTTAATAAAGAGATGATTACTTTGTGTGTAATAATATCTCAATATGAGTAAATGATGAATACTTGAGTTGTGAAATCTTACTTTTCACAAATTATTGAATACATTTATTTGATAGTTATCATTGTATGAAGCAGATAATTGGGAAATTATTATAACAATCAATTGTCTTTAAATTCTAAATTAAATAAGCTATTTAGTAGCATGGCTAATTGAAGGAATAATTAAATATAAATTTTTTAATATATATTTAATTCGGCCTTTCGGTAAACTTGGTATTAATATGATAACATTGTAAATCCTATTGTATAGAGAATGGAAGAGTATTGTGGTAAAAGGTAATTTAAGGTTAAAGAATCAAACATCAGGAAAAAAGAGACTAAATGGGATGGTAAATAGATGAAAAGATCCATTAGGCATATTAAGGGATAAGTACATGTGGAATGCTGATATAGTTACATTTCAGCATAATGAATGTAGTTATCTCATAAAGATCCTACTTGGCCTTTGGCATCTATCTCAATATAAACTCTTGCAAGATAGGTTTAATTGGAAATAAAATAAAAACAAACTATAAAGATCTAGATAACTATGAAAGGGAAAGTTGTGAGGTGGTGGAAGACTTAAAACTCATAAGACTAGTGTGATGTCTTGAGTTTAGCCGTAACCTGCATGGCAGATAACTTTGGCCAAAGTAATGCATTGATGGCTGTGTATTGTCTGTAGCTTGATCATGGGAAGTTGAAATACTTGACATGAGGTAGACAATGGTCGAATAACGGAATACGAAGTTTGGAAACTAGCTTCATGGTAGACCCAAGGACTTTCACATAGTTCCCATGACCTTTAAAAGGTTGACCTGAAATGCTAGTAAGCATTGTCACTCAAAGTAGTGACGAAGGGAGATCGTAGAGATCTGGATACACCCTTCTCAGTCACACATGACTTACATGGATGTTATTGGATAGATCAAAATATAAAAATTGATTAATGAATTTGATTAAATAAATCTGTACGATTACAACTGTGTAATTTGTTATTATGTTTATGTGTTAAAAAAATCCTCATTTTTCAGCTCTTGTAATTTTGAGTGTTACACTAATACAATGAATTATGATTACTTTCCTGGGTTTTTTTGTGTTATTCTTTTCACACTCTTTGGATCATCTGATTCGATTCCATTTTCTCAATCAATATGCCGCCTTGATGATCTTCTCATCAGAAAAATTAATGCTTCATCGATCTACTCTCCTCTTTCCTCTCTCTTTTTATCTACAAAGATTTCTCAGCTTGATTAGATCCTATTGTCTCTTCTAAAACTCTTCCTTATCTCAAAAATTTATGTTCTTCCTTGAGAAACCACAACAAAATGACTCTAAGTGTAAAAATATATCCCACAATAGCCCTATTCCTTCACTTCAAGATGCATTTTCTGCACCTTCCTGCTTGGTCGCCTAAGAATCCAGACTATTAAATGAATCTTGCTAGCTCTGAATTTTTTTGTTTCTATATTTGACTTAATTTCACCTTCTTCTATGCATCTGCCAGAAATTATTTATTAGCTGACTCCTAAAAATAGATTTCTTGTATTTTTAGGATTTCCTCATGATCTGGAATAAATGAGCTCCTTTCTTCCCTAATATTTTATTTCACCTTGAAATCAACAATCTTCATGGAAAGTGTAATTGAATTACTTTGAACTCAACAAGCATTAAATTCGAGTAGTTAGAGTAGTGGACTTCATCGTTCTTTGTGGAGTTTCAGTTGTACATGTAGCTGTAATCTTCAGACAATCAAATCACCATTGATTCACCTGAAAACTCTTACTTCTTTGAATTTAAACTCTATTTGATTGTTCTTGATTCATCTCTGGTTCATATTTTCTCATTTTGTAGATTTCCTTAGCTCCTCTGACTTCCTCATTTGTATTGTGACTTTTTAGTTATCCACATCTCTTCTATGCTTCTTGTAGAATTCATAGTGTCTCGTAGCTATCCTCCTTGTCTTTCATGTTTCTATGGTTTGTTCCTTATACTTGGTTCTCATTGGATTATAGCATCTTTATTTTTCATCTGTGACTCCATCATTTCATTTGTGGCTTTGTCATTTCCGTGACTTTATTCTTTAGTAAATTTTCTTATTCTCTGTGGCTTTTCCCTTATGCATGGCTTCCTCCTAACTTCCCTTTATCTAGAGGATTTTTTATTCTTCAACAGATGTCTCCATTCCTTAGTTCTTCATGGATTTTCTTCTGACTCATAGCTTCATCCCTTAATCCGTGGTAGTCAAATACATTCGGTGGTTTCTTCTAGAGCTCTGCGGCTCACTGCAGACTTTCATGGTTTCTCCAAGTCTGCGGTGGTTGTCTCTAGACTTCGTAGGATTATACCTTATGTCTGTGGCTTACACAAACATTTACTAAGTCCTTTTAGAGCATATACTTAGTCATCCTGAAGCCTTTGAGAGATGACACTACCAATCAACCTTCTTCTTTTCAACTTTCTCACTTTACCAATTCACTCCTTTTTCCATCAATGCAAATTTACATCAACTCAATTAGCTTGACATCAATGAAAACACATATGATAAATGAAAAAGGTCCAATAATCTCCCCCTCTTTCATTTATTGAAACACCCTAGCATTTCAATTTTTTTATACCACAAAAACCAATTTACTCCTTTTTATGGAAAAATAATTGCATACCTAATCTCTTTTTTTAGCATCTCTTCCTCATGGATCCAATTTTCTTCTCCTATTTGATTTACAGGCTTCTATCTTTAGTTTGTATCACCCTTTAACTCTGTGAGCAGTTGGTTTCTTGCTTCAGGCTTTTCTCCTTTGTAGCTATATTTCTTCAACACCTTAACAATTACTCTCCCCCTTGTATTGGTATGATCAACTTGGTTTCTAACAATAGCTACTCTCCCCCTTTCACAACAATGAAAAAATGGCCAAATAGGTCCTTATAATAATGATGATGCATATACTCCCTTTTATAAGTACCTGTTATTTTCTCAAGAAGCTCCCCCTATGCTCATGCTTTCTATCTAGATTTCCTTGTGTTTTAACAGCAATGCTCCCCTGAGTTGATGCATGATTTGATATATCAGAGATATTATACTATCTCCCCCTCACTTTGGCACTATTTAGGAGTTCATATTATTTGATAATGCTCCCTTTATTTTTCTGCACACCTTCTAGTTGTTGGCGAGATCAGGAATCACCCCTAGTTCATTTTTTAGGTGTTCAAATGTTTCTCTTGGTAGTGGTTTTGTCCTTATATATGAAATTTCTTCTTTAGTGCTCATATATTCAAGACTGATCTTCCTAGCATTCACTTGTTCCCTCAAGAAATTATATCTTATAGGTATATGCTTGGTCTTTGAATGTAACACTAGGTTCTTAGAGAAACTTATTACACTTGTAATGTCACACATTAAAGGATTTGGATTTTCATATTTTACCTTGTAGTCTTACAATGTCTGCTTCATCCATAGAACTGAAGTACAGTACATCATGGAAACTATATAATCTGCTTCACATGTTGAGAGAGACATTGATGATTGTTTGTTTCTCAGCCAAGATACTAAGAATTTTCCATTAAAGAATAATCTGCCACTTGTAATATTCCTATCATCCACGTTGCCTACCCAATCTACATTTGTATATGCCTTTATGCTGAATTCATTTATTTTCGGGGTACCATAGTCCATAATTAATTGTTCCTATTAGATATCTTAGAATTCTCTTGACCTCCTTGAGGTGTGTTTCCATTGGATCTTCTTCAAATCTTCTAACAACACCTATCACATGTATAATGTTTGGTCTTGATACGGTCGAGTAAAGTAGACTTCCTATCATGGATCTATACAATGTTTTGTTTACATTTGGTGAGTCATCATCTTTTATCAAATTGCATACAAAATCCATTCGTGTACCAATTGGTTTACATTATTTTATTCTAAATATTTTCAACATCTCCTTGATATACTTAGTTTGGGATATGAATATACCTTGATATTTTTGACTACTTTGTAAACCCATAAAAATGAAAGATCTCCAAGCATGGACATCTCAAACTCTTCTTTCATCATGTCATAAAACTCATATGTCATCTTATCATGATCTCCACCAAATATGATATCATCTACATACAAAATGACAATTAGCAAGTTGTATCCTTCTTCCTTGATGTAGAGATTATTGTCTGCAACACCTTTTCGGAATCCTTTCTCGATGAGGTATGAATCTAGTCTGCTATACCAATCTCTGGGAGATTTTTTTAATCCATAAAAATCCTTTTTCAGTCTGCATACATAATATTTATCTTTAGTTAATGAAAATCCAATAGGTTATTCAATATCTACCTCTTCATTCAGGAATCCATTTAGGAAGGCTGATTTGACATCCATCTGGAATAATCGGATCTTCTTGTATTTTGCATAAGACAAAAATAACCTTATTGCTTCCATTATTATAACTGGTGCAAATGTTTCATCAAATTCAATTCCTTCCATTTGCGTGTATCCTTTACACACTAGCATAGCCTTGTTTCTTGTCAATTCTCCTTTCTTAATCAGTTTTTTTCTGAATACCCTTTTGGCTCCAATCACATTCTTGTTCCACGGTCTAGGTACCAATTCCCATATCTCATTTTTTTAGTCCGATCCATCTCTTCATTCATGGTGTCTACCCAATGTTGATCCTTGCATGCTTCTGCAACATTATTAGGTTCTATCATTGACAGGAGTGTTATATCTTCATGGTTATGCTACTCTCTTAGCTTTCCTCTTGTGAGAATTCAAACCATATTTGTTTCCAATGATGTGATTAGAACAATTGACCTTTTTAACTTTCCTGGAGGGTACCTTAGTGTTTGATATGTATTCTTCTTCATCCCCTTATTCACGGAGACTGTTCATTTCATCATCATAATATTGGTCTTCGTGCTTGTGTCTAAGCTGAGTGATAACTTTGGTGTATTGTGTTTCATACACCTTCACATTCGTGCTTTCAAAAATATTTTACAACTACTTATTATAGCACCTATAAGCCATGCTGACTGTTGAGTAACCAAGGAAGATTCCTTCATCACATCTTGAGTAAAATTTCCCAAGTTGTCTTCATTTCTTTTGATATATCATTTGCTACCAAATACTCTTATGTGCTTCATAATGACTGGTCTCTTTTTCCATAGTTCATAGGGAATTTTTTCACTATTTATTCTCACTTGATCTCTATTCAAAAGATAGACTACGGTGTAGACTGCTTCACTCCAATACATGTCTAAGAATTTGGATTCATTTAGAATGGTCCTTTCCATTTCTTGCATAGTATTTTTTCTTCCTTTCAATAATCCCATTTTGTTGAGGTGTTCTGATGGCTGATAATTGTTTTCTTATTCCCTGTTCTTCACAAAATTCATCAAACTCAATGGACCAAAATTCTCCACCTCTATCTGATCTTAGGCATTTGATCTTCTTATTTTTATCATTCTTGGACAACGCCTTGAATTTATTAAACCTATCTAATTCTTATGAATTTTTTCTTTATACATGCTGCCCATGTCATTCTAGTGTATTCATCTATTAGAAGCATGAAATATGACTCATCGTTTATGCCTTCAGTTCTTGTGGGTTTGCATAGATTTGTATGGATCAAATCCAGTGGCCTAGTTGTTGAATATTCTTTTGAATTGGATGATCTCCTTGTTTTTTTTCCATGTAAACAGGTCTTGCATAGTGTATCCACGGGTTTCACATTGGTTGGTATATGTATGACACAACCTTTTGCACTTAGTTTTACAATATTTTCAAAACTCACATGCCCCAATCTCTTGTGCCACAACTAACTATAGTCAAATTTACATGTAAATTACTTTTATTTGTTTATTTCGTTAAGAACATACATGTTGTTCTTTGCCTGCTGGGCCTTTGCAACTTCCTTTTTTTCTTTGTAATTGATAATGTCACTTCCTTTTTCATGGAATACTACATTTTATCCCCTTTTACACATCTGGCTTACAATCAACACATTGTGTTTATGACCTTCAACATATAATTTTTTTTAGTTATAGTATTTGCATTCTCTAGACTCAAGGTTCCTTTTACAACTATGTTTGTTAAGATGTTATCACCAAATCTCACAACACCCATATGCTTTTTTAGACAGAGTAATAAATTTTCTTTTGTCACCTATCATATGGCTAGAGCATCCACTATCAAAGTACCATATTTTATATTCATTTTTCACATGAAATGTTGTATGTACAATTGCGCAAGATTCTTTTAATTTGTTATCATCATTCTTTGCAACATACACCCATTTATTGTGTTTATGAGGTTCATGTTTTTTGGTTGAAACCGCACTACTCTCATGATAATTATGTTAGACATTGTTATAGTTTGATCTTTTGTAAGATGAGCCAACACTTCTTCTATATCCTCTAGATAATTTCCTACACTTGGTGGCTTTATGTCCAAACTGATTACATGAATAATAATAACCATAAAAATAATTTGTGTACCTCATAGCATATGTAATTCTGGGAGAAAACTTTCTTCTCTTGTATGTGGCATTGATAACCTTCTTGTTTGTGGTGGATGAGATGTTAGATGTTGATGCAACCTTTTTTTCTTCATTCTTTACAGGATACTTTACTTTGCTTTCTTCTTTAAAGCCAAACTAGTCTTGTCATTTGCATCACGTTAGCTACTTAGTATATCAGTCAAAACAATTGAGCCCTTTTTAACTTTTTCATACACTTTTATCTTTTTGTTCATTTGTTCCATCTTGGATTTCATTTTCTCTAGTTTTGAGTTCATATTTGTGCACTCATCCTCCTTTGATTTGTAGGAGTTTGAAATATTTTCTAGTTGTGTTTCCAATTCCTTGAGTTATTGGCCTCTTCTTCTTCTCTTTGAGATTGTCTTCCTTCAAATATGTGGATTTATTCTTTATAATCCTTCAATGTACATCTCAGATCTTCTTATTCTTTTTCTTGCACAATCTCAACTTTTCAAGAGCACACACTAACTCTACTTCTAGATTCACTTCATATTCTTCTTCATCTGAAGCTTAATACTCAACTTTGTTCTTCCCTCTAGTGATATTTTCATCATTTGCATCCATGGCCATAAAAAAACATTCTGATTGATCTTAATCATTTTTATTTTCAGAGATACTTGGGTTAGTTGATCCAGAGTCACTTGATTCTTCCTTTGAATAGAAATTTGTTTTGTTGTTAAAGAACTTCTTTTTGTCACTTTTATTCTTGTACCTAGTTTCTTTTTTTCAATGTTTATGATTGTCCTCTTCATGTTATGACTGATTATATTCATTCTTTTTTAGAAACCTACTAGAAAAGTGACCTACTTGTCCACAAGTAAAACATTTAAATGGGATTTTTCCTTTATATTTACTTGATCCTCTTTTTAATCTTCTCATGAACATGGATTCAATATTTTCATCATCCAACTCATATACTGAAGCTCATTCTTATTTTTCTTCTTGCACAGAAAATTTTTATTTCTTAACCTTGAATGCTACTTCTTTTTTGGTAGACTTGGATCTAATAGTCCTCATTTCATATGCTGACAAGGTACTCTATAATTCATCCATTGTGAGAGTATTCGTGTCTTTGGCTTCCTCTATGGAAAACACCTTTACATAATACTTGCTTGTCAGGGATCTCAGAACCTTTTGGAAAATAACAGATTCTTCCAGCATCTCTCCTAAGGCTTTGATCATATTTATAAATTCATCTGTTCTCTGCATGTAGGTCGCTATGCTCTCATCATCCTTCATCTTAATATTTTTGAACTAAGCTCTGTAGGTCTGCAATTTTTCCATTTTTACTTTTTCATCACCTTCATAGATGTTGTATAGTTTGGTCCTTATTTATTTTGCAGTTGTGCAATGCATAACTTTCACAAACTCTATTTCAGTCACACCAAAAAGAATGGCAGTTATAGCTCTAGAGTTGCATTCGTATTCTGCCTTATCTGATGAAGAAGTGATTGGCACGACTGGAGCTTTATAGAATTTATTAATGCATTCCTAGATGTAAAACCTAAGTGACATCAATTATGTCTTCATCCTTATTCTCCAAAATGCATAATTCATTCTAGTGAAGAGAGGTTATGTTGATAGTGATAAATTGTCTTGTGCCTAATTTATTGCCATGCTTGTGATGGGAGGATCTCCTTGAATATTTTAAGCTTATTTTATAAGGATGTTACTTTGATACCAATTGTTAGAGATAAAAAGCACTGAGAGGGGGGTGAGTCAGTGTAATTTTATTTTTTTCACTTAATACAAATTTTAAACCTTTTAATGTTGTGTTGCTTTAAACTATGAGTATTCAATCAAGAAAATGTCATGCAAAATAACACAAAACACAAAAAATACCGTGGGAAACCATTTTCAGGAAAAAATCACCAAAACCATTACTTTTATTACACAAATCAATGACTCATAAGAATATAACACATCTTACAATATATTTTTAGTGATGCATCAACCCCACAAGGATCTCTAACCCCTACACCTCTGCTGATATTACGCACAAAAAGGACTCTAGTGAATATTACACATCACAAGAGATTTATTTTGAAGGCACCCACCTACAAGGAAGCTACAAATCCTTGAATGTGCTAAGATACAATTTAGAATTGATTTTTTTATATACACTTTTGATCATTTAGTTACCAAAATTGCTAATACAATGAATTATGATCACTTTCTTAGATCTTTCTATGTTATTATTTTCACACTCTTCGACTCATCTAATTTGATTCCCTTTGCTCAATAAATCTTTTTCCTCAATGCTCTTCTCATATGATAAATAAATGCTTCATCGATCTACTCTCCTCTTTCCTCTCTCTATTTATCAGGAGATCTTTCTTGGCTTGATTGTATCATATTGTCTTGTTTACGTCTCTTCCTTAGCTCAAATACTTATTTTATTCCTTGCACAACCACAACACAATGGCTCCAAGTAAAAAACTATATCCCACAATCTAATAATTCCTTCACTATGAGATTTGTGTCAAGCACCTTCCTTCTTGGTCACCTGAGAATCTGGACTATTAAATTCATGTCACTAGCTCCATATTTTGTTGTTTTTATGTTCGACTTAATTTCACCTTCTTCTATTCATCTACTATAAATTATTGATTAGCCAACTCCTAAAAATATATTTCTTTTATTTTTGGGATTTCTTCGTGATCTGGAATAAATGAGCTCCTTTCTTTCCTAATATTTTATTTTACAAGCATTAAATTATGGCAGTTAGAGTAGTGGACTTCATCATTATTTGTAGATTTCAAGTTGTACACAAAGCTACAATCTTTATACAATTGAATCACCATTGATTCACATGAAAACTCTTAATTATTCCAATTTAAACTCAATTTGATTGTCCTTAATTCATCTTTGGTTCATATTTACTCATTTTATGGATTTTCTTAGCTCGTCTAAAATCCTCCTTTGTATTGTAACTTTTTATTTATCAGCGGATATTTTATGCTTCTCACGGCATTCATACTTTCTTGTGGATATCCTCCTTGTCTTTCACCTTTCCGTGGCTCGTTCCTTATATGCAGATCTCGCTGTGTTCAAGTGTCTTTATTTCACATCTATGACTCCACCCTTTCATCTTTGGCTTTGTCATTTCCACATCTTTCTTCCTTAGCATATTTTCTTGTTCTGTGTGGCTTTTCCCTTATGCACAGATTCCTCATGACTTCCCTTTATCTTGGGGATTATGTCATCTTCCGCACCTATCTCCATTCCTTATTTATTCATGGATTTTCTCCTGAATCATGGTTTCATTCCTTTATCTTCAGCACTCTAATACTTTCAGCAATTTCTTCTAGAGCTTCGCTTCTTATTGCATACTTCCACGGTTTCTCCAAGTCTTCGACGAATGTATCTAGATTTCAGTAGATTCTACCTTATGTCTATGGCTTGCAAAAACATTGACTAAGTTCTTTTAGAGAAAATCCTTAGTCATCCTAAATTATTTATGAGCTGACACTACCAATCATCCTTCATTTTTTCATCTTAATCACTTTACCAATTCACTCATGTTGCCATCAATGTAGCTTGACATTAACTGAACCATCTTGACATTAATGAAAACACATATGACACATGAAAAGGGTCCAACACTATCACATGGTTGGAATCCCTTTATAAACTATCATATTGGGTACTTAGATAGATATATTCCTGTGTATCCTCAAGTTCATGGCTTCATTATGTTTGTACTAGTTTACAACTCTAAAGTA
The DNA here is from genome assembly GCA_019776745.2 of Taxus chinensis. Classification (NCBI taxonomy): domain Eukaryota; kingdom Viridiplantae; phylum Streptophyta; class Pinopsida; order Cupressales; family Taxaceae; genus Taxus; species Taxus chinensis. Next base: position 668,964,439 of record CM034151.1, read on the forward strand.
ATAATGAATTGGTTCATATGAACCTAGAGACATTGGCATTTCTAAACTCTGTTATCAATTTCATTATGCAATGTGTGTTTTCTCTATTTAAATTTCATTTCCATTTGAATTCTATAATATATTTGGAGTAAACATATTAGAGTTCCTATAGTGTTCCATGATAGTTAGTAATATCTACCCTTGTTTATGGATCAATATCATTTGAGCATTATCATTTTGGTGAACCTGTACTCTATCTTCACCCTTAAGATCCTCTTTTTTCCTCTTTCATGGCACCCAAATTTGTGAAAGTTTCTTTATCTATTTTTTTCAAGATGCATCCCAATTGCCAGGATGTTTTACAAAAAAACATAGACACCACATAACATCCTAAAGATAAGCCACTACATGAAATAATTCCTATCTTTTATCATTTATATAATGACAAGAGTCCTCATGATCCTCCATATAATCAATCTATGTTGGCCTCAATTAAAGCTTTACGTGCTTTATTTCAAGACAAATTTAAGGCTATGGAATCCATAATCATATCTCTTAAATTTTAAATCCAACATATTATAGATGCTTCTCAAACTCATGTTTGTTCTCCCTCTTCATCTCATCCTCATTCTATGTCCACTACATGTCCTCATGTCAGTGAGCCTCTTATTACCAGAGCTTCTCATCTTTGAGAAAAACACTAAGAAACTATTGACAATTTTTGCACTTGTGCAAAAATGGGCAACTCGAAACTTCATCGTTGTGATGAAAGTCATGGGTGAAGTATACCTAAGCTAAGGGAGTTCTGATGTTATTAGTTACTGCTAAAATAATTAATCATTAAGTGAAATATGTAACTATGTGCACTGTTACAAAATGTAACAGGTCACATAGTCTACAATTTCATGATACCTTCAGCAAAAGAACACAAAGGCCCCGAAGGATAGTTGTGTTGTCTTGATGAAGGCACCAAATTACAGAGTAGTTGAAGTGTTGATTTTTAGGATAGAAAACATAAGTGCAGATTATAGAAAATCAGAGTTCATTACTAAAGGTTACAGGATCTCATTAATGTTCTTTCCTTCATGATTAATACATTCAATTAAATTCCTGATTTTTTTAGTTCGTTATACAATCAATACAGAAAGATAAAATGTAGAAAGAAATATACAATTCATTTACAAAATTCATTGTTTTATTCATAAGAAAATTTCAAATGTTTCCCACACAAGCTGTGGGATGTAACTGGAAAGTAAAGTACAACTACTAAAATTAAAGGTACACATGTATAAAAGAGAAAGTAAAGGAGTATGAGTGAACCCATCATTTCCTTGAGGTTCCTTTCTTCGATTAAAGAATCTCCATCTCCATATTTTTCCTACTTCATCTCCGTTGTAGAAGCCATTGTACCTGGAAAAGAAGAAAAGAATAACTATCAGCTATGAGCTCAAGGATCAAATCATATTCATAGACTGTTATGAATATCTAATAATAGGAGATGTAATTTATTTGAATATCAAACTTCATACTTTATTTATTCACTCAAAAATAATGAAGGAAGAGAAAATAAAAGAAGAAAACATAGACATAAGAGAGGCCAAAAATCCTAAGTATTTTCAAACTATTCTCCTAAGTGTGCAGGTACAAGTTACAGCCAAGGAAAAATAGACAAGTCATAATTGCATGCAAGAAAAGGAAGAATGTAACTCAATGTTTTAGTAAATATTATGAAATGGAAGAAGTTACAGTGTAGAAGAGAAACTGGAAAATAGAAGAACACTTTTTAGTTGCAGCTAAAGGAGAAGAATCAGATTTTCAGAAGCTAAAGTTAACTAGAAAAGAAAGGTTATAGTTGAAAACAAATGAAGACAATATTATAGGAAAAATTTGACAGGGATTCGCCATGTAAAATGGACATTTACAAATTTTCATCATACTGCTTTCAACTACTAAATGCTTTAAAAGAATTATTTGAATCAAATAAGTGATACAGAGAAGCAGTAAAACATGCCATGATCAAGATAAAACAACTATGATGTCTCATTTTATTTACCAATCTAGCTTCAAACATGAAGTGTCATAATTCTATATTCTGAATCAAAATATACAACTACTACAGCTGGAAAATGGATGGAAGAGAGAATTTTGGAAAAATATTGGCAGGGCTTCGCCATGAAAAATCAACATTTTAATTATTTTAGAATACTAAGAAGATTACTCTCAAGTTGAAATAAAAGAAATGCAGTAAAAGTAACAGATCACAGTAGCTGAATCAAGGCTTATGTCGGATAATGATATCAAAATAAAAAGAAGAATTGCTTGTAATATCAAGAAAACTATTGCAGGGTACAAGCCATTTTAATTACAAAATATCATAAATGTATTTCTATTGCAGTTAGCATTTTCATTCCAATAAATCAATCACAGTAATCATCAACTTCACAATCAAAGAGTATGAATGCAACTACAGGTTATAAGTAGAAATTTAAAAAAGATGAACTGAAGAAAGGGGTATATAAATGCAGATTCTTCAAACAACCAATTTCAGTTACAGATTTTATAAACATCATTTAACCTTACAAAGTGTAGACCAGTCAATACACAGTCAGGAAAGAACAACTCTATGGTGAAGAAAATCAATACTGGAATATAATATACAAACGATTTTACATAAACCATTGCTATGTTTTGGAGGGGAATGATAATGGAGTCCGCATCTATCCTGATAGGATCCAAGATTAAAACCCTTTTAAAGTGGTGTTTCAATACAACATTGGAAAATTTTATAGCAAGATCAAAATAACAAATCTTAAGTAGAGATCAAAACCTAACAGACGTTCAGAGCTTCAAATTATTTCAAGAATTAATTTAATGGCCTAGATCTAAAGAATCAGAGTTTTGAAATCAAAATAATGGTGACATACAATCAAGAATGAATTCACATTTGCTAATGAACAATCACAATTACAGTGGTGAAACAAAGAGGTTGCAGAAGACCAGAATGAACTCACCATACATAGAATGACATTTCCAAGAAATTGTTTTAAGTAGAGTGCATGAGAAAACAAAATAATCATAGAGGCTCTTCTATTTTATCTAATCAATGGCCAAGCACAAACAATACAAGGAAACCAAGAAAAGTATGTATCAGTGCTTGAAAGAAAAATGATACTTTAATAGAAAGATGTTTTATATACAGAGTTAAAGATTTTCTCAAAATCACAGATCTAAAAATACCCAGAATCAAGAAATCACGAGCTCAAAGAATAATAGAGAAATCTCAGAAACCATTTCATGCTTGAGGGTATTGTGAGGGAAGCCTCAACAGAATACACAAGGAAGGTAAACCGAGATGAAAATTTTAAAGACTTAGATCTATTTTTCATTCCAAGAAAAGAAAAGAAAAATACAGATACCTAGAACTCAAAAATACGTAGATTTATATGACCATCGCCATCACATTTTTACCTCAAAAGAAATAAGCTATAGATCCAGTTCAATAAAAATATTTCTTTTCATTTTACCAAATACCCATAAAGGGAAACAAACCTACCAGTCATAAAGATAAAAAACTGAAGGTAAATCCCAAACTCAAGTGTCGGTGACGTTACTTACCCAGAAGCTCACACAACTTTGCAGAAGGTGAAAACACAGGAAATACAAAGAAAGAAATTATTATCAATATTTCTTGGAAGCCAAGAGACAACACAAGGATCCAAAGAATGAATAACAATTCACTGAGCTCAGAAATAATCAAATATACAACCAGATAAACCTCAAAAATTGAGATCGAACAGAGAAAAGTGGCAGCCGTTTTGAAAATATCACAGAGATCGAAAAGGGGAACAAGACCGAGCTCTGATAAACAAAAACCACTATGACAAATGAATCTCACAGAGTTCCGAGAGAACATAAAATTTAGACAGAGAAAGAGCTACAAAATACAGGTGTAGCCGAGCTCAAGAAACACTAAAAATGGCAAGGAAAAATTTTGCTAGGGCTTCGCCTGTGAGTTGAAAATCCAAATGAAATGATTATTAGGGTCGGATTGACCTTTACCAAGCAAACCTGAGGGGTGAATTAATAGAACTCAACCATGGTTAGTGCATCAACGATCAAGCTTTCAAGGACGAAGATCAAAGGCCGAGGATCGTGCTTAGATCTCGAAACAAATAACCATGGTTTGTCCCCACCAACCACATTCAATGCACAATCAGAAACCCTAACCATGATTCTAAGGATCGACGGCATCAAAAGTAGAGTTATAGAGATCAAGGACATAGGTTTTGTCATTATTACCAAAGCTAAACTCAAGGCAGGTCCAATTGCCACCGACACCATGATTGAGGGGTGAGTCACTGTGGAGAAGGGGCCAGGATAAGTCATCAAATAAAAAAATAAATCATTTGCAATCACTTTCAAATTCTAACCATAGTGCATGCTCCAAATAATACAAAGGGGCCAACCAAATTATGCCATCAATAATCACCCAAAAAGGTGAAATTTCAAACTATACACTCTCGAATGCAAAAGCCGACAAGTATTACATGGTCTTGTTTATTTAAAAGGTGGCAGAGACTATGCTATACCATGTGTGGCCGAATGTAATATGGTGACTATTACAAGTTCCCTTGTATTATTTGAAAACCGTAGTATTATGCTAAGTCCACAAAGGTGGCCAAACCAAAATGGAGGCTAGTGGTCAAGTGTAAAGGTGGTCCCCGCTAGTGGGAAGGTTACATATAATTTACACTATGCTATCCATGTGATCACTAGAAAACAAAAAAAGTGTCAACATCAAGTGAAAATGTGGCCCCATTCAGGACAGATATTTGGATGAATTATTTTGCAAAGTATTGCAATTAATGTAATTTATTAATTCTCAATGCACAGGAGTATTGTTGCATGCTTTGGAGAAAGACTTGCATAGTAAGCAATATTTTTTAGCAAGATTATTCACCTTACTTTTCTTAAGAATAGAACAATCAACTTCAATTTAATTGTATTGTAATTAAGGATAATAATGCCTATTTGTAATTGCATGCTCTATTTTTATTCCTTTATCTATTATTAAGTAAAGGATAAAAATAGGATGCATTGGTGAGTACAAGCCTTAGGCTATTTTTAGGAAAGGGGGGAAAATTATTTTTGCTATATATTGTGTGCCTTAGCAAAGGACAGGAAAAATACTGGAGGAATTTTTGGATATAGGAGTACTGAAGCAAATTGTTGCCAGTTTAGCCTTCTAAGTGTGAAGAATTTCTTCCTTACCAATTATTTGTAGTCTTGTGTATGTTTCTATTAGTCTTGTTAATGCAAATTCCCTGATCAATCATCTTACGCTTCTGCAAATTCAATTTTTTCTGCATAATTTTAATGTGCATGTTAACTTATCACTATTGTTTTGATTTTTTTCCCTCAGTACAACCAACTGTTTGCCCTTAAATTCTATAGAAGACTATTGGATCGTGCATAAAAAATATTTCACATATCAATTGTGCATATAATCAGTAAAATCCCTCATACAAATTTGGTGTATCACCTTAGTTATAATTACTTTACATTCATCTTTTATCTCTAAAAGCCCAGAATTAGTTTAGGATACATCACCAAGGAACCGACCTTGATACCGAAGACTCACCTCAAAATGGGTATACCCACAAACCTGAGGTGTTTCTATTATATCTACGAAAGAGAGATTAATTTTTGCAAGCTTAAAAAACCTGCCGCCATCTCTCTACAGGGTGCACTTTCAAGACATAAAATTTTTTGACACGCCTGGTGGGACCATGAATCAGATCTTCATGCAAGTTACAAATTCTACAGCAGATCTATAACAGATTTATAGTAGTTACAAAGTCATTTTCAGGAGCAAGACGCAGTAATTTATTATAAATATTTTAAGATCTTTTGGTGACTCCGTTAAGGTGATATCAGACCAGTATTGCAACATGTTCCATGCCTAAAGTGACTACAAGATCATCAGTAAGAGGAATTCCTCCTAATTTTGTTTCTTTACCCTTGAATTCTACTATAAGGAGAAGAGTTGGTAATACTTTACCATATAATAGACCTGGTTTTGATAACCCTCCCCCTGATATTCCTTCACCACGTATCAATTTCTCTATTAACATCCCAGTTTTTCAAATGACTATTCAACCACCAAGGAATTTTCTAACCTTTACTAATGGAAATCCATTAGTAATCCTAGTTTACCATGACATTCCTAATGCTACCATGAAAAGTTTTCCATCATTCACAGGTGAAAATCAGGTTACACCTACTAAACATATCAAATATGTTGTACCCCTATGTGTAGTCCATAATATCACTCATGAAGATGTAAATTTAAGACTTTTAGTTGCATCTTTTAAAGGGCAGGCCTTGCAATGGTATAGAAACCTAGAAATTGGAAGCATAAGACCTTGGGATAACTTAGGTGAAAAATTGTTGAAACAATTCCAGGACAATTCAAATCATTTGTCTCTCATTGAACAATTGTCTACTATTAAAAGACCTCCCAATGAGTTTATGTCTAGTTTCAATATCAATTTTGTCAGAACCTAGGAAATAATTCCAGAAAGTTTCAAGCCTCAAGTTGATCATGCTTTCCTTTATTATCTTAGGGCATTGAACAGTGATATCTCAACTATGATTCAGTAAATGGGGGCAGAGGCACTTCTGGATGCTTATGATATCGTTATCCGAGGTGAAAATAGTCTTATTCAAGCTAGAAAATTAGCACCAAGGCCTTCAATGCCATTTTTGGAAGATTTAGCACCTACTCCTCGGCCTATTACAATCATAGAACCTATTGTTGTAGCTGCATCAGATGAGGTATTTAAATATTTGCAAACTATGGGAAATAAATTGACTTTGATTGAGAACATAATTGCATTACCCAGTAGACCCTATCAGGCTTCTTATCAGCAAAATCAATAGAACCAGCAAAATAGGAAGCCCTATTAACAGAATCAAAATTATAGGCAACCTTACCGGCAAAGGCAATTTGACCCAAAGGCTCCTAGTTCATCTAACGCTTTAGTCCCAATTAATATGGCTACAGAAGAGTGGTGTTAACCTTGCAATTAACCTAATTCAGCTACAACTTGCCCAAATGTTTTTTTGAATCTGAATCTTGTTTCACAACCTCAATCTGAAACATTGTTCATGCCTCAAATGGAGGATGGGAAACAAGAAACTCATTTTCAGAAAGCACTTGAACAGAATTTAGTCAGTTTTAATGAGGAGGATTTCATTGCAGTACTACTAGGGCACAAGGGAAAGCTCTTGAAAGTCAAAAACAACAAAATAGGCCTATACTGCCTACTGTCACTAATAAGACAACATCTACAATCCCAAATTCAACGAAGAATATTGTTGTTCCTCAAAAAACAAGTGTTCCACTTGATAAAGGCCATCAAAAACTACAACCTGATCTAAGAAGACTATTTATACCTCAGATATCCAAGGCAGCTGAAGTGGAATCAATTTTCGCTAAGGCCTACTCTAAGATAGTTTAATCTCTCTATAAAACAGTTTCTTCTTTTAACATTGTTGACGTAATGAAAAAGCATAATGTTAACATCTCAATTTGGGACGCTCTAAGTATTCCTGGACAACAAAATTTAATCTCTCATGAACTAGTTAAGCTAAAGATTTCTTGAAATACAACAGAAAAGGAAGTTCATAAGGCATACATGGTCCTTGGAACGTTTGAACAATACCACATTAAAGAAGTTAAGTGGATGATTCAGAAGGTTATGAATGCTCATGACATAAATAAGCCACCACTATTTTATTTATCATTGATTATTAGGGAACATCTAGTTCATAATTGGATGGTGGACAGTGGCACAAGTAGCATAGTTCTGCTAGAAGCAATTGCAGAAAAATTGGGTTTGCAGTATGAACCTATAGAAAGGAGTGTCTTACATCTTGATGGAACTATAACTAATACAGTTGGTATAATAAAACATTTAGAAGTGACATTATATGCTTGCCCAAATGTTTCTATTCTACAAGATGTTACTGTTGTGGATTTACCTCCATACTGTGTCTTATGCTTATTTAGAGACTTCACAGAAAAAATAGGAGGTTATCTCTCTTCATATTAGTCCTTATTTTCACTACTCATTATGGTACCAAAGTTACTATTAATTCAGAACCATTAGCCAGATTTCACATTGAGCCTCACCCTTCAAATGCAGTGGCTAATTATTCAGCCCTAGATCAGTCTGATTTTGATGAAGTAGCTCATGTTTCAACATTAGATGGTGTTTCTAACATGTTTACGGATGAAAAGATAGTCGAATAACATTCTCATGATCCTTTTAAGGAAGTTGAAGAACACTTGTTTGGTGTGTATTATATGCATGAAGAAAATACACCACTTCCCTTATTGTCCAAAACAGAAGATTCAACAGAAGGGATTTAGAAGCTTCATTTTGATGGAGCTAAGAACAAGAAGGGACATGAAGTAGGTCTAATTCTCACTTCCCCAACGAATGAAAGGTATTTTTCAGCTTTGAGTCTCCAATTTACATGTACTTGTAATGTAGCTGAATACAAAGCTTTAATTCATGGCTTGATTTGGGCCAGAAAGAGAGGTATCAACATGTTACAGATTTTGGGTGACTCTGAGTTGGTTATCAATCAAGTAAGAAATTTGAATGTTTGTAAGAATCCATTAATGAAGTATTATAGACATAGAGTTTCATACTTAATGGAAATATTTTAATGCTATTAACATTCAGTCTATTTGTAGAGTTGAAAACAAGCATGCAGACAAACTTGCAGCAGTTGGGGCTAGTTTTGAATTACTGGATATAATTAGATTTTAGTCTGGGAAGAAGATAGATATAAAACATCTTTTACCACTAAGTGGGGTACTTATGCTTACAAAATGATGCATTTTGGTCTTTCAAATTCCGGTGCAACGTTTCAACGTGCAATGGACATGGTTTTTCGCAGCTTGTTAAATAAATGCATCCTTTTTTATTTAGATGATGTTACTATGTTTTCAAAAGATTCTGAAAATACATCTAATGACATTTAAGGCAGAATTTTCAGTTGTGCAAGCAATTTGGAATATCTTCAAATCCACTGAAGTCTATCTTTTTAGTACATCAAGGCAAGCTACTTGGCCATATTGTTTCTAATCAAGGTTTAGCAATTGATCCTTTCAGGATCGAAGCCATATCAAAACTATCATTTCCCCATCATAAGAAGGCATTACAAATTTTTCTTACAAAAATCAACTTCATTAGAAGATTTGTTCCAGATTTTGTAGCATTGGTTAAACCACTCACAACTATGCTAAAGAAAGAGAAAACTTTCTGTTCGGACCAGTGAAGGGAGAAGAAGGATTTGAATCAATCAAAGTAGCTATCTTTCAAGCTCCTACCCTTGAAAATCAAAATTTTGATAAATATTTTACAATGTATGTACTTACAGGAGCTGAAACAATCTCAACTATATTAACTCAAGTCAATGACGAAAATATTGAGCAGCCTATTAGCTTTATTTGGAGAGAGTTTTACATTATTACAAAACAAGGTTACACATTTCTTGAAAAATAGGTACTTTTAGTAGTCAAAGGACTAAAAAATTTCAAGTATATGCTTTCAAACAATAAAATCCATGTTCTTGTTTCTCATCCAAGTATGAAAGCATTCTTACTAAATAAGGAATTGAATGAAAAAAGAGAAAACTGGATAAAAAAGGTCATGGAGTATGATGTTTATATTTGGGTTGCTAAGACATGGTTCAAGGGAAAGGTTTATGTGAACATCTAATTACTGATATGGAAAAACAACAAGTTACAAAACTAGATGATTCAAAATCAGCATGATGAAATTATCATGTCAGCTAATCAGAAATCATAGTTCAACCAGGAAATCAACAGCCTGAGCTCACTCGCGAGATTTAGGAATCAAGATCGATGACTGATTTGGTTAATTATCTATAGTTTGGCATCCATATCTAAAAGGTATGGAAAAGAATAAACAAAGGTATTTCAGATTACAAGTTATACCTTATATCTTTATTGATAATGTGTTGTTCAAAAGAGATATAAATGAAATCTTGTTGCGGTGTGTTGACTATGATAAAATTCAAAAAATACTATGTCAGAATTCCACAAAGGACTTGTAGGAGGTCACTTCTCAGCACGTACTACAACCTTAAAAATTATGAAAGCTGGTTACTATTGGCCTAGCATATTCAAGGATTGTTTTGAATGGATTAGAAAGTGTAAAAAATGTGACTTTCTTCATTGGAAAAGAACATTTAGCTTTGCTACTTCCTCTATATCCTATCTTCAGTTAATTAGCCTTTTATGTAGTGGGGTCTTGATTTTAGTGGCATGATAAACCTCGCCTTCTTCACAAGAATGCATAATTGGATCTTAACTGCTACAGATTATTTTACAACAATGGACTAAAGCAATATCCTTGAAGGATGCTAATGAAGCTTTGATACTATCCTTTTATGAAGGTATAGTTTACAAATTTGGTGTTCCAACAACTATCATATCAAATAATGTTTTAGCTTTTCTTGGTGCAACGATAACAAATTGGGTTGTCGACCATGGAATATATCTAAGTTCTTCATCTAATTATTGTCCACAAGGTAATGGTTTTGTTGAAAGTACTAACAAGAATCTATTAAGGATCATCAGAAGAAACACTCAAAGATAATCAGAGAGCATGACATCTGATGTTAAATTCATCACTTTTGGACTGATAGAGTGACTCCTAAAAGATTAGTTGGTAATTCACCATACAAACTTGTGTACAGAAAAGAAGCAAGAATGCCTATTTCAGTTGAGTTCCCTGCATTAGATTTACTGCATCAAATGGAGCTACTTGAGAATGAACCATTATCAGGTTCATTCTGAAGACTTAATGGAATTACAAGAGCTAAGAGATCAAGCTCATTTGAATATGGAAAATAATCAGAAACAAATGAAGAAGAATTTTGACAAGAAATCCAAATTCACAGTCTTCAATGAAGGAGATATTGTGTTAAAGTGGGATGTTGATCATGCAAAGCTAGGAAGACACACGAAGTTTGATGCAATCTGGAGTGGCCCTTACATGATTTTGATCTTACAAGGAACACAATGCTTTTTAGATTTCAAAGCTGAATGGAGAGGAACTTCCCATTCCTGTGAATGGTATGTTTCTCAAACACTGTTATTTAATATCTTACAATGATTGCTAGAGTAGGATTTTCCTTCAATAAGTGCAGTACCTAGCACATTGCATTGTTTTTCAATTCAATAAGTGCATTCGTGTATGTAATCTTATTTACCAGATCCTTTCCCAGTTTTAGTTCCATTTTGGAAGGGTTGGACCTTTCGGAAAATGGAAAATTTCAGTTACATGTTTGGACTCCATGCCCAGTGGACAAGAGCAAGGGTACTAATCTATAAGCTAGCAGGTAGCTTTCCCCTTAGGATCACCAGAAATGTTGACAATTTTTCACACTTGTGACAAAAGTGGGAAACTAAAAAATTCGTTGTTACGATAAAAGGCATGGGTGAAGTATACCTAAGCTAAGGAAGTTTTGATGTTATTAGTTATTAATGATTAAGTGAAATTTGTAGCTATGTGTGTTGTTACAAAATGTAACAGATCGCATGGTCTATAATTTCATGATACCTTCAGCAAAAGAACAAAAAGGCCCCAAAGGACAGTTGTGGTGTCTTGATGAAGGCACCGAATTACAGAGTAGGTGAAGTGTTGATTTTTGGGACAACAAACATAAGTGTAGATTACAGAAAATTAGAGTTCATTACTGAATGTTACATATTCTCATTAATGTTCTTTTCTTCATGATTAAGACATTCAATTAAATGAATGAGCTGTTTAGCTCATCATACAATCCGTAGAAAAAGCTGAAATGCAGAAAGAAATATACAACTCATTTACAAAATTCAATGTTTTATTCATAAGGAATTTTCAAATGTTTCCCACACAAGCCATGGGATGTAATTGGAAAGTAAAGTACAGTTACTGAAATAAAAGGTACGCATGCATGAAAGAGAAATTAAAGGAGTATGAGTGAACCCATCATTTCCTTGAGGTTTCTTTCTTCGATGGAAGCATCTCCATCTCCATCTTTTTCCTTCTTCATCTCCGTTGTAGAAGCCATTGTGCCTGAAAAGAAGAATATGATAACTATTAGCTATGAGCTCAGGGATTAAATCATATTCCTACACTATTCTAGTTTGTGTATATTAATCTCTTCAAACAAGAGATGTAATTTACTTGAATATCATACTGCATACATGCTCTACTTACTCAGAAAAAAAGAAAGAGAAGAGAAAAGATGAAAACATAGACATAAGAGAGGCCAAGAAGCCTAAGTATTTTCTAACTATTTTCCTAAGTGTGCAGATATAGGTTGTAGCCAAGGAAAAATAGACAAGTCAAAAGTGCATGCAAGAAAAGGAAGAATGTAACTCAATGTTTCAGTAACTGTTCTGAAATGGAAAAAAATTACAGTGTAGAAGAGAAACTGGCAAATAGAAGAACACTTTTCAGTTGCAGCTAAAGGAGAAGAGTCAGATTTTCAGAAGCTGAAGTTAACTAGAAAAGAAAGGTTACAGTGAAAAGGAATGAAGACAAGAATCTGGGAAAATTTTGACAAGGCTTTGCCATGTAAAATGGACATTTACAACTTTTCATCATACTGCTTTCAACTACTAAATGCTTTAAAAGAATTATTTGAATCAAATAAGTGATACAGAGAAGCAGTAAAGCATGCAATGATCAAGATAAAACAACTATGATGTCTTATTTTATTTACCAATCCAGCTTCGAACATGAAGTGTCATAATTCTATATTCTAAATTATAAAATACAACTACTACAGCTGGAAATGGATGGAAGAGAGAATTTTGGAAAAAAATTGCCAGGGCTTCGCCATGAAAAATCAACATTTTAAATTTTTCAGAACACCAAGAAGATTAATATCAAGCTAAAATAAAAGAAATGTAGTAAAAGTAAAAAATTACAGTATCTGAATCAAGGCTTATGCCTGATAATGATATAAAAACAGAAGAATAATTGCTTATAATCTCAAGAAAACTACTGTAGGGTACAAGGCATCTTAATTACAAAATATCATAAATGTATTTCTATTGCAGTTGTCATTTTCATTCCAATAAATCAATACCAGTAATCATCAACTTCAAAATCAAAGAATATGAATGCAACTATAGGATACAAGTAGACATTTAAAAAAGGTGAACTGAATAAAGGGGTATAAAAATGCAGAGTCTTCAAACAACCCATTTCAGTTACATATTTTATCAACATCATTTAACCTTGCAAAGCTTAGACCGGTCAATACACAGTTAGGAAATAAGAACTACATGGTGAATAAAATCAATACTGGAATATCAAATACAAAGGATTTTGCATAAACTACTACTCAGTTTTGGAGGGGAATGATAATGGAGTCCACATCTATCCAGAAAGGATCTAAGATTAAAACCCTTTTAAAGTGGTGTTTCAACACAACATTGGAAAGTTTTATAGCAAGATCAGAACAGAAAATCCAAAGCAGAGATCAAAACCTAATAGATGGTCAGAGCTTCAAATTATTTCAAGAAATCAATTTCATGGCCTAGAGGAGAAGAATCAGAGTTTTGAAATCAAAATAATGGCGACATACAATCAAGAACGAATTCACATTTACTAACGAACAATCACAATTACAGTGGTCAAACAAAGAGGTTACAGAAGACCAGAAAGAACTCACCATATACAGAATGACATTTCCAAGAACTCGTTTTAAGTAGAGTGCATGAGCAAACACAATAATCATAGAGGCTCTTCGAAATCATCTAATCAATGGCCAAGCATGAAAAATACAAGGAAACCAAGAAAAACACGTATAAGTGCTCGAAAGAAAAATGATACTTTAACAGAAAGATGTTTTATACACAGAGTTAAAGATTTTCTCAAAATCACAGATCTAAAAATACCCAGAATGAAGAAATCATGAGCTCAAAGAGTAATAGAGCAAGCTCAAAAACTGTTTCAAGCTTGAGGGTATTGCAACAGAAGCTCGAACATAATGCATAAGGAAAGTAAACCCAGATGAAAATTTTAAAGACTCAGATCTAATTTTTAGTTCCAAGAAAAGCAAAGAAAAATACAAATACCTAGAACTCAAAAATACATAGATTTATATGGCCATGCCATCACGTTTCTACCTCAAAATAAATAAGCTACAGATCCAATTCAGTAAAAATATTTCTTTTCATTTTACCAAATACCCATGAAGGGAAACAGACTTACTAGTCACAAAGATCAAAAGTTGAAGGTAAATCCCAAACTCAAGTGCCGGTGACGTTGCTTACAAAGAAGCTCCCACAACTTTGCAGAAGGTGAAAACATAGGAAATACAAAGAAAGAACCGATTATCAATATTTCTTGGAGGCCAAGAGACAACACAAGGATCCAGAGAATAAAGAACAACCCATAGAGCTCGGAAATAATCAAATATACAGCCAGAAAAACCTAAAAAAATGAGCTCGAACAGACAGAAGTGGCGGCCGTTTTGAAAATCTCACAGAGACCAAAAAGGGGAACAAGACTGAGCTCTGATAAACAAGAAACCACAGCGAAAAATAAATCTCACAGAGTTTCGAGAGGATAGAAAAGTCAGACAAAGGAAGAGCTACAAAATATAGGTGTAGCCGAGCTCGAGAAACACTAACAATGGCGAGGAAAATTTTTGCCAAGGATTTTCTCAGGAGTTGAAAACCAAAATGAAATGATTATTAGGGTCGGATTGACTTAACAAAACTCAACCACAGTTAGTGCATCGACGAAGATCAAAGTTTGAGGATCATGCTCATAGCTCGAAAAAAATAACCATGGTTAGTCCCCGCCGACCACATTCAATGCACAGTTATAAACCTTAATCGTGATTCCAAGGATCTACGACATCAAAAACAAAGGTACAAAGATCAAGGGCCATGTTTCATCATCAATACCAAAGCTAAACTCAAGGCAGGTTGAATTGCCACCGACACCATGATTGAGGGGTGAGTCACCATGGAGAAGGGGCTAGCCCACGTCATCAGTTTAAAACAAAATCATTTGCAAAGAATTTCAAATTCTAAACCATAGTGCATGCTCCAAATAATACAAAGGGGCCGACCAAATTATGCCATTAATAATCACCCAAAAAGGTGAAGTTTTAAACTATACACTCTCGAATGCAAAAGCCGACAAGTATTACATGGTCTTGTTTATTTAAAAGGTGGTAGAGACTATGATATACCATGTGTGGCTGAATGTAATATGGTGACTAGGTGACTATTACAAGTGCCCTTGTATTATTTTAAAACCATAGTATTATTCTAGTTCCACAAAGGTGGCCAAACCAAAATGGAGGCTAGTGGTCGAGTACAAAGGTGGTCCCTGCTAGTGGGAAGCTTAGATATAATTTACACTGTGCTATCCATGTGATCACTAGAAAACAGAACAAGTGTCAACATCAAGTGCAAAGGTGGCCCCAATTAGGATAGATATTTGGATGAATTATTTTGCAAAGTATTGCAATTAATGTAGTTTATTTTTGCTCAATACATAGGAGTATTGTTGCATGCTTCACAAGAAGACAAAACAAAGAAGAAGACAAAGTTGCATGTTTAAAGGAGAAAGACTTGCATAGAAAGCAAGCTTATTATTAGCAAATTGTTTACCCTTGTTTTCTTAAAAATAGAACAGTCAACTTCAGTTTGACTATATTGTAATTAAGGCTAGTAATGCATATTTGTAATTGTATGCTCTATTTTTTATTCCTTTTATCTATTATTAAATAAAGTATTAAAATAGTATGCATTGGCGAGTACAAACCTTAGGCTATTTTTAGGAAAGGGGGTAAAATTTATTTTGCTATATATTGTGTGCCTTTGCAAAGCACAAGGGAACTTCTGGAGGACTTTTGGATATAAGAGTACTGAAGCAAATTTTTGCCAGTTTTACCTTCTGAGTGTGAAGAATTTTTGCCTTCCCAATTATTTGCAGCCTTGTGTATGTTTCTATTAGTTTTGTGAATGTAAATTCCCTGATTAATCATCTTACCCTGTTACAAAATTCAATATTTTTTGCATAATTTTAATGTGCATGTTAACTTATCAATGTTGTGATATTCTTCCCTCGGTACAACCAAGTGTTTGCCCTTAAATTCTATAGAAGATTATTGGCTAGTGCATCAAAAATATTTCACATATTAATTGTGCATATACTCAGTCAAAGCCCTCATACAAATTTGGTGTATCACCTTAGTTTTAATTACTTGACAGTCATCTTTTACCTTTAAAACCCCAGAAGCAGTTTAGGATACATCAAAAAGGAACCGGCCTTGATACCAAAGAATCACCTCAAAATAGGCACACACACATACCTGATGTGTTTTCATTATATCTACAAAAGAGAGAGATCAAATTTTGTAAGCTTAGAAAACCTTCCACCATCTCTCTATAGGGTGGACTTTCGAGAGATAACAGAAACATGTCCTCATTACCATAGCTTCTCATCTTTGAGCAAACTACTAAGAAACATGACATTCTAATTGAGCTCCTAGGTCAACAATTGATCACTTTACCACGTAATCATTACTATCCTCCTTATTAGCTAAAAAATATCAAGGTATTCCTTATTACAATTATCATTGAATCAATAGATATAATTATAATGATTTCTACACTTTACAACGAAGAATTAAACATAGTGAACATCAGGGATTTATCTCATTCACTACATAATATTCTATAACATGCCCATAAATAAATTATACATCTCAATGGGTTCTTAAATCTTATTCTTCTATAGCTAATGAGAATTATGCTATCACTTCTATGGTGCCTTATTTGGCCACTCAAGTTCTTCCTATTCAGTCCACTCCACCTCCTCTTATGGATAGTCCTACTCCTCCACTCAAGTTATCTGCGACATTACCAAGTCAATCTAAGTAACCTCCTCTAAAGATCAGTACAACTTGGCCTCAACTCAAGTCATATGTAGTTGATATAACAACCACTTGTTACACAATAAAATCACACTCTATCTAAAAAAAATTGGCTCTCGTAATTTAAGGACCCTACCCAGTCCTCACCTTAGCGTCCAATCACTTTTATCAAAGAAAATACTCCTTATATTGATCCATTTATTGTCTTTTGATTAAATCTCCATTACTTACACGCATGGGGGGGCATGAAACTTATCATCTCCCCCCTCTTCTAAACAAAAAACATGAGTATTATATCTTCATCACATAACAATCCAACATCCACTCATACTTCGACATACACTCACATCATCATTACCCTATGACGCTCTCTTGTGCTTTGGTTCACACTTGACTATTGAGGGCATACAACACATGAAAATCACACACTACACAATAGTTACTACGCATTACATCTCTTCACACATCTTATAGTACATCTCACATTTTACATACTACAATTTCAAGTTCCTCTACATCATTTGTGTTTCGACATTCGTACATCTACACATCATACTAGTGTTCATCACGCATGTCGCACTCCTATTGTCTATGAGTATAGCATTAAATTTTATTCATCATACATACTAAATAGCACGCATTTCAAACTATTAGGCTATCTACACATCTTGCATTACATTTTATACAGTGCTTGTTTACACATTAGCTCATCACATGGTCATCTCTTCTCATCACATAGACTATAAATTTTTATATGCGTTCCATTAACTACTCAATGACGTACTCTAGTCTCATGGTCCATACTAGATTTTTGAGGGTATACAACAAAAATGGACCACATCACCCTAACACATTCATCATTTGATATTCTCATGCAACATTCCTAGGATTTGTGATATACGCCTTAGCCTATAGGGTCACTTCTTCTAGCCTCCTCTCATGATAGGTTATATCATCACTTTAACATACATCATTTAGTGGTATACAATTTAGGATAAATCACCACTTCCTTCCTATTCATCTAGTTATGATATACACTTATGTTATAGGGTCACACATAGTTCATCTATGTCACATCTAATCACCACACACTCATCACATTGTGCTATACACAACACATAGTTTGACCATTTCCGAATGACACACTCTCATGTTTGGTTTATTATTGACTACTGAGGGAGCCTACTAAATGAACCTCACTGCATACAATTCCATTCACTTAGGGGGCATGCGGCTTCTATCATCCACTTTGCATTGCATTACATCCATCCACATCATACTACATTTTATGGTTGTATTTACTCTTTATTTCACTTGTCTTTACATGTTCACTTTACTACACATGTTAGATAGATCTCTAGTATGCCATTATTTTTACCATACACACATGCACATTCACATCCTTTTATAGTTGTGATCAAATGTTATACAAGGATTATACACACAGTACCGATGATGAAACACTATCGGCTGGGTTCATCCACATTCGTATATCATAAGTGCTTATGTTTCATTTTTTACTTAGCACTTTCTATTACCAAGTTATACATGATTTGAGATACTGGTTATTTTTTTAACATGTTAATGAGTACTTCATGTACAACATTTTTTTTACAGGATTACTTGATTCCATGGCAATCTATCTATTTTTTTTCTATTGTTTTCCTTATTTTCCCTTTGTTATGTGCAACAACTTCTTGTTTATGCACAATATGGCCTTGAGTGTCTTGCGAGACTATGAGTGGTTACCCATGTTTTTAACCCACTTTTGTGCAGTCTACGATTATCTATTTGAGTGTTTACATTATGTGCTTATGTTCTAGCTTACAAATTGTTTGTTTCTACACGCATGTTTTTTCATACTAACACTTCTTTTTCTACCCACTTACTTGTATGTTCCTTGGTATTTACAAAGAACATTCCCTTCCCCATGCAGGGCACATTTTTAGTATACGCAGTCGGTCCTCTTTTGGGGATACATCCTTCTATATATGATGTCACATGTGCCCCTAAAGAGGGGGAATAATTTGGGGTTTTACACATGGCACCAATACAGCTCAGTCTACAGTCTATAGTTCATTCTATAGTACAATCTACATTTAATCTACACTTTGCAAGTGGGTTCAAACCAATCTATGAAACCCATACACAATGGATTTTACAAGGAAAATTTTCCTTAGCATTCTAGGGAGAAGTTACAGGTTAGAGGATACAATGAAATTTCCTCCCTACACTAATTTGGATAGGGGTGTCGGATCTCCCAAAAAACTAGATAGTAGAGATATCTCTTCACCAAATCTCATGGAAGTAGTTACAGGTTGGAGAATAACACAACTTTCTCCCTACACTAATTTGGCCATAGTGGCGTGAGATCACCCAAAAAACTGACACTTCACCTACAATTATACGATATCTTTTCTACACCCTTCTGTCTCATCATGGATTAGGTGCAAATTTTCCCTTTTCATTATCATTTTCACATGTTTCTTCACTATATACATGCATTTTACACATATACATATGTATTTGAATACTTGATCATCTTTTGTTTTGTAGGTCCGTCCATATGGGAAGTAAGTAGTCAACAACAACACACATATGGTGATTACACACATGATACTAATCATGTGGGTACACTACACACATTGGCATTTATACATGCATTTCTGCCTTAGGTTCACTCTCATCACCTTCTACACTTTTTGCATCTTTAGTCTCCATGCTTCATCTTTTTGTCACTCTACATTTTTTCTAGTCTTTCAGTTCGTTTCTACATCACTCTACATGGATTATCAGGTACACATCTCTATCTACTTTATGTTACTATGATTTTTTCTCACCAACATAAAGTGGGGGAAAATTTAGTCAAAATCCATGAACTTATATTTCAATATTTAGTCCCAGTCTCATACGACTATTCATATGGTTTTTGATTTAAGAAAGTACAAATTAACCCATGTCCTTTGGCCTTATTACTTTACTTTATGTCATCACTTATGATCCTATGACCATACTTATCTAGTATATTTTGTCATTATACATTATTCTTATTTCTTACTAGGTCGCCCTTGGTGCCTTGGTCCCCTTTGGGTGCCCTAATCCTCTTTGTACTTTTCTTCCTTATTTTAGGCACTTTTAGTCATTTTAGCTTTCATATTTTTAGTGGTCGGCCTTTTCGGGGTTAATTATGAAATTAGAACAAGATAACCATATAAATCTAAATATATTATACCATAAGGAGGGACCAAAAACTAAGCACTTACTATCACTATCTAGAGTTGTATCCATCATAGGCACCTAAAGCTATAATTACACCAGTCTAGCTCTATCAAAAGACACACAAGGCTGATTCATCTACATCACACTTCATAGGAGGGGATTCTATTGTTTCCATGCACACATTTTTTACATTATAATTCTATTTATTTCTTTGTACTTCACAAAGTGTGACTAACACAAGGGAAACCTAGGGCATGATTTTCACACACACATAAAACTTCATTAGGTCTGAGATTTAGTACACTACTCTGTTAGCAAGTCCACCATTTTGGTAATAGAGGAAACTCTGACCCCTTCATTTGTATATTTATTTTTTGTGAATTTTATCCTTGTCTTTGGGTTTTGCAAGTTTCTCCTTCATCTCTTGTTTTCAATGACTTCCAATGCAGTTCAGAGAAGTTAGTTCGACATGAAGAAACTACTGGAGAATATCTAGTGACATCTCGTAGGAGTGGTTTAGGATATTTATTCAGCTCATGGTGCCCATATATCATAGCATGGCACCCACAGGTGCCCCTGTCATTCTCCAGGCACCCTACTCTAGTTAGGGAGCTCATATTTGTGTTTTCTAAGGCTTTTGTGTGGTCATTTCTTGCTCTTTTTTTCTTGGTTCACACTGTAACACAGTCTTGCATATTCGTTGAATGAAGGATTTATTTACCCCTTTTGCACATTAGGGTTTTACGTTTCTATTTACTTATTTTCTTGGGCCATTTCCTTTATTTATTTAGTTGTTATTTATTAATTTGCATAACATTAGATTAGGCTAGTATTTCCCATTTTGGCATAATCACTTGCCCCTGCATGGTGAATCCTTGTGTTTTCTTATAGCACTATGGATTAAAAGGTAATGATGGGATTAACTTATTCAATTGGAAGATATGAAGTAGTATTCAGATCTATGAAATTTTTTACGTACGAGGTGAGTTTTTTCACATGATATTCCAACTGATCAATTATTTCCTTATACTCCTGATTTATCATGAGAAGGCGAGTTGAATATTCTATAAAGAAATTTATATCTCCCTAGTGATTTATTGGGCCCATGAGCATGGTTTTCATCTTGTATAAAGACAAGGTCATTTCTTTAATGGTCTTAATCACCTTATGTTGGACTACTTCTACATATATATTTCCCAAAGCACTGTTGAAGAAGTGTGAAGTCACTTGATCTAACTTCTCCCTTTTCCCTTTTCCTAATGAGACTATAGTTGAGAATTAAGGTAATTCCACCTATTGGGATGTGTGGTCTTCTTTCGTAATCATTTATTCTACCCATGGAAAAGGTTCGTTTGACTCAGGATCGACATTCAACATGTGTAGTGCCCACATTTTACACACCCAAATACAACAGTAAAATACCAGGATAATTTTTATTTTTTTTACTTACATTGCTCACTACACACATACACAGTAAGGGCTCCAAGTACAGGACTCGGTACACATGCGACAATCACATAAGTCATCGACTCACATAGACAGATGCATACGACATCGGCATGTCGACGCTACAATTTTCCCAATGACGTACGGTTACTAGTAAAGACACAACCACAAGAAACGTGACTTTAGGAATGACGAACCCACGACATATCATTACTTTAAATGTATTTTAGTTACGGAAAAATTTCAAAGGTCATTATTAGGTAAGCATGATTTTTCTCCCTTTTTTCCACCTACATGTTCTGAAAATTCGTTTCACAGTTCACTTATTGTTCAACCATTTACTTTTCTCTTTACTCTTATGACAAATCTTCATAACTTACATAAGTATTTTCCATATTTCAAAATGCCTGCCAAATTTTAAATCTCCCATTCTTATGTTAATATTTTTTTTCTCAAAACGTTTATTTAATGTATAAAACTTAACTCTTGCTACACAAGAAAATCTAACGTGATGTCAAGATGAAATCTTGGGATTAAGGAAGACATAGCTTCGAGATAGCCTTTTTCCCCAAGAACATCCTTCGATCATGAGAATAGTTATTTCCCTATCATTATTATTATATTATAATAACTTTGTTGAATTCCAAATTTGATATATATATATATATATATATATATATATATACATCCTTTGCTTTCTCGAAGTTTGATCACACCATTTGACAATTCATATTCTTTGTAACACATGAATATGTTTAAAATAAGTCTTAAGGACTCCTAGTGACATTATTCCTAACCTCAATTTTTTTTGTTTTACTCTCATATGAGTTACTTTCGCATCGCACTAGGATCTCATGATTACTATCGTTTTAAACACAAGAGTTACAAAAGTACTTATCTAACATATTTAAGAAGCACATGGTTAAGTTTAATTCTAATTTCTCCCAGGGCTTCAATCTCTATTATAGATGTGATTAAGGTTAAAATGTATTTACCCTATAATCCTTTCGTGAATGATCAAGGCACTAAATTTTCACAAGCCCATGACAAGAAATTTATCTACAAGGGACAAAACGGTTCACTAACGAGAATGCAAGACATAGAACAACTATATCGCGATCTTCATTTAGGTCGTTTGGATCCAACAGGGGTTTCATTCACTGATGAAGTTAATTTCTAGATCTAATTTTGTAAGGCCCAGAAATCCAATAGGATACAAGGGAGTAATATCTCTACCTACTCCACAGATGGGAAGGTTACAATGCTTAGACATTCCTTCTAACAAGGACTCATAAGGTGACTTCCAAGGTGATCTTCACCACTCAGCCTGGTGTTGGACCTAAAGAGAGAAAATTCTTCTTACGATTACCAAATCTAGAAGGAACCCGCATACTCTGGGTAGGTGGGACCAAGACATTCCCAAACATGGGTTCACAATAATGTCGCTAGACATAAATACTTAGACGGTAAACTCCAGCTAGGGGTTGTATTTACCTAACCTAGAAGGTCACATCGAGTGCAAGTTTAAGGTCGTTCTACGATTTAATTCCTTATATGGTAAAAAAAATATAATCACACATGCAGGCAAGTTATGCACGAATAATTTATTAATGTTGATTGTTCCCATTAAGGCTCTTTATTAAGTTTACAAGGTAAGAAAATGACCCAGTAATTAATTTAGTCATTTATTGAATACTGAGAAGGTACTACAAGATATTATCTTCAATTTCAATTTACTATGTATAAATCAAACCACCCCCCCCTTTTTTTTCCATACACAACTAAGAACAAATTGAACTGGTGATTAGAGGCACATTTCCTATGTTATCCCTAAAACTAGCATCTCATGTACATTTTCTCACTAGCTACAAAACGTACAAAACGGGCTCGGAGGTTGAGAAACTGCTTCCAAAGGTTATCTTCTGAAGAGAATGCACATCACGATTAACTTTCTACGTGTCCTCAGATATACCAAGAATTCATTGTAACTGAAAGAATTGAAAAAGAGCACATGGTTTGCGTTTGGCGGTTAGTTTTCTGGGGGCACTGGTCATGGTTCACCCTGTTGTAAAATGACAATAGTTAGCTCGAGCGCCTAGAAACTACATCCATAATTGACGTTTGATGGAGAAGCATGCAACGAGCCATCTCCCACTACTTCCCCTATATAAAGAGAATTCATCAGAGTCAATGGGACTAAGAACTAGAAACCCATGTTCGAACGGTGACAAGTTTTCTGGAGAAACACGACAAAATTAGACCAATTTGACCTCGTCAAACTGCGACCGGAGGCCTACAAAACAACTTCTCCAAACTATCCTGAAAGGTTCTATTTCCTATGCTGAATGTCCCATGCCTTTTTCTAGTATAAACGCTAGTGGTTTGTGAATACAGGACGTGGTTTCTCTTTCTGGGTTTCAATTGGTGGTCCCAAATGAAAGCCAACTTTCTAGTTTTAATAGATCTCCACTGTTGTAAACCGGTGTAACAGGGATCCTAAAAGAGCGTCAAAAGGATGTCATATGATCGTTTCGGGTCAAACCAAAAATCAAGATGACTCCTCGTATACCAAGGTACATGAATGAAACTTCACATCTCATTTCCAGAGTTGCGAAGGGTACTTAGTGAGTCTCCGAAAGTTTCAAAATTTAACTATTTTCAGTAGGAAGGAGGTCAACTTAATCAATAGAGAGTCAAATTTGTCTGGTCGTTAAAACTATATTGAAGCGATCAAAAGGGTAAGAGTTTTCTAGATCATCTCGAAGCGAGGGTGATAGTTCATGTTTGAAAGTAGGCGAGTTATAATTGCTTCGAGAGTTGCAAGACAACACTTTATTTTTTTGCAATGAGTAGAAGAGAAATTTAGCTGTATTAAAAATCTAAAAACTTAATATTGTATTTAGTTGCAAAAGAGAACTAAAACACGAGAATTATGAGAGGTAAGGAAAGAAGAACCATTCCTAGAGAAAGAAGTCGGTCGAAGCTGCAAGCTTGGGTTCAGTCTCTTGCTTGGGCATTTCATCAACCAATCCACGAGCGTCCTCAGCTCCGCCGTTTTGCATACACATCTATCAATAAAATCTATAACTATAGACTTGAAAACCATTCCGCTACTCTGATCACTTTTCTCCTACCTTCAGGATCTGAGCCACCACTTACGGAGCATGATCACAAGGTTTCTTATTGTTGTAGTTTGGATAGGATGAGATCTTCCTCCTTTTGTGCATGGCTTTAAAAATTGCAACCCTTAGACCATGATTTTCGAAGACATTTATTCCGACACTTCACATGCCTTAAGCATGCCTCCACATTTTTCACATTCTCATGTGCTCATTGAAACCAGAAAACATAATGATTAATTTCCGGCATGATTCTACAAGAGGCACTCATGCCAACGAAGTATTTACAACCCTCATGCACTGAATCCTGCCTGGCTAAATGCTAAGTAAACAAAAATGAAGCTTACATGGTCAGGGTATGTTCCAGAAGACCACATCTTTTGAGGCATTCTGCCAAACAAATCACAGGCCTTTTCTTCACATCCATTTTATGCATATGCTGCCATCATGGCATTCCATTAGACAACATTTCTTTGAGGAATTCTATCAAACAATTCAACATCTTTTAACAGACCCATTTTTTTTTGCATACCTGCTATCATTGCAGTCCAGGAGGCCACATATATTTCAGGCATTTTTTCAAACAGAGTCCACGTGTCATGTATGTGCCTCCACCCTTGCACAATAATGAAAAAAAACATTTAGAGTTTCCTGGAGATAACCTGCTAAAACCTGTTTCCTTAACACATGTGCATGACCTGCAATATTCTCCCCACATTCACTACTAAAAATATTTACATTATCCTTTAATGGGTGTCCATACTTGTTTCCACATTCTTATTTTGGTGCTAACTGAGGAAAATGTATGGAAGTCCAAACCCTACCTTGGGATTCGTATTTTGGCATAGCCTAGAAGTATGTTGGTAATGTAAACGGATCAGGTTGGAGACCTGTTTGACGCACAAATGAAATAGTGTGGTAGTCTCCTAAGGAACCCCCATGCACTCCATGCTCAGCTGAAGACTTGTCCCGTGAGAAGTTGTGTCGTTGTTTCATTTGGTTAAACACTGCAACACATCCACAAATGCATTGAAACAGCCACATCTGACCGAACTCCTATGTCTTTTATGCTATGATAACAGTCACGCAGGTCTGGGAGAATGCTGGAGTGTTTTTTACATAGGATGGGAGTATGCAGGTAAAAGAAAACTCATCAGGTTGGAGGTCAATTTGTTGCGCACGTGAAACAATGTGACTATCTCCTGAGGAAACACATGTCTTCTGTACACGGCCGTAATCACCCATGCCAACCATTTTACTGTTTGCGCAATACAGTAATCCCTGCATCCAAAATGAAGGAACACAGCCTCCCTCATGCCTGGTGGGTGTACAGAACAGGTGTGTATCTTCTTCCCATGGCAGCGGCAGTGGCGGCACTCCCTCTCCCCACACAAATCCAAAAACAATGGAGGCAAAGACCCAAATTTTCCCTAAATCTGCCCTAAGAAGAATATCACGGGCTTTCTTTTAATTTGCATCCTTTTTACTTTATTTTATTTTATTATTATTATTATTATTTTTTAAAATTGGAGGCATTACAATCTCCTCCCCTTAAGAAGCATCGTCCTCGATGCGACATACAATGGAGAAAGAAAGAAAAAAGTACGCAACAAGGGACGAACGTGGCAAAGGTACGCGCTAAGGTTAAGATTTTAGACACAAAAGCATGGTCACGGGGTGGCCCTAGGAACAATTGGTAGAAATTTCAAATTTCAAGGTTCTGTGAAGATTGGTAGTTCTCTCTTATTTGTTATTTCATTAATCGCTTTCTGTCAACATTATTCTTAATTCAAGTCCTTTAAATTTTCATTTTTGTAAAAATTTTGTTTATTTATTCCTGTGGGTTCCCATCATGAACTATAGTCACAACAACCTACCAGGGTCATACACAACACCAAATTTTCACAACATACTTTTAGATAATTTCACGACCATATCACATTACAAGTGTTTCACCAAACCATGGAATGACAACAAGTAGACCACAAAGCAAATAATTTCCAACAATTACACCCTAGACATAGACCTAGTACACACATATGAATGACAAAAAAATCAACACGCTGATACATATACAACGGGTATCACATGACCTAAAGCAATCCATGATTGTGACAACATAGTTCCAATCCAATATCCAACCATCCATACCAACCAAGGGAAGAGTCACGCCACCAATCATAACAAGTCTAACCAGAACTCACAAGAGGACACATACTCACTATACCAACTTCACACATAATAAGACATCATGAAACAAACCCCAGATATCTCCAAAATTACCAGGTAAAACTCCATATATCCCCTGAAGTATCATAAAGCAACTCCATATACTCCTCGAAACCTCACCAGATAATCTCCATATACCTCCCAAAGAGAAAGAAACATAGTTTCAAAACCAAGTCGGGTCACTCAACCATAGAGCCCCATCAAGAATAATAGGTCACTCAACCATAGAGTGCCGTAAGAAATAATATCGAGTCTCTCAATCATAGAGGCCAATCTCCTTTCTCCTTTTAATGAGGTCGGGTCACCCTATTGCCCTGGACACATAGAGCCCCATCAGCCCCCAACCCAAGTGACATAATAACTCATGGTTCAACAACCCGCTAGTTATCTGTAACTCCTTGGGGCTTACCCCCATACAACGAAGCGGGTCCATAGGTTCAACAACTCCATGGTTAACCCCATGACCCTAATCCAACACATTACAACATTAGAACCAGCATAACAATCCAATCAAATGCCAAGTGGCAAAATCGAAAGCCTTGGGCTAGGCTACAAAACTCTCAAATATGAGAAAGTTTAAAAACCAAGAAAAACAAATGGCTAATTAGCCTTGGTTAGTGAAAAATCCAAATGTTAATGCAACAATCAAATAAATGCCCAAAATATAAGAACATGTCAATCAAGAAAACGGCTGATTCTAGCTAAAAGAGAGATTAATTAACGAATAAAATACGTAATGAGAAAAATAGCACATCACAATCACTATGTGGCCTCATACCACCACCAAATGGGTACTCATCGAGTTGCTAGCACTCAGACATTGAGCCTCAGCTCGTGAAAATATACATGTAACCAGAAATGAGTAAATCAAATAATGTAACTGCCATCATCTCTGCCTGAACCATTCCTCCATACTCCCACAAGGATCAACATAGTCAAAATCACCTAGGATTATTCAATGAACAATCCAATAGGAAAGAGCAGGGGACACAAGGTTGCATAAGTTGAGCCTAAGGTGGTGTGCACCCACAATATACTGAGCAAGCTCGAAGTATACTAAACAGATAGAAGTGGATTTTCAGTCTATATAAGACTCCACTTCCTCACTCGTACTCAGCTCAAGATTACAAAAACCTGGTCCACGCCTCCTCTCTCCACACATACACTCTTGAAAATTCATCCCCTTAGGGTCATCTAGTGTAGGGTCCACGACATACACATAACTACGTCACTAACACAATGGTAATTCACACACAACAACCATAATGTATTACGCATGGTTTATATACAGGGTAGATCACAATCTTACATTCACCGGGTGTAATACATCACTTTACCACATTATGCACCCAAGGTGCAATCACTACACAATAGGGTTCATAGGCTCACTGTATGCCCCTATATCACAATATGAATCATTACATATTACATGAATTATACATACGATGGACATAGTAACATCCCAACATAACATTCATTTGCTACATACAAAGTGATACACACATTTCTTCAAAACATGGTAAAACATAATGATACCATTCAATTCACTTTACATCAATCCAGTCATACAACATATCGACACACCCACATATCACAATATGCCACAATGCTCCAACACCCCGTCATCCACATTAGAATTCTTTTCACACATTCCAAGCAGTAATTCACACGTGGACTCTTTATAGAATCCACACGAAGGAGAGAGAATACTGCCATCCCCAGCACATCAACAAGATAACAAAAGCGCACTAAGTGACATACACCTCATGTGCGTTCACACTATCACAATTATGACATAGATCACATCACTCTTAACACATTACTCCAATTTTTTTTTATCACCATCATGAAACACCATCACCATCATGTAAACCATCATGAAACACCATCACCATCATGCAAAATCATCACAATCTCCAATCCATCCCAGAGGTTCGAGAGCATGAACCTCCGCTCTGATACCATATGTAGTGCCCACATTTTACACACCCAAATACAACAGTAAAATACCAGGATAAATTTTTTTGACTTACAATACATGCTACACACAACACATAAGGGCTCCAAGTATAGGACTCGATGCACATGCGACAATCACATAATTCATCGAATCACATAGACACATGCAGACGACATCGGCATGTCGATGCCACACTCTTCCCGACAAAAAATACTAGCAAAGACCCAACCACAAGAAACGTGACTTTAGGAATGGCGAACCCATGACATATCGTTACTTTAAATGTATTTTAGTTACGGCTAACTTTCCAAGATCATTATTAGGTAAGCATGATTTTCTCCCTTTTTCCACCTACATGTTCTGAAAATTTGTTTCACAGTTCACTTATTGTTCAACCATTTAATTTTCTCTTTACCCTTATGACAAATCTTCATAACTTACATAAGTATTTTCCATACTTCAAATTTTATACAAAATTCTAACTCTCTCATTCTTATGTTAAGATTAGGCTTCCCAAAATGCTTATTCAAAGTTTAGAATTTAACCTTGTTACACAAGTGAACCTAACGTGATGTTAGGATGGAATCTTGGGATTAAGGAAGACATAGATTGAAATAGATTTTTCCCCAAGAACATCCATCGATCACAGAATAGTTATTTCACTACCATTATTATAGTTCAATAATTTGTTGAATTCCAAATTTGATTTTTATATGTATATCTTTTGATTTCTCGATGTTTGGTCGCACCAAGGCAATTTATATTCTTTGTAACACATGAAGATGTTTAAAATAAGTCTTAAGGACTCCCAGTGACATTATTCCTAACCTCAATTTTTTTTGTTTTACTCTCATATGAGTTACTTTCGCGTCGCACTAGGATCTCATTATTACTATCGTTTTAAACACAAGAGTTACAAAAGTACTTATCTGACATATTAAAGAAGCACATGGTTAAGTTTAATTCCAATTTCTCCCAGGGCTTCAATCTCTATTATAGATGTGATTAAGGTTAAAATGTATTTACCCTATAATCCTTTCGTGAAAGATCAAGGCACTAAATTTTCACAAGCCCAAGACAAGACATTTATCTACGAGGGACAAAAGGGTTCACTAATGAGAATGCAAGACATAGAACAACTATATCGCGATCTTCATTTAGGTCATTTGGATCCAACAGGGATTTCATTCACTGATGAAGTTAATTTCTAGATCTAATTTCGTAAGGCCCGGAAATCCAATAGGATACAAGGGAGTAATATCTCTACCTACTCCATAGATGGGAAGGTTACACCGCTTAGACATTCC
The DNA here is from genome assembly GCA_019776745.2 of Taxus chinensis. Taxonomy (NCBI): domain Eukaryota; kingdom Viridiplantae; phylum Streptophyta; class Pinopsida; order Cupressales; family Taxaceae; genus Taxus; species Taxus chinensis. The sequence goes on from CM034151.1 coordinate 668,994,696, forward strand.
TTCTAACAAGGACTCATAAGGTGACTTCCAAGGTGATCTTCACCACTCAGCCTGGTGTTGGACCTAAAGAGAGAACATTATTCTCGCGATTACCAAATCTAGAAGGAAACCACATACTCTGGGTAGGTGGGACCAAGACATTCCCAAACATGGGTTCACGACAATGTCGCTAGACATAAAGACTCAGACGGTAAACTCCAGCTAGGGGTTGTATTTACCTAACCTAGAAGGTCGCATCGAGTGCAAGTTTAAGGTCGTTCTATGATTTAATTCCTTATATGGTAAAAAAAAAGAATCACACATGCAGGAAAGTTATGCACGAATAATTTATTAATGTTGAGTGTTCCCATTAAGGCTCTTTATTAAGTTTACAAGGTAAGAAGATGACCCAGTAATTAATTTAGTCATTTATTGAATACTGAGAAGGTACTACAAGATATTATCTTCAATTTCAATTTACTATGTATAAATCAAACCCTTTTTTTTCCCATACACAACTAAGAACAAATTGAACTGGTGATTAGAGGCACATTTCCTAAGTTATCCCTAAAACTAGCATCTCATGCATATTAACAAATTTCAAATATAACTTTTCTGTAACAAGAGACTACATTAGACAGTTATTCATTTTACAATGACCTATAAAATTACAATAATAATAATTAAATTACACATCGCCTTTTTTTTGTCGTCATTCTTCCATCCTGCAAAACCCACGTGAGCATGATATCAGCTATAAATCGCTGGCATGGTATCCACCCTAATCAATCATAATTCTCATTTTTCAGTTTCCCATTTACATCTGACAATAATTACAATTTGCAATCGAAATAAAAAGGTCTAGAAACATGTATTCATTGCATTTTATTTTTCTTCATTTTATAAACCCAGGAGAGAGAAAGAGAAAGGAAGAGAGAGAAAACATCTTTTTGCCAAAAGTTCTAATACACACAAAAAATTTCATAATAGTGTTTTTAAACAGTTATTTATGTGTGTTAAAAGTTTCCAGGGTGGTTTGGTAACCCTACAAGGGTCCGCAACTTTCTACTTTTACATTTTCTCACTAGCTAGAAAACATACAAAACGGGCTCGAGGCTAAGAAACTACTTCCAAAGGTTATCTTCCAATGAGCACGCACATCACGATTAACTTTCTATGTGTCCCCAGATATACCAAGAGTTCATTGCAACTGACGGAATTGAAAAAGAGCGCACGGTTTGCGTTTGGCAGCTAGTTTTCCGGGGCCACTGGTCATAGTTCACCCAGTTGTAAAATGACAAAAGTTAGCTCGAGCGCCCAGAAACCGTGTCCATAACTGACTGTTTGATGGAGAAGCACGCAATGAGCCATCTCCCACTAGTTCCCCTATATAAAGAGAATTCATCAGAGTCAATGGGACTGAGAACTAGAAAACCATGTTCGAACGGCGACAAGTTTTCTGGAGTGACAAGATGAAATAGGACCAGTTTGACCTCGTCAAACTGCGACTCGGAGGCCTACAAAATGGCTTCGCCAAACTATCCCGAAAGGTGCTCTTTCCTATGCTGAATGTTCCATGCCTTTGTCTAGTATAAACTCTAGTGGTTTGTGAAGACGGAACGTGATTTCTCTTTCTGGGTTTCAATTGGTGGTCCCAAACGGAAGCCAACTTTCTAGTTTTAACAGCTCTCCACTGTTGTAAACCGGTGTAACAGGGCTCCTAAAAGAGCGTCAAAAGGATGTCATATGATCGTTTCAGGTCAAACCAAAAATCAAGGTGACTCCTCGTATACCAAGGTACACGAATGAAACTTCACATCTCATTTCCAGAGTTGCGAAGGGTACTTAGTGAGTCTCCGAAAGTTGCAAAATTTAACTATTTTCAGCAGGAAGGAGGTCAACTTAATCAATGGAGAGTCAAATTTGTCTGGTCGTTAAAATGATATTGAAGCGATCAAAAGGGTAAGAGTTTTCTAGATCATCTCGAAGCGAGGGTGATAGTTCATGTTTTAAAGTAGGTGAGTTATAATGGCTTTGAGAGTTGTGACACGACACTTTATTGTTTTGCAATGAGTTGAAGAGACATTTAGCTGTATTAAAAATCTAATAACTTAATATTGTATTTAGTTGCAAAAGAGAACTAAAACATGAGAATTATGAGAGGTAAGGAAAGAAGAACCATGCCTGGAGAATGAAGTCGGTCGAAGCCGCAGGCTTGGGTTCAGTCTCTTGCTTGGGCACTTCGTCAACCAGTCCACGAGCGTCCTCAGCTCCACCATTTTGCATACACATCTATCAATAAAATCTGTAACTACAGACTTGAAAACCATTCCGCTACTCTGATCACATTTCTCCTACCTTTTGGATCCGAGCCACCACTTGCTGAGCATGATCACATGGTTTCTTATTGTTGTAGTTTGGATAGGATGAGATCTTCCTCCTTTTGTGCATGGCCTCAAAACTTGCAACCCTTAGACCATGATTTTCGAAGACATTTAGTCGTACACTTCACATGCCTTAAGCATGCCTCCACATTTTACACATTCTCATGTGCTCATCAAAACCAGCAAACATAATGATTAATTTTCAGCATGATTCTACAAGAGGCACTCATGCCAACGAAGTATTTACAACCCTCATGCACTGAATCCTGCCTGGCTAAATGCTAAGTAAACAAAAATGAAGCTTACATGGTCAGGTATGTTCCAGAAGACCACATCTTTTGAGGCATTCTGCCAAACAAATCACAGGCCTTTTCTTCACATCCATTTTGTGCATATGCTGCCATCATGGCATTCCATGAGACAACATTTCTTTGAGGCATTCTATCAAACAGTTCAACATCTTTTAACAGACCCATTTTTTTTTGCATACCTGCTATCATTGCAGTCCAGGAGGCCACATATCTTTCAGGAATTTTGTCAAACAGAGTCCACGTGCCATGTATGTGCCTCCACCCTTGTATAATAATGAAAAAAAACATTTAGAGTTTCCTAGAGATAACCTGCTAAAACCTCTTTCCCTAACACATGTGCATGACCTGCAATATTCTCCCCACATTCACTGCTAAAAATATTTACATTATGCTTTAATGGGTGTCCATACTTGTTTCCACATTCCTATTTTGGTTCTGACTGGGGAAAACACATGGAAGTCCAAACCCTGCCTTGGGATTCGTATTTTGGCATAGGCTGGAAGTATGCTGGTAATGTAAACTGATCAGGTTGGAGACCTGTTTGATGCATGAATGAAACAGTGTGGTAGTCTCCTAAGGAACCCCCACGCACTCCATGCTCAGCCGAAGACCTGTCCCGTGAGAAGCTGTCTCGTTGTTTCATTTGGTTAAACACTGCAACGCATCCACAAATGCATTGAAAAAACCACATCTGACCAAACTCCTATGTCTTTTATGCTATGATAACAGTCACACAGGTCTGGGAGAATGCTGGCACGTTTTTTACACAGGCTGGGAGTATGCAGGTAAAAGCAAACTCATCAGGTTGGAGGTCAGTTTGTTGCACGTGTGAAACAGTGTGACTGTCTCCTGAGGAAACCCATGTCTTCTGTACACGGCCGTAATCACCCATGCCCGCCATTTTACTATTTGCGCAATACAGTAATCCCTGTATCCAAAATGAAGGAACACGGCCTCCCTCATGCCTGGTGGGTGCACAGAATAGGTGTGTAGCTTCTTCCCATGGCGGCAGTGGCGGCAGCACTCCCTCTCCCCACACAAAACCAAAAATGATGGAGGAAAAGACCCAATTTTTCCCTAAATCCTCCCTAAGCAGAATATCACGGGCTTTCTTTTAATTTTGCATCCTTTTATTTTATTATTATTATTTTTTTAAAATGGAGGCATTACAACATGATTTATTTCTTTTTCTCAGAATGAGAAGTGATATCTTGTGTAAGAGGGGCCAGTTTAGAAATGGAAGATGATAAGATTTGTGACTGCCGAGGGACTGAACAATGGACTAGATCAATTTCCCCTTATTCCAAATCTACCATGGGGTATTCTATTTTCCTTAACATCTTGTGCAACATTTTGTAGTGAGGATCTTATGGATCCACTACATTTTCCTTTGAACATTCTCCTGAGTGAGATGAGAAAGAAGATTTCTTAGTGGCTTATGAACAAGAGTGATGAGATACTTTCCTTTGGAGAGTCGGAAAGATTCATGATGCAATGAGGGACACTCTCTTATTTTTGAACCAATATCTTGATCTTATGATGACTTATTTGGTTTGCTCATTCATATCCCCTAATTCACAAATGCTCCAAGATAATTGTGGAAAGGGAGATGATTTGACTTCTTTATATTCTAGGTCGTGTATTTCCATGCCATCATCGGCCATGTCATCTTCATAAAAATCAAACTAGAATATTCTCATTTTATCAATGGACATCCTCATGTGGTCTCTTTCTTCAACTTTGAAATCATCTATATGATTCACCTTATATTCTTCAATTTATGGAACATGATGTAAGTTCAGGAGGTGAAATGACTCCAAGTCACTATGAATATCAAATTATTCTTTTGAGGTATATGAACATAGGTTCAGGGCCAAGAAGGAAGCTTCCACATTGGTAGCCTCATGATTTCTTTTACAAGAAAATATCTTGAGAGACATGGGGAAAGCCATAGTTTTCTTCCGTTGGTGCCTTAAATTTCTATTGAAATGAAATATCCACCTACATAACTTGAACAATACAATCCTTTCATTGAGATATCATTGTAGCTTTTGTGGAGGAATATTGAAACTAGACACTTAGATGTAGGAAAATGTTGAAAATTATATGAATTAGGACCCGTACCTTTTTATTAGAGATGTTGTGATGAAATTTTTTTCATATTTTCAATACATGGAAAATATTACAAAATCACATCTGATCGCTTAGATGATTAGAATAGGTTTAACACAGAGGAAAACAGGTTCGGAGGAGTGCTTAGGAGGTTTTATAAGAAAAAAATTGACACTACGTTAAATTTGTCATGTTTTCAACTTGAATTTTACCCTTGCAAAAACACATGACAACACTATCATACCATTAAATATTTCCCATCCACATCCTCAAATTTTTCTACCATGTAAGCATCAATCGAATCATCCACACCGCCAACACCTAGCGTGTATGCCACATAAGGACCTAATGAATCACAAAATTACATGATATATACTTTAGTGAGACCATGAATCCCTCTCCATCTATTGTTTCTACTTAAAATTCATCTGTGACCTCTTCTAAATCCTTAAAAAAGGAACCCCATCATAAAAATCACGAAGATCGTGTCAGCCGAAACTACATAAAAAATATCCAAAAAATTCACTACATGGCCTCCCATCCATCTCTCTAAAATCATAACAATCATATCACAAAATCATCTAACAACATCATCACATGACCCAAAATCCATGCCTTCTATTTTGGGGCCACACCCCTCCTCTATATTAATAGTCACCATTATATAATTCAACATTTTTCTGAAACTGGAACCTAAACATGTTACACAAGAAATGTTCCCTTCAGACCCAACTTCCAAATCATCAAACAAAGCACCAATTCACTCAAACCTAGCATCAATAGGATACTATGTTGAAATCCCTAAAATGCTTATATAACAATCCATCATAACACTACCTCCTCTCAAGCCATCCGGCTCTTGAGGGTAGAATATCTCATCGAACAACTTTGAAGCATTTTTTTATCATCATCGAAAAACATGACATTCAGTTGTGGACTACAAATCCCTTGACGCTACCATTCAAATATTTTTTAATAAACAAACTTCTCCCCACAGATATACAACAACCAAATAAAATGATACAACCCATTATATCTTTAAACCCACAACATCCAGACCATCACCTGACTCTACATATACATATAGAAAAGGAAAAACCTCTTCCATAAAGACTGCACTTTATAAACATTTTGTAGTGTGTATGGATACCAAATCTCATGCACAAGAAACTAAGTATTTAGACAAAAAACATTCCAAGGTCTCAATACCTCTTTCTCCTAAAACCTCTGATTCTCCATCCTCTAAGTCTAAAGTATCCATCCTAGCCATTCCTCATACCCAATCAACTACTTTGGTATAAGAACACCATTAATAAACAACTATAGGAAGCTCCAGTAAATATTTCCCTTTACGATATTGTCCAAGCATCTCCACAACATCGAAAGTGGTGATTAAAGCACTTCAATCGATATCGATACCTTCAGATGATCTACTCCATTGAAAAATGTGGTTGGTACCCTCAAAATTTCTACGAGTATTTATTTTGAAAATTCCAAAATCTTATCTTTATAACTCAAAGATCACAACCATTGGTTATTCATCACCACCCAAATTGATAATACTCTCATTAAGAGTGTTATGAAAAAAAATTAAACCAACAACAATATCACATCATCACACAATTTTAATAAACTACATCTACCCAAAACTATCATTACTCAATCACTGGAGATACTATGAGCATTTAATTAAACCTTTTTCTCCCATGTTAGGCACAATTATCTTACCAATAAAAGTTGGTCTCAAGACCGTACATGAACTCTTCTATCTTGTAAATGGAGAGTTTCATTACAACATGATGTTAGGCTAACCATTGATATGTGTTATGTGATTATACCACCCACCTTCCATCACATTCTAAAATATGATTATGAAGGTAAAAACATCATTGTTCCTGTCGACTCAAACCCTTTTAAGGAATGTCATGTGACGTATCGATCCAAAAACATGATTATCCCTAAGATAAAATCCATATCCTCTAATGAAACCTCCACCAGTTCATTTATCGATGCATCAAAACTACCAAAAGACACCTCTTTCGAATATGTCATTGATTTAACAAATATAGAATTTGTAAAAACCTAATTACAAATTCACGTATGATAAATAAAATTCTAAAGTACATATCCTACACAAGTAATAACCTAAAGAAATATAAAACCCTAAGTGAAAGAGGGAGAGTATAAGAATTAGCTAATTTATTACTTAATCCCTAAGTATCATGGACTAGAAGAGTATTAAATAGGAGGAGAAGACTTTTGCAATCAAAAATATAAAATCCTACAACCGTTAGATGATCCTAGAATAGGAATAAGAGACCTAGGTGTTATGGACCTCATCTGGGCACCTATGACCACACATGAGCTCAGAAACTATTTTTTTGTGTCACACAATTGTTTCTTACCTTTAAGTTTTTTCTCTTATATGTTGATGGATGATCATCGAATTCACCTATAACTTGCAAAACAAATGATATCCTATAAAATCCCAAATTACATAAAATTCTAAAAATAAAGATGTAAATGTGGATTTAGAATGACTTCAACTATCACTCAACTGAGTGAGCTTATAACCAAGTGTTGCACACATTTCATACTTCATGGATTTCTTGTGTTTGTATTCAAGATTTGTGCCCTAGGAATGCCTTACACATGGGTGTGTGATAACAGGCGATAGCTAGATGTAGCAATGTAAATAGATGTGTGGATGAAAAAATAAGCTTCCCTTCCTATATGTGTATGCAATAAATGTAGTCCTTTATCCCTTCATTAAAAGCTAGATGGATGTTTTGATTCTCTTATAATTCTATTAGATGCAACCTTAGGTGATGATAATAGATTCTTAGAGCTTGGTCCTTTATTTTTGTCACATAGCTTTATATTTATACATTTCACTTGGTTGAATTTCACAATTAACAACTGGAAGGATGAACCATAAAAAAAGAAAATTCCAAAAAGATAAAAGAGATCTAAAAGAGGTGACTAAGATAAATTAGATTCAAGGGGATCCTAGAAGGTTCTTGACAGTTGGGCACTGGCATCCTATCTGGGTACTGGTGTCTAGAGTCATAAAATATAAAATAGTGATGTAATGACTAGGCTATAGGATATAGAACACCAAATATAAAATAAGAAACATAGAAAAAAGGCCAAAGAGAAGCTTTGAATTGATATTTTTCTCAGTTAGGAATCATATGAATAATGGTATGTGATTGGGACATTTAAATGTACCCAAGTGTGTGATTTTGTGTCTACCGTTTCCCCTACATTATGTTGTTGAGTAAATACTAAATAACATAAAGTAGTTTACAATTTACGTACCTTTGTTCCTTTTAGATTGATAGAAAATGTATGTTGAGGAGGAAAGTGAAAGTGTGGAATGATAAAAATGAAGCATGGAATATAAGAAAGAGGAAGTGACCCTAGGGGTGAGAAATATATCATGTTGTACCATGTTTTACATGTTATTGTTGTGCCTGAGATTGCTGCTTCTATTGAGGTATTAAATAATGACCTATAAAATAAGAAAAAAATTGTAGTCAAAGTCTTGTATATATGAAAAATGTGATCCAAGTATGTAAAAGTGTTTAAATATGTGAAAAAATGGTAAATAGAAAGTGTGCACCTAATCTGTGAAGAGTGAGTTTTTTTAGCAATCTCACACCAAGAGCGAGTTTTTTGGGTGGTCTTGTTATGTGAAAAACTCCCAAAGTCAAAAATTGAATTTGAAAAGATATTAATTATTCTAAATGTGTTTTTTAAATATTAAATTATGAATAAAAATAAGAAAAGAGCCCCTTTGAAATACGATGGGGAGTTATGCACATAGAAACCCCTTTCAAATGGGGAGGAATAAAGAGTTAAAAGAGTTTCTCAAACTCATTTTTAAAAGGAGGGATTAAAATTTATAATTATGAACCCATTATGATTGTATGTAATTAATTTTAAATATTTGTTATGAATGGGTGTGTTGGTTACCAAACCACCTGAGGAGATAATTATTTAACCCTAGGAGGGGGGGAATTACATATATATTTTTTGTAATTTTTTCTCAATAGTTTTATGTGGTTTCAAGTGAAGGTAAGTAGTGGGCATTGGAGAGGGGAACTCTAAAGGGTTTCCTAACTAGGGTACGTAAATTATAACCAAATATGGTTCCTGGATAGGGCAAGAAGATAGTTTAAATAATTAATTCCTCTGGATAATGAGGCCATAACTTGAGGTTCAGGTGTTGGATCTCAGTCACCACCTAGGAGTTCCTTGAGCAACACAAATTCCTCCCTACCCATTTATATAGATTTGTATTTAATTTTACCATAGTTATTTATGTAATGAATTTATATTTCCACAGATGAAAGTAAATATATATGTATATTATGATTTTGTTGAATGCAATTAAAGTTCATTCTTATGTTTAATAGACAATTGGATTTTTTAGATGGAAAAGAATTTTATTAACATGGGTGTTGGTTTTCAGAATGGAACATGGGTTGAAACCACAATCAGGGGACAATAAGTCCCTCCTCTTTAATGGGAGAGGTTCCCTTATTGAAAGCAGGAAAAATAAATGCACATATATACAAATCTCAATGTTTGGACCCTGATATCCTAGAACGTTTTCATACTTAAAATATTATCAATCAGAAGGAATAGAAGAATATAGAGATGGGAGAAGGAATAAAACAACAATGCTTTTGGGAAATATAGATAGCAGACACAAAGTTCTAAAGATTCATGCAGACTAGAACAAAAAGTTTCTATTGAATGCAAAAAAAATGATATCTTGAATCGAGCAAGGAGAGAGAAAGATATAATAGAAAAAATAAGAAAAGAAAGCACTTCTGTAGTGAATTCCTTCAGAATTTACAACCTTCCTAGAAAACTAGAATCCCCTTTTCCTGTGGCCAAAGCCATATATTTATAACAATCTGTATACATCCATACTTTTTCCCTAAGAAAAGAATATCTGAAAGGGATAATGTTTGCTGCAAATCCACTTTTGGAAAGTGACATGAAACAAACGTAATCATGAAAATAGGAGGTTCAAAAAGGTGAATATTTCATTAGTTCGAGCATGATTAGTTTTGCAGGAGCCATCTCATGATTTTCTCCTTCACGTGGTTCTGCTATTTCCAACTTGTAACCAATTTCATAGCACTCAAGTACTTATTGATAAGTTTTATCCCTTTTTATCACGTATGCTCGATAAAATCTATTTCTGATGATTAAAATTTACATCCCTTCAAAATTATCAATTCAGCTTCAAAACCAACCAAAAATGCATCTCATGGAGAAACAACAAGAGATACAAAGAAAAAATGAAGAACGAACCATTTCTACATTTTGTAGAGCTTTGGTTCATTAATGGTGTTAAAAAAAACCATATGAGTACATTCGGATATCTTTTCCCCTTTTTACCTTCAAATTTGGACCATACACGTGATAATATCCAAGCAACGATGGCCCTGGGAAAAAATATGCATTTCCTGACATCTGGGAGAAAAAGCACAATTTCTTAATTTTCTCCGCCCCCCGCAGCTCTGCCAAAGGCTGCACACGTGGCACCATCTGAGTGGCTAAGGAAATGTGTTTCAAATTTTCCATTTAAACTCTTTTTTAACAAAAGGCTCAAATTCTCAAAAACCTCCGCAAGCCCGCTGTTTCAATTTCATTCTTTGACACCTGACATCACCTGACTGGTTGCAGGGGTGTGTTTCAATTTTATACTTTATCTATTTTTGAGAGGGAAAAATTCCAATCTTTCCCCCGAAATTCCATGTGCCCACCATTGAATTTTCCACACAGGCCACGTGTCCCTTCCTGATTGACTGTGAGCCTTAACTTAGAAATTTTCCCTTTCGTATGAGCGGGGGCTCCAGTTTCCATGAAATTAGATTGGGGGGAAATTGAGAGGACAATAGATGGCTCCTTCTGGGGGTGATTTCACAGAGGAAAGAGGAAAAATCAAGAACCTTAGAGAATTTTGGAAAATCAGATTAAATCAGTGTCTTAGCCAGTGGGCAACGGAGTCAAAAGAAGCAATACCAACATAGAAGAGAACGCAAGAAGGGAACCAACCAAAAAAAATAAGGAAAGCAAATTGCTATACAAAATTTACAGAGGGACCGCCAAAACTCCTAGGTTTTGAACAACTTCAGAAATTTCCCACTATAAGGAAGTGGGAGAGGAGAACCATCCATGTAATCCAGGGAAAAAGAATTCTCACCAGAAACATGTCTAATTTTGAAAGGACCAAGCCAAAGGGAATCAAATTTACCATGGCTGCCTTGAGGTTCATGCCTTTTTATCCCAAAGAAGAACACTATCTCCCACTTGAAAATTTCTGGGTCTAGCCTTTTTGTCAAACAGAGCTTTTACCTTGAGTTGATGAGCTAATATTCTGTCAACCACTTGCAATCTTTCTTCATTCAACTTCTAGAGGTACATAATTCTTTTATCCAATGAATTGGTAAAGTTGGAATCCTCAATAGCCTTCATCAAATGTAGCACTGGCAGTTCCAATGTCACTGGAAGTTGAGCTTCAACTCCATATACCACTTGAAAAGGAGACATTCCACTGGCTCTCTTAGGTGTAATTCTATCTGCCCATAAAGCATCATATAGTTTCTTATGCCAATTCCTTTGAGAGTCATTAACAAGCTTCTGAACAATGGTGACCAAGTTCTTGTTAGTTGATTTTGCTTTTCCATTCCCTTGGGGATAGTAATCTGAAGAGTGGGAAAGGGAAATGCAATAGCCATAGCAGAAATCCATCATCTCAGTAGAAGAAAAATTGGAAGCATTGTCATTGACAACCTTGTTTGGTATTCAAAACCTTATTAAGATGTGCTTCTTGATGAAGTTGCATAGTACTTCAGAAATAGTACTTTTAACTGGAATGGCGTCCACCCACTTGGTGAAATAATTAGTGGCAATCAAAACTTGAGTATGCCCTACACTTGAAGGTGGATTGAGTGTCCCAATGAAGTCTAAACCCCATTTTTGAAAATATTCTTCAATCACCTCTGGTTTTAGAGGTAAAGCAACCAATTTGGGTCTTCCAACAAGGGTTTGACATGCTTCACACTTGCCTACCCACTTTGATGCATCCTTGAACATGGTAGGCCAATAATATCTAGCATGGAGGATTTTGTGGTCTGTGACAACATAAGAGAAATGACCTCCACAGGCCTAATCATGAAAATCTGAGAACAACTTCCTTTGCTGCTCTTTGTCAACACATTTCAAAAAGCTTCCATCTATGCCTCATTTGAACAATGCATTTTCCCACAACACATATTACGCAGACCTTAATTTGATATCTCTCTTATCCTTAGCACTTAAATGGGATGGAAATTCTCCATAAGTAAGAAAGTGTGTAATGTCAGCATACCATTCATCAGTTGAGCTGAGGAAAATAACAATAGCGATATCAACTTCCTCCTTATACAATTTTACATCATCTCCTTCAACAATGAGTTCGCATAAGCCCTTTCCTTGAACTAGCTTTATGGGTTTGATGTCAAGATCATACTCCTAAACTTTGGCTACCTAATTGCCTCTCTTGGTTCCAAATTCTTGTTGTGTAAGAATGGATTTAATCATTGTATTAGGCACAAGTAGAATAAAATGAGAGTTAAGTATGTAAAAATGAAACTTTTTCACAGCTTTGACCACTGCAAAAGCATGTTTCTCCATCATGGTGTACTTTAGATCATGGGCTTTCAAAATATACCTCATGAACGCTATGGGGAGTTGATGACCTTTAGCATTCTCCTGGGTTAACATAACATCTAGAGTACTTTCAGTGGCATAGCAATAGATAATGAAGTCTTTGCTATAATCAGGGGCATGCCAAGATTGGAGTCTTTGCTATAGGTCTCTTGATGTCTTCAAATGTAACCTTTTCTTTAGAGGACCAACCAAAAGTATGCTTCCCTTTCATCATGTGGGATATGTTAAAAGTAAGTTCAGAAAAATCAGGTATGAACCTTCTTAAGAAGTTGATCTTACCAATAAAAGAGTGCACACCCTTCTTGCTTGTGGGGAGAGGGTTCTGTTGAATCATCTGGAATCTTTCTGGATCAATCTTGATTCCCTCCTTGGAGATAATGTGTCCCAATAATTTTACCTAGATGACACAAAATACATATATTTTGGGATTCAAGGAGATGCCATTGTCTCTACACTTTTGGAGGACAGTTTCAAGGTGTTTGAAATGATCAGCTTTGGTTTCTAAAAACACAGTCAGATCATCAAGGTATACAAATATGCATTTTCCCTTGATAATGCCAAAGGCTAGGTCCATTGCCCTCTGAAAGGTGGCACCAACATTGATGAGGACAAAAGGCATTCTCTTGTAAGCAAAGGTGCCCCAAGGAGTGGTAAAGGTGGTCTTATGCTGATCCGAAGCACTTACTTCTACTTGATTATATCCTGAGAACCCATCAAGCATGGATAATATTTCTGAACCTGTAATAGCCTGCAACACTCAATGCACTACAGGGAGAGTATAATTATCCTTCAAATAGGCTTGATTTAAGTTCCTAAAATCAACACAAATTCAGATCTCACAATTCTTCTTCCTGATAGGCACAATATTAGAAATCCACATTGAATGGTGAATGGGGAAAATGATCTTAGCCTTCAATAACTTTTGGATCTCTTGAAAAATTATATCAGCAATTTTAGGCTTATACTGTCTCTTCTTTTTCTGGAAGGGCTTGATCCTAGGATTTAGAGGAATGAAATGTTGCATCTATTTTGGTGTAAAAGCTTTGAGATCATCATAAGAATATGAAGGAACATCAACATACCTTTTCAACAGATTCGATGCTTTCTTCCTCTCCTCTTGTGTGCAGCACTTTCCAATTTTTACCAGCATAGGTTCGTTAAGACTCCCTATGTTTATCTTTTCATAGTTAGTAGATTGTTGAGATCCTTTAGAAGCTTTGGACTTGATGTACCCATCACGTTTATCAAATAACTCTTCCAAACTTACTAGTCCTTTAGGTATCTTATTACCTTTTAGTTTTATGCAGCCATCATGATCCATTTATTCTTTTCTATCTTCTTCATTTGGAGGCACACACACTCTAGGAATATTCCCACCTCCTTCAAAGTACAACTGGTCAAAATTATTTCTGAGTTCAAGGAAGGAAACCAAGTGTTGATCATCATTAAATACCTACCAGTTATTTGCATTGTCAGGGACACTAGGCCTATGAATCATTCTCAACGGTGAATTTATCTTAGGAGAAATCTAGATGAGGGATCAGTAGGGACCCTGAGACAGCCAAGGAATCAGCCCTAGTGTTCCTTTCCCTTAGCATGGCTTGAATTGAAAAGGCATCAAGGAACTCAATGGAATCCCAAACCAGGTTCCTATAATGCTTCAACCTTCTATTCTTCACTTGATAGGGATCTCTGACCTATTTTAAAATCATCTTTGCATCTCCACGAGTAAGGAAATTCTTGATCCCCATCTCTTTTTCCATGCTTAAACCAAGGATGAGAGCTTCATACTCAGCTGTATTAGTTTTGTTTTCGAATTGGAGCTTGAAAGAGAAAGGGTGAATTTTCCCTTCAGGAGAAATAAGCACCACACCAGCTCCAGAACCAACTGAGGAACAACTTCCATCAAATTCCAATGTCCAAATGCCATTAGGATCAAGAAACACTTCCTTAGGATGGTTAACCTCATCTTGTGACATGATCATATAGTTACCATTACCAATGTCTACATAAAGTATTTGTGCCTTTGGGTCATCTATTTTTTGCATAATATATTTTGTTTATTTCTCAAGCACTAGCTTCTTCATTTTCCCATTCATTGGAATAAGAGCATGTGACCAATCCATCATGATTTATCCTTCCACATTTTTGTAAAAATTTCTACTTAGCATCATGTCGTAGGAAGGGGGAATATCAGCTACCAAAATGGTGGCGAAAACTCTCTTCTCTAGCAGAGCAGCAAAGGCTACTTGTGCATCCTTGATCCTCCCAACCAATGGTACTTCTCTACTTTCCATTGAGTAACATGAACCAAAAGTGTGGGTTAGGGTTAATCCTATGGCATGGGCTACCTTAGCAAGAATCACATTGTTTGAAGCACCAGAATCAATAACATAATTGCTGAGTTTGTGGCCAACTATGAGCAGAGTGACATAAAATGGTTCGATCTTCCCATCAGATGAAGTGACTGCTTCCACAAGGCTGGGTTGAGATGAAGGAGATGGAGTGGGCAAGAGACCTTTGGAACTAGGGAATGAAGGCTTGGATTTGGAGTTCACAAAGTCTACCATCCTAGAAAATTCCTTGGGATGGGTTTGGTAGAATTCATCCTCTGAGATATGGATCTTAGTTTCCTTGAGATGGTTGATAATGTCAAAATAACCAGAGGTAGATGGAGTATCATTGATAGGAGTAGGTGAAAATTTTGACTTATCAACTCTATCATTTGAAGGGCAAGAAGCTTTAGGAGCAGAAACAAAGGAGGAAGGAACAACAGAATTTACCTTAGGTGTGGAAGAAGTTGGAATAGGAGCTCCTCTCCTTGTAATCACTGGAATGAACGTAGGAGGTTCCTTAGATATTTTAGCAAGCTGCACCACTTTCTTCTTCTTGTTCACTTTCTCATGAGTCATGACAGTATATGATTCATTGTTCATCTCTGTAACTCTTTCTTC
The DNA here is from genome assembly GCA_019776745.2 of Taxus chinensis. Taxonomy (NCBI): domain Eukaryota; kingdom Viridiplantae; phylum Streptophyta; class Pinopsida; order Cupressales; family Taxaceae; genus Taxus; species Taxus chinensis. The sequence goes on from CM034151.1 coordinate 669,010,170, forward strand.
ATAATCATCCTCTTCATCTAAACCTTAAGTGGTTAGAAAATGGACTTGAGATCCATTCAACTCTTCTAATCCTTTATCAAATTCCTCTTCATGTTCTTCATAGATCCCATCCTCTTCCTCATCATCAAGATCTAACACTTCACAAGTTGCATTGACTGGAACTTTAACAGGTGGACCTTCAATTACTAGTCTGGTCTGAGTAGAGGGCAACCAATTTCTGGGTTGAAAATTCTTCCTAGGAACATCCTGATAAGGAGCATGCTGGGTGAACTACGTCTTGAGAGAAAAAATATCATTAGCAATTTTCTGTACCAAATGATCTACACTAGCTCTAGGAGAATATGTTGAAGAAGGAGATGCTTTTGATTTGGATGATTATCTCCTTAACTTACTAGACATGATCAGATCATCTTCAACACTAACAACAAATCTCTGATCAACATCCAAAGTGGCAAGACTGGCTCTCCTAAGTTCATAGCTCACCTCAGGAAATTGGGCATTAAGGAAGAAACATCTCTGAATCTGATCCACAGGGCATGTTTTTAGTGGGATCTTGTTAACCAACCTATTAAATTTTGCCAAAAATTCCCTCATGTGCTTGTATGAATCTTTCTTGATTTGAGAAATCTAGGCCAAGAGGGCATGTACATCCTCAACATGTTTTAAACGATGCTCAAATTGGGTTGTCATGGTGTTCCAATCGGTGATGGATCCAATAGGGAGATGATAGAACCAATCCGTAGCATTATCTTGCAATGTCTCTACAAAAATTCTAACAGAGATATCCTCATGTTCAACTCTGAGAACACCACAAGAAAAAATTAAGGCCACAATATGTTCATCTGGATGAACCTTCCCATCATCTTTGAATTTAGGGAAATTCTTTCTATTGTCTCTAGGAAATTCATGCAATGACTGGGGAAGATCAAGAGGCCCAACCCTTTAGCCCCAAGGTAGAGGATATGACATCCTTGGAAAGATTGTTTGGAGAAGAACTGGAACACTAGCAACAATCAAAGCATGCAAATTAGGACTGATTTGATCTTGAGGGATGTCACTCCCAGAAGTTCTGTCTCTAACAAAAGGATTGTTTGCAGATCTTTTTCCTCTTCTTTTTCTTGATGAAGAAGGGAGGGAGAAACCTTGATGATCCAAAATTTTGAAATGATGGTCTTCTTCCCCAAGGGTTCTTCTACCCCAAGTGTATCTTGGAGTCGCCAGATCAAAGATGATCAAGAAGTTGTTATTCAAGAACTAGAATCCATTTGCAATGAATTACTTAGTGAAGTCACCAAAAACTATTGGGTTTCATAATAGAACATGGGTTGAAACCACAGTCAGGGGACAACAAGTCCCTCCTCTTTAATGGGAGAGGTTCCCTTATTGAAAGTAGGAAAAACAAATTTACAGATATACAAATCTGAATGTTTGGACCCTAATGTCCTGGAACATTTTCATACTTAAAAGATTATCAATCAGAAGGAATGGAAGAATATAGAGATGGGAGAAGGAAGAAAACACCAATGATTTTGGGAAATATAGATAGCAGAGTGTCTCCCTACTCACATTGAACTAAGAAAATATAGAAAAGCACCAATTATTTCACCATCAGCGCAAATTTGCAAACACAAAGTTCTAAAGATTCACATAGACCAGAACAAAAAGTTTCTATTGAATGCAAAACAAACGATCTCTTGAATCGAGCAAGGAGAGAGAAAGATATAACAGAAGAAATGAGAAAAGAAAGCACTTCTGTATTGAATTCCTATAGAATTTACAACCTTCCTAGAAAACCAGAATCCCCTTTTCCCATGGCCAAAGCTATATATTTATAACAATTTGTATACATCCATAGTTTTTCCCCAAGAAAAGAATATCTGAAAGGGATAATGTTTGTTGCAGATCCACTTTTGGAAAGTGACATGAAACAAACGCACTCATGAAAATAGGAGGTTTATAAAGGTGAATATTTCGTCAGTTTGAGCATGACTATTTTGGCAGGGGCCATCTCATGATTTTCTCCTTCACGTGGTCCTGTCATTTCCACCTTTTAACCACTTTCATAGCACTCAAGTGCTTATTGAAAATTTTTATCCCTTTTTATCACGTATTCCAGATAAAATCTATTTCTGATGATTAAACTTTACATCCCTTCAAACTTATTAATTCGGCTTCAAAACCAACCAGAAATGCATCTCATCGAGAAATGACAAGAGATACGGAGAAAAGAATGAAGATTGAGACATTTTTGTGTTTTGCAAAGATTTGGTTCATTAATGGTGCTAAAAAAAAATTAGATGAGTACATTCGGATGTCTTTTCCCACTTTTACCTTCAAATTTGGACCATACACGTGGCAAGATCCAAGCAACGATTACCCTAGGGAAGAAATCTACATTTGCTGACATTTGGGAGAAAAATCATGATTTCTTGATTTGCTCCACCCCCCGCAGCTCCGCCAAAGGCAGGACACATGGAATTGTCTGAGTGGCTGAGGAAATGCGGTTCAAATTTTCCATTTAAACTCTCTTTTTAACAAAAGGATTGAATTCTCAAAAACCTCCATGGGCCCGTTGTTATGATTTCATTCTTTGACACGTGGCATCAGCTGACTGGTTGTTGTGGTGTGTTTTGATTTTATACTTTTTCTATTTTGGAGAGGGAAGAATTCCAATCTTTCCCCCAAAATTCCATACCCCTGCCATTGACTTTTCAATGCAGGCCATGTGTCCCTTCCTGATTGACTGTGGGCCTTAACTTAGAAATTTTCCCTTTCGTATGAGTGGGGCTCCACTTTCCACGAAATTAGATTCGGGGAAAATTCAGAGGACAACACATGGAATTATTAACCTTGGTAAAGTGACATCACATTTTTGTATTAGAGCCCAAACACCCTTGGAAAACCTCTAGATAATTAATTTTAATTTAAATGACCCACTACATTTTTATTTATTAAATTTTTTTAACTCTTTGTGTGAAAAGACCTAGTGAAAGGGTCAAGTAAATTCAATTTACCTAAGCTTGGCTATAGGAGGCAACACTCCATGAAAATAGGAATTTTTTTTTCCTATTGGCTTAAGGATTTTCTATGTTCCTCGGTGTACTAGTTATTCAAAATAATATTTGATGTTCTCTTCTACCCTCTTTGAACTAAATTGATTCTATATTATTCAAAATAAAATTATACTTGTCTTAAAAACCCACTTTAATTAATAATTTTTTAAATACTATAACTTACAATCTAACTATAATAGATATTATAAAAAATGTGTACAATATATATATATATATATATATATATATATATATCAAGCTACCTTAAAAAATATATACTATACAAACCCATAAATGAACTATGGAGTAAGGTTATAGTTTGTGGTCAATTTATAAATTAAGTTCTATAAATTAAAAATATAACTACTTAGTCTATACGGCCACATAGTTTAAAAATCTATATAAAAGCGGGGAATGGGGGGCATTACGCTTTTCTCTGGCATATATATATATATATATATATATATATATATATATATATATATATATATATATATATATATATATATATATATATATATATATATATATATATCTTATTTCCTCATTGTGGGTGTTTCAGATGGCATAAGGTTTTGAAAAGGGGCGGGTGCAATTATTACAATGTGACTTCAATCGTGATAGTGTTTGTTTTGTTGTGAGTTAGGATCAGTTACTAGTGGGTCCCTCACCATGGTTGTTCAACATGCTCAGTTCCTATCTTGTTCCAAATATAAGCTTAGTTTCTCTATGATTATGAGTCCTCTAATTCTAATAAGAGAGATAGAAATAATAAATAAATTATGCACTTTCCTAAAAAATAAAACTACCAAAATATTTGGGTGATGTAGGAACAAGATAATAAGTTGAAACATGGTTATCTAGTTTAAAACGTTATTTTTAGTTACAAAATAAGGGTAGTGTAAATAGGACTCAAATAGTATCCTATCATCTGAAAAATGTTTCTTTAAACTGGTCGGAATACACTATAAAATCGGAAAAACTAAGACCCCAAAAAATTAAATTGGATTAATTTAAAACTTTGTTTCAAAATATATACCTTTTAGCCTATTTCCTATAGGAAAGACAATGATTTACTTGATTTAAAACAAAATGCACAAAAATTAAATGAGTATCAGTAAAATTTTGAAAGATCAAATAGGTTTGTACCTTTCATTTTAGGGAGAGAGAGAGTTTTTAGATTTATTAATGATCTTAAAGATGATTATAAGGCTAGTGTTTTGTGGGGTAAACCAACTACATAGACGGGGCCTATCAAATAACAGAACATTTTGAAAAGAAAAATGAGATTAGAAGAAAACGAAGTGAGGATTATAAGAGAAGGAATAATAATTCATTCTATGGGAATAATCGAAAAAGAAATTTTTTTGATACTGCACAATGTAGGCATCTTAGTTTTGGGAATCAACTAAGAAGTGGAAACAAATATTTTTTAAGATAATTCCTAACAAAATTAAATTATAGAATTGTGGAGAAATCCATTATGAGAAGGGTTGTCCACAAAATAAAAAGGATGGAATAAAAATAGTACTAAAAATAAGAAAAATGATAGTGATCAAAAGAATGATAAAACTCTGACCATGAAATTTCATGTTGTATTTGATACAAGTACAATACATCATCATGTCTCTTGGATATAATTACAAGGTAAAATTAAAGGTCAATATGTAGTATTCTTAGTTGATTCTGGTAGTAGTAATAGTTTTATTTCACCTAATATTGTCTCTAAATTGAATTTATCAGTCACAGAAATAGAACCTATATCAGTAGAAATGGAAGATGGAAGGATAGTGAAACATACTGGATCCATAATCAAAGACCTAAAAATTCAGTTATATGTTATTGATTCTGGTGATCATTTTCATTTTCTTAAACTACGACAATATGATGCAATCACATGAATAAATTGGTTATATAAAAAATAATCCTTTGATCAGTTGTGAAAATAAATAGGTAATTATAAATGAAACAAATAATTCTTGTAAAACTTGTCAAGGGACACAAAGGCCCATTAAACTTAAAATCGTTTATGCTATACAATTAGAAATGAGTCTTAGGAAGAATTGTAAATATTTTTGTATGATATTCACTCAACATGAGGATGGAACTAAGTTAGACATTAAAATCCAACCCATAGTTCAAGAATTTATGGGTGTATTGCTAGAGGAAATAGAATAATTACCCCCTAGAATATTTGTATAGCATGACATTGCTCTATTTCTCAGGATGAACCTGTATCCAAAGCCCCTTACTGACAATCAATTCCTGAGTTAGTTGAACTTAAAGTAAAATTAGTTTAATTTCTTAAAGAAGGAAAAATTAGACCAAGTGTTTCTCCATGGGGAGCACCAATGTTATTTGTGAAGAAGAGAGATGAAACTATGATATTATGTATTGATTATAAATGACTGAATAAATTTACCATCAAGAATAAATATCCCTTAACCAAAAGTAACTATCTATTACATCAATTAAGTAGTACTAAATACTTTTCTACATTTTATTTGTGTTTTGGGTATCATCAAATTAGAACTAGATATGGGCATTATGAATTTTTAGTTATGCCTTTTGGGTTAACTAATGATCCTGCTACTTTTATGACTTTGATGCATGATGTGTTTAGAAATTTCTTAGATGTGTTTGTGATTATATTACTAGATGATATTATGATATACTCAAAAAGTGAAAAAGAAAATGAACACCATGTTAGGCCAGTTTTAGAGACTGATAAAATATCAAATTTATGGGAATTTAAGAAAATGTGAATTATTTAAAATTGAATTTTCTTATCTAGGACATAATTTCTCAAAATGTAATTACATCGGATCCATCTAAAGTAAAGGTTGTGCAAGAGTGGTTAATACCAAAGGATGTGCATGAAATAAGAAGTTTTCTTGGATTGTTTAGTTTTTCTTGTATATTCATTAAAAATTATTCTAAGATAGCTTCACCATCGATCGACTTAACCAAAAATGATAAAACTTATCAATGGACTAGTTAATTTGATCATTCTTTTACTAAATTAAAGGAATCATTGATAACTTCTCTTGTTTTATGTATTCCTTATTTTTCTAAACCATTTTCGGTAGTTATTGATGCATGTGGTTTTGAAATTTGTGGTGTATTGATGTAAGGTAATAATGTTGTAAGCTATGAATCTATGAAATTACTTCCTACTAAAAAATATTACCCTATACAAGATTTAGAATTGTTAGGAAATGTACATGCTTTTAAAATTTGGAGACACTATCTATTAGGTAATAAATTTGCTATAAACATTGATCATTGAATTTTACAACATATATTTACTCAACCTTGGTTGAATACAAGACAATGACGATGGATTTAATTTCTTAGTGAGTATGGTTTCAAAATTCAATATGTTCTTGGAAAAATCAATTTAGTAATAGATGCCTTAAGTAGGAATTTTTTTTAATGATTTAACTTTAGAAACAAGTAAGTTGAAATAATCTATTAAAAATAAGTTGACTACTAATGTATAATGTCAAGAACTTTATGAAGGATTAGTAAATAAAACTAGTAATATACATTTAAATGATAGACATACTTCCTATCTTATTGGGTCTAATGGATTATTTTATTATAAGAATATAATGTGTATACAAGACCTTCCCGAGCTAAAAAATCAAATCCTTAGGGATTCTCATGGTATCCCTATTTTTTATCATCTTGGATTTCAAAAAACATAATTATCTATAAAAGAATTATTTTTGGCCTAAAATGAAACAAGATATTAGGACTTATTTGCAACAATGTTTAACTTGTCAAAAATTAAAATATAAGAAGTCTAGTAAACTAGGTAAATTACAAGCTCTCAGAATTACCAAATGAAAATGGGAATATGTGAGTATGGATTTCATCACCGGGTTAACCCATACTATAATTGGTCATGATAGTGTTTTGTTATGGTTGATAGATTAACTAAAATGTCTCATTTCCATCAAACTAAAATTGAAACTTCTACATCTAATGTAACTCATTTGTTTTTTAAAGAACTATTTTGTTTGCATGGTCTTCCAAAATAATTAGTAACAGATAGAGACCCAAGATTTACCTATTCTTTTTGGAAATCATTATTCAATGATTTAGGTACAAGTATGAAATTTAGTACTGCATATCATCCTGAAGCATATGGACAAACATAAAGAGAAAATCAAATTTTAGAAGATATGTTAAGGATGTATGCTAGTGAAAATCGTGAAAATGGGGAAGCTATATACATTTGATTGAATTAACATATAATAATGGATACCATTGCACTATAAAAAATATCACCTTTTGAAGCTTTATATGGGACGAACTGTAACGCACCTATTTCTTGGTCTGATCATGTCTATAGGACTTGCTATGAAAATGATAATTTAAATGAAATGGGAGAAATTATAAATAAAGAAAGATAGAACGTGAATGTTGCAAAAGATAGTTATAAGAGTTAGGGTGATTCTAAAAGGTCATATATGGAATTTGAAATTGGTGATCAAGTTTTCCTTAAATTTAAACCTAAGCGTAGTTCACTAAAACTTGCTAAAAATGTTAAATTAGCTCCTTGTTTTTGTGGTCCTTTTGAGGTATTAGAAAGAGTAGGAGAACTTTCTTACTAACTAGTTCTCGATCTTAAAGTATCTAGGAAACATAATGATTTTCATGTTAGTTTATTAAATAAATATGTTTATACTCATGTTATTGATTGGAAAAATATATATAGAGCCTAATTGTGAATTTAAAATAGAACTAGAAAGTTAAAGAATAGAGAAATAAATGAAGTAAAACTTAAATATAATTTTTGTGATATGGAAAGTGCGACATGGGAAAAATAAGAATATATTCGTGAATAATATCCACATTTATTTTGACTAATGTTTTTTTTAATGTTTCAGAGAAAGATAAAGCTACTAGGTCAGAAGTTAATTTAGGAGGGGAGAAATGTTACATGACAAATTGCTGAATTTTAAAAGAAATTACTTATTAGAAAGTTATTTTTTAAATATTAAATTCTAAATAAAAATAAAATAATATCCCCTTTAAAATAGGGTAGGGAGTTATGTATATAGAAACCCCTTTAAAATGAGGAGGAATAAAGAGTTAAAAATGTTTCTCAAACTCCTTTTTAAAAGGAGGGATTAAAATCTATAATTATAAACCTATTATGAGTGTATGTAATTAATTTTAAATATGTTTTATGAAAGGGTGTGTTGGTTACCGAACCACCCAAGGAGATAATTATTTAAACCTATAATGGGGTAGTGAAATTACACATAGATAATTTGGAATATTTGCTTAATATTTTTACCTAGTTCCGAGTGCAAGCAAGTGGTGGGCATTAGAGAGGGGCACTCTAGAGGGTGTCTTAAATGGGTTACGTAAAGTATAACCCAAGATGGTTCCTGGCTAGGGAAAGAAGATATTTTAAATTATTTAACCCTCTAGACAATGTGACCATAACTTGACGTGCTACATATCGGTCACTAACTTGGAATTCCTTGAGCAGTAAATAGTCCTCCCTACCCCTATATATAGATATGTATTTAGTTTTACCACTATTATTTATGAAATGAATTTACATTTCCACATATAGGAAAATAATTTTATATGTATATTTATATTTTTTCAATGCAATTGAAATTCATTTTTATGTTTAATAAACAATTGGATGTTTTATATAGAAAAGTATTTATTAACATGGAATTATTAATTTGGGAAAAGTCATGTCAAAGATCTTACTCCAAGAATGATTTTTTGGGAGATCTCACACCAATTCTGATTTTTTTGGGTGATTTCACGCAACGACTGAATAATGTTTAGAGAAATGTCTAGTATTATTATCCTTCCATGAGTGCTTCCTAAATTTATACACCACTGCAAATGGTGTGAACCGTGTTTAGTTTTGTGTTGTTCTAATTTAATCCAAGTAGAAAAATAAGATAGAATGCATTCTTATTGTTGGAGGATTGTCTATGTTGTGCAAACTACTCTATGAATTGTTGTAGTTTGTACTGATATGAGAAAATGATTATAACTTCCCCTGGTCATTGGAAAATAGGAAAGGTCAGAATCACCTAGGCACCAGTGTATGTAACTAGGCAATGACATTTTTTCTATACTTAAGAATTAATTTCGGATCTGGGATATTCTATGATGGTAACTCTATTTTGTTCCTATACTAAACTCTATTATGTTATATCTTAGTTTTGTTATATGGGGTGACTGAGCCACCTAATGTATTCCCCCTCATTTGGGGTGCATATGGCATCACTAGGAGAATGCGGCTCAAATGAGGACTTTATGATGATATGAAACTATAACCCTATTGGGGGAGGAATTCCCATGGTAGAAACCAAGGCACATGCAAACAAAGTGGCTAAAAATATGAGTAACTAGAAAAAGTAGTAATCCTGTAATAACAAAAAGTGTAACAAGTAAGTAGACAAGATATACCGTGAAAAGTGGGTTTCTTACATGAGACATTACTCACAATGTCATAAGATAATTAGGGCTAAAGAATTTAAAAGAATACAATGTGAATTCATGACAAAGGGAATATCCTGTAAATAATAGTACATAATGAAAACAATGAAAAGCAATAATAAGAAAAGTGTCATACAACCATGGTGGAAAATAGTTCCTACAAGAAAAATGTTGCACATGAAGCACTTGTTAGCATTTTAGAAAGATAAAAATTATGTCAATGTCTATATAGATCCATGAAAAATAGCGTACTTGTAAAAGTAGGAAGTAGTATAAAATTAAATGATAACACGTGTGATATGGAAACAAATATAGATGCCCCCAAGAGCCTCGATGGGATTTGTGAGAGGTATAATGCCAAACATTTGTGATATGTGTAAATATATGTAAGAAGGATACATTAACAAATATAGAATAAGTGAATACATAAGTGTATATGATTAAGATAATGAAATAATAGTTATCAGGATAACATAGTAAGTAACTGTACGCACCAAAAATTTCATGTGCTACATTTTCAAAAAATGGTTACAAAGTTACCCAATGATGATTCAGGTCCTTTTAAGAAGGTTTTCGAGCTCCAAATCCCATTCACAGTGTATATTTATTGCCTAAACGTCTTTACTTATCCTTCCCATGATTTTCTAATCTTTCTACCTCTTTCTGTGCATGTTTTGGCCTTAAGTACCGGGACCGATGCCCTTCCTTGGTTGTGGTTCTGAAACCTCCACCCAAAACAAAGCGGCGGTCCTGAAACCGCTGCCCTGTTTAAAGCAGCGGTTCTGCCCTCTTTTTTAAGATTTCGTCATGTGTGTTCTAACATGTGGTGCTTCACTTAATTTCACTTCTAGCATGCATCCTTGAGCCAAATTATCTAAAATTAGCTTTGATTGCTTGTTTCTCCCTCCTCCTATTTCTAAATAGATTTTATTAGTTGGAACTACTCCTTCTTTCCTTGTGAATGAAGGCACATCCCATCCTCAATTCCTATATATTCCATGCTTGTATTCAAACGAAAGGGGCCTAAGAATATTTGTGTATTTTTCATAGCATTGTTGCCACAATCCTACTAGGAATTGTATAACCAAGTTTAGATCTCTTGTGTTATCTGTCTTCTACTTGTATTGCAACTAGAATGCCTTCAAGCTACCATTGCTCAATCATCTTCTCTTGTTGTTGTTATTGCATTCCCAATCCCTTGGACTCATATGGAAACATGGATAAAGAAAGGACAAACTGAGGGGACAAATTACCACACCACTGGATTTACCTTTGTTCTGTGAATTCCAGGTTGGATTTTTTGTTTTATTTCCTTCATTATTACAATTTATCATTGTTACACAATATCAAATAGAGTAGAAATCAGTTTTCATTTCATTTGCAAGAAATTACTTAATTTCCAAGGGGGTTTAAGTCATTAATGGCAGCTCCCAGTGAAGGATTCTCTTCTTTCCATCCATGTGGATCTGAAGGAGAGAATATCTATAGGAGGTTGTCTAAACATAATAGATCATTTGGAAAAGTTCTTGTTTTAAGTTAGTTTAGTTTCAATACACTCAACACATGTGAATAACCACACTGAGTTATCTCGCTTGTTTATTTTTAGTGTAGAAATATTTTAATTATTTAGAATAGAAGCAAATTGTTGTTTGAAACTGTAATATTTCAGCTTTGTGATTTGTTTAGATTAGTTTCCTGTTAGTAGTACCATAAATTGTCAGTTTCAACTTAGTTAATTTGGACACTTCAAACTATATCAACACTTAGATCCAAGTTATGATAACAAACCATAGGGAATTTATGATACCCATTCATTGCCTCTAAATCTCCCCTTTTCCAACTCAGCTACCAGGATATCACACTACTAGATCTTCGTCACGGATCCTCCTATAGTTATCCACACACATTAACATTGGTTGTTGTAGCACGACCTTGGGGGCTCAATTTTAGTTGAAGGTTACATGTCAATTTTCATTCGTATAAACTGGTGAACCCAACATGAAGGATTAATTCCTTCTTGTTTATTTTTCTTTCATTTCTATTACCTCACCTCTCCATTTCTTGCCCTATTTTGGTAGGTATTTTATACTTTCTCAAATATGTCTGGAAGAGATTTTGGTGGGCCATTTGGCCTTGATAGATATTACACCAGTGTGTAGCCACAATAGTCCCCTTATCTTTCAAGATGGGGAGACAATTACACGAGAAATGTTCAAACCTCCCCTAGTTACACTTCAAACCCCATTAGCTATGTAAGGATGGATAAATTTGATCAACTGTTAAACATGCAATATGGTCAACCCAATGAAAACAATGTTATTATCACAAACAGAATAGGTTCTTACCATAGGGTCTTGTCAAGACCTCACAATGCCATTCAATTGATATATGATGATTTATTTACATGAATAGATAATCCTCTTCATCAGATAGATGCATCTTTGGATAGAATGAAGGCTTCATCATATGAGATTTTGAATACTTATCCTAAGATTTGTGCTTTTGAGGAAGACAAGAATTATAAAACTGAACAATTCATGACAGGGTATCATGAGCCTGCTCAATCACACCCTATGCCACATGCACCCCAACAAGGGACTCAATCCTCTCCCAAAAATCTAATTTCTACTTTAGTGGGTAGTATTAGAGAACTAGAAAGTCCCTAGACATCACAACCAACACATGCAGTAGGGCATAAAATTGGGTATCCAGTTGACAACAAAGGATACATCCCTTCTAATGAGCAACCAATGCAATATCATGTACAACAAGGTTATCTAGCTCATCTAAATCCAAGTGATATTCTCACAGCATTAGACACGCTGAGGATGGGTCCTCATCCTTCTCAAGCTTATCCTACACAAGGGCTTTCCGGAAGTGCGTTCTTGAATTCCACCACAACAGGCAATGCGATGTTCCCTAGTTTTATGCCCACTAGTCTATATCCTGGTACTATCCCACCTTACATGCATATGGATTCAAAAACCCGTTAGATGGAACCATATGTCATCCCCACTCCCTACATGCCATAGCAAGGGACCCCATATGTTCCTGTCAATACTTATCATGCAGCTTATCCAACTCCTCCTCCTCCGCCTTCTCATTAATGATCTTCAATGGTGGAATCTTACGCAATGGGTACATATATTGAGTACTTAAAGGATCCTCTTGACTTCACCATACATGGTGTCATGATTCCATGACCATTACCAGATCTTCCAAAATTTAAGGGAGAGGGAGACCCAAATGCTCATATCAAGGCTTACGCTACTACTGTTAGGGAATTACTTCCTTGGGATGTTGTAGTGGCTAAGATCTTTCCGAAGACTTTCAAAGGAATCACACTGGATTAGTATTACCATATTCTGGAAGCTTCTATACATTCCTTTAAACAACGTATATCTGAGTTCATCAAAGAATTTTACATGAAAAATTTGTTACGTACAGGGATTAGGGAGTTACTACATATTAGATAGGAGAAAAATGAATTTGTTGCCCATTTCATCCAAATATGGTGCCAAGTTCTCTATTCCTCTGTAATTGCACCCAATATGGACCAGATGGAACTTTGTGATCTTTTACTTCACTTGCTCAATCAAGAGACTAGGGAGGAAGTCCATAAGTTTCCTTTTCTGCAGTTACGAGGAAGTATTGGAAGGTGTTCTTCAGATTGACCAATCCACCATAGATAGTGGGCATAAGATCTATGTTCCCAATGAAAAATTGGTATCCCTAAATGAAAATAATGCAAATTATCAAAAAAAAGGTGCCAACAACCAGGGACATAAGGGTGTGAATCGCAATCATTGTGCTACCACCAATAGTGCTACTGATTAAGAGAAGAACATTGGTTTTCCAAACAACGGAAACACTAACAATAACAACAACTTAGGAAATCAAAGAGGCCCTAACAATATTTCTTTTGTCAACACATTTGATGTAAATCGGCCACCGCAAAAAAAATCAAACCCAAGGCCCAAACTAGTATCAAAACTTCTGCCAAGGGGCAATGAATCATGATTATAGCAACCAATTTAAAAACTACAACCAAGGTTATAATAAACAACAACAAGATGCTTATCAAAGACCAAGAGATTACGACCCTAACCTAAATTTTGATTTCCATAAGGTTTTAGGACATGACGATAGGAATTACCATGATTACAACAAGTTTCTACAAATACTTCTCAGAAACTAAAGGCAACTCTTTGTAGACATCTTCCTAGCAAATCCTAAAAAAAACTTGCAATATGACTATACAAGACCTGTATCTCCTTAGAATGCTAATGTGAGAATATTTTGAGATCGGCTCCCTACATATCCTAAAAATTTCAAGGTTAATTGACAAAACACAAAAAAAGGCATACCTTTCGGAAAAAATGACCATGAATCCTCAACTTCCAATAACTCTCGGGTCGTTTCTAACCTTGGTTTAAACGATAACACAAAAATATTGGGATTAGTTGACCTAGAGGTTGAGTGTGAAATTAATGCAACAAATCAAATGAGGGAGTAAATTTCACAACCCCTACCCACTCTTTCCTTCCCACAAGATGAAATTCTTATAATCTAAAAACTAGTAGGAGCCTATGATTTAATATCAGATTTGAAAAAGACCTTTTCTCACATTTTGTTTCTATATTTTTTGAGGAATTCACTTGCACATCGCTCTACATTGCTCAATGCACTAGGTCTTGGTCATATAGTCCATGTTACACCACCTCCTAATGCTCAAATAAATCATCTTGACTTTGACATACATCCTCCCGGGTAGAATGACTGGGACACTGGGTTTGTTTTTGATATATACAAGATGCCATCTGATGTTGAAATTGCCCGAAGAGGTGATCCTGCCTTATTTTTACAAGTCTAGGTTTATAAAAATTGCATTAATAGATCCATGACTGATGATGGGGATGATGTAAATGTGGTTACCTTCTCTTTCATGTATAAGTTGGGATATGGAGAGACAAATTGTTCTTATACAAGAAACACGTTACGGGGGTACGACAGTATTAAAGTGACCTCGATTTGAACCATAGTTCTTCCAGAAACACTTGGTGTAAAAACCATCTTGATGGATATTTACATTATCAACAGGGAAACAAGTTATAACACGATCCTTGTGAGACCTTGGATTCATCGAATGAATGTTATCCCATCTACCATGTTCCAAAAGATTAAATTACTCCATTTTGGGAAGTTATTCATTGTTCAAGGGGATCCTAAGCCCTTCGATATACACTTAGAAAACCTCAAAAAGAAGAAAGGAGTCCATACAAAGTATGAAATTCCTTAAAATCAATTGAGCAAACCACCTCCATCAAGAGATTTAGTCCTAGTCACCCCTGACGGTCCAAAGATTGAAGTCATTGACCCAAAAACATTTGAGGTGGAAAAAATGGATAAGCTTAAATCAATATCTATGGAAACCATGTCAACTAAAACCACAACAGGAATTATTAAACTCTTAGAGAATGATCTGATCTTCCTCCCATTTGAACTGTAGGGGATGGGTAGTCTTCTTGGTTTAACATCTCTTCTCTCTAATGACTTCAGTCTAGGTGTAAACATGATATAATTAAAAAATGAAGAAGAAAAATTTGAGATTGAAATGATGCTCATCAAAACCTTATTTGAGGGTTGTTCTATTATAAACCCTAGATTCAACCCATGTGCGTCTGAAACTAATTTTTCCATATCAATGGGGAAAGGCCTCATCATTCAGAAAAAATTAAAAGTGAACACAATGCTCTACATAGGAAATAAGGCTGAGAAACATAGTCATGCTCACCCACACACCATGTATCAAGAATTTGAAGAAGAGTTGCACTAACACCTCTTTCAGATAAATTATTCTAATGATTGGAAATATACACTTCTGGGTAAGGGTTATAAGTTTAAACCTAGAATGAAAGGACCTTGTCAAGAAAATAGAAATTTTGAGGACAATGGGTCTCTGTTGTGTACTTCTAGGGGTGAAAAATTCAATATTCATCAACTTTCCTCACATGCATTTCCATATATACAATACTGCATCTGCATTACATTTTCATCTTCCAATTCATTTCGTAAATTTGTGATCAAGGGACTTATTCTTATAGCAATACATAAAAACTTATAAAAATATTGGCAAAACATTCAAATAATGTCTCTTAAAATCTTCATGGTATCATCAATTTTTTCTGAACCATTTCATCGATCCAAATAAGATAATGTAAATCTTTGAAAGTAACCATACCAAGGCTTGCATACTTGGCTCTACTTATAGTATATTTCTAGGTTATATGTCTTTTCCTGTATTCTTTTCTTGAAGCTTCATGGTGTCACATCTATCCCATAAACATCTCTTTGGAAATAAGAACATTCTAGACATTTTTCCTAGATAAATAAGTCAAATGTAAATCCACAGAAATTTTTTATTTTACACATTTCTTTTACCTACCAACTTTCAGTATTGAGCCTACATATCTTACTAGTGATGTAGGGTTGGGAAAGGAAAGAAATTCCATTACTCACCTATGCCTTTCCCATTGTGATGAGCCCATGCTTCCTACTGATAGCATGGGAAAAGGTGTAGGGGGTCTCTTTGACAAACATGAAATTTAGAAACAGTTCATTCAAATGATGTGAAATCATAAATCAAAACAAAGTGAGTTAGATGTCCAAAATTCCAACAAATTTTAAAACCTAAAAACCAGATTTTGTCAACCAAGTGTCTAAATTTGGTCTTACCAAATCCTTGACTTTCTCTCATCATTACCATTCAAAAAAACTCTATAACTCATGCCCCTTCTGGCTCTTGGTTTTGAGCCCCCGCATCTTACTAATTGCCTGGAGTTAGGAGTGGGGAAAGTTCATTCACTTATCATATCACTCTTTCACCATGTTTTTCCAAAATAACACGAAGAACAAAAATTTTCTTAGAGAAAATAAATTTCAACATCACAATGTGATTGCGTTATCATATATCAGCATTACAAAGAAAAAAAATCATTTTGTTAGCATTCATGTCCACTGCATACATTTTGAAAATCATAGAAAATAAAAAATTCTAAACATCTAAGAGTACACACATGAATCAAATCATCAACATAAGAAAACTATATGCAAGGAATAATCAATCCAAAAATAGATATATATATATCATGATGTGTGATAGTTTTGTACGATATCATCTCACACTAGGTGCGGTCAAAATGCTCACAATGAGCACGAAATATCAAAACATCATATATGCCTCACAAAATGGAGACTAAGCAATAAAGGCACTCTACCTATTCGTCTCTTTAAGGCCCCTTATGACCGCTCTAGTTATGAATTTATTAGGATTTCTTCTCAAAATTATTCAAACAGTAAAGGGCCAAGCCTAACGTAAAATACCATTCCTAAATACATTCCAATTCAACCATACTCAAAAATGAAAAATGGTCACAGTGGGCCCAGAACTCAAAATTCACCAAGTCGGTATGCACAAATGAATTGAAAAGTGAGTTTTTTTTCACACACACACACACACACTTATATATATATATATATATATATATATATATATATATATATGTTGTTTTGACATTGTTTTGAGTGTATGTGTTCACAGGGCATGAGTGTTAGTGCAGGATATTTATGTATCCCCACAAAGATGGTAAGTCCTCTTATCGTTTTAATTTAGTGTTTATTTTTTGATATTTTATCTATCTACACTTGAGTCTTATTTTCATTTTACAGGTATTGGGAGTTTGGACGATGAAATTTCGACACACGGGTGTGTCAGGTATAGCTTCTAACTCCCCATTTCGGAACGCCATACTTGGACTCTACAGATTACACCTTTTCATGGCTAAGACAGTTCTTTGAGGGGAAATATGTACGCACCCAAAATTACATGTGCTACATTGTTGGAAAACGGTTACAAAAGTCCCTAATGATGATTCAGGTCCTTTCAAGAAGGTGTTCAACCTCCAAAGCCCATTCACAATTGATATGTGTTTCCTAGACGTCTTTAGTTATCCTTCCCATGCTTTTTCCAGCTTTCTACCTATTTTGTGAATGTTTTGGCCTTTAGAACCAAGACCACCACCCTACCTGGGTGGTGGTTCTGAAACTACCGCCCAAAATAGGGTGGTTGTGAAACTACCACCCAAAACAAGGTGGTGGTCATGAAACCACCACCCTGTGTAGGGTGACGGTCCTACCCAATTTTTCTAGATTTTTTCATGCATGTTCTAACATCTGACGCTTCACTTAATTTCACTTTTAGCATGCATCTGTGAGCTAAATTATTTAAAATTATATTTGATTGCTTGATTCTCCCTACTCCTATTTTTAAATAGATTTTATTAGTTGGAACAACTTCTTCTAGCCTTTTGTATGAAGGCACATCCCATCCTCAATTCCTATATATTCCATGCTTGTATTCAAGCAAAAGGGGCCTGGGAATTTTTGTGAATTTTACATAGCATTGTTGCCATAATCCTTCTAGGAATTGTATAGGCTAGCTCAGATCTCTTGTGTTATCTCTCTTCTACTTGCATTGCAACCATACTGCCTTCAAGCTACCATTTCTCAAGCATCTTATCTTCCTACTGTTCTTGTATTCCTAATCCCTTGGACTCATATGGACACATGGAGAAAGAAAGAACAAACTGAGTGGACAAATTACTACACAACTATATTTACCTCTATTATTTGAATTCTAAGTTGGATTTTTTGTTTGATTTCCATAATTCTTACAATTTATCATTGTTACAACATATCAAATATAGTAGAAATCAATTTCCTTTCATTGACAAGATATAAGTTAATTTCCAAGGGGGTTTAAATCATTAATAATATCTCCCGGTGATGGATCCTCTTCTTCCCATCCCTATAGATCTGAAGGAGAAACTATCTATATGAGCTTGTCTACACATCATAGATCATTTGCAAAAGTTATTATTTTAAGTTAGTTTAGTTTCAACACACTCAGCACAGGTGAATAACCACACTGAGCTATCTCACTTGTTTAGTTTTAGTGTAGAAATATTTTAATTATTTAGAATAGAAGAAAATTGTTGTTTGTGATTGTAATATTTCAGTTTTGTGATTTTTTTAGATTATTTTCCTTTTAGTAGTAGCATGGATTTTAAGTTTCAGGTTATTTAATTTGGACACTTCAAACTAGATCAGCACTTAGATCCAATTTAGGCAAAAAAACCATAGGGAGTTTAGGCTACCCATTCATAGCCTCTAAATCTCCCCTTTGCCAACTCAAATACTAAGAGATAACACTACCAGATCTTATTCACTGATCCTCCTATAGTTAGCCACACACATTCAACATTGGCTTCTCTATCATGACCTCGGGGGGTTGAGTGTGGTTGAAGGTTACATGTCAATTTTCATTCGTACAGTAAAATTTTATATGTGAGTAAAAGAAGGCTAGACTAAATTCTACCAACATGTGCAACATGTTGTGTATGAGTGAGATGGAATTGAATGAAAATTGAATATGATTTGGGCAGCTTTCTTCCTGAGATGATGTGTATGAATGTGCATCAGATGAGGTTCATTTATAAAATACCCCTCGATAGTGAAGAATGAACCATAGAACAAGAGTGCGTCATTGGAAAATGGTTTAAAAATGTGTTCTAGGAAGATATAATCAATTAAAAATAGAACATAAAGCATGTGAGTGAGGTGAGGTTCCATTGAGATTTATATCCTCAGTAGTTCAGTATGAACCATGGAACTATAGTGCATCATAGGGTAGTGAGTGCAGCTTGTAAAAGTAGATTCGAGAAAGATGTATCATGAATGTACAAACTGTGAGGTGTGTATGATGTGTGAAAGTAGATGGTAGAAATAAATATAATGAATTCTTAGAGTGTGAAGTGTGTAGTGTGTGAGGTTCATGAATTTATTGTTCCCTCGATAGTCAAGTGTGAACCTTAGCACAAGAGTGTGTCATAGGGTAGTGATGATATTTATGCATAGTAATGTTGGAGATGAATTACGTTTAACTAGTTGAGTGGATTTCCAAGGAGAGTAGGGAGATGATAGATGTCACCACCTAGCTTATCTATGATGAAATAAGGATGTAGCTAGTTCATTTTGAATTTACCTTTGACATGGGATTCTGCCATTATGTTTTTTTCCTTTAATAAAGGATCACTGATATTTAATTCTAGTAGACAAATATTGGTATTCTAAGCTTGTGTAATGTGATCCTGATAGTTTAGGAGGTGTATGAGAGCTTGCACTTGGAAATAGTCAATAATCTCAAGCTCATGGAGGTGATTTTAACAATATTTGTAATCTTTGAGAATTTGTTTAAGAGAAACTTACAAAGATTGTATTTTCATCTCTAATGGGATAATGACCTTAATATAGTACATGATTGAAAAGGGAATAATATTGGTGGGGGTATGCATTCTAGCGCGGTAACACCAAAGAGAGTATATAATTTGGTTTTTTCAATCATCACCGCTAGCATCGATAGTCTTGCATAGTATTTAATTATTGTGTTATTTATGGCTTTAGCTTTTCCATTTCTCTATGGATAATAAGAAGTAGAGAATGTGTGATTTATCTTGAATTTAGCACAAAGGTGCTTAACATCCTTATTTTTGAAATGAGAGCCATTTTTAGTTATAATGGAAAATAGAATGCCAAAATGTGTGATGGTATGGGTAGTGATAAAACAACAAATGTTAGGGCCAGTGATAGTTTTCAAAGGTGCGGATTTGACACATTTAGTAAAGTATTCTATAGAAATAATGATGTATATGGACATCAGGTGATTCGGGATTAATTTTTCTGACAAGATAGAAACCTCACAAGGAAAAGTGCCATGATGGAGCAATGGGATAGAGGTCATATATAGGTGCATGATGGATATTGCTATGTTTTTGGAACTTATCAAAATGTTTGTAATATTCTAAAAAATATTGTTCCATAGTAGGCCAATAGTATCCTTGGCATAAAATATTATGTGACGTGGCCTTAACTGAGAAGTGATCACCACACATACTATCATGAATATGAGACACTATTGTGTGGATGTTTTTAACCCCTAAACATAATAGAAAATGACCATCAAATGATCTCTTTAATAATGATGCACTAATTATTACATATCGTGTAGCTTCACATCACAAATGAAGATCTTCATGAGGTTGAAATCCTTCAATAATGCCTTTTTGATATAGATAGTTATAAAAGTGAGTAAACCATTCAGGCTGGTCATTTCTATGTGTTATAACACATGCTTCAAAATGTGAACTATTGGTAGATGGTTTTCATAAGTGGAAATGATAAAGGTGGCCTACTCATTAGTGATATCTTAGAGAATGAATGATGTCACACTAGCCATAGCATCAACATTCTGATTATCTTTACAGTGAGTTGTAGAAAGATATTAAGAGTTAAAATTAGCTAGGATCATTTTAACCAATTTATTTTATAAGATGATATGCTCCTCTTTTGTTTTATAGGTTTCATTAACTTGATTTATAATAAGCTACAAATCACCATGTATGTGGATATTGTGAATAAGAATTTTAGACATGATATTGAAACTGAGAATGAAGGCCTCATACTCAATAATGTGTGTACATGTGAACCCTAAGAAATATGTGAAGGGGAGGGGCTCAACATGCAATGTGATAAACACAATGCCTACTCCCTCTCCTAAAAGGAAATGGGACCCATCATATTTCATAGTCGAAAGGTCTACATCAATGGTGTAATAAATGAAATCATCACGAAAAGAATCAAAAATATGTGATGTATTAGGAATATGTGCATCAACAAGTTGATCAATGATAACTTTCCCTTTAATTTTTTTTTGTGGAATAAATTTGAAGTCAAAAATTGTATGTAACATGACCCATAAAATAAGACATCCCAAGATATGTGTCTAAGATAAGAGGTATCAGAGAGGATCTACTTTGGTAATGATATGAACCTCATTGTTAATAAGGTAGTGGCATAACTTGTCCACTAAAAAGACAAGACCCAGGAACAGTTTCTCAATATAACTATAGTTGCATTCATAAGAGATAAAAGTTTAGCTAGTGTATTAGACAACTATCTCATGTTGCGAATCATCATGTTGTGCTAGAAGGTCCCATAAGGCATGGAAAATAGTGGAAATATATAATAAGAAAGACCACTCAGCTATGAGAGCTACTAGGACATGAGAATTTAAGAGATATGCTTTAATAGCTATATAAAATTCTCTTTCACAATTATCATCCCAGAAAATTTTTGTATCCTTATTCATTGAATGTGTGAATGAATAAGTTTTATCATCAAGTTACACGATAAAATGATATGATGGATAGAGTTTAACTAGTGTAGATTACGGGGAGGAGGCATGTAAATTATGGCATGGATTTTATTTTTATCTATTTTGATGCCATGTTGGGAAATGATGTACTTAAGTAACTTACCATTTTTAATTTTTAAAACACACTTCTTTGGATTTAGGCATACTCTAAATTGTCATAAATGTTTAAAGAGTGTGTGGATATTTTTGATAATGTGTAGAATGATGTCGTAATTTGGAAATTATATCATCAACATAGTATTAAAGTATCTTATGAATATATTCATGGAATATGTGTCATTGCTTACTAGTAAGTGGCCCCATATTTTTTAAGGCTGAATGACAGGAAAATGTAACAAAATGTTCCCCATGGGGTAGTAAAAGAAATTTTCTCTTTATCTGTTGGATTGATTTTGATTTTGATTTGATTTGATCAGTAGAAAAAGTGTGCAAATAAGGCCAAGTAGTAGAATTAGATTCACTAATGAGATATGGATGCAATAGAGGAAGTGAAGAAGTATGTAGAACAATATAAACCTCCAAAGAAGATGTGGAGGGAAGTTGATACCCAAGGCCAATTTTGTTACATTGATTCGGGAGAGCTAATGGTTCTATGACTTATTGACCGTGGTGGTTAAATCATTACTAGAGAGACCATAAGGAATCAAGTATTTATAACTAAGACCATATTTGGAGAAATGATAATTAGACGCAGAAAAGATAGGATTTTTTGTAGAATGCTCAATAGAATTACAATATGTGAAAGGTGATGGATCCAATATAATGTCATAAACAAATACTTCATAAATGAATCTAATCCATGTATGAAGAGTGGAAGGGACCACATGCATGGTATGAATCCAAGGCTGCCTAAGGATAATGTTATAATATAGATTATTAGGAATCACATAACATGGAATATGTAGCGTATAAGTCCTAGCGGTAATGGGGAGTGACATAGTACCTAAGAAACACTTGGGAATGTTATCAAATCCATGAATAGAAATAGATGAGGGAGCTAAAGAGACATCAGAGAGGCCAAGTTGATTGAGAAATGGTATATTACAAATATTAATCCTTGATCCATTATCAACTATGGCACGTTTAACCACAACATTATTGATGAAAACATGCATATAAAGGTGGGGTCATGATCTAACAGTGCTTCAAAAGGAAACTCATCTCATGTGAAATTAATGTGGTCTTCATTGAGAGATAGTTCTGAAGTAAACTTATGACACACATAGTCAGGAAATTTATGGGGATGAATATAAGTATTAGCTAAATAGGATTTAATTTGATTTACACAATTAGGAGTATCTTGCAACAATTATTGGATGGTAATATCCATGGTTAGAGGATCCTAAAGTATTTAAATGTGGGTTCACCAAATGATTTAATAAATATGGAGTTTGTAAAACCGTAATTGTAGAGTCACGTATGATAAATAAAATTTCATAGTACATATTTGACATAAGCAATAAGCTAAATAAATATAAAACCCTAAGTACAAGAGAGATTAGAAGACTTAACTAATTTTACACTTGATCTTGAAGTATTATGGACTAGAATAATATTGAATAGAAGGAGAATACTATCGCAATCAAACATAGAAAATACTTGAACTAATGGATGAGCCTGGACTAACATACCTAGATGGTAGAGACCTCAGTTGGGTTTCTATGACTACATAGGATCTCAAAAACTAGTTTTTATTGTGTCACACAAGTGTCAATAACCTTCACTTTTTGTATCTTGTATTTCATTGGATGATTATTTAATTCTCATGTAACCACCAAAGCAAATGATAACCTGCAATTCCCTAAACTACATAAAATCCTAAAAATGAAATATGCATATGGGGAGTCAGATTAACCCCGGTAGTCACCTGATTGAGTTAGATTACAACTGAGCATTGTACTACATTTTAGAATCCATGTAGGTATTGTGTGTGTGTGTAGAATTGTTCCCTAAGAATCTCTTACACAAGTGTGTGTGATAGCAGGTGATAACTAGATGTAGTAATGTAAATAGATGAGTGGACGAAAAAATGAGCTTCCCTTCTTATGCATGTATGCATAAAATGCAATCCATTGTCTCTTGAATTAAATATATATATATATATATATATATATATATATATATGCAACCTTAGGTGATGATGATAAATTCTTAGAGCTTGTTCCTTTATTTTTCTCACATAGTTTTCTATTTATATGATTCCTTTGGTTGAATTTTATAATTTAAAACTTGAATTCTAAACCATAAGAAAACAAGATGCCCAAAATATAAAATAGACCCAAAAATAGGCAAGTAAGATAGAGAAGTGTTTGGAGCACTAAGAAGGATGGGGGAATGTGGGATATAGTGTTGAGAGTCGTAAAAGATAAAATATTGAGGTACCAACTGGGTTGTAGTGTGTAGAAGGAAAAATATGAAAATTAGAAACAGAGACAAAAATCCAAAGATTTGCTAGTTTTCTCACTTAGGAATCAAATGAATAGTAGTATGTGATTAGGACCTAGAAATGTAACTAAGTGTGTGATTTTTTGTCTACATTCACAAAACACCTTTCACTGGGGGATTATTACCTCATTACCCTTAGTTCCCTTCATATATTTAAAACATACGAAAGACATGATAAAAAACCATGCTACGAACCTAACATTGGAGATGTCATCTCCTCTAGTCTGCCCACCATTTAAAATAATATCATCTATGGAGGGTTCGATCTTCCTTCCCCACATCATAATAACCTACATCATGATAAGTTGTTCCTATCATATTTCACCTTCTTATATAACCAATAATTTACACAAAAATATCTACATCATTGTGATGGGAATGGAATTGGTATGAGAAACTATGAATAGGTTATTCATGAATAATGACCTAATCTTTGATCATTCTCACAAGCCTCACAAGAAATACAAGTTAGATTTCGAAAATCCTTCTTCAGATACCTCTACAAATACTACATTTGGATCCATAACAAAACCAAAACCATCTTCTCTTCACTCACATGATGAATCCATTGACACAAATGACACTTTTTCCATCCCATATGACTTATTTATTTATTCAATACGATCACCTAAGGATTTCTTACTTATTAGACTAACAATGGTACTAAGAATATTCCACTCATATTACATGAAATGATAAAGGAAGATTACCTTACCATCAACATCATTTAATGCCATGGTGATAAATATATCCTCTCCTATATAGGGGATAAGGACCGTTATATTCAAAATACTCTACCACCTGACACGTCAACACTCCTTATTGAATCCAATATCAATATTAAAATAGGAACTTCACAGGATCCTCACATAGTTAAAATTGGTCAGTCTTTAGATTTAGAACAATTGAAAGAAGTTTCTACCTTCCTCTCCAAATATAGTAAGGATTTCACATGGTTCTATAGAAACATGACATGAATTAACCCTAACATCATCATTCATAACATCATCACTATTCATGATGTTAAGCTTATCAAACAAAAGTTGTGTACGATGTACCCTCATGTAGCTCTCCTCATCATAGAATAGTTACAACATATTCTTTCTGTTAACTTTATCTTTCAAATTGACTATCCATAATGGGTTTCCAATATCGTACCCATAACCAATTCATCTGTAAATTTTCACATCTACATGGACTTCCAAGACCTCATCATATCCTATCCCAAATATAAATTTCATCTTCCTAACATTGATTAGCTTATCAACCTCACTGTTGGCCATGAAATGCTTTACCTTATGGATGGATTCTCTGGCTATGATAAAATTATGTTCACAACTGATGAACAACATAAACCATCCTTCATTACTCCTTGGGGTACTTTTTTCTATTGTGTTATGCCCTTTATAATTAAAAATATAGGGCTAATTACTAAGACGATATGACATACATCTTATATGACCTCATTTATAAAACTATGGAAGACTACATTGATGACCTATTGGGAAAATATAAGAAACTTAGGGAACATATCACTTTCCATGATATCATTTTCCCATTTCATCTAATAATTCCTTCACCTTTACCATACTAAGTGTGTATTTAGTGTTCTCATCAGCAAGCTCCTAGGGTTTATTATATCTATCACATGCATTGAAGTTGACCCCACAAAGATTAAGGCCATCATTGAGATTCCGCCTCCATCAAACATCAAATAGATTCACATAATTAAAGGTCAAATCTAATCATTTTTTAAATTTCATTTCATATCTTGTAGATTGTTGCCAACCTTTCCACCATATCCTTGAAAATGATGCCCACTTTAAATGGGATCACAATTGTCAAAATGCTTATGAAGACCTCAAGCAACATAGTTTATCACCACATGTGCTCACACCTCCATGAGAGGGGGATCCATTGTATATATACATGTTCACTACTAACAATGCCTTAGGTGTTATGATAACACATACAAAACAAAGTTGTGATCAGGATTTCTATTATATTAGTCACATTCTTCATGATTATGAGGCCCATTACACTTAATAAGAAAAAAATGTTTTGAATTGTACTTCATGACTTCCAAGAAAAAAATGTTTTGAATTGTACTTCACCATCATCTAGTTAATCATAAAACATACAATTTCACTAGTTTCGATCCCCTTAAAGCCATGCATTCCAAACCATACCACAATGACTGTATCACTTGATGGATTATACTCATGTCCAAGTTTTATCTATAATTCATCATGAAAATATCTATTAAAGGAAAATCCATCACCAACCATATCGCAAAAGCTCCTCTTCCTGAAAATCAACTACCTCGTGAAAAATTCTCTGATGAATCCATCAACATCATTGATCAAGAATACACTCCTATGAAAATGACACTTTTCTTCAACGGATATAAGTGTCAGTTAGGGGAGGCACCGTAATTGTTATCATAGCTCCATCCAAGAATCTTATCCCTCTATCCTTTAAATTAAACTATGAATATACTAATAACATGGTCAAATAAAAAGCTATCATCATGGGTTTCAAAATGACAATCATACTTGGCGTTAAAACTATTGAAATCTACAAATACTAACTCATCATCAACCAAATCAAAGGAGTTTATCAATGCAAGAAGGAAACTCTACAAAAACATATAAACATTCTTGAATTCCTCTTAGAAGCCTTTAACTATCCAAACAACTCTACGATTTTCTAATAAAAACACAAATACCATGGATTCTCTCACATCACTCATGCCATTATTAACAAATGATTCCATATTGTTTGTTGTTACGCATAAACTTGATCAACCATTCCACACTAATGAAATCATCTCTATCAATCTCATAAAAAAAAATCAAATAAACCTATGGTACACTCAAAATTATGACTATACCTTCGAGTCTAAAATTCCCTTTGACCTATATAAAAATGATAAACAATAATTGTTTCAATACATTTCTTGATATGTCATTATTGGTGGTGTTCTCTACAAATGTGTATTTGATAGCCTCTTGCTACGACACCTCAAATATCATGAATCTACTAAAGCTATATAAAAATTTTGTGATGGTATATGTGGTGGAAACTTTAATGGTATGGCTATCACTAAATGCATCTTATGAATGGGATATTATTAGCCTACTCGTAATTAATATTTTTACACATACATCAATAAATGCGTTAAGTGTGAATAACATTCCAATCTTACTCACATACCCAGTCATGACCTATAACCTACTAAATATCTATGGCCCTTCTCACAATGGGGACTTGACCTCATTGGTCTCATCAATACTTGTTCATCGCAATAATACTACTCCATAATCATTGATACTTAATATTTCACAAAATGAGTAAAATACATCCCCCTTGTCTCTAATAATGAAAATAATATCGTCAAATTCATTTATCATCACATCATATGTTGCTTCGAAATCCCTTAAAAACTCATCACAGAAAATGGAAATTCTTTCAAATATAAATAAATTTATAATTTTTGCAACACTTTAAACATAAAATTAGGATTTTCATCTTGTTATTTTCAAAAATAAAATGGAGAAACACAATCATCTAACAAGACACTTAATGAAATTCTTATGAAAACTGTCAACCAAGCAAATAGGAATTTACATCTCCAAATATTTTTTGTTCCCTGTGATTATCTAACTAGCATCTATAATCCTACAGGTACTACACCATTTTCTTTAGTCTATGGTTCCGAGGTAGTATTACCCCTTGAAGTTTAAATTCCCTCTCTCCATGTGTCCTTTAGATAATTTGTATCTGATGAGAATTATCATAAAGAATTTCTAACAAAACTTTAATTGTTAGATGAACGTAGCCTACATCTCTCAAACATCATCATGTCTATCAAGAACATGTCAAATGATCATATTAAAAATATTTCAAAAACATGACTTCAACATAGGTGATCTTGTCCTTAAAGAGAATCAAAATGTCACTACTCTGGAAATGAGTAAACGTGAAATGTTTTCCCTTAACTTGATCAATCGATATGTCATCACTCACAAATATGGGGCATGAGCCTATGGTATAGTCTCCGTTGATGGTAAACTTGAAAAGGAGCCTTTAAATGGTTTGCACTTACGACCTTTCTATTGTTAACATATCTATAGTCATGACATTAGTCACATCAAGGATCTCATTTCACTATCAGTCTTTCATTAACTACCATAATGATTTGGAATTATTTTTTGTTCTATCAGTATCCCCTGTTTTTGACCTTAAAGGTGAACACCATGACTCTTTTCATCATATTTTCCACATGGAAAAGTTCCTCCTTAGCTGGAAACCCAAAATCATTACTTCCATTTAGATTTTATATACTAACTGAAAACATGTTACAGGGTACACGTGTATTTTGTACATACATCCTTCCCCTCCTTGTGTGGTCTAGTAGGCCTTCCCTTAGCCTTCAAAATCAAAATATACATATGGATGCACACTATAAAATAAAATATAAATTGATCACTCAAAGGAAAAATGTTAACCAATTTTATCAAAATACAGATTGATCGCTTAAAGGAAAAATTTCTATAAAATATAAATTGATCCCTCAGAGGATGGCTATACAAAATTTAACAAATCATAAAAATAAAAAAATAGTAGAACACTAGCCTTCATATCAAAGTAAAAATATCAAAACAATCCTAAGAAATCTTCTAGTGTCGATCATCTTTCCCATCCAAGAAAACTTCTTGTGTTGATAATTTTGCAAAAAAAAATATAGCTAGGGACATAAACCTACAAAACTATCAAAAAGATAACCTACTCTCCTGTAAAAACTACACATCAACACTTCTCATGTTGTAAGAAGGTACATAAACACATTCCCATCTATAAACATGATCCTACATGTGATTAATCATTGTTACTTATATGTTAACTTTTGTCACAAGGCCTTAAGTGAATTATCATATATACTTTTACCATTAAATTACATATGTATCAAATCCAGACTAAAATCAATCTTTCCACGTTTAGTCTTAACCATGATTTTGAAGTAAATTTTTAAATATATATCAAGATCACTACACTTTAAGTCCTTTCATATACACATAACACTAAAAAACATGTCAACATCACATCTAAACATCAAATATAAACTATCTCAACATTGTATCATAACAAAAAACATCAAAATAAATCAACAACACATGAGTCAAAATCATAATCATATATATGAATATATAAAAACACATTATCATGAGTCTTAAAAATCACATGTATCATAAATATATATATCAACATAGGATTCAAGAGAGCTGCATACATCAAATAATAATCACATTCATATATAATGAGTAAATTGAACATTTGTTAGCTTGATACTCCCTCGGGAAATGCTCCCCTTCTAGCTACTAGGACCTTTATCAGGTCCTCTTTCTAGACCTATCAGCACCTGAAAAACACTCACAGTGTTACCTATCGGTGCCACCTTCCTCTATACCTGATATACTACCTCATAAGGATCATTGAGTAACCTCCACAATACTATCTCCTCATAGTATATGAGATCCTCACATAGTGTTTGGTAGTTGTCCAAACTCACACTACTAGGTGGCCCCATTTAACCATTAGCTTGAGATCTCAGTACATGTATCTCAGCTCCTAAAATATAAGTACCAGTAACTCCCAAGGACTTCGGAAGACCTCTCACTGAGTAGGTATCGTTACCGATCACAGTTAGCTATATCTTGAGTAAGAACTACCCATTTAGTGGCAATATTTTGACCCAATCCATCTCTCTTGAACACCAATGTGGCCTTATTGGCCTCTAAATGTGATACAATATCCTCTAAATCTACTAAGATATCATCTCCATCTTCTCCCTCATCACCATCACCACTTACCTCCTGAGGTGCAGCCTCCACATGAGCCCACAATCATATATCAAGACCACCTAGCTACCCCAGCCACCATATAACGTAGGACACTATAACATATGCATAAATCATGATCTATCTCTAGACCCTAGGCATATACAACTATACCAACTCCCTCCTCATACAATATATCCATTGCCTCATCACCAATCATTACTGCCCATTAATCTTAGCATAATCTCACCAGTAAACAATTGTTTCCCTCAATACATCCTTTACTGCACTAATTATCCATCTGACATCACCAAATTAGACAAAATTTTACTCACCATCCCTCTATCCCTACACCCACCTATCCGTTTACATAGCCACCATCTCCCTCACTATATCAGGCCATACTGGGAAACTTGTATACAGCCTCCAAATCTCACCATATCCATATAATCATTTCAAGAGCTTCCTTTAGTAATCCCAATTCCTAACTAGACATATCTCCACATGTTCCAATATCCATCTAATAAAACCTACCTGATAATATAAATCCACCCAACTCATCCATGTAAATCATCTTGGTAGAGTCACTACAATATTCTCATAAGCCCAATACTCTAACAAATATGATACATCCACACAAAATCTACATTTCATCCTTCAGGACCACAACTCCCTATAAACCTACAACAGAACATTAAAGTCCCAAGAAAAAACTTTACTAAACTTGATCATATTCCCTACCACACCCATCAACATCCATGAAAATCACCCTCCAACTGAATCCTGTAATGCGTAAAATCTAACACCCAACATCATCATAGTCACCAGAGCTCAAACCCTTTCATCGTCATGATATAAGCCTCTATATGAGAACCCGCCACCATAAAATAAAAACTCTAGACCATCATCCTCATATAAAAAATACATCACAACATATCGTCCTACCTCATCAATAGTGTAAATATTCTCACCATATACTAGCAAGTGCAGAATCCAGTGCACGTCCACTAAAGTAAAAGTCAGCTCCCCTATTGGTAACTAGAAATTACATGTAACAAGGTCCCATGTCTTCAAAAATGAAAATATTAATCTATTATCCTTATGTACATGTAAGTAATTATGCATCATATATAACCCCACTGCCTTTAAATAATCCCACTCCTCATCCGATAATTTCTCATGCACCTCATCTGGAATATTCAGGACCCTCTCTCATGTAATCCACCAATATCTAGCCTATATCCATGAAAATGAAAAAAAAAAATATTATATACAAAAACCTATCAAAATCATTTAATGAATTATAACATTTATCCACCACACATCCATAAAAAATAAAAATATTCATCATTGGTGATCACTACAATTGTTGGTGGTCACTACTAATCATCGTTGATCCTCTGGATCACCAATGATTTCATATAAAATCATGTATTATCCCATATCCTAAATCTAAAAAATTAATTTAAGTACACCACATAGCTCAACACACATAGGTCTTTGATGTCTTTATCCATCTATAGCCACCTCTGTCTTACTCAAATAAAAATTAAAAGAACACAAAAATATCCTAACAATCTCACTATAAAAAAAAATGGTTCAAATGAATCTCCTGCATGTCTTATATATTATATATTTTCACACCTTCCTGATTTCCTGTGATCCCTATGATCACCGATTATTTGTTTCAATTGCCAATGATCTAGATAATCATCGTCAATATAGTCCCTTTTATCAAACTCATCCTTAAATGGCCCTGTAGCCTTATCCAATTATCATTTTGTCATAATTTATTGATAAATCTATAATTAAGCCCGCTCTTATGAAAAATCCATTTTGGATCTCACAGTCCTACTACTCACAGGTCATATTTATATAGGACACAAACCCCTTGGTTCTAATATCACTTGAATTCCTAACTTTAGAATCCCATCTTTGTGGCAACAACATCTATAAAACCTGCATGGATAGAAAATCCAACAGGGATCATTTCCCGTAACTACTTTGTAGGATTCATACGTCTATAGGTTTTGAACCCCTTGGTTCCCCTATCAGTTTACTCCATGATACCTCAAGTCCACATTTGTATCAGTCTTGTTTTCATGCCTAGACTTGGGGAATATTAAATTGAAACACACCATCATACAAACCTATTTCATCCAACAAAATTTTCAAACTAGTGATTATTGTACTTCATAGAAATCACCCCCTCTTTGAGGTGGGACCATCCATCCAAGAAAAAATTAAATAATATCACTCAATTATTTCTAGAAGTTTTTCCATCACAAACCACTTGACAAAAAGGGGAAAATATAGACACCAAGTTTTTTGTCACCTTAGGTAGCTCACCCAGACCTCACACACACATAATTAAACCATTAAACCTATTATTCTAAAGACAATCTAAGCCACTACCCTCATCCCATTAAATTATATTTTTACCCCCTATAAACCTAATCTAATCTCTCTTTAACCTCCCTAACAATCTACCACTCATATAAACCAATTTTCATCCCCATTACCCAACTCCCTAACATCCTAACCTCCTCACCTCCTCACCTCGCATCCCCATGGGTGAAAGCCCAAGTTGGAAGTGATAAATACCATTTCTAAGTTGTTTTCCTCAAAATTTATGGATCACCGACTATCCTAATTGATTGCTAGTGATTATAAATAAAACCACACATCTCCTTTTTTGAGATCCAGAAAAGGTGGTAGCAAAACCCCATTGCATTAGGGAATGAAAAAACATTATCATCAACCTCCAAACATCCTCAACACTCATTTAAAGATTTTAGATATCATACAAAACTCCTACTAGCATTTATAGGTCTTCTCACTCTATTCTTACTTCTCAACTATGTAAATTATCATTCAATTTATTTTCTTTCTATTTCCATACCATATAGAATAAAAATAATCATTTCTAGTCTTTGTTTATGTCAAATATATCTTTTATCAAAATATTAAATTTTCAAAGCCTGATTTCTAATGATTTATATGATTTCCAATGATCTGTCTGATCACCCAGATCCCCCAAATCACTGATGATCTCTATCAAATTTCAATAATTTATCTTTTATTGTCATAATTATAATTTCTATCAAATCTCTTATGGTCTTATCAAATTTTCTAGAAGCATGTATGTTCTATAGATGACTATTCCATGTCTCTCTCACCTAATCAACAACATTTACGATCTTCTAATCATCTAACAATCATTCATATGGGATAAGCTTGATATTATCCATAAGCTCACTTTGTGTGCTTTTGAATTGGAACCAAAATTTGAATACATTGAAGAGCAGTTAGAGATCCTCCAAGAAATACAGGAAATAACCTAGGAGTTCTGGTATTATTATTTCAAGGACTTCAAGCTTACCACATCCTAGCCCGGGCCACTTAAAAAGCTGAAAATGGTCTCACTATTCCCTTTGAGTTTTAGCTTTTTCATCATTTATCTTATTATATTTATCAACAAAAATTTAATTGTATCAAACGAGTTGATATCTTTTAAGGAAGTCCCTTTATTTTCCTGAGATTGACACTTGTTGAGAAACACATGATCATATTAGTGTAGTATATATATTTTATTTATCCTTACCAAAAGGCATCTTCACTCGAAGAAAGGAGGAATATATTCACATTGTCCACATTTTATCATCCTGACATTACGATTGTTAGTGTAGGTATCGATAAAATCTACTCATTTGAGTTTTAGGTCATTTATGCATTTGATAACACTAACGCTAAAACTACCTTAAACACATTGATCACATTATCAAGGTCATCCTCCTCACATTTAATATATATTTATATGCACAATCTAATCAGAGGTGTCTTTGTGGGGTGCTTTACCCTACATATTCCATTGTGGCAATATCTACTATTTATACATCTACATTGCCTATATTCTCAAGAGTAACCAATACCCAACTCACAATGTTTCTATGTCTATCCCTATGTCTAATATTATTCCCTCATATAATCTATGCACTAAAAAAGGTTCGTATTACTTTTCTTCTACACCACAAGATATTAAGTCCCTTTTTCTAGTTTGTAAGCTCAAATATTACAATTAAAACAAGGTACATCTACCTATTCCATTGTTATGGACTCTACTTAATTACTTCACAATCCACTTGCACCAAAAGTGGCTTTCAATCCTTTTTCCTCTTGTTTTATTCACTCCCAAGATTCTTATCTATGATGAAAAAAGTGATCTTGATTAAAATATTTGTGTTTTCATTGTCAGTTTATTATATTGTTTTTATAATGATGTACTTAGATACTAAGATATTTCCTCAAAACCTTAAGGATTTTTCATTGTAATCATTTTATAACCTTCTTGTTCATTCAATGAAATATTTTAATCCTTTGGCTAATCAATACCGTTTGCATTTTTAAATTACTATTTGGGAAAACGTATCATATGTTCAAATGTCTAAGATGTGACAATGCTAAAATTATCTTGTAAGTGACTATGTTTTTTCTACAAACCTATGATTACTAAAATGAACAATATCCTAGATCAAAATGAGCTTCAAGATTTATTCACTCAAATACTTTTAAATCCTTTGCAAGAATCAGTTATATTTGACAATTTTCAATCAAATGATCAATTGTCTCACACATTGGAAGAGCATAAAACCAAGTACTTTAACATAAACAAGTGTAGACACTAAAATTAGGTCACACTCCCCTTTGGTCCCTCGACAAATAAGCACCCTTCATCACATTTACCTAGTCATCGCCCCCTTCACCTCACTAATATTAATTTAATTTAATTAATTAATTATCCTCACCATATTTATTTAAATATCTTAATTTAAATAATATCCATACATACACTTCACCTAGACACCTCATCAAGCCAACTCACCCTAAGACCTATTCTTAGTAAATTTCCATAACTAACTAAGACTTACAAAAACGCTAAAAATCAATGCCTACATTCCCTCTAACCACATTCCCACATGCTCACAAGAAGCTTCTAGTTTAATCCGCAGGTTAACAACATGAGACTCGAGAAAATAAAGAGGATCTCCCTAGTTTAGTAAACCTAGGAAATCCCACCTTGAACGACGCTAGTTAGCCCTAACTATTGCCTGTTAAGCTGGAATCATCATCGGTTACCCTTTTAACCCCCAAAACAACCTTATTTTGAAGGTTGGAAAAGATTGTAAAAAGGTTGCAAAACATTGAGATCTTCCTGAGAGATATTGCATCTTCTGAGATCAAATTCCAGCGAGAACATGCATGCAAGGAAGGAGATCAAGCATTTTCTCCTGCACAGCCACCCCAACAATGATCTAATCTAGCCAAGAAAAGAGGAATGCATATGCAGTCCATGCAGAAGCTCTCCTACGATTGGTGATCACCTGCATCCTTCAGCTTCTTACCAGCACCTCCATCCCTCACTCACAGGCATCCATGATCATAATCCAAGTAATTCAAATGTTCTACTTCTCTGTTTCATTTCATTTTATCATTATATTATCACTTATTGTTTACCTAGCCACCCATTAACCATCTCCAACATTCACCCCTTCATATACCCATTAAAGCCTCATCAAACCCCACCCAACCTACCAAATATCTCATTCTGACAAACCAAAATCCTTTGTGTAATCACAAAGGAGACCCAAAACTTAGTCTGTGGCATTCCCAGAACTCCACAGTAACTGGCACCGGTTACACTTAACCGCCGTTGGTTACCCTTCACCAGCATCGGTCTCTATATTTGCCCATACATCTCAGAACAATGACCTATCCACCAAATTCCACCTCACCTTTATCCACTTGTGATTTAACTAAGACATCTGTAAGACCTGTAGAGACCCAAAACTAGTGACTTGGCCTTAGGATCTTATTCTAACCTAGCCTGTTAGATTATATATTTCTTATTGTGTTTTAAGTGAGATACCTAAATCATTTCGAATTACAATAGGATTTACTTTATTTCTCGCATTAAATTGTTTAAAACAGTGGATTGATAGCCATTTAGGAAGCATCACACTTCCCAAATCTAGCACATGCTAGGCAGTTCACTACACATATTATTTA
Organism: Taxus chinensis; assembly: GCA_019776745.2. Taxonomy (NCBI): domain Eukaryota; kingdom Viridiplantae; phylum Streptophyta; class Pinopsida; order Cupressales; family Taxaceae; genus Taxus; species Taxus chinensis. The sequence goes on from CM034151.1 coordinate 669,046,391, forward strand.
ACTCTTTCTGGTGGTCTTGATTTTCATTACAGGTAGTTCCTCCTAGCCAAAAGGAAGCTCTCACAATCAGCTATGGATTCAGAAGTCATATGCGCGCAACAACCCATAAACCAACATTTGAACAGGTATTCCTTCTACGCCTGTTAGCCTATCTGTTTCGTCAATACTTCAAAGAAGTGTCTAAGAATAAGGTGAAAGATTTTGGCACGCTCAGTGGGAGCCATCCAGGGTTCCTTGCATTTTATTCATTCCTAGGAAAATTTGTGTTTTTGTTTCCCTTCTTAAAAGCATACACATTAATTTTCTTCCTTGGTAATCACCCTTTTCTTTCTATTTTCTTTAAAGGAAACCTTTCTTTTGGTGTTATTAAAAAGAACCATTTCTTCATGTTTTCTGCATTATAGTGAAAGAGCATCCCTCTTCCTCTTCATATTTTTGGGTCATCCAACTTCACACTTCAATTTGGGCTTCAAAATAACTGCATTGCATTTTGATTTGTCACATTAGTTCACATTAATCAAGGGCAACCTATACGCTGGAAGTCATGACCAGCTGATGGTTGACAAACGAACCATAGAAAGCACATCTCTCTCTCTCTGAGGCTTGCCAAATTGCACAAATTCAAAACAAATACATATTCTTAAACAACATCTTTCCTGGGAATGCTTGTCAATTATCGCACTGATCTAAGGATTGATAGGTACTCCCCAACTCACTACTCTGTCGAGTCATACTTCAGAGAAAATCCCACCCCCACCATAACATACCTGAAACCTCATGTTTTAGATCTCCTTCTTCGTAGGAAGCCATCCTCACCAAAAAATTCTATTTCACAGTTCATGTGTCAGTCCTTAAATAGCATAAGATAAACAAACATAATAGAAAAGGCACTCCTCAGATCACATTTTTCTTACTGTTTATGTTTGGCTTGTGTTTTGAGGTGAGAGATCACATTCTTCATTTTTCTTGTTTATACTTGCACACTCCTCATCATAGCTGGTGTATTCCGGCTTCACCTGAGTGTGCCTGGACCATATTATCATCATTCTCAGAATTCTAGGTCTGATTCCACATCAAATTTTAATTCACAACCACTATTTTTTTATCACTATTTCAATTTTACAGTGACCGTCGTCGGTTACCATCTAACTGTCGTCAGTTATACCAATCTGGCATCGGTTCTAGGTCCTTTTGTTAACCTACCCAAAAGGACATTTTCATTCATCTTCTTCCACTTTTCACAGTCCCTATCATTGCCATCATTCCTAGTGACGTTGTAAAACACCATTAGATTTGGCATACCTGTCAGATTTGACTTTATACCTGGTTTTTCACTCACTGGCCATTTTCTATAATGACCGACATCACTTACCCCTAACTAATGTCAATTTTCCCTAACCAGCTTTGGTTATCCTATTTCACTTTCCAACCAACATTTGGTACCGAATACACATTTTGCCACCAAATTCACCTGTTCTCGTTGTTTTTTTGTGTCATTTACAAAGAAACAGCCCTACCTGATCAGTACTGGTTCACATGGTGTTGACCTGAAAACAAGAAAGTGCACTCATATTTTATGCTAGTTGTCAACCACTCCCCCTAGTCCTTCACCACCTTCCATTTTATCACCAGCCATGGATCCCATCCAGCCTATCACTATTGCCACCGTAGATGAGGAGTTCGCATGAATCCTTGACAAAAATCATGTCTCTTTGTAGTTTTACCTTTCCCACTCATCCACTTGAGATGACTCGGGTCAGTTTATATACGGCATGCCCGTATCTTTCCCCCTGACTCTCACTCCCACTCCTACATCAGCCCCATCTGGCTCTGTGTTTCCCACATCTACTTTACCCCCAGTCATTTCATAGCTAAGTATTATACCCACTATGACTGCCGCATCTACCACCTCCGTGGCACCTGCCACATCCACCATACCCTCGACAACTACCCAAAACACAACCTCATCCACCCCTAATGTCTCACACATACTCGTAGATACACTACCACCTCCAGTGTCAGTGACCCCTACCCCTTTTCAGAACGTGGTACTTTCCATTCCACAATCATTAGCTGCCATTGCCACTAGGGTTACCATGACCCTTCCACCTCCATATACATACTATCAGTTGCCTCTCGTTTCATCTATTATTCACTCCAGGTACATACCCCCTGTTTCGCTACCTTCTTCTTAATCAACCTACATGCCAGCACCATACACTGGAGTGCCACCCTCAGTATATACCCAAAATAAACCCTCTCATGCTACAAGAGGCACCCAATCATCACAACCTACCAACGACCTAATCAAATTGATGTTGGACAAGATGCAGACATTGGAGGCATCAGTTTCTGGCTCCCACAACACTCTCATCTACGATGATATTTACAATGAACCCATCCACCCATCCATTCCTATCCACCTGTACCCCATGCATTGGGAAATTCCTAAATTTAATCGTTTCAATAGTAAAGAAGACCTGCAGCAACATTTACGGTCGTTGAAATACATGTGTTATTTGATCACTCACGATGATGCCTTGTTCTTGAGAACCTTTCCCCATGTCCCTCACTGGACCTGCATTAAATTGGTATAGTGGGTTACCTAGACACTCTATATTCTCATTTAATCAGGTATCTCAAGCCTTCTTGGATCATTTCTCTATCAATATCATCAAGAAGATTACCATGACCAACCTATACTCCATGCGTCAGTATGAGGATGAATCTATCATAGATTTTTTTTGCTCACTGGCGTAGCCTGATCAATCAACTCACCTTCCAACTGCCGCAAATAGAACTCATTGATCTCTTCACATAGGCTTGTGCTAGGACATATCTCACTGACCTTATAGGTCCAAACCTTCTGAACATTCAATGAAGCATTCACTATGGCATGAAAGTTAGAGATTTAGGCCATCGAAGAGAAGAAAATCTAGTTATGTAATAAGAATTCGGCATTCAAGTCGAATGATACCGCTTCTTCTTCCAAACCAAAAAACAATTATTCAAAAGCTAAGGGCACAACTAACGTAGTGGTCCTCAAGGTTGGCCCAACTCATATGTCAAATCAGGCTATGCCCCTCATCTAATCTCTCACCCGTTCTAGAATTTTCAATTCAGACAAGAGTAGCAATAGAAATACACCCCAATTGGGGAACCTTACTCTTCTATCTTAGATAATCTTATCAAAGCTGGAGCCATCACCCTTCCACCTATAAAACCACACATTGGTTTTGACCCTAAATGCCTCATGCCCGCATGGTATAAAGAACATGGACTTTTGTAATTATCATCGACTAAATGGTCATAGTGATAACAATTGCATCACTTTCAAAAACATTGTCCAAGAAATGATCGAATAGAGGCAAGTTAACCATGGATAATCCTAATGCACCTACCAACCAAAACCTACACATCTTCAAAGAAACCATTTCCTAATCATGCCCCTTCGTCTGATCAAACCGGTGATACCTCAACTCATGACACCCATATCCAGTGAGGTCCACACTATCTTTAATGACGTACCTGTCTCCTCCAAATTACCTCACACTCCTTCCATAGAGGAAATCCTAGTCTGAAGTCCTCCTTTCACATTGGAACCCACCGCACCTACTCCTCCACCCATAGAGGAACACCTTTTATCTCCTTCATCACCTATGAAGGAGTCTTCTGCTAACATCGAGACTATTTCACTTTTGGCTTCTCCACTTAGAGAATCGATACCCATAGTACCTCCTCCACCCACAAAGGAGAACATATCCATTCCCTCCACCTATAGAGGAGCACCCATCATCTTCTTCACCCATCATAGACCCAACCGAGATAGCTTTGCCTCTTGGTGAGCATTCTCCATCAGCTACCCAAAATCCTGCATGACCTACTTTCGGCTCTTTTACCCATGGAAGCTGAAGCTAGCCAATTTCCTATTTCTAAGAAAAAATTTACGAGAATTTCCATTAGGTCCTCATCAAATCCACCCATAGACATGCCATTCTCACATCTGGCTGATCACTTAGATTATGTGGATAGGGCTTTATTATGGGGGAATCTTTTTCTTCCAGTCTCAATGTACAGATGTAGATGTCACTTACTGATGCTTCCACTATCTACCCAAAATTAATTTTGACCAATCGAACCAAATGTCAACCACCTCTATCAAAACCCCTTCCATGAACATTCTTCATAGCTCAAACACACACCCTTACCCATAAGCTCAACCTATATCTAAACCCAAACCCACACCCACACCTATGGCATCTTCCTTGACTAAACCTATTACCATTTTAGGGGTCACCCTGACCACCATGCCCTTACTCATCCACCTATCAAACTCAGATTTAGCTACATCCTCCAAAGTCAACACCACACCTACTTCTAACACCCAAACATAGGAGCACCAAATCCATAGAACTCATACCCTAGGCTGCGCCACTCACACCTGAAACCTGTCTCATGCCTGTCTTAGGACCTCAGTATTCCCAACATGGTCAAGACAACCTCCACCCATAAATAAACCAAAAACAAAACAACCCATTCCTTCCTCACAAACCTCTAACCTACCCAGATACCCAACACGACTCACACCCATACCTATAGCATCCTTTACCACCCATACCTCTAATACCCTCAGCTATTTATTCACTACCCACTACACTTCAGTCACTATCCCTCACACCCCATGTGCAACCTGATATCATCTACCTTCATACCGCACCCCCTGTTATGCCTCATGGGTAACTCATCCTCTTCACCCATCTACCTTTCCTTCTATACCTTGTACACCCATATCACCTTTACCCAAGAAGGTGCAACCCAAAAACAAAACTCCACTACCCCACAATAAGGTAGTCAAAACATCCATACACCCTCGTTGCTCAATTCACTCCACTATATCCCTATATAAACAAGCATGACCAACACCTAAGACCACGCCAGACACCCATAACCATAGCTCGATCCACTCCTCCTCTTCCAAAGACCGTTCCTCAACAATCAACTGCATACATATACCGAAACCCATGTTCACTTCCCATTACGATCCACTAGTAGGATCCTATGCCAAAATTTTAACCAACCTCCTTGAAACTTCTATCATCACATTACCTCCATTCAGACCTTATGACCCCCTCAAACCCAAGCCAAAAGGGTTTGATGACACTAAAATTTGTTCCTACCATCATGTGACTAGGGCACGATGTGGAGAAACTGTAAGGCCTTGAAAATCGTCCTTATCCAGTTGTGTCCTCCAAAAGCCAATTTTGACGATGATGACCTTCTCAATGAGGACCCTGCTTCACTGAAACCCATTCCCATACTACCCACTCAAAAACTACGACCTACACCTCTCACAGCTCCTCGAACCACTGCTCAAGATTTGAAATTAAAATGGTTAATATCAAGAGAACTTACCACACCATCACCTAAATGTCGTTGCACTCAGCTCACTTCATAAGGTCTTTTCTCCTCTAGTAGGTTTTTTCCCGTCATGTCATTATACCACTCACCCTACACCTTATCCATTTCATCCCCCCCCCCTCAAATCAACATGATACATGTCACTCCACGTGCTCAAAAGGATAAAGGTAAAGAAAAGGAAACCGACCCACCAACCAATCCCATACCCAACATACCATCTGCACCCATACCTAAAATCACTATCCACGGCCCCACGTACCCCATTTCTAATGGCATCACATATCGCACCATGCTCAAAAAAATTACACCAATATCCCCTCAAAATGTCCTTATATGACCTCATTCAAACCTCAGAATCCCATTGTCAAGCTCTCATGGAGGTTATTCAATCCATTGAGGTTTTACCCAATGACCCTACACTTGTTGCCTCCATCATCACACCCCATCATGTAGCCTCTCTCACCAAATTACCACCTTCATCTTCACCCAACCCTATTCACCAAGTAGCCTCCCTTAGCTTCTCAGAGGAAGAGATTGTGCCACACCAAAATGATGACCTGGACCCAGCCCTCTTCATCTCTATCCACATCGATGACATACGGGTATGCCACATGATGATTGATGGGGGTGCTCGCATTAAAATCATTTCATCCCATGCATTTGCTCAAATGCACATGCCTGATAATTACATGTATAAACATCTTGTCATGTTACGTTCATTCAATGATGCTATCACCTCTACACTAGGAACCATCATCTTCCACGTTCGCATGGGCCCCCACACTATTCTAGAATTATTTTACGTTTTGGAAGGAGAGTTCCAATATAACTTGTTCCTTGGCAAACCCTAGATTCATGTCATGGGTTGTGTTCTTTCCACTTTGCATCATTGTGTAAAGTTTGAACACGAAGGACACACCTATACTATCTTAGCTGATCCATCACCTTTCAAAACATGCAACATGCTTTACCGACCCAATGATGTGCTCATACCCATTAAAGCATCTACCTCCGCGACCACCTCCACTTCCCAATAAAGTTGCTACCTCAACCACACATACCTCCTCCGTTCCTACTACTGCCGCAACCTCCACGGTTGATTCATCAGCCTGCCAATCCATTAACTCTACCTCCGCATCTACCTCTGACACTTCATCTATTCCCACTACCTACATACCAACCACCAATCCCTTGGAAGGTGTTTTTCAATGCCTCACTCTAGGGGAGTACCACCTATATAGTGTCAACACATTCCTTACTCCACAAGAGTATGGAAGCATTCACCAACATTCACATTATGATCACCGCATAGGAGAATGCCTCCTGTATGGTCCTCCTCACCTTCGTACTAGTCTCACCTATGGGGGACATGATACTAAAACTTACACACCTGAACCACCATCACAAACTCACCCATTTTCCGCCAATTTCCAATCACTTACCAATTACCATTTTTCCCAAACCTTCCTGCACCAATGTGCGTGGAAGGGTTTTTGTTTTGGGTTTTATGAGCAAGGCCGCCATACCGTTATTCCATGTACCACCCACAAACATAATGACTGTAATAGTATCAGATTTCTTAAACCACCTACCAACTAGGCCCACATTGAACTCATCAAGGACATCATCCCTTCTCCACCTTCTTCACCCGCTCTACCTTCATCACCACCTTCACCAACGGAGTCCATGGATCTTGAATCTATCCCTCCTAACATTTTTTTTCATAAACACCATTTCCTTGGGGCCTTTGACTTATCAACGCAAGGGCGAGGCCCCTTCCACTCTTCCCTTCCTGTATCTTGAAATGATCGATCATGATACACCTTCAATTAATGTCGTTCAATGTCAGGATGATGAATCCATACTCACCTACCTTGGTGCATAAGACTCATATATTCATCAGTCGTTATCTTCTGAGACGTAAACCATGTTGAATGAATTGACTATCGAGATCAACATTCATACTCAGGATGACCCACACATCCTAAAGATCAGTCAATATTTAGATGTTATAGAACATGAAGCCATCACTTCTTTTCTTAGAGATCATAACCACGCTTTTGCTTGGTCTTACACAGACATGCTCGGTATTGACCCCACCATAGTGGTCCACAATATCGTCACTGTTCCTGATGCTAAACATATCAAACAAAAGTTAAGAAAAATTCACCCTCGCATTGCTCTTCTCATTAAAGAAGAACTTTAGTGCCTTCTTTCCGTTTCCTTCATCTTACCCATTGATTATCCTCCTTGGATTTCTAATATTGTCCCTATCACTAAAGCAACAGGGGGACTCCATAATTTCACATAATTCCATAACCTTAACCTCGCATGTCCGAAAGATGACTTTCCCTTACCTGGTATTGACCAGATGGTTGACCTTACCGCTGGCCACGAGATTCTATCACTCATGGATGGCTTCTTGGGTTATAACCAAATCTTGCTTGTGCAAGAGGATCAACACAAAACCGTGTTCATCACCCCTTGGGGGACCTTCTACTACTGAGTCATGCCTTTTTGCCTTAAAAATGCTGGTGCCACATATCAGTGGGCTATGACTTACATCTTCCATGATATCATGCATCGTATATTAGAAGATTACGTGGATGATCTCCTAGCCAAATCAAAGCGCCACTCCGACCACCTTACCATCCTCAAAACAATTTTTAACCACCTCATTAAATATTACATCCACCTCCAGCCTAAAAAGTGCATCTTCGTGGTCCTCTGAGGAAAAATCTTGGGCTTTATCTTTTCCCTCCGTGGTCTAGAATTTGACCTTGCTAAAGTTAAGGCCATTCTTGAAATTCCTCCGCCCACTAACCTTAAACAACTCCATAGCCTGTAAGGTAAATTGTACTCTATTCGTCATTTCATTTCAAAATTATCTGATCGGTGCCAACCATTTCATCATTTGATCAAGAAGGATGTCTCCTTTAAATGGGATGATGACTATCACAAAGCTTTTGAGGCCTTAAAACAATACCTTCTCTGACCACCCATACTCATTCCACCTAAAGATGATCAACCTTTTTACCTATATATCTCAGCTACCGATCATTCCTTGGGATCCATGCTCACTCATCACGATGAACAACATAGGGAGCATGTGGTTTATTACATAAGCCGTACTCTTTTAGACTATGAAACCCGATACACCCATCCTGAAAAACTTTTCTTAGGCTTAGTTTTCATCGCCACCAAACTCTGTCACTACCTACTCAACCACAAAACTTATGTTGTGACCAACACCAACACCTTACACTTCATGTACACCAAACCTTATCAAAATTAGCATGCCACATGATGGCTTATGCTCTTAGCTGATCTTGACCTCAAATTCATTCATCAAAAGTCCATCAAGGGCCAAGCTATCACTGACCAATTGGTCAACGCAACTATTTCTGAGGACCAACCCTCTAATTTTGACATTCCAAACGATTTGATTGCTACCCTTTCCCTAGATGAACCCCCTTACCAAATGACACTCTTCTTCGACGGTTTTAAGTGTCAGTGTGGGGATGGGACTGGTATTATCCTCATTTCATTTGATGGTGAACCCATGTCTTTGTCTTTCAAACTAGATTTTGATTGCATAAACAATATCAGTGAATACGAAGCACTCATATTAGGCCTTCAAGCCACCTATGCCCTAGATGTCAAATCAATCAACATCTTCGGTGATTCTCAATTGGTCGTAAAACAAGTCAATGGTATATACCAATGTCATAACGAGATAACTCCAAAGTATAAACATCATGTAGATGTACTTTTGACCACCTTTGACTATTACATCCTTCAAACCATCCCACGTTTAACCAAAAAATTTGTAGATACCATTGACCTGCTTAGCTTCCCAAATACTCGCTTTAACCTGCTGATTCTAAAATCTTTGTCACCATACAATTCCTCCAATCACCTTCTTATTTACCTCACGATGTTTGCTCCATTGGAACTGCTACCCCCTGACTCTGAGTGACCTTTGGTATAAACAATACTCTCAACTACCTTTCTCTCTCCATCTTACCTCCTGATCTCACTCGTAACAAACAACGCACCTTACTTAAAAATGTCTCTTGTTACGTCATCATGGGGGGCCTCCTCTATAAGCATGGACTTTTATGGTATTCTCTTATGATGCCTCATGAGTTCTGAAATTCCGTATACCATTCAAAAGGAATTTCATGATGGAATATGTGGAGGTCACTTCAGTGGCCTTGCTGTTGCTAAGCGTATTCTTCACCTAGGCTATTTCTGGCTAACCCTTAACCATGATTATTGTGACTACGTCAAATGTTGTGTAAAATTCCAACAAGCATTCCAATCTTCATCATACACCCAGTCATGCCTTATAGGTCACCCATGACCTTTGGCCCTTCTCTTAATGGGTTTAGGATCTTGTTGAGAGAGATCAATCCCCATTCTTCCCAATGCCATCAATGGATCATCACCGCTACCGAATACTATAAAAAATGGGTTGAAGTCATACCACTCATCTTCATAAAAGTTGAGAAAATATGTGAGTTCATTAACCACCAGATGATTTTTCACTTTGGTGTTCCTCATCACCTCATCATTGAAAATAAAAAACAATTCACAAACAAAACATTGCGAAAACTTTGCGACGCCTTCGACATTCAACTTAGTTTCTCATCACCCTATTACCCACAAACCAATGACCAAGCTGAATCCACTAGCAAAACCCTAAACAAGATTCTCATGAAAGTGGTCAACGATACTTGGAAGGATTGGCATACGCACATTCCTTTTACCCTGTGGGCATATCACACTAGTATTCACACTTTCACTACTACAACACCATTTTCTCTGGGTCTATAGTATAGAGGAACTGTTCTGCCTCTTGAAATTCTAGATCTCCCTCACTCCACATTTCTCTCCATGACATGCTCCATGATGATGACTTTCATCAGGACCATTTATCACAGCTTGAATTATTAGACGAACGTCATCTTAATGCTCTTGATCACCTTCAAGTTTACCGAAAATGTATCAAACATGCCTACGAAAAATGTGTCCATGCTATGGAAAATTCCAAGTCATATGGACCTTGTCATGAAATTAAAATCAACATGTAACCAAAGCAGAAAAAAGCAAATGAGGAAAATTTGCACCTAATTGGATTTTACCATACATCGTGACTCATACCTATGGATTAGGTGCTTATTGTTTATCTTCCCTTGATGGTAAACCCCAAACCTGAGCCCCTTTAACACCTTGCATCTTCGACCATTATATTGTTGACTTGTCATCCTACCTCACCTTTTGTTTCTTTCCATGCTCATCCCTTGATCACTATCCCCTTCATCCACCTCACCAATGATTAAACATAGAATCATGTGAGGTACCCGTCACTTGTTATCTTCTATTGAATATGTGTACCATGGCGCTACACATAACATGATTCTCATGGACACTTTTCTGTCTACCTTTAGATGATCATCCCATGGTCGTTTCACCTTTCCTTTTGCATGAGAGTATTATCCTTCACCTTGGTCTTGTCCATGACTTCAAAGCCCTCACATGGGATATAACTCCTTGAATCAGACTTCCACTTAGAAGATGAATCCTCCTCAAAAGGTCATCTTCCTCTAGATAATTGCTTGCTATAAATAGAATACTCCCTCAAAGGACAGCTATGTTAAGCTCTTAACAAAAAAAAAACAATGAGAGCAATCTGAAGCTTCCCTTATCGATCAGCTTCACGAAGACCTCAAGGAGTTAAATTTTCTTCATCCCATATAGACTTACCACATCGATCAGTCTATCTCAACTATAAGTCAAAACAACAAACCTTTTAGTCATGGACTTACCCATTGTGACCTAGCTTCTCTTGCCTGAAGCACATGCTACCTATACCATATAAATAATTACCCACGTTTCGCCTTTCAAATCATGCCCACTCCCATTTCCTATTTGCTCAAGGGACTTCTTGGATCTCTAGAAATTTGATGATCATGTGGCTACTTTCTTACCATAGAACAATCAATCATGCAATGTCCTTTAAGGTCTTATGTTCATCACCTCCTCCAAGGTATGATGTACACGGTATGATCCTACCCAATCACGTGGCTATATTGCTCCCCTCTTATCTTTTAACCCATCTTTGTTTATCGTTTTTATTACCTTATACAGGAATTGGTCCTCAACGCTTACCTTTGGGGTAATCTTCTTCTTTTGCCACAATCGACCCCACCTACATCACTTTACCTATAATCCACCCATACCTAACAGATCTAAAATCCACACCATGCCTAAAACCTACTAACTCATTTTTATACCTCACTCATATTCCTTCCCTAGCTTCATGGGAGAACTACATTGGCCTGAAGTCCCTTTTCGCCAGGACTATGTAGGCAACAAGCACTTTGAGGGCATGGGGCCCTTGGAGGTTATGCTCGGACCATTCTCTACCCTAAACAATTCATCTTCCATGTTCATCACATTACATCACATCTCGCTTAGCTCCCCTTTTATATCCCAAAATTGGAAATTAAACCAAATACATAACAAGTTGCTTCATATTTTAATCATGGTATCACAGGAGGTATTTACATATGACTAGCATTTCTCATAACATCATCAGGCATGGAATGTACCACATCTAGAAACATGACCCCTATGTATGCATTCATTGCATAAAAGAATGAAGTTTAAAACTTGGCACCAAGAAAAAAGGTCAACCAGGAAGGAGGAGGAAGAGGTTGATATTGATCCATGCCAAATAGGTTGACTCGATCAATGCTACAAAAAACTGAACTCAATCCATGCCTCTACTGTCTTGGACTCAAGCCAAGACTCAACCGACCTGACCATACATCATGGGTAACTCACCTAATTTCCAGTGCATATCAAAGATATTTATTGAGCAGCATAAAAAAGCAGTGTCTCATCAATCTCAGTGAACATACTCAACAATCTCATGTATGGGGCATCATATAAATAAAGGTGTATCTCAAGAAATACATGACCATCTTAACATGTCTATCATGTTTATGACTCATCGACTCATAGGCTGATACACATTGGCAAAATGTTCACCTCTTGGCAGACTGTCAGGCCAGTCTCATATATACAACAAAGCCGCCAATGAAGTCAATTGTGGAATCTGCGTTACGGCATTGCAGGCCTTTTTGCTATTTATTTGAAATATTTTTTGGCTGCTTATACATTCTGCACTTTCATTTGCACACTAGGTTTGTATGTGATTTAGGGTACAACTGATCTCTTGGTTACATTGGCCAGTATAAATCTCAAAATGTCTTATCATGGATCAAAAACCAATTGATCACATATCAGGAATCTTGGCGTATGTCCTCCATCTCTGTCATCACCTATACCCTCATGCTTCGTAGGTCCCTACTTTTGCCTCATACCTGGAGTATAGTCTCCATGTTCTAAAAAACTATTTACCAAAAATAAAAAAAAACGAAGCTTGCTGACCCCATATGCTCTTAATCATTATCACAACATACATCTTATCCTACACACTGGACGCCTACTATTCGTTGTATCATGGCACTAAGCATATGAAGTCTATACCGGCTATCATCAGCATATGACCTAATAGTATCTAGAATCACCTAGGGCATCTGCGTAAAATGGATATAGGCATGGTTTGTGGTGGTCACCATACTTTCTCAGCCCCTCAACCTATGCCTAAAAAACCTAACTGCCACCGCTACTGCTTATGAACCGGGACTCGGTCCTAGTGCCTGTGGTGGTTAACCTGACTCAACCTATGCCTATATCTGGGACTATAAGGACTCGATCCATGCCTAAGACCTGGCCAACTTGCCCTATAAACCTGTGGCCTATGACTTGTAACAGCAACCACCTGACCATCAGACTCTGACTCCATCTCCATGCTCCTCCACTAGCCACCTAGGACTGCAGACTGGCCACATGTACCTAAAACTCTGACTACGGTCCACCTCAGAGCCCTCCAACTGACTGTGTAGTATACCATCACTAGGCTAACTCAACCTAGCCACTTGCCCCTATAGGGCATCTATCAAAACCACAATGGTGGCAAAATCTCATCAATGTCACCAATAACTCAGGTGGTATGCCTCATCAAGTGAGCCATCAACAAATCTAGAAATGTACATGTATCTCATCATATTTACCCCCGGATAAATGTAGTATACTCAAAATATAGCATGTCGGAGGGTTTCCTCATGTCCCGATCACCTCAAAGGAAATCGGGTCAGGCAGTCGGGGAAACATGCCGTAGAAGCATGTCGGAGGGGTTGGACAAACCCGTCATCAATGACATGTCGGAGGCTGGTCTCATATATACCCGACATAAAAGGAAATGAGGTCAGGATAGTCGGGAAAATCTCTTCGGGGAAGCACGTAGGCCGAATATATGCTCAAAATAGAGCAAAACCTCTCATACATCCTCGACTGCACATGCAAGTACGTAGGCCGTATGTGATAACAAAGGACAAGCTCAGATCTCTTGGCGGACATAGGCCGGTATATATCACAAAAATTGACTATCATACATCAAAAACCAGGTCGAGCCATCATATCAAGGGCGATGCGAATGCGGCGGATGAATCCTCCATCTCGTATCAGGCAGAATACCCTTAGAATCGTGGGTCCTGTTCAGATCACCATAACTTTTCACATGGAGCTCGGTATTCACACAATGTTGGTAGCCTCTACCTGATCAAGCTCTTGGAGTCCTCTGCTCAACTACCCCTAGATGCTCTCCACACTGGGTGGCAAAAAGTTCTTGGGATGCAAAAATACAGTTCGCTCATATTCTGGACTCCTATTGTGATTCTCACCTACTCGACATGATATGATGAGTCTAGGTCCCAGCCACCATGGAGCTGGTTGGGGCTTGATCCGAATACTATGCTCTTCTCCCTTAGGGCTTTCCTTCGTATACCTAGTATACAGGCACGATCTGTGGTGGTTCCATAGGTCTCGGCCCCTATACCTGTCCTACATCGGGACCTTGTCTCCATTCCTGCCTGTGAATTTGTGGAGCCTTCAGAACCTGGTGCCATATGGATGGTGGTGCCATGTGGTGGTGGCCCCTTGGCCACTGCTATGTATATGATTTGGGCTTGTAAGACCCCATATCTATGCCTGGGGTTGATGGGCTAAACCCTGCTCATGTATTCATTACCTGTCATTTTTTATCTCTTATTGCATTTTGGTTACCTGTGCATGGTGTTGCCACCTGCAACCATCCCCCTCTGTGTTCCATTTTACAAATCGGGTCCTCCACCATTCCATACTGGTGCCTGCAGACTGGCCGCCTAGTTTAGGTTTTATTTGTATGCATTCTACTACCCTGTCTCCTTGGCAAGTTAGCCCTCCAGGTTTTTGATAAACTGTCTGCATTTTATTCGTGCATACCTGAACTGAGGTAATGAGGAGTTAGCCTTCATCCGGAGAGCTTTTCCCATGTAGCAAGGCATCTCTCTACACCGTGATGGAAAAGCTCCATATCCGTGCAATTGCACGTGAGATTCTCACCCCATCGTGTATGCAGAGTCGTAGGGGTGCTGCGTTTCGACCCACCAATGTCTGTACCTGTCTATGTACCCGACGCCATCTATCTGCTGGTCCACTGCCTACTCCTCCTGCCCTGTGGGCATTGTAGGCTGTGGTAGAGGTAAGGGCCTCTCCACGTTGTCATTTCTTTGATACTGATGGGAAGGATGCAGAGGAATGTCATGTACTAGCCTGAACTACCGCCAGATTTTGTCACCGGGATCATCTTGTACTCTACCATGACCCTGTATCCATCTATCTAGCTGGAGCTCATAGCTCCTCCTCATATGCCTATATGAGGGGAATCCCACATATGGCCTCCATATAATGTCCACTCAGGACAACCCCTCTAGTAACTGCCGAGAAATAGGCCACATCATGTGTAGGCCTCTTAGATCTCCACTCTCCTATCACTGACACCCATCTCTTGTACCCCGCCCACAAAAATCACACTGGGAATGCATCTACTCGAGGCATCCCTATAGGCCACACACAAACTATGTGTTCATATGCCCAGCAGTGTAGTAAAAATGTACAGCACAGGCTGAACCTGCGCAGCCGCCCTTATGCCCAAAATTCCCTATACAACTACACCAAGAATGTTGGTGCCCAATAAAAGTGGGTCTCATCCACCATCATGTCGTGGAGTACCTCCATCAGTGATTGGGGAAACCATCCACCCTTTGCATCTGATCAATGCATAGCAGCACACTGTCTCCATCAACATAACCACTAGCCTCGTCTCCTCCGGACAGGCTAGGTACATATCTCCATGGCTCAAGCTGGCTCTATGGAATCTCATATCGTCCATTCCCTCTCCAAAAATTGTCATAATCAAATCCTCTAAGGCCTCGGAGGAGATATAATAAACTTGGGCACCCAATATGGGTAACCAAATAATCTGAAACACGTCCTCCAAGGTGATAGTAATCTCACCCATCGGTAGGTGGAACATGTTGGTTGTGGAGTCCCATCTATCAATGAGTGCAACCATCAAACTGGGTTGTCAGACTACATGTCCATAGTGAAGAACCCAACTCAACCCAACTACCTCCACATGTTACAGCTTCATCTGGGGTCGCTGCACCGCGCACTGTCACCAAGTAGGGGCGGAACCCTGTCCCGCATATGGAGCTACGCTGCTCCCCCGTATCCAATATAAACACGACATTAATTTACATATATCATATCCATATTCAACCATTATCATCTTCTTATACCTTATTTTCACCCTACCCATCTCCACCACCTAGCCCACATCACTTTTGGACCCTTGTACCCAATAATCTGACTGGTACGGTTCCTCCCAACCAACCCTGGTTCACCCCTTAACTAACATCGGTCACCTATTTGGTGACCGACCCCTGTCACCCCTTAACCGGCATTAGTCACCTATTTGGTAACCAATACCGGTTCACCCTTACCGACCCCGATCACCCCTTAACCAACATCAGTCACCTGTTTGGTGACCAATATCAGTTTCACCTTAAACGACGCTGGCAAAAATTGACTGACACCAGTCACTGTCATGGAAAATCCAACGATTTCCCAAAACCCCCCTCTCTAAAAAACCTCTCCCTTGCCCCTTTTACCCACCTACAATGACCTAAACTACCCTTGGACCTCCACCCACCACCCTTATCCCATTTATTACCCTCCCCATTCCTCCTTTTACCCAATATTCTCCCTATTCCCAAATTTAATTTGTTCCCACCCACCAAACCAAAAAACAAAAAAAACCTAAACCAACACAAAAATAATCCTCTAATCTATCAAATCAACAATGTAGAGTAAGGCACTTACCTCATCACACTACCGTTGTCTTGGTGGCACATCTGGACATTATGCATCAATGGCCCGCATGATCCCTCTCTGGCCTCCACCATCATCGAATAGTTACCCATAACCTCTCACCAATCGAATCCCTCGCAATGATCCTATGGACCCACTACTCACTAACCAATCACCCGTCAATCACACCACTAGCTCATTATTCTCATGTTCATCTAGACACTTTTCTCTCTTTTTCTGTCATTTGTCTTACTTTCAACAGCTAATAGACAAATGAATAACAAAAAATGTGGATTTTTTGTTTTTATAACAAACCCGACCTAACCGATGTCGGTTACCCTTGACCGGAATTAGTCACGTGTGCCCTACCTAACCGTCTTCGGTTGACCTATCATCGGTTCTCCTTGACCGGCATCAGTCACCCTCACCTACACATTTCCCTATGTTTTACCCCTTTACCCTACCCCTACCTCCTTTTTTGCCTCACCCAACCCTTCACCCTGATCATTTACCCCACCCCACCTTTACCCTACCCATTTACCTCACCTTTCCTGACCTCATCCTTTACTACCTCCCTTTTTCCTCCTTTGGGGACTCATTATTTTACCCCTACTTTTGACTTACCCATGTCGTGGCCTTGATATTTAGAATTTGATCATCACTAGTGACCTTTGACCTCATTTGTTCATTATACCTTGCGGCACTGTTACTTGTGTTATTGGCCTAATGACCTTACCTAGCCTATTACCATGACTGTTTAACATGACCCTACCTTTTGTGTACTAGAACATACCTAAATGTTCCTGTGCTTAACCTATGTTATGTTTCCATGACCATATCCTATACTTTGGATAGTGGAATCACTTCCACCTTGTTTGGATAAACCTATTGACCTTAGCCAATGTAGAGTTTGCCTGCTCTTTAACCTGGTAGTGTGTTTTAGTTTATACGTGTGTGTGTGCATTTGACTATTGCTACCTTTGACCCTGACCCATTACCTAGATTACCTGATTATACCTTGCTAACCCTTTTTTCCCTCATTCCCCACCTTCGCCTTTCATCACATTCACCTTTTATCAAACCACTCACCATTCTGCCTTCAGCCTCGTTAGTTCCTGGTTTGAGGGGGATCACCTTCACCCACACATGGGGCAAGCCATATCTTATTTTTTTTAGCGTCACTTACTAATACAAGCTACGCAATAAAAAGGGGCAAAATTTAAACACTAAAATTAGGTCACACTCCCCTTTGATCCCTCAACAAATAAGCACCCTTCATCGCATTCACCTAGCAATGGCCCCCTTCACCCCACAAATATTAATTTAATTAATTTAATTAAATTAATTCATTATCCTTGCTATATTTATTATTTAAATATCTTAATTTAAATAATATCCACACATACACTTCACCTAGACACCTCACCAAGCCAACTCACCTTAAAACCTATTCTTAGTAAGTTACCATAACTAACTAAGACTTACCTAAACCCTACAAATTAATGCCTACATTCTCTCTAACCACATTCCTACATGCTTACAAGAAGCTCCTAGTCTAATCCATGGGTTAACGGCACGAGATCTGAGGAAATCAAGAGGATCTCCCTAGTTTAGTAAACCTAGGAAATCCCACCTTGACTGATGGCCGGTTACCCCTAACCGTCACTGGTTAAGATAGAACCATCGTCGACTACCCTTTTAACCACAAAACAACCTTATTCTCAAGGTAAGTAGAAGGTTAGAAAAATATTGGAAAAGTTGGCAAACATTAGCACATTTTGAAGAGATATCACATGTTCTGAGAGTGAATTTCAGCAAGAACACACATGCAAGGAAGGAGATCAAGCATCTTTTTTTGCACAGCCATCCCAACAATGATCTGATCTCACCAAGGAAAGAGGAATGTACATGCAGCCCATGTAAAAGCTTTCCTTCAATTGGTGATCACTTGTAGCCTTCAAACCTCTCATCAACATCTCCATCCCTCACTTATAGACATCGAGGACCAGAATCCAAGTAAGTAACATTATACTTCTCTGGTTCATTCCATTTCATCATTATATTATCATCTATTATTTACCTAGCCACCCATTGACCTCCTCCAACCCTCACCCCTCCATATACCCCTTTAAAACCTCACCAAATCCTACCCAAATCACCCAATTTCTCATCCGACCAACAAAAATTCTTTGTGTAATCATGAAGGAGACCTAAATCTCATTTTGTGGCATTCCTAGTTTTCCACAGTAACCAACAACGGTTACACCCAACCACCATCAATCACCCTTAACTAAAATGGGTCTCTGTATTTTCCCATACAACCTAGAATAGTGACCTATCCACCTAATTCCCTCTCACCCTCATTCATATGTGATCTACCTGAGACCTCTGTCAGACCTGCAGAGACCCAGAACCAGTTACTTGACCTTCGGATCCTATTCTAACCTAGCCTGTTAGATTAGATCTATCTCTTATTGTGTTCTAATTGAGATACCTACATCATTTCAAATTACAATAGGTTTTACCTTATTTACTGCATTAAAAATTTTAAAACAGTGGACTGACAGCCATCTAGGAAGTATCACACTTCCCGGATCTAGCACCCGCTAGGTAGTCCATTACACATATTGTTTAACTCGTTATGGTTGTCTTTCTTTGCATTACAGGTAGTTCCTCCTAGCCAAAATGAAGCTCTCACAATCAACTGTGGATTCGGAAGTCATACGCGTGCAACAACCCTTCAACTAGCATTTGAACAGGTATTCCTCCTATGCCTGTTACCCTATATGTTTCATCAATACTTCAAAGAAACGATCTAGAATCAGGTGAAACATTTTGGCCCACCCAGTGGGACCCATCCAGGGTTTTGTTACCCATCCAGGGTAACACTTGCATTTTATTTCATTACTAGGAATATTTGTGTGTTCGTTTCCCTTCTGAAAAGCATACACATTAATTTTCTTCCTTGGTAACCCACATTTTTTTCTATTTTCTCTAAAGGAAACCTTTCTTTTGGTGTAATTAAAAAGAACCATTTTCTTTGTATTTCCTGCATTGTAGTGAAAGAGCATCCTTCTTCCTCTTCATCTTATTGTGTCATTAGCTCACACTTCGATTTGGGCTTAAAAATAAGTGCATTCCATTCTGATTTATCGCATTAGCTCACATTAATTGAGAGCAACCTATACACTGTAAGTCAATGACCAGCTGATGGTTTACAAACAAATCATAGAAAGCACATCTCTCTCTCTCTCTCTCTCTCTCTCTCTCTCTCTCTCTGAGTCTTGCCAAATTACACAAATTCAAAACAAACACATATTCTTAAAACAACATCTTTCTTGGGAATGCCTGTCAACGATCACACTGATCTGAGGATTGGAAGGTACTCCCCATCTCACTACTTTGTTGAGTCATACTTCTTTATTCAACCACCCCCATGAATTCATATCCCTTTCAAGTTTGACTTGAATCAATTGATCACCCTTTAACCTATTAGACCAGGTGAATCTGCTACCCTTCAACTCAATATCCATGAGATTATTTTGTATAATAAAATATTGAAGAAATTCCATTCTCTCAGTTACATCAGTATTACCTCCCTTCTTTTCCCAAGACTCAAAGGGGTTTTGAAGCCACCCATAATCAGACATTTAGTACCTTTAATAATTTTTGGAAATTTAGAGAGTTTAGCCCAAAAAAAATTCTTTATCCTTTGTTATTAGGAGCATATGTGTTAGATAATACCTAAAATTATTTAGATTTCTTATCTTGAAATAACATAGCCATGTGATTACTTATTTTCAGAAGATTCGTACCTTTGATTTTTTCCTTGTTCCATATGATATCCATTCCTCCTACATAACCTTTTGAGCTAATAGCCAGCCCCACAAGTCTCTTGTAGCTCTTATATTTTGCTTCCAAAACAGATCCTTCCTCCATATTAGTTTCCAAAAATTTGATTTTAACTTGAGTAGATTGGGTTGGATTTGATTGGTTCTTTTATCAAAGAGTATTTACCAAAAGAGTAGGACTTGTTTTTGAATTGGTAAAATTGATCGAATTTTGGTATAATATTGGATTGGTTTGATTCTGATTTTGACTAGAATTGTATGTGAGTACCCAAGAGATAAGATTTTTAGATTTTATTTTTGGATTAGGTTGAATTATATTTTGTATAGAACAAGTTATAATTTCAAGTAGATTTGGATTTTTGGAAAAAACTAGTTTTTGATCTCAATGGGATTGGATTTGTGTTTGTGGAACACAACTTCTAATTTTGACTAGAATACAAAATGGTGTTTGTATAAGACAAGTTTTTGAGATAGTAACTTGATGTAATTATTCTTGTTTATAAACAACAAGCAATGAGTATGATATGATTTTAGATCATTTTATCTTTTAAAGGGTTAAAATCCATCGGGTAATGTAATGTTTTTATGAAAATTCAACAATAAAAATTCCATGAAATGGTTTAATGCAAGGATCTTATCACTCCAAAATATGGGGATTTTCTATATATGCTACTCATGATATACCAAATCTGTATGAAAATAGAAGTGGGTATGGGGAACCCATAGAATACTAAAAGAGACTCTAAAAGAGACTCACCTAATTACTAGCCCTCTTAGAGGAGTGAATCAAGATTTTTTTACTCTAATGATAGGTTTCATGACTAGGTGGTAGGGTAATGAGGCAATAAACTATGAATGGTGTCCTTATTTATCCCCAAATATTTATAGGTATGATGTCATAGAATTTTTTGTTACAACTATTTTAGGAATATACTCACAGTAACCCTAATCATGAAAACTCAATTGTAAGCAGGGACAGAGGTGAGGAATGCATCGAACATTTTTTTAGACTAGGTCTCAAGTGCAATTCAATGCAATATGATATGGTACATGGTAGTCAATTCCACGTAACCAGTGTATCTAAGTGGTGATGAAATATGTGTTGTTATGTGCAAATACAATGTATGATGTGATTAAATGTAGATTCTTTCTAACTTGAAATGTGTAATTGACAAGAATAACCGATATTATATCTATGTTTTTAGCAAATTTTTAGTTTCTTTGACCAAGGAAACATGTATGTAAATGTTTTAGTACATTTTTTCTTGATATTGTAAGATGCTTCTAAGTGAATTGGTCCTACACAAAAGTGATTAATAGTTATCCTACAAACACAAAGTTAGGATAATAGAGAAAAAAAGATCTCGGTTGTTTCTAATTCTTAAGATCGTCTAATGATGCAAGAGAAGATCTTATGTGATGTTTTATCGTGAAAATTGATTAATAAAAAGATTAAGAAAATAGATCTTATCCACTTTTAGTTCTCAAGATCACCCAAATGTGTGAGAGAAGAGCATACATAGCTTTCAATCATGAAAGAAATAATATAAAAATAAATTTAAAAGTTATCTCTATTTTTTTAATGAACTAAATTAAGAACAATGTTAGAATTACACTGAAAATAGTAAGGGAATAAAATTAGAGATTCTAGAAATTTGAAAATAAGTATGAAATTAACACAGAATGGTAGAACACATAGTTATAATATAAATGCACTTAATATGTATGGAAACATGGGTACTTGTATTAGCACATAAACACATATATTAAGAATTCTAGCGTAAATTGTTTGATAGAGGCATATGTAAAGTAATGTTGACCCAAGGACACTAAAGAGACATAGATTTGTAAAAAAATTGGATTACTTGTGTTATATTTTTGGTTATGCTAGCGCAAATGATGTCACAGCTAGCGTAGATCACTTGTAGCTACATAGAAATTGTTAGATCACGACCAAAATGACTGGTTTTTTTACATTTCTTGCAATCTACTACATGAAATGTCTTGAAATTTAGTCAATAGCCTTTAAACAAGACAAACAACATGAAAAAAGGTTAGATTGATAAAAATGCATGGGTTGTCCCACTGGGCATGCCAAAAATGTATACAAATAAAATGAAAAAAGGGAAAGAAACAAACAAAAAACAAATTTGATCCTTTCTTCATACCTCCTTGCAACCTTAGATGAGATTGGTTAAAGCTTGGAATGAAGCACCAAGCTTGTTGAATCTCTTGACTAATTGAATGTGGATGGTCCAAGAAATATTGCAAATGGAATTCGATTTAAACTACGAGAAATTAAAATGATTAATAATTGAATTCATGATCAAATGGACAACATAATAGTGTGTAGGATTGAATGGAAACTCAACACAATGATAATTTATATTCTCAAGCTTCGAAAGATGAAAAATGGAGAGGAATGAGTCTTTATTTATAGATGAGGGAAGAGAATCCCAATTCCGTTATTTGTGTGATTTATTTGTCTCATATGAAGCTAACTGAAGTATGATTGGAGATATTTGTTTGAGTTTCAAACTTGATTAGCAAGATAAATTATTTTTTGAACTTGATTGAGTGAGTTATCATTGATTTGACAAAGGTGGCATGTCTTTTGAATATTTTTATCTTTTTCATTGAAATATTAAATTCATGTATTTTTTTATTCAGCCAAAAAAGTGTCGTGAATTTTAGCTTCGGGAAGATTTGTTTTGATTTTGAAATGTCATGCTTTATGGGATATGTTTAGTTAAATCAAATGCATCAATTGATTTAATCTAAACTCGTCCTCTTGCATATATTTTATGATTTTATCTTTAATTGATTTGTTTTGATCTAGTTAACTTGAGATGTTAATTAGTGAAGTGAAAAGTGGATAAGAGGTGAGGTGGAAATAGATTTTTGTACGATTTATTTAATTATTTTAATATGAAATTAGCTAATGGGATAGGGAATGAATAATAAAAGTGATAGGATTAATTAATTAAACCTAGGAATGGGATATGAATGTAATAGGGTCCATAGTGTGAATATTAAATAATTTGATACCATGTGTAAGCGATATGAACGATTAGTAGAATTGTGGGAATGACAAAATGTTATTTGGGAAAATGTCATAAAATTCATAAAATAGTAGGATATATCGAAATTGGTCAGAAATGGTAGAAAATGGTCATAATGTACTACAAAGTAATTACAGGATGATTTCAAATGTTTAGAATGTGTAATGCAATAATTTAGGGTGTCTACATTTTCCCCTCTTTAAAGTGTTATTATGAAGCAATAGTGCTTTAAAGGTAGTATATGTGTGAAAATTAGTGAATAAATGATAAAGAATTGTGGGGGACTACCTTATTTTCCCCAGTGAATCATTGGGATTCCCTAGTGAGTCTAGATTGGTACAAAGAGAGTTCCCTTGTAGTGAGTGGGTGATGCAACAAAGTAGTAGGCAATCACTTAATATGAGAGAGATAAAAAAGTCACAAACAAGGGGAGAAAGAACATGTATAGAAAGTTAGATATGAAGTAACAAAGGCCAAAACTAAGAATTTGAGAGTTTAGAAGAAGGGTTTAAATAGAAATGTGGGAGGGTAATAAAATCATTGGTCATTTTTATAATATACGCTTTTATTCCTGTGAGATATTTTTGAGCTCTGCATTCTAAGAGATGTGGTGTAACATATTTCATGATTTGATCACACAGATTACGTTCAAGAGTTCAAACAAGCTCTTAGACATGTCAGTATGGTAAGTGCATAAAAAATTAGTTTTTAAGTTCTTTTATTAAGTTTTAAGTGTATATGGAAAATGAAATATAAAGTTAGCACATGCAAGTATATGTACTAGGGTAACCCACAAAATAAGCTCATGATGACTTATGTATGCTAACATTACATTATGCATGTTAACCTAAAACTTCATGCACTAGTGTATTGGATGTTCTAAGATGGTGTTAGGTGCAATACTATAAATCATGCTTGCGTCTCAATGGATATGTTAGCATTGATTTATGTGTGTCGCCATCATTATGGGTGAACTATCATGAACTAGAAGAAAATATGATATTTACAAGATGAATTATACAATAATTATTCCCTTGTATTCACCATTCCACAAGTATCTATAGTAGTAGGAATAATAAGAATAGTAATAGGTCCTTACTATGGAGGGTTAGGATAGTAATAGATAGAAGAGACCAAGAAGATGTTGGACATGATATATAGGTATAGTCTTAGGTTCCAACATAGGGTGTATAGCTATAGGGTTTACGACCTAGGCCACTGAGTCCAATAGGTGGAGATGGAGATGGATTTTGTTACAAGGACATTGATGGAGATGGAGATGAACGATGGGGAGAGGATGAAGAGAAGGAGTTTTGGATTCAAATTCCATTATTACCACTTCTAACATTCTTAGTACTAGAGCTACATGTGAAACAGGTTCAGAGGGATATGGCCATTTGAGAGAGAGATGCCACACTGATCATAGCTCATAAACGAAACACATAGATACAATAGAGGAAATCTGAGAGAGACCAGCTGAAGGTACATTTATAATAGATGGATATAGAGAGAGACATAAATTGGCATGTGGCTAAGTATACTGGGATGTGAGACATGGTATACGAGCTACTAACAACTACATATGATGTGGGATATTTAAGAGCATTATATGAGGAATCCATTCCCAAGATCCAAAGAGCTCTAGTATACAGTCAGAGGACAATGTATCGGTTAGGTAGATCAGTGATATCATATGGTCTATCCAAATTAGCTAGATCATTCCATATACTGCCACGGAGGTGAGGGGATTATCCACTAAGTAGTTTGGGTATAGGAGATAATTAGGGATGAATCTATGGATGATATACATGTATATTATTATTTTTGGTATATGTATCATGTTGGTGCTTGATTTGATCGTTCCCTAATTTGTTCAAATATATTTTCAGTTTTCCCTAAATATCTTCAATCTGCGTGCTCTATTTTCTATTTCCTCGATTTGATGTGTGAAAATGTTTTATCTTCTTCTAGATGCCTTTGAAAATATTTCTTCATGGTTGTGGATCATGTTTGGCCTAGTTTTGTTTGTAATTTCTCCATCCTTGGTGAAAGAATTCAATTTTGGGCGTAAATGGTGGTTCCCCTACATTTTACGGTTTGACGGGTGTCTTTTCCCAGTCAAATTTTATCTCAGTATCTGATAACACATGGTATCATTTGATTGGCTAAGGAAAGGTGGGTTTATTTTATAACTTGTCACTTTTGGCTACTTTGGTGAAAAGGATCAATTTGGCCCTGTGGCCCCATCTGAGTTCTGATTGGCTAATCAAAATTTTAATTGGCGGGGAAAATTTCTTATTTTTTCCCCGAAGGTGTATACGTGTTCACCTCTAATTGGTTGCGGATGGGTGAGTCTTTTTTTTTTCTTTAAGGCATTGTGGCAAAAGAATAAAACTTCAAAGAAAATGCCTAAGTCCCACAACAAATCAGAGAGGGACATGTGGCTGCCTCTACGTCCAAGATGGAGAGGCAGATCATCGGATTACTTTAAAGTTTTTAACTTTATTTTGTAAAAAGAGTAAAGTTATGAAGTAGATCATGACTTCATAGCAAATCATAGAGAGACACGTGGAAAGTTGAAAAGTCAAAGGATAGGGAAGCAGACTGGTAGAAAACTTTGTGGTTTTTTGGCTTTAAAAAGGGCTTAAATTCATAAAGTAAACCATGAATCTACAACGAATCAGAGGAGGACACATGTTAAATTTGAAAATTCAAAGCAAGGAGGTGGGTTACCGGGGGATTTTTGAAACTTTTAACTTTATCTTGTAAAAATATAAAGTATAAAAATGAAACATGGCTCCGTAGCGAATCAAAAAAGGACACGTAGCAGGTTTGAAAAGTCAAAGGTGGAAGTCATGGTTGCCGGAGGAATTTGAAATGTTTTGGCTTTATTTTGGAGTTAAAGTTTTGAATTAAACCATGGCCCTACAATGAATCAAATATTGACACGTGTGTGTTGAAAACTAAAGGTGGGCTGGAAGAGGAAATTTAGAAATTTCACCTTTGTAAAAAGGGTAAAGTTGCAGAATTGAACTACATTTCCGTCAATGTCTAAGATTAAGCCACGTGTAGGGCCTATACTCAAAGGCAGAGGGGCATAGAAAAATGTTAAAATTGTGCATTTTCTCCAAAAGTCATAAAATGAAAAAAGGTACTCCCAGGTTCACCTCAAATCAGATCTTACCACGTGGACAACTCTAATTTGAAGTTGAAGGCAGAATCAATGGTAGCTATGAATTTCATCTAGTTTTACCACCGTTTATACTCCAAGCTCAAAGGAAATATGTGTTTTGCATCATTTTTTATCAATTTTTGATGAATCTCTTGTTGTTTTTGTCAGCAAAGTGCAATTGAATGGATATGGAGCTCGAATTTGTTGATCCAAGGAATGTAAAGGTTGAAATTTGAAATAAAAAGCTTAGGCTCTTGCAAAAATGTGAAATACCAAATCCAGAGTTGCAGAAGCAAAATTTTAGAAGGAAAAGGATGAAATGATGAAGGAAAAGGATGTTGTATGCACGTATGATGAAAAACGTGCTCCTAGTTCAAACAATGATGCAAATATTTGTAATGATTTTCCTTTTTGAAACAGTTGGTAAATTTTGGGCGTATTTCTGTTAAACGACCCTTTCCAAAATATTCATGATGAAATATGTAACAAACAAGATGCTTTGCATATTATTTTCTTGGGGGGAAAGATTGGATGTAATGAAAATGTATAGGATGAATTTTTTAGACATGTAAATGTCTGGGGGTTAAAATTCACGAGAAAATTTGAGAGAAGCCCATCTTCTAAGAGACCATATGAGGAACTTGGTTAATTTATTCAGTGTTAGATTTCTATCATGTCAATTTGGTTGCATATGTATAGCCATTGACAAGCTCTGAGAATGTTCTAGAAGCTTTCCCCTGCTGATGAATCTAACGATTTTTGAATTAAGCCGTGTGAATCTTGGGCAAAATTTGAGTCTACTTGTATTCCAGAAATGTTTTCAAGTAGTTTTTCTTGTTCCTATTGCAATCTTGTATTAAAATATCTTTGAATCACACATATATCATCCTTGTGATAGTTCAGTGGCATTTGCAATTTCAATATCAAAAGATCTTTCATCTAGTAAGGAAATAAACAATTTAAAATCACTTTACCTTCATCTACTGAAAGAGAATTTTTTAAAGTATTTGGGTATACATTAGGTGTGATAAACTAGAGGTTTATAATTCTTTATTGAGTATTTCAACTCGATCCTTCATGTTAAATTCTTGGATATTGTGTGAAAACGTCCAGATATAGGCCTCTGTACGTACCCAAAATTGTAAGGTACTGTACTGCGGAACGGTGTAATAAATGCCCCAATGATGATACAGGTCTCTTCACAAGGTCTTCGGGATCCAGAGAAGCTTTACGGATATGCGTTAACATCCCACATGCCCCGCTTAGCCCCCGCGTGCTTTGTTTTCCCCTTTTTTCCCTCTTTTCTTGGCTTTTTGGTCTTCGTGACGAAACCGCCGCCCTGAACAGGGCGGCGGTCCTGTAACCGCCGCCCTGAGCAGGGCGGCGGTCCTTTACGTGTTTTCCAGAATGTTCTTTTGATGGAATGCACGCAAAGTTCAACGCTTCACCAGCTTTTCTTGCCGACTTGAGCATGCATTTATGTTTTTGGTCCCCTGGAATAGTGTTTTTCCTTTGTTTATTGTTTAGGAGTTCAGTTTGGTTTTGATCTTTGGGTGTTTGAATTCCTATAAATGCATGGTTTGTGCACATGCAAATGGCCCCTCATTCTTGTTTCAAACTCACCATTTTCCGTAGTTCAGTCTTCTAGTTTGCTTAAGTTTGATAGTTTAAATCCTTTACATGCTTGGTTGCATTACTCAGCTGTTGGTAAGCCACAGATCCAACTTTTGCAAACAATATTATTGTTTTTGGAGTAGAATAGTTTAGGCAGCCATTAAAGTTGCAGGTTTTGCTCTTCATACAGACTAGTTTCAGGTTCTGGACGCTTTTTATTGCATGATTCGCAGTAGACCCCGCTAGGAATTGCATAGGCCAAGCTCTGTACTCTTGCGCTATCCCTCTCCTATCCGCATTCTATTCTGTCTGCATTCTGAAGGCTGTCCATTCATCCAAATATCTATTCTTGTTGATGCAAGCATTACACACTTTTCTGGATTCACGTGAGCACAAAGAACGAAGAGATCATACTGAGGGGACAAGAACACACACACCGTCGGATTTGCCACTGTTCTGCGAAATCCAGGTTCCATCTTTCAAAGTTTTAGTTAGAACTTATCAAATAAAGTAGTTAATCGCTTTATTTCAGTTATTTCCATTCTCGATATTGCCAGGGAAGTTGTGGGGATTGATAGTTTCTGAGAAACTATGATTCATTCCTCACTTCTGAGGTAGGATCGAGAATCTTGCAAATATTTAGTTATTTCGTTGTTTAGAATAGATATACAAAATTGCACAGACAAATAGCTACACTTGGCTATTTTGTTTGTTTTACGTTATTAGTTTAGTTGTCAATTCTAAATATTCTAAATAGCTGCTTTCTTATAAATTGCCAGAAAATACAAAAAGAAATTATATATGCTAGAAGTGTACTTAGATTTTACTTTATTACAGTTTGTTTCATTACTGCTTTTGCATGACAATTACGGGACCTAGGGAGCCCAGGGAATACATTTTCGAGCCAATTGTGCCCCAGCCCAATATCGTAGTGGCAATAACTGAAATTGACCAAAACCTTAGGATACAAGTCTTCCAAACAACAACAGACTTCCAACAGGTCAGGTCACAGTTGAGAGGGTTAAACATAGAAGACGACCAAGCACACACATTTTGGTCAAATCAGCCAAACTACAGGTTATCCTAGAAAACATCCGCATGAATGTAGAAGGATTTGAAAGAGAACAAATATTCGGGTGCGATCCTTTAGTTCCACAGCCAGACGCTGGAGACACCCTCGTAGATATAGATACCAGCTTAAGAATCCAAGTTGCTAGAACACCTGTGAGGTATTCTGAGAAAATCGCACAATTACAAATTCTAAACGTAGAGGCTGAGAAAGCATACGATTACTGGATACTAGGGATTAGGACTTGATCTCGCGTATGACCATAACAGGACCGCAACGACCAAGAGTCTACGGTTGTGATCCACAAATCCCACAGCCTAACGAATCCATAAGAGAACTAGACATAGGCACTAGCCTACGTACATTAGTATTTCAGTCTACTCTGATTCCACCTATCATCATTCAACAGTTATCCCTACTAGACACAACAGCTAACGAAGCTAGAGAATTTTGGACTAGGCCAGAGAATCATCCATAGAGTTGAATGTATTCACCATATGACCCTATCAGGAGAAATACACGAAACCATCCCGGGTCATTTTCCACGCATCCCACAACCCATAGATCGAGTCACGCCAGAGCTCGATATTGATTGGAGCCTTCGAGTAGTCATCCTGGCTGATCGATCTATCACACCGGTCCAGGTTAGAAGGGCCTTCTTTGCCTTAGATTCGTAGATTCCATTAGTGCGTTTTGAAGATATTAGATTACCTAACTAGTCTATCCGTATACTACCTGTATTCCATCCCCACCGACTGTCTTGGCACGACCTCGGGAGGTCGGGTACGCGGAACGGTGTAATAAATGCCCCAATGATGATACAGGTCTCTTCGCAAGGTGTTTGGGATCCAAAGAAGCTTTACGGATATGCGTTAACATCCCGCATGCCCCGCTTAGCCCCTGCGTGCTTTGTTTTCCCCTTTTTTCCCTCTTTTCTTGGCTTTTTGGTCTTCAGTGACTAAACCGCCGCCCTTAAGGGCGGCGGTCTCGTGACCGCCGCCCTGAACAGGGCGGCGGTCCTGTAACCGCCGCCCTGAGCAGGGCGGCGGTCCTTTACGCGTTTTCTAGAACGTTCTTTTGATGGAACGCATGCAAAGTTCAACGCTTCACCAGCTTTTCTTGCCGACTTGAGCATGCATTTATGTTTTTGGTCCCCTGGAATAGTGTTTTTCCTTTGTTTATTGTTTAGGAGTTCAGTTTGGTTTTGATCTTTGGGTGTTTGAATTCCTATAAATGCATGGTTTGTGCACATGCAAATGGCCCCTCATTCTTGTTTCAAACTCACCATTTTCAGTAGTTCAGTCTTCTAGTTTGCTTAAGTTTGATAGTTTAAATCCTTTACATGCTTGGTTGCATTACTCAGCTGTTGGTAAGCCACAGATCCAACTTGTGCAAACAGTATTATTGTTTTTGGAGTAGAATAGTTTAGGTAGCTATTAAAGTTGCAGGTTTTGCTCTTCATACAGACTAGTTTCAGGTTCTGGACGCTTTTTATTGCATGATTCGCAGTAGACTCCGCTAGGAATTGCATAGGCCAAGCTCTGTACTCTTGCGCTATCCCTCTCCTATCCGCATTCTATTCTTTCTGCATTCTGAAGGTTGTCCATTGATCCAAATATCTATTCCTGTTGATGCAAGCATTACATGCTTTTCTGGATTCACGTGAGCACAAAGAACGAAGAGATCATACTGAGGGGACAAGAACACACACACCGTCGGATTCGCCACTGTTTTGCGAAATCCCGGTTCCATCTTTCAAAGTTTTAGTTAGAAATTATCAAATAAAGTAGTTAATCGCTTTATTTCAGTTATTTCCATTCTCGATATTGTCAGGGAAGTTGTGGGGATTGATAGTTTCTAAGAAACTATGATTCATTCCTCGCTTTTGAGGTAGGATCGAGAATCTTGCAAATATATTAGTTATTTCGTTGTTTAGAATAGATATACAAAATTACACAGACAAATAGCTACACTCGGCTATTTTGTTTGTTTTACATTATTAGTTTAGTTGTCAATTCTAAATATTTTAAATAGCTGCTTTCTTATAAATTGCCAGAAAATACAAAAAGAAATTATATATGCTAGAAGTGTACTTAGATTTTACTTTATTATAGTTTGTTTCATTACTGCTTTTGCATGACAATTACGGGACCTAGGGAGCCCAGGGAATACATTTTCGAGCCAATTGTGCCCCAGCCCAATATCGTAGTGGCAATAACTGACATTGACCAAAACCTTAGGATACAAGTCTTCCAAACAACAACAGACTTCCAACAGGTCAGGTCACAGTTGAGAGGGTTAAACATAGAAGACGACCAAGCACACACATTTTGGTCAAATCAGCCAAACTACAGGTTATCCTAGAAAACATCCGCATGACTGTAGAAGGATTTGAAAGAGAACAAATATTCGGGTGCGATCCTTTAGTTCCACATCCAGACGCTGGAGACACCCTCGTAGATATAGATACCAGCTTAAGAATTCAAGTTGCTAGAACACCTGTGAGGTATTCTGAGAAAATCGCACAATTACTGATTCTAAACGTAGAGGCTGAGAAAGCATACGATTACTGGATACTAGGGATTAGGACTTGATCTCGCATATGACCATAACATGACCGCAACGACCAAGAGTCTACGGTTGTGATCCACAAATCCCACAGCCTAACGAATCCATAAGAGAACTAGACATATGACCCTATCAAGAGAAATACACGAAACCATCCCGGGTCATTTTCCACGCATCCCATAACCCATAGATCGAATCACGCCAGAGCTCGATATTGATTGGAGCCTTCGAGTAGTCATCCTGGCTGATCGATCTATCACACCGGTCTAGGTTAGAAGGGCCTTCTTTGCCTTAGATTCGCAGATTCCATTAGTGTGTGTCGAAGATATTAGATTGCCTAACTAGTCTATCCGTATACTACCTGTATTCCATCCCCACCGGCTGTCTCGGCACGACCTCAGAAGGATGGGTACGTGGAAGAGTCGCTTGTAGATTCCCACGCTCGCTTATCGCTTTTCCAGCGTACAAAATTGGTGAACCCGACGTGAACCTTACAATTGCTTCACCTTCTCTCTGAGAAGTTTCATCTTATCCAAATCACCTTTGCTCCTTCCCATTATTCTGCGGGTATTCATATACCCCCCGAATATGTCGGGATTTGATGCATATGGAAGACCCCTCCTGGGTCTCGAGGCATAATATGCCCAACAGAATAGACAGTCATCACCCTCACTCTCAATGTGGGGCGACAACTATTCAACTAATCAGTTGTCAACGCAAACACCAAGGACTAGATATAATTCGTCCTTCCAAGCAGAGGGGTTGGAGCAACTCGCTCAAACACAAACAGAGCCTTCAGGCTCAAACAATATGGCATTGACTGGAGAATCTGCTTCATCTCCTCAGGTGTTACTTAGACCACATATTAGCAGACAATCAGATCCATACTCAGTTCTAGATGACGAGTACTCAATACATTATCCTAGGAGTGAACAATGCTCTCAAGGCATGTACCCACCTGTAGGAATTTTGCAAATACAGCCCGAGTTCTCTCCTCAAGAAAATACCTCTATGCCATCACGTATAGAAAATACTCTCAGAGATGCTTGGCAGGATAGTGATCAGTTCATGACAGGCTATCACATGCCTATACAACACCAGGGTATACAACAAACGCCACCAAGGCACGATATCGTGACTTCACCAAACGAAGTCATTTCAACTCTAATAGAAAAGGTTAGAGGATTAGAACTTTCCCAAGCAAGTCAAAATTCAAGATTCATACAAACAGGGAGTTCCAATCCTCCGCACCATCCTAGCCAAGTAGATCTCCTCACAGGAGTAGGCACGTTAGGTATGACTCCTCAGTATTCACAACAAGTGCCAACTAGACCCACTATCGCTAGCATTGTTCCTCCTGGGCCAGTACAGAGCAATCCATTCCTGGATAGTACCCCTTCGTACTTAAACATGTACTCCAAATCGCCACAAGGGGATATGTACTCATCCCCCGGCATGTTTACTCAAATGCAGGGATTGCCTTATGCCCCTGCCAACGCATACGTTATGCCATATCAACAACCCGTTCCGCCACCGCCTCCTCAATAGGCACCATCAATGGTTGAGACGTATGCGATAGGGACTTATTCAGAATATTTAAAGGAGCCCTTAGATTTCGCCATACGAAGCATTATGCTTCCAAGGCCTCTTCCCGATTTGCCCAAATACAAAGGAGAAGGAGATCCGAATGCGCATATCAAAGCTTACGCTACAGCCATTCAAGAATTACTCCCATGGGATGGGGTTGTTGCTAAAATATTCCCCAAAACGTTGGAAGGCATTGCCCTCGATTGGTATTACAGAATACCTGAGGCTTCCATACATTCATTCAAACAACTCGTGTCTGAGTTCATCAAATCCTTCGACATGAGAAAACTATTAAGGATAGGAATCAGGGAGTTCTTGCACATCAAGCAAGAACATAATGAGTCTGTCACCCATTTCATCCAAAGGTGGCGCACAGTCCTTTATTCCTCGGCAAGAGCTCCAAAACATGGATCAGATGGAGCTATGCGATTTATTCCTTCATTCTCTTAGCAGAGAAGTGAAGGAAGAAGTCCAGAAGTTCCCACTAAGGACTTATGACGAAGTACTTGAGAGCGCTCTACGAATAGACCAGGCAGCAATAGATAGTGGCCGTAAGACGTATGGAGCAAACGGGAGGTTAATCACCTCTACTCAAAATACTACAACCACCACAAGCATCAATCAAGGACCCAAAATCCTTAACAAAAATTGTGGGGTAACAATAGATGGGGTAACTGACCAGCCCAAGAGGGTAAATGTCGTTAATACTCCGTCACAAACAAACAACCAAAGAAACAACAATTTTACCCCGACGGTCAATACGATGGATTTTAATAATCCACAACAACAACAACGGTGAAATCCCATGCAAGGACCAAGCCAAAACTCCTTTGGTTATCAAAACCAAAGTCAAAACCAGAAACAACAAAACTTTAGTCCTAATAGGCAACAGTTTGATCAGAATTTTAGGCCACAATACACACCAAACCAACAAAACGGGAATTACAACCCCAATTCTTATTGTGGTTTCCATAAAATTCGGGGTCATGACACTAGAACGTGTCGTGACTACAACAAATTCATGCAACGCTTGCCAAATGAACAAAAACAATTTTTTATGGATATGTTCTTAGCAGATCCTACGTCACCAACGACAAGTACTTTCGCAGGGGCAGTTTCCCCTCAGAATGCCCCTCTCAAGATATTTAATGATCCACTCCCAAATCATGATAGCGATAGGTTGAAACCAAATGGAACAAACAAAGGTGCAATAACAGGAAACAACGATCACGAGGCCTCAACTTCGCTAAATCCGTTAGTCACGCCACAACTAGGAAGTCAACCACGACCTAAGGTAGTTGGATTAGTGGAGTTAGACTCCGAATTACCCGTTGAAGCAATTACGAGGACACGAGAGTATTTCTCTCAACCAAGTCCAAGCCATCTGCCGGAAACAGATAACATCCAGCAAACCGTAGCAAAACCTATGGGTGCTTACGATCTAATTAATGATCTAACAAAAACCTTCTCGCATATTTCATTCCTTGATTTACTAAAGAATTCCCCTGCTCACAGGGCTGCTCTTTTAGAGGCGTTAGGTTTGGGTCATTCAATTAGTATCACTCCACCACCAGAAGCACAAGTAAATCATATAGACTTTGATGTTTATCCTCCGGGACAGGCGGATAGGGATGTCGAATTCATATTCGAAATAAGTAAAATGCCTACAGATGTTGAGATCGCACGCCGAGGCGATCCAGCCCTACACTTGCAAGTACAGGTTTATAATAATTATGTAAAACGGGCAATGGTTGACGATGGAGCTGCAGTTAACATAGTCCCTTTCTCTTTTCTCCAAAAATTGGGATATGGTGAAACAAACTGTTCCACTACTCGAAATACCTTGAGAGGCTACGATAGCCTTAAAGCCACGTCGATAGGAACCATAATACTACCGGTCACTTTGGGACCTAAAACAATCCTGACTGAGTTTTATATTATAGATCGGGAAACTAACTATAATATGATCCTCGGCCGACCGTGGATACACCGAATGAAGGCAATCCCTTCCACGCTATTTCAAGAAGTAAGATTCTTGCATCTAGGAAAGGTATTTGTAGCCAAAGGTGATCCAAATCCGTTTGACGTGCACCTAGCTGATTTAAAGAAGAGACCAGGTGTACACTCGGAATTCAAACTTCCAACAAACCAACTTAATAAACCCACTGACTCAAAGTCAAAAGAAAAGTTGGTACCTACGACGGATCTTGAAACCATCAGCGTAGCCAAAACAACCCCAATTCCTGGCGGTAAAACTAAAGAAATTGTATCATTAGGGACTACTGCAAAAATCATTGAATTAATAGAACAAGATTTACCAATGTTCTTACCATTTGATTCGGCAGGTATAGGATATTCCTTAGGGGTTGGCTCTCTTCTAGCAGAAGATCTTTGCATGGTCAAGGTAGAATGCGCAAACACAATGAATAACCCAACCTCCATATTCCCAGCTAAGTATTGGACACTCCATTTTGATGGGGCTAGATGCCGTTACAGAGCAGGGGCAGGTGTAATTCTTACCTCGCCAGAAGAAAAAGTCATGCCATTTTCCTTCAAGCTTAATTTCGAATGCACAAACAACAGTGCTGAGTACGAAGCCCTCCTCCTTGGTCTCACCTTAGCCAAAAGAATTGGTATTGATAACATTAGAGTTTTAGGAGACTCGCAATTAGTGGCAAACCAAGTTTCAGAGGTATATGAACTAAAGCCGAACACTTGCAACTTTACAAAAACGTTGTTTTAAATTTGAGTAAGGCGTTTAACTTTATATCCATTGAGGTGGTCCCGCGAGAGAAAAATCTTCTCGCTAATTCAATAGCAACTTCAGCATCACGTTTTACTCCAAACAATGAATTAGAAGATGCTCACTTCACAGTATCCATTCGTGACGAACCATTAATAAAAACAATGACAAATCCTCCTTTTAGTGGAAGTAAATCTACCGTCCCAGACCATGTTGGAAACGATGCGGCTACCTTGGATTATTTAAATGCCTATGCAACATTACATCTTTCTTATCACATGCTAGATTTATCCCTGATTCCACATTCGTCTTCCTACTTCGAAAATCCTCTAACGAATCTTCCCTCACAAAAAGAACCTAATATATACGCGGTGGAAAACGGGGATGATTTAGATTTACCCCCAGCACCGCCTGAGTTCGAAGAGGGTAACACCTCTTTAATTGAAGAAACAATCAATGTCAATATCAGAACGGAAGATGAGCCAAGAATTTTAAAGCTAGGTTCTTTGTTAACCCCACAGGAAGTAGAGATACATACTCAAGTTATCAAAGAACATCAGAAGGCGTTTGCATTTAATTACAAGGAGATGACGGGATTCGCACCCCACATTGCGGTGCACAACCTCGTCACTAGATCAGATGCAAAGCCAATTAAACAGAAATCAAGACCCATGAAGCCCAAAGTAGCTCTCATGGTAAAAGAGGAGGTGATAAAACTCCTCCAAGTAGGATTCATCAAGCCAGTTGACTACTCCCAATGGGTATCAAACATCGTTCCCGTTCTCAAGAAGAATGGAAAGATACGCATCTGCATAGATTTCCAGGACATTAACAAAGCATGTCCTAAGGATGACTTCCCATTGCCATCTATCGATGTCATTGTTGATGCACAACTGGGTTTGAGCTTTTGTCTCTCATGGATGGATTCTCGGGATATAACCAAATCAGAATATCCGAGCAAGATCAAGCTAAAACCACGTTTATAACTCCTTGGGGAACCTATTGCTACACTGTTATGCCATTCGGTCTTAAAAACGCCAGTGCTACGTACCAGCGGGCCATGACATACATATTTCACGATCTAATTCATAAAATCGTGGAATCTTACGTGGATGACTTATTAGCTAAGGCCAAAAAAGCACTGTGACCACCCTGAAGTACTCCGCATCATTCTTTCACGCCTAATAGAATACGGGGTTACCCTAAACCCAGAGAAATGCGTCTTTGGTGTAACAGGAGGAAAGCTCCTAGGTTACATCATATCGTCACGAGGAATCAATGTTGATCCAACCAAAATTTGGGCTATCCTCGAAATGGTCCCACCTTCCAGTGAATCCGGAATCAGATCATTTCTCGGAAAGCTGGGTGCAATCCGAAGATTCATCCCAGACCTGAGCTTCGCTATTCATCCAATCAACAACTTGCTCAAGAAAGACTATAGAATTGATTGGACTGAAGATTGCAATGAAGCTTTTGATGTGGTTAAGCGCTTTCTGTTGTCACCACCTACGCTAATGCCACCTAAACTAGATCGTCCTTTAATTTTGTACTCACGGGCTACCGATGTTTCGTTAGCTTGCATGCTAGCCCAAGAAGACGATGACAAAAGAGAACGCACAATTTATTTCATTAGCCGAACATTGCTCGACTATGAAACACGCTATACACAAGCAGAGCGAGAATGTCTTGCCATAGTCTTTGCTACTAAACGTCTAAGACACTACATGCTAAATCAAGAGACAAGGGTCATGGTAAAAACTGACCACTTACAAACCTTCCTCACACAAGGGTCCCTATCTAAAAAGGCGGGACGCTTTATAACCTTAATGGGAGAGTTCAAATTAACTTTTGTAAACCAAAATTCAGTTAAAGGGCAAATCATCGCAGATTGGTTAGCTGATAACCCGCTAGACGGAGGCGACTTAGTAGACTTAGACTTTCCAGATGAATGCGTGTACTACGTCGAAACCCGACCTACTATATCTGAGTGCCCTTGGTACGCTGATATCATTAGTTATATCATGGACCATAGGTACCTAGAAGGAGCTACACCTCAACAAAGAAGGCGGTTACGCATTATCGTAGCTAAATACGTCATTATAGAGCAGGTGCTCTATCGGAAAGCATTCGATGGAATGCTCTTAAGGTGTGTCGACACAGAGGAATCCAAGAGGATTCTCCATGAATCTCACAGCGGTATATGTGGAGGCCACTTCGGCGGCCACGCCACCACTCAAAAAATACATCGAATGGGCTATTTCTGGCCCACTCTAGAACATGACGCAATAGATTTTGTACGTAGGTGTCATAAATGTCAGGAGTTCTCTCATGAGATCCACATGCCGGCACAAGCTTTGCAACCGATCGCTACTCCATGGCCCTTTTCTACATGGGGCCTAGACTTGATAGGGAAGTTCTCTCCCTCGTCCACAGACGACCACAATTTTATAATCACGGCCACTGAATATTTCACTAAATGGGTAGAGGCCATGCCTCTTACAACTGTACTTGGTTCTGTAATTGCTAAGTTCATTTTGAACCAAATCATTTGCAGGTATGGTATCGCGCAAATCATTATCTCAGATAATGGAAATTCTTTCAAGAATGAAGAAGTTCATGAGCTATGCAACAAATTTAAAATCAGCCATCATACGGCTTCCTTGTACTATCCCCAAGCCAATGGGCAGGCTGAAGCAACGAACAAAACACTGAAAGCCATTCTCCTTAAAACAGTAAAAGAAAAAAAACGGGATTGGCATTTAAAGTTATATCCGGCCTTGTGGGCCCATCGAACCTCAATAAGAACTCCAACAGGAGCAACTCCTTTCTCGCTGGTATTTGGGTCAGAAGCAGTTCTCCCACTTGAAGTTGAAATCCCCAGTCTCTGCATTTCACTACAAGGGATTCTGGATGAGGACGCTTACAGAGAAGCACGTCTTTCTCAATTAGAAAGCCTGGATGAAGCTAGGTTAGATGCTGAACAACGACATAGAGTCTATGCCGACCGAATGTGCTAGCAGTATAACAAAAAAGTCTATGAACGTGACATATACGAAGGTGACCTAGTTCTGAGGTTAGACAGCCGGATCGACAAGAAGACCGGCGAAGGAAGGAAATTCCGGCCCAAATGGTTGGGCCCGTACCGAGTCACAAAGGACTACGGAAATGGTGCATACCTCTTATGCACGCTAGAAGGTGAGGAGTTTGGCGAAACAGTCAATTCTCTCCACCTCAAACGTTTCTACGCGTAAGCAGCTAACGCTACTTATATAACTATCTACATTGCATTTTCATATAGATTAGGATCATTTTGTCCACTTGTTCTTACACAAATTGTGATCAAGGAATCTATTCTCAAAGCAATTTATTTCAAACTCGTGATGTTTCTGGCATGAAGTTCTTTAATCATACCTCTCCATCTTCGATATCATCAATCAATTCAGAATCTTTTATCTAATAAATCAGACATGACAAAGTCTTAACGGTAACCATACCAAGCTCTGCAAGTTTGTTCTCGCTTTGGTTTCTTCTTAGGATAGGTGTCTTTCCTATGGTCTGTTCTAGAAGCTTCATGGTGTCACATCTATCCCATATGCACATCTCTTTAGAAATAAGAATATACTGACATCTTACTCAAACAAACAAGTCAAGAAGTGATTAAACAGAAAATTATATTTTTACACATTTCCTTGCCCCACCAACCTTCGGTGATGAGCTTGCATCTCTTACTAGTGACGTAGGGTTGGGAAAGGATGGAAATGCCCTTACTCGCCTATGCCTTGCCCACGGTGATAAACCCACGCTTCTTACTAGTAGCATGGGGCAAAGTGTAGGGGGTCCTCTAGACAATGCAAACGTTAAAAGGTCATAAACAAACTATTCGAACTTTGAGTCAAAAACAAATGAATCAGATGTTCAAAATTCCAAGAAAGTTAAAAATCCTAAAAACCAGATTTTGTCTACTATGTGGCCATCTACGGGTCTAAGTCTGGATAAACCGCAAAGCAAGTTGTACCCAAAACTATGAAGTCATTCAGGTCGAGTCGGCTTGTGGCTTTCAATTTGGTTCTGTCAAAGCTTTATCTGTCTTTCATCACTATCATTTCATCACATTTCATAACTTGCGCCCTTCTTGGCTCTTGGTGATGAGCCCTCGCATCTTACTAGTTGTGTGGAGTTAGGAGTGGGGCAAGTTTATCTGTTCATCATACTGGTTGTTTTCATCACTATGCCAAAACAAATACAAGTTATCCAAATTGCTAATAAAAGTTAAGATTCAAGATCACAGTATATCTACAATATCATATATCAGCATCATGAAACACAAAAGGAAAGCAAACATTTGCATCATCTGTTTTCCAGTGCATACA
Organism: Taxus chinensis; assembly: GCA_019776745.2. Taxonomy (NCBI): domain Eukaryota; kingdom Viridiplantae; phylum Streptophyta; class Pinopsida; order Cupressales; family Taxaceae; genus Taxus; species Taxus chinensis. The sequence goes on from CM034151.1 coordinate 669,087,170, forward strand.
TTCTAGAAAGCATATAAAACATACATCGTAGTATGCACAAAGCAGTTGGGAATAGAAAGGACGTGCATGAGTGACAAGATTTTGACCCAAAAATCGACGCATGTATATAAATAATCAATGTTTGTATACAATGCCATCATGCACTAGGCATGGTCAAAACGCTCAAAGAGCCCGTGATACACAAAAGAATCTATAATACAAAAATACAGAGAGCCAAGTGGCCTCTCAACCCCTGCGCGACCCCGCCGAAGGTGCACGCCCTCACCTAGGACTACGGCTACGCTGGCACTCTGAATGGACGGAAGGCTCAGGGTCTCGAGGGGCAGTCATGGTCTCACCATGAGAATGGCTCCTCATAAGACGCTCGGCTGTCCTATAGCCTGCCAACTCTGTACAGAGAGTCGACACCATCTTGGCCACATGCCAAATGGGAGCGAAGACGTCGATGTGCCTGCCAGCTGCTGAGGGCTCCCCGGCATCTACAGATAGCTCTGCACGAGTCTTATCCATAGGGATCATCAGAGAATCAGTGCATACCCTACGGATTAGATCCCACCACTCGTCGACAGTCTCTGCAAAATAAAGAAGGAAGACGAATTAGAAACTAGGCAAAAGGCTAAAATATACAAGATACAAATATAACGAGAGATAGCAGTTAAAACAAGTCCTAAATCAAACTAACACTGAAAGGGAGAGAGGATAACTTACTCAGATCACCAGGCCTCCAAGATGGGTCACTAGGGCCAACACCCGCTGCAGATGCCACCGCTGACTGAGGAGCTGCTCCTGTAGTTGAGGCAACATGACGCCCCGCAACGGACTCATCATCTCCACCATGGCCCCGGGAGAGTGGCTCCTCGGAAACCAGAGTCTCTCTCTCTGCGCTCTGCTCCGCCCTCTCCACCAGCATGATATCCTGAGTGTCATGCCACTCAGGATCACTCTCGTCCATCTGCTCCTCCGACCCTCCCTCTGTGGACTCCTCAGAATCGGAGTCAATATCTATAGGGTCATCGCTACTATGAGCAGGACTCGCGGTAATCCGAAGTAAAGGTACCCGAGGCACACCAGCTCTCCCTCTGGCCCGAACTATCCCCCTGGCTGCAATAGGAATGCCAGGGGTAACCACTGTCCAACCACGGCCTCTAGGCCCCCCTCTAGCCTCCCGAACTGATCTGTAAACTGGTGCTACTGGAGGAAGCATGCCCACATATGGGAGGCCAAACTGCTGAGGAACCCTGCTGAAAGGATGTACCTCCACCCGTCCCACACGGTCAATAAGCTGCCCTGTGATGGAACAGGAGACCAATGTCATGGCCTCCTCTCCCCATACGCCGGCCATAAGCTGGTACGGTGTGGCCTCCATGTCTGCTATAGTGAGGGAGGCTACTGGTTGGTGAGGTGCTCTAAGCACCGACATATCTGACCATCTGGCTGCCCTCACAGCCCCAGGATCTGCCACCTCCACGCCTCTGCCATAAGGAATAAAATGCTCATACACCCAACCCATGACTAGAGTTGGGTGGCTCAATGACTGTCCCTATAAACGGACCACCCTATATAAGTCGTGATAGGTGGTCCCCAAAATGTCTGCCCCCCAGGCGTATATCCGGCCATGCCCCTCTATCTGTGTAATGATGGGGGCCCAACAGTATAACAAAGTGTCCCCTCCCTTGTCCCCGATCAGTCTCGAGGCAAGGATCCCCATGATGGCCTGTCGAAATATGGGGATGGGCAAAGAAGGGATGGATCTGACTCTCACCCCCTTCTTCGACCCCGTGGAGATGACTGCATCTCCCATATATGTCGCCCACTGTGCAATCTGTGCCCGTGAGCCTGCTGTCTCTAATGTAAGTCACCTCCCGATGATCGGGACCCCCAGAATGCGGTAGACGTCCTCTAATGTAATGGTCCACTCACCACGGACCCCTGGCAATCGGAAAGTGTTCCGATCTACATCCCAGTATGAGAATAAGTCATAGAGTATGTGACTGGACGGAGCAACGTGAGGCACACGCGATATCCGCAATATGCCGGCCCTCTTCAATGTGTCCTCCTCATCTGCTGAGAGGGCATCCAATACCCCGGGCAGCCAGTCACACTCTCTCTCCCGGCTCCATCTAATATACTCCTCCTTCCCCTGCATACACCCAAAAACACACAAAACAGAGTAAGTTAGTATCTAAACGATATCAAGAGAGTCATAAAATCATACACAAATGCTAAAAATACAAGTGTAAGTTTTCAAAAGAGGTCCTTTTGCATTCTGTGCAAAACCGCCGCCCTGGGCAGGGGGGCGGTTTTGTAACCGCCGCCTTGAAGGCGGCGGTCTCGTGACCGCCACCCTGGACAGGGCGGCGGTCATGTAACCGCCGCCCTGGCCTGGGCGGCGGTCGCGGTCCGAAAACCCGCGTGGGTTTTTAACCCGAAAAAGCCAAAAACTGGCAAAAAACGACCATTTTAGCTAAAAACAAAGCCTACCCAGTAGGCGCCCCCCCTAGATGGACCTTTTAAACCTAACATTTTCAAAAATGATCCCCCCATTACAACAAATTTAGCATTTCAAAATTGAAGAGGGAAAAGCACAAAATTGAAGTAAAACCAACCTGTGATCTCGCGGGGTGGCGTTCCGCATGTGGAGGCATGATCACTATCTCGCTGTGGACGTTTTGACTCTACTCGTGTGAGAAACCGCTACCGTGGGCCCCAGAGCTCAAAATCTATCAAATCGACTCGCGCAAATGAATAGGAAAATGGGCCCACTTTTATATATATAGCGCTCTAAGTCGTTTTAAATCCCCTTTTCACAGGTTCGAAGCGCCAACGGAGGTAAGTTTCTATCCTCGCACTAATGGTACGTCCTTTTCCCCTATTATTTTAGCGTTTATTTTCCAGGTTATTGTATCTATCTGCACTTGAGTTCTCCTTTCATTTTGCAGGTAGCGGGAATTTTGGATGGCGTCATTTCGACACACGGACGTATAAGGTATAACTTCTAGCTTCCCATTTCGGGACGGCCATACTCGGACCCACTGTTTTACGCCTCTTCATGGCTAAAACACTTCTCCGAGGGGGCAATATGTACGTACCCAAAATTGTAAGGTACTGTACTGCGGAACGGTGTAATAAATGCCCCAATGATGATACATGTCTCTTCGCAAGGTGTTCGGGATCCAGAGAAGCTTTACGGATATGCGTTAACATCCCGCATGCCCCGCTTAGCCCCTACGTGCTTTGTTTTCCCCATTTTTCCCTCTTTTCTTGGCTTTTTGGTCTTCAGTGACGAAACCGCCGCCCTTAAGGGTGGCGGTCTCGTGACCGCAGCCCTGAACAGGGCGGCGGTCCTGTAACCGCCGCCCTGAACAGGGCGGCGGTCCTTTACGCGTTTTCCAGAACGTTCTTTTGACAGAACACACGCAAAGTTCAACGCTTCACCAGCTTTTCTTGCCGACTTGAGCATGCATTTATGTTTTTGGTCCCCTGGAATAGTGTTTTTCCTTTGTTTATTGTTTAGGAGTTCAGTTTGGTTTTGATCTTTGGGTGTTTGAATTCCTATAAATGCATGGTTTGTGCACATGCAAATGGCCCCTCATTCTTGTTTCAAACTCACCATTTTCAGTAGTTCAGTCTTCTAGTTTTCTTAAGTTTGATAGTTTAAATCCTTTACATGCTTGGTTGCATTACTCAGCTGTTGGTAAGCCACAGATCCAACTTGTGCAAACGGTATTATTGTTTTTGGAGTAGAATAGTCTAGGCAGCCATTAAAGTTGCAGGTTTCGCTCTTCATACAGACTAGTTTCAGGATCTGGACACTTTTTGTTGCATGATTCGCAGTAGACCCCGATAGGAACTGCATAGGCCAAGCTCTGTACTCTTGTGCTATCCCTCTCCTATCCGAATTCTATTCTGTCCACATTCTGAAGGCTGTCCATTGATCCAAATATCTATTCCTGTTGATGCAAGCATTCCACGCTTTTCTGGATTCACGTGAGCACAAAGAATGAAGAGATCATACTGAGGGGACAAGAACACACACACACCGTCGGATTCGCCACTGTTCTGCGAAATCCAGGTTCCATCTTTCAAAGTTTTAGTTAGAACTTATCAAATAAAGTAGTTAATCATTTTATTTCAGTTATTTCCATTCTCGATATTGTCCAGGGAGGTTGTGGGGGATTGATAGTTTCTGAGAAACTATGATTCATTCCTCACTTCTAAGGTAGGATTGAGAATCTTGCAGATAGATTAGTTATTTCGTTGTTTAGAGTAGATATACGAAATCGCACAGACAAATAGCTACACTCGGCTATTTTGTTTGTTTTACATTGTTAGTTTAGTTGTCAATTCTAAATATTTTAAATAGCCACTTTCTTATAAATTGCCAGAAAATACAAAAAGAAATTATATATGCTAGAAGTGCACTTAGATTTTACTTTATTATAGTTTGTTTCATTACTGCTTTTGCATGACAATTACGGGGACCTAGAGAGCCCAAGGAATACATTTTCGAGCCAATTGTGCCCCAGCCCAATACCGTAGTGGCAATAACTGACATTGACTAAAACCTTAGGATACAAGTCTTCCAAACAACAATAGACTTCCAACAGATTAGGACACAGTTGAGAGGGTTAAACATCGAAGACGACCAAGCATATCACATTTTGGTCAAATCAGCCAAATTACAGATTACCCTAGAAAATACCCACATGACTGTAGAAGGGCTCGAAAGAGAACAAACATTCAGGTGTGATCCTTTAGTTCCACAGCCAGACGCTGGAGACACCCTAGTAGATATAGATACCAGCTTAAGAATCCAAGTTGCGATAACGCCTGTAAGGTATTATGAGAAGATCACACAACTGTACTGGTTCTAAATATAGAAGCTGAAAAAGCTTACGACTACTGGATACTAGGAATCAAAACTTGATCTCCCGTATGACCATAACGGGACCCGCAACAACCAAGAGTCTATGGTTTTGATCCACAGATCCCACAGCCTAACGAATCCATAAGAGAATTAGACATAGAAACTGGCCTACGTAAATTAGTATTTCAGTCTACTCCCGATTCCACCTCTCATCATTCAACAGTTATCCCTACTAGACACAATAACCAACAAAGCTAGAGAATTTTGGACTAGGCCAGAGAATCGTCCATAGAGTTGACTATATTCACCATATGACCCTATCAGGAGAAATGCACGAAACCATCCCGGGTCATTTTCCACGCATCCCACAACCCATAGATCGAATCACGCCAGAGCTCGATATTGATTGGAGCCTTCGAGCAGTCATCCTCGCTGATCGATCTATCACACCAATCCAAGTTAGAAGGGCCTTCTTTGCCTTAGATTCGTAAATACCATTAGTGCGTGTCGAAGAAATTAGACTGCCTAACTAGTCTTTCCATATGCTACCTGTATTCTATCCCACACCGGCTGTCTCGGCACGACCTCGGGAGGTCGGGTACGCAAAAGAGTTACTTGTTGATTCTCAAGCTCACCTGTCACTTTTCCGAGCATACAGATCCATTCCTATAGAGTGCACACCTTCAGGTTGAATGCATATTTGTCACTGTCCATGAAGCTTTATGTTGTTGAGATATCCATTTTTCCCCAAAGTCAACACGGATGGATAGCAAAGTCAAGTATATCTTACATATGACTCTGGTGCCAAAATGCATAATGGGTGCATGTAACAATTAATCCTACCTCAACTAACCATGTGTTAGGTTGATCATGTCTGACAGCTGAAATATGCAAGGTTTCTCACTATCCTGAGTGTACAGTGAAAAACTCATGTGCTGCTCAATGATCGTCAGAAAGAGTTGAGCTTGTGTACAAAAAAAGTCCAGCTTCTGGAAGTGACAACTCGTGTGAGTCCCAGATTGGAAGTATCTTCTCATATTTTCCCAAGGTTTCATTGATGAGAATTCCACTGTAACATGTGGAATAGAAGGATAACAATCATCTCCTGTCACCAAAAGATGTCTATAAAATGACTCCTCTAGTGAGACCCATAGAATGGAGCATGTGAGAACTGAATCCTGTCAAGGTGGTATGCAATTCTTGAAAAAGCCATGCAGCTGAACAGAAGTAGGATACACAACATCGCCTGGTACTGCTAATAGGCACAGATGTGGAAGAGCATGCAATAATAAGGCTACTTCTGAGTGTCTTAGAAGCATCAAAAGTAGGTTCAGGCTCGAACTTTAATGGTAGAACCAATATCAGTGGGTACAAGAGCAACAGTTGTAAGTGGACTAGGAGCATGGATATGGTTGTCCATAGATATGATGGTCAGGATGAATTATGAGGCTAGTTGATCATATTTGGTCTGCAGGAAGATGTATTATTGTATCCATTATCGGTGAATGATTTGAACTATTATAGAGGGATGCAATACATTCAGACTTCTGGTGAGTGACTTCTTACATTTTCTATGTCCACATACATTGTTGACAACGTAATCCTCTAGTCGAAATTCCACATACTTCAGCAGAAGTTACATGTTCAGTATGCAATATTTCTAGTTTCCAGTAATCTATTTGCACTAGGTTTGTGTTACAAATGATACAACTCGGGTAAAGGAAGTTTAGGATGTATGAAGGTTCAGCATGAAATTAGTGTTGACCAACATTTGATTACAACACTCCTCCATATTTAGTGAACTTTAGCATGAAAGTCTCAATATGAAATATTTCCTTAATGGAAATATCATGTAAAAAACAAGCACTTTTGCAAATGCTACGTGCACTCAAAACCGAGTTACTGATCAAAAGTTGACAAGCTTCTATCAATAATCTTTGCTCAAGTTGGAAGGAAGAATATATTTAGGTGTCACTAGAAACAAAATCAGAATTGTTGTTGCCTTCAAAACTCACATAAATAAAATTCAAAAGGGAGCTCAAGATTCTGGAAGCACCTACTAGTAGGAGATCAACAAGCAGGAAAGCCCTCATATGACCATACCATATGACCAAGGGCTAAGGATTTAACCTGTGAGTTTGCACAACTTACTATTCTTCGGGTGTGTCACGTGTTTTCAAGAAAGTGACATCCAACGTAGTCCCTTCTAGTAAAAATTGATTATTATCTAGATCTATGTAGACAGTGACTTCTTTTGTATTTGCCAAAAGTTAGTAACCTGCGTATTCTACCCATGTGAAATAGCAAAAAACATGCACAACATTCGACCCTGCCAAAAAAGGAAAGATCCATTAAGGGATACCTTCATGTGTGAAAAATTCACTCATATGCTACACAGACTTCTCACTCGCAACAAAAATTTGCTATCTCATCCAAGTATCATCTCCACAAAACCCAACATGACCCAAAAAAATCCATTCAGACATCTATCTTTTCTAATAAGCTTTTGACTCCCAAGGTGAATTTTAGTGTGATTTTCTGGTTAACAACAAATGTAGTTCCCCAAGATGTGAGAAACAGACTCGACTAAATTTCAGGGTTTTCACGCCTATCTCTGGAGATCCACATCTAAATCCTTTTTTTTCCCAAAAAAATGAATGCAGAAACAACATACGACCAAATCCCAGAATATGATGACATTTCCATTAAATTGTTTATTCACACTTTAGAGGTGGATGCAAGGGATTGGTATAAATATTTTCTTGACAATTCAAGTGATTCATGGATAGAAATGAAGAATGCTTTTAGATTACAGTATGGAGATAAAACAAATCCTAGGTTTCTTTTATCAGAATTTGAAAATATAAAGAAGAAACCTAATGAATTGGTTCATGATTTCAATACAATATTTAACAAAACCTTGAGAAGATTTCTTGTGAATTTAAGACCATGTGATGAATCTTGTCTTATAAAATATTCAGATGTATTTGACAAGAAAGTTGCATAATATTTGAGGGATAAAAATGCTAGGACCTTGAGGCAGTACTTTACCATGGCTTTCCAAATTGAAAATAACATCAAAGCAGTTGGCAAGCCTCCGAAGAGGGAGGGTGTTAAACTGATTAACCCAAAAAAAACCTCAATCAAGAAAGGTTTTTGATCTAGAGGAAGTTGTAAAAACTCTGGTAGGAGATGTTAAAGAAATATCTTATAAGTTAGTCAGAGCTGAGAAGGGAATTAGACAAAGTTCTCAAGGTTAGCAAAAAAGCACAAGGCCAAGATAGATTTTGTAATCATCCTTGAGGTGATCACAGATCTGATGATAGAGGTAAAGGACCCACGGGATCTGGAAATAGAAAACCCTAAGCTCGAGAAAATAGAATGGTAACTGATCCTCTAATTACCAGGGTTACTACTATTGAAGAGGCTCATGAAATTGAATTGTGCGACAAATTTTTCCTGCCCCATCCGGCATGCAAAGTAGATCAACAAGTTGAAGTAGCTGATGAAGATGATACAAATGAGGATGCAAGCATGAGGGAGAGCCCTGTAATTTCACAGTAGGGAGAAACTTTAACTGAGTTGATAAGTGCTAGAATTTTTTCAAGCTTCATGGATTGCATTCACTGGGTATTCACCTCTTCCTCCCAGTCATACTTTAGAAATATATATGGTACAATATTTTGAATTGCCCAATAATGATTTTGAATACTTGAGGGAATTGATGATTGAAAAGCATGATGGAGGGGTCCCTTTTGAAGAGGATAGGCAATTGTTAATGAATGTTGTAGTTGCCCAAGAAAAATAACATAATTCAAGGAGTAAGGTTGCCAAAGGGGCATAGACAAAGTCCAAATGAAAAATTCCAATACTTACCAAGGAAATCCCTAAAAAAAATGCATTTGGAAAAGGTCTTGTTTCCTAAAATAAAACTTGTATTCCTCCCCATGCTCAAATTGAAAAAAACTTTCATGTCATTTGATGGGTTTGTTAATCTTCCTCCTATGTCTGCCTAGCCCAAATATGTTCCATATGACATTTCCCAATTCTTGAGTCATATCAAGGTTAGTGTTCCAATTGTTGAGTTGTTTAGGATTCCTGAGCATATGAAAAGGGCTTTTGAGTATTTGGGATTCAATGAAGAAATGATTACCCATGGAGGAAATGTGAAAACTTCAGAGTTAGATAAAATAGAACTATTGGGAGAACTTGCGGAACCACCTGAATTATATTTGGGAACATCTTTGGTTAAGTCTTAGCTGAATGTGGATCCATTTTTTGCAACTCTGATTATTAAAGACAGGTTGTTACACAATTACATGTTTGATTCTGGAGCTTCATGTAATGTCATGCCTCTTGAGGTCATGAATGAATTAGACATTAGAGTAACATCTTATGGGAAGTGTACTACCATGGATTCCATAGAAGTGCCAGTGGTTAGATGTGTCAAAGGTCTAGTATTGCAACTTTCACATTATCCAGGAAGAAACTTAACCATGGATGTTGTTGTTGTTGATTGTCCTTCTAAATGAGGAATGTTGTTATCAAGAAAATGGGCTGCTAGTGTGGGTGGTAGTGTGTAAATGGACATGTATTATGCCACCATCCTAATTGAAGGAAGCCTTGAGAAGTTAGTTGGTGAAAATAAAATGTTATATCTCATTGAAGACCCTAACAATGCTTCTTATGAAGTATTGTTCGCAGACATTGATGATACTAAAAACATTTTTGAATATGTTGATTCCAAGGAGTATGGATTTGAAGAATGCAAATCTCCTGAGCATGCTGGTTTTCCTAGGAATTCCATTTTTTATGCAGCTTCGAAGGATGTTAGAGAAAATGACCAAGGCACAAAGGGTAAGTCTAAAAAAATGTGGTGAGATAGCAGCTAGGTTAGAAAGGAAAAACAATCATATGCCCAATTTGATAAAAATGTATCAAAACTTCTTGGCTTGGTCATATCTAGAATGGAAAGAAATTGAAGAATTTCCTTTGTTGTTTCGTTTGAAATAAAGATGCAAATCATTTGTATAGTGTATAGTCCTTGGTTTTTGTTCTAATTTTTTTTGTGTTTTGTCATTTTTGGTTTGCCCTGGTTCTTGGTGACCATTTTTGCTGGTTTCTCAGTTTGTTCTTGGAGGATTGGCTCGTGACTCAATTTCCCAATTGTTTTTGTCACTTGATTTGCTTTATTGTTCTTTTGGCACTCGCTTGGAGTGCCCATCCCCGATTTAGAGCCGATGTTGGTGCTCGGTTTGACCGTGCCCTAATTTTTTCAAAGACATTTTTAGTTTTCCCTAAAAATATTCAATTTGTGTGCTCTTTTTTCTATTTCCTCGATTTGATGCGTGAAAATGTTTGATCTTATTTTGGATGCCTTTGAAAATCCTTCTCCATGGTTGTGGATCATGTTTGGCCTGGTTTTGTTTGCAATTTCTCCATCCTTGGTGAAAGAATTCAATTATGGGCATAAATGGTGGTTCCCTTGCATTTTATGGTGTGACGGGTGTCTTTTCCCCGTCAAATTTTATCTTAGTATCTGATAACATGTGGTATCATTTAATTGGTTAAGGCAAGGCATGTTTATTTTATAACTTGTCACTTTCGGCTACTTTGGCGAAAATGATCAATTTGGCCCCGTGGCCTCGTCTGAGTTCTGATTGGCTAAAAAAAAAATTTAAGTGGCGGGGAAAATTTATTATTTTTTCCCCGAAGGTGTATACGTGTTCACCTCTAATTGGTTGTCGATCGGTGACTCTTTTTTTTTCTTTAAGGTATTGTGGCAAAGGAATAAAAATGCAAAGAAAATGCCTAAGGCCCACAACAAATTAGAGAGGGACATGTGGCTGCTTCTAAGTCCAAGATGGAGAGACGGATCATCAGATTACTTTGAAATTTTTAACTTTATATTATAAACAGAGTAAAGTTATCAAGTAGACCACGACTCCACAGAAAATCAAATAGAGACACGTGGCAAGTTGAAAATTCAAAGAGCAGGGAAGCAGACCAGCAAAAAACTTTGTGGTTTTTTGGCTTTGAAAAGGGCTTAAAGTCATAACATAAACCATGACTCCGTAGAAAATCAGAGGAGGACACATGTCATCTTTGAAAATTCAAAGCAAGGAGGCAGGTCGCTGGGATGTTTTTGAAACTTTTAACTTTATCTTGTAAAAATAGAAAGTATAAAAATGAAACATGGCTCCAAAACGAATCAGAAAAGGACATGTAACAGGTTTAAAAAGTCAAAGGTGGAAGTGCAGGTTACCGGAGGTCATTGAAATGTTTTGGCTTGGTTTTAAAGTTAAAGTTTTGCATTAAATGACGGCCCTGTAGAGAATCAAAGATTGACATGTGTCTGTTGAAAAGTCAAGGCGGGCCAGTGGAGGAAATTTGGAAATTTTGCCTTTTGTAAAATGGATAAAGTTGCATAATTGAGTTGTGTTTCCGTCAATGGCCAATATTAAGCCATGTGTAGGGCCTATATTCAAAGGCAGAGGGGAGGAGAAAAATGTTAAAATTGTGCATTTTCTCCAAAAGTCATAAAATGAAAAAAGGCACTCCAAGTCTTGCCTCAAATCAGATCTTACCATGTGGATGGCTCTAATTTGAAGTTGAAGGTAGAATCAACGATAGATGTGAATTTCATCTAGTTTTACCACCTTTTATGCTCCAAGTTCCAAGGAAATATGTTTTTCACATCATTTTTCATCGATTTTTGATGAATCTGTTGTTTTTTTTGTCATAAAAGTGCAATTGAATGGATATGGAGCTCGAATTTATGGATCTAAGGAATGTAAAGGTTAAAATTTGAAATAAAATAGCTCGGGTTCCTGCAAAAACGTGAAATACCAAATCCAGAGTTGTAGAAGCAAAATTTCAGAAGGAAAAGGATGAAGTGATGAAGGAAAAGGATGCTGCATGCACATAGGATGAAAAATGTGCTCCAAGTTCAAATAATGATGCAAATATTTGTAATGATTTTCCTTTTTGAAACACTTGGTGACTTCTGGGCATATTTCTATTAAAAGTCCCTTTCCAAAAAATTAATGATGAAATATGTAACAAATAAGATGCTTCGCATATTCTTTTCTTGGGGGGGGGAAGCTTGGATGTAATGAAAATGTATAAGATGCATGTTTTAGACATGTAAATGGTCGAGGGTTAAAATTCACGAGAAAATTTGAGAGAAGCCCATCTTCTAAGAGACTATCTGAGGAACCTAGTTAATTTCTTCTATGTTATATTTCTATCATGTCAAGTTGGTTGCAGATGTATAACCATTGACAAGCTCTGAGATTGTTCTAGAAGCTTTCCCCTGCTGATGAATCTAATCAATTTTGAATTAATCTATGTGAATCTTGGGAAAACTTTCTGTGTACTTGTATTCAAGAAACGTTTGCAAGTAGTTTTTCATGTTCCTATTGCAATCTTGTATTAAAATCTCTCTAAATCAAACAAATCTCATCTTTTTGATAGTTTAGTGGCATTTACAATTTCATTATTAGAATAGATTTCATCTGGTAAGGAAATAAACAATTTAAAATCACTTTACCTTCATCTGTTGACAGAGATTGTTTGTAAGTCTTTTTGTGTACCTTAGGCATGATAAACCATAGGTTTCTAATGCTTTATTGAGTCTTTTAAATTGAGACTTTGTGTTAGGTTCTTGGAGATTGTGTGAAAACGTGCAGATCTGGGCCTCCATTGATGCAGACGTTTTGGTTGAAGGAATATTTTTAACTATTTTGAAGCTTTATGTTGTTGATTTTTCCATTTGTTGTAAAAGTCCTCAAAGATCTGGAAAATTCAAGTTTAATCTCCCGCCAAAACATTATTCAAGCAAGTAATCCTACCTAAACTACCCCTGTTTGTCTTGTGTGTCAACAAAATGCAAAAATTCCACTATAAAAAATATGCATAAACAAATCAGGCTTCAATGTATTTAGTAGCCTTAACCTTGTGTTAAAAATATCTCCATCTTCTGGAAGTGACAACTTGTGAGAATCAGATTTGGTGTATTGATCATATTTTCCCAATGTTTTCTTTATAAAATTTGTGCAAAAGAAGGATATCTTCATCTCCTTCACCAACAGAGGTTATAGCATGGGTTCTCTTATCCTAGTTGAAAGGCACAACCTAAAATAGTAAGGATAAGATCAAATCCTTTTAAGGTGATATCCAATTCTCCAACACCGAGTGACAAAGAGCCAAATAAATCACCTCCCTGGCTACAAAACGACACACATAATGATTTGTTTGCTTTTGAGTGTCTTATTGAATCTTTTCTACTTCTCGGCCTTCATTGGAGAATCAATTTGGGTACCAACACATCGTAATGAAGGCATTGTATTTTTGTATAGATGTTTTTTGTGGTATTTCGATGTATATGGATATCTATGACAATATTTAATGTGGAAATTGTATATGGATATTTGATTGATGCATATGGATTTTTCGACGTATATAGATGATGATTATTTTTGTGTATCACTCATTTGTAATTATCTTTGATGGATGTTGATTGATTTCCATTTCCTAATGTTGACTCGATGATATGATAGTAATGATGATATGATTGATTGTATTCACATTCGATCTTCCATTCATATTTTTATATTTTAGAGAAACCTATTTTATTGTTTCATAGTAGATTTATCACCATGATTATTGAAAAACCATGATGATAAATGCATGATGCACGTAAATAAACACACAAAAGTAAAAAACCCAATATATATAGTGAATATATAAACCATGGCTATATATGAACTATGATGCTAATAAAGATACTTGTAATTTATCAAACATAAAAAACAAAAAACAAAAGGTGAAACAAACTCAATATACATTATAATTATACACCATGGTTATATATTAACCAAGATGCTAAACAATACTTGTAATAAAAAAGACTAAATGTAAAGTAACCCTAATATGGATAGTAATGATATATACCATGGATATAAATAAACAAATATGTCAACATAATAATTACAATTGGTGAGCAAAAATAACAATGCAATACAATTTTAAAGACAATTAACTATGCCCCTAATGTGTTGCACAATGATGATTAAGCAACATTAGATTCCCCCAATAAATGATATATGTAAGGGAATGTAACAGTCTAAAGAGTGGGGTTAAGTGACACTCTTGTTAGATTTAATTGAAGATTGATATGAAATTAAATGGTTCATCACTTCCAAGCAAGGATGCATGCAAGGAAGAGAATGAGAACCAATATTACCCAAGCTAGGATACATGCAGGGGTTTAGTTTATATTTTCCCCAAGAAAGGATATATGTGAGGAATAATATGATTATTTAATAGTCATAAGATAGTTAGAAAATATCTAGGATAGGAGTTAAAAGTTGGACATTACTGAGTTATATCGATAATTATTGGGATTTTGAACATTTTTTGCTTTTTTTATTTTTATTTTGGTTGTTTTAATTTTTTTGGATTTTGAATGTAATGAATGTTTTTTTTGTATTTTTAAAGTGTTTATTTCTGGGATTTTGAATATTTTTGTATTTTTTATGAAATCGTACGTGATCTAGGATCCATCTAAGCACGTCTAAAGAACACAATATCTCTATAAATCATTGGATATACATAAACAAATATGAATAATAAATGTTTTATGTCCTAATTACAAAGGACAAGTGGACAAAAAACTTTATTGGGATGAAATAGATAGAAGAATAGGGTGAAGGAAATATATAAGTGGATGTGCTAAAATTTCCCACGACACAAAGGGTTAGTATCATTGATTCAAGAATAAAATATCTTCAAATGAACCACATTCATGGGCTCCTTAAGATCTTGGCCATCTTCAGTGGATATCTTGTATGTACCAAATCCTTATTTGGCAGTGATAATTGTAGACACCTAAATTATGCTTACACTTAACATTTCATCTAATCCAAGTAATTGATGACACTTTGCTAATCAACCCTTATTCACTCCATTTTCAGATGCCCATGCATGACACCTTCTCAGTCGCCTTCCTTCTATAATCAGCTTATTTGGCTAATATCTCTCTTATTAGCTAAACATTCCTCCTTTCAACCATTTAGAACCTCCCTAGTTCTCTCTAGACCACTTCTATTGGCTTCGTAGGCTATCTATCAATCACAATTGGTTATCCAAACCCCTCCTGATTCTCAATTATTCTTTAATCACTTGCTAATTAAAGTTTAACTAGCCTAAACCCTAGTTAACTAGCCTAAACCAAGCTTAACTAAGCCTAAAGAATTTTTATCCTAATCTAATCTAAAAGTGTTTTTTGAGCTTTAGTCCCACATGCACCCAAATTCCAAATTCTTCCAAACCAAAAACTATAAATACAAGGCTAAGCCTACCCATTCAAACACACAACTTTACATAAGGTAAAAAAAAAACAAGCCTAAGAAAGATTAAGAGATCATTTGCATCAGCCAAGGTAATAAGGCATTTTATCTTGGGTCATCCACCATTAAAATAGATTCATCTTGTACCCATGATTAGGTTAGTAATGGAATAGCTAAACTTGGCCATGTAGCCATTTAGTGAGATTCATTCACCCTCATGGAGTAAACAACAAAACTGATTGCTTAAGTCTTTAGTAGGCATATTTTATTAAGCTTTCAAGAATAGAGGTTAATGTTATTTGTTAGATTTCTTAGTTATTTCAAGTTTTAATACATGCAAATAGGATTCCTTGCTCATTTCTTATCATATGGTCCATTGAACGACTTTGCACAAAACTTTGTGGTTTTTCCCCATATCCATAGCTCTTTGCAAAACCTTTCATTGAACACATTTGGCATGCCTAGTGGGACACTTATGTCCACCCTCCATTAATGCAGGTCTTTTAGGTTTTTCAAAGTTCATTTTCAAGTTTTTGGGTCAAATCATTTGTTATTCCCTCATTTTTGTTTCTAACACTAGATAAATGACCTTCATTTACATATATTTTATGGGTTTGATATAGAAATAGGAAAATTTGACTAACCACTAATATTTTTTCTCTTGAAAATTTGAAAATATGTGAGTTTTGCAGGTTTTTCACAGGGTGTGCGTAGGTGTTTACAAGGGGCATGTACACTTTGAAACCCTAGCGTCTCCATCTGAACAAGCTCGTACCTGTCTGACAATCATTCTCCTTTATAAATTTTTCCTCTACAAGGATGTGCATGCATCTCCATTATCTGGGACATGTATCCACCTCTTTAGCCACGTATGCTTAAAAGGTTTGACTGTGTCAAAATTTGAAATTGTCTGTTTTTTGCTAGGGCACATATCTGTTGGCTAGAGCGCGTATGTGTCACTCTGGGCGTGCAGGTGTCCTATTTCACTCTGTTGACTTTGCATTTTTTACCTTGCCCACATACCTATCTACTTGGGCATGTATCTATTAGCTGGGGTGTGTATGTGTCATTCTAGGTGCGCAGGTGTCTCTGTGTATTCCAGATTTACCCATTTTATTTTTAGTGCTCCTTGTTTTGACCATATCTTTTGACTCGTTAAGCCGTTTTCAAAGTTTGAATAGGTGTTGAAAAGATAATGAAGCATAATTTGTGAGGGAACTTCAAAAATTTATATACCTTTGGTATACCAACTTCTATCACAAAACTCCCAAAGTGCTCTGGAGACCTCTAAAAATGCAAATTACTAAAAACTGTTTTAAAAATGCAAAAATTGGGTTTCTAGAATTTTTCATTTTTCTTGGTTTTCTAACTCTTGCAGGATTCTAACAGTGGTTTAGAGGTTTCCTTTACATTAAGTTTGTTTAGAATAACTTAATCAAAAAGATTTACATCTTTATTTATGAAAGTTTGAAATGTGTTTGCTCTTCTCTCACGCCTTTCTAGGTGATCTTGGGAATCAGAAACTTTTCAGCACTGTCATCATACTTGCAAAGTGATTTAAATAGCTTTCAAAGTTGAATAAAAGGAAATTATTTTCAAATTTTACTTAGGAATTTTCCATTTATTACAATTTGAGTGAGATGCCTTATTACCTATGCTCTTTCGTTGCATCTTAGGATGATATGGGAAATCAAAAACAACATCTTATCTCCTTTGTATGACATTTTGGAAAATTACTAACCTTGGTATGTAGGACCAAAATATCTTGTCAAAGAAAGAGGTCAAAACCAAAAACAAGACACAAACCCTCTAATACACATGTTTCTTGCAGGTTGCCAAATGTTGTGCCACTTAAAACCATATTAAGTTGAGCAAGATAAAAAACACACCATATTCAAAACATTATATTTATAGGTTTTGGAAAAGGGTACATCCCTATCCACTCAACTGGAACATAACCCCTTTGGCATAACACCTTAAGATATAATAATGGGGGTGGTTCCAGGAACCCTAAAGTAGTCCACGGCTGTGTAACCTCATGGATGAAATAGGAAATGCCTCACTTACCCACTTGATTAGTTTTCCTTGTGAGTCAGCGTTACAAAGTTGTTTGTATCACGACCCTGGAAAGAGTACATGATGGATGCAATTAGTACCCATTGTACTTGAAGGGGCCAAAGCTGAGATACTCACAAATTACTAACGACATTTATAACACCTAGTTGAGAGAACTTATTAGGAAAGCCATTTTGTCTTGAGGCCCACTTTACTAGTCCTTTGTCGCATCTTGGACATCACGAAGTGATAACTTGTTTGGATTCAGAACCTTGTTTTTCGAACAAGGCAAAGAATCCACTTAAGTTGGATCTAAGTGTATCTTTCATCACGGAAATTAGATGAAGTTTTCACTTAGCTTAGCTTCTTTCTCGCCTTCGGACGAGGCGAAGCTCTGCCCAAGTGGCGCTTAGTTTATTTTTCATATTTTTATCTACACCTTTGCATTCTTGTTGCTCATTAGAGGGAAACATAAGGAATCTTTTGGGAGTGTTGTCATAGATAGTGTTCACCACTGTTTTGGTCTATTTACGCTCATCCATGTTTGCGGCTGAGTTGTTAAATGTCTAAAGTGTGTGGATGCGTCCTTATATCTTTGATGGCCACTTGATCTTGATTTCAAGATCATCATCATGGTTCAGGATTGATTCATCATTTGATCTCCCTTTGATGTGTTACCTTGTTTGCATTGTCTTGACACAATTAAGATACTTATGTCATGTTTTTCATAAACATGATCTAAGTATCCACATTGTGGTGTTACGCTTGCACACATTTTAACACATCCTCAATATATCCTTGACTTGGTTTTACTTCAAACATTGTCCAAAATATTGAAGAGTGTCGTTTGCTTTGTTTGTGTCGTTTCGATACCACTTTGACACTAATATCTCGCTTCTCCATGCAAAGCTTTATAGACGTGTCCAATTGGTGTGGTTACATGGCTTACATTTGTAAACCTCGCCCTTTAACATTTTGGTCCTTGTTGGTTGTTGAACACGTCATTGTATCCTTTGATTGGGAGTCACATCTACCCTTTGTTAATATTTATGCCTTGTTCATTTCGAGCTTGACATAAGTATTGACATTGTGTTGATCATCTTTGCATCAAACTATCACTTTGCACACGCATTTGCATAGGGTGTATTTCCTTGTTGATTGGTTTTGTATTTCACACTTGCATGATTGTTCCTTGTGATTATTCATCTAGAAAAATTGTTTTCTAAGAAAATCATTTTCGATCTCATCGAGATTACGTCATCACAATGTCTATTTTCCTTAGACCTTCTTTAGAAAAATCACGCACACATCTCCATACTTACAAAATGTCTAGTTGGTTGTCCATTATGCTTCCCTGAATTAACATGTCACTTCCTTCCCTTTGAAGGAGTTCCATCACACTACCTAGATCTAGACTTTTGTGCTTAAACTGACCCCAACAATGATTGAATATCACGTGGTTTCTCATATTTACAACAATACGAGAACCTAGGTTTAGGAATTCAAATCAAAAGATTCCCATTATAACTAAGCCTCATTTGGTTCTTCATGCTAGAGAGCCCATTCAGGGTACCCTGTTCCCAACCTTCAGCTCATAGTTGGTGGTATGGTTTGGATGCTACTGATCCAAATTATTATTCAGGTTCCCCGCACTCTTCTTCTTCTGATTCAGATCCAAACTACCATTCAGACTCCCCACTCTTCTTTTGAAGACTTGGATCCCAACTATTTTTTGGATACCCCTAGATCAAATCTTGAATCACGGTCCTCCCTTCCTTTGTAGGACCTTTATTCCTAATCACCTCAATGAAGTCTCCCTCCATTGAAGACTCATGTGACTCCAAGTTCCATCGATCGAACATGTAATTCAGGTTCTTGAGTCACGGTCCTCCCTTTCTTTGCATTGGACCTCCTTCATCAGTTGTCTCAACGACCTCTTCCTTCCATCAAAGAGTTCCACAACTTGGATTCCCTCTAGTCAATCATCTAATTTTACTCCTATGTCACAACTTAACGGATGGCTATGTACAATCCTACTTTTCTCTCCTAAATTGCATCGTCTTCTAGAAAATACGATCATAGGTCCAAATCTAAATTTTCCATTCATGAGACACTTGCCTCCAATCCTACATCATCTCTTGAGTCATATTCTACTATCATTCCAACTCAAATGCATCCTTATCGGCCCTTGTTTCTTCTATTCAACCATATCTATGACTAAATTTCCTCAATCATCTTCTAATTGATAAATGTCTTAGAATGACCACGAAATAATCAGATTACACGATGAAATCCATGTGCTGAGATGGATTTTCAAATAAGGGTTCTTTCTTAAACTCAATACACTCGTGTCATGGGAGTGATAAGAAGTTCAAACCTTCCCCTCAGATCGTACAGGAATTTTCAAAGTCATGGACCTTCATTCTTCTTCTATCTAATCAATCTTCTCCTTCTTATCGAACCTGATGAGATGTCTAGGTCCAACCTCCTGATGGCCGAAGAACAACTAACTTCTACTAATTGATTTCAATCATTCAGAATGAAGAAACAATTAGACTACAATGATGATATCACCTGTAGAGGATTACAAATAAGAATTGTTTCTAGTAACTCATGATCATGCTTCTACGTATTGGGGAAAAGAATCCTTGCAGCCCTCCATTTTCAACAAAACATAAAGGAAGCCCATTCCCTTAAAGTCTTACGGCCACGTTCTAGTAGCCCTTCATCCTCTTCTATCTATGGGACCCCTCCTGGTAGTCCTTCCTCACCTATACTTGGATCTAAGCATAGATGAGGAATGAATACCAAGAGGGGTCCCATAGCATATAAGAGGATCCGAAGGCCTATCTATCTCATTGCCCAAGACATTCCTTAGGGAATGGGCTACCAAAAGGTGATCCTCAAGTAGAAAATGGAGGGCTACTAGGATGTGGCCCCATTATTGAAGTAGCCCATCGTCTTACTTCTATCCTTGGGCCACCCCCGGGTAGTCCTCCATTTTCTACTTGAGGAATGGTGATAGATACTGAATGATTGGGTAGCCCATTACCTTCTAGGACTTGGGACACATCCTAGTAGCTCGACATCTCATCATGCTCAAAATAAGGAGAATATGGGATACCTCCAAGTAGAATCAAGTTCCATGAATCTAATACTTGGGCCTTTACGTTCTGATAGCAGCCCTTCATCATCTTGTTCCACAATTCTTGGGCATATTGAGTCCTTAAGATAGGACCCTTATTTGCAATCCATCTAGATGAGGAAGAACTACCAGGATAGGTCCCATAGCATATCCCTCCGATATCATCTTCTATTTTTGGCTCACCTCTTCGTAGCCCATCCTCTTCAATTCTTGGACCGTATCCTATTTCATCCATCACATCATTTTGTCTATTAATGGTTGTGGTAAGCCCACAATCATTTCTCACATAACTATCGTAAATCATCCACGTTCACTTTCTTCTCACTTCTCGAGGATCAGAAAAGTCATGCGTTAGCTTATAAGAAACCCAAATAGTTTCATTAATCAAGCTCAAGTTCAAAACTATCCAAGAGCTTTATAGCTCCCAACAAATGGAATTGATCTCAAAAATGTAAAAATCAAGTGCGATTAAAGAACACACATCAATGTAACCATCAAGTATGGCGCAAAGTGCATAAACCTCTAGATAGGGAACTCAAGATCTCACATATGAAATCCTTGTTTCATGATAAATCATAGTTATTTGTTGAGTATGAGCTCACCACGATCATCGAGATTGGAGATAACATAACTCTTGATAAACAAATGCACCTAGTCTCCCTGTATCAAGGAAGTCGCAAACATCGTTGTTGGATCCTAT
Source organism: Taxus chinensis (assembly GCA_019776745.2). Classification (NCBI taxonomy): domain Eukaryota; kingdom Viridiplantae; phylum Streptophyta; class Pinopsida; order Cupressales; family Taxaceae; genus Taxus; species Taxus chinensis. Next base: position 669,108,289 of record CM034151.1, read on the forward strand.
CACATGGAGTGACATTTTTGGTCCCAACTTTCCAAAAACTATAAAAAATCTAAAAATTAAAAAAACAATTCAAAAATACAAAAAACATTGAGAAAACACAAGAAAAATCAAAGGTACAAAAATCAAACAATGCAATCAGGTATTGTGTACACATAGATGTTTCTTTCTTCCCTTTCTTATCTTTTCTTATGCAAGTCTTCCTACCATTTTCATCCCTTCGGTGATATTTTGGTTAGCCTTTTCACACACATTTTATGCAACATTTATCTCTATGGTATCTATTTGACCCTAGTCTTTTATCACCTTGGTAAATTAAAGAACAACTGACCTCTTGGAGATCCTATCACATTTAACATCTAATAAACTTCTTGCAAAGAAATTTTGGACATATTTGTTAACACTAGCCAATATTCGTCATCACAATCACTTCCACCTCCTTCCATCAAGCCATCAGTGGTTCTTAACCCCTTGTCAAAGAAGAGAGCTGAAATAAGTTTTTAGAAAGAAAAAGAATCAAAATCAATCAAAAAATCAAAAGATAAAAGCTAAAAGCAAAATCAAATTGATAAATAACTCTTTCTTGGGGTATTTCCAATAATCTCTATCAGAGATATGGATGCTTGACTAGCAGTAGAAAAATATTGTGATTAGAATCAAATGCATCTCTGTCGGGGCTATGGATGCCTGGCTGGTAGGGTAGTAATGTAAGACTATTCTTTCACCATACAAATCACCTATCACCTTTCAAAATCAATCATTCCTACACATTGGCTAAGGTGTCTTCACTTATTGTCTCTTAAATCTTTCCTTCAAGAGGTAATTAAATTCCACATGCACACACTGGATCTCTATGAGTAAGTAGGATTAGTATGTTACCAAGTGTATTTTTTGGACCTTTTTTAGACTCTTACTCTAGTCTGTATCTCGTCTCACAATTTTTTCCTTTGGTTAATCACTTCTTCATCATAAGGATTCTAAGTTAGTTTCATATCATTCACATTGTTCTTCTACTTTGTTCAGAACATCTATGTGTATAGAATTACTTTTTTTCCATGTTTTCGAACACCTTTTTCCCCTTTCACAAACACAATATTCTCCTTCCTTTCTATCATGTGCTTTTATGCCAACTTACGCTGGGGGCATCCTTGCTTCTTCCCATAATTTCATTGGTTTACGTTCATCATCATGTTGAACCTATCCATAATGGCCTTGGGTCCCACTTCTACATGTGAAGAGTTTACCTTTGAATACTCCCACCTAATCACTGGGGTATTTTTACATCTTCACCTTTCTCATATGCACATGGCCTTATGCCTTTGTACATCCCATATATTGCTAGGGGCATCCACACTTCCTCATCTTCCTGTACATAGTTTCAGAAATCTTTCAAAATCAAAAACATTCAAATATGTTAGAAAAATAAAAAAAATTCAAATATGTTTCAGGAAACTTCTAAAAATTGAAAATCATCCTACAAAACATCACTCTTTAGTTCTCACCTGTTCATGTGTGTGACTCTTGGATCATCTTGATCTACCTCCATAAACAAAATCTAGGTAGCTTACTTCGTCTGTACTCTGGGGCACAATGAGTTACCTAGTACTATTTCGTAGTGCACATTGGTTTTTCATCAGACCGAAGTGTCCTACATTTTCCTCCTCATAAGAATCCTTGCTTAGGGCACCATCATTAACCCTTGTCGTTAATTCACATAGGTTGGAACTAAAGTTTGATAACAAAAATATTTCATCTTGTTTTTCTGTAAGGTTTCTCTTTGTTACTTTCTCATATTGCATTGCATTATGTATGTTACATGGAGTTAGGTATCTTTTACTTTCTTGTATTGCATTGCATTTTTTATGTTGCATGGATTTTGTGTTTTTAGCAATGGAAATTTGTTCGTATATGGATTTTTATGTCATACTACACTTCTGTTCATTCTTTTTAATAAGGACCGATGATGAAGATCACTAGCAATGTGATGAAAATAAATTTGATTAAAGGGCATTGGATGGATGTTAGTTCATTCCCTCTTCCTCATACTCCTTTTTATTCTATATCCCCTTTCTTCCTCACACTATTCTTTCTTCTATTCTCTTTCTATCATCTTTTAGATAATCAATCGACCTCTTCCGTCACCCTATAGACAATTGAGGGGGCATCCTCCATTCTACTCATTCTTCTTCTATCCCTTCAAAAATTTCTACTTGTTTTTACTTGTCTACTTTCTTTGAAGTGACATCGCTTATGCCACCTCAAGGAGGGGAAAATATAAACACCTAAAATATGCTTACAATTAGCATTTCATCTAATCCAAGAAATTGACGACACTTCGTTAATCAACCCTTCTTCACTCCATTCTCAGATGCCCATGCATGACACCTTCTCGGTGGCATTCATCCTATAATTAGCTTATTTGGCTAATATCTCTCTTCTTAGCTAAACATTCCTCCTTTTGACCATTTAAAACCTCCCTAGTCCTCTCTAGACCACTTCTATTTGCTTCGTAGGCTATCTATCAATCACAATTTGTTATCCAGACCCCTCCCAACTCTCAATAAGTCTTTAATCACTTGCTAATCAAATTTTAACTAGCCTAAACCCTAGTTAACTAGCCTAAACCAAGCTTAACTAAGCCTAAAGCATGTTTATCCTAATCTAATCAAAAAAAAAAATTGAGCTTTAGTCCCACATGCAACCAAATTACAAATTCTTCCAAACCAAAAACTATAAATAAAAGACTAAGCCTACCCATTCAAACACACAACTTTACATAAGCTAAAACAAAAACAACCCTAAGAAAGCTTAAGATCTCATTTGCATTAGCCAAGCTATTAAGGCATTTGATCTTGGGTCATCCACCATTAAAATAGCTTCATCTTACACCCATGATTAGGTTAGTAATGGAATAACTAAACTTGGCCATGTATCCATTTAGTGAGATTCATTCACCTTCATGGAGTAAACAACAAAATTGATTGCTTAAGTCTTTAATAGGCATATTTTATTAAGCTTTCAAGAATAGAGGTTAATGTTATTTGTTAGATTTCTTGCTTATTTCAAGTTTTAATACATGCAAATAGGATTCCTTGCTCATTTCTTATCATATGGTCCATTGAAGGACTTTGCACAAAGCTTTGGGTTTTTTCCCCATATCCGTAGCTCTTTGCAAAACCTTTCATTGAACACAATAATATAAGGACCTAATAAATTAGGTTCACATTTTCCGTTTTTTCCTGATATTTTGTTGTTTTCTTCTGATTTCATTCTATAAATGTTAGGAAATAAGAGATAAAATATGTGGAATAATCCCTCATAGAATCACAACAATAGAAACTAATATTCATAAATTATTACAGATCTCAAATAAAAGTGTAGATTAAAAAATAACACAACACAAAGAGACAATATTTAATGTGGTTCACCCAATTTGGGCTATGTCCACCAAGAATCACTTGCTCAAATTTTCTTACAAGCCACCGCTCTTTTAATACAATACCTAGATCTGTTTGGAGCTATGCTCAACAAACTCTATAGAATTCACACCCGAATTCAAAACACATCTGTAATGTTACATTATGTCTAACATATGCACAAAACCATATAAGTAGACAACTGCTTAAGTAGTGTTATAAAACCATGGGTATCAAAACCATGGGCCGAAACCATCCCATAAACCTATGGGTCAAAAATCTTGCCCATATGAGAAAACCACATTTCCCGGTATATCAAGCACGTTTTAAGGCCCAAAAAAGTGTTGTGCCCCTGAACCCCTGCCATCGGGGGCTGCCACCCCCGGACCCCCACTTAGGGCCTGACCTTGCCCCGAACCCTAGTGAGACAACTATGGAAAGTGTACATTACTCTTATTGTACAATGTTCAACACTTCCTCACATGAAATTAGGCTCCACAACCTAACAATAAAAAGGTCACCAATTTAAAATTTCCTTGGTCTTATCTTTTTTTTTTAGTTATAACAAAGTCAATTCTGATACACTTTCAAATGATCCAAGGTATTAAGCCTCTTCCCATCTAAGAGGTGATTTTTTTAAAAATGTGTCTATCTATATTAATCTTCCTTGATAAATTATTTAAATGATATTCATAAGTACAGGAGCTCGACCTCTATGGGTAACAAAACTTCAGTGCCATATATAAGTAAATAAGGTGTAGCTCCGATTGGAGTATGGAATGATGTATGATAATCGTAAAGATAAGGATAGAGTTGTGTTTTCGAATTACAACCATATTTGTTTAAATTATTCTCAAAAAAGAAATTTATCATTTTAATGTATGGTTATTCTTGGCCATTGCATTGGGGATAGTATGGAGTGGACCATTTGAGGAAGGTGTGAAAGCATTTTGATATATCTTTAACAATTCTAATTTAGAAGGATGTACCATTGTCTATAGTAAGAGAGGAAGGGATGCCAAAGCAATGAGTGAGATTGTTAAATATAAATTTGAAAATATTACTACCTATGACATAAATAAGAGGCATTACCTCCACCCATTTGGTAAAATATTCAGTAGTGGTGATTATGAATGTACGGACTTCAGAAGAATTCAACTTTAGTTTCCCTAGTAGGTCGCTTCCCCATAAGGAGAAAGGCTAAGGTGCTGTGATAAGTTGAAGTTATTGTGATGGTTCATGAATTAGATTATCATGTTGTTGACATGTCAAATACCTTTTAACAAATTTTCCAGAATTTGACTACATAGTGGGATAATAATAACCCACACATAGAATATTTTTATACATAACCATGCCACTTAGGTGTACACCATATATACCAACATATAATTTAACTAGGGTCTATTTTACTTCATCATGATTAAGACATATTAAGATAGTTCCATCATATCCTCTTAAATATATGGTGTTAGCAAGAAAAGTTTAGCATGAAGCATGTTGTGTTAGGGCTCGTTTGTTTTGATAGGTCATATTTTTCAAGAATATTTTATCATGGATAAAGGTTTAAATATCATTATATGAAGGGTTACTATGGCCAACTATTTCACATATCAAAGTGTACTTAGGAAAATCAAAATCAAGAATTAGAAGGTGTGAAATGATCAACTCATTATGCATTTGATATGGACCAATCTCGAGAAGGAATTTAATACTTTCAATAGCATCTGTTGATTTTTTTTGTATGTGAGGAAAATTTTCAAATGTGATAAGTTGAATATAACCTTTTAGGTTATAAACTATGTGATTATAGGGTATTGATATTTCATCCTTTACTTGATAGCCATTATTGACTTGATTGATGACAAAGAGGGAATATCCATAAATTAGCAATTCCTTTAGATTTCATGAAATAACAAACTTAAGACTGACTATAAAAAATTCAGATTTAAAAAATTGTTATTATAAAGGAAACTAATTTAAAACTATATCATAATAACATCACGATTTGGCGTGAGTAGTATAATTCATACACTTGATTCGTGGATGTTACATGATTCATCAAAATATAGAGTCTAAGTAGGTATTACATCAACATATAAGAGTTTTTCATCTAGAAATTTAAAGTGAAGAGGTTCTAAATAAGGTAGTGGTGTTATAATAAGCTAGTCAACAAGGTTTTATCCCTTGATGGTTTTTTATTGACAAATTCAATGTAAAATTTACTAAGCAGAACAACGCAGGTAGAAATTCTTATAGTTAGTACATGTCTAGATAATTGATATTTGAGTGGATCTATTTTTGCGATAAGATTAGTTGTATGATTGAGAAAATAATGATGTATCTTGTGAAATGTGAAAGCTATGACTGAGCATACCTTATCGACTTGTGAATACTTGATTTCATGATCAATCAATGTCCTACTAAGATAGTAAACTTCTTCTTTTCATTGATCATTTTTTGAGCCAAGAATAAACCTATTTAAATTATATAATATAATTATAAAGAAGTATTTTTTATTCTGGAATAGGTGGCATGAGTATCAAAGGATTTGATAGATAATATTTCATCTTAGAGAAATAATCTTGACATTCTTAATTCCATTTTTTTAATTGGTAAATACTTTTGAAGGGACTATACCCTGTTTACATAGGGGGCCTGAATGCCAGATAAAACATGAAGAGGTTCCACAAAAAATGATCAACATCCATAATAGGTGTTAAACCCAACAATAACCGAGAGAGAGTTACTAAAGAAAAGCAAAATAGAGTGTGCACTGTAACAAAGCAGCCAAAAAACAACAAAAAAAGCAAAAAGTACGATGAAAAGTAGCATCTGCAATGAAGACCTCCTTTACTTCTTGGCAAATCTGTTAATTCTGGACTTAATGGATTACAGTGAGGTGAAAAGAGCCACTGTTTTCATGTGTGTGGGGTCCTTAGCATCCAAATTTTCTATGGTTTGACTTCTTTCCTTGTCCGTTCCCCAAAGAGTGTCCAAGATCTCACTAAGCATAGAAATGCTACGAACATGTTGTTCAAGGAAATCATTGATTGCATTAAAAATTGCCATGTTGTGATCATGGTGATCCTTTGCTATCCCCAGATGATTGTCTAAGGAGTTTATATTTTTGTAGATGTCCTCAACTTGCTTATTTCCAAGGTCAGTATCCTTATCCATCTTCCTTTTGTCTTTTTGATTGGTCAAATGCTACAATTCTTCTTTTAGTTGCATCATTTCATTTTCCAAAGCTTCCAACCTTTGGGAAGTAATTTTTTCCTCTTTTTGTAAGGTATCTTCTTGGCCTGCTCTACTGATGTGTAATAAGTTTTTGAAATCTTATAAATCCTGATTGCTACGAACAACTCTGCTTGAAACATGGATGTTCAATTTGGGATTCTTATGGTTCTTTGGTTTAGGCTTGATCATGGTGGAAGGAAAGAGTGGAATGATGTTGGGGGATGATGGGAGACTATGGTATTTGGAAACACAGAGCTTGTGCAACAAAAGGATAAGGCCTTGATGTAGGGGAATAGCCTGGGAATGCTTCTGGAAATCCAAGATGGAGCGTTTGAGGGAATTCAAAAGATAATGTGGGAAACAGACAGTAATTTTCCTATGGAAATGGTTTAGGAACACTAGGTGCTTAATAGGAACTGTAACATATCTCCCTTCCAAATAGATATACCTGACCATCATTCAGGTGATTTCATCAAAGGGAGAGGGGGTAGAACTTACCCTCAATCCCGCAATAACAAAAACCATCTCCTCATTATCAGTAGAGAACTTCTTCTCCTCAACATTTTTGTCAATCCTCTTATTGAAGAAACGGAAACCGTCCATATCCAGGCCTATAGCTTCAGCTATTATCTCTTCATTAATAGTGATTTTATGTCCTCCATACTCCACTTTTCGATCTTTCCAATCCAGAGCAAACTAGACCGAAATTCTTTGATCGTGTCCTTGAATTCGATCAATGAATTTTTTGATTCTGCCCTTCTTGAGGAGGTTCCATAGCTCCTTGTTGCTCTTCCATTCTAGGTCACTGGTGGTTTCTAATTGGCACGGGGCTCCTCCCATTTTTTCCTCTATGAAATTATTGCAACTCTTGTCCTCAAAATCCTTATTTGAATTGTTGTTTGAAATGCAGTTATCTTTCTACCTGTCCCAGATTTTAAGAGTTCTTCCCACTTGTTGGGAGTAATGAAAGTTAATGTGGCCGTAGCTTACATAATATTTCCCACAAGTGCAATATTTTATCCCCTCTAAAGCCCACTTCAAGTTATCATTATCCTTACTCCATACTTGAGTGCCCATAAATATTTTCTTTAATGCTTCTTTTTACCTTCTCAAGGATGTGATTATTATCCCATTATTATTATCCCAAATAATTAGATTATTATTTATGCCATGATTAGACAATGCATCAGCAATCTTATTTCCCTCCTGGTATGTATTCTTGATTCAGATATTTTTGAAGGTTTAACAGATGCTTATAGATTCCATGATGAAATCCTTGATATTCCAGCTAAAAGGAGAAGATTGATTTAAATGATTAATGATGTTTAGTGAGTCTCCTTCTAGAATAATATTATGAATGTTATGTGTCTAAGCAATTCTAAGCCCCCATAGAGAACCCAAGGCTTCAACATAATGGTTATTTTGTATCCCCATTTTGCTAGCATAGGCAGAAATCAGACGACCTCTATGGTCTATAATCACTCCTCCCCCTGCAACAATCCCAAGATTACCTTTAGAAGCCCCATCGAAGTTCAGCTTGTGCTAGTTGAGATCAGGAGGGTTCCACTGTATCAAAGACTTGTCAATACTAGAAATAATACCATTCTGAATATTATCAACTCCAATCTTCCAGTTGGAAAAAATATGCTCTTCATTTTCAGAATAATTCTTGTTCTTGGGAGGTTTGAATCTTTCAATGTTCTCTTTGAAAATATTAGTAACCTTAACAAAGCTAAGCTTGCAATGCTGTTTAATATTTCTAAAAATGATGTCATTTCTATCTTTCCATATCCTCCAAATATTATGGGGCATTACCAATTTCAAAATTCTTCGCGCAACACAGTGTTTAAAAGGAGGGTTCCATTGGGTCCAAAAATGGATGAAATCCTTTGGCACAACCCAGTAAACATTGAATTTATAAAAGGAAAAACTCTAGATTTTAGTGGCATACTCACAATGGACTAACATGTGTCTGATATCCTCGGATTATTTTTTACAAAAGTGACATCTATTTGGCATTATGAAACCTTTTCTTATCAGGTTGTCATTGGTGAGAATTCTACCTTTGAGATCAAGCCAAAAGAAAAAATTTATTTTGGGTGTAAGCTCAGCCATCCAAATCCTGCTCTAGTTGAACTCGCTCTGACTAGTTTCAAAGAAAGAATTATATCTAGATTTAACAGAGTACTCTCCATCAATAGAGTTGTTCCAGACCAATTCATCCTTAACATCAAGCTGAATTAAGGGGATAAGGTCCAAATAATCTTGCAAATAGGACATCATGTGGTTCAGATCATCTCTGTCCCCAGAGAGTGTTTTCCATTTCTTCTTGTTGCCATCGCTGTCTATGTAATCCATGATTCTAATACCATACTTTTGTTCAAGGTTGTCTTTGAATGCTCCAAATATTTCAATAAGACTATAGTTAGACTAGTTATCCCCCCAAAAATTTATATCTCTGTCATTCCCCACTTTCCATTTACTTCCTTGTTTAATGAAATTCTTGATCTAAACTAAATTATTCCAGAAAATGGATCCATAAGGAAGATGCTCTTCCTAAAGAAAATAAATGGCTGCCTGTTGATTAAGGTATTTGGCCTTAATTAGTTCAATCCGGGGTTGTTTCTCTGAGATCATTCTCTAGCCCATTTTTGCAATTAGAGCCCCATTCATTTTTTTGATGTCTTTTATACCCAGACCCCCAATTATTTTGGGAGTACATACTTGGTCCCAAGATACCAAGTGATATTTGAATTTATCCTCCATTCCCTGCCATAAAAATTGCTTCTGAATCCTCTCAATTTTTTCTCTGAAGATAGAAGTGATATTATAGAGAGACATGATATAAATAGGCAGATTCTGAAGAGTGATTTTTATGAGCAGACACTTACCAGCACTTGACAGAATGGCTCCTTTTCACCCAACCATTTTCTTTTGGAATCTTTCCAACAGGTCATTCCAGACTTTGGTTGATACTTTTTTAGTACCAAAGGGGAGCCCCAAATAAGTAGTGGGGAGTGAATTGATTTTACATCCCAAAATTTTTCCATTCTTAATTCTATTTCAATTATACATCTTTCTTGAGTAACTGATTCAAATGATGGAATTTTTCTACTAGTTGCGATATGAAGTGTTTGATAGATTTTATTTTACATTTAATACCTTGTAATTATAAAATATTTTATGGCAGAGGAATTTCCATTACATACATTAAATTTTTGGGGTCAACTGTGATACCTCATCTTAAAAATATGAAACTGAGTAGTTTTCCTGAAGTTACAAAAAATAAACACTTGTTTGGATTCATATAAACTTTTTATTCATGTAACCTTTCAAAGATACGTCTCAAAAATATTCGATTATATACTCTTTATTTCAAAATTTCTAGGATATCATCTACATATTCTTCCATAATGTCATGTATTATGTCATGGAAGATGACTGTCATGTCTTGCTAATAAGTGGCTCTTCCATTCTTATAGACAAAAGGAACGACCTTGTTTCAAAACATACCACACATTGTAGTAAATGTTGTTTTAGGTTGATCCTCTTCAACAAATTTGATTTAATTATATATTAAAAAACATCCATTTAGGAGATCATTTCATGGCTTGTTGTAGAATCAATGACTATGACGATAATTGGTAATGGGAAGTTTTCTTTTAGAAATGATTTGTTTATGTCACAAAAGTATGCATAGATTATGATAACATGGATATTCTTCGTTACCGATACAATATTCGATATACATTATGAGTAGTCTATAGGTATGGTGAAATCTTATTCTAATAATTTTCTTTAATTTTTCTCTAATAAGTAATGAAACTTCAGGATGCATCTTTTTGAAATTTCATTTGAAAATATTTACTTCCAGATGAACTACAAGATGCTAAACTACAAGGGAAGGATTTAATCTTGGCATATCCTTGTATGTCCATGCAAATATATCTTGTAATTTAATGATTAGTGTTTTAAATTATTCTATTTCAGATTTTGTTAAGCTCACGCTGAGTTCTAGGATCTTAGGATGATCACGTGTACCAATATTCATGTTGGTGGTGTTTTCTACTAGCATATTTGATGTATTTTTTTCTTGAATATATGTTATAGCTTAATGTAGATCCTTTGATTTTTTATGTTATTTGAAGGAGATTCCCCTCTCTCTAGTTCCTCAGATAGGTTTTCACTAGGAGATACGTACTTTTACTTTTTATAAAATTAATTGTTTTCTTAAATAATGCCTAAACGAATTTTTCACCATGAGAGATTTTATTTATCATTTTATTTTTTTATGATTTTCCTATTGTTTTGGACTAGGTTGTTATAGTTCTTCACCAAAATAAACATACAAATTTATTTGTATAATGAATCCCTTTTGATGATTGGAAAGGGGAATATGTCTTGAGTCCCGACGAAATCTTCGATGAATTCAATATTTTGAAAGAAATCCATAGATATGAGATTTTTTTGGTCCTGAATGATGATACAACGGTGTATGATGTCAAATTCAATGGTATGGATGGAAATTTATTTGAATGAAATAGTTTTTTCTAAGTCACCAAAGAGGCTATGTGTGCAACATATCTCAATATCCGAGTCATTATCCTCACCACTAGTCGTTACATCAAATATAAGAGGCTATTTTAAAAATATTTCAAAACCTAGGCCATGACAATAAATATTTTCTATGTATTCAATTGGATCAAGATGACCTTTTTCATTTTTATTGAGTCTTATTCCTTTTCACTACATGTTTATCATCTTTTTATGTGCTTTAATGTAATTAAGATATTTTTAGCATGTTTCTAGCTTATCTTCGTATAACCAAGAGTCCATAGAACCTTGGATATGTTCATTTGTTATATATATATAATGAGAGGTACCAAGATTGTAAGTGGATGCTTCAATGAGATGGGGAGCATTGGGATTACCATAGCTTCATAGAGATAAAGTAAATTTACAAATATGAAAGGTATTCTAAATTTCATAATTTTTTATACCTTTGTTAATGAATTTAAATTCAGTTAGGTAATTATATGTAAAAGGTTGAAGTTGTGAAAGGATCTCTTGATAAATGCAGTTTTTTTCTATGAAAGGAATGATATAAGGAGATGTAGATCTATATGTATAAGAGTAGTAATTTTTGATCTTGTATCTCCCCACTAAGAGCTTGCAATATTGAAATGGATTAATATCAGTAAGTAAGTAAGAACTTTACCTTCGTAAGGAAAATTTATACACTAATAGTAGGTATAAGGCATAGCTTACATAACATTAATCCATGAACATATAAGGACAATGTTATATAAGGTTTTGACATCTACAACATGACAGAGGGTATCCAGCTTTTAAGGCCAAACTTTTATTGATAACATAATAGTGTAAAAATATTGTCTCTCACTATTATCATAACCACGAATAGAGATGATATTAGTTTACAGTATTTATCGATTATGACCGAGGAATCTTAACAATTTCATGGAACATATATTCAGGGTTTATCCATTATCGATAAGCACCCTTTTTATTTTATGACTGCTAATGAATTCTTCAATATATAATGAAATTTTATTTTGGATCTTTGGGTTCAAAAATGTATACAAATAAAAACTACATAACCAAAGAAACAAAGAAAATAAAGTCAAACCAGCTCCTTCGTATTTCCATATAACCTTTGATGAGATCGCTAAAGCTTGGAATGAAGCACCTAGATTATTGAATATCTTGATAAAGTTTTTGTTTTATGCTCCAAAAGAGTTCCTAATGGTGTTAGTGTAGGTGCACACTTTGTTTTGCATAAAAATGCATGTTGGAGAAAATTGCTAATTTTTTTTCCAAATACATGAGAAAAATAAACACTTTCTTGCAAAGAAAAACTTACAGATGGATGTCTACATAATCTATCACTTTGATACCATGAAAGGAAAGATAACTAAATCTTACCAATCCAAGAACTAAAATGCTAATCAAACACCACGATCAATAACATGAAAGAAATTTTCCATAATAATTTTAAATAACCCTTTGCAAACAAATGAGCAGAAATATCATATATTATTATGGAACTCAATGAAATACAATGAGAATGTGCCTTGATTATATATGAAATGAATAACAATCTAAGAACCAGTCAAGGTCATAGATCAAACCATAAATCAAGGAAATAACTAGTCATCAGAAAAAAGTCAAGACCATATATTTAGAAAAGAACTACACATCAAGGATCTAGTTGTTAGGTATAGTTATTTCCTTGATCTATGGTATTAACTAGTTCTTTCCTTGATATATGGTATTGAATAGATCCTTAAGGTCTAGTTCTTTCCTAAATCTATGGTCTTGAATAGTTCTTTGATGAGTAGTTATTTCCATGATTTATGGTTTGATCTATGACCTTGACTGGTTCTTAGATTGTTATTCCTTTCCTATATGAGGAAGGCTCATCCTCATTGTATTTCATTGAGTTCCATAATAATATATGATATTATTGCTCATTTGTTTTCAGAGGTTTATGTAAAGTTATTTCTTTCATCTTATTGATCATGGCGTTTGATTAGCATTTGAGTTCTTGGCTTGGTACGATATGGTTATCGTTCCTTTCAAATGGAAGTATATTTCATCTTTGAGAAAAGGGATTGAATGACTAATTGGATTATAGATTTGAGATCAATTGGGTAATGTAAACAATGTGTGAGATTTAATGATAATCCAACACAATGATGATGCACTTCTCAGAGTCTAAAAATATGATAACTGGAGAAGAATGAGTTATGATTTATAGAGGAGGAATGATTCCTTGATATTTATAATTATCTTGTTTTATCTATAGTTAGTTGAAGCAAAATTAAATTGTTTAATTGATTTCCTAATGTATAGGAGGCTTTTTTTCTACTTTTAGCTTATATGAATGAGTTATTTTTGTGTTTTTTGAAGCCGACATATGATTTTTATTATTTTTACCTTTTGCATTTAAATATTAAGTCATGTATTTTGTTTTATTCACATAAAAAATGATGTAAGTTTTATATTTTGGAAAGATTTGATTTACTTTTAGAATGCCATGTTTTATGAGAGATATGTTGAGTTAAGTAAAATGCATGATTTGATTTAATATAAAATTTCCTCTTGCATATATTTAATTTATTTCTATTTATGTAGTTAAATTGAGATGTTAATTTGGAAAGTGGTATTAATTAATTGGATAAGAGGTGAGGTAGAAATAGATAATGTAGGATTTATTGAATTATTTTGAGATTTAAAATTAGTTAATAAATTTAACTAATTGGATAGGGAATGATTAATAAGAGTGATATTATTAATTAATTAATCCTATGAATGGGATATGAATGTAATAGGGTCCGTAGTGTGAATATTAAATAATTTTGGAACATGTGTAAGCAATATGAATGATTAGAGGGAATTGTGGGAATGATAAAAGATTATTTGGGACAATGTAATGGAATTCTCTCAAAATTTGTAACATAGTGAAGTATATCAAAAGTGGTCTAAAATGGATGTAATGTTCCGTGAAATAATTATATTAGAGGTTTATAATGTGTAATGTGATATTTTAAGGTGTTTACAATGATAGTTTGATATGGCCAATAAAAAGTACAAATTGATAATATTGTTTGTAGTCTCTGATTATGAGCAACCCCACATTCAAGTTATGAAAAAATGAAATATGCATGAGACAATATGAGCACAATGTATGATTCCTAAAACAAGAATACCATTATGAATTTTTAGATTCAATTACATACACTGAAATTCATGGTAAATGAGAAACTGCAGGATTTCTTAGAGAGAGTTGCAACATTTAGGGATTATCTTCTAGATATGGGAGAGGATTTTTCCAATAAAACTATCATGCCCATTATTCTTAGACTACTTCCCCATTATTACTACATTATTGTGATAACAATTAATTTTCAGATCATACCATTAGTTTTGAGATGCTAGTGAATTTTCTATAGAAAGAAGAGGTAATTTACAAAAAATATGAAGAAGAAGAGAAGGAACTATATTCTCATCAGAAAGGTAAGGGAAAATAAATATCTTCCCAAAAGTCCCACGAAAAAATCTGTAATGGGAAAAAAAAAAGTAATTTCCTATCTAAAAAAGTTGAGTAAGAAAGGTTCATCAGGCAATTTTGGACTTCCAAATTAGCAATCAAAATAGGGATATTCACACTACAAGTAAGGGAAGGAAAATGGAAACTGGTGAAAGAAACTCCATCAAAAAGGAAATGTAGCTAAGAAATAATACCATTCAAATGACGAGGAATTCTTGTACATTGTTTATTCTAGTGAAGAAACCACATCATATAGTACTATTTGGTATGGTTATTTGGGAGCCGCTCGAGAAATGAATGGATACATAGAATGGATTACCACTATATGAGACATGCCTATTGTAAGAAAAATTTATTGGGGGGTGAATCGGTCCTACAAATTTATTACTTCACTTATCATTAGTTGTAGCATCCATTAACATCCATTCAATCATATACATTCAATAAAAGCTTATTAAGTGTGCACCATACATTCAAATGAACATATCATATGAGAGAGAGAAAATATACACAAGATGTAAGTGGTAAACCATCATGGGGAAGAAAATACACTAAAAAAATTTTAGATATTACTCACATTAAATACTCAATTGAATATTACTCATCAAAAGAGTTTTCTTTAGTGAGGCACCAACCCCTAAACCCTTATTGATATTAATCACAAAAAGATAGTCATATGAATGTGAATCATCATAATAGATTTTTTAGAATTATTACCATGAAAAATATTCTAATGTCACATCTTATTGTGATCCTAAAATTCATCTCATAACACCTTCGAACCACGTAAAACTTCTCTCCCCTTCAACTCACACATTCATGATATTTCATGGACTCATTTGGCTTCAAACCCTTACACTCATATTATTTAATGTTATTAAAAAAATCAAACATCATCAGGTATTTTTTTATTCCCTTAAACAAATTTCACTTTCTCATGTTAGTCACATTTTCCCTCCCTGCATAACTAGTTTAAAAATGAACTAAAACAAACACTTTATATGTTTCTCATCTCATAAAAATAACATAATTCAGTCCCTATCAATGCTCAAGACTAATAAATCCTTAAAATATATCAATAAATTCATTTAAATTAATGAAATGGATCCATATAGGTTGGCCGTGTACCAAGGCATCCAAACAAGCCAAAAATGATTCAAAACCCCATCACCTAACTCATCAAAGACCAAAAAAATCATCACCATGATTATTCAATCATCCAAATGCATCACAGATGTAAAATATGACATTAAAACAACATAAATGATTGCAAATTATCTTTCACCATTAACATTATTCATAATGCTAACAAGAAGGTTCATATCCTTCACCAAACAATTGTTTCTAGGAACCAGTAATCACCTATGGACCTCTAGATCACACTATAACACCTCAAATATGTCATGTAATAACTCATTGGAAATCCCATAACATGTATATAATATCCATGCTTTCTATTTCTCATTAAGATTCCATAGATGCACACCACACTCACTTTCCTGTTCACAAAATTGAGTTTCCCAAAATGTAGTTTTAGAAACTCAATTGGTTTTCACCATTCATAGTAGTTTAAAAACCTAAAAAATACTTAAATACAGAAAAAATTCATCCTTTTTAGTTATAAATTGATAGAAACCATAAAATAATCCAAAAATAGAGACTTATACCCACATCTTATAGCGAGAGCAATCATATCCTAAAAACATACAACCTTATTCTTCACAAAATGAGTTTGTCGACCTATTAAAACTCATCATTAAGATATAAAAAATACACCATTATAATTTTATCTTAATCCTCTTTCCATAACATCTTTTATTTCCTCGAAACTCTAAGTGTAGGTCTTAAACCAGGTCCATATTTGTAACTGCTCAGTTAGGCTTCTAGGGATTAAGAACCAAGCTTAAGACCAACTTATTCCATCACCTCAAAAATCATTCCAAGCTTAAAAATTAATGGAACACCCTTATACATGTTTCCTAAGAGCTCAAAAAACTTCAACAATAATTAATAAATGTATAGTAATGACCAACCTCATGAAGCTACTCAACACCATGCTTAACAAAACATCTTCCATATTTTACCTTCAAAGATCAGGTCTGATTTAACAAAAAAAAACTAAGTTAAAAGCTAACTCCAAAGTCATATGTGATTAAAAAAATGCTAAATAACTTCTTGCATATAAATGACACAAGTAATAACATAAATAAGTATAAAACCTTCAGTGCAAGAAAGGGAAATAAAAACTCAAATGATTCACACTATCCCTGGGATTATTTTAGACCAGGAGACTTATGAACAAAAAAAGACTATCAAAACTGAGCATAGAAAATCTTAGAACTATTAGATTATCTTCGAATAGGGTGCCCAGTCTGGGTCAAGGGTGTCAAAGTACTAGATACCCTTGTTGGGTTACTGTGATTGCACAAGAGCTTTGAAAGTAGTTTTTTCTCTTTCACACAAGTGTCTCTAACCTTCACTTCTGGTCACATGTATATCGCTAGAAGATCATAAAATTTACTTTTAACCTACAAATATAAGATGGACTATAAAACCCTAAAATTACATTAAATCTAAAAAAAAAGATGTAAAATGAGGACTCAAACTAATTTGGTATTCACCTGACTGAGTGATCTAACAACTGAGTGCTACACTAATTTTTATAATCCATGAAGTTCTTGTTTGTGTGTGTAATAATCGTAACTTAGGAAGTACTTTCGGAAGTGTGTGTGATAGTGGGTGATAGATAGATGTATCAATGTAAATAGATGTGTGCATGAAAAAATTAAATCCACTTCCTATATGTTTATGCAATAAATGCAGTCCCTTATCCTTTAAGTGAAAGATAGATGGATGTGTTGATGCTCTTAGAATTCCTTTTCATGTAACCTTAGGTAGTGATAATAAATGTTTAGTGTGCACCGAGAAGGATGGGGGTACCTGAGTATTTTCATTTTGTCTAGATGTTGGTGTCCGAAGCCATAAAATATAATTAAATGATATACAGACGAGGTTGTAGGGTGTCAAAGACTGAAAATAAAATAAAAAAACAAATCAAAGAGGACAAAGGTAGCTGTCAATTGTTATTTTTCTCACTTAAGTATCATGTGAATAATAATATGTGATTCAGAATTATAAATGTACCGAAGTACATGATTTTGTGTCTACATTTTCCCCCACTTTATGTTGTGAATACTCAGTAACATAAAGTAGTTTATAATGTACATACCTTTTTCCTTGTAGATCGATGGAGAAAGTGTGCTGAGGAGACAAGTGAAAGTGTGAAGTGATAAAAATGAAGCATGGAAGCTAAGAAAGAGGAAGTGACCCTAGGTGAGAAATCCTTTTTTTTGTATGGTGTTTTACTTATTGTTGTTGTATCTTGTTTTTGTGATTTGTGACTACTACTTATTGTAAGGACGGACCTACCAAAAGAATAGAAAAAGAGGAGTCAAATTCATGTATACGATAAATCTAATTCAAGTATGTAAAAGTTTGGAAAACATATGTAAATATGTGTGAAAAATAGTAAAAGGAAAGTGTGCACCCAATCTGTGAAGATTGTAAGAGATAGAAAATGTCCTGAACTGTTGTAGTAGAGTGATTTTTCTGGGCGATCTCACACTAAGAGAAATGTTTCTGGCTGATCTCTCATGAAAAATGAGTTTTTTTGGAAATTTCACGCCAAGTTTGATTTTTAGGGGAAATCTCAAGCAATGAAAGAAGAGTGTTGGGGAGAGAGGTCTAGTGTTATTCTCCATCCATGACTACTTCCTGAATTATACACCACTACAAATGGTGTGATCCATGTTTAATTTCATGTTGTCCCATATTCTTCTATGTTTAAAAAGAGATAGTAGTAGATTGCATGCATTATGATTGCTAGATGAATTTTCCTATACTGAGAAAACTGATCTATAAACTTGTGCTAACTGTTCTAATATGAGAAGATAAATATAACTAACCCTTGGTCATAGGTGCTAAGGAAAGGTTAGGAGCACCCAGGAGCTAGTGTATGTATCTATGTGTTTGCATCTATGTTGAACCAATGACCCAAGTCAGGATCTAGGCCATTTTTTAAACTAGAGACTATTTTTATTTTGTATTGTGCATACATATGTAGATCTTTGGTCTACTGTATGGGGTGACTTATATTCTAAATGCGTACCCCCATTTTTTGGTGCCTGTGACGTCATTAGGAGAATATGGAGCAAAGAAGAGGAATAGATGGTGATCTAAAACTGTAACCCTGCAAGGGGAAGGAATGTGTAAGGTAGAAACTAAGTCACATGCAAACAAATTAGCTAGAAATATGTGTGGGTTGAAAAATTAGCTATCATATAATATAAAATATTGTAACAAGCAAGTAGATAAGATAGACTGTGATAATATGGTTTCATACATGGGACATCACTCATAATTTCACAAGACAATCAAGGATGAAGAATCCAAAAGCACATAAGTAAACAGTGAACAAGAAAGACATAAGGAAAATCCCGTAAACAATGGTATATAGTGGGAAAAAATGGAAAATAAAAAGAGTAAGAGATAACCATGGTGGAAAATAGTTCTTGCAAGGAAAATACTACATAAGAAGAACCCATTAACATGTTAGAACTATTGTATGGATTAGTGTAAATTAGTTTTCTAGTAAGAGTAGGATGTAGTATAAAATGAAACAATAACACATGTGATGTGTAAAAGTAGAAATGTAGATTCCCCATGAGCCTTGGTGGGACTGATAAGAGGTATAACTCTAAGATTCATTGTTGTGTGTGAAGATATATAAGAAGTATGCATTCACAACTAAAGACAAAGTGAATTTTTATGTATATATATAAAATGTAATGACATACTAGATATTCAACTAACTTAGTAAGAAAACTATAATATGTGAGTAAAAGTAAGCAATCATAAGTGAAACCAATATATGTAACATATTATGTTTAAGTGAGATGGAATTAAATTAATAGTGAATATGATAGGGGAAGCGTTCCCCTTGAGTGGATGTGTATGATTATGTATGATATGAGGTTTATTTATAAAATACCCCTCAATAGTCAAGAATAAACCATTGAACAAGAGTGTGTCATTGGAAAATGGTTTGAACATTTACATCAGAAAGATATGATCATGAATCATATAGTGTAAAAGTTGAGGTTCATTTCAGATTTATACCCTTAGTAGTCGAGTATGAACCATGGAACTAGAGTACGTTATAGGCTTGTGAATGCAGTGTGTAAAATTATATGACAGGAAGATATATCGTGAATGTACAAAGTGTATATGATGTTTGATATTAGATGCTAGAAAGAGATGTGAATGCTCAAAATTTAAATTGTGTAGTGCGTGAGGTTCATAGATGTATTATGTCCTCAAAAATTAAGTGTAAACATTAGCATGAGAGTGATTCATAGGGTATTGATGGTACAAAGTGTATTAAGTTGTGTTAGATTGACTAGAAAGATGAAGTATGAAGTATGAAGCATAATGATAGAAATGATACAAACCTAATGATGTAAATAGGAGGGGGGAGAAGTAAGGATGATTCCCTCCAAGTGTATGCTATGTATAAGAATCAATTAAAATCATCTACGAGATCATAATTTTCATATCTAAAGCTAAACAGAGAGGCATTAGAGACCTACTAAGCAATAATATGGGGGTGATTATGTAAAGAGACATTATCGCGTAAATTGTAAATTCCCATTGCATGTTCTTCATCAATGAAAGATGGTAATGGACAATGGTGTTCATAACAATGTGTAAAGTTATGTGAATATCCAAGAAATGAATCATTACAAATAGAAACATGACCAAAAGTCATGGTAAATGTGATATTAATATGTTTAGGATCCAAAGTGCAACCAAAGTAATCAAGCCAAGACTGCCCAAGTGTAAGTGGAGAAGTGCATGCAACAAAGATAAATAGATTAAAAATGCAGAGGCCATAATCCATAGTGATGAAAAAAAAATCCATGATAGAGGTGAGGAGAATGATGTGGAGGAAGGAGATAATAGAATGTGAATCCCAACTGATCTAAACCATCATGCGTGTAAAAAATATCATAACTAGTGGGAATAAATGGAATGTGGTTACAATAAGAGTTATGTATGAAAAGTGTGCATGTGACAGGATGTATTGTCTAAGAATATTGTGATTAGGTTGGTGATATGATGTCTACTGTATTGATATAAAAATGAAAACGTAACATAACATTAGTGGAAGGCGGTTTATTGACTTGATATTAACCAAGTCTAACAACAACAAAAGTACCATTGAAATATGACTCATTTATCTCTAAAGAATTAAAGTTAAGATTACAAAACGTATCATAAGTAGTTTCCATACCATCAAATTCTTCATTATAATCATAAGTATTGGCATTTTCGTGATAGATAACATCATCAAATATATTTGGAGGAGCAGAGGAATATGTAGGAGAGAGAATTCTCAATAGGTAGAATAGTTTTAAGTATAGGAGTAGACAAGGTGGGTAAAATGATATCAGTAATATGAATTGGAATGGATGGTCCACTTAAAGTGCTGGAGGAAGACTGTGGAGCACTAGATTTTCCAACATCATAAGTACCAATATTGATATAATCAATATGATGTGATGGGGGATGATGGGCTTAGAAGTAACAGGTTCTATGTGACAAAAATTGAATGGATTTGGGTTAGAAGAAATGGTATGCTCATAGCCATAATGTAATAATTTAACTCATTAATGAAGTGTATAAGGGAAAAATCACATTTCATGAATCCATGGTCTACCCAAAAAGATATTAAACTAAAAGGATGCATCAATAAAAAATAATACGATAGGAATGGTGTTAGGCCAAAATTATATAGGTAAAGTAATAGTACCAAGACATGTGCGAGTGGTGGAATCATAACCACAAATAAGATTAGAATTTGTTCGTATTTATATTTTAAGTAATATTGATTTTCACAAGAAGGGAAGTGAGCAAATTATATTTATAAAAGATCCATTATAAATAAGTAGACACTTGATACAAGGAATACTAATTCTAGCGGTGATAAGAAGAGGTATACGTGGATTGTCAATAGAAGATTGTGGAATATCCTCATAATTAAATTTTATAATATGTGGTATATTTTTAAGGGACATGAATGAGATGTTGCTTTCAATGTGATTGGATTTAAGGGTTGATTATAATGTTTGAGAATAATTGGGTGCACTATGTAATGAATCATAAAGAGATGTTTTTGCTGGTGTATTCTTAAACTTCTCTTTGATATCATAACCCTTATAATTAGTGGTATGAGCTAAAGAACTGATAGGTGATGGATTAGAAACATGTTGAGCCATAGGAAGATGAGTGTAGAAAGTGGTGAATCTATTGATTGTAGGATTAGTCATAGAATTAATGAAGTGAGGAGGATGTTGAGTACAAACTTTCAAAAAATAAACAGCAATAGTAACCATGCTAAAAAACTTAGTTGGGGTGAAATAAGGATAAAAAGATCGATCCATGAACTAAGAAGAATAAGAGAAATTTTGATACATGATCAGAAGGTAAGGTTGGAATGGAAGGGTTCACCAAATGATTTAACAAAAATAAACTAAGTGTTAAACCCTAATTGTAGCGTCACGTGTGATAAATAAATGCTAAATAACTTCTGGAATATAGATGGAACTAGTTATAACATTAACAATTATAAAACCCTAAGGAAAAGAGAGGGAATGAAATAATTATCTACTTTGCACTATCCCTGAGACTATTATGGATTGGAATATTGATGAATAGAAAAGGTAGACTCTCGTAACTTAGCAAATAAAATCATGGAACTGTTGTATGAGCCTTGACTAGGGTGACTAGACTGTGTTAGGAGTGCCTAGGTATTGGAGATATCTGATGGATGCCTATGACTACAAAATAGCTCAAAAACTAGTTTTTCATGTGTCACACAAGTTTCACTAACCTTCACTTCTTACAACCTTTATGTCATTGGATTATAACTGGATTCACTTGTAACCTTCAAAGAAAATATGACCTACAAAAACCCTCAAAATACATCAAATCCCAAAAATAAAAGATGCAAAATAAGGATTCATAGTGACCCTAGTGGTCACCCAATTGAGTGAGCTTACAACCAAGCGTCTCACTACATCTCAAACTCCATGTATTGTTTTTTATGTGTGTGTGTGTGTGCAATAATCATTCCCTAGGATGCCCTTGCACAAGTGCATGTGATAGTTTTCAATAGCTAGATGAATCAATGTAAATAGATGTGTGGATGGAAAAATCAACTCCCCTTCCTATGCGTGTATGTATAAAATGTAATCCCTTGTCCCCTGAGTGAAAGATAAATGGATGCCTTGATTCTCTTAGAATTCTTTTGGATGTAACATTAGGTGGATATAATTGATGTTTAGTGTTTATCCCTTTATTAGGGTCACATAGCTTTGTATTTATATGATTCCCTTAGTTGAATTTTGCAATTGACAACTGGAAGGTTGTCCCATAAGAAAATAAGATGCCCAAAAGATAAAAGATACCCAAAAGAAATGAGTAAGAAATAAAAGGGTCAGGGGCACCCACAAGGACGGGGGTGCCTGGGTGTTTGTGTCATGTCTATGCATTGGTTTCCGAAGCCATAAAATATAAGTAAATGAAATACCATCTAGGTTATAGGGTGTAAAATACCATATAGAAAACTAGAAAACAAAGTAAAGAGGCCAAAGGTAGCTATCAATTGCTACTTTTCTCACTTAGGAGTCATATAAATATTAATATGTGATTAGGAGCTAGAAATGTACCCAAGTCTGTGATTTTGTGTCTACAAGGTCATAAATTTCTCATCCGTTATAAAAAATAAATTTTTATGTTTCACTACAAATCTCTTGGAGCCAAGATCATAACTAAACTGTAACCAAGTCTCAACTCCACTTTTACCATAGATTGCTCTTAATTGCCCCAAAAATTAGTCTTCGTAAATAGAGAACACTTTTCCCTCTAGGATGGTAACCATGATATTAAACTATCATGGACATCTAGTACAATTCTAAGGCCAAAAACAATGTCAATTTATTTCATACCTTATTTGGACAACTTTTTTGCAAACTAGAATTATCCAAAAATAATCATTTTGAGTTGGGCTCACATATAGTCACTAACACTACAATATCTTTATGGAAATATGTAGGCCTCCTTTAACATCTCCAATCCTAAATTTCTCAATAAGAATAAAAACAGACTCATTATACTCCTTTTTCTCCTAGTTTCTTTGATCTAGGGTTTCAAATAAACTTATCTTATTAACAATCGTTCAGAAAAATTTGATAATAATGTATTCATGAAAATATTACCTATGAAAATAACATGAAATTAGCACCTATTAGTTCCACAATATAACTAAATATATCATAAACATCAAGATGCGAGCTTAACTAGATAAAATTTTACAATAATGCATTAATCAAACTAACATTACTATGTTACCTCTACTTCTCTAGATTTCTTAATACAAAGATTAACCTAGTTTGCTCCAAGTACTGAAGATAACTCTCTAAAATGGCTACAATACCATGTTTGGATATTCTCCTACTAACCAAGCTTTAAGGATCAAATGGAAGATGGAGATGTTACTAAAATGAGGAATGGCTCAAGTTCAAATGCTTCTAGCTTTAGCTAATGCAAATGAGATGTTTACCAAAGTCTAAAATTTTGTGATGTTTTTGATATGATGATCAAAGTGTAAAGGTGTAGGATTGAAAGGGAGGAGTTAGCCTTTTATATATAGTTTTCCATTTGAAAATGTTTAGAATCCTAGTGCATGTGGAACAAAAGGTAAATACAAAATACAATTTAACAATTCAATGTATTTTTTAATTAGATTAGGATCTAATTAATCTTTTAGGATTGATTAAGAATCCCAAGTAAGCTTAAGAAGCTTTTTGGGAGCATCTAGAGGAGGTTCTAATAGATTTTGGATGTTTTGGAAGCGAGAGTTAGTCAATAAGAAGGTTTATTGGTTAAATGAAATATTAGAGGCTTAATTAACACATTATTAGCTAATTAAGAGCATTACAATAAAAAAAACGTGTTGTAAATTGGCATCCTGAGTGAATTAGAAGCATAGTTAGATAATGAAGTGTCATTATTTAAATAGAGCGAGAGGAACTGAAGATAGTTAGTGCAATTTAAGTATTAAACTACGTAAGTGGATTTTAGGTGTCTATATTTGCCCCTCTTTGGGGTGGCGTAAGATACACTTTAAAGATAGTAAACAAGCATACAAAAATGAATTTTTGACAAAGTGGAAGAAAAATTAGTAGAATGAAGGATGACCCCTTGAGTGTCGATGGGGTGATGAAATAGGTTGATTGATGATAAAAAAGATGAAGGAAATAGATATAAGAAGAAGGGGGAAAGATGCCCCTAGTAAAAGAGTAGAATAATGTGACGAGAATATAGGGGATATAGAAGAAAATAAGTATGAAGAAGGGGGATTGAGATAGAACATCCATCCAATGTTGTGTAAACAACTTAATTTTCATCATATTGCCAATGATCTTCATCATCAGTCCTTATTAAAAATGTAAGCATATGATAGGAGTGTAAAATGACACGAAAATCCATAGTATGAACAAATTACTAGTGATAAAAAACCAACTCCATGCAACATATAAAATATAATGCAATATGAGAAAGTAAACAAGCCAAACTAGTAGGGAAACAAGTACAAACACACATACTTAAACCAACAACATCTAATATAGTTGCAAAAATGTTTTTGTTATCAACCTTCGATTTCGACCTATTCAAATTAATGACAAGGGTTAATGATGGTGCCCTAAGAAAGGATAAATTTGAGGGGAATATATGGAGGAAACAAGGGTCCCATGGAAAATAAATCATGCATTATGATACTGCCCCAAGCAATACGTTCATGTAAGGGAAGACAAACATAGTAAGCAAACTGACTTTGTTAATGGAAGGTAGATCTAAATGATCTGCAATTCACACACATGAACAGGTGAGGACCAAAGCGATATTTTTTATAGGATGATTTTCAATGTTTGAGTATGATGCATGTGATACAGGCTTCAGCTGCATGCATGCTTGTTATCAATTTTTTTATTTATGTGATGTTTTCAAATTTTTAGGATTTTGGTAAAATTTTTGAGTTTTTATACTATTCGAATTTTTGATATTTTCTAAACATTTTTGAATGTTTTTGGCATTTAAAAAGTTATAAAAAAATATTTACATGAAGATGAAGAGACGTGGATGCCCTAACAATAGATGGGATGTACCAGGGAAAAATTCCATGCATATGCATAAGGAGGTGAAAATGCGAAGATGCCCCCAGCGTAAGCTGACCAAGAAACACATGATAGAAAAGAAGTAGAACTTTCTTTATGTGAAAGGGGACAAAGTTCCCACAAACATGGAAAAAAGGAAATATTATACACATGGATGTTCTGTAAAAGGTTGAAGAATAATGAAAATGTCATGTAAGGACATGGAAAATGTAGCTAGAAGCCTCACGATGAAGAAGTGATTAGCCAAAGGCACAAATCATGAGACAAGATATAGACTAAAGTAAGAGTCTGAACAAGGTCCTAAAAAAGACACTTGGTAACATAATAATCATGTTTGATCATCAAAATCCATTGTGTGCACAGGGAAATTTATTACCTCTTGGAGGGAAGAATTGAAAGATAACAAGTGAAGACACGCTAGCCAATGTGTAGGAATGATTTATTTTGAAATTTGATTTGTGAATGAAGGGTGGAAGGAGAGTTGTACATTGCTCCAATGCCATCCAGGAATCCATAGCCCCGATGGAGATGTATTTGATTCTAATCGCAACATTTCTCTACTACTAGTCATGCGTCCATAACCCCGATAGATATTATTGGAAATACCCCAAGAGAGAGTTATATATAAATTTGCTTTTTGATTTTTGATTGATTTTTTTTAATTTTGAAAATTTATTTCCAACTCTCTTGATTTGACAAGGGGTTAAGAATCATAGATGGCTTGATGGAAGGATGTGTAAGTGATTGTGATGATGCCATTGGCTAGTGTCAACAAATATGTCCAAAAGTTCTTCACAACAAGTTTATTAGATGGTGATAGTGATAGGAACTCTAAGAGATCAGTTTCTCTTTAATTTACCAAGGTGATGAAAGACCAAGGTCAAACATTTACCATAGAGATAAATGTCACAAAATGTGTGCGAATAGACTAACCCAAAATATCATCGAAGGGATGAAAATGGTGGATGAATTGTAAAGGGATGGCAAGAAAAGGAAGAAATAACATCCATGCGTATGTGATACCTGATTGCAATGTTTGATCTTTATACCTTTGATTTTGTTTCTAATGTTTTAATGTTTTCTCATTTTTTTGTATTTCTGATTCTTTTATGACATTTTAGATTTTTTTGATGGATTTGGGAAGTTGGGACCAACAATGTCACTATGCATGATAAGATCCAATAACGATGTTCACGATTTCTTTGATAAGGGATACTAGGAGAATTTTTTTATCAAGAGTGAAATTATCTCCAATCTCGATGACCATGGTAAGCTCATACTTAATAAATGATTGCGAATTATCTTGAAACATGGATTTTGTATGCGGGAGATTGAGTTCCCTATCCAGAGGTTTATGCACTTTGTGCCATACTTGATGGTTGCGTTGGTGTGCATTCTTGAATCATGTTTGATTCTAAACCTTATGATTGTTTACATTGTTGGTAGCTTTGGAGCTCTTGGAATTTTTGATATGAGTTTGATGAAGAAATCGTTTGGGTTTCTTATAAGCTAATGTGTGACTCGTCTGGTCCCAATAAGTGCGAGAAGAAATTAGATGTTTATGATTGATTATACTAATGGTAGAGATGATAGTGTGCTTTCCACTATTATTTGTAGAAGGATGATATGATGAATGAGGAGGATACGGTTTGATAATTGAAGAGGATGGGATACCAGGAGGTGTCCTATAGATTTAAGATGAAGAGCTACTAGTATGTGGCCCCAAGTATAGAAGAGGACATGCTACCTGGAGGTGAACCAAAAATAAAATACAAAGGGGGGATATGATGGTGTGGCCCAAGTATAGAAGATAATGGGATACCAGGAGGTGTATCATAGATAGAAGACGAAGGACTACCCAAAGGTGTCCCATAAACAAAAGATGGTAGACTACTAGGTAGTGGTCCAAGAATAGAAGATAGTGGGTTACCAAGAGGTGACCCAAGTAGAGAAGATGATGGGATACCAGGAGGTGACCCAAGAATAGAAGATGATGGGATACTTAGCAGAGACCCACACATAGAAGATGAAGGGATACCAGGAGGTGGCCCACATACAGAAGAAGATGATGAGCTACCAAGAGGTGTCCCAAGGTGTGATTGTGATTCAAGGATATTGATGTCTAAAGAATGATTGGGCAATGAGAATATTGGCCTTGGATCTATGCTAGACCAGGAATTTATCATGTCATGAAGAATTTGAAGATGGAAGAACAAAATGAGGATCAATTTCGATTGTCTAAGGATCCTCCATGGTATCCTAACAAAAAGAATCAACCCATTCCTCACAATATGTGAACACATTGAGGTATAAAGAGAAACATTTCTCATGTTTTCTAGAGGAACGTCATCGTGTAACCCCATGAATTATTTGATTGCTTATTCATTATGAAATAAATTGATCGGTATGGGTTGTTTTTATGTGACCATAGTAGATTGATTAGAAGAAAGGGGTATATGTAGTGTGGAAGATCTAGAAGATGTTTGATGATGTAGATGAGGGAAAGGCTTGATCTTATTGTGTCCACAAAGGAATGGGATAGTGTGTTGAAAAAATATCTTAGTACATTGTTTCTTATGAATGGTTACACATGAGTGCGAACGTCAATCTTTAGAAGATGGATAAAAATATAATGAGGCATGATCAAAATGAATTAGGGACCAAAGAGGGATAGAATTTTTATTGATAGAAGAAGATGAATTAGGAGAAAAATTATAATTCGATTGAGATGTATTGTGAGTGGAAGAAGATGGAATTGGTTTACCTATAAGATGATATAGTGCCTGTAAATAAATAGGATTGCATAGAAATTCCATAGATTACAGCGTAGGAGTCAACTTGGATGATTGATTATAAGGACTTTGAATCGCACTAACCTTCAAAGGTGGAAGACTTCATTGAGGTGACTGATAAAGGGGGTCACACAGAGAAAGGGAGGACCTTGACTTAGGAGTCCGATTAGAGGAATCTGAATAATAGTTCGGATTAGAAGCATTAGAAGACTGAGAGGAATCATAAGAATAGTTTAGATTAGAAGCATCAAAATACCGAGAGGAATAAGAAGAATAGTTTAGATTAGAAGCATCATAATACTGAGAAGAATCAGAAGAATAGTTTGGATTAGAAGCATCAAAATACTGTGAGGCATCAGAATAATAGTTTGGATTGGAAGCCTCAGAATCATACCCCCGACTATGAGACAAAGGTAGGGAACATGGTAACTAAACAGTTCTTATAGCATGAGGAACCAACCAAGGTTTATTCGTGATGAGCATATTTTGATGTGAAGGCCTAAAAAATGGTTATCTATTGTTGTTAGTGTGAGGAAACCTGTGATAGTCAGTCATTATTGGTGTTGTTTAGGTACAAATTACTAGACATATATAGTGTGATTGAACTCCTTAAAAGGGACAGAAGTTCCATGTCGATTCGGGGAAGTATAATAACATCCAACTAGACATTTGGTAGATATGGGGATGCTTGTGTGATTTTCCAAAGGGAATCTGAGGAAAATAGACATTTAATGAAACAATTTTGATAATCCAACAAGGTTTGGACAACAAGTTTGGAAGCATAAGTGTCAAAATTATTGATCAACATTTAGCAACACATGCTACAAAGGTTTCATTTAATGTGTTCAAGTATGCAACAAACCTAAGGAAATCTAAGGAAAATAGACATCGTAATGACACAAATTTGATAATCCAACAAGGTTTGGACACAAGTTTGGAAGCGTAAGTGTCAAAATTATTGATCAACATTTAGCAACACAGGCTACAAAGGTTTCATTTAATGTGTTCAAACATACAACAAACCTAAGTAACAGGTGTGAAAATTGTCAAGTTCGTAAAATAATTTCAACAATGGTGAATCAATGGATCAAAGGATTTTCCTAGAAAACAAGTTTTCAAGATAGGTAATCACAAGGAATAATTACACAAGTTCGGTAAACCAAACTAATCACTAATGAACTACTCCATATGCAAATGTTTTGTTCAAATGTAGTTATGATGTAAGATGATAAACTCAATGTGAATACTTAAGTCAAGTTTAATATAAACAAGGCATCAATATTAACAAGGGGTTGATGTGACTCCCAATCAAAGTATACTATAACTCATTCAAATAAAAACAAGTCCTAAATCTCAAAAAGTGGGAGTTACAAGTGCGAGCAATGCAACAATACC
This sequence comes from Taxus chinensis, assembly GCA_019776745.2. Lineage (NCBI taxonomy): Eukaryota > Viridiplantae > Streptophyta > Pinopsida > Cupressales > Taxaceae > Taxus > Taxus chinensis. The sequence continues at coordinate 669,138,497 of CM034151.1, forward strand.
ACTTGGATACGTTTAGCCAAGATTTTCAGAAAAAGAAAGATATTAGTATCAAAATAGTTTTGATACGATGCTAACAAAGTAAGAATAACACCTTTTAAGGTTTGAGGAAATGTTTGAAAATAAACAAGGCCAAATTATGCCAAGGAATTGTTAGGATGCGAGTAGCGTAATGGTACAATCTAAACACTTAGATCAAGTTTGCAAGAAACAAGACATAAGTATCGAAATTGTATCAAGGCGATACAAACAACATAACACTTCTAAGGAAAATCTATGATGAATCAAGCCTAGCTACGATGATAATATTGTGTCTCAATATGGGTTTTAAGAAAAAGTTCGTACTAGAACATGAAGATGTACCATTCACACTTTCAACACTTGCATTCTGGCATTGCAACCTACTCATGCAAGTATACTACAAAAGTGGTGGAAAATATTATTTATAGCGGTATCAACACATTTTTTTTGTCCCAACATGGGTAACAAGAAGAAAAAGGAGTAGATCAAATGGGGTTGAAAAATATTCATCTTTACTTTGGAAAAGTTTTTCCTCATCTTACGATGAATGAAAAAATAGGACAAACTAATGCTTCAAAAATTTCGTGATGAATGACTCTTAGTTACAACATTGATGGAGTCTCCCCTTGTTCGAATAACAATTTTTTGACTCTGAAAATGTTTTTACTTTGCAAAAGCTATATGAAACTCGATTGGTTTGACATGGTGAAGTTGGATCCAAGACAAAATGGCTTCCTATTGTCTCTCTCATCTAGGTGTGACAAATTTTATCTGTGTGAACGGTTTTCTAAGGAAGTCACGCTGACTAAACCTTGGAGTATCCTAGATTTACTTTACCCCATTCGATGAAATGAACAATAAATGAATTCAGTCGTATTTTTTACTGGGGTCACAATGGAGATAATTTTGACTCTAATCTCACAAGTGTAAATTAATCAAGTAGGTAAGCGAGTGCTTCCCATTTTTTCCACAAGGTTCCCTATTGTGTGGACTACTTTGGGGTTCCTAGGATCATCCCTCTTGTTATATTAAGACTTATGCCAAAGGGTACTTCTCCTATTTCAAAGCGGATGGGTTTACCCTTATCCAAACCTGTATATCAAGTGTTTTTAATGTGTTTGATTTTCATATCTTTTGGGTTATGAAATTAGGTTAAAACCGCCATTGACAATATGCAACACACTTCTTATATTTTTTAATATTTTGATTCTTTCCCAAAAGATATGGTCCTTCTTGCAAATATTATTAGTTGTCAAAATGATCAAGGAATCATAGAAGGAGGATCAAATGTTGTTTCTTATCCCTAAGATCATCCTAAGATGCAAAGGAAGACCATACACAATGAGAAATATGACTAGAGAGTAAATAATGAAGAAATCCTATAAATCAAGCACACAACTCAATATTATTTACTCAAATTGAAGTTCATTCCTTTAGAGAGATTTGATGAAGTGTTTTTGAAAGAATGAAAGAGGTGTTGAATCATTTCTTATTGAGGTGTTGAATCCTTTAACACATGTGTTGGAAGAAAACAACCTACATGCCCTTTTTGGTGTATGTGCGCCCATGTAAGCGTATGCAAGTGGATATTAAAAAGTAAAGATAACATAGTGTTAGACCAATAAGAACGTACATATGAGAAAAATGTTTAAGGCAGAAGGCTGGTACATAAGGAATACATGGAGGTCACAAAGAGGTTGTACACTGTTGAATACCAATTTGATCGAGAGAACTCCTTTTTGTCTAGAAAGGACTACCTGAGAAGAAAAGAAAGACCACAAGATTGAAATAAAACATCAGTTGGTGGATTTCCTAGAAAAATCTAGATCTGCGAAGCATGGTTCTTCCTCAAAAGCTTTGAATGCACATTTTAAAAAAAAAACTAATAAACAACATGAAAGAGAGATTCCTACTGTAATTGTATAATTTGGGTATCTCACACAAGAAAAATAACTCAAATCTAATCTAAATTGTGAAAACAAGATTAAATTTAAAGAGGATGGTGGGTATCAAGGTATGTAGGTGAGGTAGGGGGTAGTATGGATGTTGGATTTAGTAGGGAAAATATAATCAATAGATTAAAAATCTCCCATTAAAATGTCGAAGATTATAGATTATAATATGTAGTCAATTATACACAAAAATAGCTTAAAATTGATACCGAATTACAGAGCATAATGAGCAAGAGCTGAAAGAAGATAACAAATATAAGAACAAATAAGAACAAATAAGATCATGATATTATTAGAGACATTTTTATATGTGGATGATGATATACTGCTTGATATGGATATAAAGTGGAGAAACTCGAAGGAAAAAAATCCACTCATAAAACACTATTTGTATTAAGAATTCACACAAGTTTAACCCAACACTTCCACTTCCACATTGGTATTTTTCAAGGTTTGTAAAGCCATATATCTTGACCAGTTTATACAATGATCATAGACTATATCTTACAATAAGATCCCATTCTTTATTCTAGTCTCTACAAATTTATACGTTGTAGACATCCAATTCTAAGAGGGATCACCCATATCAATGTGGGTGGGTGAATCGTTTGAGCCGCTTCACTCTTAAATGTGAAAGACCTTCACAATAAAGTTTGATGAAAAACATTTAATTAAATATTGGGGCATAATGCACTAATAGATCCCAATTTACATTGTCACGCTAACACTCCCCCTTAATGTTAAGTTGGAAGACAAATTAGACATGCCAGTTTTATTTTTTTTATGTAAAAGGATTTTAAAAACTTTGAATCAGCAATACTGATTCAGGATAGCATGTAAACAAGGGAAATTCATAGATCTTCCAATACATAAAATCTTAAGACCATTACTTTACATATGAATACTTACATCAAACTATGCAGCCTTTTATAAACTAAGGCATACCCATAACTAAAGCTTCACTAGGATTTACAAGTAACTTGACATACCATGACACATTTTTTTATTACAAACTAAAGGAAGTATTATAAGTTTTCAATAGCCCATTAAGATGTGGCATCATCATTCAGACTCCATCTGAAGGAAAACTCTGATAGGCCCAATAAGTCACAAAATTTACAAAACATAGTGGTTTGGGGAAGATATCCACAACTTTATCTTTAGTTGAATAGAACTTGAGATCAATATCACCATTCAGGACTTACTCTCTAAGGAAATGCATATGAAATTTAATATAATTCATCCTTTGATTTGAACTAGATTCTTTGCAAGAGAAATGCAACTCTAGATGTCACATAAAAGAGTATTACTCCCTTTGATGCCCATGTGTAGCTCATCCAACAGTCGTTTTAGCCACATAGCTTCTTTTGTAGCTTTCATAACACTTTTATACTCTACCTCAGTAGAAGAGATAGACATTGTTGGTTACTTCTTTCTACTCTAAGTGATGGCACTTGCACCCAACTTCAAAATATATCCAGAAGTAGACTTCTTATTTGCATCATCACTAGCATGATCAAAGTCACAGTAACCAAATAATTGTGCATCATTATAAGAAGAGTAAAAAATACCATAATTGACCATTGCTTTAATATATTTAAAAATTCATGTTTCCATTTTCCAATGACCCTCATAAGGTTCTTGCATAAATCTTTAAAATACTCCCACTGCATAAGAAATATCAAGTCTAGTAATAGTCAAATAATTTAGGCTACCAACTAGTTGCCTATACAAAGTAGGATCAAATTTAGCACAAGATGGTTTAGGGTCTAGCTTAACACCGACTTCAATAGGAATGACGATAAGCTTAGACTCAATCATGTTAAATATTCTAAGAAATTTCATAGCATACTGATTTATAGATGAAATATTAGACTTATGATCTTGAAATATAATTATGCCAAGAAAATGATTTAACAAACCTAAATCAGTTAGTCCAAAATTATTTTTTAACCTTTATTTGATTCTAACAATTAAAGTTCTATTACTAATAGTAATAAAAATATCATCAACATACTTGAGACAATAATGGTAATATGATTTTTTTCAACTTTAACAAATAAATCATTATCAGAACAACAATTAGAAAAATGAAGATCCTGAAAGAAACAATTAATTTTATCATACTAAGACCTAGAAGCTTTCTTAAGATCATAAAAAAACTTTTTAATAATACATACATAAATTTCCTTTCTAGGTACTTCAAATCCTTTAGGATGAATCATATATATTTCTTCTATTAATTCACCATTTAAAAAATCATTTTTAACATCCATCTCATGAATCTCCCAACCATATTGGGTAGCCAATATAAGAAGAATTCTAGCACTGCTCATCTTAGCTATAGGGGGAAAAGTCTCAACAGAGTCAATTCCTGGTTTCTGAGTGAAACCATGAGCTACCGACATTTCCTTGAACTTTTCAATCTCTCATGGCGAGTTATATTTGATTTTGAAAAACCACCTAGATCCTACTATTATTTTTTTAGGAGGAGGGACTAGTTCCCAAGTGTCATTATTTATTAAAGCATTGTATGCATGCTTCATAAATTGAATCCATATGTCATCTTCAAATTATTCTTTAAAGGATTGTGGTTATACCTCATAGAGGTTCATTAAGGCATGATAAGTATGTTAAATTTTAGTTATTTTTCTAAGACTCTCAGGCTGAGAGTTTTGAACAATATTTTTATCCCATTTAGGAATATTAGGTTGCAAGATATTTTAGGATGAATACCCCTCAATCTCCATCATATATAGATTAGAATAATCAACCTCTTGAACTTCTCTTTCCATAATATCAATAGGAGGATTATCAAGATCTATTTCCAGAGCATTAGAGGAGGGTTTATGAGAAACATTAGAGAATGTTTTCTCTAAGACTTGAACATTTATGTTTTCAACATGTCATGCTTGAATGGATCATAAAATCTCAATCCTTTACTTCTACATCCATATCCAAAAAAAAATACAAGAGAAATAGGTTGGATCAAGCTTCTTCCTTTTTTATTTTGGAATGAAGATAGAATCAGGACTACCAAATATTATTAAGTTTGAAATGTCTAGTTTTTTCTTTTTCCATACCTCATATGGAGTATTTTAGTGAATATATTTTGTAGGTACTCTATTAAGAATGTATATACTAGTGTTCATAGCTTCAACCCATAATAACTTAGGCACATTAGATGCATGAAGCATAGTCCTTGCCATTTCTAAGACAACCCTATTATTTCTTTCTGTAATGCCATTTTACTGAGGGGAATAGGGATTGGTCAATTATCTTTCAATCCCACATGACACACAAAACTCATCAAAATTTATTATGACATATTCACCTCCATTATCATTCATAATTATTTTAATTTTTCAGATTATAAGCATTTTTAATTGGAGCTTTAAATTCCTAAAATTTAAGTAAGACATCAGACTTTTTCTTGATAAAATAAGACCAGGTCATTCTAGGTTAATCATCAATAAAAATTAGCATAAAAAGCACCACTAAGAGAAGTAACCTGAAGTGGACCTCCCACATCACTATGAATCGATTCTAATAACTGAGAAAAGTTTGGATCATGATGTTTGTGAAATGGTTGAGCATATTCCTTACCACGTAAGAAACTTTCACAAGTCTCATGACTTGTCTTTAGCTTAGGAAGACCAACAACAAGATTTGTCTAGACATATCATAAAAGTTTTTGAAATTTACATGACCAATTATTTCATGCCAAAGATGACTATCATTCCTAGAAGATGAATAAAAACAATACTTAGACACAAAACCATCAAATATATACAAGCCATTTTTTTAAATTCTAGAAATAATAACATTTTTAAACTTATCTTTTACATACCACTTATCTTGTAGTAAAATAATTTTATAGTTTTATTTTCTTAACTTAGAGAAAGTCAAAATATTATGTTTCAATTGAGGAACATACCAGACATTCCTAATTACACCATTTGATAGTTTAACATTTCCACAACCTTTAGATATAATGTTTGAGTTATCTCCAAAATAGATATTTTCTTCACATTTTACTACATTTGAGAAGATACCAGGAGTACAAGTCATGTTCCTAGAGGCACCAATATCAATAATCCATTCATTGTCATTAGAATATGAAAGGGAAGTATACAAAGTATTAGACTTCTTAACCACATTTTCTTGATTTTGATTTTGATTTTTTTTATGAGTATTAAGCTTTTTGTTCTTAGCATTATTAGTTGATTTGTTAATTTTTACTTTACTATAATACAATTTATTCCCAAATTTTCCATTAAATTTGACTTTAAATTTTTGTTTGTTCTTAGCATAATTAATCTTAGGATTTGATTTAAATATGGTTCTAATTTTGGACTTTTGATTATGATTGTTGTTATTTTTATTATGAGTAGACTTGTGATTATATGAGAAAAAATCTTGAGAAGTAGTCTCTTTTGAATCAAATTTCTCCATGACTCTCTCTTATTGAATCAAAAAAGAAGACAAAGTGTCTAGATTAGGAAGATCATTCTCGTTCTGATACTTAGAATTAAGAAGTGAGATGCAATGTCTAAATTTTTCATGAATATTAATCTGAATTATAAAGTACAAAAGCTTATCTTCAAATAATTCACAGTTACATCCATCTAATTGAGCTTTAATGTTCTTAATTTTAGCTAAATAATTGAAAATTTTCTCATCCCCCTTCATGGGTGTTGTAAAAATCTCTAAAAAACAAGTTTAATGATCTTAGAAAACCTATTGTATTCATGCATGGTTTCTAATTTATTCCATGCATATTCAATCCTGTACATATGGCCTATATGAATCAAGAATTCATCTCTATTAATTTTCAAAATGATGAACAAAGATTGTTGAGATCTCTGAGAGAAGGAGAAGAGGTTTTCAGGGGTAGATGTCTCCTTGTGGGATGTTTTTCTATACTAGTTACAAGATCACAAAGCTTCCTAGCCATAAAACAAGACTTTAAGTACACTTTCCAAATGTTATAATTTGTTCCATTCAAAATTTGAGACTTATCGATAAAACATTTAGCAGAACTAGAAATTTTAATGCTTATAAGGTAAATAAAGCTAAAAAAAATCAAGGACGCCAAACAGAGAAAAAAAAGATACAACTATTTTTAATAGCTATACGAATGCAACCAACTCAAATTTAGTTAAAAATTAGCTTGATTTGGTCAATTTTAATATCAATTTGACAGATCTTAGTCAGGGTCTAATTTTGAATCTATGAGACAAAGAAACTTTTCAAGCCATGGTAAAAGTAAAAAAATAGCAAACCCTCAAAACAAAGAAAATTTGAGATCCGTGGAACAAAGAAATATTAGCAAACCAGCGAGTTAAAGAAACTTTAATGATTTATTTAGTAAATCGAAGGGGAGAGATCAAAATGTGCTACTTAACAAATAAAAATGATTTAAAAAATAGCCAAGGCGGGGGGGTGACATGTGGCACAAATCAACAATACCAAGAGAGGCATGTGTCGGATTTAAAATAGATCCTTGGGTGGATGTGACACCTGAAAAATTAAATCAAATACTTTTTGGGTCTGCGATAATAACCAAAATAAACACACCTTAAAAAAATCTATGACAAGATTACCAATAACGAAATACAAAGATACGTGTCACTTTTTAATTATCTCACATTTTGCATTGCAGCTAATAAGTTAGAATACAATTAATTAAAAAATAGCCATATTCACATGTATTAAATTAATTGGATTGCTTTTTCACACTTTGACACAATCTGAAGTCAAATTCTTAGTCAAACAGAGCCACTTGTCAAAAATTTAACAACTAAAAAAATAGACACTTGGCAGATTTCCACCAAACTTTAAAAAGAAAGCTTTGAGAGGGTTTAAATTCCCCAAAATAAACCAAACTTAAAATAAATTTCGGGTCTGAAAAAGTTAAAAGAAAGGTTTCATAATTTAAGTGGCTAATCAAAAGAAAATATTAGCTCCCTGACACTTGCAAAGGCTGACACAATCGAAACATATTAATACACGTGTCAAAAAGCAATTGATTCGTGCTTCGCAAATTTGTCAAAGACTAAGCCAAAAAAGGAATATATGTGGAGAATTTTAAATGGCTCACACTTCATAAATGACAAGGGATGACAAATGTGATGAAATAGATGTATGTGTCTAAATGTTATTGGTTCACACTTTGTAGTGCAACCAAAATGAAAAAAAGTAAATTGTGGAGATGTGGAGCCTTTTAAATGAATCACTTTCTACAAGACTTATATACACTAACAAGCGTGAAAAGGTGGAATATTTATTGGATAACCACTACCACAAATGAAAAGACTGACCAATGTGAAGTATGGAGCAAATTTATTCACTCGGATTTCATAAATCTAAAAAATGTGAAATGAAAGATACTTGGAGAAATTTTATTGGCTCAAATTTCACAAATATCATAAATAGATAACAAGGGACAGATTATATTTTGCAAAGGTAGAAAATACTAACAACGCAAAATATTAAGCGACTTAGATCTTTCCTATTGGATTGTATTTAACAAGGAATAGAGGACAACTAATCCAAGTTTGACATGGAGACATGCGTAAAGCCCTTATTGGCTCACGTTTAATGACTAAAAATTAGATAAACAATAAAACTGTACTAAGAAAAAAGGTGGAGCCTTGTAATTGGCTCAGAATTCGTAAAGACAAAAATGTCTATTTAGAAGACTGACAAAGCAAATATATTTGAAGAAAAATGATTAGTTTAAGCTTTAAAATCAAAAGAACTTCGTAGAAACAAAAAAAATCAAAAAATAATTGCAAAGCAAATCTAGATGGCACTGGAATATTGTATCGTGATTCGTAAAGACATAAAGGAGTCAAATTGAATCCACTTGTCACTCTAAGAGTGGATATGGTTTCACAAATGTGAAATGAAGGACAACGAAGGTATTTGGAGAAATTCTAATTCTCCAACATTCACAAAGACAAAACTAGTGAAATATAAAAAAAATTACAGCTAAAATAGACTTAGAAGCTCTAATCAAATTATATCTAAATAAATCTTTTGGATCCAAAATCAAAAAACAACCCAAATGGCTATAAACGGTGTAAAAACATAAAATAAGCTTGGAGATGACTGATTTAAACCATAAATGACTGAAAAATATGTTGAAGAAAATATCTAAGCATACAAATGCTCATACACAATCTAAACATCCATTTAGCCCATATTTAACCAATATTTCAAATAGTATTTATGTGGGAACTGGATGTTTAAACCTGGTTTGCTTGATTATGACTACATAACTTTTAGGGTTTTGTAGATCTGTAAATAAACTTCAAGCTTCTTTAATCTAGAAAATTAATAGCTCCAAATCAACCTTTCACATGTATAATCACCAAGATATGATACCATGTTATATTAAGAAAGGGAAATATAATCGATAGATTACAAATCCACCATTAAAATGTCGAATATTATAGATTACGATATGCAGTAGATTAGACACATAAATAGCTTAAAATATATTGTGAATTACATATCATAATGAGCAAGAGTTGAAAGAAGATGATAAATAATAATAGAGACAGATGACACTAGATTTAAGTTGAAAAAATCGAAGGAAAAACTCCACTAGTAAAGCTTTGTCTATATTAAGAATTCACATGAGTTTAACCCAACACTTCCACTTCCACATTGGTCTTTTTTAGTGTCTGTAAAGCTATATCTCTTGATCAGTTTATACAATGATCATCGACTATATCTTATAATAAGATATCATTCTTTATGTCAGTCTATAAAAATGTATATGTTGTAGACAGATAATCCCAAGAGGGATCACCCAAATCAATGTGCGTGGGTGAACTGGTAAAGCCACTTCACTCTTAAATGTGAAAGACATTCAAAATAAATTTTGATGAAAAAATTTTAATACAATATTGGGGCGTATTGTAGCGGTAGATTCCAATTGAAATTATCACCCCAACAATGGAGTCCTGGGTGAAAATTTGGGAGGTTTTGATGATTGTTTTGTGGGTGAATGAACTTTCTGGTCTTGGGAAAAAATATCAAACATAGAGACCGATGAAAATTGGGGAACCGATGTTGGTCACTGGTTTTAGCCGTTATCAGTTGGATAACCAATAACAGTAGGGGAAATTAGGTTTCAAAGGTAAAAAGAGGTTGGTTTGGGCTCTCTGTGATTGCACAAAGTGTTGGGAAGGCTTAGGCTAGGTTTTGATATTTAGGTGAAGGATTAGCAAGGGTGAATGAGTTGGTTGGAAAGGCAGGAAGGTTTAGATTGGAAGGGTGTTGGGTAGAGAGGCTACGAAATTTATTTGGGATAGGAAGGATATATACAACATATGAGAGTAAGATATCTAAGATCAAAGTTAAGAACTAACAACCAACTTAAGATATTTATCTAAAGATCTAGATATTGATAGATGGAGGTGGTTAGACAATGCTTGTAGGATAGATGGATTGAGATCAAGTGTTGTGGAAACGAAGCCTACGTACTTCTTTGTGTGAGTGCTTCAAGGCTGTGGAGTAGTAGGTTGGTCACCGGTGAAGGATGCAGATGCTCCGGTGTTGTGTTTAATCGTTAGATTCTTATTCGAATGTAAGGATGTGAATGAATAATCCCAAAGCCAACCAAAATAAGAACCTAGGGAAATAATTTAAAATCCTTCTTTAAAGGAACCGATGGAGGTTCCTTGACCAGCATCGGCTGAGGAATAATCTGTGTTGGTTAGGGAGAAATAGTCAATTTTTCTCAAAACAGCCTATTTCTTCCCTTTTTGAAGGAGGTAAAAAATGTAAATGGGTTAGGAGTCTTGATTCTCATTTAAACATGCAGGAACTTGATGGGAGAGGTAGTTGGCAATAAATATTTTGTTTAGAAAGAGTCTTAGTTAGTTAGGGGAAGTGATGAATCGGTCTTAGGTGTTAAATGGCCTTGGAATGGGTCCAATGTGAGGTGGACGGGTGAGATGGTAATCACCCTAATATTAATAATTAGATTAATAAAAATGTTTTAAAGAGGTCATCGTAAGGGGGTTTATAATTAGTAATGTGGAAGGGTGAGGTGTAAAGGGTTGTGACCCAATTTTTGGTGTGTATATTTACCCCTTTTTGTCATGTATCTTTAAATAATAAGTGATGATGGAAAACACAAGAAGTAGGTTGCCTCATATAAGGGTGGAGGTGATCCCCCTCAAACCAAGAACTATTATAGTAAAATACCAAATCGGTGATGGGTTTGATAAGGTGGTAGGTGATGAAGAATGGGGTAAGCAGTAGGTTTAGGTGTAGGTGTAGGTAATGTGTGTGATAAGGTGGAAACATTCAAATGCAACACACACATCCAAAATGTAATAAGGTAAAAAGTTTGAAGAGCACACAAACTCTACATTTTCAAAGGTTGATAGTTTATTCAAACATGGGTGATGTGGTCCACGTATTTGTAGAATTATTTCTACATCATTTTGGGGATCTTCTATTTTTCTATCTTTATCGCCACAACCAATTTTCCTTTGGTATTATTTTGTATTATTTCAGGACTAAATTTTCCCTAAGTATGGAACTAAACATGGAGGGTATCCATATGTCCCTTTGGCACATTCTTGAAAAACAACAAAGAATCGGATCCTTCAAGTAGTGATATTTGACCATGTGACTAAGCGTAGAAAGGAATCACAAGTGAGATGAAAAGTCAAAGATAGATGAGAGGAATGTGTACACCTCCACATGTCACTCAGACATAGATTCAATAGGAGAGAGAAAAGGAGAAGTCCCAAAACCGTGTGAAGTCTCCATGAGTCATACAAGGCATCTATAACCATCAAAAGAACAAATGAAGGACGAAGAAGACTCAATGTTTGAAGAATGAATGCGATCTTGATTCCCAAAGCATGCAATTGAGATTTTACCCCAAGGTTAAAGATTCCAAAGGTAGAAACTAAATGAAGATAGTGGAGTTATTGATGGAAGGCGTGTTGGAGCAAGAGCCACAGGGTCTATAAGAGAATTTTCTTGTGCCAGTGGTAAAAAAAGGGAAGGAGATAGAAGTTTGAGATATTTGGAGTAGAAAATTTTAGCTCGAGTCTATTGCATTCATTGGCTTTAGCAAGGCTTTGTTGTAAGTAAATGTTGTAATTTGTGCCATTCTTTCCTTATGTAGAGTTTTCTCTATAAATAAGAGTTATTTTTCTATGCACTAAGACATTCGCAATACTTTGTGTCATTTTTTCCTTCTGGTTTTCTTTTAATTTAGTTTTTGATGAATGTTTAAATATCTATCATGCTACATTCCCTTAGATATTTTAGATCAAGTTTTTCTTTATGAATGGGATTATGTTTTAGTTTCCTCTAGCCTTTGATGATTTAAATATATTTAGAATAGTTGATCATGCACGGGGTTCTTTGACTAATTTAGTAGTTATTTCAATATTGATCTCTATGTTATTTTAATAAAGATTCGATGCATTGCCTTAGATAAGATTTACATATTATTTCATTCTATAACTAACCCTTACCTCAATCAAAATCAGAAAAGAGCCAACTTCTATAATATCTAGAGGTTATCTTAGGGGTCAAGTCCCACTTCCCTAATATTTCTCACAACTTTTTTGGTTCATCTGCAAATATAATATTCAATACTTTTCCTCGCATGCCTAGTGGGACAAGCAATGAAAGCTTAAACTTCAAATATTTCTTAGTTTGGTGTGTGACATAGAAATTTCTAGCCTTTTTCGGCTCTATAACTACACATCTAGAGACTCCATTCTAAATATCTACCGGTTTCCATAGTATTAACGGTTTAATCCTCTCTAGTTCATGGGAAGGATTCAAACAAGGTTGATAACAAGAGAAGAAGGCATATTTGAATATTTGAAGTTATCTCGAGGAACATGCAGAAAAAGTAAACAAATTTAAATGTCTCCATCTCGTCTACACTGAACTATTTTAACACCTCGACCAGGTACACATTTCTTACAATCCACTAGAGTTATCAGACCTATCATAATGGATCAACAAGCTCCTCTGAGACAATTCATTGTATAAAATTAGGGAATTCTACTCATCTTGTCAGTACTTATGGCAACATGGAATCCAATCCTTGTAAATGCACTAAAGGAACTACCCAAATTTAGTTATGAATACTTCAAGACCCAAGAGAAAAATATTCAAGACATTGTGGAAATCTTGAGATGTTGTCTTAAGATTACTAGTTTCCTCCTTTAAGGGAAAATATCTTAGCTAGTATAGGTCTTTGACTCCTAACTCTATCAATAAATGGGATGAATTGGGATATCTATTATTCAAAAGATTCATTGAGAAGGGAGATAGATCTTCATTCCTACAAAAGAATTTCAATATCAAGAAATCTCCGCAAGAGCCTATGAATGATTTCAGTACTAGATTCCACAAGACATGGAAAAGGATTCTAGTTCTATCCAAACCGCCTATAGGTATAACTATTATATTTTATCTAAAATCTATAAACTCAAATATTTATGTTATGATTTAGTCATTAGGAGGAGATTATTTTCCACAAGTATATGATATTGCAATCCAGGTTGAGAATAACTCAATATATGTTGGGAAACTCCCCCCGAAGATCACTTTTCCAGTGTATCCCGAGATATCTCCCATTCCTCAAGTACAAAACTAAAATTCTACACAAACTCTTGTATCCATATACAGCTACCCATCCTCTCAAGCAACCACCGCTCCCTCCATAGCATCATCATCTTCTTCTTCGGAGATGGAGGAAGTAAAAAACATCCTTAGGAACTTCTCCAATAATATAGTAAATCTTAAGAAGAAAAAAATGTGTACCCAAGATAGAATTATCAAAGCTATCAAGGGAGTAGATCCTCTTATCCTCCACAATATCAAAATTATCATAGACCACCACTGACACAACCATATAAAAAATTTTTCCCTCTATTGAGACCACTCCAGATGCTGCCACCCAATAGTGGGAGAGAGATGATCCCATGATATAATAAATTGGTAGAGGATCCAAATTCTTGGTTCTTTCCTTGTACTATCCCTCACATGTCAAGATATTTCCCTCAAGGGAATCTACACCAAAATTTTGCAGAGAAAAGAGTGATGGAAGGCTATGAGGCCAATGCTTTAGGACCTTACCAATCCCTGGGAATTAAAAATGAAGCCTTAGTTGTGTAAATACAATTGATGTCCCTAGAACAAGAGAAAAATATTGCGCCTCAACATGCACTTTTATCTTAGGTCGAAGGTAAATAATTTTTATTCATAAACAAAGCATCCACTTTTAAAAATCAGGTACAGTTAAATTACAACACTCACTCCAAGGGGTAGATGATGGGAGATGTGATCCCTATTCCCACAACAATGAATGGAGTAAGGAAAGAATCTTTAGCATTCATTTCCCCTCCACATTTAGCTAGACAAGAGACACCGACAATCACTTAGAATAAAAGAACCTTTTATCTAGCAGATGAGAGGGTGAAATACCAATAATTCTCCAAGGTGCAATCACTCAAGACAATGAATGTAGTCAAAAAAATTAAAAGGGCGTTGTTCATTGTATCCTTATGGGATATCATGGGCATTTTGACACAAAAGGAGGTACTTCAAGAAGCATTGAAATCTAGTGGTAGCCCAATTAGAACCAGGAAGCAGAAAGAACATATCAGAATGACCCAAGCTAAAATAGAGTCAGTGCTAATGAACAAGAAGGAATAACTAAGTAAACCAAGACCCCAACCTTTCTTAATGACTCTTATAATTTGTAAACAATTTTTACATAAATCCATGATAGACTCTAGAGAAAGCACTATAGTTATGCCCAAATAAATTGTGGATGCCTTGGAAATTAAATATGAGCCCCTAAGAAGAGGATTCATGCAGCTAGATGGGAAATCAGTTCAAACAATTTGTGTTATTAGAGGTCTCCCATTACAGCTCTATTCCTGCCCAAACATAACCGTTCAATAGGATATAGTTGTAACTGATTTTCTAAAAGTATACATACTATGTCTATCCCGTAATTTCATGGATAAAATTTGAGGTTACATGTCCCTTGATTTGTCTCATCTAATTTTGTGGACTAGGTATGGATCAAAAATGAAGGTTTTATCAGAACTCCTTTCCTAAGAACATATTATGGATCCAGTGGCCTCAAATTTTGAGGCCTCTCATGCCATGATCACTTGAGAGGAAGTGTCATATATGGATGATGGTGACCAACAAAGTGGAAACTATTTGATTGACCTCTCACCCAGATATCCCTTTAGAAATTTTGATTCCAATGGGTTAGGTACTTATGTGATCTTTGATAAGAATCCTAGCATCCCAAAGATTATGAGGGATGATAGTAAAAATGAAAAGAAACCCATAAAGTATTCCCAAATGTGGACTCTACATTTCGATGGATCTAGAAGTAGGAACAGATCAGGAGCTGGAATATGCCTATCTTTACTAGATGAATGGAAGATACTCTAGGAATTTCACTTCCAGTTCACTTGCACCAGAAACAAAGTAGAGTATGAGGCTTTAGTGCATGGCTTAGAATTGGCATGAAACTAAGGCATAGAAAGAGTGAGAGTCTTTGGGGACTCTGGATTATTATCGACACAAGTTATAAGCACTTCCACAATAAAAATTTATAGGATGAGGTCCTATCACCTTAGGTTATGGGATCTTATTAAGGATGAGGGCTTTAACATTAAGGTTATCCCTCGGAACCAAAACACAGAAGCAAATAGAATGGCCCATATTGGATGACAATTTGAATTGACTTGGAATCTAATGACAAAGAAAGATGCTATGAAATTTATCATCCACCCATCCATACTTGATAATGTAGACCATTGGAAAGTATTTGAAAGAGACCAAAAAATATTTCTCTTCTTACAATAATTAAAAGATTTTTCATATCAACTCCAACAAAAACTTGAAGAAGCTTACAGAGATCAAGTCATCTAACTCAAAACAAACAAGCTTCTAAAAGGATTGATAACATTAGAAATCCTTTTTGAATCTGATGATGCTAATACAGATAGGAGGACGTTCATGGCGGTCAAGGAAGACTATGTCAAGCTAGAGGTATCCAATGGGAAGAAGTTGAAGGCTAGGAAATTAGTCAATCAGAAGAAGAGAGAGAAAATTGTGGATTTATGCCATAAGTATGATAAGGTAATAGCCTGGATTTATGAAGATATACATGGGTATAATAAATACATCATCCAACATACTATTGATCTAGAAGAAGGGACAAAACATGTGCATTAGAAGAAACAACCTGTGAATCCAAATATAGAAGCGCTCATGGCCAAAGAGCTCAAGAAACTCCTCGATGCTGAAATTATCTTCCCAATCAATCACTCCACATGTGTGTCCAATATGGTACTGGTAAGGAAAAACATTTGGGAAATTAGACTTTGTGTGGATTTCATAGATCTGAAAAAAGTGTCCCTTAAATATCATTACCCCTTACCTTTCATGGAATAAATACTAAATAATAGTAGTAGGTTTGAAATTTATTTTTTTATTGATGGCTTTTCGGGCTACAACCAAATATGCCTTGTGGAGGAAGACCAACATAAAACCACCTTATGAAAAAGTGGGGAACCTTTTCATATGCGAAGATTTTTTTCAAACTCACCAATGTTGGGTCAACTTTCAAAGAGCCATAAATGTTGCATTTGGAGAACTGATTAACAAGATAATCCTAATATACTTAGATTATCTTACAGTATTTACAAAAATAGTGAAGGATCATTTTGATGATCTAGAAGCTATATTTAAGAAATGTCAAGAATTGGAATCTATCTAAATCTAAAGAAGTGTGTTTTTGGAGTAATGCTAGGAAAATTCCTAGGGAGAATCATCTCAAAGGATGGGATATCGATTGATCCAGAAAGATTCAGTGTAATTTTGGAATTGTCTCTACTTATTAACAAGAAGGCAGTGCAATATTTCCTAGTAAATATCAAATTTTTCATCAGATTCATTTCAGATTTTGCTAGAATTATCTTCTTGATCACATTAATGCTAAATAATAATCTAAGCTTCAAATTGACCATTAAGGTTTGTTAATCCTTTAAGGGGATCAATTCCATCTTGCTACACAACCCAGAGTTCTCCAAGGATTTCATGATGTACCTATATGGGAGTGATCATAGTGTAGCATCTGTGCTGACACAAAAGGGGGAAGTGTAAGGAGAAGATCATCCAATTTATTTATTTTTGAAAACCCTCCACAATCACGACACAAGTTAAAACTTTGTGGAGAAACAGTCTTACACCATTGTTAAAGGACTAAAAAATTTTATACACCTCATTACCAATAACAAGATCATGGTCTTGGCGGCACATTTTAGTGGAAAATAATACATCAAAAGAGGTGAGATAATTGAAAAAATGGCTAACTAGATCACGAAGATCTTAGAATATAACATTAAACTTAATCCCACAAAGCTGGTAAGAGGAAGAGGTTTTTGCTAATATCTTTCACATTATCCAATGACCCCAACTAGTGAAGAATCTGAGGTGGTGCTCTGTATTCAAGAGAATGAAGCCAAAACTTGGGTATTAGATAGGATATATTTCATGCAAATGGTTGAATATCCAAGTCACCTCAATCTTAGAAAGAGAAGATATTACAGACAACAGAGATCTGAATTTGTCATAATTGATAATTTCCTTTTTAAAAAGAAATTTGATAGGATCCTGTTTAGATTCCTAGAAAGGAATGAGGTAAAAAAACTCTTACATGAGTTACATCATGGAAGCTCGGGAGGCCACTTCTAGGCCAAAACTACAGCCATAAAGGTCCTACAAGAAGGATACTTTTGGCCCAATATTTTAACGTATTGTTATACAATGGTAAAAAAATGCAAGATTTTCTAGTACTACATGGGTTTACAGAGAACTACCGCACTACCCCTTAACACTATCCTAGTTGAGGAACCATTTGTATAATTGGGTCTATATTTCATCGAAATGGTTAATCCAGTTTCAAGCACAGGTCACCGATGGATTCTCGTTGCCATAGATTACTTCACTCAATGGATGGAGGCAATTCCATTAAAAGAAACAAAAAATAATATGATCCTATAACTTCTCTGAGATATCACCATGCAATTTAGATCCCCCCATACCATCATATCAAATCATGCCAACATTTTTCTGGGTGCCAAGGTGTTTGATTTGACAATGAGGCATGGAATCTATCTTAAGACATATTCCAACTACTACCCAAAGGGTAATGGTTTGGAAGATTCAACTAACAAGAATCAAATCAAAATCATAAAAAATATGGGGGATGAGCGTAAGAGATTCTAGCATGAGCATGTCAAGAAAACGTTATGGGTTGATAAAAAAATTCCCAATAAAATCCTGAAGGCCTCACCTTATTAATTGGTCTATGGTAAAATCATCGTAATGCTTATCAATATAGAGGTATAATCCTTTAAGTTGTTAAAGAAAATTGAGATCGAGGAACGCAGATCAATGCAGGTGAGACTCGTGGAGCTAATAGAGCTTAAAAAAATTGGGAGGTAACCCATGAATCCATGATCAGTTGTCAACAATTTTTCAAGACTTGGTTTGATAAGAAGACTTCAAAACCTAAGTTCCAATTTGACTCTTTAGTTTTAAAGTGGAATGCAATGGCCGCCAAGCCTAGAAATCATGAAAAATTTTACCCTCTTTGGATAGGACCATTCAAGATCACTGCATTGAAAAAGAACAATGCTTTCAAGCTCGAGACTATGGAAGGTGAGCCCCTAGTGATTCTGGTGAATGAGATCCACCTTAAACCTTTCCATTGAATTTTTTTGATATTTTAAATTATGTACCATATGTATAGTCCCCCTCCTTTTATCTCTCACTTTTTTTTGTGGTGTCGTCCCTTCGAATAAGTGTCTTTGGACACATGTCTCTAGTGGAGACCCTTCTGCCCCTTTTTGAAATTTTGAAAGGTATTGGGCCTTTCTGACTTTCCCTGAAGTAAGTGATACCATTGGTGTTGGACCCATCATGAGGGCTAGCCTTGGTACAACCATCAATCTCTTCATCTATGACCACTAGTGAATTCATCAACCCAAAGAGCCCTCTAAAGAAAAATCGAGGACAATCAAGGCTCCTCCTTCCTCTGTCCTATCTTCCTTTGTCCCTTCATTTCATCCTATTATTCCATATTATTCCTCTCCTACTTTCATTTCCTCAACCAAGGGTGCTTCCATTTCATTTACCCAAACCCAGACTCTTCCTCCCTTGGCTCCCCTTTCCTTCCTCTGACCCATCATGGGGGCTAGCCTTAGTACAACCATAAATCTCACCCTCCATGACCACTGGTGAAGGCGTCAACCCTTAGAGCCCTCTAAAGAAAAAATCAAGGACACTGAAGGTTCCTCATTCCTCTGTCCTATATTAATGTGTCCCTTCATCTCCTCTTATTATTCCATATTATTCCTCTCCTACTTTCATTTCCTCAGCCAAGGGTGCTTTCATTTCAGTATTCCCAACCCAGAATTTTCCTCCCTTGGCTGCCCTTTCCTGCCTCTGATCCCCACCACCAATCCCATATTCTCTCCCCAAGTTATGACAGACCCTTCTTTATTTCTAGTGACTTCTCATCCCCCACAATTAGTTATAATCCCCTATAGCCTATTTACATGATTCCCATTTACAGGTGGGATATTCCTTTCTCCCTCATAATTTATGATTCAAGTTGAGACAAAAAAAGTGGTTTGAGATAATAAAATGGAGACAAAGAAGAAAAAGGAGATGATAGTGGGAGAAATGAGGCAGATGCATTCATTATATGACCATCAATACAACTCTCTGACCATAACCTAGATGGTCCCTACTGTATCCAAACCCAAGAATCAAATACAACCTGATGATTATTCTTTTAGTGCCATTGTGGTTGACCTTATGCAGTTCCAACCTCAAGATAAGCTCAAATTAATGAGCGAAATAGATATCACGGTCACCACATACTACCTGAAGATTAGTAACAAGCTGAAGAAAATGGAGGATATCCTCTTATAAAAAAAGTATTGTGGCCAACCTGAATGCCGAGATCAAATAAAAAGGTAAAGAAATATAACAAATCTATAAAGACTTAAAAGAGGCGGCGTCACAAGAAGCTTTAACAGCTTCTCAAGTGAATACTAAAAAATTACAAGATGAGTTAACAACATCTAAGACTGCTACTAGTTCACTTGATCAGGAGAAAAGGTTACTTCAGAAAAATATTGATTCCATGAAGGCTCAGGTTACTACCCTTCAATGGAATATAAATGCATTAGAGGCAGAGAAAGGTATCTTGCAAACAAAATGCAAGACTGTAGAAGATGCTGTGAAGGATTTGACCCAAAATTTGGATCAACAACCTCAGAAGGGGTGAATTTTCACATTGGTGTAGGGATTATATAGCTCTTACTGCAAAAGAATTTCCACCAAGGAAATAGACCTAGGGCCCACACTTAGATTCATATCTGATGCACAAATCCTATCTGCCAATGTTGAATCCTCAGCCTCTATCATCAATAACACCATATCTGCCAAGGTCCCTGAATAAGAAATGTTATTTCAAAAACTATACAAATATTAAGAGTTCACCCTGCAAAGGGATGGTATTATAGATAGGTGGATGGTTGCATCCAAGAACAATGAAAATTTTATTTGTAATAAGGTAGCTATCAAGTGCCAGAATCTCCTAACCAACTCCAACTAGGGATAAAAGAGAGGAAGCAACGCATATAAGAACTAGTCCAATTGGGACTTCCCTCTCCCTTTCCTAATGACTCCACTATCCTATCAGAGGACCAAATCCACCAACTACTGATGACCAAACAACAGATAAGATTATCTTTCATTCTTTAAAAGATGACTCTAGCATTACTGAGGTGGAGGCCATTTTGAACCCAATTGTAAAACTCAAGTTCCATCTACACGCAATGGTGCAAGATCACCAGAAATCATCTCATAAGGAGGTAATTAAGCTAGATAGATCCTTTCATGCTCTATAGTAACGAATATACCTGATAGAGGTTGAAAAGGTCAGGTATCAAGTTGCTCTAAAGAATATCTGAGTTGTGTTGCTTTGAAACACATTTTGAAATTTTACGGCAGGGAAGGATTGCATGATTCTTATACATCTAACACAGAGTCCCTTGATGAGTCTCTGTAACTACAGAATGATTTCTACATCATGTCGGGGCTTTCCTATTTTTTCTACCTTTTTCACCCTAACCCATTTTCCTTTGGTATTCTTTTTTATTTTTTTGGGACTACATTTTTCCGAAGTATAGAACTAGATGCGGAGGGTATCCAAGTGTCCCTTCAGCACATTTTTGAGAAACCAAAAAGAATAGAGATCCCTCAAGCAATGAGATTTGACCACATGGCTAAGTGTGGAAAGGAAGCCCAAGTGAGATGAACAGTCAAAGATAGAAGAGAGGAACATGCGGACCTCCACGTGTCAATCAAGTGTAATTTCAAAAGGAGAGAAAAAATGAAGCTCCAAAACTACATGAAGTCTCCACGAGTCATACAAGGTAGCTACCACTGTTGAAAGGACCAATAAAGGATGTAGAGGAGTTGAGTTTTAGCGAATGAATGTGATATTTGGTCCCGAAGCATATAGTTGATATTTCCCCCCAAGGTCAAAGATCACGTAGGTAGAAATTAAATGTAAATGGTGGATTTCTTGATGGAAGGCGCATTGGATCAAGAGATGCAGTGCCTATAAGATATTTTTTTGTGCTAGTGGTAAAAAAATTGAAGGAGATAGAAGTTTTAGAGCTCGAGAGAAGATAATTTTAGGTTTATTCTATTACGTTCATTGGCCTTAGCAAGGATCTGTTATAAGGAAATGTTGTAATCTGTGTCATTCTAGCCTTATGTAGTATTTTCTCTATGAAAAAGAGTTCTTGTTCTGTGCATTGATAATTTCACAATATTCTGTGTCATTTTTTTCTTCTATCCCACCTATCCCACCATGGAGGTGCTGGCGAGAAAAGGTAGGGCTCAATATTTAATCTTGGTTCTTTTAAAGAATAGGTTAGGAAATATGAAAATATTTTACTTTGAAATGTGATTGAAATGGGGTTGAAATCGGGCTAGGGGAGGGTAGAATTAGACTAATTAGGGGTTAAAAGAAACTTAGATGAAGCTTAAAGGGATTTTGGTGGGTAAATTAGGTGTTTTTGTCAATTTTTTACATTGGGGGGAACATGGTGATTCGACCTTGGGGTCGTACCAGTAATTGATGTCGGTTGGATATTGACCAGTGTTGGTTGAGGAATCAACATCGACTAGAGAAGGGTACTGACCATCAGTAGGGTGAACGATGACATTTTCTCTATGAAATGACAAAATTTTAGAAAATGTTGATATTGAATGTTGAAGATAAGTTTAGGTTTTGTAAGGGGGGAAAAAAGAAGTCTTAGGAAAGGGTCTTGGGTGAAAAAGGATGTGATAGGATGAATGCGAGAGGGATGGGGTTGGGTAGGTCAATAGGTGAACTAGTGCGAGGGACAATAGGTAAGAGTATGAGTTTGGGAATTAGGTGTTACGAATTAGAGAAAAAATATGTGGAAACAGTTCATCAAATCATAGTAGTAGGAAAATAATTAGATTAATTATACTTGCCGAAATATAACAACATAAATAAACAAAGCACAAAATAAGATAAGACAAGATTTAATGTGGTTAACCCAATTTGGAATACATCCACCAAGAACTTTCTCATATTTAATTATCATAGTCTTCTCTTAGTTATAATTGCACAGTAATCACTCATGAACTCATAAAATAATTCCCAAAGATGTTAAACTACATATAAGACACAATTTACACCAAATTTCTCAACCTTGATCACTTTTTATCACCTCTTGATATTTTAAGATGCAATAACTTTTAATCACTCAAGATATGTTCAAGATACATTAGGAATCCCCTAACACCTATTTTTATAAGATTACAATCCTTATAGGAAGTTCTATAGCCGACCCTAGAAGTTTGAAAGCTGTAACCTTTCAACATCCTATGGCTGGAAAAATTCACTGTATTAATATCCAATTAACCACTAATTAACAAAAAATACCCAATAAATACACATCCCAAAAATAGCGCATGAATACATAATGCTCCTGAAGTCTCCAAACTTAACTGTTTAAACTCCAACACTTCAAAATTGATTCTAGAAGACAAAAAATAGGCTCCACACCCCAACAGTCTCCCACTTAGAGATTAGTTTCATTGAGAAAAGTTCTCAACCCTTCCTTATTATCCACGAAGGCCAACCAAAGTTGAAAATAACTTCAACTTATCCCTTGTGACTTCCTTTGTCATCATATCTGTAGGATTCTGACTAGTATGAATCTTTTCAAACTTCAACTTATCTTCTTCCAAAGCTTCCCTGATGAAATGATATCTCAGTTGAATGTGCTTAATCCTAAAGTGAAAAGTGGAGTTATTCACCAAATGAAAAGTTCCCTTACTATCACTATGTAGTCTCCCAACTTCCTTCTTATGCCCCAACTCATCAAGAAACTAATGTAGACAAATAATCTCCTTGCTTTCCTTTGTGGTGATAACATACTAAGCCTCTACAGTTGATAAAGCCACAACCTTTTGTAACTGTGAAATCTAGCTCACTGTTGTATCACCAACCATAAATACATAACATTTTGTGCTAATCCTAATGTCAAAATATCCTGCCATGTTTGAATCTACATAGCCACGCAATGTAGTTTCTGTTCCACCAAAACACAATGTTGCTCACATGGTCCCTCTCAAGTACCAAAGGATCCACTTCATTGCATCCTAGTGATCTATACTTGGATCACTCATAAACCTTATCACTACTCCCATTTCATGGGAAATATCATGTCTAGTGTATACCATAACATACATCAAGATGTCAACTAATTATGAGTATGGTACCCTAGACATCTAGATTTTATCCTTCTCAGTATTGGGACTCTTCTTTTTTGATAGTTTAAAGTGACCTGCTAAAGGAGTACCAATCGATTTATCATCCTACATACTAAACATCTCCAAGACCTTATTTATGTATCCTTCTTTAAATAATACTAGATTACTCTCCTTATTGCGAGTTATTCTCATACCAAGGATTTTCTTTTCTTCCCCCAAATCCTTCATAGTAAAGGAGTCACGTAGTTACTTCTTGAGTACCTTTATTTCCTACATGTTCTTCCTTGGAACAAGCATATCATCCACATATAATAAAAATATATATAACTACCATCAAGAAACTTATTGATGTACATGGAATGTTCTGAGTGACACTTGGAGTAACCCTTCTCCTACATAAAACTTTAAAACTTCTTGTACCACTATCATGGAGCTTTTTTCAAGCCATACAAGATCTTCACCAGGTTTCACACTAACCTCTCCTTCCCTTTGACCTCATAACCCTATGGCTGTTGTATATACAATTCCTCCTCTAACTCACCATGAAGGAATGCAGTCTTCACATCCAATTGTTCTAAGTGCAAGTATTCAACCACTACTAAACCAAGAACAGTCGTAAGAGAAATCATTTTAACAACATGAGAAAATAGTTCATCAAATTCTATAGCTTTCTTTTTTGAAAATCCCTTAACCACTAACCAGGTCTTATACATTTTTCTTCCTCCATATTCCTCTTTCATTCTGTACACCCATTTATTATGCAATGTTATCTTTCCCTCGAGTATCTCCACCAAATCCCAAGTCCGGCTCTTCATAAGAGATCTATGATATTTATACATGGCCTTCTCCCACTTCTTCTTGGAATCTACCTACACTGCTTTGTCAAATCACTCTACCTCTCCACTATCAGTGAGAAATAAATAATTCAAAGACGAATTAAAATATTTGGGTTCCCTTCTTACCCTAGAATACCTTCTTACCTTAGGATTTTTAGATTCCTAATGAATAGGTTCCTGAATTGGTTGTACCAGAACATGCTTCAGTTTAACCATCCCCTTCGACACCTTGCCATCTATAATATCCTCTAACATTGTGTATTATTTATTTGATTCGTCTTTCTATTCCTGTAACTGATCTTTATACATGAATTTTTCATTAAAGGAAATATCTCTAGACC
This sequence comes from Taxus chinensis, assembly GCA_019776745.2. Lineage (NCBI taxonomy): Eukaryota > Viridiplantae > Streptophyta > Pinopsida > Cupressales > Taxaceae > Taxus > Taxus chinensis. The sequence continues at coordinate 669,163,571 of CM034151.1, forward strand.
AAAATATTTTTTTGTCCTAAAGAATCTAAACATAGAAACCAAATTCATCCTCACCATATCCAACAATGTTGTATTTCTCAAAATTAGCCTCTAACTTGGCCCTATCATCTTTATCAATGTCAATAAATACCTCACATCCAAATACTCTACTGAATGAGTTATTAATTTTATTACCATACAAATCCTTGTCAGGTATGCCTCCATCTATGGCCATAAAGGGTCCTCTATTAATCAAATAAACAGTTGTGCTTACCACCTCCTCTAAAAACATGAGTGGCAGACCTACATGTAACTACACACATATAATATGCTCTAAGATTGTCCTGTTCATTCTCTCTCACACTCCATTTTCCAATGGAGTCTTTGGAACCATCCTTTTCCTGCAGATCCCATTTACCAAACAGTATTCAATAAATTCATTAATGCCATACAACCCTCCATTATCCAACCTAGGACATTCATCTTGAGACTTTTTCAATTCTCAACCAAGGCTCTCCATCGTTTGAAAATTTCAAACACATTAGATTTATTTTTAATTTAATATACCCAAACTTTTCTAGTTGCATCATCAATGAAGTGACATAATAACATGAACCATCAATATATTTTACCTTAGTTGGCCCCCATACATCTATATGCACCAACTCTAACTTACCCTCCTTCTTAGTAGGTCCAACCTTGAGGAATCTAACCCACTTCTATTTTCTATAAACACAGTCCTCATAGAAGTCCAAATTTAAATTTTTTAATCTAGGCAACCTATATTTTAGAATCTACATGCCCTTTTGAATCATATGAATGAGTCTTTTGTGCCAAAAATTTGCATCTCTGTATGTAGCAACTAAATCATAATAATCAACACCATTGGTTAAATACAAAGTACCAATTTTCTTACCTCTTACAACCACTAGAGATCCCTTAGTAACCTTCCAAGAATCCATTGTAAAACTCACCGAACAACCATCACTACCCAACTAACAAACTGATATCAATTTCCACCTCAACTTAGGCAAATTCTTGACATCTTTAAGTATCCTCTTGTTCCCATTCTGCATTTTCACCGAACACAACCTTTCCCTACTATGTTTCATGGTTCATCATCACCAAGATATGCATGTCCAAAATCACCTTGAAAAAAATCAGTAAAGTAATGTCTATGTGGGGTGGCATGGAAAGAAGCTCCTGAATCTAACACCCAACACTTAGCCATATTATCTAAAGAAAGAATTAAGGTATCCTCAGAAACATCACATGTTGCCATATTCACCTCATTAGTTTCTTCCTTGTTCATCTTTTCCCAAAGAGCCCAACATTATTTCTTAGAATGACCAACCTTCTCACAATGCCAACCTTCCAACTTGCTCTTGGACGTTGACCTTCTAGGATCATTTGATTTCCCATGGTTACCTTTCCATCTATTCTTTTTTCTCCCTTTTATTTCCATTCTCAAAGTGTTTCCCAAAGTTGAATAATCTCTGGAGATCTTCATTCACATTTCCTTTCTCAGGATCACACCTATCACATCTTCAAACATCAATGTTAAATTATTAGATACCAATTACTGAAATCCATAAGAAAGTTGTCCTAACTATCTAGAAAGGAGTAATAAATCAAAAAATCCCTGACCTCATTATCAAAATAAATTTTCACTGATTTTAACATACTCACAACCATATTAAATGTTTTCAAATGATCAGCAATAGAACCATTTTGATACATCTTCAAATTAAATAAATTTTTCATTGAAAATATTTTATTAGAGGCAGATGGTTTTTCATATAACTTCCCCAACACATTCAAGATACCTTCTATGGTCTTCTCCTATGATACATTAAAAGCAACAGAAGGTGCAAGACCTAACCAAATTTTCTCTGAGCATATTTCTATCCAGCAGCTCCCAATCCTCATTTGACATTGTTTTAGGTTTCTTTTCTTTTATAGCCAAAGGAACATGGAAGTCCTTCTGATACAAGTAATCCTCCATCTACATCTTCCAAAAACTAAAGTTCTGTCCATTTAACTTCACAACCCTCAATCTTCCCTTATCTACCATAGCTCCCACTCAAGCTAAACATTCCCTATATTTCACCACTTCAACAAAATACCACCGAAGCTCTGATACCAGTTGTTAGGAATTAGAGAACAAATATGCAGAAACAATTCCTTAAATCAAAACAGTAGGAAACTATTTAGCATAATTATACTTGTAGAAATATAACAACATAAATAAACAATGCACAAAAGAAGACAAGACAATATTTAATGTGGTTTACCCAATGTGGGCTACATCCACTAATAACTTTCTCACATTTAATTATCACAGTATTTTCTCAGTTATAAGTGCATATTAATCACTCATGAACTCATAACATAATTCCCAAAGATGTTAAACCACATCTAAGACATAATTTACACCAAATTACTCAACCTTGATCACTCTTGATCACCTCTTGATATTTTAAGGTGCAATACCTCTTTTTATTATATTACAATCCTTATAGGAAGTTCTATATCCGACCCTAGAAGTTTGAAATTCATAACCTTTCAACTTCCTACGGCTGGAAAAAATGTCACTATGTTAACAACCAGTTAACCACCAATTAACAGAAAATAAGCAGTAAATACACAACCCGAAAACAACACATGCCTATAGAATACTCCTAAAGTATCAAAACTTAACAGTTTGAACTCGAAGACTTCAAAACTTATTCCAGAAGGGTATCATCATCACTATGGTGACCAATTTCAGTTTCTCTATGAAATTAAAAAGTATTAGAAAAGGTTTGTATTAAATAATAAACATAGGTTTAGGTTAGGTAGGCTGTACAAAAAGAAGTCTTAGGAAAGATTCTTGGGTGAAAGAGGATGTGATAGGATGACTATGGGAGGGATGGGTTTGGGTATCTCAATAGGTGAACTAGTGGGAGGGGAAATAAGTAAAAGTATAAGTTTGGGAAGTAGGTTGGGTGAAGGTGAATGCATTAGGTAAGGCATGGTTTTTTATTAGGAGAGGTCAAGTGTTGAATAGAAATTTGAAAGAAAAAATGAGTAACTTGTGTGTGTCTTGATGATGTAGGCTAGGAAACAGATGATGATGAGGGAAAAACTACCACCCTTGTTAGTACAGATGAGACCCATCATCTCAGATGAGGAGTGGGAGCACATGAGGGAAGTTAGGATAGGTGTGGTGAGGAGATATAGGAATATTTACCAAGATAACAACATGATGGAAACCCTCATTGATTGATGGAACCCATCTACCAACACCTTCCATCTACCGACAAGAGAGAAGAACGTCACACTAGAGTATGTGTATAGGATTTTTAGGCTTCTGATCATTGGGGAGCCACTATATCAGGTGTCGTCTTTAGATGTGGTGGGTCATATGGCTATGGTTTATGGGTCGGCCATGAAAGAGCTTATGTATCAAAGTGTGATTATTAGTTATGGATATATGTATGTGGTGTATCTCTTGGAGACTCGTCTATCAGTATTGATGATGGTTGGCATTAGTTGTTTAACCCTTCAAGACTCAGAGGGTGTGAGGATTCCACTTGCCTTGATGGGAGCCCTAGAGCACATGGTGTTTGACAAGGTATGTTTTTCATGGACACTAATGTACTTGGTTCAGTTGTATATGGAGTTATGGGCTCAAAGGAGGATATGGCAGTATGATCCTTGTTGTACCTATTTATCACACTGTTGGGAATATGAACACATTATTTTCCTTCATCTGCTTTTTCTACCACGACAAGGGTGGGAGGTGGATCTATATAGGGTAGGATATAGGTGGTGGCTACATATTGGAAAGTAGTTGAGGGTGGATGCGTTAACTTGAGATATAACATATTATAATAGGTTATTGGTTATCTTGTCACAGGTAGAGATTCTATGGAATTGATACCTCACATATCAAGATTTCATAGGAATGGGGGAGGATTTTGAGGTTTTATAGATTCTAAGATGAATCTAGGGGTACAGGGCCAAGGAGTAGGAGTGCATACATGTAAATCAAGTCAAATGATAGTTTTAATTACAACAAGGTGCTCCCCCACCATTCCCATAGTACCGTCAAGATAATGTGGAGATACAATTACCTCTTCCACATTCGACACCACCAGCTGGAGTGGAGGATAAGATAGAAGATGATATGATAGACAATTCTAGGTGCATGGATGGTGAGTTTTAGTGGTGGACAAAAAAGTTATAGGAATCACCAGTTACACTAGAACAAGTTAATTTGGCAACTGTTATCAATGAGAGAGACAAGCTACAGGTATAGGTTATAGGATTATAGGCCCAAGTGACTACTTTACAGGAACATGTGGCCACATTATAGGAACATTTATCTGCAACATAGGCACAAGACGATGATGGGGGATAGGTTATGGGACTATAAGCCCATGTGACTGCTTTACATGCACAAGTGACCACATTTCAAACACATCTAGTAGTAACAAAGGCACAGGACGGTGCATGGGGACACATGGCTACCCATCCTTCACCTCTAAGGACACATGATGGTACATAGATATAGGCACATGGTCCATCATTATAGGTATAGGAACCATAACAGGATCCATAACCTAAGGTATAGGTATAGGGACCACTTCCGTGGGACAAGCTCCACAGATAGGTAGTAGAGTGATGCCATCACCATAGATGATATTGATGGACCGATACAAAGATGTCATTACTAAGGAGAGATATTATGAGGATAAAATTTTAGAGTTTGGTCTCCCTATTACCAATTATGCTACTTGTAGAGCTGAGCAGGAAGCCAGTCATAGGTCCATCTCATGAGCCCATAGTGTCAGTAGTTTTGAGAGCCACCGTACTCATAGGAAGGGACAGTAGTAGGTGAAAAGTGTATAAAAACAAAGGGTAGGTGAGGGGACAGGAGAGAGTGGTAGAGGCGTCGGGACCTCCTGAGAATGATATGATTATGGAGATTATGCTTAATTTTTGAGTTATGACTTATATACCATCCTATGTGCTAAAGAGATGAGTCTAACATGAGATTTTTTGAGAGACTTATTTATATTTTTGTATTGACACACAACATTTTTAGTATATATATGATGTTATTCATATTTATTATGTTTGGTTTCATTTCCATTGTATTTTTAACATCAAAATTAGATGTAGGCATGCATGTTAATTTTGTGTTTCTATTTAATTTCCAATGTATTGATATTATGGAAACTATATGTATAGACATGGTGATGATGTATGGTTTGGTTTGGGTTTAATTTCCAATGTATTGATATTGTGGAAACTAGATGTAGGCATGGTTGTTGTTTGGGTTGTGTTTGATTTAAATTTCCAATGTATTGATGTTAGGGAAATTAGATGTAAGCATGGTTGATGATGTGTTGGTTTGGTTTGGTTTGGTTTAAATTTTCAATTTATTAATATTATGGAAACTAGTTATGGGGTGGAGGATTCAAAAAGTCAAAAAGATCATATAGGAGGGGAAAATAATGGGTGAGATAACCTTTGAAGACCCCATGACTTCAGAGTGCTTCCTACATATCACTTGTACAAGGTGCCTCAGGATGATATAGTTCTTCCATAGGAAATGGAAGAATAAGATGGTAGTAGGTAAATTGGATAGGAGTGGGTAAGGTAGATTGGGTAAGATAGATTGTGGTAAGGTAAGTTGGGTAATATTGGATAAGATAGACTTTATGAAGGTAAGTTGGGTAAGATTGGCAAGGTAGAGTGGGTACGATAGCTTATGCGAAGGTAAGTTTGGTAATATTGGGTATGGTAGAGTGTGGTAAGGTAAGGTGGGTAAGATTTTATTTGATTTAATGTCCAAGGTATGATGGTATTATAGGAACTAGATTATGGGTATAGGAATGGGTGAGATGAGAATAGAACCAACATATCTGATGTCGGTAGACTTGTCCTGTTGAAGAAGCAACAAGTAGATAGAGGGGAGTCAAAAAGAAGAGAAATGCTCCATAGTTAGAAAGGACTATAATGGTAATATCAAATAGGCTTATGAACATAAACCCCTTAAGACATTACATGTTTGATAAGTCTATGATTGAAAGAAGTTGCATGATCACAAATTGTCACATGAGCATGAGGTCCCTTGATTAGATAGAAGGAAGTAAAATAAGGTAGGGTGGAGTGGTTTGTTTAGCATAACCTTATTGTGGGACAACATGCCCCTTCTACAAGATACCCAAAACAAGTAGAGGCAAGTCCATGACCAAAAGTTCATATTTTTCTTGATTTTTTCTTTAGCATTTTGTTTTTTTTGTATTTATAGAATGATCGATGAGGGAATTCTATATTAGGATGAATAGTAGTATCTCCTTAAGGTCTTCGTGAAGATGATCAAAGTGGGAATCTCTAAGATTTTGTTTTGTTTTAACAAATATATATTAGTCTTCCTTTTAGATAGACTAAGTACAATATATGGGTGGATTTTTATAGTTGTCGTTCGAGGGAGAAATCTAGTTATAATAGAAATAGAGAGACATAGATGTTCATTTGAGGGAATCATCTATTTGCAAGAAGCTTGACTCAAGGAGTTGAGTGTTTCTTATCCCAAATTCTTTGCATTATTTTGGACTTGTAGTCATGGGCAAGACTTTAAAGGAATATATGCATTTTTTATGAAGGCAAAACCATAACATGATAAAGGTTAGCTATGAAAGAGGGGTATAAAGTGATGAACGACCATAGGATTCCATCCTGAAAAGGATGAAAAGTGTCCATGAGAATCATGTCATGAGTAGAGTTGTGGTACTCATATTCAAGATAAGGACGAATGGTGATGGATAATCACACAATTATATTTGATTCATTTGTCCTAAAAAGAGGTATGTGGAAGGAGAGGTTTGCTCAAGGGACGAGCATATGTGAGACATAAAGTGATGTGGTAATCTATTCAACAATAGAATGGTTTAAGATGTAAGGAATTAAGGGGATTAGGTTCGGGTGTACCATCAAGGGAAGATAAACAATAAGTCCCTGATCCATATGTATGGGTGAAAATATAAGGTCCAAGCCAATTAGGATTAAATTTTCCTTATTTACTTTTCCACATTTTTATTACATGTTGATTTTCCTTCAGGACAAGATTGATGATATTGAATGTTCATTCTTGAACAAGTTTTTCATAGGCACACTTGATGTGTTTTTAGTATATTTGGAGATGTTATAGAGAATTTAAGTGTTGTTTGTCTAGTAGATCAAGTTGCACCAAAATTTATTGACAAAACTCATCTTCAAAGAGGATATCTTTAAGATAGATACAAAGAGATGGAATTTGGATTTTTGAGATGTAGGTCGACCTCTGTACCATAGACCAAAGAGAAAGGTGTGGTAGTAGAAGAGGTGTGAATGTTGGTACAATAAGCCCAGAAGGAGAAAGGAATGCACATGTTCCAATCCTTACCAGATTCGTCAACCACTTTCATAAGAATTTTGTTGAGAGTTTAATTAGAAGATTTGGCCTAACCATTTTCTTGTGGGTAATATGGTGAAGAGAAGCTGAGTTGAATACCAAAGTTCTCACACATTTGGTGTAAGGTTTTATGTTTTAATTGTTTTTATTGTTAGTGATGAGGAAATGAGGAACACGAAAGTGAAAAATGATATGGTGGTTGATAAATTCGACTATTTTCTTATCTTTGGTAAAAATAAGAGGGATGGATTCCACCCATTTAGTGTAATATTATGTCTTCGTGATGATTCAATGATGACATTCCAAGAAATTAGGGTTAATATCCCCAATGAAATCCAAACCCCATTGAGAAAAGGGCCAAAAGTATCTAGTGACTTTTAAGGCATGACTAGGAGTATGATGAGGGTTAGCATGTTGCTGACACTTCAAACAATGTTTAACATAGTCATAGCAGTCTTGGTCAAGGGTTAGCCAGTAGTAGCCGAGTTGAAGGATACACTTTACAAAAATAAGGCCACTAAAATTTCTCCCACAAATCCCGTCATGCATTTCTTTGACGGTGTACGGGATTTCAAAGCTGGTGAGGCATCACAAGAGGATACAATCAAATGTGAGTTTGTAGAGAAGACCTCCCATGATAATGTAATGAGATACGATTTGTAGGAAGTCTCCTCATTGAGTACGAGTAAGATTTGGAGGTAGGATTGAAAGTAAGAGGTAGTTAGTGAACTGTTTATACCAATTTTTTCTTGGGTTAGTATAGATGGTACCCATGAAATTAATGTTGGGGATAATATAAGAAGGTGATTGTAATTGTTTTATCATGAAAAATATTGTTGAGTCTGAAGGTGTGGAAGGTATTTGAGAAGCAAGTTAAGACATGGTATTCATGAATTTTTTAGTGGATTGCGAAGTGGTTTGAATGAGGTAGTGATCAAACGTGGTCAAAAGTAGGTGGAAATGATTTCTATAATTTTGAAGTTCATCTTTACAACACTAGTATGAACCATTGAGTTTTTTCACAACAAGTTGAGAGTCAGTAAATATGTTAATGGATTTAACATCTAGGGTAATGTTAGTTTGAAGACCTAGAACAAGATATTCATACTCAATTATGTTATTTGTGCAGTCAAAATATAGTGTAAAGGATAATGGCATGGGCTCACCATTAAGAGGAATGAGGATGAACCTCGCACCTCCACCACATTGGAATTTGGATCCATCAAATAATAATGTCATTTGATAACCAATATCATTAGTGGAGATGGTAGTGATAGTTTCTTCAGTAAAATAAAATTTTGAGGATTGATTCCCAAGAAGAGGAGCATTTGTAACTTGAACTGCGATGTTTTTTCCTATGAATTTTTTTTATGAATGAACTCCAACTCCAAGTCTACAATAAGCATGAGCCAATGATTTTTTAATTTTTTTTGGTAAGGTTTGGCATACATGTAATGAAGAGGGTCGGTTTTGGTAACAAAAAATGTTTTGTGATTAAGAAGTTAGTTTCAAAGTTTGGTGGCCACAAAGAAAAGGTCTAGGAAAATCTTTTCAATGTGAGTGTACTGAGTTTTGTAGTCTTGAAGAGTATGGATTATGTAATAAACCACTTTTTCCCTGTGTTGATCATCATGATGAGCGAGCATGACACCCAAGGAATGGTCAGTAGCAGAAATGTAAAGGTAAAAATCTTGATCATCTTTAGGTGGAATGAGCATAGGAGGCTGAATAAGGTATTTCTTAAATGCTTCGAAGTCTTTGTAAAACTCCTCATTCTAATGAAAAGAAAGAAACATACTTTTTAAGGAGGTGGTGAAATTGTTGGCATCTATCTAAAATATGAGAGATGAAGCATCAAATGGAGTGTTATTTTCCTTATAAGCTACAGATCTAACAAAGGTTAGTAGGTGAGAGGCATGTAAATAATTTCCTTGATCTTGGTGGGATCCACTTAGACAACCCATAAAGAGATGATGAAACCAAGGAGCCTTATCCAAGAGAACAAATAAAATGCACTTCTTTTGTTGAAGGTGAAGACAATACTAGATAAGGTGATAAAAGATAACTTTAAGAACATCTAAGTGTTTGATGCGACACTTGGACTTACTGAGAAAGGTCATCGACATATTCTTCTAATATGTCATGCATGATGTCATGGAATATGTAAGTCATAACACACTGATAGGTAGAACTATCCTTTTTCAAGTTAAAAGGCATGACACGGTAGTAGATGGTTTCCCCAAGGGGGTATGAAGGCAATTTTGTGTTGATCTTATAGAGTGAGTAATATCTGACTAAAACCTAAAAACATGTCCATATGAGATAACATCTCATGGTTGGTTGTAAGATCAACTTGGTGGTAAATTCTTGGTAGAGAAAAGTCATTTTATGGCACGCAAGGTTAAGGTCACAAAATTCAGTGCAAATACAAAGCCCACCAGTAAACTTTCATGATAGGAAATAATGTTAGAGATCCATTATGGATAGTCAATAGGTAGGATGAAGAAAACAAATAGAATGCGTTAGAGTTCTTATTTTACAATAATATTAGTGCGAGGATGCATTTTATTAAACTTTTTTTTTCATGGGTTTTACGTCAGAGGGTTTGCTTATGATATTTCGAATCATTTATATTAGGGTCAATACCTCACATATCACTATAAGAATAAGAAAATTATTTTTTATGATTGGGAAATAAAAGAGGTGAAAGATTCTTATTCCACATAGTCTAAATTATTGGCATATCTTTAGAATTCATGCATTTTTCCTAAGTGTGAATATTGATTTATATGGTAGATTCATTCAACATGGTTTGTGTGTCAGAGGGTAATGACATTTGAATATAAGAATCCTCTCCACTGAAATAGATTAGAATAGAATCATAATCCTAACATTAAAACAATTTTTTATAGAAGGGTGTATCATCATCCAACATATCAGGATAAAGAATAGGAAGGTAAGAGGTAACCTCGCCATCACATTGATACATTAGAGGTCCCAAGGAGATGGTGTTCATGAAGAAAATTTTTTTAGGTGGAATGGATTCGGGATCCATAGAATTTTTGGCTGAAGCCATTTTGAGAGGCATGGAAGGTGGGGAAGGATTTTTTGTCTTCTACGAGAGTGAATTACGACCTTCTTAGAAGGAGATTTCCTAGGAAATCCAAGACCATACAGGTCTTTGTGTTTCTTAGTGGTGCAAAATATGATGGTGTGAAGAATTTTTTTCATAATGACCAAATTTTGATCCTTTACAAGTGTAGCAGTGAAGAAAAGTGAGTGCGAATCTGTATTTGGTGAGGTAGGTGAATTCAGATGAAAAAGTTCTAGTTTTAAAGGGATGTTCAATAGAATAATAGGAAGTGTCGACCCCCCATAGGTTAGGTTGGTGTGAAGGTAGGGAGGGCCATATGGTATGACCTCTCATATATGATGATCATAACATGGGTTTTGGTGTAGTTTTCCATACTCCTAAGAAGTAAGGAATGTGTCAATGCTAAGGAGATGATATTCTTCGAGTGTCAGGTGTTGTAAAATTCCTACCAAGGGTTTTTGGTTGGTACTTGGGTAACAGGTATAGATGAGATATCTGAAGCCGAAGAAGATAGAGCATAAGAAAAGGGTGGAATAAGACAGTTGATAGGTGGGCTAGATGATTAAGATGAAGTAATAGAAGTTTTATATGTGTTAGATGCCTTAATTGGGATTAGAACATCTTTGGGATGGTAAATCATATTACAAGTTTTGAAGGAGGAGGGATCTTCCTGAATGGTGTAAGGTTCATTTTCATATTCAAATTTAAGGCATCACTGAAGGGTGGAAGGAACATAAGCCATGGCGTAAATACAGGGATGCCCTGACAACATGTTATACTATAACTCTCCTTCTAGAAAGTAGAACATTTAAGGAATAGTTTGTGGACCTACGCGGATGTGGAGGACAACGTTGTCAAGGTTAGTGGTCATGACATAGTTCCGAGATAAAATAATGATGGGGTTTTTAGAAATACAATTATTCGGTATGCCTATTTTTTTTGTAGGCATGATAAGAGATGATGTTGATGCTAGCACCCCCATCAATCATAACATGTTTAACATGAATATATTTAATGTAACTAGAGATGAAAAGAGAAGGATCAGGGTCATCAGATTGTGAAGGGGAAATCTCTGATTTGGAGAAATTAATGCAAGAAATTTGATGTCAGGTAATGAGAGTGGTTATATGTGAACTGTCGTTAGGTGGAGCCTCAATGGATTGTAAGAATTCATGTGCACCTGACAATGAGAATCAAAAGTTTGAATCAAGTCATATAAATACATCTTCAAAGGGAATTGGTGAAGCTGTTTGATGACTGAATGATGTGTGACCCTAGAAGAAGTAGTTTATTTTGTCCCAAGGTTAGTTATATTGGGGGGAGGTGAAAGTGTAATGGTAGGTGACGAAGAACTAGAAGGGTTAAAAAAAATTTACTTTCCTTTATCTTTCGTGTGTTATGACTGAGTATCTTCACGCAAAATATTAATTTCAAAGTTAGGAGGACAAGAATATGGTTTTTTAGGCTTACCTTTATCCCTATGTGGATGTGAAGGAAAATATTGTAGAATGGGTTTGGGACTAGGTTTTTTGGTGATGGGAAAATAAATAATGGAATTATCCTCTAAAAGATCATTTTCTTTGAAGAGACCTTTGGAATCACAAAACTTAAGGATAATTTTTTTAATAACCTTAGAACTCTAGACATCATTCCCTGGTCAGCGAAGATAAGTGTAATATTTTGTGTCATAAAACCCTACTAGTTTAGGTTTGACAGGATCGTAAGGCTTGATAGAAGGAATTGATATAGAAGTTTTCTATAACAACCAAGAAAGGATGTTAGAGTAGGATCATGCCAAAGGATCACAATGAGAGGTCAAGGTTGTCTTGGGAAAAGGGGTACGTTACCTTTGTGAGGTGAGATATCGCGTTCATGTAACTAATTTTTTTGTAGGTAGTGAAGGTTTAGGTTTAGGTTGCACATTCTTTAGAAAATATGGAGGAATAGTGTGGTAGGGTAATGGAGACTCAAAAGGTGTAGGTATCGAAGTTAGCCACAAAGAAAGTGTGGGTGTTGGAAAGAGTGAAGGTAAAGTTAGTGAAGAAGGTGTGGACAAAATAGGAGTTGAAAGCAAGTGTATAGGTTATCACGTTTTTGGTTTTCCTTAGTAAAGGGGTAGGTTAACCAAGGTTGAAGGATGTGTGACCAATATTTATAGCAAAGGTGAAGGTGAGTGAGATGGTGTGGGAGATACTGAGATACGATTCCTAAGAGGTTGGGTCTTCTATTTAGGTGCTGGAGTAGATTTTTTGATTAGTGGTGTAGAATTTATAAGTATAACTTCACAGGGGGATGTAATAGATTTGGTACAGGTAGAATCCCTAAGGTGGTAGTAGGTTTTTGATCATGTGGAGGATTGAGTAGAAGAAGTTATGATGAAGAAGGGGATAATGCCATCGGTTAAGGCATAAAAGCCGTAGTCATTTTGAAGATATTTGGATATATGGTAGAATTATCAGGGTACAACATCTACATTCATGTGGAAATGAGGATTCTAAGGCATCCCAAAAGGGTGGTGTAATCAATGTACTCCAAGCAGTGAACCAATTGAGAGAAGGGTTTTGGAGTAGATGAAGAGGACGATAACTTAGTGCCAAATCTCGTGAAGAGTTATGAAGCTTGAGATATAGGGAAGGTAATATCCTCCACCTCGGTAGGTAAGAGTGAGGTAAGAAGAGTGATAAGATGGGTTCCTCTGTGAGTAAAGGAATGGGTAAGGTGGGTTCTGCTATGGGTGAAGGAACATGTGAGGTGGGCTCATTTGTGGGTAAATGAGTAGGTAGAGTAGGTTCCTCTATGGGTAAAGGAACAAATGAGGTGGGATCCTCTATGGGTAGAGGAGTTTGTGTAAATATTTCCTCAATAGACTATATAGGAGGAGACCCTATAGAAAGATTAGACATTATATTAAAGACTACATGAACCACATGTACATTGGTTCCTTCTTTACATGTATTTCCAACATGAGTTGATGAAGGGGCATGGTTAGGAGATGGTTTCTAAAAATTTCCAAGTTTTCATTAATATATGCGTTAGGGATATCAAGGACAAGATCACCACAGTCTAAAATTCCTTGCACAATGTTTTTAAAGGTTTTGCAATTCATGTCACGATGTCCTCTTATACAGTGGTAATTACAAAAGTCACTTTCTTTATACCAAGACAATGTAGGGTGACAAGGATAAAAAATATTATGTGGTTTGATGGGAGGAAGAGTGATGGCTTCAAATTTTAATAGCTTTTCCAATAATGAAGAATAAGGATCTCCAATTGGATTGTAATTCTTTTGTCCATACCGATATTGAAAATTTGGCACTGGTGAGAAATCGGAAGGAGGTTTAGGTTGATTGGTTGGATTAGAAGGGTAAGATTTTAGAACCACTATTTTAGTGGATCCCTTTGGCTTGGGATTGTTATTAGGTTTTTTAGAAAAATAATCATTTGATTTGAAGGCCGCATTTTTCTTACGCACTTGTAGTTTGTCTTCTTCAAGGGCCTAGATCTCCAGCTCCCATTCCATGGTAAAAGCCTCATCAAATGTACAAAATGTTTGAATTTGAATACTTGGGGAAATGTATCTGGAACACTCCCTCATAAAAAAATCTACGAGATTAGGTTGTGGGAGAGATAAGTAAAGCTGATTGATTAAGCCTTGCCACCGTGCAACGAAATCAATGATAGACTCGTCGTCATATTGATGATTAGAATATAAATTTTTCATAGAGACCTTTTTAGATATGTTTATCGAAAAGTGATCGAGAAATTTCTGGTCCAATTTGTTAAAGGAAAAGACCAATTTCCTAGGAAAAGAACTATACTAGTCTTAGGTGGGTCCCGACAGGGATATTGGAAATGTTCAAAGGAATAAGGCATTTTCGTGGCCTATCAAATAACAAGTTTTTTAACCAAATGCAAGTGTTTTTGGGGGTTCTCCATACTATTAAAATGGTTTAATTTGGGAATATCCCATTTTGCAGGATAGGGATGAATAGCTATGGAGGGGTGGAAGGGTTCATTACAAATCTCATCATAGGCTAAGATGTTAAGAGATATGGAAACGGAGGCCTCAAGTGTCTGCATTTTTTCCATCATCGTTTTAAAGATATCTATTTATGAGGTTAGGCTAAGGGACTCTCCCTGAGGTACAAGGGGGTGGATAAGATAAGTGGTTTGTGGAAGGCACACCAGTATGTGGTGGTGCTAAGTAAGCGAATTGAGATATAGGTACATAGGCAATGGTAAAAGAGGAGGAGAAATACCTTGAATATGAAGTGGAGGTGAAAGGTTGTGTCTAAGGTAAGGTATATGAGGGAGGAACTTTTGGAAAAATCCTTGTTATCATAGGCAGAAGAGTTTGGGGTATATAAACGATCAAATTCTAAAAGTGGGTATAAGATGTCGACGCAATTGACAGCTGCATAGATATAGGTACATAAGTTACTAATGATAATGTGATAGGGGTAGTGGATATGGGTGTTGCAAACGTCAAGGGGATGGTACATGTTAAGGGGATGGAATATATAAAAGGTATGGAGGTCACTTGTGAAGTAGGTTTTTGTGAGATGGGGTTATTCGATGCTAGAGTAGTTTTGGTAGCTACATTAGTGTTTGCTGATATAGAAGAGATTGTAGAAATAGTGATCTGGAGGATTTTTCACTATGTATAACTTCCATAAAGTTCCCCTAAACCTTAACCATGTTGAAGGGATTCTCGAAACCTTTTTGACGGTATGCTGAACTTTGGAATTGGAGTTCATATGAAAATTGTATCACCAGTCAAAGTTAAGGTCATAAACGGGTCAACCCTGGTCAATAGGTCAACAAGTGGACCAATGACAAGGTGACACATGGCAGTTGGTGACAAGGAAAAATGTATGGTCTTGTAATGCTTCAAAATTAGTTCTATGGTATAAAACTCATCATAATATTTCCTACTCATTTTGAACGGACCAAATCTGAGTTCGTATGCGAAAGATATGCATAGTCAAAGTTGTGGTCAAATGTTGACGTGAAACACTCTGACGTGGACAAATGGCATATTATGGGCATGACACTTAGAAGGTTTTTAGTGGATTTGGATTTAAAATAATAATAACAATAATAATTTATTTAATCCATTCCACATGAATAAGCCTAATCCCATGGGATAAGGAGGGATTTTGTGGCCAAAAGCTATTTAAAGGCTTATCCTATCCCTTTCCATAAAATGTGCGGTCAAATGGCTAAATTGGGCACCTAAACCTATGGAAGAGGGATTTTTAACCCTTTACTTATCCAAAAAATACTTTTCAACTTTACCAACCGACCAATTTTTTCAAGTGGTAGAAGATGAGATCACTTCTATTTAAAGGGACCTTTTGGTAAGTTTGTAAAGGTTACAACGAAGGACCAATTTGCAGAGATCACTATTTTTCGAGGCACTTACAGTCTAAATTTCTCAATGGTGTAAAAAATAAAAAGCTGTTTATAATTATGAGAGATTTCTAGTAATGTAATTTTTTTTTACATGAAGTGCTGTAGAGTTTCCTGCGTAAGCATTTTTCCATCATAGTTTCAAAGATCAGGCACGAGGAGCAAGCATAGATCTGCATTTTCCAACCACTTCTGGTTCGTATCAGGGCATCGAGTAAAAAGGGAATTTTTTAAGAATTTTCCTTTAGTTTCCTGAAAATTGAAAACTATTTTATGGTGGTGCTATAAATTTAAATTTGTAGATGTTTTTTGAACGTAATTGCACAGGAAACTATCAATGAAAATACTGTAGAGGCCACAGATGGACTTGGGAACATTTCTGGTAAATTACAGTGTTCCAAGAGGTCTAAATCAGCTCATTTGCAGGTATAAAGGTTTTTTTAAGTAAAAATTGAAGGGATTATTATACTTCATTGGGCAGTAACAGATCGATTCAATTTCTGTGAATCTAGAGATGTAGCCTTTTGATGAACTCTGTTATCAATGTTCCTTGTGTTGTGGATTTTATTTTAGTTTTTTAGAATAATTATTAGATAAAAACATTCAAGTTTGTTTATTTGATTAATTATTAAAATCAAGCACAAAATTGGAGTAAATGGTTTGAATGGAAATTTCAGTATCCATAACCCACAACAAGATTTAAATACACTTATCAACTTGGATTCAAATCCAGTTTGAGTGTATGATTTGAAATCAATTGTGAATTTTAAAATGGATTTGTAATAGATTCAATACATTCACTTAAGTTGATAAAAATAAGGATAATTGATTTATTCAGAAGAATTTAACGATTTGGGTTTCAGGAACTCCCCAAAATTGGCTTAAACTCTTAATCAATTGTCAAATTTTGAAATATGAGAATTTTTCTAAGTACTGAAGAAAAATTAAGTGTTATTTTCAAATCAAGTTGGTATCAGAGCAAGTGATCACACTTGTAAACTTTATAATCTTGGAGTAAGTTTGCATCAGAGATAATTTAACTCTTGATTTGTTTCAATTGATTTGGTTCAATTTGGTTTTTTGAATTTTTTGGGCTTTGTTCTTTCAGGTGCAGTGTGTAGAATTTGGAAGAATAGGTGTACAGGGAAACCTTGCAAAAGTTGTCTAAACAAGGAAAAGTTTGAGGAACTTGAAGCATGTAATCATCAAATTTAGGAAGATAATGCCTTCCTAAGATGTGTCAACTCTAGAGGAGAAACTTGACACATTAAAAAAGAGTGCTAGAATAAAAAATGAGCTCTTGATGATGTAGTGCAGATAGAAGGACCTAAGAAAGACATACCTATTACTATTGATGCATCCACTATGATAGATGAGTGCATAGTAAGTACTGAAAAACACTTAATTCCTCTCCTAAAGCTAAGTTAGATTTAGAAAGTGTTTCTTGGTGAATTTGAAAAACACACTAAAGGTATAGGATCTAAGATTTTAAGTAATATGGGATTTTATGGAATTTTCCTTGGTAAGAACAACCAAGGCATAACTAACCACAATATTTTTTACAGGAAAGACCTCGACATGCAGGGAGTGGGATATTCTAGTGCAGGGGAAAGTGTGATTGGAGAGAGTTCCAAATCAATTGGAAGAAGACAAGCTTCTGACCGCCACGAGTCTTCTCCCTTACCATCAAGTGGTTCATCCTCATCAAGAGGATCTAGTAATAATTCACCACGGAGAGGTATAGAAATACCTCTGCCTTCTATTTACCATGGTTTTAAAAATAAAGGTAAGCAAATTGATCCCTTTTCTACACTGAAAAATTTGGATATGATTTTCAATAAATGGATGAATAGTTATCCATGCACATTTTGTGGGTTTGTCTAATCATTGTGTGGCCAAGTGTAGGAAGTATAAATCCATATTGGAACATTTTGAGAAAATGCATTCTCCCTAAACTCAGCTCGACCAAGAGAAGTCAAGGTAAGGTTCCTAAAAATATAGATCCTAAAAAAGGTATATCACATATTTTTTCATCAATGTAACAAGAAAGGTCATTTGATTGAAAAAATGTTTGGAAGGCTACACCTAAAACAAAATTTAAAATTTGTTGAAAAAAGGATAAAAGTTTAAAACCAACTAGTATGACCTCTTTAGTGGCATAGTGTTATCTCATTTTAGTGATTCTAGCTAAAAAAGAGATAACCATAGAAACATTTTGGACATAATTTCTTAAAATTCCCCCTTGAAGGAGATTTTTTAGGTTTTCGGGTTCTCATTGCATGAAAGCATGTTTCTTGCATGTTATATGTTTGATGTTCTCCGAAACCTGAAACCCGATTGTCTTGGCAATGTGTTAGGTTTTTGAAACCCCCAAACATCAGAACATGATTTTATCCAAATGCATGTTTCATGTCGTTTGTGTGGTTCCCGAAACTCGAAACCTGAATGAAGCCTTTGTGTTGGGATTTTCGAGACTTAGAATCATCTCAACATCTCATGCGGTATGCTTCATGTTTTCCAAAACCTGAAACCTAAATAAAACCAATCCCTTTGTGTCGGGTTTTCAGACACTCCACGCATGATGACATGTCATTAATGTCCAATTGTCTTATGGTTGGCACATGCATCAAAGTGAGGTGTAATTAATGTTAGGGTTTTATAAAAAGGCTGGTTTTCCACATCATTTGTTACTTGGTATGTTTTTGATGTGTTTGATTTTTGTGCATGCTTCTTCCACCTCCAGACCTAATTTGAGCTTCCCGGTCAACTTTAACCATCCATTCTTTTATCATTTTTTTATCTAATTGAAGGTATTCTTCTGTTTGTTTTTTTTAGAAGATTTTTGGGTTGTTTGTGAAGTGATTGATTGGGGTTTTCATTTAATTTTTCTTCTTCTTTACTTTTTTAGGGTTTTAGGTTGTTTTTCTTGTTTCTTGTCTTTTTCATGAGGGCTCTCATTCGGAATTTACCCCAAAGTTTATTTACTTACATTCTAAATTGTGGATTTCAAAGTTCTAAAATTATTAAGTGATCATGAGATGGGGATTTTTTCATGTTCTGACAAGTCAGAAACCTGATATATTAATTTCAGGTTTTGCAGGGTGCTCAACATCATCCAGTTTCCTGCCTTGTTTTCAGGTTTTTCTAGTTTTCTTGACATCTCAGTTTCTCTACCTTGTGTTAGGTCTTGTCAGGTTCTCGACATCCTCAAAGTTCCACAATGTGTCAGGTATTTCTACCTTCTCGAAATCATCTCATTTCCACCTTATGTTGGGTTTTTGTCAATGCGCCACATGCCCTAAGTTCCAACATACACCTCACCAATTTTTCAAGTTTCTCAAGGTTTCCGACATACTCCAGACTCTACTAGTATTTTGGGTTTCCGTTGGTGTTTGACACGGCCTAATTTTCAACATACAATCAAGTCTATCAGGTTTTCGAAGGTTTTTTGCAAGTTTGAAAACCTGAATGGTGTGGCTGGTCTATGCACTTGTCCAACAAGCTTTCACACCTAACTTCTCTTCCAGAAGTCATCAAGGCATTTTTAAGACTCCTCATGTCAGACCCTAGCCCATCTAAGGATAAGTTGGTAAAGTTAGGAAAAATGAAGTATAAGGACTACAAGATGGAGTCTTCTTCTTATGTAAGCTATAATTATGACATCCGAGACATAGAGCTCAGAAAGATAGATATGGAAGACTTATGGAAAATAATTGAGGATTCTTCTCTAAATTTATGCATGAAGACAATAGCCAGCAGCAGTCTCCCTCTCACAACAGGATTTCAAATATCAGCTCAATGCCCTAAATTCATCTTGGCTTGTGCTTCCCACTAAGACTCAACCTCCCGCTCAGTAAGAAATCAAGCAAGGGAGTCTAAAGTGAAATTGGATGGAGATTACTTCAATCAACTCCTAAAGTTTCCCATTTTTACGGGATATGTTGATTTAGATTTTAAATCAGCACAAAAGGCCTGGGACAAAGATCAGGAAGACTTCATCAAGCATGTAAATAATAAGTTCTTGATCAAGGCTAAGCCAGTTGTCTCTAGGTTTCCTAATTCGGTCCCTATAAGTGATTTTATTCTTGAAGTTAGAGATATAATCACCCTACTGAGCCACTTATTTGGACTCCCAGATTAAAAATAATTCCAAGGGTGGATGTACCAATTCATGGTCTTCATAAAGAAAAATGACCAAGGGATTGATTGGGGTAGCCTAATAAGTAATGAGATAGACTCCCAAATGAAAATGATCTTGTCTACCAACAAGTTTTATATGATTTTATACATCACCTATGCAACAGTAGGCATGAGAAACTATCCAGGGATAGATGCAAAGGGAAACCGAGCGATGGAACACATATTTTGGTACTTCCAACAACTAACAATAAAAGGGTCTAAATACCAATATATAAGAGTGAATGACACCTTCTTCTACGAAAAAATTTATAGATTGGATCTTGATCTGAGGAAGAGAAGGGTTTCTGATGAAGCATGGGCCAAAGTGTCAAAATGGGGTTACATTTTCTTGCAATCCAAGAATTTTACTTATCTTCGGGTGGTAAGGTTCTATGGTACTCCTTTCCATTTACCTAGGTTTCCAGGTGACAAACTGATCCTTATGGAGTTGGTCAGACAATTTTTGGATTTTCACAAATTCCAACAAAGAAAACACAAAGACGTTGTCTCCTTCCCCATTTCCATTGGAAGGTATACATTCTCTACTGTGGTTAAGGCAAAGAACTTGGTGCATGAGCTTTAGAAAAAATTAAAGAAGCACATGAAGATGAGGGAGGGATTTGACATCCAAGGAGTTCTCAAGTCATATGGAACGTTGTATCTGCATGTGCCCCATATGGTAGATATTTGGGTTGATCTTTGGGATGAATTTTTCATCCAAAGAAAAGACAACAGAAGACTGCCACTTGAAGAAATTTAGACATTAGATCTGGCTGATATCCCTGAAGGCACCACAAACAACGAAAGTGTTCTGGGCACTAGGTATGAATACTCAGATGGAGACAAACTCAGATTCTCAGCCATTGATTTTTCTATCATTGAAAAATCTTCTATCACTGAAAGAGATCCTCAGACACTTGTTCATACCAAGGCATGGCTCATTTCTTGGGGAATGAGTTATAAGGAAAATATCTTTTCAAAAATATCTACTTTATAAGTGGAACCCTTCAAGGGGGAAAGGGAAGAGGATAAAAGCCCTACTAATAGGTAAATAAAATTTAAGTTTGTCAGAAGGGGAGAAAAGTAAGAAGCTACATCATCTGCCACTCCTTCACAAACAGTTGAAGCATTAGATTCACCTCCTCCACCAAAACAAGGAAAACTTCCTTCAATATAAGAGGATGGTCAACCTTTTGTTTCTCCTTTTGATGATTGCTCATCGGAGGTAAGGCTTTATCTTGCCTCTGAAGCTATGGCTTTAGAATATTTACCTCCTCTCTCACAATCTTCCTCATCTCATATTTCGATGCCACTCTCATCAGTCATGGCCAGCATTATCTCTGACCTTTCACCTCTCTCTGCTGGACCTAAGATGGCCATAGAAATACCTCCTCCTTCCACACCTTCATTCCTTGAATCTATTCCCACAGTCACCACACTTGCAGTCTACATGACTCCATAAGTAAATATTCCTCCACCTGCAAATACAACCATAACACATCTAATAGGAGAAACTTCTTCCAATGTACCTTAATGGTTAATTGATCAGACCCCAAGGAAGAGGAAGGTGTTGGTTCCCCTACCAGCCTTCGAATTCAGTTCACCCAAGGCTTCTCCTGCCAAATTTACCAAGAAATCCAAAATGGTTTCAAGGGTTTCAGTGGATGCCTCAGGACATAAGTTTGTAGATATTGCTACTGCGGTGACCAACAAAAATAAGGAGGATATAGTGGTGAATGATTATCACATTACAAGGGTTGATCTGAGAAACGTAACAATAGAAGGAGAACAACAGGATGCGCAAGATGCCATGAACATGATTTTCCAAAAGCTAAAAGAAACAAAGGTAAGCAGGGATGAACTAAAGGATAAAGTTGAACAGTTGATAGAGGTATTACTCAAGATTTCAAATCCTTCTTAGTCAACATCTTCATCTTCTACCCCTACTCCTATCAGGTTTGATTTCTCATCATTGTCTATGATTTAAAAGATCAACGAGAAGGGGAGAACAGTTAAAGAATGGATAATAAAGAGGTCACTCTTACAAGGAAGAGAAGTCATAGATGACACAGTGGAGGTTTATAAATCCTTGGAGGAAATAAAGAAAGATGGTGAAAAAATGGATGATGATTTTTCACAGGAAGTCGGTAAACTTGAATTAACTTTAGAAGCTCTCAATGCACTGAAACAAGTTCCAACTCAGATCTTAATGGAAGAAGGAATCATTCCATATGTGGATAAACACTTCTAGCTAGCCAAATATTTCAAATTCAGGATAAATATTCTCAGTGAAGCTTGGAGCAAGTTGAGGGAATCTAGAGATCAGTTGGTCGATGCCACCAATGACATAGAAGAGGAGTTGTATAGGATCTTTGCCAAGGTGTTGGATGAGAGATCGAATATTCTACCAGCTGATGATCTCTATAAACAAATTCAAGAATTAATTCATCATGATCCAACTTTTGTCTTTAATATGTCAATCATCGATAAGTTCATAAGGAGTGAGAACATTTTGGAATCACTAATGAAACTTAACAAGAAATTGAAGAAAATTCCTGGTAACGCAAGTGACACTTAGGAAAATCTTGAGGTCCTAAGTGATTATTCTAGTGTGCTAGATGAAGATGAGATGCAGGGCATAATCTGGAAGTTTCAAGAATTTTGAGACAAGCAGGCTTCGCTAGAAGAAGACAAAGACGACGAAGCAAAATAAACATAATGTTTCATGAAATTTCTATTAAGAAATTGTAATGTCTTTTTCATTTTCATTTCGTCACATAGGAAGCAAATTTTGACTTGTTCTCCTATGTGAGAGTCAAGAAAAATAGGACTCTCATTAAAATATTATTTTCTAGGATTTATCCTATTTTCTTTTTGCTCTCTCTATTATAAATAAGCGATACTTGTATATTTCAAAAATGGATATTTTTAGAATACTAAGAGCTATTGTGAAGAAGAAAAACTTTGTATTTTATTTTTAATCATTGAAGAATATAAACATGTGTTATTTTACAAACTTTGTGTTGTGGGATTCATCTATCTTGAGATGTTATTCTTACATCCAAAATCTTAAGCTATTATTTTTTTAGTATTCTTGATTATTTTAATCATTTCAAATATTACACTCATTATCTAAAAATCGTATAAGTATTTTTTGATCTATGTTTGCTTGAAAGAAAATATGTTCCTCTCGTTCCCTTTCCATTTTGTTTAATATATAATAAGTTCCCTTTCTAATCCATTCCATGTCTAAAGTTTTAACATCTCCATTTCATGCTGATATGGATTTCAAGATTGTATCCCAACCCCAATGGTTAGAATAGTGTGGATACTGTATATATTATTTCTGCTATGTTTTAGATTAGTAATAAACTAAGAAGCCTTACGTGTCTCTGAGGAGGGATTTGATCACTGTGGTTGAATCTCATATTTTTTCCTGACAAAATATCCAACCAACAGTTTTTGGCGACTCCGCTGGGGAATACGGATTGATAAGACTATGCTTATCCCATTGGTGTTTGGCGACTCCGTATTTTCCTTATTTTTGGTAAATATATTTTCCGGTTCAAGCTGGCTAGGAAAATCTTCACTCGGTCAAGCCGAGCCAGAGGTGAAACTGATCCGTTCTTTGATCTTCTTCAACAACATAATTTCAGAATTTCCCCCGACAGTGTTGTATCTAGCTGAGCAAGAAGATCTTCGCCTATCCAAAGAACTCAGGTTCCTCAAGAACAATAAGTTTCTGCACTATTGTGCATTATTATCATGTGATACTTAGATTCTTGTACGTACTTCATTTAGAAGAATGGAAGCATAACTTGTGCCTTGGGGAGCAGCTATTGGTCCTCTTTCCCTAACTCCAACGTTGCACAATATACCACATGGGTATCGTAATAATATTCCTAAGTTCAATGGTTATGGGAAGCAACACCCTGATGAACACATCACTTCATTCTTTGTCACATGCAACATCCTTGGGGTTGCTCATGAAGATGTCTTTGTTCGACTGTTCAGTTGAAACATTACATGGTGTCACAACAGAATGGTTCTACCATCTTCCGAATGCATGCATTATCAACTGGGCTACCATGAGATCCATATTTAAAGCAAGATTCAAACCAGCTGAAGATTCTCATGCCTTGTTAGCACAACTTACACATATGAAGAAGGAGTCTTATGAACCCATGCGGGACTTCATAGTCAAATTCAACAAGTTGATTTGTAAGGTTCCAGACCTAGCCATTCCCACTCTTGAAAATCAAACATGTTTCTTCATCAGCACTCAGCCCCTGGATGTGAGCTTCTTATTAAGAAGGTCTGTTATTCCCGATTTGGCCATTGCTCAAGCTACAACCACTGAAATAGAAGATGATCTTATTCTGGTTAGAAAGATAAGAAGAGATTCATCTAAGCCTTAAAATCAAATTTATTCTCAGAGAACTATTGATGCTATGATTCAGAAGATGCAAAACAAATTGATCACTTTGAAGAAGAAAATGTCTCAACAAGTGACCAACATTCTTTATCGGGATATTCGTAGATGAAATTTCAATAATACCAATGGTGCCCCCACAAGAGATAGGAATCAGTTGATTGTTTCTCCCACCAATCTGGCCATTGAAGCTCCTCATGTCAATGCAATAGTGGAAATAGTTGAGGATGGTGAAGAACCAAAAGATCAATATTCTCATGAAGATTTTGAAGCTTTAGGATATGCTGATGAGTCTTTTGATGATTTAGCTGGTGACTCCAACATTGGGTACTTGGTATACGAGGAAGATGAATGTGAGCATGATGGTTAGTCATTTGCATTCTTCACTTGATCTCAATCCCATAACTCTAGAAATTCAATTGAAGGCTCTAAGGAGAAAGGTAAAGAAGCCCCTGTGGTTATGGCTAAAAGAGGCTCTCCTATCTCAGTGCAAAATGAAAAGGAGACAACTAAAAAGGTAACTTCATCTTCTAATTCTCTTTCACCTTCCACCAAGGCTAGTACCTTGGCTCAGACCAGCATAACCTAAACTGAGGCTACCATAATTCCTTCATATACAACTTTTGATATCGTTGATCATGCAAAGAAAACTAAAATCCAAATGTCAGAAGCCAAAGTACCTTTAGTCAAATCCTGAGCAATTTGAGAAACTTTCCAAATTCATTAGAAGCAAGGATACTATCCCTTCATCTTCAAAACGTATTTTTCCTAGCCCCACTCAGCCTTTACCTTAGATTAATATGACCTCTGCTTCTTCTTCAAGAAATATTGAGCCGTTTTATTTGTCCTTACTTATAAACGGTTTTAAACTCAATAATTACATAATTGAATTAGCAGCCTCTAATAATGTAAAGCCCAAAAAAGTAGCCCATGCCCTTGGAATTACCTTGAATAAATGTTATGGGTGGTATTCCTCCATGGAAACTAAACAAGTCCCCTTGATTGGCCGAGTCAAGGATGTACAGTTTGTAATTTTTTCCTTCCCTAAAAAGAGAGTAGAAATGACTATCCTAGTTGCTGATATCCTAGCTACTTATGGTATTCTCTTAGGAAGAGGTTTTTGCAAATATTTTGGAGGAGAAATCAATATGGACTGGACCAAAGCTAAAATTCCAATAAATGGAGTTCCTCATGTCCTTCACCCCAAAGCACAGGTGAAGTACCTGGTCACTAAATCAAATGATCCGAAGGCCCCAAAATTTTCTTCGAAGATGAAGGTTTGGGAAATTATTTCATGACATCTGAGGTGACTTCTATAGAATTCAAGGAAGAAGATCCTAATGCTGTTTGGACCCTCGAGTTCAATGGGAGCTGTTTAACTACTGGGTCGAGTGCATTGGTGTGGTTCTTATATCTCTAGATTTCGAGATTTTTCCCTTTGCTTTCAAGCTGTAGTTTGACAATACTAATAACACAGCTCAATACGAAGCTTTGTTATTAGGATTAAAAATGGAAAGGAAAAAAGGAATCCAAAATCTCAAAGTGCAAGGAGATGCTGAGTTGATTGTAAATCAAGGTAAGGGGGATCCATCAGGTGAAAAATGATCACCTAAGGCATTACAGGGAACAATGGTGTGGGACATCTTAGAATTGCTTTAATGATTTTTCCATTAAGGTAGTCTTCGAGAAATCACAACAATGAATCCAATTCTTTATCCATGTCTACATCTCTTCTCCTTCCTCACCCCAAAGTTCAAACATGACAAATATACCATTGAGATTGTGTATATTCCAAGTGTTCTAGATAATTGTAGCACATTGGAAAGTGTTTAATGATGATTAACAATTTATTGTCTTTTCTTAAAAAAGTTGATAATTTTAGTGATAGCTTTATTTTGAAGGATCAGAATCGGATTTCCATGAGTCCATCTCGAATTCATATCAAGAGATTGATGGTGAATTCATCCAGCGTCAAAGGAAATAATATTCTGAAAGGATTAGTTTCTCTGGAAGGTATGTTTGATAAGCATGACCATTTCATTTAGGATAAAAGGCAAAGTAGAAGGTGCTTCCTCATCAGAGGTAGATCAAGTTAATATTGGTCTCTCCTGACTAACCATGGATGGTAAACATTGGGAAATACTATTCCTTTGGAGGAGAAAGAAAGATTCAATTTCACTCCTGAAGAGATATATGAACATCCTAGCATGGTCATATGCAGATCTGAAGTCTCTCAAGCCCAAGGATGTGCAACATAACATCCCTTTGAAGGCTGAGGTTAAACCCTATAGGCAGAAGCAAAGGACATTACAACCTAAAGATCTCACGGAATATCCTTGATAGAAATTCAAAAGATGTTAGACATAAGGATTATCTTTCCAATCCATCATTCCACGTGGGTTGCTAACATTGTCCCCATCAGAAAGAAGAATGGTGAGATCCATATTTGTGTTGACTTCCAGAACCTTAATCAATATTCATTGAAAGACAATTACGCACTGCCTATCATGGACCAAGTATTACAGAATGTCACTGGATCAGAAATGTTATCCATGTTTGATGGATTTTCAAGGTATAATCAGGTCGAGGTACCCACTGAGGATCAACATAAAACAACATTCACCACCCCATGGGGGGGGCCTTTGCTTACAGAAGGATTCCTTTTGGTTTGATTAACACCAGAGCCACTGTTTCAAAGATCTATGGACTTAGATTTCAAAGATTTGATGGGGAAAGTTCATAGCTATATATTTGGATGACTTCATTGTCTTCTCTAAGAATCGAAGTGATCATTACGATCACCTGGAGCAAGTAATCTTAAGGCACAGGCATCATGGGATTTCATTAAATCCTACAAAGTCCATCTTCAGTAGTAACATAAGGAAATTTTTTGGGTCATATCATGACTAAATAAGGAACCAAGATCGACCCAGAGTGGGTGAAGGCCATCCTAATCCTTACGCTACCTACAAGAAAAAATGGGGGTGCATTCCTTTTTCCAGAAATGTCAATTTCCTAAGAAGATTTGTACCTGATTTTATTGATAAAACCAAGGATATCCTTGGGGATGATGAAAGGAAAAAATTTATTTTGATGGAGCACTGAAGGGAAGCTTTCTTTCGAAGGAAGTCAAAAGAGATATTTCTCATGCTCCTATTCTGGTATGCCCCAAACTTCCAAGAAGGATTTCATCATGTACAACTATGCTTCCACACATACAGTATCAGCCATGTTGATGTAGGAGAATGAAGAAGGAATAAAATATCCCATTGATTTCATGATTTTCCCACTAAAGGGAAAATGAATTGCAAATGTCACAAATTGAAAAGAATGTTTATGTCAGTGGTGAAAGTGGTGAAGCATTACAGGTACTATGTGTTGAGTTCTCACACTCTCGTTCGCATTCCTAATACTACAATTAAGTCCATTTTGACTCAACAAGAGTTGGGTAGTCAACGGGGTAGCTGGATAGAAAAATGTCCAAGAATATGACTTGGACATTAGACCTACTGAGGTTTGGTACGAGGAAGAGGCATGTGCAAATTGATTGTAGAATACAAGTCTGAGACAAAATGTGAAGAAACTAAAGATACTTCTTCATAATTTCCCATGGTGATTTTTTTAAGCATGACCAATCAATGGTATGCAAACATCAATTTATTTTTAACTTATGGAAAATTTCCCCCGCTTTTGAGCCAAAACAGAAAAGAGGAAAATTAAATTAAGGTTTGCAAGATACATTCTATGGGATAATGGTATATACAAGAAGGACATTGATGGTGTATTCCTGCATTGTGTTGATAAGTCTCAGCAGATAAGGTTGCTAGAATCCTTTCACAATCTAGTGTGTGGAGGATATTTCTCTTCCTCCATGATGAGCTTACAAAATATTATAGGCCAGGTACTATTGGTCCTACTCTCTTTTGATAATCAACAAAATGGGTGGCCAAATGTGAAGCTTGTCAACATTTCAGTTGGCCGCCCTAAGATGAGCATCTCTTCCCTTAAATCCTGTGGTAATTGAAGAACCTTTCCACCAATGGGGAATTTATTTCATTGGAGTACTAAACCCTACCTCTAGCACCAGTCATAATTATGTGCTCGCCACCACTGAACTATTTCACCAAGTGGGTGGAAGCTGTGCCAATCAAGTAGGAAACCTCTGAAGTTGTGTGTAATTTTCTCAAGGAGAATAATAATTATTAGATTTGAGCATTCCTCACAATATTTTTGTTGACAATGCTTCCAATTTATCATCACATGAGTTTGACAGATTTTTTTTGTTATGGATTTGGGATCACATTTGGCTCATTCATCTGATTATTATCCCCCAAGGAAATGGTTAGGCTGAATCAAGCAATAAGAACCTGGTGACCCATAATCAGAAAGATGGCTCGATGAGAATCAGAGGACATGGCACAAAGCATTGTATGATGCATTATGGGTAGATCAGATTACTCTTAAGTAATATATTGGAATGTCCCCATTCTAGGTGTTGTATGGAATTGATGTTGAGATTCCTATCTCTGTAGAATTTCCAGTGTTTACGGTTGGCTAAAGAAATTAAGGATGAAACTTTTTAAAGTTCTATTGAGAAAAAGGATAATGTACCTAGCTAGTCTAGAAGAAGAACGGAGCAAGGTGGTGGATCGCATTATAGATCATCAGAGACAAATTTAAAAATATATTTGACAAAAAATCAATAGCAATGTGATTTCTAGATTGGAGATCTAGTACTTCTATGGGATAAGAGAAGGGAATAGAAATGGAATGCATGACAAGTTTGAATATTTATGGAAAGGTCCTTTCAAAATCCATCAACTAAATGGTGAAACTAGCTTCTTTCTATCATATCTTGATGGAGAGTTGCTCCCTCTACCTTTCAGTGGTAAACATCTGAAGTTGTTCCATAAGTAATGCAAGATGCTCTCTTGCACTCTGTTATAATTTATATCTTGTTGTGTGTTTTCTTTCTTTCTATCTTTTTTGTGTTTGTTTGTTTTTGTTTTTCTTCTTTTGAATCCGTAGCCCAATGGATAAAGATTTTTTATTTTGAGTTCTCTTCCTTTGATGTCTCAAATAAAGTCTCCAACTGGAGCCAACTATTATCTTGTTTTAGTGATTCCAGCTAAAAATGACATAACCATATAAAATTTTTGGACATATCTCTTAAAATTTCCCTTTGAAGGTGATTTTTGGGTTTTCAGGTTCTCATTGCATTAAAGAATGTTTCTTGCATGTTACATGTATGATGTTCCCCGAAACCCAAAACCTGATTGTCTTGGCAATGTGTCAGGTTTTCAGAACCCCCAAGCATCTGAACATGCTTTATCTAATGCATGTTTGATGTCGTGTGATTCCTGAAACCCTAAACCTGAATGAAGCCTTTGTGTCAGGATTTAGGGGACTTAGAAGCATCTCAACATCTCATGCGTCATGCTTCATGTTTTCCAAAACTTGAAAACCAAATTAAACCAAACCCTTTGTGTCAAATTTTCAGGGACACTCCATGCATGATGACATATCATTAATGTCTAGTTGTCTTTTAGTTGGTACACCCATCAAGTGAGGTGTAATTAATGTTAGGGTATTATAAATAGGTGTTTTTTGCATGTCATTTGTTACCTGGTACATTTTTGATGCGTTGGCTTTCGGTGCATGCTTCTTCCACCTCCAGATCCGATTGAGCTTCCTGGTCAATTTCACAGTCCATTTTTTTTATCATTTTTTGATCTATTTGAAGGTATTCTTCTCTCCATTTCTTTTTAGAATATTTTTAGGTTGTTTGTGAAGTGATTGATTGGAGTTTTCATTTCATTTTATTCTTCTTTACTTTTTAAGGGTTTTAGGTTGTTTTCTTGTTTCTTGTCTTTTTCATGAGGGCTCTCATTTAGAATTTACCCCTTAGCTTATTTAATTGTTGTAAGTTGTGGATTTCAAGGTTCAAAAATTCATAAGTGATCATGAGTTGGGGATTTTTTCATGTTCTGACAGGTCAGAAACCCGATATATTGATTTTGGGTTTTGTAGGGTGCTCGACATCATCCAGTTTCCACTTTGTTTTGAGTTTCTCTAGTTGTTGGACAATCTCTCTTTCTCTGCCTTGTGTCGGGTCTTGTTAGGTGCTTGAAATCCTCCAAGTTCCATAGGTGTGTCATGAATTTCTACCTACTCAACATCATCTCACTTTTTCCTTGTGTCGAGTTTTTGTTGATGTGGCGCATGCCCTAACTTCAGACATACACCCCGCAAGTGTTTTGGGTTTTTCAAGGTGTATGACATCCTCCAAACTCGACCATTTTTTTAGGTTTCCGTTGGTGTTTGACACGGTCTAATTTCTGACATACAATCTAGTTTGTCAGGTTTCCAAAGGTGTTCTGCAAGTTTCAAAATGTGAACGGTGTGGTGGGTTTGTGCACTTGTCCAACAAGCTTTCACACCCAACTACTCTTCCAGTAATCATCAAGGCATTTTCAAGACTCCTCATGTCAGACCATGACCCATATAAGGATAAGTCAGATAAGTTAGGAAAAATGAAGTATAAGTACTAGAAGATGGAGTTTTCTTCTTATGTAAGATGTAATTATGACATCCGAGGACATAGAGCTTGGCAATATAGATATGGAAGAATTTTGGAAAAGAATTAAAGATTCTTCTCAAAATTCATTGATGAAGTCAATAACCGGCAGTGGTCTCCCTCTTGCAATAGGATTTCCAATAGATCAGTTCAATGCCCTGAATTCATCCTGGCTTGCACTTCCCACTATGATTCAGCCTCCCACTCATCAAGAAATCAAGTAGGGGAGTATATAGTGAAATTGGAGGGATATTACTTCAATCAAATCCTAAAGTTTACAAACTTTATGGAATATGTTGATTTATATTTTAAATTAGCACAAAAGGCCTAGGAAAAAGATTAGGAAGACTACATCAAGCATGTAAATAAGGAGTTCTTGATCAAGGCGAAGCTAGATGTCTCTAGGTTTCCTAAGTCGGTCCCTAGAAGTGATTTTATTCTTAAAGTCAGCAATATCATCACCCTGTTGAGCCGCTTATTTGGACTCCCATATTCAAACTAATTCCAAGGGTGGATGTACCTAGTTCATGGTTGTCATAAAGAAAAATGACCAAGGGATTGATTGCGGTAGCCTAATAAGTAATGAGATAGACTCCCAAATGAAAATGGTCTTGTCTACCGGAAAGTTCTATATGATTTCATACGTCAGCTATGCGGCAAAAAGCATGAGAAACTATCCAGGGCTAGATGCAAAGGGAAATTGAGCGATGAAACACATATATCGGTACTTCCCACAGTTGACAATAAAAGGGTCTGAAGACCAATATAGAAGAGTGAATGATGCCTTCTTCTATGAAAACATTTGTAGATTGGATCCTGATCTGAGGAAGAGAAGGGTTTCCAATGAAGCATGGGCCAAAGTGTCAAAATGGGGTTACATTTTCTTGCAATTCAATAATTTTACTTATCTTTGGGTGGTAAGGTTCCATGGTAATCCTTTCCATTTACTAAGATTCCTAGGTGACAAACTGATTCTTATAGAGTTAGTCAGACAATTATTGGATTTTCACAAATTCCTACAAAGCAAGCACAAAGCCACCATCTCCTTCCCCATTTCCATTGGAAGGTATACATGTTCCACTATGGTTAAGGCCAAGAATTTGGTGCACGAGATTCAATAAAAATTGAATAAGAACATGAAGATGAGGGAGGGATTTGACATCCAAAGAGTTATCAAGTCGTATAGAACCTTGTATCTGCATGTGCCCCATGTGGAAGATATCTGGGTTGATGTTCGGGATGAAGTTTCCATTCGAAGAAAATAAATCAATAGACTTACACTTGAAAAAATTCAGACGTTAGATCTGGATGATATCCCTGAAGGCACCACAGATAATGAAAGCATTCTGGACACTAGGTATGAACATTCAGATGGAGACTAACTCGGATTCCCAGCCATTGATTGGTCTGCTGCTGAAAAAGCTTCTATCTCTGAAATAGCTACTTAGACACTTGTTCATACCAAGGCATGGCTCATTTCTTGGGGAATGAGTTATAAGGAAACTATCTTTTCAAAAATAGCTAATTTAGAAGTGGGACCCTCCAAGGGGGAAAGGGAAGAGGATAAAATTGCTACCAAGAGGAAAATAAAATTTAAGTTTCTCAGAAGGGGAGAAAATCAAGGAGCTACATCATCTGCCACTCCTTAACAAATAGTTGAAGTATTAGATTCACCTCCTTCACCAGAACAAGGGAAAATTACTTCAAAAGAAGAGGTTGGTAAACCTCTTGTTTCTCCTTTTGATGATTTCTCATCAGAGCTAAGCCTTTCTCTTACATCTCAATCTTTGGCTTTAGAAAATTTACCTCCTCTCTCCCAATCTTCCTCATCTCATATTTAGATGCCACTCTCATCATTCATGGCCACGATTTTCTTCAACCTTTCACCTCTCTCTGGTGGACCTAAGATGGCCATAGAAATTCCTCCTCCTTCTGCACCTTCATTCCTCAAATCTATTCCCACAGTCACCACACTTTTAGTCATCACGACTCCATAAGTAAATCTTCCTCCACCTGTAGATACAACTATAACACCTCCAATAGGAGTAACTTCTTCCATTGTACCTCAATGGTTAATTGATCAGACACTAAGGAAGAGGAAGGTGGTGGTTCCCTTACAATCCTTTGACTTCAATTCACTCAAGGCTTCTCTTTCCAAATCTACCAAGAGACCCAAGATGGTTTACAGGGTTTTAGTGGATGCCTCAAGACATAAGTTTGTAGATATTGCTACTGCGGTGGCCAAAAAAACTAAGGAGGATATATCAGTGAATGGTTATCAGATTACAAAGGTTGATCTGGGAAAAGTAACAACATAAGGAGCACAACAGGATGCGCATGATGCCATGAAATTTATTTGTAAAAAGCTGAAAGAAACAAAGGTAAGCATGGATGAGCTAAAGGATAAAGTTGAACAGTTGATAGAGGTATTACTCAAGATTTCAAATCCTTCTCGGTTAACATCATCATCTTCTACCCCTAATCCTATCAAGTTTTATTTGTCATCAGTGCCTATGATTGAAAAGATGAACGAGAAGGGGAGAATAGTTGAAGAATGGATAAAGAGATTACTCTAACAAGGAAGAGAGGTCATAGATGACACAATAAAGGTTTATAAATCCTTGGAGGAAATAAATAAATATGGTGACAAAATGGATTATTAATTTTCACAGGAAGTCAGGAACCTTGAATTAACTTTCAAAGCTCTCAATGCACTGAAACAGGTTCCATCTCAGATCTTAATGGAAGAAGGAATCATTCCAAATGTGGATTAGCACTTCCAACTAGCCAAAGCTGTTAGATTCAGGATTAAGATTCTCAGTAAAGCTTGTAGCAAGTTGAGGGAATCTAGAGATTAGTTGGTTGATACCACCAATGACATAGAAGAGGACCTGTCTAAGATATTTTCCAAGGTGTTGGATGAGAGCTCGAATATTCTACCAGCTATTGATCTCTATAAAAAAATTAAATAATTAATTTAGCATGAGCTAGCTTCTGTCTTTTATCTCTCTATCATTGATAAGTTCATAAGGATCTAGAATGTTTTGGAATCACTAAGGAAACTCAACAAGAAATTGAATAAACTTCCTGGTAACACAAGTGACACTCAAGAAACTTGCGAGGTCTTAAGTGATTATTCTAGTGCGCCAGATGAAGATAAGATGTAGGGCATAATCTGGAAGTTCCAAGAATTTCAAGATAAGCAGGCTTCATTGGAAGAAGAAAAAGATGACGAAGAAGAATAAACATAATGTTTCATGAAATTTCTATCAAGAAATTGTCATGTCTTTTTCATTTTCATTTCATCACATAGGAGGAAAATTTTGACGTGTCCTAC
Organism: Taxus chinensis; assembly: GCA_019776745.2. Classification (NCBI taxonomy): domain Eukaryota; kingdom Viridiplantae; phylum Streptophyta; class Pinopsida; order Cupressales; family Taxaceae; genus Taxus; species Taxus chinensis. Next base: position 669,198,028 of record CM034151.1, read on the forward strand.
GTGAGAGTCAAGAAAAATAGGAATCTTGTTAAAAGACTATTTTCTAGGATTTATCCTATTTTCTCTCTACTCTCTCTATTCTAAATAAGGGATGCTTGTGTATTTCAAAAGGGACATTTTTAGAATACTAAGAGCTATTGTGAAGAAGAAGAAAAACTTTGTATTTTATTTTTAATCATTGAAGAATAGAAACTAGTTTTATTTTGCAAACTTTGTGTAATGGGATTCATCTATCTTGAGAAGTTGTTCTTACATCCAAAATCTTAAGCTATTCTTTGTTTAGTGTTCTTGATTATTTTAATCATTTCGAATATTACACTCATTATCTAAAACTCGTATAAGTATTTCTTGATTTGTTTTTACTTGAAAGAAAATACGTTCCTCTCATTCCCTTTTGATTTTATTTCATCTATAATAAGTTCCCTTTCTAATCCATTCCATTTCTAAAGTTTTAACATCTCCATTTCATGCTGATATGGATTTCGGGATTGTATCCCAACCGCAATGGTTAGAATAGTGTGGATATTGTATATATTATTTCTTCTGTGTTTTATATTAGTAATAAACAGGAAGCCTCACCTATCTATGAGGAGGGATTTCATCCCATGCAATGTGGTTGAATCTCATATTTTGGCCTGAAAAAATATCCAACCAACACACAAGTAAAAAACTAAGTTGCAACAACCAGCTAAACTGGAAAATGTATTGAAAAGGGTGGGAAAATAGTTTTTCAGTTTTATGTTTGCATAGTTGCTTTGTTGAATGGTATGCAAACTAACTAGGTAGTTTTGGAAATTTTATTGATTGTGAAAAGGATAAGTTCCAAATTTATTTTTCTTGTCTGGTGTTGGTGAAGTATCTTGAAGAGGAAATAATCAGGTGATAGGTTTAAAATATTTGATGTAATTTTATTTTTTTTAAGACTTCATCTTTCAGGATGTCTATATTTGGATTATAGTTATTATGTTGTTATTGTTTAAATTGTGACATGTAGGCATTGTTTGTAAGTGTAAAACTTATACAAACTCTTTGTTTACTATGAATGATGATTACATGTGTGTAAGTCTTATAGATAGGCTTAATATTTGTAACTATTAGGTATAGTTGTAAAAAGTATGTACAAGTTGTGATTGCATGTTACATTTGCATTGTTCACAGTGGTGAGTGCAGGATTAGGATGTACAGAAGAAGAATATGGCAATTGCAGTGTCATTTCAGTCACTGTATAAGCCATGGGTGAAATTCCTTTTATTGGTTTTTACTTATTACAAATTTTGGGAAAATTACCATGCTATAAACTGGGTGTTGTGTTTGTATTATGAAAATAACGTGTGTACAGTTCAACAGAATGAATTTCTATTTTGAGGTCAAAATGGTCTTATTGGGTAGGAGTGATCCAAAGGATTTTTCATTATATAGATCTTCCCTAAACTTCCCTAAGCCTGGACCATGTTGAAGGGATTCTTGATACCTTTCTGACGGTATACTGAACTTCAGAATCAGAGTTCATATGTGAATTCTATCGCCGCTCAAAGTTATCCTCATAAACAGGTCAACCCTAGTCAACATGTCAACAAGTGGACCAATGACAAGGTGACACGTGGAAGTTTGTGACAAGGAAAAATGTATGGTTTTGTAAAGTTTCAAAATCAGTTCCATGGTATATATATCGACACAATCTTTCTGAGGTATTTTGAACGGACCAAATCTGAGTTCGTATGCGAAAGATATGCATAGTCAAAGCTGTGGTCAAATGATGACGTGGCACACTCTGATGTGGACAAATGACATAGTATGGGCATGACACCTGGTAGGTTTTTAGTGGATTTGGATTTAAAATAATAATAATAATAATTTATTTAATCCATTCCACATGAATAAGCCTAATCCCATGGGATAAGGAGGATTTTGTGGCGAAAAGCTATTTAAAGGAATATTCTATCCCTTTCCCACCAAATGTAGGGTCAAAGGCTAAATTGGGAGCCTAAACCTATGGAAGGGGGATTTTAACCCTTGTCCTATGCCAAAATACTTATCAGTTTTACCAACCTTCCACTTTTTTATTAAGTGATAGAACATGAGATCACTTCTATTTAAAGGGACATTTTGGTAGGTTTGTAAAAGGGATAGTGAAGGACCAGTTTACAGAGATGACCATTTTTGAGGCACTTACAGTTCAAATTTTTCAATGGTGTAAAAATTAAAAAAAAATTATAATTCTTAGAGATTTCCAAAAATGTAAAGTTTTTTTATAGTAAATGCTATATATTTTCTTGTGTAGGCATTTTTCCATCGCAATTTCACAAATCAGGCACGAGGAGGAGGCAGAAATCTCCATTTTCCAACAACTTCTTGTTCGTATCGGGCCATTAAATAAAAATGGAAGTTTTTTAGAATTTCCTATAGTTTCTAGAAATCTAAACCTATTTTATGTAGGTGTTGTGCTTTTAAAGTTGTAGACATATTTTGAATGTAATTACACAGGAAACTATAAGTGAAAATATAGTAGGGGCCACAAATGGACTTGGGAACATTTCTGGTAAATTACAGATTTCCAAGAGGTATAAATGAGCTCATTTGTAGGTATAAAGGTCTGTTAAGTAAATAGTGAATTGATATTGCACTTCATTAGTCAATAACAAATCAATTCACTTTCTGTGAATCCAGAGATGTAGCCTTCGGGTGAACTCCATTATCAAATTCTTGTGTTGTGGATTTGATTTCAATTTTTAGAATATTTTGATTAGATAAAAACATTCAAGTTAGTTTATTTGATTAATTATTAAAGAAATCCAAAAATTGGAATAAATGGATTGAATGGAAATTTCAGTATCCATAACCCACAACAAGATCTAAATACACGTATCAACTTGGATTGAAATTTCAGTTTGAGTGTATGATTTGTAATCATTGTGAATTTTAAAATGGATTTGTAATAAATTCAATACATTCACTCAAGTTGAAAAAATTAAGGATAATTGATTTATTCAGAAGAATTTAAGGATTTGGGTTTCAAGAAGTCCCAAAATTGGCTTAAACTCTTAATCAGTTGTTAAATTTTTAAATCTGAGAATTTTCTAAGTACTAAAGAAAAATTATGTACCATTTTCAGATCAAGTTGGTATCAGAGCTGGTGATCGCACTTGTAAACTTGCTAATATCCAAGCAAGTTGGTATCATAGCTGGTTTAGCTCTTGATTTGCTTCAATTTATTTTGTTCAGTTTAGTTTATACATTTTTTGGGCTTGATCTTTCCGTTGCAGTGTGCAGAATTCAGAAGAACAGGTATGTAGGGAAACCATGGGAAATTTGTCTAACAAGGCCAAGTTTTAGGAACTTGAAGCATGTAATCATAAAATTTAGGAAGAGAATGCCTTCCTAAGATGTCAGGTGTTAATTCTAGAGGAGAAACTTGACACATTGAAAAGAGAGATAGAATCCAAAAATGAGCTCTTGGTGGTGTTGCAAATTAAAGGACCTAAGAAAGAGGTTCCTATTACCATTGATGCATCCACTATGACAGATGAGTGCATAGTAAGTATGAAAACACTTAATTCCTCTCCCAAAGCTAAGTAAGATTCAGAAAGTGTGCTTGGTGAATTTAAAAAACACACTAAAGGTATAGGATCTAATCTTTTAAGTAATATGGGATTTAATGGAATGGGCCTTGGTAAGAAAAACCAAGGCATAACTAACCCATTCTTGGTAGAGGAAAGGCCTCGACATGCAGGATTGTGATATGCTAGTGTAGGAGAAAAGATGATCGAAGAGAGTTCCAAATCATCTTAAAGAAGAAAAGCTACTGAAAGTAAATATTCTTCCCCCTTAGCATCAGGTGGTTCATTCTCATCAAGAGGATCTTGTAAGAATTCACCGCGGAGAGGTATAGAAATTCCTCTGCCTTCTATTTACCATGGTTGTAAAAATAAATGTAAATAAATTGATCCCTTGTCTACAATGGAAAAGTTTTCCTATGATTTTCTAGAAATGATGAATATTTATCCATGGACATTTTGTGGGTTGTCTAATCATTGTGTTGTCAAGTGTAGGAAGTATGAATCCATATTGGAACAGTTTGAGTAAATGAATTCTCCTAAACCTGGCTCGACTAAGAGCAGTCAAGGTAAGGTTCCTAAAAATATGGATCCTAAAAAGGTAGATCAAATATTTTGTGATCACTGTAAAAAGAAAGACCGTCATTTAATTGAAAAATGATGGAAGCTACATCTAGAACAAAAAATATTTTTTTTTGAAAAAGGATAAAATTTTAAAACCAACTATTATGACCTATTTAGTGGCACAGGTAAAACTTGAGTTGAAACAACCACCTAAACAAAAAATGTATTGAAAAAGGTGGGAAAACAGTTTATCAGTTTTATGTTTGCATAGTAGCTTTGTTGAATGGTATGCAAACTAACTAGGAAGTTTTGGAAATTATGTTGTTTGTGAAAAGGATAAGATCCAAATTTATTTTTCTACTTTGGTGTTGGTGAAGTATCCTGAATACAAAATAATCTAGTGAAAATTTTAAAAGACTTGATGTAATTTTCATTTTTTAGTTTTATAACTTCATTTTTCAGCAACATTTATAGTTAAGTGGGCATGATAATTGGTCAGATGTCTATATTTGGATTGTTATTAGTATGTTTTTATTGTGTAAATTGTGGCATGTAGGCATTGTTTGTAAGTGTACAACTTAGAAAAACTCTTTTTTAACTATGCATGATATTTACACGTGTAAGTCTTATTGATAAAATTAATATATGTAACTGTCTGGTATAGTTTCAAATAGTATGTACAAGTTTTTCACTATCAAGTTGTGACTACATGTTACATTTGTATTGTTGACAGTGGTGAGTGCATGATCAAGATGTACAGAAGAAGAATATTGCATCTGTATTGTCATATCAGTTGCAGTTTAAGCCATGGGTGAAATTCTTTTTATTTGTTTTTACTTAATGCAAATTTCTGGAAATTTACCATGCTATAAACTGGGTTCTATGTTTGTATTATGCAGATAACGTGTGTATAGTTTAGTAGAGTGAATTTCCATTTTGAGGTCAAAATGGTCTTACTGGGGAAGAGTGATCTAGAGGATTTTTCACTATGTATATCTCCCTAAACTTCCCTAAACCTAGACTATGTTAAAGGTATTCTGAAGACCTTTCCAACGGTATGCTGAACTTCAGAATCAGAATTCATATGCAAATTCTATCACCAGTCAAAGTTAAGGTCATAAATGGGTCAACCCTGGTCAACAGGTCAACAAGTCGACCAATGGAAAGGTGACACGTGGTGACAAGGTAAAATGTATGGTCTTGTAATATTTAAAAATTAGTTCCATGTTATAGATCTCGTCACAAGATTTATGAGACATTTTGAATGGACCAAATCTGAGTTCGTATGTGAAAGATATGCATAGTCAAAGTTATGGTCAAATGATGACGTGACACACTCTGGCATGGAAAATGACATATTATGGGCGTGACACTTGACAGGTTTTTAGTGGATTTTGATTTAAAATAATAATAATAATAATATATTTAATCCATTCCACGTAAATAAGCTTAATCCCATGGGATAAGGAAGATTTTGTGGCCAAAAGCTATTTAAAGCCTTATCATATCCCTCTCCCACCAAATGTTGGGTTAATGGCTAAATTGGGTGCTTAAACCTATGGAAAGGGGATTTGAACCCTTGACGTATGCCAAAATACTTATCAGCTTTACCAACCCTCTACTTTTTAGCAAGTGGTAGAAGATGAGATCACTTTTATTTAAAGGGACCTTTTGGTAGATTTTCAAAGGGGACAGCGAAGGATCAATTTGCAGAGATCACCATTTTTGAGGCATTTATAGTCCAAATTTTTTAATGGTGTAAAAATAAATGTTGTTTATATTTATGAGAGATTTCTAAAAATGTAAAATTTATTACATGAATTTCTGTGAATTTTCATGTGTAGGCATTTTTCCATCACAGTTTCATAGATCAGGCACGAGGAGCAGACAAAGATCTACATTTTCCAATCATTTCTGGTTTGTATCAGGCCATGGAGAAATAAAGAGAAGTTTTTTTATAATTTCCTATAGTTTTAAAAAATGTAAACCTCTTTCATTTAGGTGTTGTACATTTAAAGTTGGAGACATTTTTTAACGTAATTGCACAGGAAACTATAGGTGATAATATTGTAGGGGCCACATATGGAGTTGGAAACGTTTATGGTAAATTGCAGAGTTCCAAGAGGTCTGAATAAACTCATTTGTAGGTATAAAGGTCTGTTAAATCAATAATGAATGGATATTTTACTTCATTGGGCAATAATAGATCAATTCACTTATTGTAAATCTGGAGACATAGCCTTCGGGTGAACTCCGTTATCAATTTCTTGTATTGTGGATTTGATTTCATTTTTTAGAAGCTTTTGATTAGACAGAAAAATTCAAGTTAGTTTATTTTATTAATTATTAAAGCAAGCATGAAACTAGAGTAAATGGATTGAATGGAAATTTTAGTATCCATAACCCACAACAAGATTTTAATACACTTATCAACTTGGATTCAAATTTCAGTTTGAGCGTATGATTTGAAATCAATTGTGAATTTTAAAATGGATTTGTAATAGACTCAGTACATTCACTTAAGTTGATAAGATTAAGGATAATTAATTGTGAAAAGGATAAGTTTCAAATTTATTTTTCTTCTTTGGTGTTGGTGAAGTATCCTGAAGAGAAACTAATAAGGTGACAGGTTTTAAAAAATTGATGTAATTTTTGTTTTAGTTTTACAAATTCATCTTTCAACAACATTTACAGTTCAGTCGGCATGATCATTGGTCAGATGTCTGTATTTGGATTTTAGTTAGTATGTTGTTATTGTGTAAATTGTGGTATGTAGGCATTGTTTGTAAGTGTACAACTTATACAAACTTTTTGTTTACTATGCATGATATTTGCATGTGTGTAAATCTTATTGATAGGATTAATATTTGTAACTCTCAGGTATAGTTACAAATAGTATGTGAAAGTTTTTCACTAACAAGTTGTGATTGCATGTTACATTCGCATTGTTGACAGTGGCGAGTGTAGGATCGGGATATACAAAAGAAAAATATGGTAGTTGTAGTGTCATATCAGTTATAATATAAGCCATGGGTGAAATTACTTTTATTGTTTTTTACTCATTGCAATTTTTGGTAAAATTATGATGCTATAAACTGGGTTCTGTTATTGTATTATGCAGAGAACGTGTGTACAGCTCCGAAGAGTGAATTTCCATTTTGAGGTCAAAAGGATCTTACTGGGGAGGAGTGATATAGAGGTTATTTTCACTATGTAGATCTTCCCTATACTTCCCTAAACCTATACCATGTTGAAGGGATTCTCGATACCTTTCTGATAGTATGCTGAAATTTAGAATCAAAGTTCATATGCAAATTCTATTGCAGGTCAAAGTTAAGGTCGTAAACGGGTCAACCGTGGTAAATAGGTCAACAAGTGAACCAATGGAAAGGTTACACATGGAAGTTGGGGAAAAAGAAAACTTTATTGTATTTTAATGTTTCAAAATCAGTTCCATGGTATATAGCTCATTACAAGCTTTCTTACACATTTTGAACAGACCAAATTTGAGTTTGTATGCAAAAGATATGTATAGTTAAATTTGTGTTCAAATGATGATGTGGCACACTTTAACATGGAAAAATGACATATTATGGGCATGACACTTGATAGGTTTTTAGGTGATTTTTATTTAAAATAATAATAATAATAATTTATTTAATCCATTCCACATGAATAAGCCTAATCCCATGGGATAAGGAGGGTTTTGTGGCCAAAATCTACTTAAAGGCTTATCATATCCGTTTCCCACCAAATGTGGGGTCAATGGCTAAAGTGGGCACCTAAAACTATGGAAGGGGGATTTGAACCCTGGACGTATGCAAAAATACTTATCAGCTTTACCAACCTACCACTTTTTAGCAAGTGGTAGAAGATGAGATCACTTGAATTTAAAGTGACCTTTTGGTAGGTTTGTAAAGGGGACAACGAAGGACTAGTTTGCAGAGATCTCCATTTTCAAGGCCCTTAATATATTAATTTTTCAATGGTGTAAAAATAAAAGTTGTTCAAAATTTTGTGATATATTATAAAATGTAAATTTTATTACAAGAAATGCTTTATATTTTCCTATGTTGGTGTTTTTCCATTACATTTTCACAAATCAGTCATGAGAAGCAGGCAGAGATCTACATTTTCCAACCACTTATGATTCATATGAGGCCATGGAGTAAAAAGGGAAGTTTTTAAAAATTTACTTTAGTTTCCAAAAATGTAAAAAAATATTATATAATTTTTGTACATTTAAAATTGTAGAGGTTTTTAAAATGTAATTTCACAAGAAACTATCAATGAAAATATTGTAGGGGCCAGAGATGGACTTGGGAACATTTATGGTAAATTACAGAGCTCTAAGAGGTCTGAATCAGCTCATTTGTAGGTATAAAGGTCTAATAAGTCAATAGTGAATGGATATTGTACTTCATTGGGAAGTAATAAATCATTTCACTTTTTGTGAATCCGAAGACATAGCCTTCAGGTGAACTCCATTATCAAGTTCATGTATTGTGGCTTTGATTTTAGTTTTTAGAAGATTTTAATAAGATAAAAAAAATGAAAGTTAGTTTATTTGATTAATAATTAAAGAAAGAACACAACTGCGGTAAATGGATTGAATGGAAATTTCAGTATCCATAACCCACAACAAAATTTGAATACACTTATCAACTTGGATTAAAATTTTAGTTTGAGTGTATGATTTGAAATCAATTGTGAATTTTAAAATGGATTTGTAATAGATTAAGTACATTCACTTAAGTTGATAAAATTAAGGATAATTTATTTATTCATAAGAATTTAAGGATTTGGGTTTCAAGAGCTCTCAAAATTTTCTTAAACTCTTAATCAGTCGTCAAATTTTAAAATATAAGAATTTTCTAAGTACTGAAGAAAAATTATGTACCATTTTCAGATCAATTTGGTATCAGATCAGGTGATCGTGCTTGTAAACTTGCTAATCTCTGAGCAATTTGGTATCAGTGCTAGTTTAGCTCTTGATTTTCTTCAGTTAATTTGGTTCAGATTTTTTTTTGCATTTTTTGGGCTTGATATTTCAGTTGCCGTGTGTAGAATTTGGAAGAACAGGTGTGCATGGAAACCATGTGCAAGTTGTCTAACATGGCCAAGTTTGAGGAGCTTGAAGCATGTAATCATCATATTCAGGAAGATAATTCCTTCCTAAGATGTCAGGTGTTAACTCAAGAGGAGAAACTTGACACAATCAAAAGAGAGCTAGAATCCAAAACTGAGCTCTTGATGGTGTTGCAGATTGAAGGAACTAAGAAAGAGGTACCTATTACTCTTGATGCATCCATTATGACAGATGAGAGCATAGTATGTATGACAACACTTAATTCCTCTCCCAAAGTTAAGTTAGATTAAAAAAGTGTGCTTGGTGAATTTGAAAAACACACTAATGGTATATGATCTAAGCTTTTACAAAATATGGGATTTAATGGAATTAGGCTTGGTAAGAAAAACCAAGCCATAACTAACCCAATCTTGGTAGAGGAAAGGCCTCGACATGCAGGACTGGGATATGCTAGTCCAGGGGAAAAGCTAACTGGATAGAGTTCCAAATCAGCTAGAAGAAGACAAGCTTCTGACAGCCAAGAGTCTTCCCCCTTAGCATCATGTGGTTCATCCTCATCAAGAAGGTCTAGTAAGAATTCACCACAGAGAGGTATAGAAATCCCTCCACCTTCTGTTTACCATGGTTCTAAAAATAAAGGTAAACAAATTAATCCCTTGTCTACATTGGAAAAAATTGGCTATGATTTTCAAGAAATGATGAATAGTTATCCATGCACATTTTGTGGCTTCTCTAATCATTATGTGGCCAAGTGTAGGAAGTATAAATTCATATTGGAACAGTTTGATAAAATGCATTCTCCTAAACCTGGCTCGGTGAAGAGTAGTCAAGGTAAGGTTCCTAAAATTATGGATCCTAAAAAGGTAGATCAAAGATTTTGTAATCACTGTAAAAAGAAAGGTCATTTAATTGAAAAATGTTGGAAGCTATATCCTGAACAAAAATTAATTTTTTTTTGAAAAGGATAAAATTTTAAAACCAACTATTATGACCACTTCAGTGGCACAGATAAAAATTGAGTTTAAATAACCACCTAAAAAGGAAAATGTCTTGAAAAAGGTGGGAAAATAGTTTATCAATTTTATGTTTACATAGTAGCTTTGTTGACTAGTATGTAAAATAATTAGGTAGTTTTGGAAATTCTGTTGATTGTGAAATGGATAAGATCCAAATTTATTTTTCTTCTTTGGTGTTGGTGAAGTATCCCGAAGAGGAAATAATCAGGTGACAGGTTTAAAATATTTGAAGTAATTTTCTTTTTTCAGTTTTACAACTTCATCTTTCAACAACATTTACAGTTCAGTGGGCATGATCATTGGTTGGATGTCATATTTGTATTGTAGTTAGTATGTTGTTATTGTGTAAATTATGGCATGTAGGCATTGTTTGTAAGTGTACAACTTATTAAAACTATTTGTTTACTATACATGATATTTGCATGTGTGTAAGTCTTATTGATAGGATTAATATTTGTAACTGTCAGGTATAATTGCAAATAATATGTATAAGTTTTTCACTAACAATATGTGATTACATGTTACATTTTCATTGTTGACAATGGTGAGTGTAGCATCAGGATGTACAGAAGAAGAATATGGTAGTTGCAGTATAAGCCATGGGTGAAATAAATTTTATTAGTTTTTACTTAGTAAAAATTTTGGGAAAATTACAATGTTATAGACTGGGTTCTTTGTTTTTTATTATGCAGAGAACGTGTGTACAATTCAGCAGAGTGAATTTCCATTTTGAGGTCAAAATGGTCTTAAGGAGTGATCCAGAGGATTTTTTACTATGTATATATTTTCTAAACTTCCCCAAACCTAAAAAATGTTTATGGGATTCTTGATACCTTTCTAATGGTATCTTAAACTTTAGAATTGGAGTTCATATGAAAATTCTATCACCGCTCAAAGTTAAGGCCGTAAATGGATAAACCCTGGTCAATAGGTCAACAAGTGGACAATTGGCAAGGTGACACATGGAAGTTTGTGATAAGGAAAAATTTATTGTATTGTAATGTTTTAAAATCAGTTCCATGGTATAGATCTTGTCACAAGCTTTCTGACACATTTTGAACGGACCAAATCTGAGTTCGTATGCAAAAGATATGCATAGTCAAAGTTGTGGTCAAATGATGACGTGGCACACTCTGACATGGACAAATGACATATTATGGGCATGATATTTGGAAGGTTTTTAGTGTATTTGGATTTATAATAATAATAATAATAATAATAATAATAATAATAATAATTTATTTAATTCATTCCACGTGAATAAGCCTAATCCCATGGGATAAGGAGGATTTTGTTGTCAAAAGCTATTTAAAGGCTTATCGTATTCCTTTGCCACCAAATGTGGGGTCAATGGCTAAATTGAGTGCCTAAACATATGGAAGGGGGATTTGAACCCTTTACGTATGCCAAAATAACTTTTCATATTTACCAACCCACCAGTTTTTAGCAAGTAGTAGAAGATGAGATCACTTCTATTTTAAGGGACCTGTTGGTAGGTTTGTAAAGGGGGAAACGAAGGACCAGTTTGCAGAGATCACCATTTTCGAGGCACTTAAAGTATGATTTTTTCAATGGTGTAAAAATAAAAGTTTTTCGTAATTCTGAGATATTTCCATAAATGTAATTTAATTTATAGGAAGTTATTTATATTTTACTTTGTAGGTGTTTCACAGATCAAGCACGAGGAGGCAAAGATATGCATTTTACAACCACTTATGGTTCGTATCATGCCATGGAGTAAAAAGGTAAGTTTTTTAGAATTTACTTTAGTTTCCATAAATTTAAATTTATTTTATTTAAGTTTTTTACATTTGAATTTGTAAACATTTTTTTTAACGTAATTTCATAAGAAACTATCAGTGAAAATACTGTAGGGGCCAAAGATGGACTTGGGAGCATTAATGGTAAATTGAAGAGTTCCAAGATGTATGAATCACCTCATTTTAAGTTATAATTGTCTATTAATTCAATAGTGAAGGGATATTTCACTTCATTGGGCAATAATAGATCGATTCACTTTCTATGAATCTGGAGACGTAGCCTTCGGGTGAACTCCATTATCAAGTTCTTGTGTTGTGGATTTGATTTTAGTTTGTAGAAGCTTTTGATCAGATAAAAACATCCAAGTTAGTTTATTTTATTAATTATTAAAGCAAGCACAAAACTGGAGTAAATGGATTGAATGGAAATTTTAGAATCCATAACCCAAAACAAGATCTAAATACACTTATCAACTTGGATTCAAATTTCAGTTTGAGTGTATGATTTGAAATCAATTGTGAATATTAAAATGGGTTTTTAATAGATTCATTAAATTCACTTAAGTATATAAAAATAAAGATAATTGATTTATTTGGAAGAATTTAAGGATTTGGGTTTCAAGAACTCCCGAAATTGGCTTAAACTCTTAATTAGTTGTCAAATTTTTAAATCTGAGAATTTTCTAAGTACTGAAGAAAAATTAAGTACCATTTTTAGATCAAGTTGGTATCAGAGCAGGTGATCATGCTTGTAAACTTGCTAATATCTGAGTAAGTTAGTATCAGAGCTGGTTTAGCTCTTGATTTTCTTTAGTTAATTTGGTTCAGTTTGTTTTTTACATTTTTTGGGCTTGATCTTTCAATTTCCGTGTGCAGAATTTGGTATAAGAGGTGTGCAGTGAAACCATGGGCAAGTTATATAACAAGGCCAAGTTTGAGGAACTTGAAGCCTGTAATCATCAGATTCAGGAAGAGAATGCCTTCCTAAGATGTCAGGTGTTAACTCTAGAGGATAAACTTGACACATTGAAAAGAGAGCTAGAATCCTAAAATGAGCTCTTGATGGTGTTGCAGATTGAAGGACCTAAGAAAGAGGTACCTTTTACTATTGATGCATCCTCTATGACAGATGACTATACACTAAGTATGAAAACACTTAATTCTTTTCCCAAAGCTAAGTTAGATTCAAAAAGTGTGTTTGGTGAATTTGAAAAACACACAAAAGGTATAGGATCTAAGCGTTTAAGTAATATGGGATTTAATTGAATTGGCCTTGGTAAAAACAACTAAGGGATAAATAGCCCAATATTTGTAGAGGAAAGGCCTCGAGATGCAGAATTTGAAATGCTCAAAATTACAAGAGATGGAAAATGATGATTTTTTTAGAACATAACAACAAATTACATAGCGCACCTCCCTCCTCCATACCTCCACCTTCCCACACTTCTCCCACTCCCCCTGCTAAAAAGAAAGAATGAAGATGCTATCTCCAGCAAGAAAAGAAAGAGCCTTAAAGCTAAAATCCCTGCTTCCCAACAAGTCCTAAGGAGTCACAAAGACTTGGAACTAGCTGAAAACCTCTTGCATATTAGCAAGCCGGTGGAGGAGCCCAAAGCGGAGGAATTGCTGGATAGGGTGGACATATTAGACAAGGAGATACAAGAGCTCAAAGGGGCTATAAAAAACATGGAAAGAGCAAAGGGTAAAAGGATCCTTCAAAGTGAGGAGGAAGAGGGGGTTATTGGTGAAGTCTTCAAGAAACTTCAGTCCTTAGATGGCAGATTAGGGAATGCTAAAAGCCGCAATGACTGCATATTGTTTGCCCTCAAAAACATTTATAATTTCATTGAACAACATGTCCATAGTGTTTGTAGTTTAAGTGGGATTAATGAGGACATATGGGGCCCTAAAGAGAAAAGGGACATTGCAATTGCCCAAGTAGATTTGCAAGACTCCTCTCAGGCCACTGTCATTACCTTCTTCATGTCATTGCAGGCTATCAAGACCAAAATTGACAAAGCCATCAAGTAACGGGTAGTTGTGATGTTGTTTTTTGGCTGCGATGTGGCTGTCATCGGGTGGTTCTGGAGATGTTTTTTGGCGGAGCTCTTTATGTTGTTTCTCTTTTGGTTTCTTTTTTATCTTGCCTTCTTTTCTCTGGATCTTTGTACGTTTTGATCCTTTTTTCACATATATTGTAATATTTGGCTATTGAGCCTTCCTTGGTTGTCTGTTTTTCCCTTCTCTGGGCTGCTTTTCTCATATTTACTATCTAGCTTTTGAGCCCTTTTGTATACAGGGTATAGTCCCTTAAAAACTATTTTCCCTTAATAAAAAAAATACAACAAATTACACAGCTCCAATCATACACATTTATTTAATCAAATTTTTTATTTTGATCTATTTGATAACATCCATGTAAGCCATGTGTGGCTAAGAAGGGTGTATCCAGATCTTCATGATCTCCCTTCGTCACTACTTTGAGTGAAAATTCTTACTAACATTTCACCTCAACCTTTTTCAGGTCATGGGAACCATGTGAAAGTCCTTCGGTCTACCACAAAGTTATTTTCCTGACTTCGTATCCCAATATCCGACCATTGCCTACCTCATGTTAAGTTTTCAACTTCCCATGATCAGGTTACTGACAATTTTTATTTAATTACAGGACTAGGTGATCAAACAATACACAACCATCAATGCATTGCTTTGGCCAAAATTATCTACCGTGTAGGCTACAGCTAAACTCAAGACAACACACTAGTCTTATGAGTTTTAATTCTTCCATAACCTCACAACTATCCCTTTCACAGTTATCTAGATCTTATAGTTTGTATTTACTTTATTTCAAATTAAACCTATCTTGCAAGATTTTATATCGAGATAGATGTCAAAGGCCAACTAGGATCATTATGAGATAATTACAATATTTATGCTGAAATGTAACTATATCAGTATTCTGCATGTACTTGTCCCTTAATATGCCTAATGGATCTTTTCATTTATTTACTTTCCCATTTAGTTTCTCTTTTTTTGATGTTCGATTCTTTAACCTTAAATTAACTTTTTTAAACGATACTCTTTCATCCTCTATACAATAGGATTTACAATCTTAACATATTAATACCAACTTTACCGTAAGGCCAAATCAAATATATATTTAATTATTCCTTCAATTAGCTATGCCACTAAATAGCTATTTAATTTAGAAATTAAAAGTCAACTGAGTGTTACAATAATTGTCCAATTATCAGCTTCATACATTGATAATTATCAAATAAATATATTTCACAATATATGACATGTAAGATTTCTCAATTCCCATATTTATTGTTTACCCATATTGAGATATTATTACATATAAAGTAATCATCTCTTTATTAAAACCATAAATTACATATGTCGTTAAGGCGAAATATAAAATTGATATGGTAACTCTCACATAGTGAGGTTTGAATATTTACAATGGGTCAAAGATCCCAATAAATTTAGTCAAAATTCTAGGATATCATCCTTCTACAAATTGAAATCCAAGTATATCATTTAGATCCATGCTATGATAACACTTTACAAGACATGAGTTTCTGCATATCTGAATGTGTCAGCTAATTGTCCTGCAAGAATGGAGTAGTGGTATGATGTCAGTTCAAAATGAACTAGCATGAATATTACCTCCATTTTCTGATGTAATTATTTAATAAAATATGACATGTTGTTTTATCAACAAGCGCATGGTAATATAACTGAGAATGTATTACTACATGTTTTCAAATAAAGATATAGCTATGGATGCACACAAATAGAACAACCAATTTCTATTTCAGCGATCATGTTTCCCTCAAATCACAAAGATCAACACATCTGTATCTCATCTTCAAATAACAATTATTTGATATTTAAAATTTCTGCATAACTCATAAAAACAATATGATTAAGAAGAGTACTTCTTTTTCCTTATTTTTAATAAGTTACCATAGTAAAAATAATAATCAAACCATAATCATTCAACATCTGAATTCAGATTATAACCACAAGTAAATCATACTTTACTTGGTATAGATTTAAATACTATGTTTCTTACCTTCCAAATCAACGAGCAGCTTAACAAAATTGTCTGAAATCATCCTTTCCAAATACCAATTAAACATATTCTCTCAAGGTGAGGAGCAACTCATCATATTGTCCAAAAAAATCATTAATCAAGTAAAACAAAACTTATTTTTTTTAGTCAATGAGTAGCTCTACAAATTACCAAAAATAACACAATAATTACATCATTTTAACATGTTTTTTCTGGTAAACGAACTACCCAACAAAACAATATAGGAGCACCATGATTACATCCTTTAAACATACTCTTTCCAGTAAAAGAACAACTAATAATTTCTTTCATAAAATATCATTATATTAATCCCAATCATGCCACCAATTACTCTTTGTTGCAACTCAGTCAAGATGTCCTTGATTTCATGCCCTTACCAAGACAAGACATTTCTTTTTCAAAGTCATACAAAAATCCAAGTCATATTTCCATAATGGAAGTTACAAGCTAAATGATTTTTTTTTGTAATTATTCACACATAACACCACACCCTCATTCATACATGATCTGATTTAGATGTCCAAAATGATAAAATTTCTAGAAAATGCAGCCCCATGCAAGAGATTTGACAACCACAAATTATCATTCAAAATATCTCAATAAATTCAAAATTAGACCTGCATATAACATCAAAGAAGAAAAATACAAAACCCCAACTGGTTGCATACCCATATCGATTGGGTTACCCAAATCGATTCATTTATCCAAATTGATTTGTATACCCAAATAAATTTTAAACACACAAATTCACAAAAAGTTTTCCTTCTTCCAGTACAGGAAAAACCCAAGTCTTTTCCTTTTGGGTATAATTTATTTTAATGCAAAGAAGGAATTTTTAACCTTTCTTTTACTTTAATTTTACAGATCAAAACCCAAAACCCCATCTGCGTTTTTTTATAGGTTTATCTGAAACCACACAAAGAAAACTAAAAGGAATACATAATACATCAATTTCCTTTTCAAACTTCATCTCCAAACAATTAAATCAAAAGATGTCCACAAATTGTTTGATTGTCATTAAAACAAAATGTGTATTTCCTGTCTTTTTTACAAAATAACGCAGAAGAGAAGGGAGAAGATATTCATGCCTGAAGTAAACCTAGAATCAACAACCTCTTACTCTTTTATCTCCAACAAGTTGAATTATCCCTTCCTCCAAAACTCACGAAGGTATCTGTATGTACCCAAAATTGTAAGGTACTGTACTGCGGAACAGTGTAATAAATGCCCCAATGATGATACATGTCTCTTCGCAAGGTGTTCAAGATCCAGAAAAGCTTTACGGATATGCGTTAACATCCCACATGCCCCGCTTAGCCCCCGTGTGCTTTGTTTTCCCCCTTTTCCTCCCTTTCCTTAGCCTTTTGGTCTTCAGTGACGAAACCGCCGCCCTGAAGGGCGGTGGTCTTGTGACCGCCGCCCTGAACAGGGCGGCGGTCCTGTAACCGCCGCCCTGGGCAGGGCGGCGGTCCTTTACGCGTTTTCCAGAACGTTTCTTTGATGAAATGCACGCAAAGTTCAACGTTTCACCAGCTCTTCTTGCCGACTTGAGCATGCATTAATGTTTTTGGTCCCCTAGAATAGTGTTTTTCCTTTGTTTATTGTTTAGGAGTTCAGTTTGGGTTTGATCTTTGGGTGATGGAATTCCTATAAGTGCTTGGCTTGTGCTCAAGCAAAAGGACCACCATTTTCACTCCAACTTTCTTATTTTTCAGTGCTGTGGTCTTTTTTTAGTTTGCTTAGGATTGGTAGCATAGTTTGTTGCAGGTTTGTTTTAGCTTTGTGTTGTTGTTGGTAAGCCACAAATCCATCTTGTGCAAGCAGTGCAGTTTTGTGTTGCAGCTGATAAGCCACATATCCAACTTGTGCAAGTGCAAACATTACTTTTCGTCTGGAGTTTTTGGTCTGAAGCTTAGCTGGATTTGGAAGCTTGATCTTTGCTCTCTTAGGCCCCTCATTCTTGTCTAAAACCTCACCACTTTCAGTAGTTCAGTCTTCTAGTTTGCTTAAGTTTGATAGTTTAACTCTTTTACATGCTTAGTTGCATTACTCAGCTGTTGGTAAGCCACAGATCCAACTTGTGCAAATAGTATTATTGTTTCTAGAGTAGAATAGTTTAGGTAGCCATTAAAGTTGCAGGTTCTGTTCTTCATACAGACTAGTTTCAGGTTCTGGACGCTTTTGTTGCATGATTCGCAGTAGACCTCGCGAGGAATTGCATAGGCCAAGCTCTGTACTCTTGCGCTATCCCTCTCCTATCCGCATTCTATTCTGTCTGCATTCTGAAGGCTGTCCATTGATCCAAATATCTATTCCTATTGATGCAAGCATTACACGCTTTTCTGGATTCACGTGAGCACAAAGAACGAAGAGATCATACTGAGGGGACAAGAACACACACACCGTCGGATTCGCCACTGTTCTGCGAAATCCAGGTTCCATCTTTCAAAGTTTTAGTTAGAACTTATCAAATAAAGTAGTTAATCACTTTATTTCAGTTATTTCCATTCTCGATATTACCAGGGAAGTTGTGGGGATTGATAGTTTCTGAGAAACTATGATTCATTCCTCACTTCTGATGTAGGATCGAGAATCTTGCAAATAGATTAGTTATTTCGTTGTTTAGAATAGATATACAAAATTACACAGACAAATAGCTACAGTCGGCTATTTTTTTTTTTTACGTTATTAGTTTAGTTGTCAATTCTAAATATTTTAAATAGCTGCTTTCTTATAAATTGCCAGAAAATACAAAAAGAAATCATATATGCTAGAAGTGTACTTAGATTTTACTTTATTATAGTTTGTTTCATTACTGCTTTTGCATGACAATTACGGGACCTAGGGAGCCCAAGGAATACATTTTCGAGCCAATTGTGCCCCAGCCCAATATCGTAGTGGCAGTAACTGACATTGACCAAAACCTTAGGATACAAGTCTTCCAAACAACAACAGACTTCCAACAGATCAGGTCACAGTTGAGAGGGTTAAACGTAGAAGACGACCAAGCACACACATTTTGGTCAAATCAGCCAAACTACAGGTTATCCTAGAAAACATCCGCATGACTGTAGAAGGATTTGAAAGAGAACAAATATTCAAGTGTGATCCTTTAGTTCCACAGCCAGACGCTGGAGACACCCTCGTAGATATAGATACCAGCTTAAGAATTCAAGTTGCTAGAACACCTGTGAGGTATTCTGAGAAAATCACACAATTACTGATTCTAAACGTAGAGGCTGAGAAAGCTTACGACTACTGGATACTAGGGATTAGAACTTGATCTCATGTATGACCATAACGGGACCGCAACAACCAAGAGTCTACGGTTGCGATCCACAAATCCCACAGCCTAACGAATCCACAAGTCAGTTAGATATAGACACTGGCCTACGAACATTAGTGTTTCAGTCTACTCCGATTCCACCTATCATCATTCAACAGTTGTCCCTACTAGACACAAGAGCTAACGAAGCTAGAGAATTTTGGACTAGGCCAGAGAATCGTCCATAGAGTTGACTATATTCACCATATGACCCTATCAGGAGAAATACACGAAACCATCCCGGGTCATTTTCCACGCATCCCACAACCCATAGATCGAATCACGCCAGAGCTCGATATTGATTGGAGCCTTCGAGCAGTCATCCTCGCTGATCGATCTATCACACCAGTCCAAGTTAGAAGGGCCTTCTTTGCCTTAGATTCGCAAATACCATTAGTGCGTGTCGAAGATATTAGACTGCCTAACTAGTCTATCTATGTACTACGCATATTCTAGCCCCACCGGCTGTCTCGGCACGACCTCGGGAGGTCGGGTACGTGGAAGAGTCACTTGTTGATTCTCACACTCGCCTGTTGCTTTTCTGACGTACAAAATTGGTGAACCCGACGTGAAACAAATGAAATTAGTAAAGCTGACGTAAAACTTCCTACCTTCTCGTTTGGAGTCATAAATATCACGTTCTCCCTTCACAAATCACCTTCGCTCCTTCCCATTATTCTGCGGGTATTCATATACCCCCCGAATATGTCGGGATTCGATGCATATGGCAGACCCCTCCTGGGTCTTGAGGCATACTATGCCCAACAGAATAGGGAATCATCACCCTCACTCTCAATGTGGGGCGACAACTATTCAACTAATCAGTTGTCAACGCAAACGCCAAGGACTAGATATAGTTCGTCCTTCCAAGCAGAGGGGTTGGAGCAACTCGCTCAAACACAAACAGAGCCTTCAGGCTCAAACAATATGACATTGACTGGAGAATCTGCTTCATCTCCTCAGGTGCTACTTAGACCACATATTAGCAGACAATCAGATCCATACTCAGTTCTAGATGACGAGTACTCAATACGTTATCCTAGGAATGAACAATGCTCTCAAGGCATGTACCCACCTGTAGGAATTTTGCAAATACAGCCCGAGTTCTCTCCTCAAGAAAATACCTCTATGCCATCACGTATAGAAAATACTCTCAGAGAAACTTGGCAAGATAGCAATCAGTTCATGACAGGCTATCACATGCCTATACAACACCAGGATATACAACAAACGCCACCAAGGCACGATATCGTGACTTCACCAAACGAAGTCATTTCAACTCTAATAGAAAAGGTTAGAGGATTAGAACTTGCCCAAGCGAATCAAAATTTGAAATTCATACAAACAGGGAGTTCCAATCCTCCGCACCATCCTAGCCAAGTAGATCTCCTCACAGGAGTAGGCACGTTAGGTATGACTCCTCAGTATTCACAACAAGTACCAACTAGACCCACTATCGCTAGCACAGTTCCTCCTGGTCCGGTACAGAGCAATCCATTCCTGGATAGTACCCCTTCGTACTTAAACATGTATTCCAAATCGCCACAAGGGGATATGTACTCATCCCCCGGCATGCTTACTCAAATGCAGGGATTGCCTTATGCCCCTGCCAACTCGTACGTTACGCCATATCAACAACCCGTTCCGCTACCGCCTCCTCAACAGGCACCATCAATGGTTGAGACGTATGCAATAGGGACTTATTCAGAATATTTAAAGGAGCCCTTAGATTTCGCCATAAGAAGCGTTATGCTTCCAAGGCCTCTTCCCAATTTGCCCAAATACAAAGGAGAAGGAGATCCGAATGCGCATATCAAAGCTTACGCTACAGCCATTCGAGAATTACTCCCATGGGATGGGGTCGTTGCTAAAATATTCCCCAAAACGCTGGAAGGCATTGCCCTCGATTGGTATTACAGAATACCCGAGGCTTCCATACATTCATTCAAACAACTCGTGTCTGAGTTCATCAAAGCCTTCGACATGAACAAACTATTAAGGACAGGAATCAGGGAGTTCTTGCACATCAAGCAAGAACATAACGAGTCTGTCGCCCATTTCATCCAAAGGTGGCGCACAGTCCTTTATTCATCGGCAAGCGCTCCAAACATGGATCAGATGGAGCTATGTGATTTATTCCTTCATTCTCTTAGCAAAGAAGTGAAGGAAGAAGTCCAGAAGTTCCCACTAAGGACTTATGACGAAGTACTTGAGAGCGCTCTACGAATAGACCAGGCAGCAATAGATAGTGGCCGTAAGACGTATGGAGCAAATGGGAGGTTAATCACCTCCACTCAAAATACTACAACTACCACAAATGTCAATCAAGGACCCAAAATCCTTAACAAAAATCGTGGGGTAACAACAGATGGGGTAACTGACCAGCCCAAGAGGGTAAATGTCGTTAATACTCCGTCACAAATAAACAACCAAAGAAACAACAATTTTACCCCGACGGTCAATACGGTGGATTTTAATAATCCACAACAACAACAACGGCGAAATCCCATGCAAGGGCCAAGCCAAAACTCATTTGGTTACCAAAACCAAAGTCAAAACCAAAAACAACAATTCCAAAACTTTGGTCCTAATAGGCAACAGTTTGATCGGAATTTTAGGCCACAATACACACCAAACCAACAAAACGGGAATTATAATCCCAATTCTTATTGTGGTTTCCATAAAATTCGGGGTCATGACACTAGAACGTGTCGTGACTACAACAAATTCATGCAACGCTTGCCAAATGAACAAAAACAATTTTTTATGGATATGTTCTTAGCAGATCCTACGTCACCAACGGCAAGTACCTTCGCAGGGGCAGTTTCCCCTCAGAATGCCCCTCTCAAGATCTTTAATGATCCACTCCCAAATCATGATAACGATAGGTTGAAACCAACTGGAACAAACAAAGGCACAATAACAGGAAACAACGATCACGAGGCCTCAACTTCGCTAAATCCGTTAGTCGCGCCACAACTAGGAAGTCAACCGCGACCTAAGGTAGTTGGATTAGTGGAGTTAGACTCCGAATTACCCGTTGAAGCAATTACGAGGACACGAGAGTATTTCTCTCAACCAAGTCCAAGCCATCTGCCGGAAGCAGATAACATCCAGCAAACCGTAGCAAAACCTATGGGTGCTTACGATCTAATTAATGATCTAACAAAAACCTTCTCGCATATTTCATTCCTTGATTTACTAAAGAATTCCCCTGCTCACAGGGCTGCTCTTTTAGAGGCGTTAGGTTTGGGTCATTTAATTAGTATCACTCCACCACCAGAAGCACAAGTAAATCATATAGACTTTGATGTTTATCCTCCGGGACAGGCGGATAGGGATGTCGAATTCATATTCGAAATAAGTAAAATGCCTACGGATGCTGAGATCGCACGCCGAGGCGATCCAGCCCTACACTTGCAAGTACAGGTTTATAATAATTATGTAAAACGGGCAATGGTTGACGATGGAGCTGCGGTTAACATAGTCCCTTTCTCTTTTCTCCAAAAATTGGGATATGGTGAAACAAACTGTTCCACTACTCGAAATACCTTGAGAGGCTACGATAGCCTTAAAGCCACATCGATAGGAACCATAATACTACCGGTCACTTTGGGACCTAAAACAATCCTGACTGAGTTTTATATTATAGATCGGGAAACTAACTATAATATGATCCTCGGCCGGCCGTGGATACATCGAATGAAGGCAATCCCTTCCACGCTATTTCAAGAAGTAAGATTCTTGCATCTGGGAAAGGTATTTGTAGCCAAAGGTGATCCAAAGCCGTTTGACGTACACCTAGCTGATTTAAAGAAGAGACCAGGTGTACACTCAGAATTCGAACTTCCAACAAACCAACTTAATAAACCCACTGACTCAAAGTCAAAAGAAAAGTTGGTACCTACGACGGATCTTGAAACCATCAGCGTAGCCAAAACAACCCCAATTCCTGGCGGTAAAACTAAAGAAACTGTATCATTAGGGACTACTGCAAAAATCGTTGAATTAATAGAACAAGATTTACCAATGTTCTTACCATTTGATTCGGTAGGTATAGGATATTCCTTAGGGGTTGGCTCTCTTCCAGCAGAAGATCTTTGCATGGTCGAAGTAGAATGTGCAAACACAATAGATACACCTACATCTATGCTCCCGGCTAAGTATTGGACTCTCCATTTCGATGGAGCTAAATGCCGCTATGGAGCGGGGGCAGGTATAATTCTTACCTCGCCCGAGGAAAAGGTCCTCCCATTCTCTTTCAAGTTGAACTTTGAATGCACAAACAACGGCGCTGAGTACGAAGCTCTCCTCCTTGGCCTTACCTTAGCCAAAAGAATTGGTATTGATAACATCAGAGTCCTTAGGAGACTCGCAATTAGTAACAAACCAAGTTTCTGAAATATATGAAACTAAAGCCGAACATTTACAACTCTACAAAGACGCTGTGTTAGATTTAAGCAAAGCGTTTAATTTCATATCCATTGAAGCAATCCCACGAGAGAAAAATCTTCTCGCCGATTCAATAGCAACTTCGGCATCACGCTTCACTCCAAGCAATGAGCTAGAAGATACTCACTTCACAGTATCCATTCGTAACGAACCATTGATAAAAACAATGACAAATCCTCTTTCAAGCGGAAATGAATCTACCGTCCTAGACCATGTTGGAAATGATGCGGCTACTTTGGATTACTTAAATGCCTATGCAGCATTACATCGCTCCTGTCACACACTAGATTTATCTCTGATCCCGCATTCATCTTCCTACTTCGGAAATCCCGTAACAGATCTTCCCTCGCAAAGGGAACCTAGCATATACGCAATAGAAAATGGGGATGATATAGATCTACCTCCAGCACCACCTGAGTTCGAAGAGGGTAACGCCTCTTTAATCGAAGAAACAATCGATGTCAACATTGGGACAGAAAATGAACCAAGGATATTGAAACTAGGTTCTTCATTAACCCCAGAAGAAGTAGAAATACATACTCAGGTTCTCAAAGAACATCAGAAGGCATTTGCATTTAATTACAAAGAGATGACAGGAGTCGCACCCCACATTGCGGTGCACAACCTCGTCACTAGATCAGATGCAAAGCCAATTAAGCAAAAATCAAGACCTATGAAGCCCAAGGTAGCCCTCATGGTAAAAGAGGAGGTAATAAAACTCCTTCAGGTAGGATTCATCAAGCCAGTTGACTACTCCCAATGGGTATCAAACATCGTTCCCGTTCTCAAGAAGAATGGAAAGATACGCATCTGCATAGATTTCCGGGACATTAACAAAGCATGTCCTAAGGATGACTTCCCATTGCCATCTATCGATGTCATTGTTGATGCAACAGCTGGGTTTGAGCTCTTGTCTCTCATGGATGGATTCTCGGGATACAATCAAATCAGAATATCCGAGCAAGATCAAGCTAAAACCACCTTTATAACTCCTTGGGGAACCTATTGCTACGCTGTTATGCCATTCGGTCTCAAGAACGCCGGTGCCACGTACCAGCGGGCTATGACTTATATATTTCACGATTTAATTCATAAAATCGTGGAATCCTACGTAGATGACTTGTTGGCTAAAGCCAAGAAGCGTTGTGACCATCCCGAAGTACTCCGTGTCATTCTTTCACGTTTAATAGAATACGGAGTTACGCTAAATCCGGAAAAATGCGTCTTTGGTGTAACAGGAGGAAAGCTCCTAGGTTACATCATATCGTCACGAGGGATCGACGTTGATCCAACCAAAATTCGGGCTGTCCTCGAAATGGTCCCACCTTCGAGTGAATCTGGAATCAGATCATTTCTCGGGAAGCTGGGTGCAATCCGGAGATTCATCCCGGACTTAAGCTTCGCTATTCATCCAATCAATAATTTACTCAAGAAAGACTATAGCATTGATTGGACTGAAGACTGCAACGAAGCTTTCAACGCAGTTAAACGCTTCTTACTGTCACCACCTACGCTAATGCCACCTAAGCTAGATCGCCCGTTAATTCTATACTCACGGGCTACCGATGTTTCGTTAGCTTGCATGCTAGCCCAAGAAGACGATGACAAGAGAGAGCGTGCAATTTATTTCATTAGCCGAACATTGCTCGACTACGAAACGCGCTATACACAAGCAGAACGAGAATGCCTTGCCATAGTTTTCGCAACCAAACGCCTAAGACACTACATGCTAAATCAAGAGACAAGGGTCATGGTAAAAACTGACCACTTACGAACCTTCCTCACACAAGGGTCCCTGTCTAAAAAGGTGGGATGCTTTATAACCTTAATGGGAGAGTTCGAATTAACTTTTGTAAACCAAAAGTCAGTTAAAGGGCAAATCATCGCAGATTGGTTAGCTGATAACCCGCTAGACGGAGGCGACTTAGTAGACTTAGACTTTCCAGACGAATGCGTGTACTACGTCGAAACCTGACCTGCTATATCTGAGTGCCCTTGGTACGCTGATATCATTAGTTATATCATGGACCATAGGTACCCAGAAGGAGCTACACCTCAACAAAGAAGGCGGTTACGCATTATCGTAGCTAAATACGTCATTATAGAGCAGGTGCTCTATCGGAAAGCATTCGATGGAATGCTCTTAAGGTGTGTTGACACAGAAGAGTCCAAGAAGATTCTCCATGAATCTCACAGTGGTATATGTGGAGGCCACTTCGGCGGCCATGCCACCACTCGAAAAATACATCGAATGGGCTATTTCTGGCCCACTCTAGAACATGACGCAATAGAGTTTGTACGCAGGTGTCATAAATGTCAGGAGTTCTCTCATGAGATCCACATGCCGGCACAAGCTTTGCAACCGATCGCTACTCCGTGGCCCTTTTCTACATGGGGCCTGGACTTGATAGGGAAGTTCTCTCCCTCGTCCACAGACGGCCACAATTTTATAATCACGGCCACTGAATATTTCACTAAATGGGTAGAGGCCATGCCTCTTACAACTGTACCTGGTTCTGTAATCGCTAAGTTCATTTTGAACCAAATCATTTGCAGGTACGGTATCCCGCAAATTATTATCTCAGATAATGGAACTTCTTTCAAGAATGAAGAAGTTCGTGAGCTATGCAACAAATTTAAAATCAGCCATCATACGGCTTCCTTGTACTATCCCCAAGCCAATGGGCAGGCTGAAGCAACGAACAAAACACTGAAAGCCATTCTCCTTAAAACAGTGAAAGAAAACAAGCGGGATTGGCATTTGAAGTTATATCCGGCCTTGTGGGCCCACCGAACCTCAATAAAAACACCAACGGGAGCAACTCCTTTCTCGCTGGTATTTGGGTCAGAAGCAGTTCTCCCACTCGAAGTTGAAATCCCCAGTCTCCGCATTTCACTACAAGGGATTCTGGATGAGGACGCTTACAGAGAAGCACGTCTTTCTCAATTAGAAAGCCTGGATGAAGCTAGGTTAGATGCTGAACAACGACATAGAGTCTATGCCGACCGAATGTGCCGGCAGTATAACAAGAAAGTCTATGAACGTGACATATACGAAGGTGACCTAGTTCTGAGGTTAGACAGCCGGATCGACAAGAAGACCGGCGAAGGAAGGAAATTCCGGCCCAAATGGTTGGGCCCATACCGAGTCATGAAAGACTACGGGAATGGTGCTTATCTCTTATGCACGCTAGAAGGTGAGGAGTTTGGC
Source organism: Taxus chinensis (assembly GCA_019776745.2). Taxonomy (NCBI): domain Eukaryota; kingdom Viridiplantae; phylum Streptophyta; class Pinopsida; order Cupressales; family Taxaceae; genus Taxus; species Taxus chinensis. The sequence goes on from CM034151.1 coordinate 669,225,101, forward strand.
GAAACAGTCAATTCCTTGCACCTCAAGCGTTTCTACGCATAAGCAGCTAACGCTACCTATATAACTATCTACATCGCATTTTCATATAAATTAGGATCATTTTGTCCACTTGTTCTTACACAAATTGTGATCAAGGAATCTATTCTCAAAGCAATTTATTTCAAACTCGTGATGTTTCTGGCATGAAGTTCTTTAATCATACCTCTCCATCTTCGATATCATCAATCAATTCAGAATCTTTTATCTAATAAAATCAGACATGACAAAGTCTTAACGGTAACCATACCAAGCTCTGCAAGTTTGTTCTCACTTTGGTTTCTTCTTAGGATAGGTGTCTTGCCTATGGTCTGTTCTAGAAGCTTCATGGTGTCACATCTATCCCATATGCACATCTCTTTGGAAATAAGAATATACTGACATCTTACTCAAACAAACAAGTCAAGAAGTGATTAAACAGAAAATTTTATTTTTACACATTTCCTTGCCCCACCAACCTTCGGTGATGAGCTTGCGTCTCTTACTAGTGACGTAGGGTTGGGAAAGGATGGAAATGCCCTTACTCGCCTATGCCTTGCCCACGGTGATAAACCCATGCTTCTTACAGGTAGCATGGGGCAAAGTGTAGGGGGTCCTCTAGACAAAGTAAATGTTAAAAGGTCATAAACAAACAATTCAAACTTTGAGTCAAAAACGAATGAATCAGATATTCAAAATTCCAAAAAGAGTTAAAAATCCTAAAAACCCAGATTTTGTCTACTATGTGGCCATCTACGGGTCTAAGTCTGGATAAACCGCAAGGTAAGTTACATCCAAAACTATGAAGTCATTCAGGTAGAGTAAGCTTGTAGTTTTCAATTTGGTTCCACCAAAGCTTCGTCTGTCTTTCATCACTATCACTTCACCATATTTCATAACTTGCGCCCTTCTTGGCTCTTGGTGATGAGCCCTCGCATCTTACTAGTTGCGTGGAGTTAAGGGTGGGGCAAGTCAATCTGTTCATCATACTGGTTGTTCTCATCACTTTGCCAAAACAAATCATGAGGTATCCAAATTGCTAAACAAAAGTTAAGATTCAAGATCACAATATATCTACAATATCATGTATCAGCATCATGAAACACAAAAAGAAAGCAAACATTTGCATCATCTGTTTTCCATTGCATACATTCTAGAAAGCATATAAAACATACATCGTAGTATACACGAGAAAGCTGGAAACAGAAAGGGAAGACACAAGTGACAAAGTTTTGATCCAAAATCGACGCATATATATAAATAGTCAATATTTGTATACAATGCCATCATGCACTAGGCATGGTCAAAACGCTCAAAGAGCCCGTAATACACAAAAGAATCTATAATACAAAAAGTGCATAGGAGCCAAGTGGCCTCTCACCCCCTTCTTCGACCCCGTGGAGATGACTGCATCTCCCATATATGTCGCCCACTGTGCAATCTGTGCCCGTGAGCCTGCTGTCTCTAATGTAAGTCACCTCCCGATGATCGGGACCCCCAGAATGCGGTAGACGTCCTCTAATGTAATGGTCCACTCACCACGGACCCCTGGCAATCAGAAAGTGTTCCGATCTGCATCCCAGTATGAGAATAAGTCACAGAGTATGTGACTGGACGGAGCAACGTGAGGCACACGCGATATCCGCAATATGCCGGCCCTCTGCAATGTGTCCTCCTCATCTGCTGAGAGGGCATCCAATACCCCGGGCAGCCAGTCACACTCTCTCTCCCAGCTCCATCTAATATACTCCTCCTTCGCCTGCATACACCCAAAAACACACAAAACAGAGTAAGTTAGTATCTAAACGATATCAAGAGAGTCATAAAAACATACACAAATGCTAAAAATACAAGTGTAAGTTTTCAAAAGAGGTCCTTTTGCATTCCGTGCAAAACCACCGTGCGATTTTGTAATCGCCGCCTTGAAGGCGGCGGTCTCATGACCGCCGCCCTGGACAGGGCGGCGGTCATGTAACCGCCGCCCTGGCCAGGGCGGCGGTCGCGGTCCGAAAACCCGCGCAGGTTTTTAACCCCAAAAAGCCAAAAATGGCAAAAAATGACCATTTTAGCTAAAAACAAAGCCTACCCAGTAGGCGCCCCCCCCTAGACGGACCTTTTAAACCTAACATTTTCAAAAATGACCCCCCCATTACAACAAATTTAGCATTTCAAAATTGAAGAGGGAAAAGCACAAAATTGAAGAAAAACCAACCTGTGATCTCGCGGGGTGGCGTTCCGCACGTGGAGGCATGATCACTATCTCGCTGTGGACGTTTTGACTCTACTCGCATGAGAAACCGTTACCGTGGGCCCCAGAGCTCAAAATCTATCAAATCGACTCGCGCAAATGAATAGGAAAATGGGCCCACTTTTATATATATAGCGCTCTAATTCGTTTTAAATCCCCTTTTCACAGGTTCGGAGCGCCAACGGAGGTAAGTTTCTATCCTCGCACTAATGGTACGTCCTCTTCCCCTATTATTTTAGCGTTTATTTTCCAAGTTATTGTATCTATCTGCACTTGAGTTCTCCTTTCATTTTGCAGGTAGCGGGAATTTCGGATGGCGTCATTTCGACACACGGACGTATAAGGTATAACTTCTAGCTTCCCATTTCGGGACGGCCATACTCGGACCCACCGTTTTATGCCTCTTCATGGCTAAAACGCTTCTCCGAGGGGGCAATATGTACGTACCCAAAATTGTAAGGTACTGTACTGCGGAACGGTGTAATAAATGCCCCAATGATGATACAGGTCTCTTCGCAAGGTGTTCGGGATCCAGAGAAGCTTTACGGATATGCGTTAACATCCCGCATGCCCCGCTTAGCCCCCGCGTGCTTTGTTTTCCCCTTTTTTCCCTCTTTTCTTGGCTTTTTGGTCTTCAGTGACGAAAGGGCGGCGGTCCGCCGCCGCCTGAACAGGGCGGCGGTCCTGTAACCGCCGCCCTGAGCAGGGCGGCGGTCCTTTACGCGTTTTCCAGAACGTTCTTTTGACGGAACGCACGCAAAGTTCAACGCTTCACCAGCTTTTCTTGCCGACTTGAGCATGCATTTATGTTTTTGGTCCCCTGGAATAGTGTTTTTCCTTTGTTTATTGTTTAGGAGTTCAGTTTGGTTTTGATCTTTGGGTGTTTGAATTCCTATAAATGCATGGTTTGTGCACATGCAAATGGCCCCTCATTCTTGTTTCAAACTCAGTAGTTTAGTCTTCTAGTTTGCTTAAGTTTGATCTTTCAGTAGTTCAGTCTTCTAGTTTGCTTAAGTTTGATAGTTTAAATCCTTTACATGCTTGGTTGCATTACTCAGCTGTTGGTAAGCCACAGATCCAACTTGTGCAAACAGTATTATTGTTTCTGGAGTAGAATAGTTTAGGCAGCCATTAAAGTTACAGGTTTTGTTCTTCATACAGACTAGTTTCAGGTTCTGGACGCTTTTTGTTGCATGATTCGCAGTAGACCCCGCTAGGAATTGCATAGGCCAAGCTCTGTACTCTTGCGCTATCCCTCTCCTATCCGCATTCTATTCTGTCTGCATTCTGAAGGCTGTCCATTGATCCAAATATCTATTCCTGTTGATGCAAGCATTACACACTTTTCTGGATTCACGTGAGCACAAAGAACGAAGAGATCATACTGAGGGGACAAGAACACACACACCGTCGGATTCGCCACTGTTCTGCGAAATCCAGGTTCCATCTTTCAAATTTTTAGTTAGAACTTATCAAATAAAGTAGTTAATCACTTTATTTCAGTTATTTCCATTCTCGATATTGCCAGGGAAGTTGTGGGGATTGATAGTTTCTGAGAAACTATGATTCATTCCTCACTTCTGAGGTAGGATCGAGAATCTTGCAAATAGATTAGTTATTTCGTTGTTTAGAATAGATATACAAAATTGCACAGACAAATAGCTACACTCGGCTATTTTGTTTGTTTTACGTTATTAGTTTAGTTGTCAATTCTAAATATTTTAAATAGCTGCTTTCTTATAAATTGCCAGAAAATACAAAAAGAAATTATATATGCTAGAAGTGTACTTAGATTTTACTTTATTATAGTTTGTTTCATTACTGCTTTTGCATGACAATTACGGGACCTAGGGAGCCCAGGGAATACATTTTCGAGCCAATTGTGCCCCAGCCCAATATCGTAGTGGCAATAACTGACATTGACCAAAACCTTAGGATACAAGTCTTCCAAACAACAACAGACTTCCAACAGGTCAGGTCACAGTTGAGAGGGTTAAACATAGAAGACGACCAAGCACACACATTTTGGTCAAATCAGCCAAACTACAGGTTATCCTAGAAAACATCCGCATGACTGTAGAAGGATTTGAAAGAGAACAAATATTCGGGTGCGATCCTTTAGTTCCACAGCCAGACACTGGAGACACCCTCGTAGATATAGATACCAGCTTAAGAATTCAAGTTGCTAGAACACCTGTGAGGTATTATGAGAAAATCACACAATTGCTGATTCTAAACGTAGAGGCTGAGAAAGCATACGATTACTGGATACTAGGGATTAGGACTTGATCTCACGTATGACCATAACAGGACCGCAACAACCAAGAGTCTACGGTTGTGATCCACAAATCCCACAGCCTAACGAATCCATAAGAGAATTAGATATAGACACTGGCCTACGCACATTAGTATTTCAGTCTACTCCGATTCCACCTATCATCATTCAACAGTTGTCCCTACTAGACACAACAGCTAACGAAGCTAGAGAATTTTGGACTAGGCCAGAGAATCGTCCATAGAGTTGACTATATTCACCATATGACCCTATCAGGAGAAATACACGAAACCATCCCGGGTCATTTTCCACGCATCCCACAACCCATAGATCGAATCACGCCAGAGCTCGATATTGATTGGAGCCTTCGAGCAGTCATCCTGGCTGATCGATCTATCACACCGGTCCAGGTTAGAAGGGCCTTCTTTGCCTTAGATTCGCAGATTCCATTAGTGCGTGTCGAAGATATTAGATTGCCTAACTAGTCTATCCGTATCTGCATATTCTACCCCCACCGGCTGTCTCGGCACGACCTCGGGAGGTCGGGTACGCGGAAGAGTCACTTGTTATCAAATTGGAGAATTTTCAGCTTCCTAATGTCGGTACATGCATTAGTGCATGTCACACACCTAGTGCCCTATGAAGGTGTTTCGCTTTACGAAACCCATAAATAAATAAAAAGTTTTGGGTTACATGCCAAATCCTTATAATATATATATATATATATATACACTAATTAATATTTCACTTATTTATTTTTTCTTTAGTTGTTACCAAAATTAATGGTTAAGTTTCAATTAACCTTCATAATACAAGTCCACATATTTCCAACAATATATTACCATAATAATTAGTTGAATTTCCAAGTTTTATATAAAACATTCCAATAATGAAAATCACCAAGTCCATAAATAATAATTCAAATATTCTCATAAATATGGCTTGATATAGCATTGTCAAATAAAACAAAGGTTGCTATCATCATGGTCATTGTAAAAGTAAAACAAAACAAAAGACGACCAAACCGATTAAAATAAAGTAACCAAAATACAAATAACTGAAAGATTCACTATCATTTATGAACTATTTTACCTACGATTAAGGCCGAATCATGTTTTAGGTTGGATCATCAAGGTGGGTGTGGAGTTACTCATTCAACAGTGTCATGCGCCACATCAGAAGCTGTGGGTCATGACTTGATAAACCAAATGAATTTTACACACAATGATGATCTCATCTAATCCTGATTAGATTTAACCGTAGTTAATTTAACTTACAAGAAATATGAGATGTTACATACTCCACCCCTTAGAATAATCATTGTCTTGATAATTTTAGGATAAATAGATAAACTAACCCATTATTTATTTTCTCCATAAATATATTTCAAATCAGCTTAGAATTTGTAACAATATTATTTCAGCTAAATCATAAAGGTCACAAAAACCCTTAGATAACTAGAAAATCAGTCACATAATCTATAGGCATAACACATTACTACTTAAATGACAGATTTTCTATGTTCTTTAACAAAATATTCAACCGTAACTACTAATAAAAAAGTATCTTAGTCCCAATATTCAGTTATAGGCTTATCTATAGAATGTTATTATCTACCACTTTACATAAAAACTAAATTTAGCACAATAACAAAAAATATTCATAAAAATTAGTTAAAGAGATGCGAAAAAGTAGTTTGGATATCTTCCACATTCTCCTAAGTGGCACGTTCTTCAAAATATTGGTCCCACTAGACCTTACATTGTAAAACCTCACGGTTCGTCAATTGCAACTTCTAGGTTCCTAGTATCCTTATAGGATAAACCGTGATTACCCCTCGATCTAGAACCTACAATGAATCCCAATTAAGTACATGTGTTAAATCAGGTACATATTTCTTAAGCAAGGATACAAGAAATACATTGTGCAGCCTGGATAGAGCGGGAGGCAGTGCTAGCTTGTAGGCTACTGGTCCAATGACCTTTAGGACTTAAAATGGTCCTATAAACCTAGGAGATAGTTTGGCTGACTTTCCAAAAGAAATGGAACTCTTTTTAGGTTTGAAACTAAGAAAAACTTTATCTCCCACGTTAAAATTTCTATTAATTATTTTCAAATCTACATAACCATTCTGTCTATTCGCTTCCTCTTTCAATCTTTCTTGGATTAATTTAACCAGTTTTCCATTTCTGAAAGTATTTTTGTTCCAATCAATACTCTATCTTCAGGATTATCCCAACTTATATGTTTTCTACACCTATGACCATATAAGGCCTCAAAAGGATCCATTTGGAAGGAAGAATGGTAAGTGTTATTATAGGAAAATTCAACCAAGGGAACGTACTCTTACCATTTGTATTACTTATCCATGCAATACATTCTTAGTAAATATTCTAACACTTGATTTAATCTTTCATTTTGACCATTAGTTTCAGGATGGTAGGCATAACTTATGTTCAGTTTTGTCCCTAAGGTAGCATACAAAGTTTGTCAAACTATGGAAGTCATCCTTGAGTCCCTATCTTAAATTATTACTTCTAGAACTCCATGTAATCAGAAAACTTCTTACACAAACGTTTTTGCTAGTATGGATGAATTATCCTTTAAATTACCTGCTATTAAATGTGCCACTTTATTTAACTTGTTTACAACTACAAGTATAACATCATGTTTATTTTGGGACATAGATAGACCTTGGAAAAAATCCATACTTATAACTTGCCACTTATATTCTGGCACGTTGTGAGGATATAATAGTCCTACTGGATGTCAATGTTCAGCCTTTACCTGCTGAAATTCCAGGCATTGTGAGATGTAAAGAATCACATAAATTTTCATCTTTTTTTAGAAGTATTTCTTTTTGATGTCTATCATCATCTTTGTTACTCCTGGGTGTCCCGAGTAGGGAGCGTCATGAAATTGTCTCATGACTTTATTTTTGATTTATTTACCTTCTGTTACATATATTTTTTTGTTATAACGTAGAATCCCATCTGTTTCCATATTGAAACCATCATACCTTTTTTCTCTCAGATCTTTTTCTAGAGCTATTTTAACATGATTGTAGTAGGGGTCATTGGTTAACTCATTTTTGACTTCATATTTAAACTGATTTCTTAATGTAATTATAGCAGTAATATTCTTTCTGCGACTTAAAGTATCAACCACTCTATTCTCTTTTCCCTTAATGTAATTTATATCAAAGTCATAATTTGCTAGAAACTCCAGCCATCTTCATTGTCTTTCATTTAGATTTGGCTGTGTAAAGATTTACTTAAGCCCAAGATGATTTGTTTTGAGTTCAAAAGGTTTCCCTAGCAAATAGTGCCTCAATACATACAGCGCATGAAAAATAGTAGCAAGCTCAAGATCATGTGGTATATAATTTACTTCATGCACCCTCAACTTCCTACTTTCAAAAGCTACCACATGCCCATCTTTTAGTAGTATTCTACCTAAACCTTCCCCTGAATCATTAGTTACCACTAAGAAGTTCCCGTTTGGATCCATAATCTTCAACACTGGAGCACTTGTGAGTCTACCTTTTAACTCCATAAAGTATTCTTCACACTTTTTGTCCCAAAAAAAATTCTTACCCTTCTTTTGCAAATAAGTGATAGGCCCTACTAACCTAGAGAAGTCCTGTACGAACTTTCGATAGTAGCCTGCTAGACCCATAAAACTTCTCACTTCGTACACATCCTTCGTTGCTGCCCATTCCATGATGGCACTGATCTTCAAAGAGTCCACTAAGATTCCTTCTTTATTTATTAAGTGGCCTAAGTATTGTACTTTGTATTGATAGAAAGCACACTTAGATAATTTTCCATATAATTTATGTTTTCTGAGAATTCTCAGAACAATCCTTAAATGTTCATCATGTCCTTCCTCATTCTTGGAGTATATTAATATATCATAGAGGAATATATGTACAAATTGGTCTAAGTATTCCCTAAAAAAGTTGTTCATCAAGTTCATGAAAGCGGCAGGTGCATTTGTTAGACCAAAGGGCAAAACTATAAACTCGTAATTCCCATACCTTGTTCTAAAAGTGGTTTTATGGATGTCTTCATCCTTAATTCACAGTTGATGATAACTTGATCAAAGATCAATCTTGGAAAACACTTTTGTGTCCCCCCATTTGATAAAAAATATCATCGATTTGGGGTAGTGGGTACCGATTCTTCATTGTTATCTTGTTGAGCATTCGGTAATCAATATAAAGTCTAAGGGTCCCATCCTTCTTATTCATGAAGATAAACGATGCACCCCATGGTGATATACTTGGTCTAATCAGACCTAAGGAAAATAACTTATGTAATTTATATTTCAACTCAACGAATTCAGTTGTTGTCATTCTGTACAGTACCTTGGAGATTGGTTTCGTTGCTGGTTTGACCTCTATTGTGAATTCAAATTCACGCTTAGGTGGAAGTCCAAGAAACTCACTTGGAAACACACATCTAATTCCCTTAGGATGGGAAATGCTTCAATTTCAGGCTCAATTTCTTGTCCTGAATCTGTTATTTTTACAGTATATAGATGGCAGCCCTTTCGCTTTTCCTTTTTCAGCTACATGGAAAAAATCTACGTAGTGACAAACTCTCTTTTAACAACTTGAACACTTGGCTATTTTATGTTGATCATCGCAGCAAGTTACAAATTTTCCTAAGCAATGCAAGGTTGTATTATGTTGACTTAACCAATTTATACCTATGAAAAAATCATAGGATCCAAGAGGTTCCACATACAGGTTTAATCTTGTCGTGAACTCAGGTAATTCTTATGGTGCCTCAAACAAACACTGATTCACTCTATGTAAAACATTATTTCAATACTGTAAAGTCTAAATCTATTCCATGTACCTAGCTCTTATTTTGATTTTATCAGCTACTTTTGATGAAACAAAACATTCTGTTGAACCGGAATCAAATAAAATAGAAATAGGTTCTCCAAAAATCTTACCTAAAGGTTTTCAGGAGTCATTTGCTTTTTTGCTTTCTTATTATGGATTGCAACATAAATATTTTGTTGTTTCCCCACTTTATTTACTTCAGTAGATCCCTTTTGTTGGTTATTCCATTTTCATTTTTACAGATAGTTGTTAGTGAAATGATCACCACTGCACTTAAAACATCCTCCTAGTGGTATTTTTCTCTCAATCTTATTTTGACTATAACTTGTTCCTTGTTGTCCATTTATATTATTATTCACAACATTTCTACCCACTATTCCTCTTTTATTGACAGGCCTGAACTTGTTGTTTCCCTTTTTTCATGTTGATTTACTTGCGGTTGGTGTTTGAAACTTGTTATTTTTCCTTTTACTTTCCTCTTTAGAGGCATAAATACTTCACAGCTTTTATTCTTGCTTAATAGATTTTTCAAACAATGTTTCCATTAAGGTAGGTCCATGAACATCTACCTCACCACCAATACTAGGATTTAATCCCATTATAAATTTTCTCACTCTAAACTTCTCATCCTTTTGATATAAAGGAACATATTTCAGAAATCAAGTGAAACATTCACAATATTCTATAAATGAGTACTTTCCTTGAGTCGGATTTTGGAATTTTGCCATCTTTTAGTCGAAGTATAGCTGAGCTAGCCATATTTGATGGAAGTAGGCCTTGAATTGCTCCCACATGATCATTCCAGAATCAATTACTAGTTCCATTTTTCATTTATCCCACTAGGAAGATGCTTCACAGGATAATTGGTAGGCTCCCCATACTGCTTTTGTCTCCTTTGAAAATTCCCTAATCTCAAAATACTTTTCCATTTCAGAGAGCCAATTTTCAACACCATCCCCAAGAGTTTTACCATCAAATTTAGGTGGGGATATTATTTTAATGTCCCTTGCTAACTCAATAGCCAACCTTTCTTTCTTATTTTCTATTTCATTCAGGTGCTCGGGTTGATCATGATATTTCTCATCACCCTAATTCTCATCCCTACGATCCTCATCTTCTTCACCACTCTGACCTTTTTTTTCTATGGAAACAACTCAGTTTCGAGTGTCATTGAAAAGGTTGAGGACTTCTTCTTAGCAGTCGTATTATCTGGCACATCATCCATATTTACCCCACTGTCACTCGCCATCCTAGCTCTTGTTTCCGGCTTAGCCATAGTTTCCTATTTTATAAGAGATTGTACATTTTATTAGAACATGTGTCCCATTAATGTCCAGGTGTCTGAGCCTCTAGATATAATACTAAAATGTGATGCTCAAAATTACAAGAGCTAGAAAATGAGGATTTTTTTTAAACATAAAAACAAATTACATAGCTGTAATCATACAAATTTATTTAATCAAATTCATTAAATAAATTTTTTTCTTTTGATCTATCTGATAACATCCATGTAAGCCATGTGTGGCTGAAAAGGGTGTATCCAGATCTCCACGATCTCCCTTCATCACTACTTCGAGTGACAATGCTTACTATCATTTTGGCTCAACCTTTTTCAGGTCATGGGAACCATGTGAAAGTCCTTTGGTCTACCAGGAAGCTAGTTTCCTGACTTCATATTATGGTATCAGACCATTTCCTACCTCATTTTTACTATTCAACTTCCCATGATCAGGTTATTGACAATTTTTATTTAATTGGAGGACTAAGTGATTAGACAATGCATAACCATCAATGCATTACTTTGGAAAAAGTTATCCACCATACAAGTTATGGCTAAACTCAAGACAACACACTAATCGTATGAGTTTTAAGTCTTCTGCCACCTCACAACTATCCTTTTCACAGTTATCTAGATCTTATGGTTTGTATTTACTTTATTTTTAATTAAACCTATCTTGCAAGAATTTATATCGAGATAGATGCCAAAGGCCAACTAGGATCATTATGAGATAATTACATTCTTTATACTGAAATGTAACTATATCAACATTCCGCATGTACTTATTCCTTAATATGCCTAATGGATTCTTTTCATTTATTTACCTTCCCATTTAGTTTCTCTTTTTCTGATGTTCGATTATTTAACCTTAAATTACCTTTTTTTAACGATACTCTTTCATCCTCTATACAATAGGATTTACAATCTTAACATATTAATACCAAGTTTACCATAAGGCCGAATTAAATATATATTAAAATATATATTTAATTATACCTCCGATTAGCTACGCCACTAAATAGCTATTTAATTTAGAAATTAAAAGGCAACGGAGTGTTACAATAACTGTCCAATTATCAGCTTCATACATTGATAATTATCAAATAAATATATTTCACAATTTATGATATGTAAGATTTCTCAGTTCCAGTATTTATCGTTTATCATATTGAGATATTATTACATACAAAGTAATCATCTCTTTATTAAAACCATAAATTACATATGTCATTAAGGTGAAATATAAAATTGATATGGTAACTCTCACATAGTGAGGTTTGAATATTTACAATGGGTCGAAGATCCCAATAAATTCAGTCAAAATTCTAGGATATCATCCTTCTACAAATTGAAATCCAATTATATCATTTAGATCCATGTTACGATAACACTTACAACACATGATTTTCCGCATATCCGAATGTGACAGCTAATTTTCCTGCAAGACTGGAGTAGTGGTATGATGTCAGTTCAAAATGAACTAGCATGAATATTGCCTCCATTTTTTGATGCAATTATTTAATAAAATATGACATGTTGTTTTATCAACAAGCGCATGGTAATAGAACTGAGAATGCATTACTACATATTTTCCATAAAGATACAGCTATGGATCCACACAAATAGAACAACCAATTTCTATTTCAGCAATCATGTTTCCCTCAAATCACAAATATCAACACATCCGTATTTCATCTTCAAACAATAAGTATTTGACGTTTAAAATTTCTACATAACTCATAAAAACAATATGATTAAGAAGAGTACTTCTTTTTCTTTATTTTTAATTAGTCACCCTCACAAAAATAATAATCAAACCATAATCATTCAGCATCTGAATTCAAATTATAACCACAAGCAAATCATACTTTACTTGGTATAGATTTAAATACTATTTTTCTTAACTTCCAAATCAACGAGCAGCTTAACAAAACTATCTGAAATCATCATTTCCAAATACCAATTAAACATATTCTCTCAAGGTGAGAAGCAACTCATCATATCATCCAAAAACATCATTAATTAAGTAAAATAAAACTTTTTTTTTTTTAGTCAATGAGAAGCTCCACAAATTAACAGAAATAACACCATAATTACATCATTTTAACATGTTCTTTTTGGTAAATGAACAAACCAACAAAACAATATAGAAGCACCATGATTACATCCTTCAAACATATTATTTCTAGTAAAATAATAGCTAATAATATCTTTCATAAAATATCATTATATTGAACCCAATCATGCCACTAATTACTCTTTGGTGCAACTTGGTCAAGTTGTCCTGGATTTCATGCCCTTACCAAGATAAACAATTTATTTTTCATAGTCATATAAGAATCCAAGTCATATTGTCAGATTGGAAGTTACAAGCTAAATGCCATTTTTTGTAATTATTCACATATAACAACATACTGTCATTTCTACATGACCCGATTTAGATGTCCATAATGATAAAATTTCTAGAAAATGCAGCCCCATGTAAGAGATTTGACAACCACACATTATCATTCAAAAGATCTCAATAAATTAAAAATTAGACCTGCATATAACCGCCAAGAAGAAAAATACAAAAACCCCAACCGATTGCCTACCCATATTGATTAGGTTACCCAAATCGATTTGTTTATGCAAATTGATTTTTATACCCAAATCAATTTTAAGCACACAAATTCACAAAACATTTTCCTTCTTCCAGTAGAGGAAAACCCCAATTCTTTTCCTTTTGGGTACAATTTATTTTAATACAAAGAAGGGATTTTTAACCTTTCTTTTACTTTATTTTTGCAGATCAAAACCCAAAACATCATCTGTGTTTTTTTTTCTGAGTTTATTTAAAACCACACAAATAAAACTATAAAGAATATAGAATCTATCAATTTCCTTTTCAAACATCATCTCCAAACAATTATATCAAAAGTTGTCCACAAATTCCTTGATTTCCATTAAAACAGAATGTGTATTTCCTGCTTTTTTTACAAAATAATGCAGTAGAGAAGGGAGAAGATATTCATGCCTAAAGTAAACCTAGAATTAGCAACCTCTTACTCTTCTAGCTCCAACAAGTTGAATTCTTCCTTCCTCCAAAACTCACGCAGGTATCGCTGAAAGGAAAAATTAAAATAGACAAAGTAAAAGAAAAATATAATGAAAGAAACTATAGTTGGGCATCAAATTGGAGAATTTTCGGCTTCTCAATGTTGGTACATGCATTAGTGCATGCCACACACCTGGTGCCCTATGAAGGTGTTTCGCTTTACGAAACCCATAAATATTAATAAATAAATAAAAATTTTTGGCTTACATGCCAAATCCTTCTAATATATATATATATATATATATATATATATATATACTAATTAATATTTCATTTATTTATTTATTTTCTGTCATTGTTACCCAAATTAATGGTTAAGTTAAAATTAACCTCCATAATACAAGTCCACATATTTCCAACAATATATTACCATAATAACTAGTTGAATTTCCAGGTTTTATCAAAACATTCCATTAACGAAAATCACCAAGTCCATAAATAATAATTCAAATATTATCATAAATTTGGCTTGATATAGCATTGTCAAATAAAATAGAAGTTTTTATCATCACGTTCTTTGGAAAATTTGAACAAAACAAAAGACGACAAAACCGATTAAAATAAAGTAACCGAAATACAAATAACCAAAAGATTAACTATCATTTATGAACCATTTTACCTATGACTAAGGCCTAATCATGTTTTACGAAGGGTCATCAAGGTGGGTGTGGGGTTACTCGTTCAATAGTGTCATGCCCTGCAATAGAAGTTGTGGGTCATGAATTGATGAATCAAATTAATTTTACACACAATGATGATAAAGTATAATCCTAATTAGAATTAACTGTGGTTAATTTAACTTATAACAAATTTGTGATGTTACAGGATTGGGATATTCTACTGTAGGGGAAAATTTCATTGGAGAGAGTTCTAAATCAGCTGAAAGAAGACAAGCTTCTAATAGCCAAGAGTCTTCCCCCTTAGCATCAGGGACTTCATCCTCATCAAGAGGATCTAGTAAGAATTCACAAAGGAGAGGTATAGAAATACCTCCACCTTATGTTTACCATGGCTCTAAAAATAAAGATAAACAAATTGATCCCTTGTCTACACTGGAAAAAAATTGGCTATGATTTTCAAGAAATGATGAAAAGTTATCCATGCACATTTTGTGGGTTGTTTTTAATCATTGTGTGGCCAACTGAAGGAAATATAAATCCATATTGGAACATTTTTAGAAAATGCATTCTCCTAAACCTGGCTCGGCTAAGAGCAATCAAGGTAAGGTTCCTAAAAAAGTGAATCCTGAAAAGGTAGCTCAAATATTTTGTGATCACTATAAAAAGAATGGTCATTTAATTGAAAAATGTTGGAAGCTACATCCAGAACAAAAATTATATTTTTTTGAAAAAGGATAAAAGTTTAAAACCAGCTATTATGACGTATTTAGTGGCACAGATAAAAACTGAGTTGAAATAACCACCTAAATAGGAAAATGTGTTGAAAAAGGTGGGAAAATAGAATTTATCAGTTTTATGTTTGCATATACTCTTTGTTGAATGCTAGGCAAACTAACTAGGAAGTTTTGGAAATTCCATTGATTGTGAAAAGGATAAGTTCAAAATTTATTTTTCTTCTTTAGTGTTGGTGAAGTATGCTGAAGAGGAAAATTATTAGGTCACAGGTTTAAAATACTTGATGTAATTTTCTTTTTTTAGTTTTACAACTTCATCTTTAAGCATCATTTATAGTTCATTGGGCATGATCATTGGTTGGATGTCTATATTTGGATTGTAGTTAGTATGTTGTTATTGTGTAAATTGTGGCATGTAGGAATTGTTTCTTAGTGTACATATTATAGAAACTCTTTGTTTACTATGCATGATATTTGCACATGTGTAAGTCTTATTGATAGGCTTAATATTTGTAACTGTCATGTATAGTTACAAATAGTATGTACAAGTTTTGCACTAACAAGTTGTGATTGCATGTTATATTTGCATTGTTGACAGTGGTGAGTGCAATATTAGGATGTACTGAAGAATAATATCGCAATTGCAGTGTCATATCAGTTGCAGTATACACATTGAGTGAAATTCCTTTTATTAGTTTTTACTTATTACAAATTTTGGGAAAATTACCATGCTATAAACTGGGTTCTATGTTTGTATTATGCAAAGAATGTGTGTATATTTCAACAGAATTAATTTCCATTTTGAGGTCAAAGTGGTCTTACTGGGGAGGAGTGATCTGGAGGAATTTTCAATATGTATATCTTCCCTAAACTTCCCTAAACCTAGACCATGTTGAAGTGATTCTCGAGACCTTTTTGATGGTATGCTGAACTTCAGAATCAGAGTTTGTATTCCAATTCTATCACCGGTCAAAGTTAAGGTCGTAACCAGGTTAACCCTGGTCAATAGGTCAACAAGTGGACCAATGGAAAGGTGACACATGGCAGTTGGCGACAAGAAAAAATTTATGGTCTTGTAATTTTTCAAAATCAGTTCCATGTTATAGAGCTCATCATAATATTTCTAACACATTTTGAATAGACCAAATCTGAATTCGTATGCGGATGATATGCATAGTCAAAGTTGTGGTCAAATCAAGATGTGGCACACTGTAATGTGGACAAAATTACATATTATGGGCATGAAACTTGGAAGGTTTTTAGTGGATTTGGATTTAAAATAATAATAATAATAATATATTTAATCCATTTCATATGAATAAGCCTAAATGCCATGGGATAAGGAGGATTTTGTGGCCAAAAATTTATTTAAAGGCTTATCTTATCCCTTTCCCACCAAATGTGGGTTCGATGGCTAAATTGGGAACCTAAACCTATGGAAGGGGGATTTGAACCATTGACCTATGCCAAAATACTTATCAACCTTACCAACCCACCACTTTTTAGCAAGTGATAGAATATGAGATCACTTCTATTTAAAGGGACCTTTTGGTAGGTTTGTAAAGGGGACAACGAAGGACCAGTTTGCAGAGATTACCATTTTCGAGGCATTTACAGTCCAAATTTTGCAATGGCATAAAAAAAAATGTTGTTCAGAATTCCGAGATATTTCCAAAAATGTAAATTTTGTTATAAGTAAGTGCTTGTATAGTTTCCTGTGTAGGCATTTTTCCATCATAGTTTCACAAAGCAAGCATGAGGAGTAGGCAGAGATCTACATTTTCCAACTACTTCTAGTTTGAATCAGGCCATGGAGTAAAAAATGGAAGTTTTTCATAATTTCCTGTGGTTTCCATGGAAATGTAAACCTATTTTATGTAGGTGTTGTACATTTCATATTTGTAGACGTTTTTCAAAAGTAATTTCAGAGGAAACTATCAGTGAAAATACTGTAGGGGCCACGGATGGACTTGGGAACAGTTTCTAGTAAATTGAAGATTTCCAAGAGGTCTTAATCAACTCATTTTCATGTATAAAAGTCTGTTAAGTCATTAGTGAATGGAATATTGTACTTCATTGGGATGTTTAATAGATCTATTCACTTTCTATGTGAATCCAAGAGATGTAGCCTTTGGGTGAACTCCGATATCAAGTTCTTGTGTTGTGGATTTGATTTCAGTTTTTAAAATATTTTGATCAGATAAAAACATTCTAGTTATTTTATTTGATTAATTATTAAAGTGATATCATAAACTGAAGTTTAATTGGAAGGAATGTAAATCTCAATATCCATAACCCACAACAAGATATGAATACACTTATTAACTTGGATTTAAATATCAAATTGAGTGCTATAATCTGAAATCAAATGTGATTATTTTATTTGGATTTGTGATAGATTTAGATAGATTCACTTAAGTTTATAAAATTCAGGATTAATTTGATCTTATTCAGAATATTTTAAGGATTTGGGGATTTTAAGAACACCCATAATTGGATTAAACTTTTAAAAAGGTGTCAAATTTTTAACTCTGAGAATTTTCTAAGTACTGAAGAAAAATTAAATACCATTTTCACACCAAGTTAAGAATCTAGAGCAGGTGATCATGCTTGTAAAATTGATAATCTCCAAGAAATTATGTATCAGAGCTAGTTTAGCTCTTGATTTTCTTCAGTCAATGTGGTGCAGTTTCAGTTTTTGCCATTAACAAGTTGTGATTGCATGTTACATATTCATTGTTGACAGTGGTGAGTGCAAAATCAGGATGTACAGAAGAATATTTTGGAAATTACAGTATAAACCATGGGTGAAATTTCTTTTATTGGTTTTTACTTATTGCAAATTTTGGGAAAACTACCATGCTAGAAATTGAGTTCTGTGTTTGTATTATGCAGAGAACATGTGTATAGTTTAGTAGAGTGAATTTCCATTTTAAGGTCAAAAATGATCTTACTAGAGAGGAGTGATCCAGAGGATTTTTCACTATACATATCTTTCCTAAACTTCCCTAAACATGGACCATCTTAAAGGTCTTCTCGATACCATTCTCGACGGTATGTTGAACTTCAAAATAGGATTTTGTATACAAATTTTATCTGTCGGTCAAAGTTAAGGTCATAAACGGGTCAACCCTGGTCAACATAGGTCAACAAGTGGACCAATGGCAAGGTGACACATGGAAGTTGGTGAAAAGGAAAAATTTATGGTCTTTTAATGTTTCAAAATCAGTTCCATGGTATAGAGCTCTGTCACAATGATTTTCAATGCACATTTTGAATGAACCAAATCTGAGCTCGTATGCGAAAGATATGCATAGTCAAAGTTGTGGTCAAATGGTGATGTGACACACTCTGACATGGACAAATGTCATATTATTGGTTGTGGAAACTTATTAGGTTTGTAGTGGATTTGGATTTAAAAATAATAATAATATTATTTAATCCATTCCATGTGAATAAGCCTAAATCTCATGGGATAAGGAGGATTTTGTGGCCAAAAAGCTATTTAAAGGCTTATCTTATCCCTTTCCCACCAAATGTGGGGTCAATGGTTAAATTGAGCGCCTAAACCTATGGAAGGGGGATTTGAACCCTTGACCTGTGCCAAAATACTTATCATCCTTGACCAACCCAACACTTTTTAGTAACTGATAGAATATGAGATCACTTCTTATTTAAAGGGACCTTTTGGTAAGTTTGTAAAGGGGACAGTAAAGGACCAGTTTGCAAAGATTACCATTTTCGAGGAACTTACAGTCCATGAATTTTTTAATGGCGTCGAAAAACAAATTTGATTCATAATTTCCATAATATTTCCATAAATATAAATATTTTTACAAGAAATTTTGTAGATTTTCCTATGTATGTGCATTTTTCCATCACAGTTTCACAAATCAGGCATGAGGAGCAGGTAGAGATCTACATTTTCCAACCACTTCTGGTCTCGAATCAGGCCATGGAGTAGAAAGGGAAGTTTTTCATGATTTCCTATTAGTTTCCATAAATTTAAACCTCTTTTATGTAGGTGTTATTATATTTCAAGTTGTAGATATTTTTCAAACATAATTTCAAAGGAAACTATCAGTGAAAATACTGTAGGGGCCACAGATGGACTTGGGAATGTTTCTGGTAAATTGCAAAGAGTTCCAAGAGGTCTGAAAGTCAGATAATTTACAGGTATAAAGGTTTTGTTAAGTCATTAGTGATGGGATATTGTCACTTCATTGGATGCATTAATAGATCAATTCACTTTCTGTGAATCCAGAGACATAGCCGTCGGGTGAACTCCGTTATCAAGTTCTTGTGTTGTGGATTTGATTTCAGTTTTTAGAAGCTTTTGATTAAATAAAAACATTCAAGTTAGTTTATTTTATTAATTATTAAACCAAGCACAAAACTGGATTAAATGGATTGAATGGAAATTTTAGTATTCATAACCCACAGTAAGATCTAAATGCACTTATCAACTTGGATTCAAATTTTAGTTTGATTGTGTGATTTGAAATCAATTTTGAAGTTTAAAATGGATTTTTAATAGATTCATTACATTCACTTAAGTTGATAAAACTAAGGATAATTTATTTATTTGGAAGAATTTAAGGGTTTGGGTTTCAAGAACTCCCCAAATTGGCTTAAACTCTTAATTAGTTGTCAAATTTTTAAATCTGATAATTTTCTAAGTACTAAAGAAAAATTAAGTACCATTTTCAGATCAAATAGGGGGTGTGGAAGTGGACATTCCATAAAGGCTCTGATATGATGAGTTTTTGGTGGAAGAATTACCAATGTAATGTTGCAAGGGCTTGGTGTTATGATAAAGGAATCTAGTGAATTCATCATCACCTATGGGTATTTTTGTAGGAGAATAAGGATCCATTGGAGACAAAATGGAATATAAAAAAGGGCTAGAAGGAAAAGATACACAACTTATATAGAAAGTAAGAGCTCGTGCCTATTGGCGATTCCAAACCATATGAAAGGTTTAAAATAAGTACTCTAGGTTCTACAGAAGTGACATAAACCCATAATTTTTTTTGAAAGAGTTTGGTAAGTTAAAACAGGTTGTGGTTTTTTATAGGAATAGAAAATTATAAATATTGATACCGGTTCCGGTTAGATGAAAGGACTGATATTGGTTTCTGAACTGATTTCCATAGGAAGCTAATTGATGTCGCTTACTGTGAAAATGTAGAAATTTGAAATTTATGAGTTAGATTTGGTTCAAAAGAAGCTAAGAAAAAGGTTGTGTACACACTCAAATAACCATAATTAACTAGTTGTGATGACTGACTGTGAAAAATAAAGAAAAGTGATGAAGTATGAACTCACACCTCAAATAGTAGAAGACAAGAAATATAGTCACAAATCTAACAAGAAAATCTAACAAACACGTTATCCTAGGAATAAGATTTTAGCGTTTTGATGGATTAAGCCTTAGGAATGAGTGTGAACATATATAAAGGAGTAGATACAAGGTACCTAGATGCCATCTATGGATGGTTTTAGGAATTTTTTGGTGAGGGGAATCCTCGATATACCTTTCAGTTCCTGAGGTCCAAGCTTTAATATGACAATCCGACCAGAACACCAGTCGGGGCCCACTATCAACAGGTGTTTAAATCCTAGATAGATTCTTCCTGGGATTTGGGTAATGTTTAATAAATGTGTTATTTATTTGAGTGATTTGGAGAAGTGTGTGCAAAAGTGAACCACGATTAACTACCCAATCATTAACCGGTCATGACCTCCATTATATTTGATTGCTAATTAGTATATGTGAGGTAAATAGAAGAATACACAGGATGTAATGCAAACATTTTAAACCCAAATCATAAGATTGAGAATGGATGAAAGTAATAATGAATAGGAATAGAGTATGAATTTCACTAATGCAAGCAAGAAAACAGATATAATGATTCATTTTAATTTTCACCAAATGAAGTGTGACTTTTAGAGAAAATAGAAAAAAGAATGTTACTGAGGAGAGATTTAGGGAATATTTTAGAAATGAAACAATCATAACTGTAATCCTAAATGAATATAACGAACCCATAGATGATGAGGGTCCCACTAGGCATGCCAAAAATTTTCACCAATAATAATGTACATATGAGAAAAATGTTTAAGATCAAAGGCTAGTACATGAGGAATACCTGGAGGTCATGAAGAGGTTGTGCACCGTTGAAGACCAGGTTGATTGAGAGCATTACCTTTTTCTAAGGACTAACTGAGAAGTAAAACAATACCATAAGACATAATTAAAAGCATTGGTTGGTTGATTTCCTAGCAAAATCTAGATCTAGGAAGTGGGGTGCTTCCTCGAAGTCTTTCAATCCATGTTTTAAAACAAATTAATACTAATGAACAACATGAAAGAGATATTCCTACTGTAGTTGTATAGTTAAATAGTATCTCACACAAGCATAGTAACTAAAATCTAATATAAATAGCGAATACGAGATTAAATTTAAAGAGGGTGGCGGGTATCAAGGTTTGTAGGTGAGGTAGGGGAAGTATGGAGGCCTGGGTGAAGTTATTGGAAGTTTTGAGGAGTTTTAGGTGGGTTAGTAAGCTTACTAGTCTAGTGGAAAAATATTAGACACAAAGACCTATTTCAGTTGGGGAACTGATCTCAGTCACTATTTTTAGCTGAGATCGATTGGCTAAGTGATCACGATAGGGGAAATTAGGTGCCAAAGGTGAAAAGGGTTTGGTTTTGGCTCTCTATAATTACAAAATGTATAGAGTGTTGGGAAGGATTAGGCTGGGTGTTGGGCTTTAGGTGAAGGCTCAATAGGGGTGGAAGGGGTGATTGGAAAGGAAGGGAGCTTCAGATTGGCAAGGTGTTGGGTAAAGAGGCTACAAAATGTACTCTAGAGAGGAAGGATCTATACAACATAATACAATAAGATATCTATGAAAAAATTTAAGAACTAACAACCTGGTTAAGATATTTATCTGAAGATCTAGAGATTTATAGAAGGTGATGGTTAGTGGGTGCTCATAGGAGAGACGGGATGAGATCCAGTGCTGCAGTAATGAAGCTTGAGTGATTATTTACGTGAGTGGTTTGAGTCTTTGGAGCAGTAGGTTGGTCATTGGTGAAGGATGTAGATGCTCTGGTGTTGTGATCGAATGTAAGGATGTGAATGAATAATCCCAAAACCAGCCAAAAAAATAATTCAGGGAAAGATTTGAAAATCCTTATTTAAAGAAACTGATGGTGGTTCCTTGACTGGTGCTAGCAGAGGAATAGTTGGCATCGGTTAGGGAGAAATAGTCAAATTTTCTCAAAATAACCTATTTCTTCCCTTTTTGGCGTGGGTGAAAAATGGAAATGGGTTAGGAGTATTGATTCTCCTTTAAAAATGCAGGAACTTGCAGGGAGAGGTAGTTAGAAATTAATATTAGGTTTAGGAAGAGTCTCAATTAGTCAAGGAAAGCGATGACTCGGTCTTAAGTGTTAAATGGCCTTGGAATGGGTCCTAGGTGAGGTGGTAATTAACCTAATATTGATAATTAGCATAATAAAAATGTGTGAAAGGGGTCATTTTAAGTGGGTATATAATTAATAAGGTAGAAGGGTGAGGTCTAGAGGGTTGTGACCAAATTTTTGGTGTCTATACACATAGGGGAGGTAAGCATGTGCACATCTAGAGATACTTATTCACATCCATGCAAGTGGATGCACACCCTTGAGAGAAAATGAGTGTTCCCTGTACATTTTATCACATAGGGAAAAAATATATGGAAGAATATGCATGGGGTAGGAAGTGTATGCACACCCCAAAGAATGTATGCACACCCTATTCTAAACGTGTGTGTGAGTTTGACAGTATGCACCCCCCGTTCTAGCGCTTACACGCGTACATAGAACAACATAGAAAAAGATTAAAAAATGACTTCTAAAATTGTAAACAAGTTAAAAAAATTCTCTTTAAACCAATTTCTAACATAAACCCTTTAACTTTGCATGAAAAAGAAAGATTCAACACACATAAGGTTAGAAAAATGATTGAGACAAATATATTGAATCCTCAAATGCATGAAATAAATGAGATAAATATCACAAATCTTAAAATAAAATTATATGGACCATGGAGTATGGTCCTGTCATCACCAATCCGGCACTATGATAATTCTTCACCGGGAACTCCTCGTGCTATGATTATTTACTAATGCACAGCCTTTAGTTTGGTGGATGTAATCTGGAAACAAAACAACAAACATAACACAAGAATACCATCGACTATGATAAGACGGAATGATGAAAAATCTAAAATATCAAAGTAAATTATAATATTAACATGAAATTGTTACAATCTCACCCATGAGGTACTTCAAGTGTTATTGAATTCACTTGCCTTTCACCAAGACTATGGGAGAAACTTTACAATTACACCTCTTAATGGCTTCTTCAACACACCTTTAAACTGATGGCTTCCTTCACACACTTCCTACAATATTTCTCACTACTTCCTTCTATGCTAAATGAGGGGGGGTGGCCTCTCTATTTATAGAACTTCCAGGCTTATCCATCTTATCTCTAAGATAGGATAAGAAATCCACTATGACGAATCATATTCCATACCTTAACTCTTATCTGTACATGTAAGCTTATCTTTTAAGATAAGATAAACCTTATCATTTTACATGGGTTCCATATTTTTAGACTTTTTACAAATAAAATACACAAAATATTTATGACCTCACTCCTTGTCCTTATTACCAATATAATATTTCTAATTCCTAATCATGTAGACCCTACTTCTCTAATTACCCAAACTTTCACATTTTAACATTACCGGACCACTTACGACAAATATTTACTTTTTACAACATTCCTATTGTACTTTAACTGTTACCGTACTCCACATTATTGGCGGCACCATACCGACGGCACCGTTATCTTTTATCAGACGCTACTACTAATTATACTTAACAACATCCTATTCCTAATACATACATTAATGAAATAGAAATTATGGAGGAAAATTTTAGTGTCGACATCTTCCCCCTTCCTAGCTTCTACTCTGTCCTCGAAGTAGACTATTTTGGTGCTTGGAAAATCTTCAACTTGTCGTGGTTGACCCATTTCGTAATGGGAGTGCCATCCAATTCCACTAGTCGGTACGTACCATTTTCATTCACAGCTGCTATTTTGTAGGGCCCCATCCATTTTGGAAGAAATTTTCTCTGTCTTCTTTTTTTGTATCTAGAATCATATACTAGAACCAAGTCATTCACATGAAATGGAGACCAACAGATCTTTTGATCAAAGTATTCCTTCTGCTTCATTTTCTTCTTATGGCTTGTATCATTTGCTATTTCCCTCATTTCCTCTAGCAAATGAAGATGTACCAACCTTTCTTTTACTGAATCACTTTCATCCATCCTTTCATTTTTCATAACTCTCACAGTGGGAATATCAAACTCAATAGGAAGAACTGGATCAATGCCATAGGCCAACTAAAATGGGGAGTATCCTGTTGCTGACTTTGATGTTGCCCTATATGCCCACAATGCTGCATGAATCCTTTTATCCCACTTATGTACCTGCAAGGCTGCATCTTTTGCTAGAATTTGACACAACACAAAATTTGTTCGTTCCACCTGCCCATTTGTACTTGGCTTGTATATTGTTGCCTTCCTGTGCTTAATAGAAAATTTATTGACTAGGGCTTCTACTACCTCATTAATGAAGTGGCTTCCTTGATCTATTACAATTTCTAATGGACAACCAAATCTGGTGACAATGCGTTCATATATGAACCTTGCCACTTCATCCATGGAAGTTGTTTTCAATGGCCTAGCTTCAACCCACTTGGTTAAATAATCTGTGGCAACTACAATATACTTATTTTGGCATGAGGTAGTTAGAAGTGGACCTACAATGTCTATTCCCCACTTTTCAAAGGGACCAAGTGGAAGAAATAGGACATAATGGAGCTGATGAAATCTTACAGTTACCATGTGTTTGACAAATATCACATGTCTTACAATAATTATAACAATCTTTAAAAAGAGTGGGTCAGTGATAACCTGCATCCAAGATCCTTCTTGCTATAAGTTGTCCAGAGAAGTGCCCTCCACATGTACCATTGTGGAATTCTTCTAACAGTTCCTTCCCTTGATCACGTCCAACTGCCCTCTTGTACTGTCCATTAGGTCCTATTTGAAATAATACTCCATACAGAATAGAATATGGATGACTGGCTTGAGTAATATTTCTCTTAGTCTTTGCATTAACACCATCAGGAAACTTGAATTCATTCAGATAATTCCAAATATCTATGTATTCACTAGGGATTGTGTCAAGGGATAACAATGCTGCATCGGGGAAATCAGCATCATCACAAGATGATCCTAAACCATCATAGGCTCGAGAGAGTGCATCTGCATTGACATGCTTCTTTCCTAGCCTATCTATAATATCAAATTCAAATTCTTGTAGCAAAATTATCCATCTTGCTATCCTCCCTGATGGGTTAGGATTATTTACAATATATTTTAGAGCCTGATGATCTGTTACAACTAGAAATTTTTTCCCTAGCAAGTAATTTCTAAACTTCTTTACAGCAAAAATGATAGCCAGAGCCTCTTTTTCAGTTACAGTATAATTTACCTCAGCACTGCTCATTTGTCTGCTCCCAAAGTAAATTGGATGTTCATTCCCATTTTCATCCTTTTGGCTCAAAGTACATCCTAGTGCTGCATCTGAGGCATCAATGTACACAATGAATGGCTTGCTCCAATCTAGATTCTTCAAAACAGGTGAAGACACCAGGGCTTCCTTCAGTTGTCTAAAAGCTTCATGTGCCTTATTTCCTGGTTCATAAGTAACATCCTTCTTCAAGAACTGGGTTAGTGGCTATGCAATCTTAGAGAAATTCTTGATGAACCTTCTATAGTAACCCACATGGCCTAAAAATGATCTCAACTTACTTCTATTCATAAGAAATGGTAAATCTTTGATTTTTGAAACTTTATCAGGATCAGTACCAATACCATCTCTGGATACAACATGCCCTAACAAAACACCTTTAGAACATCCAAAGACACACTTTGTAGGGTTTAGTGAGGCTTGTGCTTCATCTAACCTTTGAAATGTTGTCTCCATCTGGTGCAGGTGGTCCAACTTGCTCCCATAGATGCAAAAATCATCCAGAAATACTCTGATGAAGGTCCCAATGTAGGGTTTGAACACCCTATTCATCAAACGCTGGAATGTTGCTGGAGCATTACACACCCAAAAGGCATAACTCTATAAGCAAACGTTCCCCAAGGAGTGGTGAACGTGGTCTTCAGCTGATCTTTCTCTGCTATACGAACTTGGTTGTAGCCGCTATATCCATCAACAAAAACTATAGCACTCCTGGCCAGCTACTTCATCCAAGATCTGATCTGAAAATGGAAGAGGGTAATGATCCTTCTTTGTTTCCTTATTGAGCTTCCTGAAATCAACACAAATGCATAGCTTCCCATTATTTTTTATTGAGATCACAATGGGAGAAACCCATTCTGAATTCTCCACAGCAAATATGAATCCTGCATCAAGCAACTTATCTATTTCTTCTTTTACAGTCTTGGAAAAATTAGGATTCATTCTATATGGCATTTGCTTTATGGGCTTAGCACCATCTACCAGATCAATAGAATGTTCTACCCAACTTATTTGATGGAGTTCCTTGTACTCAAAAGTGAATATGTGTATGTACCTTTGAAAGAGTTGGAGGTATGATTCCTTCTCACTCTCCATCACAGAATCACCAATATTTATTTGTTGGAGACGATCATCAACTTCTTCTTCAGATAATTTTATGGGGTCATGAGTTGGTGTGATTGGAAGGATATCCATGACTGAAACATCAACCTCACTTTCTTCATCTTTAGTGTCCACTTCACTGGTACTAGAGTAATCAGAGGATGTCCAATCATCAGTTTCATCACTTGAATCGACAGGTTCTGCCTTATGATGCCGAGGGATCACGTTTATTTTCACCATCTCTCTACCACATCCAAGTGTCATGAAGCCTTCATTCCAGTAGTTTCTTTCATGAACTCTCCTTAGCCATGGTCTTCCCAGCAACATTGGGTACGCAACAGTACCATTTTTCATCACCTGAAAGTCTACCACACATACAACACCCATAACAGATATTGCCACATTTGAAACTACACCTTCTGGTTTATTTTTTCCTTTATTTAATGACCTTAACATAAGTGTTGAAGGGCGATCAATTTTTAAACCCAACATATTCATTACAGACTCGGTCATTACATTAATTACAGCACCTCCATCAACTAAGACATCATGAATTGAAATACCATTACATAATACCTCAGCTTGTGGAGCATAGGAATCTACCTCTGGCTCCAAAACAAGGACCTCAACCTCCTTCCTTCGTCGAGCATTGAGTCCACTTCGCAACTCCCGCCTCTTCTCAGAAGACATAGCCAAGAGTTGACCATATGTAATATTTGCAGGCCTTTTGGACAGATCTTCCAGGATGGAGTATGGTCCAAGCCCCTGTGAAATCAGAAAATCCTGCACACCCAGCTTTCTTCTCCTATGTTTCTTATTAGTTTCTCCTTTCATCTTCTTAGGATCATTTCCATCTTGATTATTTTTTTTTTCTTTCTTTTTGTTACAAACACATCTACTTCATTATTTCTGCTCTTATCTACTACATCAAAAGAATTCACAGTTGCTTTTCCTTTATCATTATCTCCTTTACCAGATGTAGAAGCTCTATCTGGACAATTATACTTATAATGACCCTTTTTATAACAACCATAACATACAACTTCAGAAATATTTCTTTTTGGACCTCTATCTCCTCCTTGAGAACTAAATTCTTTTCCTTGAAGAAGATTAATAGTTAACTGACCCATATTTTTGATCATATCTTCATACTCAGTAGATGTACTAGGAGAAATGTTTGTGCTCACTGGGAGTGGTTGTGGATTCTGGACCAAAGGTGCTGGTGTAGGCTCTACTTTAGCAATAATTTCTTTGGGCTCCTCTTCCATGCTTTCTTCTTGCCTTCTTGCAATCTCCTTTGCTTGTTTCAATGGTAGCTGGGCGGTCATACTTCACTCATTGTCTGATCTCCGGCTTCATCCCAAGAATGAATGCTTACATAGGAGATTATCCACACCGTTCATCAACCCATCCGCTAATCCTTCCTTCCGGATCTGGGCATCGAGCTTCCTCCTTAGCTCTAGAACACGAGCATGATAATCCCTTATCTTCTCCTTCTCTCCTTGGGATAGCTTTGTGATCTCGATCATGAGGTTTGCATATTTCTATTGTTCACCAAATTCTTCAAGAAAACTTTCAGTTAATAAATTCCATGTATTTTTCACATTTTCACCTAGTGTTTCAAACCACCTAAGTGTTGAACCATCCAAAAAGGTAGGAAAAAATTCATTCCATTGTTCCCTTCTTATAAGGCCATTACAAATACAAGATCATTTAAACTCTTGAATGAAAGAGGAAGCATCTTCATTAGATTGGGCTGAAAAAACAGGAATCTTCCCCATTTTCAAAAGTAAACACCGTAAAATACCAAACCACAAATACAATCAACAAGACTTATGTGCACAAATAATTGGAATCACTGTAATAGAAAGTGACTTTACACCTTTCTATAGTAAAATAGAAATGACCACGGTAACTATGGTAAAACTTGACTTACTGCGGTAAAAACTGACTTTACTGTGGTAAACACTATTCACAATAAAAAGTGAAGTTACTACGGTAAATACTATTCACGGTAAAAAGTGACTTTACTGTGGCAAATACTATTCAGAGCAAAAATGACTTTGCCATGGTAACTACTATTCACAGCAAAAATGACTTTACCATGGTAACTACTATACACAGTAAAAACAAAGTTACCCTCCAATTGATTTTTGACTAAGTGGGAATATCTCTCTAGAAAATCCACCAACGAGGAATGGTCCCGGCAACGGAACCAAAATTTCATCACCAATCCGGAACTATGATAATTCTTCACCGAGAACTCCTCGTGCTATGATTATTTACTAATGCACAGCCTTTAGTTTGGTGGATGTAATCTGGAAACAAAACAACAAACATAACACAAGAATACCATCGACTATGATAAGACGGAATGATAACAAATCTGAAATATCAAAGTAAATTATAATATTAACATGAAATTGTTACAATCTCACCCATGAGGTACTTCAAGTGTTATTGACTTCACTTGCCTTTCACCAAGACTATGGGAGAAACTTTACAATTACACCTCTTAATGGCTTCTTCAACACACCTTTAAACTGATGGCTTCCTTCACACACTTCCTACAATATTTCTCACTACTTCCTTCTATGCTAAATGAGGGGGGGTGGCCTCTCTATTTATAGAACTTCCAGGCTTATCCATCTTATCTCTAAGATAGGATAAGAAATCCACTATGACGAATCATATTCCATACCTTAACTCTTATCTGTACATGTAAGCTTATCTTTTAAGATAAGATAAACCTTATCATTTTACATGGGTTCCACATTTTTAGACTTTTTACAAATAAAATACACAAAATATTTATGACCTCACTCCTTGTCCTTATTACCAATATAATATTTCTAATTCCTAATCATGTAGACCCCTACTTCTCTAATTACCCAAACTTTCACATTTTAACATTACCGGACCACTTACGACAAATATTTACTTTTTACAACATTCCTATTGTACTTTTACTGTTACCGTACTCCACATTATTGGCGGCACCGTACCGACGGCACCGTTATCTTCTATTAGACGCTACTACTAATTATACTTAACAACATCCTATTCCTAATACATACATTAATGAAATAGAAATTACGGAGGAAAATTTTAGTGTCGACAGTCCCACTAGGCATGCCAAATATATGCATGAAAATATTAGCTATGAAAATAACATGAAACTAAAACCTAGTAGTGCCACACTATAACTAAACCTATCATAAATATCAAGATGAGAGCTTAACGAGATAAACTTCTACAATAATGCATGAATCAAAATAACATTACAATGTTACCTCTACTTCTCTATATTTATTAATATAAAGATGAACCTAGTTATATCCTAAGCAATCATTTTTGTATTATTTTCTCCAAGTGGGTGGAGAGACCTCTCTAAAATTGCTACAAGTCCATTTTTAGATATTCTCCTACTAACCAAGCTTGAATGAATGGATGCCAGATGGATATTCTAGCATAACGAGGAATGGCTCAAGATCAAATGCTTCTAGCTTTACCTAATTCAAATTAGATGTTTTCCCAAGTCTCAAATTATGTAAGGTGTTCAATATGATGATCGAGGTTTAAATGTGTAGGATTGAAAGGGAGACCTTAGCCTTGTATGTATAGGTTTCCATTTGGGAAAGTTTAGAATCCAGGTGCATGCGGGACAAAAGGTAAAGCAAAAATAGACTTTTACAATTCAATGCAATTTTTTATTATATTAGGAGCTAATTAATATTTTATTATTAATTAATAATCCTAAGTAGGTTTAGGAAACTTTCTGAGAGCATATGGAAGGGGTTTGGATAGATTTTGGAAGTTTTGGAAGTGAGATTAAGCCAATAAGAAGGGTTTATTAGTTAAATTAAAGACTAGAGGCTTAATTAACATTTAATTATCTAATTAAGATGATTATCACTAATCAAGATGTCATTATTTGGCATCCTAAATGAATTATAATCATAGTCAGATAACGAAGTGTTTTTATTTAAACAGAGTGAGAGGAAGTGAAGATAGTTAGTGCAATTTAAGTATTAAACTGTGTAAGAAGATTTTAAGTGTCTACAAATAAAACCACCTCATTAATTTTTATAAACCTTATTATTTCCATACAAAAAAATACACAAAAATCTCTTGTTCCCGTGCAAATTGCAGAATCCACAACGAGCATCAGATGTTCAACTGTTTAACACAAAAACACACTCTAGAAAACCTAGTTTTACCAAAACTAATGTATCTTACATTATCTTCTTCATTTTTACCTGAATTTTTTTTTGAATCATTATGAAAACATCCTCTAACTTTCCACACTCACCATATATCTTAAATATTCTTATAACTCTCTATAAAAAATGACGTACATGTTCTTTACTAGCTTGTCTTTACCTGCTTGGTGCCCAAGGACCATGAAACATTGTCAAACAATATAAAACTGACATGAAACTACTCATATATTACATGTACACTATCACCTTACTAATACCATTCTTCAAAAATATTGATCAACTCCAAAACTCATGCCTCAAACTAATTTTGAATGTTCTAGGACTAGGAATAGGTCTAGAATGACTGCTTCACACTATGAAAAATGGTATGAAGTGACCAAGTTGACCTCGTACAGACTCATTAACACATGTAATACACCTCTAGAACCATGTGTGACCTCATGAAAACATTTGAACAACTCTAGAGACCTCTTACAATGAATATGAAAACTAGAACCGTGCCAAGGCAACATAAAAACTCTTTAAATCTCGTCACTACCAATCAAAATTCATGTTTGAAACTTAATAATACATCATGGGGACTCATATGAACTCATAAAACCCTTTTCCATCAATGGAATTGACATCAATGACAACACTAAAACATAATGGCCAACAATCTCCCTCTTTTTCATTGATGACATCCAACAAGACCAAACATACCTACTTGAATTTTTCCATGTTTTTGATGCTTCTACCCCCTTTGAGATATATGGCATAGGATATAATGAAAAATGGACATGGAAAATGACAACACACAACATGACACAATGTAATTAATGCACTAGACACACTTACTTGTTGTAATGGCTCTCGCTTGGACTATAATTGGTCTTCTTTGACTTCAACAACAACATATGATGATCCATGGACCTGTAATGAGCCTCAAAGCATCTCCCCCTCAATATCCTCCATTTTTTTCTTAAATCACGCTACAACATATCCATCTAGGTGTAAGAACTTCAAGAAAACCCTATTTATCCTCCAATACTAAGATAGTTATCTTAAGGACCAATGTCCCTAAAGTACATTTTAAGTCAAAAAATGATCAACATATTCATTCAATAGAATAAACTCAAGCCTATGAAACATTGATTGTATCTCTCCATATCTTCATACTATTAATCTCTAACTAAAAAAACCTAGAGATCATACCTTGCCTAAATGTCTTGGGAATGGATCATACTGAAATACATAGTATTAAATCATAATTTGAATATGTACGGCCTTATTTCACTACAAAAACCTAACTAGAGCTTTTATAGGCTCATTTTTTACTCATGCTTGCAATTAGTCCAATCATAAAATCATAATAGCTCCTTATGACACCTAACTATTGAACTATGTTGCATTGGTTGGTGTTTTCATTAATGTCACATGGCATTGATGGAAAAGGAGGATTGAAATTTCATGAAGGTTGGTGTCTTATAAATGAGGATTTGTGTTCACAAAGTGGCTTCATGGTGGTGTCTTGAATAGTCATGATAGTTTCAGGGGTGTTACATGTTTGGTCAGTGTGGTTGGTGCCCACTAGAGGTATGAATATAGTGTACTTTACTAAGGCTTCTCATAAGTATGAAATGGTGTTTCAAGGATGTGCAAGGGCTTCTAGGGTGATCATCAAGTCAAGTGCTACAAGGCATGGTTAAAAATATCCCATTTAGGCATATTACTAGTGTGTAATGAGATGTTTTAAGTCAAATCATACCATGAAAATCCTATGAAATCTTAGGAGTCTAGGAACACTATCTAGAGTGTTTATGACTAGTTACAGGTCATACTTCATCTCTTAAAGGAATATTTGAGGTCTCTCCTAGGACTGCATTTGAGAACTAACAATATATACATTGAAAATTTATTTTTTTCTCGAATGTAAAATATTATTTATAAGTAATAAATCCTTGAATCATGTAGAGGAAGTTATTTTAGTGCTCTATGTCAAGTTTCATGAAAATTTGAAGAGAATTATTTAAGATATTTAAGTTTTACCAAAACTGGGTTAAGAAAGATGGGCTAAAACCATGACCCTAACTTATTATTATTCAAATAGAATTGAAAATCCTTCTTTAGATAACTAATAAGAGGATTTTATTTAAGATCATTGGAATACAATAATTTTTGTAAAAAATATGAGGTCAAAAGGAGCAATACAAGAAATTTCTCTTCATTTTTCTATCACTGTTCAAACCCTTATCTTGAATCGATGGACAAGAAATGAGGTTTTTAATCTCAAAATAACTTCAAGTTATGAAAACCACTCAAGGCTATAGATAGGTCCTCTTAGACTAGGTTGGTAGCATTTTTATTTCTCAAGCATGACTGTTCTATACAAAATTTTCCTTGTTTTGAATAAATTTGGCTATATTTTACTGATTAGATCATCCTAAGATGAATCTTCTACTGTGAAAGAATTTACATGATGTGGTATTAGTGCTCATGAATAATTTTAGGGAAGTACATTGCATATTTTTTATGAACACAATTAACCTTCCTCTCCTACCAATAAAGGACAATGAAGCCTAGTCATTCATGATGTTTGAAGATGGTTTTATATATAATCTTGATCTTGAGGTAAGAAATGGTTATGAAATCTTACTATAGGTTCAATATGACTTGATGGAAAATATGGTCTACTCTTGTGAAGAGGTTTGAAATCTAAGTCTCATTGCTCTTCAATTGTCCTGTATGTCTAGTCAATAAGACTAAGAATCTAAGTTGCATTTTTGTATTCAACATCATAACCCATGATTTCAAGAAATTTATGATGTTATAGATATCCCATTTTAGGTATTGGTGGTATTTATTTGTCATATGTGTAAAGCTATGTTAGTGAGAAGAATCCAAATCAATACTATTCTTTAATTCTTTAAGAATAAATACACATAGTGCTAAAATGTTTTATTTTCATGATCATAAACCTTTATTTGGTGATTTCACTTGATATGGTAAGTGAAACAAGGATAGGATATTTTTATAAAAGTACCTTAGAATCCAAGGATAGAGGTTCACACAAGTAAACCTATTTATTCTCGAATAATGGGTCTGGCTTCTTGAGATAGTTGAGAAGGTTTATGACATTGGACTTAAATCATGAATTTATCTTATCAAATTATGAAAAAAAAGGTTTGAGATTGTAGTAAGAATCTGTGATGAAGTAATCCTAAAATTTTCTTGACATTAAAATGAATAGTAAATTTTTGAAAGCCTTCAAATATTCTATCAGGGTTTTGAATTTTAAAACCCTAACTTAGTAAAGTTTGGATATCGATCTAGTTTTATCTAGTGGGCATGATATTAGAAAAATTATGGAACTGGGGAGATGTGAAATTTCCTTAACCTTCTTATAATATACCCTTGAGGTGATGATTTATTGAAAAAGTATGTGGTGTCACTAAATCCTTGAAATTGCAATTCTATATTGGAAAAACAGTGCATACCTTGTCTCAATGCATGAATCATGAAGAAGAATTGTGTTTCCTTGTATTGTTGATTGTTGTAGATGATAAAATTATCACAAAGAATCTCAAAAATTTGTGAAACCATTTGAAGATTTGTTCTCTATGGCTTGTCAAGATAATCCTTCACTGTGAGAAATGTTTCCATGACTGTGTGCTAAATACTAAATGGGAGAGTTGATAAAAAGGTTTCTTTTTATATCTTGATGCTCTCTAAGCTCTTGTTGTTGATATAGAATTTTTTATATACCTTGTATTACTAAATGTCTAACTTAGTGTGTTCTTAAGCCTACTTATTCTTCAAGATTCAAGACTATGATGACTAGCTCTAGCTCTTAGTTTGCTCCTATGTTCTCTAATAAATATTGAAGACTACAGTGTAAGTAATGAAGGATATTAAGATGATCTATAGTATATTATATAATTTTGTAACATTCCTAGATGATAATGTTACATTTCACTTAACCTTTCATGTGTCTCAGACCTAATCACTCACTAAATAATAAGACAAGTCAATTGTTTAAAAGTTATAAAAAAGTTTGTTGGGGTAGAAAAATGTTTTTTTCAGAGAAATCATAAGGTTAGCGATTTTAATAGCTTCATTTTTTCATCATGTGCTTCATAGAATCTAAATTTTACCTAAAAATTCTGAACATGTACCTACAATCTTAATTAGAAACAATCATTGTAATTTTGTAGTTTCATTTGAAGTCCTTTGATCTCGTTATATGAGTTTAAAAGGAAGCTATATGAAGATCCATTTGAATATGAAGTGTAATATTCATTGTTGTGATTCTTTCTTGTTGTTAAAAACCTTATTTTGTGTGTATGAAAAATTTGTTGATGTATGAGATATTTGAGTGTATAAGGTGGAAAGAATGCGAGAGAAGATTATGTATTAAAATCAATACAATCATAAGAAGAGTATGAAGTTGTATGAGATAATTTAGGATCACAATCTTGTTGTCTTAGAAACTATGTCAAACGAGTGATCAAAATAAGAATCAAGTCTAAGTAGTAGCTTAGCAAGTCTAAAAGTGGGTGATTTCATGCAAATTGTAACTTGCAGAGGTTTCAAGTAGGTGTTTGATCACATATTGAAGTTGGTGCTTCATGTATAGTGGGTGATCAACAAACTTATAAACTTTGAAATATTCCATTGGAAAATCAGTCCAACATGGTGCATTGGTTTAGTGGGTTTTCTCCCCTTCTTGGTATTCCCACTTAAAATTATGTCTTCCTATGTATTTTTCTTATTGATTACATGTGAATTGTTGAGTTTCTTCTTCATAACAAGTTGAAATAAATTGAATTGGATTGAATTATACTTGAATTTTTGGATTTACATTAATTTAACCCCTCTTAATTTCTAGATTTAAAACACATTTTGTTTTTTAAGAGTCATTATCAGACCCCCCTACCTCAAGAGTAGCTTCAAATACCTTTACTACTTGTTTCTTCACAACAACACAGTTCACTATACCTTGACAAGACAACCTTTTCTCAAAATGCAAGTGAAATAACTCTGTAACCCCTGCAACACTCTTAGCTTTGATATATTCTCCTTCTTAACACTTTGTATACCTATTTTATGATCACATTAGGAACCCCTCAGTTTAAGAAACTCCTACAAAAATCTAGGTTACTACTATGGAGCAAAACATCATACAGTACCTTAATCAATATTCATACATAATATATCCTTACAAAATTTTCATTTTCTTATTTTTAACACCTAGATCATCTAATTGAAGGTTTTTTTTAAACTTTTGAGGTCTTTTTACACATAAATACACTCTATTCATTCTCATCATTATGTATTTTACCTTGTTAGTATTATAATCTTCCTAAACTAAATTGTCACTTGTAGATTATATCCATGTGTCCATCTTGATGTTATATTCTTCCTAAATTTCATAATAATGAATACCTTATTAGCTCTTAGACAACAATATACTATCCAATCATGTGGAAGGACTCTCCAATTACCAGTAATGCACTTGACAATTCATTGTACAATGTCATAATATTTTATAAGTCTTCAACCTTTCCTTGATGTTTGTAGGACTAGGCACATCTTCATACATTTTGAAATAATACAAACCTTCTTGAAATATGTTATGTTCCTCTACAAATAGTTCAAAATAAAAATATGAACTTTAGGACTCATGTTCATTCATACACTCAAGTTACTCTGCCTCTAATTACTAATTGCGAGAATCCACCACTCATCTTCAATGTTTTTTACATTGATATTCTCTATATGGAATCACATAGTAAAAACATACCTTTTATACTTTCTTAGCATCTAATTAACTTTAATAACTATTGTTTTCATAAATGACACTAAATAGGATTACAACTCAGGGATCAACTTCAAATTCATATAAAATAGACCCCAATATCTTATCGCGAGCCTATGACAGTAAAGTAGGATTCAATCATACCTTTTCTTCTTACTTAGAATAGAGAATTTTTTTCTTCATACTCTGAGTCATCTCAATCATCACTTAGTAGAACTTACTATTTACGATTATCCTTGCAAATGAACGATCATATTTTTTGGATACCTTAGGTTAATGGGACGTGTGCCATAAGGTAACCTCCATATTTTAAAGAAGTTAGCTCTTATCTGTGGGGTGAGATGAAGGTTAAAGAAAAATCATACCTAGCACAAAAATAATAGAAGTGATGTGCCAGAAAAAGGGGAGAAGTTCATCAAGAATCCGACTTCTTGAAATGGGGGAAAATGTGAGCAATGAAAAGGGTGGACAAAATGCACCACTGGCCAGAGATAGATTCACACAGAACACCACTTCAAACCCATTAAGCACAACTTCTAGAACCCGTAGTGATCATTAGAAATATGCATAGTATACCAACAACTAAATAAAGGCTATTATATATGATTAAAACATGCAAAGGATGGATGAAATTGATCACAACACATATCATATTGCTCCAAAATTGTGCATATTATAAAAATCCACAGGTAAGAGGGAAAAAAATGCCATTACAACACTTTAGGAAGAAGTCTTGGGCTCCCAGGTCATCCTCTTAATAGGGAAGAAACATGATCAGAGAAGAAACATGACTAACTCTCATGGAGATATATATTTATGAACCCCACAGATTACAATATATAGAACAATAAGAAGAGAAGAGATAAATTCTAGTACTAGGAATTTAGATCAGTCACCCCTTGTAATAAATGAGATGAAGTGACATAAATATATTGGAAAAATCTTTCTCACACTACCCCATGATCTGTCATTTAAGGAATGAGAGACATACTCATTTATGACATTCTCAACTACTTTAACACTACCTCCCTTGAAGTGGGATTTTTAAGGAATTCACCCTTAGATCTTTATTATATATCTAAATTTCTTGATTATCATGCATCAGGTTATTGGTAATGGTTCCAAAGACACCTATTTTGTGTTATTCTATTTATAAATGGCCTCTTGAGTGCAGGTGAAACTTTTGATTCTCTACGGGTTAGCTTCCTTTACCACGGAACTGTGCATTAACTCTTCCACTAAAGTGACAAGTTAATAACATCTTCACCCTCCACTTTTGAGGTCTGAACATTTAAAATTTTTGGGTGAGTTCCATTATTTCCCATATGTGGCATTAACCTACCACCATTCTTCGCAACCTGCTTCAGGTTTGGGGCCCATTCATGCTGAGATTTTGTAGAGGCCAAGCACATCCTTAGAGTCTCTGTTTTCCTCGCCTCTTTTGAAATTGTGTTGGGCTGACACATGACACTTTCCACGACCCTCCTATCTCTACTTGAGTTTATAATGGGACTTATTTTATATTAATATGAGGAGCCTTTCCTTGGCCTACACCTTATTATTGAATCCACGTGGAAGTCCCGCGGGGGTTTTTAGATTTTCTTCCTCCTTTTCGGTTTTTGAAATTACGTCGATCCGACACCCACCTGGTACCTTCCACAACCCTTCTAATTTATTTGAGTTGACTTGCTCTAGGATTCACATTTTCATCGTGATTTGGATTAGTCTTCTTGTATATTATTGAAGGATTGACTCTTTTTACATTTTTTTTTGAAATTCTCATAACCATATTGATTTAATCAGCAAGAATTTTCATGTTATCTAATTTCAATGGGAGGTGAAGGAAATTTGATAATAGTTCTAGCGACTCGCGGGGGTCCATTAGCTGGATAACTGGGACGAACCCATTTTTTTCATATATTCATTAGGGTATGGATTTTGTATCATGATTTGATATGAACGTGGTACCTAAGATTTTGAAATTCCACTACTTTCTTCTATACCTGCTAGCTAATCTGTTATTCCTTTCAACTCTCATAATGAAACTCTATATTTTGTTTTGTGAGAGTAGAAAATTGTTTTTTATATTTACTTGTACTCCTCACATCATATGATGGAGTGGATTCTGTTCTGGGCTTTCTATTCAATATTTTCAAGGAGTAGAGGCTTGCTGCAATTCATTCTGGAAAGAGTTGACAAGATTTACTCCTTAGTCGATCTTAGTCGCTCTACATTTATTTTGAAGTTTGCAACTATCATAGGCAACTGAATATCTCCCTATTTTAAATACTTATGGGCTAGGTGATTTGTAACTTATAAGTAATACGAACAAATATATATACAAATATTAAATCATACATGCCTCAAGTAAGACATGTACAGTGTGCAAAAGCACTTTTTCTACTGAAAACAAATCTACTCCTACTCCTATACTAACCAGGCTAGAAAAAGCTAAAAATAACCTTAATCAAGAAGAGAGAAATAGCTTATCTTCTTTATAAATTATAGCCATGTGATTAATTTTGAAATAGATATGGCCTATAATAAGAGTGAAAAATTACTTTCCACTCTTCTACCCATGGTATCAACAAACAAAATGAATACCTTCTCAAGATGTTTATCATTTGGTTAGAGGTGTAGTGGTTGAACCTTGGGTCTTTGAAGATTATCCTCATGCTCTGAAGTAAGCATGATTGGTTTTAGCTTCTCCATTGGCTCTGATGAGGAACAAATATTGATTGGGTGGGGTTTTGAGATTTGTTGTTTTTTCCCGTCACTCTATATTTCAACCTGAAGGATGAGGCCTTTGCAGAATTTCCTGGATGGAGCTGTTTGCATATTGATTTGGAATTTCTTGTGCTTCTGCAAACAGTTGATATTCTATCTTGATAAATGGTATAGGAGTGGTTTCATCCTTGTCTATATTTTTCTCCTCCACTTTAGCAGCTTTGTCAGTGGATCCATACTTTTTTATTGAAATATAAAACACTTCAATGATTTTATTTTCATTAAGATCTTTTGAATTCTATTCAGGGAGACTGTCAAGAGAAACAACATCTTGTTTTTGGATAATTAATGATGAATCTGCAAATTTTGTGACTCATGTTGGATTTTATTCATTGGGACATTCCTCTAAGTCAGATAAGCAATCAAGCTCATCTTCATCCTTCTCCGCCAATGTTTCTCCCTTTTTCATGATGGTTTTTGATTCTGTAAATTTTTCGTCATCTATAGTTTGATTTTCTAACATGAAGCTTATGGTACCAAAATCCTAAAAAAATCATATTTTTGGAGAGAATGGATAGGGGAGATATCTGCAATCTCTTATGTATCTGACTCATGATTCAAATCCTCTAACTTTATTTTAATCATCCCCACGATAACCTCTTCTTTTGGATTTGGATTCACCTCTTGTTTACATGGAGGGGATGAATGTTTGGAAGGAAAAGGGATTGAAGAAATGAGGTGGGATGGAAGGATAGGATATGGAGAGGGAAAATCATTATTTGGAGTGGTATGACATGATGTAACTTGGGAAGGGGGTAAGAAAAACAAAGAGTCGATGATTTACTTACCCCATTGAAAAGGTTGTCTCGCACTTCACTCATATGTTTCAATACCCTTGATCCACTACAAAAGTTGGGGAAGCTCTTCTTCTAAGAATTCAAGATTCTCCTATGGGCTATAGTGTCTAAGAATAAGGCCTTCCCATGGACAAGTTTCCTTGCATCCTATTCTGAATGCTTTTTTTTGTGTTGTAGCCTAAGATTGAATCATGCCTACTTCCATTCTTCTGATATTCTCTAATAGACTAGAATCCTCCATTTTACTTTATTCATCATATGCATACCCATGTCCTCGATAAGTTCCATAGAAAAATTGATCTTGGAATTATTCATATGGGTAAGAATAGTGGCTTTGATCCTATTTATACTACTGGTGTGGTGAATTCATGAAGCTCATTAGAGGATACTAATACTACTACACATGTGAATTCCATTGTGGGAATTAAGTCATGATTGAATAACTTCATAGAATGAAATAAGATGGGAGACAATGAAAGAAAGATGAATAGAGATGTATGAGAGATAGGTCTGCAAATTTTTAGAATGGGCCGTTTAGACCACGTAGAGTCACCATATATGCTTTTTTATGTGCCTTTATAGGCTGAATTTAACTAGGAACACACCAAATTGATGAAATTAAATGATATGATGCTTCGAACAATCCCATAGGGTGTGCCAGGAAAACTATTGATGATTATCCTTGTAGTTGAACTGTCAGAGTCGTTAGTGTATACCTTAGGTTAGTAGGACGTGCACCCTAAGGTAACCTCCAGATTTTAAAGAATATGGATCTTCTCTATGGGGTGAGATGAGGGTAAAATAAAAATCAAACCTAACATAAAACTAATAGAAGCGATGTGCCCGAAAAAAGGGGAGAAGTTAATCAAGAATCCAACTTCCTAAAATGGGGAAAATGTGAGCAATGAAAAGGGTGGATGAAATGAACCACATACTAGAGATATATTCACACAAAAAACCACTTCAAACCCATTAATCATAGCTT
Organism: Taxus chinensis; assembly: GCA_019776745.2. Lineage (NCBI taxonomy): Eukaryota > Viridiplantae > Streptophyta > Pinopsida > Cupressales > Taxaceae > Taxus > Taxus chinensis. The sequence continues at coordinate 669,266,577 of CM034151.1, forward strand.
CTAAAACCCTTATTGAACATTATAAATATGCATAGTAAACCAACAACAAATCCAAGTTCTATTAGATACGATAAAAACATGCAAAGGATGGAAAAAATGCATCATAAGACATATTATATTACTCCAAAATTGTGCACAATATAACAATCCACAAGTTAGAGGGAAAAAATTCCATTACAATCCTTCAGGAAGAAGGATTGGGCTCTCAAGTCATCCCCTTAATAGGGAAGAAATAGAAGTAGAGAAGAAACATGACTAACTCTCTGGAGATATATATTTATGAATCCCACATATTACAATATATAGAATAAGAAGAAGAGAAGAGATAAATTCTTGTACTAGGAATTTTGATATTTTGCGCCTTGTAATAAATGAGATGAAGTGACAGAAATAGATTGGACAAAGCTTTCTCACACCACCCTATGATCTTTCATTTAAGGAATGAGAGCCATACTCATTTATGACATTATCAACTACTTCACAACTACCTCCCTTGAGTGGGCTCACCTTTTAAGGAATGCACCCTTAGATCTTTATTACATATCTAAATCTTTTGATTTCCATGCATCAGGTTATGGTTCATGGTTCTGACAGTAACTATTTTGTGTTATTCTATTTAGAAATAGCCTCATAAGTACAGGTGAACCTTTTGAGTCTCTGTGGGTTAGCTTCCTTTACATGGAGCTGTACATTAACTCTTCCACTGAAGTGAAAATTTAATAACTTATTTGCCCTCCACTTTTGAGGTCTGGAAATTTAAAATTTATTGGTGAGTTCCATTACTTCTCTTATGTGGCATTAATATACCACCATTATTTTCATCATAATTTGGGGTTTGGGGCCCATTTGTGTCAAGCTTTTACAGAGGCCAAGAACATCCCCAGGGTCTCCACTTTCCTCGCCTCTTTTGAAAATTACGTCAGGCCGACAAATGGAAATTTTTGAGACCCTCCAATCTCTCCTTGAGTTTATAATGGTAATCATTGTCTATTAATATTAGGGAGCCTTTCCTTAGAGGGACCCTTATTATTTAATCCACTATAGAATTCCCATGTGGTTTTAGGATTTGCTTCCTCCCTTTCAGTTTTTCAAATTGCATTGGGCTGACACGTGGCACCTTCCATGGCCCTTCTGATTTCTTTGAGTTGACTCTCTCTAAGATTCACCTTTTCATCATGATTTGGCTGAGTATTCTCTTATATTTCCAAAGGCTTGACTCTTTTTACATTTTTCTTCAAGATTCTCAGAACTCTCTGGATTTAATCAGCAATAATTTTCCTGTTATCTAATTTCTGTGGGCGGTGGAGAAAATTTGATAACACTTACATTCCTTATTCAACCTATTTACCTTAAAATATTTTCATTTTTTATTCATCTTAAACTTCATCTTTCACTAAGATCTTCATGTTCCCTAGGGAGCTTAGATATGGACTTGAGAATTAGATGAAAGTACAAACATATGCATGATTGATCTCGTATCAGATACATACTTTATTTGAATTGAAACAAATAAAATCACCACTATAGGGACTCATTATATACAACGCATTGCTTGATAGTCACAAACTATGTAAGAAATTATTCAATACATTGATGATCCTTTATATGATATTAGTGGCACATGATTGTACTAAGATAACCTTTGACTACACACTTGAAGTTTGGATGAGACTTTACAAAAATTTCTAGACACTTTCAAATAACTCGGGCCTTGGGTATTGACACAATCAATTATAAAAAATCTTAAGAATCCTATCATAATGAATACATACTTCTAAGTTGTACAAGATACTCAATCACAAACCCCTTTTGATGGATATGCAGACTCTAAGTCTCTTTTAACCACTTAACAACCTCAAACACCATTTGACAAAGACTAAATGTTTTTCAAAATTAATACTATGATGGATAAAATAGAGACATATCTTACTAGGACTGAAAAAAACTTATAATTTTCATGAGCATGCTTCCTTATCTAATGAATTTCTTCTAAAATCCAATAGAAGACATGCAATGCTCACTAGATCACTAAAATGGTACATCTTCATTAGATGATCCCAATAACTATGACCTTTCTCTTTCCTTACTATTCATTTAATTTAAGTTCTATCTATCTCAGGTATAATGATCTCATCTCCAAATTCTTCACCTTCTTAATGGGATCTGGACAAGAACATAGAGATTTTTTCATTTGCATCAAGATCTGATTGACCTTTATCAGAATTTTCAAGATTGACTACATATTTCTTTCCCTTTTTCAACACACTTTGGCATCTTGAAAAATCTTGATTATCCCTTAGCTATGATTATTTCTTTCTCCTTCGCATCCTTGTCTCTTTCATCCTTTTCAACCTTGGGGAACACTTTACCTTGACTTAAAGATGAATCTGACTTCTTTATTACAATAATTTAATCTTCTTCATTTTTAATGAATTTGACATATTTAGATTCTTGTTTCTTTACCTCAATCTTAGAGACACCTTTCTTAGCCTCGGAATCTTAGACATCAGCCTTATAATAATTTAAAGAACTATTGTTATTTTTTATAATTATTCCAATCTACCTATTTAGAGATTGAGATTTATTTTTGATCCTACCTTGATGACAAAATCTAGTAATGTGTCCTTGTTTGTGAAAAGTGTAACACACTAAATTCTTCCATCTTCTAGGCTCATACATACTACGATTCCAACAAAAATTTACTACCATATGGCCATACTCATAACATGAGTAACATTAAACCTTGAAGTATTTTTCACCATTCAAATATTACTCACCTTTAGAGAACTTCTTCTTGCACTCCATCGCTCTATGACCAAAGCCATTACAAGCATATCAATATCCCCTTAAAAAAGAAATACACCTCATAGCATTAGGTTTTCTATCATGGTTAGAACTTCATACATCAATATTCTTTGTTACTTCTTTCTTTCTTGAGAGCTTGGACCAGCTTCACCATCATTCTTCACATGTTCTCCTTTAAACCTAGACTTGATTTATCATTGGAAACTATTTGGCTCTCCAAGATCCCATCAAGAGAATTATAACTCTTCTCAAAATTACCATGCATCTTTAACCTGTTGGAAGCATATTTTAAATTATATCCCAAGGATTTCAACCTTTCATCACACCTAGAACAAGTATCCTCTTTATCCTTTAGGGATTTAGACACATCCTTGATTTGAGATTCTATCCTTTTGATGGCTTGTACATGTTCGTTCTCCATGTTACTAATATGATATTATAATTTATGAATTAAAGACTCAACCATGTCATAATTCTTCCTCAAGGATGCTTTAACATTTGAAGACTTACTCATTTCTTGTGCTTCAAGGATATCCTTTAAGTGATTAAACATGCTTCTCAAGGACCTATTCTGATACCAAATGTTTGAAGCATAATGGAATGAGAGGGGTTTGATTCATTCCTAAAAATTACTTACTTCATTTATCATTAGTTGCAACATCTATCAACATCCATTCAATCACATATATTCAATAAGAGCTTATTAAGTGTGCAACATACATTCAAGTGAACATAACATATGAGAGAGAACATATAGAAAAAATATGTGAGTGGGAATCATTCATGGGGAAGTAAAACCAATGAATAATTTTTTGATATTACTCAAAACAAAGAGTCAAGTGAATATTACTCATCAAAATATATTTCTTTAATGAGAAACCAACCCTACAAGAATTACCAATCCCTAAACCCTTATTGATATTACTCACATAAATAGACTCCTATGAATATGAATCATCATAAGATATTTTTCAAAAGTAGGAAAATTGACAATATGTCAATACCAAAACTAATTTAAATGCCAAAATTAAGCTCATAACATCTTAAAACCCTCTTAAACTTCTCTCTCCTTCAATTCTCTCTTTCTTGATCTTTCATGTAATCATTTGGATTCAAAAAAGTACACTCATATTCTCTAATATTATTCATATTTTTAAGCACTTATCCAGGTACCTTATAATTATCTTAAATAAATTTCACACTCTTATGTAGGTCACATTTTCCCCTCCATGCATAACTAGTTCACAAATGAACTATAAAAAGTACTTTATATGATTCTTATCCCATAAAAATAACATAGGCCTATCATCATCAATTAAAAATAAAAATGGATTTTTAAAACATATAAATTCATTTATTCAAATTCATAAAATGGACCCATATAGGTGGGCCATGCACCATGGAATCTAAACAAGCCAAAAATGGATCAGAACCCCATCACCTAACTCATCAAAGACCACAAACATCATAACCATGATTATTAAAGCTTCAAAATGACTCACACATGTGAAATATGATATAAAAACATAATCCATCATAGCACACTATCTTTCACCAATACAATTCTTCATAATGCTAACAAGAATGCTCATATACTTCACCAAACAGTTGTTTCTAGGAACCAGTCTTCACTTATGGACCTCTAGATCACACCATATCACCTAAAATATGCCATGTAGCCACACATTGGAAATACCCTGACATATAGATCACATCCATGATTTCTAGAGATCATGAAACATCGATACATGTAAATCACACTCACTTTCCTCTTCACCAAACCAAGTTGCTCCTAATTTTTGTATAGAAACTCAACTGGTTTACACCCTTTCTACCACTTTCAAGACTTCCAAAGTAATTCACCAGGGAAAAAATTAATCCATGTTTATCATATAATAGATAAAAATCATCAAATAATCAAAATAAAGAAAAATCTACCTCCATCTTCTAGCCAGAGCAATCCTGTCCTAAAAATAAGAAACCTTGTTCTTTACAAATAGAGCTGGTTAACCTATCAAACTTCATAATCATAAGATGAACCATACACCATTATAAATAACTATGAATCATGTTTCCATAACTTCTTACATTTCCTTCCAACTCTAATTGGAAGGACTTCAACCAATTCCATATTTTCAACTACTCATTTAGGCTTCTAGGGCTTAAGAACCAAGCTTAAGAAAAAATCATTACACCTTTGAAATCCATTCCAAGCTTACCCAAAGCATGGAACACCCTTATAAATGTTTCTTAAGAACTCAGAAACATTCAAAAATAATGAATAAAATCATAACAATCACCATCCTCATGAATCTACTCAAGACCATGCTAAACCAAGCATATTCCAGATTTGAGCTTTAAAGATTAGGTCATAACTTTCTCATCCCTTATCCAAAAATCAAGTTTTATACTTAAGTGGAAATATCTTAGAACTAGGATAAAAACAAATCTTGAACCAAGTATTAACTCCAACTATAGCTATTGGTGTGAGTCATTTTCCACATCACGTGGTGATTCATCTCACTTAGATGAGGTCATATGTCTTAGGTGTCATAGGGTCATCATTAGATTCCTTACTTATGTTTCATAACGCGTCAGTGTGTCACTTTGTCATATTAGAGTTATTTCAATTCTAGGATTATAACTCCCCTTTTCCACTTGAGGAGTCATAATTAATGCACTGGGGGTTACACAATGCCCTCTATTGTACACCTTTCATTTCCAAATCTGTGTGGAATGAGATGTTTTGACCCTTTTGAATATTTATATGAAAATTAATGATTTATACTTGCACCCTCATGGAACCTCAGCATGCTAGCTGAGTGGAACTTGGTCGATGTTCACATTATCCCACATGATCCTCATGTTGTCACATATTTTCATTATTCATCATGGTATCATAATGCATGTTGTTGGGATCCATAATACATATCATCTAACATTTACCTACTTCTCTTGTCTTTCCGTTTGTTATTTTTAGGTTTCATTTACAAGTTTCATAATAGCTATTCCATTTTTTCTCTACTTTTAGTGATTTGGCCTTATTTTTGGGTTTAAATCTTATTTGAGGCATTTTTTCATGTTTGTGGTTTTTCAGGGTTTACTGGCCTTACATGAAGTTCTAGGTGTTCTATAGGTTACATGTTGCATGTAAAAAATGGATTTAAGTGCTAGTTTGTGTGTTCTTCAAGTTTTATGAGTGCTATTTTCTAGTCCAAACTTAGCCTCAAATTACCGAGATGGGAACTGGTATATCCCAGCTTATCGCCTTATGTTGTCCTTCTTGTGCATTGGTTTTTTGTAGATCACTTCATTGTGATTGCAATGCATTGGGTAATTTTAGTTATTTTTGGCCTACGTGGTGTGTGATTTTTATTGTCCATCCATGATCCATCTCGGATCCACGCTAGTTTGCAATTTCCTTGCATTATTTTTCCCAACTCAACCCTCTAGGTTGTTGTGAGCCCATGTTTGACCACCTTGCTTACCTTCACATCAGGCTCTACTCCCCTAACTCATACCCCTTCATTTATTTTTTGACATCCCTTTGTTATCCTATGCTCGAACTCACGTTGGAAGCTCCATTGTTAACTTTTGTTTGTCATTTTGAATCGTGTTAGTATTATGGATCATGGATTCATCCTCCTTGTATAACCTATCCTATCACTCATGATGTTGACCCTTATAGAGCTCGATCCTATCTTTTGCTTTTCGACCTTGCATCTGCATTACGTTCCCTCTGAGATCATCTAAGATATTGTTATCCAAATAACTCCCCTAATTATTTGGGTAACATGTATACAAATTCTGGCTTTAAGCTATTCATTGAAGGTTGTGCGTACTCAGGTTCAATTTACAAAATTCCTTGGTTACAGTTTTCCCTTGGTGACCCTTCTTTTCCTCAAGCACCCTTGCATGATTTTTGTTATCTCTTTACACTTTAATTTTTATCTTTGTTCCACTTCCCCCTTGTTCCCACCTTCTGTGTTTTTGCTTTCTTCCTAAGCAGCTTCTTTACTCGGCGTGCATCTCACACTTGATTCAATCAGTCAAGTCCCTGACCCTCTCGTGTGCTATGCCCATCACTTTGTAATAAATTCACCTTAACCATGCATCCTCTGCTAAATTTTTTTCCTCATTTCCTCACGTGTGTCACATGCACGTCCCTCTGTGCCTTCCTCTATTTCCTTCTGCGCAACCTTTCCTCACACCTTCATTTTCTCCCTTCTATGCTAGGTTATCTTCTAACATGCTTAAGTGTGCCATGAAAATCCAGTCAAATCATTCCAATATGGCACTGAATTCTTGTAAAAAATTAGTGAGTAACACGTGGTAGAAACAAAAAATATTTGCACAGTTGGCCCATTTCAGCTAATCCACGCACGCCACATGTTTTACATATGCCAATGACTTTGACATCTTCTAAAATCTGTATATATTTCTATAGAGCTCAGATCAGTGTGCACCTATACTTTTCAGAGAGATGGTGACATCAGCTATAGTGCTAGAATTCAAATTCAAATTCTTGGCAGATCTAGTAGGTGAGAAATGGAAAATGTCTCTCTAAGCATTGATGAGCAGATCTAATCTCTCCAACCACCCAATTCAATTTTATTCATTCTCCTTCCTTCTTCAACACATAAAATAGGCTTGGGGAATCATATTTCATAGGTCCCTAGGCATTAAATGCTTCTTTTTGGTGGTTGCATTTCAAATTCGATTTTTCCCTCATTCTCTTCTCTTTTTACAGATTCATCTCTAAATGTAAGATCTAAGCTCATTTTTTATGTTGGAAACTATGGATCCTTACGCATTCTACTAATAACTTCACATTTTATGTATTTTGAGTTGTAAACCTCTAGATTTGGCTCTTGCATGTGAATATTGACCGCCTTCACCATTGTAACAGCTCTGTGCATTTTCGGAAGTAATAGAATCATCATTTTGTGACTATTCTTTGTCCTAACTTGTTTGCATTCCATCCTCTTGCCTTTTCTTTTTTGTTGTGTGCTTGTTGTGGCATTTCACATCCCCATGCAGTTCCTTATTTGGTTGTGTTCCATGAGAATGATCTGGTAAATATGTGTTTAGCTGTGTTACATGTGCCTAGCCTCCTTTCACGCATTTCTTGTCATTTCTACTCAGAACAGATAGTGTTCATCCTTTTAGTGTAGGTTTCCTTTCCTGTTACCCTTTTATCCCTGGTCTCTTGGCATTTTTATCTTATTTTACCCTTCCAACACTAGGAGTAGCAGTAGCAGTAAAAATAGATAGAGGAACCATCCTTCTCCAGAGATTTGTCCCAAGCGTACAAGGTCCCACAACTTAGGGGCGGTTCCATTTTTGTCTTTAACACCTTGGACCTTTTAAGGTCCGAGACATAGGTACATGTTTGAATTACTAATAGTTTCTGGCACATCCGATGGGACCAGTATTGAAAGCTCAAATTTCATATCTCTAAATTCTGGTGTGTTGACTTAGTACTTAAGCCTTTGGAGGATCATTTCAACATATCAAGTGACTCCAAACATTTTTAGATCTTTGTTTTAGCATTCTTGAGTTCCTTTCATGAGAAGAGTGCATAAAAGAATAAGTAAAGTAGTTGAATATTCTTTCATGTACCTCCATAAATCCCTAAGAAGAGTTTGATCAAGAAATTCCATGCGTGCATCTCTTTCTCCAGCACACCTCACACCCTGAAATGGTGCATTGGCCACCTCCTCCACTTAGAAATTTTGAAGTTCACAAGAGGAAGTCCCTTAATGCTGGTTATGTATCGTGATATACCAAATTTCTCACTCAATTATATTCCATACTTTACCAGTGAGAATCAAGACACCTCTTAGGAGCATATCCAGGATGTAACAAACATGTGTTCACTCTATTTGATTACACATGATGATGTAACAGTCAAGATAATTGCAGCATCCTTCAAATGTAGAGCGCTCAAATGGTATTAAGGCCTAAGACTTGGATCTATCACCACCTGGGATGAGCTGGGAACAACTCTTTACAATTACATTGAAGATAAGTCAGATCACCTATTTTTGGTGGAGCAATTGACAACAAGGAGGGTTCCCAATGAGAAAATGACCAATTTCAACATCAGATTTCAAAAGATGTGGGACATAATCCATTTTTTGGTAAGACATATAGCCCAACATGCTTTCCTATATTATTTGATGGCACTCAACAATGATATTTCAGTTATGATCCAATCTATGGGAGGTATGAATTTACCAGCTTCTTATACTATTGTAGTAAGGGAATAAAATATTCTTTTTCAGGTGGGAAAGATAGCTCCTAGACCACCAATGCCCTTGTTCCTAGAAATGTCACAAATGCCCTAACCTTCTATGTCCCCTATTCCTATTCTTAAGCAAATCGCGCAACTAGTTGCCTCAATTTCCTACTCTCCAATGTAGTAGAAGGAAGATAAAGAGTTGAAGGCCATGATTAGAAATTTATCAAAAAAAATCATATCATTAGAAAAACAATAGGCACAATCCTATAGAGGTAGTTCTAATTACGCACATGCCGAAAGAAATCAGCCTTAACAGAATCAGTATGGAAATCAAAGATACACGCCCAACTAGAAAAATGATAGATTACATCCTAATGCACATCTACCATTACAAGTTGTTCCTCCCACACCTTCTCTTTTAACACCCAATGTGAGTTGGGTGTTTGTTCTAGTTTAGAAAAATTTGGCGCAGGATTCAGAATGGTGATTCCCTTGCAACATGCCTCATATTCAATATCATTGTTCCAATATTGCATGGGCCCAAGATTTCATGATCCATAATTCTTTAGCCTATGAGCCTTAAAAAAGTTTCCGTAAATCAGATAACCATGAAAGACTAGGAGATCCTTTAGAGAAAAAATTGATGTTCTTTGGCACTGAGGACTTCTGTAAAATTAACCAAGTAACAAATGATACAAACAAACCACGCGCCCAATTTGTGGATAACACAAGATATAAGAAGAGAATGTTAGAGTCAGGAACATAGGTCATGATCCAAGCAATACAAGAAGATCCTAAGAAAAAGACAGATGTAGCCAAGGAATCTAGCAACAAAGGTGCCCAAATCCCCACACAAAAAATCTTATACAAAGCTCCTTCTGAAGAAGTGGACACCCATCCTTTGGTAGGTCAAGCCTCTGCTCAAGCTAAAGTCCAAGCTTCTATGTCGGAATAGTCAAGAAGGGATGTTGTTCCCCAAATACACAAAATAGGGAGCCTTCCATTTATTATTTTCAATCAGATAAAGAGAACAATTATAAATTTCATAATGTGGGATGCCCTGACCATTCCTTCTCAAAGATACCTATTGCACAAAGCTCAGGCATAACTCCTACACATTGATCTAGTTTTGGAGAAGCCACACACTTCTATCAATATATACCAAGAAGGAGAAGAGAAGCAAGTAATTAAAGCTATTAAAACCCCACCCTTTTATATGTCCTTAATCATAGGCAAATATCTAGTGCATAATTTCATGATTGACTCAGGTGATAGTACTTTTGTTATGCCTAAGAAGATAGCTAATCTCTTAGGTTTGAAATATAGCCCTTTGTCTAAAAGAGTCCTGCAACTTGATGAATCAACTTTCACCACCTTAGGAGTCATCAAGGATCTTGATTTAACCCTACATGCATGTCCAATCCTAATAATAACTCAAGATGTGTCAATTATTGACCTACCTCCTTTGTTTGCCCTATGTTTGTCAAGATATTTTACTGCTAAAATGAGTGGTTACTTGTCTTCCGACTTATCTCATATGTTACTCAAGAAAAGGTATGGTACTTGATTTACCATACAAGTTGATCCTATATTTTCCTATCATGTAGAGTCATATGTCCCATCCCCTCTCCAAGCCAACTATTTAATCCAAGAAGAACAAGCTTCATTTCCCAAAGAGCAGTCTATTGCACCCTTTATTCCTAAACTAGTGCTTGATGAATGGGTGGAGAGGCACCATAAATTTTATCCATATGCTGAGGAATTTGAAGCTTATGAAAATGGGCTTAGTACTTACTGCATTATTGAAGAAGAAACTATGCTACCGCATGCTTTAGAGAAAGACAAAGTTGAACTGGGTCTATAGAAGTTGTACTTTGATTGATCCAAAATAAGAAATGGTGTGGGGGAAGGAGTATTTCTCATTTCCCCTAAAGATGATAAATTATTCTTCATGCATTGGATGTAATTTTCATGTTCTAATAATGTGGCAGAATACGAAGCATTGATCCATGGCTTTCTCATTGTTGAGAAGAATAAAATTAAGATGTTGAATATATTTGGGGACACATAATTGGTTATCCACCATGTTCCCAACAAATTTTGAATAAATAAAAATCTTCTCAAAGATTATAACCATAGAATTTATGACCTCCTTGAGAGCTTTGATGCTCTAAATTTGTAGGTGGTGCCGCATAAAAATGAACAAGGAAGTTGACTAGATGGCTGCACTTGGTTCACAATTCACTCCTAATCAGGAATTTTTCAAAGGAAACACTCAGAACATTAAGATGGTTATCAGACCATCCATTCAAAAGAACACCACCAGTTGGTAAGTGTTTGACCATGACATGCACATCGTCCAGTTTATATAGAATGAAGGAAATTTTTTATCAAGTATGCAAGTTGACTTGCATGACAGCTATGGTGACCGAATAATACAACTGAAGACAAACAAATTTCCTAAAGGGATGGTCACCTTAGAACAAACATTTAGCTTTGATGATGAGTTCAAGGAAAAATAAAGGTACATGCGTGCTGTGAAAGAAGACTACTCCCCAGTCACTATTGTGCCTGGAAAGGAGTTACTGCTCAGTAAATCTTGTGCACATGAAGAGAAGATTGCCTTCATCTCTCTCTATCAAAAATATAGTGATATCTTCTCATGGGAGTATGAATACCTCAAAGGTTTTGATCCAAGTATTTCTCAACACTCAATTTACCTAGATCTTGGTATCAAGCCCATCAGATAGAAGAAGAAACCATTCAATCTAAAGATAGAGCCCCTCATGTGAAAGGAATTATCCAAACTCATTGGGGAAAAAATTATTTTCCCATCAATTATTCTACCTGGGTCACAAATCTAGTTCTAGTGTGAAAGAATAATGTTGAAATCAGAATTTGTGTTGATTTCAGATATTTGAACAAGGCATCTTTAAAGGATCATTATGCTTTTCCTTGTATGGAGAAGATTCTACAAACTGTGGTTGGCACACAGAGATTCTCCATGCTAGATGGATATTCGGGTTTCAATCAGATCATGGTCAAGGAAGAGGATCAATTCAATTTTTTTTTACAACCAAATGGGGAATATACGCATATTAGAAGATGCCCTTTGGTTTGTCAAACACGGGTGCCATGTTTCAGCTTGCCATGTAAATTACTTTCAAAGGATACATCAATGATTTCATCTTAGTTTACCTTGATGACATAATAAACTTCTCAAGGTAGAGCATGGATCATATGGCACACCTAGAGAAAGTCTTTGAGAGATGCAGAAAGTATGGGATGTCTCTTAACCCTAAGAAGTGCAATTTCGCAGTGGTGTAGGGAAAGATCTTAGGCCATGTGGTTTCAAAGGATAATATCGTAATTTATTTTGAACACATTTTAGCCATCCTAACTCTTTCCCTAATGACGCATAAAAAGGCGCTACAGTCCTTCCTTGGCAAGATCAATTTTATAAGGTGTTTTATCCCTAACTTTGTAGGACTTGTTTGGCCCATCACCTTGATGCTCAATAAGGACATAGCCTCCAGATGGAAAGAAAAAGAAATAAAAAGCTTCAACAAGATCAAGTGAGAAATTCTTTGTGCACCAATACTCATCAATCCAGATTACTCAAAGGATTTCATCCTTTATGCTTATGGCACTGATGTAATTTTTACTGTTTGTTAGGTTATAGAGTCTATTTTTATGTGTGAAAGTGTTGAAGACTGTACACTAAGAGTACTGTACACTTTTTGTAGTTGTAAAAAAAATTTGGCCTCAAAACAAAGCTTCCTAATATAACAGGAAACATGATTTTCTCATATGGGTCAAAAATCCTGCCCATATGAGAAAATCATGTTTCCTGTTATATTAGGAAGCTTTGTTTTGAGGCCAAATTTTTTTTACAACTACGAAAAGTGTACAGTACTCTTAGTGTACAGTCTTCAACACTTTCACACATAAAAATAGACTCTTAGTGCCCATGGTTTTGTAAAACTGCTTAAGCAACTATCTACTTATGTGGTTTTGTGCATATGGTAAGTATTATGTAACATTTAAGATCTGTCTAAATTTGGGTGTGAATTCTATAGAGTTTGTTTAGTATAGATCCAAACAGATCTGGGTATTGTATTGAGAGAGAGAGGTGGCTTGTAATAAAATATGAGAAAGTGATTACTTTTGGATGTAGCCCAAATTGGGTGCACCACGTTAAATATTCTCTCTTTTTTATGTTATTTTATTTTACAGTTTTATGTAAGATCTGTAATATTTTTTGCATGTTAGTTTTTACTGTTACGATCCTGTGAGAGATAGTTCCGCATATTTTATCACGTATTTCCTAACAATTAGTATCAGATCCTAGGTTGGTTTGCTGAAGTATTGAATCACAGGGAAATTTTTTAGCTTAAGTGGGAGATATGGAAGATGTTGTATGATCAAGGGTTGATAAATTCAATGGGAAAATTTTTATTCTTTGGAAGACGTAGATGGAAGATTACATTTATCATAAAGATATTTATATTACATTGTTTGAGAAGGTGAACAAACCCTCTAGCATAACGGATGTGGAATGGGATTTGCTGGATAGGAAGGCACTTGGGACAATCCAGATGTGTCTTGCATATTTGGTATTATTTAATGTTTCAAAGGGAAAAGACTACAAAATAACTGATGGATGCATTATAAAATTTATATGAAAAACCCTCTACCTCTAATAAGATATTTTTAATGAAAAATTTGTTTAATATGAATATGTCTAAGAATGGTTTGATAGCATATCATTTAAATGATTTTAATAAAGTTGTAATTATGTTAGCTTTGGTTATAATAGAATTTGATGAAGAAATTAGGGATTTATTAATTCTATGCTCTTTACTTGAGAGTTGGAATAGCCTGGTAATGGCGGTAAGAAACTCGGTTCCAACTAACTCAAAGTTGAAGTTTTAGGATGTTGTAGGGGTGATTCTAAGCGAGGAAATGCGAAGAAAAATCTTTGGGGAATATTTTACTTTAGGGAATTATTTGACTATGGAAACTAGAGGGAGATAAAAGAATAGAGGAAGCTGTGGAAAATTGAAAGATCTGGAAAGGCTAAAATCCAAAAGCAAGATAGTATGCTGGCGTTTTGGAAACTCTAGGCATGTAAAGAAGGACTGTTGGGAGCTTTAGGACAAGAAGAAACAACAGGAAGAAAAAAAGGAGGAAAATGTGGCAACAGGTAATGTATGTCAGGATGCTTTGATTCTTTCTTTGCACAATATTGCTCAATCTTGGGTTTTAGATCTAGGAGCTTCTTTCCATGCTACTCCACATAGGAATTATTTTTTCGATTATCTTCAATGGAATTTTAGGCATGTTTTTTTGGTGATGATGAGCCTTACAGTATAGTTGCAAAATATTCTTTTTAGGTTAAGATGAAGAATGGGAATATATGGCTATTGAAGGATGTCAAACATTTTCCTACTTTAAAACAAAATTTGTTATCAGTGGGCTAGTTGGGAAGTGATGGTTGTATTATGATATTTATAGTGGAATTTTGGAAGGTTACTAAGGGTGCTCTTGTGGTGGAAAAAGGTAAGAAGGTTGAAACCTTTTATTTAACCACTTATAGCACTAATTTTTGTAATCTTGTGGCTTCATAAGTAGATACAAAATTTTGGCACTATAGGCTTGGTCATATGAGTCATAAGGGCATGGAGATCATAAAAAGGTATTTTCCTAGATATATAGAAACAATTTTGGAGTTCTGTGAGGAATCCATATATGGGAAAAAAAAGTGAGTAAGATTTCTCAAGGTTGGACCTACAAAGAATGAGAGTAAGTTAGAGTTGGTGCATTCTAATGTGTGGGGCCTTACTCAGGTATCATCTCTTAGGGGTTCAAGTTATTATGTTACTTTTATTGATGATGCAAAAAGGAAAGTTTGGGTTTATTGTATTAGAAGAAAATATGATGTATTTGACACTTTTGTTAAATGAAAATCCTTAGTTGAGAATGAAACAGGTCTTAAGCTAAAATGTCTCAGGTTAGATAATGGAGGGGAGTATTGCAGCAAGAAATTTGATGATTATTGTTATAAGAATGGAATCCACAGGAAAAAGATTGTTTGAGGAACTCCACAGTAGAATGGGGTATCAGAAAAGTTGAACAAAACAATAATGAAATGTGCTTGGAGTATGAGGTTACATGCAGGACCGCCTCTTTCTTTTTAGGAAAAAGCGGTGAGCACAATTGTGTACTTGATAAATAGAGGACCCTCAATTTCCTTGGATGGAGGAATACCTAAGGAGGATTTGTATTGTAATAAAGTTCATTATTCATTTCTTAGATTCTTTGGATGTGAGGTGTTTTCCCATATAGACAAGGATGATAGAACCAAGCTAGAGGCTAAATCAGAAAAATGTACTTTCATTGGTTATGGTGGTGATGAATTATGATATAAATGTTGGAGTCTTAAGACAAGAAAATAATTTGATCTAGGGATGTCTTCTTCAATGAGAAATTCATGTATAAGCAGCACTTGCATGAAAATAGGGAAGAATCCATGAAATAATATGCAACGATGGAGGATCTTCCAGATGGGAAAGTGACACATGAATCAGTTCAGGAACCTCCTCAACATGAATCCCAAAGTCCTATATTGAGGAGTTCTTCTAGGGTAAGAAGAGAACCTGAAATTTTTTTACATCTCATTATTATTTATTACTCATTGATAGTGGAGAGCCAGAGATCTTTGATGAAGCAATGCAGGTAGATGCCAAGAAGAAGTGGGAGCAAGCCATGGATGAGGAGCATAAGGCTCTCATGGAGAACCAGACATGGGATTTTGTGAAGCTACCTGAAGGAAAAACAACATTACAGAACAAGTGGGTGTTCAAAGTGAAAGAGGAAGGAGGAGGAAAGAAAAGCTACAAAGCATGGTTGGTGGTCAAGGGGTTTGCACAGAAAAAAACGTATAAATTTTGATGATATTTTTTTGTCGTGTAGTAAAAATGACTTCTATTAGAACTTTTCTTGGAATATTTGTAGTAGAAGACTTGCACTTAGAGCATCTTGATTAAAAGACAACATTTCTCCATGGTGATTTGGAGGAGGATCTATATATGCAGTAACCAAAGGGCTATGAGGTCAAAGGTAAAGAGGAGATGGTGTGTAAACTTAAGAAGAGCTTATATGGCTTGAAACAAGATCCACATCAATGATAGAAGAAATTTGATATCTTCATGATGGAACAAGGTTATATTAAATGTCATTTTGACCATTGCATGTATACAAAGAAATTTGAGGATGGCAGTTATATTATCTTGTGTCTGTATGTGGATGACATGTTTGTTGCAGGTAAACACATGGAGGAAATAAAAGTACTCAAGAATAAGCTAAATGAAT
Source organism: Taxus chinensis (assembly GCA_019776745.2). Lineage (NCBI taxonomy): Eukaryota > Viridiplantae > Streptophyta > Pinopsida > Cupressales > Taxaceae > Taxus > Taxus chinensis. The sequence continues at coordinate 669,283,000 of CM034151.1, forward strand.
CCTTTTCTATGAAGTATTTAGGGGCAGCCAAACAAATCCTTTGTATGAGGATATCTTGGGATAAGAAGGAATGGAAGATGACTTTATCTCAGGAAGAGTACATTAAGAGGGTCTTGGAGAGGTTTATTATACATGATGTTAAACCAGTTGGGAATAATTTGGAAGACCATTTCAAGTTATCAAAGGAGTAGTGTCCCAAGACAGATCAGGAGAGAAACTAGATATCCATGGTACCTTACTCATCAGCAGTTGGTAGTTTGATGTATGTCATTTTGTGCACCGGTCCTGACATTGCCCATGCAGTGGGAGTGGTGAGTAGATTTATGAGTGATCCAGGTAGAGATCACTGACAGGTAGTAAATTAGATCCTTCGGTATTTGAGAGGGACCATGGGGACACTTTTTTGCTATAGTGGATCAGACACCACTTTGTGTGGTTATGTATATTTATATATGGCTAGAGATGTCGATAGTAGGAGGAACATGACAAGTTATCTTTACACTGTGGGTGGGACAACAGTGAGATGGATTTAATGACTACAAAAGTTGGTGGATTTTTCAACCACTAAGGCTGATTATATTGTTGCCATAGAGGAAAACAAATAAATGATTTGGTTACAGTAATTTCTTTAGGAATTGAGGCATAAGAAGGAGGAAGGAAATATGCATAGTGATAATCAGAGTGCTATACACCTAGCTAAGAACTCTTCTTTCCACTCTAGGATGAAGCATATACAGTTAAGGCACCATTTCATGATGACAACTTTAGATGAAGATAAATTGAAGCTGGAGAAGATTCATAGTAGTGAGAATCCTGCGGACGTGATGACCAAGGTGGTCAAAAGGGAAAAAATGAAGTTGTGTTAAGCTTTGGTTGGTCTTCACGGAAACTAGTGAATGGTTGAGAAGCTTGCTCAAAATAAAACTAGTCTCCAAGTGAGATATTTTTAGGTTGTGGAGCATGTTTTCATGTGTGAAAATGTTGAAGATTGTACACTAAGATTATCGTACACTTTCCATATCTATAATTTTTTTTGGCCTCAAAACAAAACCTGCCAAATATAATGGGAAACATTCTTTTCTCATATGGGTGGGATTTTTGACCCATAGGTTTATGGGATGGTTTTGGCCCATGGTTTGGGTACGCATAGTTTTGTAAAAATAATTAAGTAGTTGTCTACTTATGTGGTTTTGTGCATATGGTAGGCATTATGTAACATTCTAGATGTGTCAAAATTCAGGTGTGAATTTTGTAGAATTTTTTGAGCATAGCTCCAAACATATCTGGGTATTGTATTGAGAGAGTGGTGGCTTGTAATGAAATTTGATTAAGTTATTCTTGGTGGACATAGCCCAAATTCGGTGAACCACATCAAATACTATCTCTTTGTGTTGTGTTATTTTATTCTACACTTTTATTTGAGATTTGTAATATTTTCTGCATGTTAGTTTCTACGATTGTGATTCTATGAGGGATTGTTCCACATATTTTATCCCTTATTTCCTAACATCTATGAGTTCATATTGGGCTACCTTGATGACATAAAAATATTCTTAAAGTATATCGCGGATCATATGGCTCACCTGGAGAAAGTATTTGAGAGATGCAGAAAGTATGGGGTGTCTCTTAACCCCAAGAAGTGTGATTTTGTGGTGGCGCAGGCTAATTTCTTAGGACATGTGGTTTCAAAGGATGGTATCTCAATTGATTTTGAGTGCGTTTCAACCATCCTATTTCTTTACCTACTGGCGCATAAAAAGTCCCTACAGTCCTTCCTTGGCAAGATCAATTTTGTTAGGTGTTTTATCCCTAACTTTACAGAATTGGTTCGGCCCATCACCTTGATGCTCAAGAAGGAAATATCCTTCAAATGGATAGGAAAAGTAAGGGAAAATATTCAACAAGATCAAGAAATAAATTTCTTGTGAGAAAAAACTCATCAATACGGATTACTCAAAGGATTTCATCCTTTATGCTTATAGCGTTTGATGCGAGTGTTGTTGCTTTCCTAACACAAGAAAAAACACAAGGGCTAGAACAACCAGTGGCTTTCTACAATGAAACGCTAAAGGATTATGAACTAAAGTATAGTCACACAGAGAAGTAAGTCTTCGCCATCATGTGCACACTAAAAAAATTCAAGAGTATGCTCACCACCAATCATATCAAGGTTTTAGTATCTTACTCTTCTATCAGAGAATTCATCATGGGAGAAGAAATCAGTCAGAAAAGAGCATGATGGGTGAAAAAAATCATGGAGTATGATGTGACTATCAAGGCCAAAAAATTGGTAAGAGGTAGCACACTCTATAGGAAGATTGCTAAGGATGTATAGAGTGAACCTAGGGCTTCATTATATCTATATGAAGGTATTTTGCGCGTAGAACTTGAGAAGAACACAAATCTTGGTGTGCATGATTGGAAGAAGGACATGATCACATTCCTTTTCGAAGGTGCATACCCTCTTGGTTTAAACAAAGCAAAGAGAAGACATATGAGGCTACAATTTATCCCTTATTTTTTGATAGATGGACTTCTCTTCAAAAGGAATATTAATGGCATTTTGTTAAGATGTATCTAAGGCGGAAGGGATGAAAAAGTGTTAGAAGAATTTCACCATGGATTCTCTAGTGGACACTTCTCTTCAAAAATTACAGCAATGAAGATCATAATGGAAAGTATATTTTGTCCAAATCTGTTCGTAGATGTGCAAAGGTGGGTTACAAAATGTAAGGATTGCACTTTCTTTATAGGTAAGAAAAAAGGGGCAGCACTTCTCCTCCGACCAATCCAGGAAGATAAAAATTTTGCGCAAAGGGGGTCTTCACTTCATAGGCATGATCAATCCATCTTCAAGCATTGGAAACAAGTGGGTGTTGATAGATACAGACTATTTCACTAGATGGATAGAAGCTATCATGCTCAAGGAATCAATGGAGTTAGTCATCCTTAACTTTCTCAGAGGTATAATCACAAGGTTTGGTGTTCCTCAAACCATTATCTCTAATAATTCAAAAGCCTTCCTTTGGAAAAAATCACTAATTGGGCTCTAAAAATGGGCATTTATCAGAAAATATCTTCCAACTATTACCCCCAAGGAAAAGATCTGGAAGAGTCAACAAACAAGAACATGATCATAATTATGAAGCACACAATGAACATCAGCCAAAGACAATGGCATACAAAGGTCTCACACATGCTCTGGATAGATAGAATTATAGTCAAAAGGAAATAGGAACTTCACCTTAAAATATTATCTATGGTAAGGAGGATACCCTGCCTTTGACACTAGAATTGAATTCATTAGTGCTTTCCCAACAGTGGTAATTTGAAGGCATTGACTAGAGAGAAATCAGAATGACATAGCTAGTTGATTTTGAAGAACTAAGGAACTCTACCATGATCAAGCTAGAATAGCATCAACAAACAACAAATAAATGGTTCGACAGAAAGCCTAGGCCTCAAGCTTTCAAGGTTCGGGACTTGGTTTTAAAATGGGATACTGGAAGAGCTAAACGAGGGTGCCATTCAAAGTTTGATGAACTTTGGAGTGGCCCATACATCATCAGTTCCTGCAAGGAGGATAACTCTTTCACGTTAACTCATCTTGATGGAAATGCAGTAAAAATCCCAATAAATGGGATCTATCTCAAACCCTTCCATTAAGTTTTCTGCATCATTTTGTATATATTAGATTAGTTTCAATTCCTCCAAGTGCGTTGTGTGCACATTATCTATTTGTACATAGTTATTTCTTCTCATGTTCTTCTTAAACATGATCTTCTATTACTTCTAGGGTTCCGATATTATCTCAGCAGTTGTAAGATTCAGAATAAGAATCAAGAAATGATCTTTCAAGTGACTATAGGGGCAGTTTCATGATTGCATAAATAGACTCCATGCCCAATGGATGCTCCAGGCTATTGATCTTCTTCATCTAGTAAGTAGATGGCCCCGAAAGTCACCAAAAATGTTATCCAAATAACTCCCCTAGTTACTTGGGTAACTTATATACACATTTTGGCTCTGAGGTATTCATTGAAGGTTATGCGTGCTCAGGTTGAATTGGAAAAATTCCTTGGTCATATTTTTCCCTTAGCACCCCTTATTTTCCTCAAGCACCCTTGTGTGCTTTTTTTTATCCTTCCACTTTCATTTTTCTCTTTGTTCCAATTCCCCCTTGGGCCCACCTTCTGCATTTTCACTTTCTTCCTAAGAAGCTTCTTCACCTGGCGCACGTCTCACACTTCCTTCAATTAGCCAAGTTCTTGACCTTCTCACACATCATACCCATCACTTTGTAATAGTTACACATTGACCATACATCATTTGGTCACCATTTTGCCTCATTTACCCATCCGTGTTGCATGCACAACATTCTACACCTTCCTTTGTGCCCTTATATGCCAAGTCATCTTCTTACATGCTTAAGTGTGCCATGAATAGCCATTCAAAGTGTGAAAACATGGTGTTGAATAAATGACAAATATTTACACAGTTGGCCATCATCTCAGCCAATCCACGCGCGTCACTTATTTTGCATGCGCCGACAACTCTGACATCTTCTAAAAGCTGTATATTTTTCTGCAGAGCTCAGATTGGTGCACACTTGGACTTATCAGAGAGATGCTGACATTAGCTATAGTGCTAGACATTCAAATTCAAATTCTCAGCATATATGGTAGGTGAGAAATGGAAAACATCTCTCGTAGCATTGATGAGAATATATAATTGCTCCAACCACCCAATTCACATATCTCTAGGTGGATTTTTAGGCATTAAATTCTTCTTGTTGGTGGTTGTATTTCAAATTCAACTTTTCCCTCCTTCTCTTCTCTTTCTATAGATTCATTTATAAATGTAAGAGCCAATCTCATTTGTTATGTTGGACACTCTGGATCCTTATCCATTCTGCCAAGGACTTCATATTTTCTATTATTTGATTTGCATATCTCTAGGTTAGGCTCTTGCATATGGATAACAATCTCTTTCACCATTGTAACAGTTTTGTGCATTTTTGGAAGTAAAAAAAGTATCATTTTATGACTATTCTCTATCCTAACATGTTTACATTCCTTCCTCTTACCTTTCTTTTGTGTTGTGTGTTGGTTGTGTCATTTCAAGTCCCTTGTAGTTTCTTATTTGGTTTTGTTCCATGAGAATGATATGATAAATACGTGTTTAGCTATGCTACTCGTACCTAGCCTCCTTTCATTCATTTCCAGTCATTTTTTCTCAGAACAGATAGTGTTCATCCCTCTTTTCTAGTGATATCACCTTCTAGCGTAGGTTTCCTTTCATGTTATCCTTTTATCCTTGGTCCCTTGGTATTGTTAGCTTAGTTTCCTCTTCTACCACTAGGAGTAGCAGTAGCAGTAGAAATAGATACAAGAACTAGCCTTCTCTAGAGATCTGTCACAAGTGTGCAAGGTCCCAAAACTTGGGGATAGTTCCATTGTGGTCTCAAACACCTCAACCCTTCCAGGATATGAGATGAAGGTGCATGTTTGAATGACGAAAAAATACTTTGTCCATTCAATCCTGATTTTTTGTGCTCCCAGCTAGCTCCACACCGTTAGTGTTTCTTCTCTCCTACATTGTTCTCTGCCATGAATCAGAATTTTTTCTACTGCCCACCGTCATATCCATTTCACCTAATCAACATGTCATTGCACCAACCTCATCCATATCGATATCTCTTGTTTAATTCCCATGCATGCAAACTCGGGCCTATCCAATTCATGCTCCATCCAACTTGGGGTTACACCAGGTCACCTCCCACATCCTCTCACCCATATAATGCACACGAAAACCTCTCTTAATGACCTACCTCTATGTCACACACCTTGGCTCTGTGCATCCTACATTTAACTCTTTAGTTTGACAACTCAGCCTAATAAGATGAATTAGTAACCACCCCACGAACCTCAACTCACTACTCCTTCTCTCTGGTTCCAAGCTCACCCACTCAAGACACCTCTATTTCTCACCATGAGAAAATTTCCAAGCTCCCTCATAAGCTCATATAGTCTTTATTATAACTCCCTATTTCAACAACCAATCCCAACCTCACTGACATATCATCAATTCTTAGCCTGGAATCTCACTCAAGGTGAGCAAAGGCGCTGAGTCCTTCCTTTATTTGAGCCTCATTAGAATGTTCCTTTTTAACACAACGATGTAATATAACCATAAAAAAGAGCATTCATTCATGGAATTCAAGATGTAAACACTAAGTCCTAGCCTAAATGCATTGTAAACATGGATTAACATGATAAACTAAGGGAAAGTAGAATCAACCCATGAGCATCATCAAGAAAACCTGTAACACATACCTAAACAAAAAGTTAAAATACACATATCAAGATTCATTACCAAAGTGTTACAAAATTAATTCATTATATTCATAAGCCAAATTATGGTAGCCAATATTTCATCAAGAGAGTTCCATTCTTTTTATTTTAATATTTATACTAGCAGAGATTTCTTTACAGCACATAGCTCACCATTACATATCTCTTTTCACTCATACCCTCACTTCCTATCTCTCTATATTTCCTTATCTAGAAATACCCTCTATATCAAGCATCAGAAGGAACCTTTTCCTAACCATCCATCATCATTTATGAAATCCTATAGGAATATTCTTATGATTGCTCTACCACTACCTAGGAATATGCCAGATGTCACCATACATTTCCCTTAATTCGGTCTCTTTATCATGCATGATCCTTAACAACATCCAATCCTTATCCTCTCATGATAATCATAATGATGCCATGTAATATTCTTTTCTTCAATCATAAGTCTCCATAGCTTATCCACATCTCTATCTGGTCACTTTTTCCATTCACTCCCTATGCTCATATTTTTCCTCTTGTCCAAAACTCACTAAGTCCTAACTCCATCCTACCCCGACATGATCCTTCGCGCCTCTCCAAGAACTACTTCTGTGCGTGCCTTCACACGCTATTTCTGTGCACCAAACATTTTCTCTCCTTAGATTCTTAGTTACTTTTTAGGGGCCCAACATCACCCCACACTAAACTGGTTTATGTCTCAGCAAACCTTTGCACTTTCTGAACAAAAAAATATTTCAACCAAAATACTACTGAAAAGAATAATGAATAGACATTGAGAGAGAAAATGAATAAAGAATTTGAGGAATGGGGGGGTGTTATGTGACTAGTTGGAGGAGTTTGGGGAACTCCGCATCTATCTTGTCCTTCAATTTTTCCCATGCCTTCAATACTAAGAAGGCCTTACCTAACACTTAACCAAAGACATTTGGTACCTGGTGTGGGTTAATTTCTTCAAGTTTTCCCATCAATGAGTTAATTTCCACTCCTAGATCCATGAAGACGCCCTTGAACTCATCCACCTATTCAATGATAAAGTCTTAGAGTTTGCTGATTCCAAAATCCATATTTTCATGCTTTGTCTTAATATTCTCCTTCTGGGCCATGGTATTAATGACCAACTATGTGCATTCTACCTTATTGCTGGGGATTGTCTCTTGTAACACTTTGAGGGATTCCTCTTTCTCTATCACCCGTGCATCGATGATTTGCTGGCATTTTCTATAGCTATTAAAGCCCATATCCACTAGTATATTCACCTCCTTAAGTTGGGAGATAAAATATTCAAACTCTGTGATTTGAGATTCAATTTTGACCTTGTTTTCTTCTTTATCCTTTGCGAGCTCTATAGCTCTGGGGCCCATTCCATTCTTGATATTAACGAGTAACATCCCCATGTGTTCCTCAAGGTACTCCATCTCATCCCCATAATCAGTCCTGTCCTAGATTACCAATGCAGTACATTTCCTAGAATGTTGTGCACGAGGGTGCCAACTCGGTCATACGCCTCCTTTGTCCATGCTTGCTCTCCCCTTTACCCCTAGCATAACCTATCTATTTCCTTCTCCTTTCGCTTTATTTATGTGATCAAGGTCTAAACAGTTTCCCTTATATCCAGACTATGTCTGATTACCTCTGAAAAAATCTTCTGCAATGCATTACACGCCTCCTCGTCTGTTAGGTGGTCGGTATCCACCACTTTGTATGTATCTCCTCCCTTTTTCTTCAAGTGAACGGTCTCGATCACATGATCGTTGACCTTGAAATTAGGTTCCTTGGCATGGTAGTGTAGGCTCCATCTAAATATCTTCCTAGTCCTGGGTGTAGACACCTGTAGTTTGATCAAATCACTATTATTCCTAATATTGCACTAACTACCCCCTCCTTGAAAATTGATGACACCTCGTTAATTAGGCTCCTCTAACTCACCGTTTATTACATTATTTTGGTCGTATTTCTTCTTTAAACCAATTAATGGGGTTAATATAGTCCCTTATTAGCTAAACCATCTTCTCATCCTCTTCTATACCACTTTTACTAATTTCCTAGACCTCTCAAAACCCTAATTCCTCTCTAACCAAGATTAACTAGCGTAGACCTAGGTTATCTAGTCCTAACCATGATTAACCTCTTCTAAACCTAGTAGAATCTTACTTTGACTCCCTAATTAACTTTTTGACTCCTTTTTAGTCCCACATGCACCAAAAGTCTCCCATTTCTAAAATTGAAAAGCTATAAATAGGAGTATATCACCCCTCTCATTTCTAAGAACTCTCCTTCTTCCTAACATAAACTATAGAATTTTTCTTAGGGTTTAGAGCTTATTTAATTTCTTTTATTGAGCTATTGATTTTTCCATTGTAGTACACACCAAGCATTGAGTAAATGGGAAGAACCATTAGCCTTGAATCCATTAATAGTTAACTCATGATCACAAAATGATTGCTTAGAATTTACCTAGGTTCATTTTTAAAGCTTTCAAGAGTAGAGGATTACTAAATAGTCTATATTTTCTTGTTTCTTTCAATATTAATCTATGCAAAGTGATGAATCCTTGTTTATCTCTTATCTGATGGTCCATTGACTAGTTTGTTAAAATCCTTTGGGGTTTATTTAGAGATTCTCACCCCATGTCCATGGCTTTTACAAATTTTCATTGAACACATTTGGCATGCTCGGTAGGACACTTGGTGTATCCTCTATTAATGGAGTCATTTTAAAGATTTTATTTTAGTTTCTAACATTTTACATGTTTTGTAGGGTTAAATATTTTGCCTTGGTATTTTTAGCTAGGTTTTATGTAGTTAACCTTCATTTTCATGCTTCTTTGGTAATTTTATGTTAGAAATTTAATTTAATGGCTAAATTCTAAATTTTTTATACTTTTAGAATTTCATTTTCTGTGTTTTTTGGTGGTTTTTTAGGCAGGAATGCATACACCTTTCTGCCAACGCAAGCACCTGCTAACTATCATTTTTTAGTAGCGATGCGTAGGCACCCAAATCCATGTGAAGGTACCCAATAATAGGTGCACACACCCAAATCGTGGTGCACATACCCTTTTTCTAGTTTAGACACCCTATAACCTGTCATTTTCACTAGGTGCGCAGGCACCAGAATCCATGCGTAAGCACTCTGTGTGTTCTCGTCCCTTTGTCAAAAATTTTACCAGGTGTGCACATTCCCAGACCATGATGTATGAACCCTTTTTCTAGCATAAGAACTCCTCTTCCAGTGCACATGCACTGTCACAAATTTTACCAAATTTTTTCTTTGCTAGCGCAAGCACCTATTCTCTAGCACAAGCACACTTATTGTAGCGCAGACATCTCTCGGGTAGTGTAATCACTCTGCAGACCCACTAAGTTTACACATAGGAGTGCAAGAACCATAACCCATGTGAAAATTCCAAAATTAGTGCACATACACGTTGAAGGCTATGCATGTGTCTTTGTTTGATCCAGATTTGTTCATATAATTTTTAGTGCTCCTAGTTTGGGTCATGTCTTTTGACCCATTTTCAGATTTCAAATAGGCGTCGGAAAGAGAACGAAATTTTTTTTTTTAGGAAATTTAAAAAATTAATATAGTTTTGGTATCATTAATTATATCATAAAAATCCCAAAGTTCCCAAGAGACCTCCAAAAATGCAAAATACTAAAAACCATTGAAAAATTGCTAAAATTAGATTTCTAGATTTTCTTATTTTTTCTTGGCTTTCTAACTTGTTTGCGGGTTCTAAAAAGTGATTGCATGTTTCCTTTTGGTTTTATATGACTAAATTAGTTTAAGTGTTTCATTCTCTTAGTTAAAAGGGAATTTTTGAAGTGTGTATGAGCTTCCCTCACACCTTCTAGGTAATATTGGGAATCAAAAACACTTCTAAAACCTCCTTATCACTTTAAAAAACACTTGCTTTACATTTAAATAATTGGATTGATATTTCAAAGTTGGATAAAAAAAATTCTACCTGTTGAAGTATTTTTCACAATGGCTTATTTTAGTAGAGTTTCACATTGTGTATGCTCTTCCTTCGTGCCTTTTTCGTGACCTTAGGAATAAAAAAAAGTGCAAACTCTCTTTCTTATTTGATGTAAAATTACTAACTCCTTGCGTGTAGGGCCTAATGCTTGTAAAATAAAGGAGAAGATGAGACAAAAAACACCTTCTATTAACGTGTTTTCATACAGGTTTCCTAATGATGTGCTACTTAAAACTACATTATGTTAAGAAAGATAAAAAACAAGCCATTTCACTTCATAATGTATTATAGGCTTTTGAAAAGGGTATGTCCATATCCACTCAACTGAAACATAACCCCTTTGTCATAACTCCTTAAGATATAACAATGGGGTTGGTTACAGGAACCCTAAAGTAATCCACCGCTGAGTAACCTCGTGGATGAAACATGAAGTTCTTTGCTTACCCACTTGACTAGATTTTACACTATAAGCTAGAGTCAAAGGTGTCCGTATCGTGACCCTAGTGAGAATACACATGAATGCACTAGGTAGTCATCATATTTGAAGGGGGTAAAGTAAATTTTAGATACTCCCAAATTATTCATTTTGACTATTTGGGTAAATCAAGCTTGCATTTAGAAAACTTGTGACACCTAGTTGAGATATCTTATTAGGGAAACCATTCTCTCTTGGAGCCCACTTTGCTAGTCCATTTTTGCGTCAAGCCATCACGAAGTGATGAATCACTTAGATTTTGAACCTTGTTTCTTGAACAAGGAAAAGATCCCATGTAAGTTATAACTAAGTGTCTTTCATCACGGAATTAAACAACGTCTCACTTAGCTTGGTTTCATTCTCACCGTCAGATGAGGTGAAAATCTGCCTAAGTGGCACTTCTTCTTTTTTTTAAATATTTTTGATCTACACCCTTACATTCTCACTGCCCATTTTTTGGGGTGAGAAGGAAGCATACCTTGCACATTTTATCAAAGATAGTACTAGCCACATTTTTTTCTATTTATGCCCATCCATGTTTGTATCTGGATTGTTAAACATCTAAAGTGCACAAGTATGCTTTCATGTCTTTGATAATTCTTTGATCTTGATTTCAAGATCATCTTCACTATTGTGATTTCAGTTCATAATTTACCTCTTCTTAAGTTGATAGTTTTTCTTGCATTTTAGGTGCCCAATTTTGGTACTTACATCGTGTTTTGAATTTCTTGAGAACTAGATATAAGTCCCTTTATTTCACAGTTACGCTGCTCGCATAACTCAAAACTTCTTTCTATACTCATACTTAGTTTAAGTTCCAACGTCATCTAAGTCCTTTTGAGAGTGTTGATATTGCCTTATATCTACCGAAATAATTTCATTTTGATTCTAACAGTTTGCTTGCTTGGTTAATGAATTAGGATAGTGTTATTATGCTATACATATTCATGACTTCCATTTTTCAGAAAACTTAGATTTCATTGGTATTTAGAATAGTTTTAGTATACCTTGTCGAGATATTGCATCAGTACCACTTTAATATTTATGACTTCTTAGACTTCTAACTTGACCTACATATTGATACAATATTGTCCCTATCTCTACATTGGACCCTTCACCGGAATCATAGTTAGGGTATTTCTTGGAAAAATGATATTTTGAGAGACCATTTCATTTAATTTTTCATGTGAGTGTTATTTGAATGATAAAAACAACTGTATGATATTACATCTAGAACACACTAGGTTATTTCAGAATCACATTGAACAACTTACACAAACATATGCCTAGGTTTCATGCAAACTTTGAAGACATTTAGAAAAAACATAGCATCACTTTGACTAGTGATGCCTAGAATCATGAAGATGGCATCCAAACCAAACAAGCATGAGTTAGGAGAAAATGCTTTTGAATCATTCCCATTTAGGGGAAACAATTTAACACCTCTCTTTTCGCAGGTTAAAGACAATGAGCCATTGATTTATCATAGAAGAGAAGAATCTAATTCTTCTGAAGAACAACATCAATTAGACCTAGTTCGATTTGATGAGATCCTTTATTATAACCAAGATCAAGTACTTGTAATATTCTTAGAATTAAGCGCTAATATTCCACAGGAATGCGAAGAGGAAAAAAATTTCATTAATCATAAAATAGAAGAAACAATTTCCCTCTTAGATATGGATAACCCCTTCAACGTAGGGTACACTTTTACTTGTGGGAAACATCATAATAGCACTGAAGGATACCCATTAAAGCCACTTGGTGATTGAGGATGACCTTATTACAAGGATTCATGTAAAGTGAATATCGAGCGCAAGGCATCACCACCTACCAAGTTTGATGAGGAAGAGGATCCTTTAGTTGAGGAAGAGATCCTTAACAAAAAAATCCTAAAATAGAGCCAAAAATTAACAAACTTAGGCTCTTCAAGTAGGAATGTATACAAAGACAAAATCAAAACAAAATCTAGTGAGTTCCACTTTGATCCTCATAATGATAGAACTTTTAAAATGGCTAAGGCACAAAGACCAATGTTACATACTAAAGAACAACTCATTGAATGAGAATTACAATCAATGAAATATATTCTTACTACGCTACAAAAGGGAAACGTAGTAAATAGTAGGAAATATTTGTATGAAGAAATATTCCCTTACCCCTTTGATAAGGACATGTTATGACAACACTTCCCAAAACATTTTACCGTTCCTAAATTCAATAAATATCAAAGTAAAGGTGATCCTTGTGATCACATCAAATAATTTTATATGTCTTTCCAAGAGGTTGCATACAACAATAACTTCTTAATATGAATCTTCCCTCACAGCCTAGGGGGACTGGGATTGGAATGGTTCTTTAGCATACCCAAGGACTCCATTACAACGTGGCCCACATTAGTAGAAAACTTTGTACGAAATTATTGCTACAACATGGAAAATTATATCACAATGAATGAAATTTTCAATGCAAAGCAAAATCCCAATGATACCTTTGCAATATTTTTACAATGATGGAGAGGGTTGGTAAGTCATTTCCCTTGTTCCTTTCCATAAAAATATCCAGTAAGCATATTAGTGCCTAACTTGAACCTAGAGATAGCCTTCCATTTACAAATGCACTATGAATCTAAATTTGAAGAATTTATAGAAAAGGGCAGTCAAATCAAAAATGCCCTCATCACAAAGAAAACATTTAAACCAGGTTTCAAAGACAAACATGAAAGAAAATCCTTATATAAACCGAAGATATTTAACAAAAAAACATGTCGTTGGCAATGGCATTACAAACTCCAAAAGAGTTCAAACCCTGCAGACTGGTCCAATTTTAATGCTCTCACAAGAACCTCATCTTAAGGCACCCCTTGAACATGCATTCACATCATTAAAAAAATCTCTATATGCCATATTAAAATAGTTAGATAACTCAAACATGGTGGGATACCCAACCATGAAGGTACCATACCTAGAAAATACTCCAAAACCTGGTTGGTTCAAAGAACTAGAGTACTGTGACTTCCAACGTGTTAAAGGGAATAAGAAAGAGAGGTTCTTGAGACTACATCATTACATACAAGACCTCATTGAAGATGGAAAAATCACCATAGATTATCCCCTTGACTCAGGAAAAGGGCTAAATGAGAAAATGGGTATCTTTAAAGATCCCTTTCCTAACCATGTAGATAAATAGAAACGAAATCTAGATCACAGAAAAAATTCCAATGACTATAGGACTGTTGCCTATGTTTACCCCATCAATGATATCCCCTTTGATTCCCTCATAGGATGTATCCATTTTTCTAATGAATATGTCAATAATATAAGGATCTTAGAAACTATTTGTTGAGTAGGGATGTGATGTGCTCGTTTGATCATACTAGATCCCCTACCTATCCCTCAAGAAGGTCAGTACAATTTAATAAAATAGTTAGAGAAGATGCTTGCTAGCATATCAATCTTAGATCTCCTCAAAATATCAAATGCACAAATTTTTTTTTTGTATAAAACACTGCAGAGTTAAGGAGTCTCCACCAATGTAGATCTCGTGCACCTCGAAGACATGATTACACACCTTGAATCCAATGATCATATCACTTTTGATCACACTAAAATCCTGCGTAACGAACTAGAACACAACTTACCATTATATCTATAAGTAGTTTTTACCCATCACAAGATCAAGAGAGTACTTTTAAATGGTGGATCTAGTATAAACATTTGTACTTTGAAGTTGGTTAAGAAGCTAGGCCACTCAAAAATGGATCTAGTTGCCAAAACTATTACAATCACAACCTATGATATTGAGGAGTGAAAGTCAACAAGTACTATTGTAGTTCTGATGGAAGTAGGGCTGAATTTTCATGATACAACATTCCATGTCCTTGACTTCAACTTCCCATACAACATGCTCTTAGATGCCTATGGATCCATGCCATGCAGGCCATTCCTTCAACTTTCCATTAGTGTATCAATATGTGCCATGAAGGACATATAGTCACAATTAAGGGTGATCCAGAACTATTCACACATCTTAGAGCCTTGCACAACTTTTCTCGTGGAGCTTATGAATGCCCTTCTATATATATTATTGTTCCTTTACAAACTAAGGCTATTAAGGAACATGATGATCCAGATTCACTCACTCCTTGTAATCAAGACTTTCCTTCATTGGTCAACCCTTTTGCATCATGGGAAGTAACATTGAAAAAATATAGCCCAGGTGAGCCATTCACTGTTGAACAAGATTTATTAATATCATATTTATAATTGTCACCCAGGACACATGGAAAACCATATTTTCAGTTCAAAATCACTCGGGATCAATTCCCTAAACCATTAGAAAATTTCATTCCTAGTGGTTTCTTATTTGAGGAAAAGATGTTAGAAGATCCCAATAGCAGAGTACTTGAAGGTATCATGGCTTCATGTCATTAGGCCCTGATATATGTCAAAGGCCATCGTATGATGTACATCATGGGTTAGAATGGGTTTGGATGTGGAATCAATGCACAAGGGAGATCATAACTCATTCCTATCCCTCGCTTAAAATCAGAAAAGCATGGTATTGGAATAAGACCACATGATGATCCACCCTTTGAGATTGATTCCACCTCTTCTGAACATGAGGACGACTCTTCTCATTCCGAACATGAGGATACGAGGATCTTGCCTCCACTAACTTATTCCCTGATTCATCTATCCTTACCTTATCTAGATCCAATCCTCACAAAAATTACCAAGTAACCCTTGTATATCTTGAGCTTGTACATTGGGATCAAAAATTTCACATGTCAATTGAATTCTTTGAGAATGATGAGGCATTTGTAGAATTCATGGGTCTCAAGGATTCTATTCCAACTGGGGATCACAAGAAAGGATTTGTAATTCAACTAGACACATGTGCATACTTTGGAGAAGAAACATAAATGTGTGGAAGCTTGAGTAAGAAGCTCAGGAACAAGAGTAAAGATGCTTCATAGAAACATTTTTCAAGGAATAAACACAAGTCTCATAATGGAAAACATTTTGAAGCACTTGTAGATAAAAAAAATGAAAAACATATGGAAAAAATGTTAGATCCGTTCAAGGATGATGATGAGCTACCTAAGGAGGTTGACCATACTCTTCCCCTTGATCCTAGTCATATGAGGGATACTTCTAAGATTCTTGTGGAAGAAACCATCAATGTCAAAATTTTCTCGAGAGAGGAACCTAAAATGATAAATTTGGGAGCTTCAATCTTAGCTCAAGACAAGAAGGTATTTGTATAACTATTAGGAGAATATGGAGATATATTTGCATGGTCATACTTTGATATGCATGGTTTTTACCTACACTTGGTCGTGCACAACCCCGTTGTGCACCTAGATGCCAAACCATTCAATCAGAAGTTGAGAAAGATGCACCCTAAAATTACACTCCTTGTCAAGGAGGAAGTGGAAAGGTTATTAGTTACTGATTTCATTAAGCCCATCGAATATTTAGATTGGATATCTAACATATTCCTTGTTTAGAATAAACATGTTGGAATAAGGATCTGCACTGATTTCCGCAACATACATAAAGCATGTCCCAAGGATGACTTACCCTTTCCTAACATTGATATGATCATTGATTCCAGTGCTGGTTATGAAATGGTGTCCTTAATGGATGGCTTTTTAGGTTATCACCAAATTAGGATTGCAGAGGAGGATCATCATAAAACAAATTTCATCACCCCTTAGGGGAAATTTTGTTATAAGGTCATGGATTTTGGAATTAAGAATGCCAAGGCCACCTATCAATGTGTAATGATTGTCATATTTAATGACATGATGAATGACATCATGGAGGATTACATTGATGATATCTTAGCTAAATCCAAAAGTAGAGGAGAGCACTCGAGAGTGTTGAGATGTATTTTTCAGCATCTTCGGAATTACAAAGTGCACTTGAATCCCAGGAAGTGTGTCTTTGGCATTTTGTCAAGAAAAAATGTAGGTTTCATTTTTTCACAAAGAGGCATAGAAGTAGATACTGCCAAGGTTATAACTATCACAGAAATTCCTCCACCTACGACTCACAAACAACTAAGAAGTTTACAAGGAAACATTCAGGCAATCTATCATTTTATTTCACATCTTGCGAATAAATTTCATCCATTTACACATCTACTAAAGAAGGATGTTGCATTCAACTGGGGACCAGACTGTCAAATGGAATTCACACTACTTAAATAATACGTTGTCAACCCACCTCTACTCATGCCTCCTACCTCATGCGAACCTCTCTTCTTGTATATCTGAGCTACCTAGTTTTTTATTGGTGCACTGATTGCCCAATATGTCTTAGACCATATAAAAATGGAATTTTATTATCTTAGTCTCACCTTGATTACTTATGAGCTGAATTACCCACATATTAAAAAGGTCTACTTAGCAGTTATCTTCACCTTTCAGAAAATTTTCCATTATCTCCTTAACAACAAAACCAAGCTAATATCTAAATTTGACTCTCTCAAATACCTTTTATCCAAATCCACCCTTACAGGATGAATGGCTAATTGGATCATTCTCCTAAGTGAATTTTATATTGAGTTTGTAAACTAGATGTCATTGAAAGGACAGGTATTGGCTGATCAGTTGGAAGAAGATCCTTTACTAGGAATGGAACCTTTGTGTCTGGAACTGCTAGATGCATCCATGATGTATGTTGAATAATTTATAAAATGGAAATTCCATTTTGATGGATCATTCACCTTCCATAGATAAAAGGAATGATAACCAGATTGTACCAAACCAAGAACACAGATGCTAATTAAACACCACAATCAATAAGATGAAAGAAATTCACCAGAATAACTTTACATAAAAACTTTGCAAACAAATGAAAAGAAATATCATATATTATTATGGAAATCAATGAAATAAAATGAGAATGGGCCTTGCTTGTATAGGAAAGGAATAAAAATCTAAGAACCAGTCAAGGTCGTAGATCAAGCCATAAATCATGGAAAGAACTAGTCATCAAGGAAATATTCAAGACCATAGATTTATGAGAGAACTAGACATCAAGGATCTATTCAATACCATAGATCAATGAAATAACTATACCTAACAACTAGATAATATCCCCCTAATATCTAAATAAATACAAAGAAATATCCACACACATAAGTGGGTGAGGATAAATACAATAAAGGTAAATAAAGTACCTAGGTGAACATGAGCTAAGGTAAATACCTATTCTAACATCCCCCTCAAGTGAAGTTAGGGGACAAAATAGAGGTGGCATGTCCATAGTACGAGTCCCAGAAACTAGGCCTAATGAGGTACTCATGTACTATATATCCATGAAGAAATATCAAACCAAAAGAAGGAAAGAATATTTCTAGAAGGAAAGAGAAAGAAGAAGGAGGAGGAAGATGTTCTCACGAACACCCCCCAAGAACAACTTCCGAAACCCCAAGCATTCCACACAACTCAAGGTATCTAGGTGATGTAAAAGGCTTCATAAATATGTCCTCAACCTACTACTGAGTTGGAATGTACTCCAAATAAATAACTCCATCTTGAATGTGCTGACGAATGAAGTGGATGTGTATCTCAATATGCTTAATCTGTTGGTGTTTAACTGGGTTGTGAGAAATGTGAATTGCAATTTGGTTGTCACACCAAAGTATTTTCGGTGAATCCTGTGGGAATCCAAACTTTGTGAATAAATTTCAAAGCCAAAGAATATGTTGAATCACTATAATTTCTGCCTTGTACTCTACCTTTGAAGATGAAAGTGCAATAGCCTATTCCTTTTTACACACCCAAGAAACTAGAGAAGAACCAAGAAACCAAGACAAAAAAGATATCCAGAAGTGGAACGTCTGTCATCAATAGAACCTACCCAATATAAATCTTTATACCCAACCAACTAAGTATAACCCCCAGTGTAGTGTAGGCCAAAGTGTGAAGTGCCCTGTAAATAGCACAAAATCCTTTTAGCATCCTGTCAGTGACTACTATGAGGAGAATGTGAAAACTGAGATATGCAAATAAAATATCAGGGCGAGTATGGGTCAAGTACATGAAAATCCCAGCCAACTTCCTATACAATGTAGGATCACAAAGTCATGTGATACATGTGAAAGTAAGAGTAACCCCAGATTGAAAAGGAGATGGACTTGGCTTGCAATAATCCATATCAAAGCACCGAAGAAGATCATGGGTGTATTTTTTCTAACTCAAATTAATCCCTGAATCTATCTGAGAAATGTATAAAGTAAGGAAATAATGTAATAATGCAAGATCTGTCATGTCAAACTATGTAGAAAGATCCCTATGAATACTCTGAATGTGGGAAGAAGAGCTGCCAGTAAGTAATAGATCATCAACATACAAGAAAAGTATCACAATATCCTCACCAACATGTTAGAGATACACTATATGATCATAGTGGAAACAAAAAAAACCAGTAGATATAAGAAAAGAATCCATCTTCTCAGACCAAGCCTGAGGGACTTGTTTGAGACTGTAGAGCGACCATCAGAGCCTAAAAACAAGAGAAGAATCCTGAATAAATACAGTCGGTTGTTCCATGTATATTTCCCCTTGTAGATCTCCATGTAAGAAGACACTCTTCACATCCATCTGGTATACGGGCCACCCCTGTGATGTAGAAATAGCAAGTACAAGGCATACATAATCCATATTGGTAATGGGTAAAAAAATCTCAAAGTAATCCATACCTTCAACTTGTGAAAAAACATTTACAACAAGACAAGCTTTATACTTTTTAATGGACCCATCAACTACATATTTGGTTGGGTATACCCACTTTAACCTAACCATATTTCTTCCTTTAGGAAGAGATACCAAATCCCAAGTATGATTCATCATCAAAGAAGAATACTTAGTTACCATCACATCATCCCACTCCTGTATCCCATGAGCCTTTGAAAAATATTGTGGATCCTCATAACCTTCCTGACATAAAATTCTAGAACCTGTAGAGAAATGTGCATGATGATGCCTAGTGGGTGGAAGATCCTCTATGAAAGGTGTTGCCTCAGAAACTATAGTACGATCCCACTTATGCATAGTGACAACATCAGTGGGAATAGGATCCTCAATGACATCTATAACCTCCTCATCAACCTCCTCAAAGAAAGGATCATCAAGATGAGATGAATAAGAAGAAGAAGGCATAGGAGAAGATGAAGAAACATGAGGAGTGAAGCACTCATCAAACTAAACATGTGTTTGAAAAATAATGTCATGAGTATCAGGATCTAAAAGTTGATAAGCTCTCATGTCCTCACAATATCCTACAAAGAGAAAGGGTTTTCTCTTCTTATCCCAATATTTCCTTTTCTTCTTTGGCACAAAGGCCCAAACATGGCTCCCAAAGACTAAAAAAAAGAGACATCTAGCTTAGTTTTGGACCAAGATTCCTATGGAGTCAAAGTCTCAAGTACTCTATGTGGTGTACAATTCTAAATGTAGTTAGCACAATTAACTGCTTCTGCCTAGTAGATAGGAGGTAAATCTCTAGAATGCATCATACAGTTAGTCATTTCCTTCAAAGTTCTATTCTTTCTTTCTACTAAGCCATTTTTTTTGTGGAGTATGAGGAAAAAAATGTTGGTGAATAATGCCTTGAGTTACCAAAAAGTTAGAAAAAATCATTGCTGAAGTACTCCCGCCATTATCAATACGAAGGTTATTTATGCAACTAGAAGATTGTTTCTCAACCAAAGCTTCGAAGAATTTGAAGTGTTAAAAAACATCACCTTTGTACTTGAAAAAATAAATCCAAGTACGTCTTGAGAAATTATCAATGAACGTAAGTGCATAGTTATCTCTATTGAAAGAGGGGGTAGGAAAAACCATGAAGTCACTATGCACAAGCTCACTTGGTGAAGAAACTCTCTTGGACAAATTCTTAGGAAATGGATCTTGGTGTTGTTTCCCTAAGGCACAGCCAGAGAAAACTCCCTCAAGACTATAAACTATAGGAAGACCATCTACCATACCATGAGTGCTTAACTCCTTCAAATATCTATAATTAAGATATCCAAATCTTTCATGCCAAAGATTACTCTGAATCTGCATGAGAAACCAGTTCTGTCCCTATAGAGGAAGTTTCATCAAAACCCTTAAAGTGATATAGTCTCATCACTCCCAGAGGTGAGGTTATTCCAAGATAATTCCGTTTGGGATTCCCTTGCACTAATAACATTGCAAAGTATGAGGCACTAATTGTAGGCCTCAAGCTGGATATCACTTGGAATATCAGACAACTACGGGTCATTGGGGACTCCCAATCCATTATTAAGCAAGTTAATGATGAGTATAAGGTTAAAGATGAGAAAATTGTTTCATACATGAAATTGGTTGAAACCTTAAAGGATTATTTTACACAGGTTCTCTTTGAGGAAAAACTGAGGTCACATAATAGATCAGTAATTGTTATGGCTATGACTGGGTATCTCTTGCGCATTCCACCTTAGAAGAGAAAAATTCCTTTCTTTATAGAGCATTTACAAATACCCGCATACAACATCTCAGAATCTTATTTGGCATGTGATATTATTGGTCCATCCTCCCCTTTGTATGACCCTATATTTAGATACCTACAAGATGACACATTTCCCCAAGACATTACCCATTTTGAGAAGAAACCCCTTATCCACCATATATCCTAGTATATCCTCCAAGGAGGCACCCTTAACCATCATGGCTAAGACAATATTCTTCTTCGATGTGTGGATGTTACTGACTCAATCCACATTATTAAGGAAGTACATGGTGGTATTTGTAGAGCACACACTAGTCGTATGGTCTTGGATAAGAATCTCTTAAGGGGAGGTTTATTATTGGCCCACCATGGAATTAAACTATTGTAATTTTGTTAAGAAATGTGAGCTATTCCAAAACATTGGGAACTTGATACATGCGCCAACACAGGTTTTACAGCCTATCGTGACACCTTGGGCATTTTCTAAATGGGGCATGTATCTCATAGGGAAGCTCCATCCTTTTTCTTCAGATGGCCATAACCACATTATCACCACCACTGAGTATTTTACTAAATGGGTAGAGGTCATGCCTCTTACTTATGTCACTAGTGTGCAAATTTCCAAACTCATTATGAATCACCTCATCTTTCGTTATGGTATCCCTTCTACCATTGTCACTAATAATGGTAAATCCTTCAAGAATAAAATTGTTAATACATTGTGTCAATGCTATCATATTCAACTCAAGTGGTCTACCCCCTATTTCCCCCAAGGTAATGGGAAATCCGAAGCCACCAATAAAACCCTTGTACGAATCATGGAGAAATGGTAAGTAAGATTGGCTGTATTTGGCACTTACATATACATCTCGCCCTCTTGGCCGATCGAACCTCCATCTGCACTCCTACTGGTAAGACCCTATATTCCTTAGTTTATGGCACTGAAGCCATCATACCCTTAGAAGTGGAACATCTGTCCTTGAGAATATATCTCTAGGATTATCTTGATAAGGATGAATACTATAGAGTAGCTCAGCTAGTAGAGTTAGAGCTATTGGATGAAAAGCGTATAAGAGCACTTAATCACCTCAATGTCTATCAGAACAAAGTATCAAGAGGATATACCAAATGGATCATTCATCATGAATTTGATGTAGGTGATCTAGTGGTGAAATAAAATCAGAAGAACACTGTCAAAGAAAAATAAAAGAATGGTAAGTTTTAGGCCGCTAGCTAGGGCCTTATGTGGTGGTTGCTAAATATGGGCTAGGAGCTTATAAACTAGCATATTCAGGTGGTGAAGAACTTCCAGAACCTATGAACGTCATGCATCTCAAGTTATTCTATGCTTAAGTATGGCATGAATATTAGGTAAGAAATAAAAAGTAGAAAAAAACTAAAAAACCAAAAAAATATGAAAAATTTGAGAAAATAGTAAAAGAAAAAAGCAAGTCATCCACGTGTGAAAACCATGCAATTGTGGAGCAGTGGGCATTTCTTTGGCTGAAAACTGGTTTTCGGTGCTTAAAGAGGATTCTTCGGTCACAACCCATTCTTGCATCCACACGAGTAACCCTCACAACTATCTAGAAATAACTTCCTTTGCTAGTTCTAGGAACCCTGCCAAATCTAACTTCCAAATTTGTGACCTGGCTTATTTTCTCTTGTATCTGCATGAAGGATGTGCCTTTGGATATTTTCATCTAACATTGGGGCACCTTCATGTTCCATTTCCTTGTACATATGCAAGTGGAATTCTTCCCTTTGTAAATTTCCACATCATGCTTTCGGCATCCATGCTTCTTTGACCTTATACATTTCTTTTAGAACACAACCTTAGAAAATACAAAAACATCTAGAAAAAGGATACATAAAATATTAACATTAAAAAAATCCACCTTCTAGGGATGATGCTACAAAATCATTATAACATTGTCTTAGGGAAACCCCAAAAACAACGTAAACAGTAGCCTGGAAAAATTATCTTTCAAGGTAACCCAAATATAGTAGAAAATATATCAATGTTGTCCCGCAGAAACAAGATACTGATTTAATTACTTTTAGTTATCGGTTTGTATAGTTTTGATTGAAAGTTCCTTTTCTTGTTGTGTGATGGTTCATTTTCTTACCATAGATTGAATCTTGTTTGTTTTAATTATGTGTTGCATTAGGTTCATTCGTAGCTTGAGTT
Source organism: Taxus chinensis (assembly GCA_019776745.2). NCBI lineage: Eukaryota > Viridiplantae > Streptophyta > Pinopsida > Cupressales > Taxaceae > Taxus > Taxus chinensis. The sequence continues at coordinate 669,306,494 of CM034151.1, forward strand.
CACTTGTAAAAAAATGTTGTCTTTTTTTATCATATGTTGTGTATCTGTTAGGGTTCATTTTGCTTAGATTGAATGTCAATTTAATCTACTGTTAAGATTTGCATGAGTTCATTATTAGTTACATATTGTTGTGTTGTTTTGTCTATATATGTTTGTTTATTTTTTATTAACATCTGTCATTATCACATCTACCATATATCATTCATCACATATCGTATCATCAATGGGGGAAAGAGGGGTTTCTCATGATCACAAATCTATCCCTCCCCCGCACTAATATCATCTAATATAATCCCAAATGCTAGAATCTACCAAAATATATCATGTACAAAACATGTGATATCATATAAACCATCCTCGGGCACTATTTTCTAAATAGCACTTATCTCTTCACCCTAGGGTATTTTTTAGGTATTTCCAGGTCCTTCTTGTCTTCTATTTTTATCTAGTGCCATGATTATTTTTAAATAATTATTGTTGGCCCATTTGTCTTCTCATCAGGGCATGTTATTGTTACTTGCTACCCATTCTCCTCACTCTGGGGCATTTTAATGTGCTTTTAGGTAATCTTCCATTTCCTAAATCCTTATAAATGATAAAAAAAATTAAATTTATAAAATCATCCAAAAATCCAAAAAAAATCATAAACACTTCAAAAATGGCCTAAAATTTGTAAAAAGCTCATTTGCAGCTGAAATATGTCTCTCACATCGAACCTCATATATTGCTAGCATTTTCACATGTTTTGAAACAATGACTCATTGATCACCTAACTCTACAATCTTTTTAAAAAGCTATGATTCTTACTTCTTTTGTACTCTAGGGAACTATCAGTTGTCTGGTATTGTTTTCATCATGCACATTGCTTTTCCATTGGACCCAAGTGTCCTCAATCCTTTCCCTTGCATATACAAATTTCTTGGGGCATCATTTTAAACCCTTGTCATTTATCAAAACATTTGGAACTACATCTCGATAACAAAATATTTGTTCAACCACATTAACGTTTTTTGGTTTAAGTGTGTGTGATTGTACTTATTTCCCTGTTAAGTGAGTTTTTTTACTTCTTGTATTGCATTCCATGTTTGTGCGTTGTAAGGGGTTGTCATTTTATAAATGAACACTTGTTTGTATCTTGGATTTTCATGTCATTGTATGATTTCGTCATATGATTGCATTTTAATAAGGACCGATGATGAGGATTCTAAGTAAAATGATGATTATCAATTATTTCTGTAAGCACTAGTTTGTGGATAGCTCAATATCTCGTTTTCTTGTCATTTCTTCATCTTCTCTTCACACTTTTCTTTCTTTTGTTCTCTTTTTTATTTTCAATCATGTTGTTCCATCACCCCATTGACACTCAAGGGGGAATTCTTTTACCTAACTAATTTTTCTTCTACCCCTTCAAAAAAATTAATTTTCTTATGTTTGTCTACTTTCATTGAAGTGGCGTAGCTTACCTCACCCAAAAGAGGGGAAAATGTAGACACTTGTAGTTTGATCAAAGAAAACTTATTCCTAATATTTCACTAACTATCCCCCTCCTTGAAAATTGACGACACCTCATTAATTAGGCTCCTCTAACTCATCGTTTGCGACATTCTTTTGGTCGTATTTCTCCTATAAAACAATTAATGAGGTTAATATAGTCCCTTATTAGCTAAACCATCTTCTCATCCTCTTTTATACCACTTTTACTAACTTCCTAGAATATCAATCCATTTCATTCGATTAATTAGACCTCTCAAAACTCTCTCAAAACCCTAATTCCTCTCTAAAAAGGATTAACTAGCCTAGACCTAGGTTAAGTAGTCCTAACCATGATTAATCTCTTCTAAAACTAGTCAAATCTTACTTTGACTCCCTAATTAACTTTTTGATTCCTTTTTAGTCCCACATGCACCAAAAGCCTCCCATTTCTGAAGTTGGAAAAATATAAATAGGACCAGACCCCCCCTCTTATTTCTAAGAACTCTCCTTCTTCCTAACATAAACTATATTATTTTGCTTAGGGTTTAGAGCTTATTTCATTTATTTTATTGAGCTATTTCTTTTTTACATTTAACTACACACCAAGCATTGAGTAAATGGGAAGAACCATTGGCCTTGAATCCATTAATGGCAAGCTCCCATTCTCATTATCACAAACTGATTTCTTAGAATCTACCTAGGTTCATTTTTAAAGCTTTTAAGAGTAGAGGATTACTAAATGTGTTAGATTTTCTTGTTTATTTCAATAGTAATGTATGAAAAGTGATGAATTCTTGTTTATATATTATTTGAGGGTATAATGACTAGTTTTTAAAAATCCTTTGGGGTTTCTTTAAAGATTCTTACCCCATGTCCATGGCTTTTGCAACTTTTCATTGAACACATTGGGCACACCCCCATCTTAATCCATTAAATACCAACCATGAAAATTTTCTAGTGGGAAGGTGGCCTTGAATATTGTGCACAAGAACTTTGTGGTGTCATCCATGAAGTCCATGTGTGAGGACACTAGTGTCCACTTCTTCCTTGTAGCCTTGCGCTTTTTCCTCTACTTATTCAGCCCAGGGGTGAATCCCTTATCCTCATTTATAGTATAGGATTCCCCTTATCTCCCTTCTAGCTGGGTTTCTGTGGTGTAGCGGCTTCACATGTCATAATCTTATCATCCCCTACTGAATAATCCTCTCCTTCTTCCACGCCTCACCTACATCTGTGGCCTTTACCTAAGCCTCTTGCCCCTCCAGCTCTGATTCTAATTATGATTTGAAAGTGTTGGGGTATTCTTCCTCTCCTTCATCTGATCTTACCATGGGGCTTGATGCATCATGTGTCTTTTGTTTCTTTTTCTTAGGATCTTCTTCTCTTCCTAACACCCTGGTAATGAGGTGTTTGCGCTAACTTGTTCTGAAGTGTTGGCACCCTTGCTACTATTCTGACGCATGTAGTACTTCCTCTTCCATGAAGTGTCTAAGTTCCCTTGTTGTTGTTGTTATTATTTTTATTCTTGTACTTCCTTCATGGGTGGGATTATTGTCTCTCGTGGATTTGTAAAGGGAGAGTATGTAAACTCCACTTTAATCCCTCCCCTTTTTTTAGGGCATATCTGCAAGATTACCCGATGGACATACCCCTTGATGCTAATGCTGACTAGTGGGTGTTAGTCTAGGAAATATGGCTCCAAAACCTCAACGTAGGCAGGCTGAGCACCATACTTATATGTGGTGCACAATATCTGGACATCAGCATCCACCTTATTTACATCAAAAATTAACTTATGTGCATCCTTGATCCAGTTGATCATTCATTTTATATATTTGTCTATGAACATGAAGGGGAGTTTGCACCATAGCCCCATCTCTCCTTTGGCCATCATAAAATTTGCTAGACAAAAATGTTGGCTAACAGAGAATTTTTCCTTGTCCCCAATAACTTATAGTAGCTCATGGGGGATTGACCACTCATTCTCAAAATCCCCACACAAATGCTCGAACCATTTATTTATCTGAGCCTTGTAAGCACTTGAGATGGTCTCATCGTAGGTGAACTTTGTGAATTGTATTGTAGAAGACGTATGTGCAGATGGGTGAACCCACATGTTCTCATCTAGTTTGTCTAGGACACCAATCTCCCATAACACAATCAATAACAGGATGGAGCCCCAAGTGATCTTTATTCCTACCTCATTTTGTACCCACGCCTCTTCCATGATGTCATTTGCAATGAATTGGGAAAAGTTGTAGTGTGCCATCTTGGATACCCTATAAGCCACGTACATGAACATCTAGTTCATGGTCCATCCACCTTTATGATGCACCTAATTTGTAGCTAATGAGTTGGGAGGAGACTCTCAATGCTAGGTCTGAGATATCTACAATTACCTATACCCTCCCCCCTTCTCATAGTTCAAGTTATTTTCCATCTCTTCAATCTCGTTCATGGCACATAAATCAAGTGACATATCTTCTCCAGTGTTCCGCAGGACCATAATCATCTAAATTAATTTGTCTATGATACTCATTCTTCTTCCTATGAATTAGAAGAAATCTTCATGCACTCGTGATATTAACCACCTGAAAAGTGGGGCAGGTTTGGAAAAGAAGGGCAACTCCCATCTCTATAATACCCCATTATTTTGTAGTGCTTGTTTCACCAAGTCATCAACCTTAAGGTTTCCAAGCTCATCCACCATCGATGTGTCTGACACAAGGTCCACTCACATCAGCTTTTTGTTATCATTCATTCTGTGGTTTTACTTGGTGATCTTACATTTATATATCTTTGAGCTCCATTTTTTGGCCTTGATAACTCCAGAAGGGTACTACATCTTTGAGTAGATCTCTACGCGGTCCTTCTTTTCCGCCATATCTTTCATTGTTTGATCCTTCTTTGGTGACATATCCCTCTCCTTTTTCGCTCATGCCCTACGTGTTATGTTCCTCTCTTTTGACTACCCTAACTCGATAACTTCCTTTCTTCTCTTTCATGTCACCTCCTTCCTACGTAGTTGTCTTTTTCCCTCCTTACTATGTCACAGATGTTACTACAACTTTACACAAGTCCATTGGTTCATGATAGTAGTTTTCATAACTCTTCTTCAAAAAATATTCATCGCACTTCGAGCTCGGGAGAAAAAAATAAATTCTCTAAGGAAAGGTAGTTGAAATGACTGTCCTTATCTCTTATTTATACTTTATCAATGCCTTAGAGTTCCTTCAACCACGTTTCCTAATGTCATTTTTTAATAAAACGCTTTACTTCACTTAAAGAAACTTCTATGACTTTCTCTCACACTTCAAAGCTATAACCTTCGGGTGCTCTAATATAAATTAGACTGTCACAAACCTCCCTCATGCACATCTCTGTGCCAAATTACATAACCTCTGCACTGTTTACTAAGTAGTTCCCTATATTGCTTCCTATCTTATGTCATACCACATGATCCTTCCCTTATTCTGGTCTTCAGATTCTTTCAACCCATCTTTATAACTGCATGAATTTATGCATTGTATCAATTATGTTTCTCGTTCTTTTGTCTTCAAGTCAATTCCTCCAACAGTCCACTATTGAATTTGTTGGCCTACATGTTCAAAATATTTTCTACCTCACCCCAAAAAAATTTATATGTGTGGTCCCCTGCACATAAAACCTCTTATAATGCAATTATATATCAGTACACCACCACGCAATACAAAGCCAAAAATGATGGCAAAGGAATCAAACAAAAAGACTAAAATAAATCTAAAATAATTGGTAAAACTACCTTATTTCTGACTATATAGAAGCCTTATTTATAGTAGGGCTTCATCCTACCTGCATTAAAGTAACCTGGTAACCTCGTCCTATCTAGTGGTCATAACTGACACATTCTTGAATCAAGGATGTACAAGATGATGTATGATCTTAACCAATGGAATTTCAGTTTCCCAGGATGGCATAGAAATTTGGAGTCATAAAGTAAGACCATATGCCCCACCTCGTATTGTTTATTTATAATATGGAAATAATTCCATACTTTTTGTTGTGCCTTTTAAATCTTCTAACTCCACCTAGCAAGTGACCACCTTTCGTCAAACTACATTAAATTCTACATGTGCTCCGCTAGTTCTTTCTCATGAACTAATCCTCCTACACACACAATACTCATGGACGATAGCATTAACTCTACTCGTAAAACATATTCCATGAAAAACACCGATTGGAATGGTGTGGCATTATTCAATCTCTTTTAGGTTGTCATATACACCCCTAATATAGCTGATACTTTGTCATCCCAATCTAGTCTTCCCATATCACAAATTTTGGTCAGCGTGTAACTCAATATCTTGTTAAATCCTTTAGCGGTTCCATTAGCTTGGGGGTGATACAAGGTGGTCTTGTGATGGGCCACCATGAACTCTACTATAAAAATATTAACTGTCTCATTCAAAAAGTGTGTGCCTATGTCAGTAGTCAAACTTAAAGGGCATCCATACCTGCTGAGTATGTTTTCCCACATGAACCTTGTTATTGTGGTTGTTTTCTAATCCTTTGTAGGTGATGACTCTTCCCATCGTGTTAAGTAATAATTATAAGTAATGATATAGCACGAACAAGTCATTCACGTGGCAGGTGAAATTGTTCCTACAAAATCAATGGCCCACTTCTCAAATGGTTCTGTGCTATCTATTAGTCTCAAGGGAATTTCATCCCTTCTTACTTGTTTTCCAAGGTGCTAACAATGGTCACATGCCCTGCAAAACTCTATACATTATTGGTATACGATTTTCCACCAAAGACCTGCCAGTAGAATCTTCTGCGTGGTGGCATTCCATGCATATTGTCCTCTTGTAATCCCATTGTGCGCTTCATCCATGATTACAATGCACTCATGTTCTCACACACACCAATGTAAAACCTCATCACATCCTAGCTTGCATAAATCTTTGATAATTAACATGTATGGCTACCTACTTCCTTTCCAAGGTCTTCATTCCCTTTGGTGCCACACCCGTTTTGAGAAACACAACCATATATTCCAAGTTAGAGGGCGCATGCTACAATATAAATAGTTGCGCATCTGAAATTGTATCCTCACTGCTCTGCGCGTCCTCCCCTAAGTCAATCCTTGATAAATGGTCAAGCCCTAAGTTAATCTTTCCTCATTTCACAAAAACTGTAAACCCAAACTCTTGAAACAATAAGACCCACTGATATATGCACCTTTGTAACATGGGATTTTTCACCAAGTAATTCAATGTCATCTGGTCCATGTAGAATATGAAGGGTGTTGCCAATAGATGTTTCCTTAATTTGTGTAGTGCGTAGATCATTGATAATGCTTCGTGCTCAGTAGTAGTATATTTCTTCTAGCAAAACACAATGGGTGGTCAATAATTCCTTCTCTAGGTTTTGCTAATATTTCCCCAATCATCTTTCTTGAAGCATCAACATGTACATGAAATGAATTATCCCAAGAGGGAAATCGTAATATGGGCGCAGTGATAAGCTTATTCTTTAATGTGTCAAAATCCATCTGATGCACCTCTCCTAAATGGGATGTACATCCATGCTTCAATAATTCCTATAGTGGCACGGTAATTTTGGCATACCCCTTGATAAATTTCTGGTAATACCCATTATGCCCAAGGAATCTACACATTGTGCTTTGGCTGGTAGGTTCCCCCAATCCCATAATAACATAAACTTTGGTAGGATCAACCAACAAACATTACTTACATATCATATGCCCCAACAGGGTTCCAAATGGAGTAGTGAAGAGACATTTCTTGATGTTGAGGGACATGTGAAACTAGAGGTATTTCTCGAACATCAACCTAAAATTGTCACAACGGTCTTTCACTAGTCCATACAATTTCCAATCATCAAGGTAGACCTGAAGGAACTTATGGATGAAATCTTGAAATGCCTGGACTACTATGGGTGAAATCACAACATACATGTTCTTCAGTCTAAAAGGCATGAATGTGTAGGAAAAGCTTCCCCTCTCAGTGGTGAAAGTTATATTTTCTTGGTCTTCCTTTGCAATTCTAGCTTGATGATACCCTGAGAATCCATCAGTGAAACAATAGATCTCCCACCGACGAAATCCTTCCTGGATATCCTCGGTTAAAGGAGTTGGGAAGTGATCAATGACACATATTGCATTCAAATATTTGTAATCAACATAGATCCTTATCTTCCCATCCTTTTTAATTCTAATGATACCTGAAGTAATCATCATTTTTATCTCTTCCTTGACTCCAACACATAGATTTTGGTTCATTCGGTAAGGTTGCTTCCAAATCAGGCATGCTCCCTCCTTTAGTTTTATCCACATCTATCTTAAAGAGTGGTGAACTCACTTAAGCTCATAGTACCCGTATGGAAAAAAATACTAAAACTCATGCAATAGATCAATGATCTTTGACCTTTGAAACATCTTTTTATGACCAATAGTACCTAATAATAGCCTTCTTAGGTTTTGTTTCTGAACTAATTTTAACCTTCTTTATTTTGAAGGGTTCATGGTAGGCATGCACTTTTTCATCAGCATGATCTGTTACTTTACGCATACCCATAGTACAGTTAACATACAAATTCTCCACTTCCACACCATCTATCACATAGACCATCTTCCCATTCTCTTTCTCCATGCAAGTGTGCTCAAGCTGTATTTTGTTTCATTCTCCCTCATCAAAGTGTACTTCTAAGCCTGGTTCACCCAATAGTTATGTGCTTAACAACCTGTAACACCTTTTTCAGTAAGGGCTTAACACTTTTATATTCAAAATTTTGAAGAAAGTCATTTGTTAACTCCCGCTAGTTCCCTATCTAATGGCATAACTCTAAATGAACATACCATGAGTACACACAACCTTGTAGTGTGGAATAAAAATTTTGAATCCAAAGGGAAGGATTTAAATTCTCTGTGCCTTCCATCCTGATCCTCTCACACTCTTGGACATTTTCTGAGGTAGATTCTTTCCTATCATAGACAAAATGTTTAGTTGGCATGTTGCTCCTGAAGAATATAATAGAGAGCACAATCCTCACCTTGCACCACTCTATAAGATTATCCTGATACAACGTCTACCAACGTGTTGCGGTTATGTATAAAGTGTAGACAAGCATGATCCTTCATTTGATCTGACAATTCCATTGAGATTCTATGGCTCATATGGAAACATCAGGGTTTCCATCCCCAGTTTAGCTTGGTAACTACTTCCCTCTTAGGTGCCTAAGTGGGCGTTCCCTTTTCACTCTTGTAATGAAGCCTCTCAATTTCCACCCAATTAACTCATAAATCCTGTGCACCTAATTTTCATATGCTACACTAGTGGTATCACTCGTTGATTGAGCATATTCAAACTGAATAATTCCTTCCATAGGATTAATCACCCGAAGGTCCCTGATAGTGCACACATAGATTCTATAAAGGAATTCTTCTCCCAAGGTCTCAACATAGGGTGCTTACTTCCCATCAGTTTTAGGGATAATAACCCATTTTTCCTTGTTTTCACAACTTATATACCCCTTATTGAACCATAGGTTATGATTTTTCTTATAACACCAGGGGTGCTCAAGTAATGTTGTATATTTTTCCACCTCAACTAGTGCCAATAATTCAAATTATCCATTGAATTTCACCCATTGGATAGTAATAGCAGCGTCCTTCAAGACACCAATGGGCATCACCTTTGTCTTGTTAGCCATATACAACACATTTTAAGATGGTTGTAATGGGGGCCTTCCCATTTGCTTCTAGGAATCCAAGGTAATAACATTAAATTCTACACTTGTATCTATTAGAATATTTCTTAGGAGAAATCCGTCGACTACTGTATTCAAGGTAATCTCCTTCTAATAATAAATGGTGTGACAGGGAAGGTTAGCGTGTAGGAGTTGTCACTCACACTCTCCTCTGGCATGCGGTAATTTCTCCCATAACCATTACCCTAGTAAAGGAATGATATTCTCCTTCCTCACCATTTTACATACTACCCTGACCTCATCTAGATCCTTCTGTGGAGCCTCAGTGTTCTTCCTTTTCTCTAACTATCGTGACTTCTCCTTTAGGCACTGGACCTCTCCTTGTAGGATCTAAATTACATTGATGGTCTCTTGATAAACCTCTTTCTGATGAGTAGGGTCAAGATACTTCCCATGTACATCCTCTTCTCTAGTGACCAATGAAATTTTCTTTGGTACTTCCATGGTGCGTATAACCTCAACTCGCGTTGTCACCTATAGAAGTTCTAACTATGAATCACATGCCACCCTTGATATCCATGATGAGTCAGCCTTTTTCATGCTCACCATTCTCGTGCCTTTATCCTTCCCCTGTTGTTGGCTCATATTTTCAAATAACTCTAGGAAATCCTCATACTTGTGCTTTTTTCCACACAAAGAGCATTGTAACAGATCAGGGCATTCACGCTTATAGTGCTATGTGGACACATAGTTGTAACAAGTTCCATGCAAGAACTCACTTCTTCCACCTTTTTGGTTTCCTCGACCTTGAAATCCCCCAAGGAATATTCTTCTGTAGGTTCCTCCATCTGTATGCCCTTCATAGTTATGACCATCATCCTTGGAATGTTCTACAATTTTGGTCTAGCACACACCAATATCAATGAAATCATGTATCTTGTCAATCGATCCACAATCCTTGGTGTCATGAGTAGTGGAGGTTCAAATCTTGAAATAACATGACACACTATTACGTATCATGTGTTGCAGTAGTAGACACCTACTTTCATCATGATCTCTGTGGAAAATATCATAGTCTACTATCATGGCACATACCAATCTCCATGGACAAATGTCTTTTCTATGCCCCTCTACCTCACAAACTGTGCACCATAGGCCATTGCGAGTCTCATGTGCTGAGTTCACAAATAACTTCTCCAACTCCTTGGCCATTACAAAAATTTGAGATTCAAGAAAAGGGTTAACATTGGTATCCATGCTTCTAACAGTCTTAGTGCATAGGGCAACCTCCAAGGCCTCATGTGGGTCTGTGAAAGTCTTGTGTGAAAGTGCGCTCCTAATATTTGTTATCAAACCTCTAAAAAACCATTGATCATATTGAGAGGGATGAATATCATAAGTTAGTTTTGATAATAGAGTCTTAAAATAGACATCATATTCCTGCACACTCTTTGTCATACCTTGTTAACTCTCCTTTAGTGAGTTAATGCTCTTATGTTCAAACTCAAGGATATGAAATACAATTAAGAAGTTATTCCATAATGAAGTGTAATCTACCACTGTCTTGGGGGGTCATACTTCCGGTACCAACTATATGTGCATCCTTACAATGTTGTTGTAAACTAACTTGCCTTCCGTTCCAGGGTAATTATCCCCTTCAAGCACGCCATAAACACTCACATTTTTGTACATTCTCTAAATCATCCTCAAAACCTTTATAGTCTAGTAGATGCAAATACATTTAAAAAAATACTTGCTAAGGTGGTTGAGGCCCTTTTCCTCATGATCTAGAACCTTGATTCCCTCTATTTTTTCTTCCACCACCAGATCCACCAGTGCCTATCCCTATTGATCCAAAAAATCCTTGAGGTCCACCATATCTGCAAGTTCCTATTCATCAAAATCCACCTCCCATATCTGGTAAAGGTCCTGAAGTGGCCGTGCCTTGTGTCCCCACCGTTGCGCTAGACTACACGCCAAAAATTTGTGATATTGCAATGGTATCATGTGTTTCATGCACCACTTCCAGACATGATTCCTAAGATTTTGGTACCCTTACTTTGCTCAATTTTCATTCTAGACAATATACCTCCAAACACAGGAAATGATTATGATGCCATAGATGTGCCAAATGATAATTTATACCTTCTAGGTGTTGATCGGTCACTTCCACCAATACCAACTTGGTTAGTAATACTTATCTCTGGATTTGGGAAGCTAGGCATTAGGGGTTGGTAACCAAGTGGATTCAGATGCGTGCCAACAACTCCACTCCTTTTTTCATATGATGAGCCTTCTCTAAAATTTGAGGGGTTTCTCTTTTGTGCTTGCCAAGATGGGGTAGCACTGACTGCTCAGGCTCCACATCCTCTGCATGAACCTCAATTCCTTCCCACAATGTCTACCTCCATAAATCCATCACTCCTGCAACTTTGCGTGGTTTTTCTAACTCCCTCTCACAAGCTTCATTATACTTGAGTCCTCTCTCTTCCCTCTCCTTTTCATCCACAAGGTTTTCCATCTTTCTCCACCCAAGATTCCTCACCCATCGCTCAAAATAAGCTTAACCGGCCATAGGAAATGATTCCAAACTCAGTGCAATGATTATGATCAATATAGCTAAGGGTATAACATGCAAGAACAATCCTTTTGGATCTCTCAAAAACTCAAACTCAGTAATCTCTTAAAAGGAATATATAGAAATTACATACTCCAAGGTGTAACTTGTCAACACTCTACTCCACCAACGATCAACAACACGTTTCAAAGCCATATCAACATCCTACAGCCTATGATACTCATCTTGGGTCCACATGCAACATATATAGTACCATCTTGATCTAGATGCATACTCCAAAATCCATTCATACAACTCCACTAGAAATCAAGAAAAGAAGGTATCATACAACTCATGATACAAATTTTTTTCTACCCATTTACGTGCATTAAAATCAGGTCCAGTACTAAATCTATGAGAAAACTGATCCTCTACAATTTTAATTCATGCTTCAACACTATCCAAGGTCAAGCGCTTTGTCATCATGCATCATTCTCATGAAATATTTGAAAATACATATCAACAATAGAACCAAAATGTAGTCTCTATTATCACCTCCTATTTCAATAACCAATCGCAAATGCATTAGCATATGATCCAGTCTTATCATAGAAGCTCACCCAATGCGCACACAAGCTTTGAGTCCCTACTTTATATGAGCCTCATGAGAACGTTCCTTTTTAACATGGGGATGTAATATAACTCAAAATATGTGCATTCATTCATGGAATTCAAGATGTAAACACTAAACCCTAGCCTAAATGCATTGTAAACATGGATTAACATGATTAGTTAAAGGAAAGTAGAATCAACCCATGAGCATCATCATGAAAACCCGTAACAAAAACCTGAACAAAAAGGAAAAATACACATATAAGGACCCATTACTAGATTTTTATAGAATTACTTCATTATATTCATAAGACAAAATATGGTAGTCAAGATTGCATCAAGAGAGTTCCATTTTTTTTCTTTTAATGTTTATACTAGAAAAGTTTTCTTTACATCACAGAGCTTGCCATTACATATCTCTTTTCACCCATACCCTCACTTCCTATCTCTCTCTATATTTCCTTATATAGAAAGACACTCTATATCAAGCATCAGAAGGAACCTTCTCCTAACCATCCATCATCATTTGTGAAATCTTGTAGGAATCTTCTTATGATTTCTCTACCACTACCTAGGAATATGTCATATTTCACCATGTGTTTCCCTCAATAGAGTGTCTTTAGCATGCATATGCCAGATAATCCTTAACAAACTTGACTCCTTATCCTCTCATGATAACCATAATGAGGCCTTGGAATATCCTTTTCTTGAATCAAAAGTCTCTATAGCTTATCCACATATGTATCTGGTCGCTTTTCCGTTTGCTCCATATGTGTGTCTTTTTTCTATTCCAAAACTCACTAAGTCCTAACTTCATCTTTCCCTGACGCGATCCTTCACACATATCCAAATACTACTTCTACGCTTTCCTTCATGCCTTATTTCTGCGTGCCACAAGGCTTTGCGCCTTATGTACTTAGTTACTTGTTAGGGGCCCAACAAATCCCTTAGTTGTCCTTAGCTCAGTCACTCTCCGGACACTCTTCCTTCCCCTCTTTTGATATTTTTTTAATTTTTCCCACTTTTTCAAAATATTCTAATCTAATTTAGGTAAAATTCATTAAATTCATCATTGTACAAGGGGTGAGTATTTTTTTCTGAGATTCATAGGGTTATTGGGGTTTCAAACCACTCTTGTGTCCTATTTCTTTGTATTGCTCCTCTTCGCCTATGGTTAATGAGTGCATCTTCCATAGAATTATGGAAAAATATTTTTCCTTTTCGTGATGTGAGATTCCTTCTATCACACTGAGCAATGTTTTTCCCCTTATTTTGATTAGGCCCTTTTGTGATCGATTATGTGTCATTATTCTACTTTCGACTATAAGTTATTGTGGCCTCCATTCTTACGTGACTTTTCACCTACTACAAGGTGAGTGGTCAAATTTCCAACATCACATGAACACACCTTATTGTAATCACACATTACTTATAAAATGTTACAAAAATGGGGGTTATCAGTGTTCTTAGGTGTTGTATTGCACACAGATGCATTCTTAGTTGAGTCTGATGTCTTGCCACCTTGTTTGTATTTGCACACCCTCTTCTTGTGTACCTTGCACTTCTTTCTTTTGTATCAAAAAGTATGCTCTTTCCATACTTTAGTGTTATAGGATCATTTTACAACCTCCACAACTTCTTCTTGTGAGAGAAAAATACACATAATGGTATACTTATATTGAACGCTACTTTTCCTATGAGGGCCTAACAACCTTTCTGTTTGGGCCAGCTCATGCACCCATCTCATCACATGTGACAATATTTTTTGTGACTTGATGTTACATGTCACCAAACCTCTCCACTTTAATGTTGCAAAATCAAATCTTCCCTAATCCATGTGGAGCATCTTTGAGTCCTCGTTTGGAGAACATTTACATAATAGTGTTTTTGCTAATGCTAATACATTTTTCTCCTTTCATTCTTCATGTGATGACAATTCCACTACAGTTCAAATGACACAATATTTAAATTTCTATTCTTGATGACGATGAGTGTGCTTCTAGTTCTGATGATGAGATTGTTACTAGCGACTCTAATCCTTCTCTCAGCCCCATTCCAAAGTATGTCGACAATCCTCCCTTCTCATCAAATATCAAGAAGTATTCTTCTTAGCCTCATACATTCATTTTATCTACCTCCATTACTCTTCTAGTGTAGGATGCCCCTTCCACTCCTCTTCCTTCATGTGACGATTCATACCTATCAGACATCACTCTTCTTTTTGTCAATCCCACTACTAAGGATTAGTATATTCCATACCTTCATAGTCTTCTCTACAGTACCTACTATTGATGTAGTATAGGTTCCTCGTCATTACACAGGTTTTTTAGAGGATTGCTTCATCTCCTTTTTTGGGAGTGCCCCTTTTGGAACTCTTATCACTTGTACTTTTTAGGAGATCATCATTAATCCACCCTTACTTTTAGATCCTATTTATTTTGTGGGGATTTAAGAAATAAATTCACATCACTTGGGTAATAATAACCTGTTGATGGATGTTCATAGCGCAGCATCCACGCGATTTGTATTATCGATGATAAAATAGCTTGGGTTGAATGCTGAACTGCAAGGTGCTAGAACTAAGTACACACCTTTCTATGGACTTCATATCTTAGATCTTCTTCGTTCCGCTTCCGCTGCATCTTGCTTTACACGATGTGACAAGAACTTGTAGTACTCAATTTATGGCCTTCCCAAGGGTAGGTACATAGTTTGGTTTGATTACGACTTATTCGTCATTGAAATGGCTAAGTGATCAGTATCCAAATGACAATGTGATTACGACAATTCCTAAAGTTTGAGAGTGGAGATGGAAGTATACAAATTGCTTCGTCGTGACATTCCTAAGTAAATGTCCAGATGATTATTCTATTCTTCGTATTCACAGGCGATTAGATTTACCTTTTGAAAACCATTGGTACCTTATCGCGGATGTTTCAGTTGCAACATCGGCCAGCATATTTGTAGCATTATCCTAAAAACCAAGGCAAGGTGTTTTCATATCTTGTGGTGGATGTTTGGCCGCCATTCGATATTCCTCAAGTTTCAATGAAGCATCCTTAGGTATGCTCATGGGTTTCTCATTAGACTTTGACATGTGGGATGAATTTCTCATATTATCAATTTCAATCTCAGACCTAAGTTGCGGGCGATGGGACACGCTACTGCAAAGGTGAGGTTGAAATTCCAAATGCAAATGCACAAGTCTTCTCACTTAGGTGAAGGTTTCGTACATCTGTAGGTAACCTGAGCAATGAATAGTCATTACGATTCCACTCATGCAATGACGTGTCCGCTGCTTCATATGGTAGTGGATTTCCATTCTAAGAATGTAACTCGACTTATATACTTGAGGATTGATTGATTTAACGAATACTGGGGGTCTACAAATCACCCTCCAGTAACTGCACTTTCCTGTCTGACTACTAGATATGGGTGTCAGGAAGTAAAGCTATGGATAGCATTAGCTGGTGACCCTTTCATACTTATTTTCCCTAGTCTGCACCTGTGGATGGTAGGTACTTCTTCATTCCCTAAGAGGGATCTTATCATTTCTTACTTTGGTGTAACTTTGTCAATCATTCACATTATTCCACAGGTATGCGCTCGTGTCTTAACATTTTCACAAAATTAATGGCGATGTCTGTTGAAAATCCAATGTTGACCATAGGGGAAATGATTGATACTGCCCCATGAACTAGTCTTCATAAATAGGGCACGCTTGTTGCTCTAGTGGAAATCAGATCGTGAAATACAACGAGCCCCAAAACTATACTAAAACTGCTTTTGTTATTAAACAAGCAATTGTCAATTCGATGGCCTTAACATACCTTATTTTGACTTGTTTTACTTTACACACGCTATGTGTAACTTATTCAACTATTACTCTTGAAACACACTGATGTATCGAAGAGCCGTAATGTTTTATGTGAATTATATTATCTCATATTTACCTCAAACGCTTATAGATATTTTCTCTGAAAATAAGTGTTAAAAGTTGTACATAGTCACCATCTAGATGAAATATTCCTAGAACTCTCTAGAAACATTGACTTACATGGGCTTTACCTATGTTGTATTCGAGATATCTTGCTTCCCATAGAACCATGTTTACGAATGTCATTAAATAGTATGAAAAATGGCCTTTAACTCCTCATTTCTTTCCATGTGCACTATCACCATGAAATTAGTTGAGTAATTGCTTTAAACATACTGATCAAATCTAAAACTCATGTCTCCATAGCCTTATCCTTGCATGTTCCTAAGACAAGGGAGCAGAGCTTATAAGTTTGACTGATTTTCTCCACTATGAAAAACCATGAACTGAGTAAATTGATCTTTTACAGACTCATCAACAGTTTTATATACACCTCTATCACTTGTCTTAGTAACCTCGTGAATACCTTTAGACCATCTAAATCGAAGATCTCATAGATTTGCCCCTATGCAATGCTAAAAGGTTGTATTGCCAGGTAGACCATACATGGAAACTCATCAAATCTTGTCACCACAGGAGGAAAGACCGTTTCATGTATTGACACTGAATGAATACCTCAAGGAGGACTCAGACCAACGTCAGGAAATAATCCAAGCACTTCCAACAATGTGCTTGACATAAATGACAACCCTAAGACAGAATGAGCAATGTGTGAAAAACCAATACAAGTGACCAGCAATCAATGATGAGCAAATAGATCACTCTACCCGAGTGGTGTATTGGCATATTTCACTAAAAATCCTTGTCAATGCTACAAGAATCCACCCTCATCCACAAGAAGAACAAGTTGGTGGTATTTTCCTTTGCATTCTCATTGCCATTGCTCATGATGAGGTCAATTTAACTGGATGACTCCCAATTCTAGTGCAGAGACTTCACCGATCTAGAACTATGTGAGCACATGTCATTTGGGATACCAGTAGATGCTAGTAGTGTATTCAAGCATATCCATGGATTGATGTACAACCATTAAAAGCCCGAGATCAAATCATCCAGAGAGCATCGGTTTCTCATTTTGTGCTGATTATTCCTACATGGTCCATAGGTATCATACAACATTGCAATCTTGAAGACATAGTGCATCTCCAGATTGTAGGTTGACTCATATGTCTTGTATCGACATGCTGGTTTGCCAGGCAAAGAAGATTACTATGCCAAGTTACTCGAGGAAGATTATGATGGTTCAACAAAAAGAAGATTTAATTGGATGATTTACATCTGATCAGAAGAGTGAGTTTAATTAAATACATCAATCCAAACGGCTAGAGAACAGTTATTGCAAACTATTCAGAACTATCTTATGAATGTTCACAATTTGATTTTTTACATAGGGATGATCAAAAACTAGTGGCTAAAAATATTTTTATGTAGTTTATGTTAGCATTAGTTTTAATTCTTAATCACATTGTTAGTTTCATTTGTTTGTGATACAATTCATCAATATAACTATAGTCCGAGGTCTTCCTCTCTCTCTACCGCAGCCTATATATGGCTCTTCTATTTTGTTGTCATAACTTCCACATTGAATAAATAATTCAGATATGTCTGCTATCATTGAGTATCAGAGCTACTTATAAAGCTCTACAGTAAGCATGACTTCAGGTTGTACTTACACCGATCTGTGCGGACCCCTACCAGCTAGTCATTCCAAGGATTTTGAATACTTCCATGCTCATCATTGATGATTACTCACAGAAAAATGTGGGTATATTTTCTATTCCTAATGAAGAGTGAGGCATTTGCCAATTTCCATAACCTTTTACCAGCAATTGCCACCAGTGGCAGTCTGAGAATAAGCCTGGTCACAAAATCAAATCTCTCCACTCAGATTGAGGGGGGGGGGGATTCACTAGTCAAAGAAGTTCATTAGCATACCTAGAAGCAACATAGGCAGTTAAATGACAACATCTGACTGCACCCTACACGCCCCATACAGAATGGTGATTTACGAGTGACAGGAACAGGATTGTCATGGAGATGGCTCGAATTGTATGCTCTCCACTGCCATTTAGGATTGGAAAGGATCAGTTTTGGATAAAGAAATGCAGGTTCTAGACAACAATGTATCTACTCAACTCGGGAACCCACGATTTACTCTTGCAAAACAGAAACACCGGAAGAGGTATCGTGGACTGGTTGTAAACCTTCTATCTACACATTTGAGAGTATTTTGGTTGTAGATGCATATATGCATGTACCCAGATAAGAAAAGGAAGAATTTTTACATGAAATCCAAAGACATTGCCATGTCTTTTCATCGAGGTATAGTGACTAGACTCAAAGGGTACATATCGTCTCATGGATCCTGAGACGATAGGAAAGATCTACAAGAGTCGAGAATGTGGTGTTGATGAGTCATCCTTTAGACTCCCTACCACAGTCTATGGAGATTCAGGTCCACCGACCTCGTCTACATAGATTGCTCACACATCCAGATGATGGGCAAGATAAGCATATCTTCTCAGAGATGAAGATAGAGCTGAGTGGAGACTTATGGTCGTTGATCAAATAGGGCCACAACCCATGGAAAACAAATCTTCACATCAGCAGCAGCAGGACCAACGTCTGAAATGGGTCCAGAATACTATTGGGGATGCACCAAGTCTGGATTCTCACTTCCTGATACTTCTACCAATAGAGTCAGAATTACGGAGTCAAGCTTGTGACATGAGGTAATTTTTTACACTCATGAGTTCAGATTTGTTGATATTCACTGAATCCTGACATTGTTCGTGAGGGCATTAGACCAACCATAGTGGAAATATTGGACTATGGATGTCATGAGATATTGAGTATCCCTCACTGATCAGAATCAGACGCCGGGAATCTTGTCGATCATGCCTCCATGGTAAGAAATCCATTGGCTCGCAAATGGATTATTCAAAACAAAAATATAAGGTCAGATGGTTCAATCGACAAACACAAAAGCATGATATTGTTAGCAAAGGGTTATGCATCAGCAAGGAAGTCAATTGACTATGACGAGACCTTTGCACCCACTGCATAAGATCAAAACCATCAGGGTAATATTGTCTGTAGCAATGGCTTAGGACAAAATGGATGGAAACTTCAACAGATAGATGCATCAAGAGTGCTTTTTTGAATGGGTGATCTCATAAGAAGAAGTATCCACATGGCATCAACCTTAAGGGTCTTGTTAGACCGAGCATCAACCACACAAGGTATGTAAATTTGATAAGTCACTTGTATGGACTCAAACAAGCACCTATGGGCATGGTATATAAAAATTGATGAGTCACCTCATTGCAAGCATGAGATTCACTCGTAGCCCCTAAATGTAATACAAATCTTGTACCTATCAAGAGAAGGTAGGAATAGAGATTGTTATTCTAGTTTTTACATATGTAGATGATCTTGTGATCACAGGCAAGTTCTGACAATCTTGATGGATTGATGCTAAAGAATGATATGTAAGATTGATCCTTTGACATGACTGATTTGGGGCTACATGTCAGCTACTGTCTTGGCTTAGAGATTATGGCAGAAGAAGAATCATATCTTCTATCTCCCAGATTTGAAATATGCCAAGAAAACACTCTTGGAGAAGTATAGGACTGTCAGATTGTACATCCAATGTCCACACCTATGGAAAAAGAGTTTGCAATTTATCTAGATTCCAGGATTCATTTCCTACAGGTAGATGGCAGCTCTCTATCAGGCAGCTTGGATGGGGAGTCTCATTTATTTGACATATACTATACCGTATATTAATTTTTTAGTTGGAAACATTTCCCGATTCATTTAGGAACCCAATTTTTTTCATTGGAAAGTAGTAAGGTAGATCTTGATATATCTTAAGGGCACTATAGATCTTTATCTAGAGTAAAAAAATATTGATAAGTTCTTCTTGGATTGATATTTAGATTTTGATCATGTAGGTAACATTGACGACAGGAAATCCACTTTTTGATTTGTAAAATTTTTAGGATATGAACTGATATCCTGGGGCAGCAAAAAACAAAACATTGTTTATGACTCTTTTACAAAGGAAAATATTGTGTTGTAGGTAGATTTTTTAGGGAAATGATATTGTTGTGTCTCATACTTGAGGGTATTATAGTATCAAAGGATTAATACACTACCATGTATGTTGGAAATTTAAGTGTTCTCAAACTTGTTTACAATCCTTTGTTTCATGAGATAAATAAGCATATTAAGGTACATATTCATTTCATTCATGGACATGTTTTGAAACGCAATATACAACTTCAATTTTTCCTAATAGATGAACAACGACTAAATATTTTCATGAAGTAACTTATATGTGACAACTTAGAGTTTTTAAGAGAGTTCTTGTCCTCATCTCTTGAGGCAATGCAAAACTAAAGGTGGAAAGTTAGGTTAAAAAATTTACACATGTAATTTACCATTGTATTTCATTTACCATTGATAATTAGTTATTACTAAGTTACTCTAGTATTTGTTAGTTAGTTTGGTATATAGGTTGTTAAATACATTATTATATAGTTATATAGTTTTATAACAATATTTATCAAATTATATTCGTGTATAGTTTTCCTGTCCATTTATTGCACTTTTGTAACAATTTCTTGTCTATATCATGGTGTGCAATATATATAAATATTGTAGCATTACATTTTCATTATAAATAGATTTATTATTGATCAATATAATTATTAGCAGGCTACCTCCATGTTTCTTTAAGCACTATCGCAATCATCCATGAGTGATCACATCGGGTATATATCCATTTTATTTATTATTAGTTTAACCAATACAATAACAAATAACTTGAGTACTTTTATACAAATTGCACATCATATTCTCTTATTCACACTATTTCACACTTCTTAGCTGAATGTGGATTCTTGAAGCTTTCCTCTTTTGCATTTGGATCACCATGGTGAGTTAAGACTAGATATATATTTTTTGATATTTCCCATTCTCCGCCCATAATGATTCTCTCTCAGTGTTGTTTTATTTGAGGAGGATTATGTATTAATGGTAACACAGATGATATAGGTAAGTATTTCTAACTTTCCTTAGTCTTTCATTTTGTATGTATGTAATGGTTATTAGTCATTCATTGGTTTGATATATTACTCTGTATTATTATTAATACACCCCTTGGATTTATCCACCCCTTTGTAATCTCTCTCTTATTTCGGAATTATAGTTGGATGGATAGCTATATCTTGGTTGTAGGCCTTGGAAACCTATAACTATCTTAAGAATATGAATATTATCCTCTAGATTTACGACTTTAGAGATCCTTAAGAACCTTTGTATCTACCTATTGTAATTCTTTGTTTTTCCAACTTCTTCCTGGGGTGCCCCAAGTGCCCTGGTCCTCTCTGTGGCGCTTTGATCCTATTTAAACTTTTCTCTCACCTTTTGGGAACTTTCTAGCCATTTGAGATTTCTATATTTTTGGTGGTCAATATTTTCAAGGTTAATTACGAAATTTGAACAAGAGAACCATATAAATATAAAGTCATGTGACCATAATTAGGAACCAACAACTAAGCATATACTTTCACCATCTAGAGTTGCATCCATTAAATTCGTATAAAGCTACATTTACATCCACCTAGCTCCATTAAAAAGCACACAAGGTTGGTTCATTTGCATCACACTTCATAATAGGGTGGTATATTTTTTCCATGCAAACATTTACTGCATTCTACATCTAGCTATTTGCTTATTACTTTGCGACTGGAACAAGAGCAACCTAGGGAATAATTACACACACACACACACACCTAGAACTGTATTCAGTCTGAGATATAGTGTAGTGCTCAGTTCATAATTCCAACATTGTGGATGCTGAGAATAGTCTGATCCCTTCATATGCATTTTTTTTGTTAGGTTTTTTATGATTATATGGGATTTTTTATGTGATTCTTCCATCTCCTATTCACAACAACATCTGGCACAGTTTAATGACATTAGTGAGATAGGAATCAAACATATGCGAACATCTAGTCAAACCTCAAAACATGTTTTCTATCCATTTCCATAGACCAAGGCATCAATGGGCACCCTTATCCCTTTATAGGAACCCCAACCTAGTCAAATAGATCAAATATATGTTTTTTTAAAACTCCTTCTATTCACTTGGTCTACACTACTACATAGTCCCGTGACATCTGAAAATCAGCTAAGTCTTTTATTAACCCTTCTTATAGATTAGGGTTTTATATTTTCTAGCTAAGTTTTCTTGGGTGTATTTTAGTATTTTACTATCCCATTTATTCAGTCATTTTAATGCTCCTATAACATTAGATTACACTAGAATAATTCTTATTTTTGTTAATCATTTTAGTGAACCTAATTTCGATCTTCACGCTCTTAGGATCCTCATTCTTTCATTATCAACCTAGAGTCTAGTCATCATAATTATTTCAAGAAATGGTTACTTACTTGAAAATCCGTATTTAAGACATAAAGTCCAACATCTTCTTACTAGTACTTGCATTCATGTTGACATGCATCCTGACTCAGTATATACAACTTTTGTAGATGCATTTTCTTAACAGATCATTTAAATCAAATATTCCCACTGATATTAACACTTTTTACAGTCACCCACCCTTATAATGTGGGTATCAAAAGCACTTTAATTAATAATGGATCTGAAAACAACTTATGTACCATGTTTTTCATTAAGAAGATAGGTATTTCCTCTCATGATGTTAACCCATCTTATCTTTAAATCCATGAATATGATGGTTTTTTTTTTCCATGAATTGGTTAAATTACATTACCTATCACTATTGGGCCAACAACTGTTAATATTGTGTTCTTTTTCATTGAATTTCCAGTCTCCTATAACTATTTTCTTGGTAGACCATGGCTCTATGCCATGCAAGCCATTGGTTCTAATGTACGTATTTGTGTCAAATTCATACATGAATGTGTTGAATATACTATACTTCACCACTGTGATGCATAAAAATATTATGGCAGAGATTCTAATACTACTCTTCCTATTCTGTGAAATGATACTATAGATGATCCTCAACCAACAGATGAACTACTTTATTTTCCACCACTTAAAGGTGTTATTTTTATTATTAATACCATTTATTCCACTCCACCACCCCCTGCTACTACTACTATTATGATTTTTTATCAGGGACTTGTATCTACATTGTATGTTGCTTTAGGTCCACCACATTCTCTAATGTCATTTACATCACTACGACCTCCCTTTACATGTACACTTTTCATGAATAATTTTTATTGGGAGAATATTTCATTTGATCCTACTTACGATGACACTATATGTACACATGAGGGTTTGACTCATTTAGGTTTTACTATTTAAGACCTTTATCCTCCACCACATTATTCTCATGTTTATCATGGCATTGTTTACATTACTGTAGCATATGTTCTACGTGTATTTCATCTCCATGTATTTCTTGCATGATATTATTTCTCTTCTCCACTTACATTTGGAAAATCTTGGCTCGATTA
The DNA here is from genome assembly GCA_019776745.2 of Taxus chinensis. NCBI lineage: Eukaryota > Viridiplantae > Streptophyta > Pinopsida > Cupressales > Taxaceae > Taxus > Taxus chinensis. The sequence goes on from CM034151.1 coordinate 669,330,307, forward strand.
CCTTAGGGGCACCATTAACTCTAATCATACAGATATATCATTTCCCATTCCCTTTGTTCATGAATTCATTTTCATCAATTATTTTCTTGGTTGTACATAGAATCTCACTTTCTAGTTTACGCATGGATGTCCCTTACAATCCTTCACTAATGATAAATATGTTATGGGTATGTATAACTTCACACTAATAGCTCACTACGTGACCAACGCTTTTTCATTTGGTTTTAATCATGACAATGATGACCTCCTAGATGACATTAGATGATGGAATTTTGAAAACACTTGGGGGGTCATATCATCTATACATCCCCCATAACCCTATCATCAAAACACGTTTTTCATACAACACATCAAGCTTGTAGCATACACATATTCATCCACACCTTAGAATATTCACTACCCTATGAACCACTCTTATGCTTTGGTTCAAACTTGACTGTTGATAGCATTCGAATAAGAAGAAACCCATACACTACAAAATATGCATTTTGTGTCTTCATACATTCTACACTTTTACATCCTACATCTTTTCCTACATGAATTATACACACTCTACTCATGCCTCATATAATACATCATAGTCACTTCGTATTGTGCATTTCATATTACATTTTACATCCTCCACCTTACATATTACTTATTAAATCTTACATATACTATGCATCTCGTATTACATACCATACACTTTACTATGACACTATGAATTTTGCATATTCTCCTCTATGCACTACAGTCATTACCCGATGACGGACTCTAGTCTCGCAGTCCATACTGTACTATTAGGGGTATATAATACAAATGGACCTCATCACACTCACACATTCATCATTCTATCTTATTTTCCTCATGTGACACTCATAGTATTATTAATATATGCTTTGGGATATAGGATCACTTCTTCTAGCATCATCTCATGATCAGCTATATCATCACATTCACCGACATTATTTAGTGGTATAGGCTTTAGGCCAAATCACCACTCCTTTCTACTCATCTTTTTGTGATATACAATTATGCTACAAAGTCACACACATTTCATCTCTATGTTGTATATCATTACCATATACTCATCCCAACTCACTACACACAACACATAGTTCAATCATTTCCCAATGACGCACTCTCATTTTTGGTCCATTCTTGATTGCTGAGGGGCCATACTAAATAAACCTCATTGCATACAATTCCATTCATTCTACATTCCATTCCATCCATCCACAACATACTATATTTTATGGTTGCATTAACTCTTTCTTACACTTTATTTCTCATGTACACTTTACTACACATTTTAGATAGATCTCTTGTATGTCATTATCTTTATCATAGAAACATTTACGTTCACATAATTTTATAGTTATGATACCAGAATCAGATCTTCTACATGCAACATCGATGCTTGATACACTACCTACTAGGGTCATAAACATTCATACGCTACAGGTGTTATTGTTTCATTTTTGTTGATAGCACACTACTTCGGTTTATACACTCTTTGACATATGCTTTATATTTCTACCATGATAATGACTGTTTCATGTGATTTTTTTTTATGTAGGGATATTTAATTCCATACTTGTTTATTACATTGTCTTCTATTGATTTTTATTGTTTGCAGCCTTTTCCCTTTGTCTTTTGTAGAATCTTCTTTATTTACGGCCACTATGGCCTTGAGTGTCTTACAACATTGTGAGTGGTGTCCTATGATTGTAATCTGATTTATGCAGCCTAATTTTCTTCCTAGGTGTTTACATTATCTCATTATGATATAGCTTACACATTGTTTTTTGTCTTACACTTGTCTTCTACATGCATTCTTATTCATACTAACACTTGTATTCCTATCCACTTGTTTTTGTGTGCCTTGGTCTTTACCAAGAACATTTCCCTTCCCCCTTGTAGGGAAGAGTTTTAGTTTATGCATTTGGTCCTCTTTTGGGGTTGCATCATTTGGGTCTACACACTGCACAACACATCACCAGTACAGTTTTGTTTATAGTTTTTGACTATGACATAGTGGGTTATACAGTGAGTGAGTTTAGACTAGTCTACAAAACTCCATACAAAACACATTTTATAAGCAAGGTTTTCCTTAGAATTATGGGGATAAGTTTCTGATTGGAGGAACATCTGAATTCACTCCCTACACTTCTTTGGACAGTCGCATCATATTGCCCAAAAAAATAGACAATACAAAGATCTCTACATTCACTCTCAGGAAGTAGTTACAGGTTGGAGAATAACACAACTTTCTCCCTACATTTCTTCAGTCATCATGGTGTGAGACCATCCAAAAAACTTGCACTTCACTAATAATGATAGGATATCCTTTCTACATTCCTTTTTCTTATCATGGATCAGGTGAACATGTTCCTCTTTTATTGTCTTTTTCGTACTATTTTTACATGGTTTTTACATATATACATGAATTTTTACAAATTACACATATACATGTGTATTTGGCTACTTGATCATCTTCTCTTTTGTAGGTTCGTCTATATGAGAAGCAAGCAGTAAACAACACACATGTGGAGAGTACATCACACACACAATACTAACCATATAGGTCCACTTCAAACATTTTCATCTACACACTTGCTTCCACCCTAGAGTCACTCTCATCACCCATAACACTTTTGCATCTTTAGTCTTCATGCTCCATTTTTTATCATTCCAAATTTTGTCTAGTCCTTCAGCATGTTTTATACATCACTCTATAATGATTATCAGGTGTGCATCTTTATCTACTTTATGTTTATGAGATTTTTTCTCACCAACATAAAGTGGGGGAAAATGTAGACACAAAATCATGCACTTTGAGTCACTATTTAGTCCTAGGATCATAATACTATTCATATGGTCTTAAGTGAAAAGAGTAATAGTTAACCCATGTCATTGGCCATTATTACATTGCTAGATATCATATTTTTGGTCTTACACCTACACCTTCCCAATTTGTATTAGCATTCTACATTTTTTCCTATTTCTAACTGAAGTTCCCAGCCAGGACTGGGGTGCCCCAGTCACTTAGTTCCCCTCTAGGACACCCTGATCCTCTTTACAATTTACTCTCATCTTTTGGTAAATTTCTAGTAGTTTGAAATTTCTATCTTTTTGGTGGTTAACATTTTTAGGGTTAATTATGAAATTAGAACAAGATAACCATATGAATATAAAGTTATGTTACCATAACAAGGGACCAAGCACTGAGGATATACTATCACCATCTAGAGTTGCATCCATATAAGGAATCTAACGCTATTTTTACATCCATATAGCTCTTTTATAAGGGAAACAAGGATGGGTCATCTGCATCACACTTCACAGGAGGGGAGTCTATTGTTTCCATACACACGTTTATTACATTCTACATCTAGATATTTTCTCACTAGTTCACAAAGTGTGACGGGAACAATAGCAACAGAGGAAATATTGCACATACACACATAGAGCTAAATTGTGTCTAAGATATAGTGTAGTTCTCAGTTAGTAAGTCCACCATTATGGTCGCTGAGGACAATCTGACCCCTACATATGCATCTTTATTTTGTAGGGTTTTAATGCTTTATTTAGTGTTTTGTAGGTGATTCTTCCATCTCATATTCACAACAATGTGCATTATAATTTAGCGATATTAGCATGATATGAAACAAACAGAGGCAAACATCGAGTTACAGCTTATACAAGGTTTTCTTTCAATTTCCACAGACCAAGGTGCTTAGTCTTAGATCAGGGTGCCCACAGGCACCCTTATCCCTTCTCAGGAACCCTAGTCTAGTCAGATAGCTCAAATCTATGTTTTCTCAGGATTCTGTGTGGTCATTTCCTTCTCTTTTTCACCTCGTGTACACTGTGACACAATCCTACAATATCTGTGAATCAGCTAAGAATTTTCTTAACTATTCTTACACATTAGGGTTTTATATTTTCTATCTTAGTTTACTTGGGTGTATTTTAGTATTCTATTGTTCCTTTTATTCATTTATTTTACTCTTCATATAGAATTAGATTAAACTATAATATTTATTATTTTAGTTAATCAACTCCTTATTATGTGTGATTCCAATTGATTTTATGTTATGAGTTATTATGTTTTTAATAAGGATTTTGTTAGTTATCATTCCATTTATGCATGATAATATATTGTCATACAAGAAAAAATGAGGGACCTAGTAGATGTACAAACATTTTGTGAGCATTTAGATATATCTAAATGAGGTGCCAACACACATAACATTGAAGTAGAAATAAAATAAAAAAAATTGGTTCCTTTTTCGGGACCTCTTTTCAATCTTTCTTCTAGGATATTGCATGCAAAAGCCATATCGATTAACTCTTGAGAGCATTGAAAGTTGAGTGGAAGATGGATAAGATAATTTTTACACAGAGATATAGTACTGGACCTGATTTCAGTTCACGATAGTGGGTGGAAGATAATATTTATCATGAGCTCTATGATATGTTCTTCATCTTATTTCTAGTAGAATTCTATGAGTTATTGGGAGCATATGCATTAGGGAGGAGATAGGGATATAGGATGAAGATTTGGATGTAGGAATATTACAAGAATTTATTTTATGCTAATGTGGAGTGGACTAGAGTTTTAGATCATAGGTGGGATGGTGTGTTGCGTAATTATACATTAGAGTACGTTATTTCTACCTAATTATGTCTGGAGGAAGCTGAATTCAAATTTTTATGCGAGATCAGAGGATCTTATTTACATGGTATGCCCTTGAAAATTAATATCTTGATTATAGAAATGGATTTAGATTTCCTTACCATGAATAGCTAAATCCCCACTGTACGCAAGAGCAGGAGCAGGTTTGGTCAAAGATGGCGGATCTCGTGGCAGGAAGACAGAGAGAGAAAAGATGACTCAAGTTTAATGAAGTGTGAGAGAGGGGACATGGTGTAAATAAGGGAGATTGTAGAGGTAATGGAGATGAGGAGAATGATGACTTGGGAACATTTCTATTAGAATTTTATGTTTTCCTATTTCTTTCTTATGAAGTTTTCTGTTTATGCCAATTGAAAAAAAATGTGATTTTGGAAGAAAATGTTGGGTGGATAAAGTGTCCTTTTGTAATTTGGGTGTACAAGATGTTGGAGATGACAAAGGATTGAGAGGGATTGAATCAATCCCTAAGAAAAATTTTCTATTTTCTATTTCAAACATCAAACACAAAAGCTCTCATAAACCACATACATTAATAGTTGATCACCATTAGATGTAGTTCATCATGAAAAACATGCATAATAGGAAAAAAAATATATGCTCAAAGTCTTTCTTTGTTTATATTCACACAAAGTAAAATTACTTGATCCTCATCAATATTTTATAAGACATAAAAAAATATCTCATAACTACTGTACTGACATCAATATGTTGTGACAGGAGAATTCAACTAAAAAACAACAAGATGAATTTTTTTTCATCAACATGTTGTTACAAACACTTCATCATCCTCATTCCACAACTAGTTATTGACCTAGAAGAGACATCTAGGGGGTTTGGGCTATGCCCAAGGATTTTTTTGTTTCAAAAAATTTTTCTTCTATAGAATATAAATGGGGGGTTTATTTATCAACAATATGCAAGACTAAAACATCATCCTTTTGTACACCATTCACTTGAATTTTCATCTTACACACAAAATTTTCATTTTTATGAATTCTTCCTCAATACATTAAAGTCACGTGACTATTTGAATTCTTCAAAATATAACGGTTAGAATTTTTGAGCTTCCTACATCTAATGATAAACTCAAAAACAAAACTAAAATGATATTTACGCTCAAATCCTATATTACTTTTCGTTTTTATCAAGATCAAGACAATAATTAATGTGCCTCTTCATATCAAGATTTAATTTTGTGTGCCATTTTTAATTCTTGTCACTTTTTCACATTTTAACCCTTCATCTTTCAATTTGACCTTAAAGGGATAGCGCACAATTTTGTAATTGTTTTTCGCCTCTTGGACTTCTTCATTCTTCCATATTTTAGTGTTATAGTTTATTTGAACTTTCTCACTTGTCTTGTTTACAGGGAAACTCTTCATCTTCTACCTTGCATTTAATAAGGAAAGATAAAGAGTTTGAAACAATTCATAACATTTGATCTTCTTAATTTACTCAAGAATACCAAACATCACCTTAGTACAATTAGAGCATGCATTGCAACAACAATTTTGTGTAAATTTTACTACTATAAAAAAATGTTAGGACTTTCAAGACAAATATATTACATCTTAATGCTCCCTAAATCATTTCTGAGGTCTTAAGGACTTCACATGATAATCTAGTTCCATCACCACCATGAATTATGCATTGGAGCAATTTTATAGATCTTGCATAGTATTTGAAAGAAGCCTCCACGGTCACTATTACAAAAGATATAGATTTTCAAATTAAAAAACTACAACTTTGTTGAGAGATTTCTTTCAAGTCATTTTTAATTGTTTCCCGAAGAACCGGACCATTTAAAATGAAAAAAATTCATTAAAAAATTGAATCCTGCCTCTACACAAATATAGAATGAACTTTGGAGAAAACAGTTATCAAATCCTTACTTGTTTCAACATGGAATAACATAATTCCTTGTATCACAAAAACAAATAATTCTTCAAATTTTTATCAATTTTGGTTAGTTTGTGTTAAATATTCCAAAGAATTTTTCTTATAAACCCTAGAGCCATGATTTTATGTATCGTGAGAGCCCGAGAGATAAAATAATCTATTTTCTTTCTTAATCCTTAATGAAATTTGAAACTTGGATCTATAGGGGCTTCATGGGATCCTTCTTCCACTTCTTAAAAAAATTGTGTGTTTGAATCTTTCCACATTGTTGCCATATTTCAAGAAACACAGTGCACAGTGTAGAAGACCAATAACATACTACTCCTTAGAAATAAGTTCAAAAGATCTACTTGAAATTTGGAGAATCTTCATTTTTGCATGGGAGGTCACTGAAACCTTCTTGACCTTCTCATGGAACCTAACACACCCATTTAAAAAAATCTAAGAACCTATAAGTGATAGTTCTAAATTTCATAGTGGAATCCCTTAATATTATCACTATAAAAATTTACATACCGAACCTTCATTTCATTTTTCCGTAGTTTTCACATTTTGGAGCACTGTATTTTCACCTACACTATAATTCTTAAAATTACTTGTGGTCATGTTCTCAATTCATCATTCACTAGCATAAGAAGGATTGGCATGATGCATTCCAGATACAATTTCTCTCAGCAATCATAATACAACCTTAGTAGCTGAAAGTTACAATTAACCAAATCTTTAATTTGATAACACTACAGGCACTTTCCCAGATAACACTGTGGAGGTAGAGTATTTGGACTTCAAGATTCACCACATGACCCTATCGAGTGCTCTATCAACTCCAAGTTGGTCTGTAGAGAAGGAACAATACCACTATCTCTCTCAAATGTGACATTAAACCCTAATTAATCTATGAGAAATTACAACACTTTACAAATTTGAAAATAATTCATACCAACTCATTTCAACTCAACCACTTCAAGAAACAGTTCTAAAGAGAGAGAAAAGCTTATAGTAAAATGCTCATATCTTCCTTGATAATTAAAAGTTTTCCTTGAAATGTTTTTCACTAATTCAAGATTGGAATCCTATACAAAAATTACTTATTTTATTTATCTGAAGGAGGTACTATTTTTTTTCTTGAGTTATAATAATCCAAAGAGCTTATTATGTACTTTTCAAAAATCTTGTTATAGAAAAACTAGGATAAATTTAAATACCCATTTCAAAATATTATGAAATTTGGCATGGAGCACTAAAAGACAACCCTCTAGACATTTCATATGTTTGTTAGCCATAGGTTTTCCTTTACTTCTCATACCAATCTCATTTACCTTAGTAGACATCGTCAATCCTCAAAGTCAACTTTGGATAGATTTTGAATTTTTCCTCCAGAAGCCAAATTGATCCTTGTTTTTTTCTCACACATGATATAGACATCATTCCTAGACTGCTCCAAATCTTACATGGACCTGTACCAACTTATCACACCTCATCAAGCTTCAGAAACAAGCCTAAATGGGCTATCTTCAACTGCAACTTCCACCAGGTGACCTGATACACCCTGTGAGACCTCTTGCTCATGCTTGTAACATCATTTCTAACCTATAGGCCGTCTAATACCACTTGACCTGTATTATATTGTTCTCTTCCTTTACCATAATTTCCATGTGACAACAATGAAAACAACCACCAATGCAATAGGGTGCAACACAGGACCACTTAGAAAATATTGAACAAATTCACAAACTTTCAGTTAGTGTCCATAAAAATAATAATTATTACTATTTGAATTCATGTTACTATCCTTATGTATTAGGCACACAGATGGACTAGATGATGAATAAATTGTGGAAGAGCATATTGAAAAACTTATTCAACTAGATGAGCGGTGTGCCCTTGTTCATTGGAGTCAAATTGATCCTAAGATATATAAGTCATGACATGATAGGCACATTAAAAACAAGACATAAGGCATGACATGATAGGCACATTAAAAACAAGACATTTGCAGTTGGAAAGATGGTCCTTCTCTATGACTCCATGTTTTCATGTCACCTAGGGAAATTAAAGGTGTATTGGTTGGGACCTTTTTTAGTAATGAAGATAATTGAATCAGGTGCATGTTAGTTGCAGGCGCTGGATGACACCATGCTACTTGGTTACTTCAATGGTTGTAGACTTAAGTCCTAATATATATAAGGCTTCTTGGTGTTTATAATAAGGAAATATTTCCATTTATATTAGATTTCACTTTAATGTGTTTCTTTCTAGTTGTTTTTATGCTTTGCTTTTCGATTTTCTTATTTTGTTGTAATAAGCTCGTTTGTGCACATGATGCTTATTCTTATCTATTGAGTTCATAAGCATAGTACTCCACATAATTTTAGTGTGGGGTGGATTAGGAACAAGAAAAATGAATCCATTGGTGTTTTGATTTATATACAAGTAGGCGCATTCGAGGGTGCATTCTGAAATCTCGGCGCAAAATAATAATGTGTTACAGGTTCTAGGAATGATGTTGCTCACAAGTAAATTACTCATACTAGAGATCAGATGTGGAGAAGGATCTTGTAGTGTAACATGACATAGGTAGAAACATGTTAAACTACTATGTATATGGCGTAAATAATTATGTACTTTGGTGCAGGGTGGTGTGTATAAGTAGGCCTAATGCTTGAAAAGTAATAAGGTGTGCCAAACGGTTAAACCTACAATGCACGAAAGGAGGTTAAGTAATAAAGTAAAAAGTGAAAATGGTTCTTTTGTAATAAAATACCTTTAAAAGTGTCAAAGTGATAAAAATCATGTTGGAAGTGGAAAAATTAAGTTAGTGGCATCTACAAAAATTATACAAGGGGGGGAAATCAAGTTACTTTCTACCTTGCATTTGAGATAACTTGAACAATTGAGATAACAAAGTGAATTTGTGAGACAAAGTAAGGAAAGTGAAAAGAAAAATAGAGAAGCGTGTAAAGGAATTTGTGTGTGGATCCTTGTGAAGAAAATTTTTGGAGCTAATAGTTGAATGAAACATTAGGGAACAAGTAGAAGGGTTTGCAGGGAAAGTTTGGATAGCTAGGGTTCGTAGTGCATGTTTAGTGAAGTAAGACAATGTTTTGAGAAAATATTATTTAGGGCACACATTTACATGATTATGGAACCAAAGAAAATAAGGATAAATCCCTACACAAAGAGGGTTGAGGTCGAAGTAGAAGATCTGTTAGAAGACATATACTCATAAATGCAGAGTACCCTCTTGAAGTGTTTAGGGTTCAGACTTAGAAGTCACAACTTACCAAGTGTAAGATCAGAGAGTACAATAATAAGGAGCCAAATTCGATACCATGTATTGTAGAGGAAACACCAAGGATGGCATTGGAGGAATTCAAGAAGCAGAAGAAATTGGAGGATGAGATAAATTCTGAGTTTTCAAAACTCTTTCAACAACCTGAGGCCTAAGTTGATTTTTTTCTAGGTGCGATGATTCTTTTTGGCAATTAAAATTATTTATTCTTATATTGATTATTCATACATTCTTTGGAGTAAAAATTTGGACAAGATAATTTCCAAGGATGACAATCCAAATTATTGTGGGGTAACTTTGCATGGTTGTTTTGATTAAGTACATGCTTGCACACGAGGATCTAGGGAAAATGTGAGATAGGAATGAAGGGGCATGCACAAGAAGAATGAAATGGTGCATGGAGGTCCGCACCTAATCAAAGAAATTTTTGGAGTTATCCAATTTTGTGGACCACGGGTCAAAAATAAAAAATTCATAGTTGGAGTGCTAATCAAAAAATGATTTAGAACCGGAGAAAAGTAAGGAGACTTGCTGGATAGAGAATGTCTATTTTTTGGTATGAAGCACATGTAGAGTGAATAATAAAGGTCATACATGGATTGAGTTATTCTTAGGATTAAATAAAGCTCTATTTATAGGATAATCTATTATTAGCTCCATTGCAAAAGCATGCAACTGTTAATGTATGGCTATTTTGAGCATGTAATATTTTTGAGAATGCGTATGTGGTGAAGAGATATGTCAGTGATATAATAGTGTTGTGTATTCTCTCACACTTGCACATATGACTCTATGGAAACATGTTTTAGATATCATGAATTAGATTCTAGTTATGTTGGTGTTTAATGGATAATTATGCTTAGATTATGGTATTTGATGTGTCTGAACATGGAGATTCATTGTTATAATTTATATTATTCATGGTTATCTAGTATGTTAATTATTATGTGTGTTTCTAATTGATTGTATTCTATGAGTTAATATGTTTGGGTAAGGATTTGGTTAATTATCATTCCATTTATGTATGTTAATATCTTATCTCACAAGAACAAAGGAGGGACCTAGTAGCTGCACGCGCTTCACGTGAGCATTAAATTCTATTTGAATGAGGTGCCAACATGTATAACATTCAAGTATGAATAAAATACTACATAATCTTCCCAAGCCTTCGTTAAACATTGAAAGAATCTATCCACTAGGGATAAACACAACACACATGATGAGAGACTCTTCCAATTATTCCTTATAGAATCGAGTGTCACCTTTAATACAAGGTCATAAAAGTTTACCCTAACTATTTGGAAGAAGAATTCAAATAGGAAAAGTGCCAAGATTATCTTGTGATAGAGTTTTAAAATCCTTCTCCAAAACAACAAGCTCCTAAGAGCATCTAATTCATCATGCATCATAGATACAAGAATGCTAATGATGATAGAGTCACATTTATTCTTCCTGAAGGTACTTCTTCTAATAGGACCATCCATAACATCAATTTTTTTCCACCCAATCACACTCTACCTCCTCCCATGTTGAATGTAACTAAAATATATCCATGGAAGAGCTACAATGACACCTATCTCATTCAGTTATATTGGTGGTATATCATTCTCATCTTGTCCCTTAATGACATGCTGAGAGTAAATTATTTTATTAGAATTCTAATTTGGGCCAATCATATAGTAATTTTCATGTTATTCACTTCTTTGCATACACCTTTCTCCTTGGTAAGAACCATGAATTTATCCCTTGTGAAAGGCTAGATGAGGTAATAAAAGAATGTGATAAATACCAACAATACGATCGATATGAAGTAGTTCATGATGCTAATGAGTACCTCATAATCTATAATGAACATCTTCCTGATAAATATAAACCCTAAAAACTAGCACCAATCAATATGGTAAGGAAACCACCAACACTACAGACACCTCATATCCTTCTACTAGTTCTACTTAAAATGTAGTTAAAATGGATGGTTCTAAATGTATTATTACTTGTATCAAACCCTCGTTACCTCCTTTATTTCATGCTAGTAATTATAAGATCATCTATGCCTTTATCCTTAGAAAAACACCACATAACCCAAAAAATATGCCTAAATATTAAATCCATATGAATTCAATCAGCTAGTGTACAAATAATCTTATAGTGTTGATCTCGTCCATCTCTATCTTTGAACATTCCTACACCTCTGACCCCTATGGTAGCACTTCTACCATAATTCATCTCTTATAAATTACATATCACATCTGAATTCCATATTTTCTATCTAATCTCCTTCTTCAATTATTTTTCAAATTGAGCCTTCCCAAGTTTATACCATTGCATAGCCCAACTTTGAAGAATGGGACCCTTTTGCAAAGATTTATCACCTTTCTAAAAAAATCCAATTTTTAGGACTCTTATGTTGTTTCACACAGAATGTTTCCATTCTTAGAATAGAGGTGCTTCTATCCTTTCATTCTCTTGAGAAACAGATAAGGGTTAGGGATAGCAGGAATACCTGTTGAATGTTGGGAGGGTGCGCGCGTATCGTAGAGAGAGATCGGATCGATCATGAAGAACTCCTTTTTGTCTAGGAAGGACTACCTGCAAGTAAGAATACAAGACCACCAGATTTTAGTTAGACAATAAATGAGGGAACTGCCTTGGGCCCAGGAAATATTAGACTTCCTTTCGAAGGTGGTCAGTTCCCCTTTTAATACGAATTAACACAAATGATAGCAAAGAGGCTGTTGTAAAATTACACTTTAATTACCTTGTTAAAAAGCAATAGAAGAAAGGTTGGTTTTTGTTTGAGTCATAGTGACTAATGTCAGTCACTATATCACCGACTACGATTATACACCAGTACCGGTTGCTGATAACCGATATCGGTAGGGGTGGTGATTTAGGGGCTTTCAATGAAGGTTGGCTGTGAGGCGGCTATGGTGTTTATAAGGTTTGTAAATGATTAGGGCTAGGCAATAGGGTGATGGAGAAGACTCAGAGACTGTGGGAGATGTTCTTGGGGCAATGTAAGGGTAGAGGAATGACAGTGAGATGTAGGGTGCTACCAGGTAGTAGATCTAGGAGTGAACTTATAATTACTATGAATCAGAAGTTCAAGAAATGTTATTTGAAAACGTACAAGACACTACTTACTAGTTTTTGACAAAGATACAGGTCCAAGGACTGTGATGAAAAAGGCAGGGCTCAGGTGGGATGATCCGATAATCAAAAGTGAGCCATCTTCTCTCCCAATGCTTAGATGAGTGTCACTATTCTCTAGTTACTCAGTTGCAGTCTTGGGCTCGATGTCCTTCTCTGTAAACTCTTCTCTTTTCTTCACTTGTCTTTGCTCTGCCAAGTGAATTCCAGATTTTTTCAAATGAATTTGGATCCTTTGTTTTTGGTTGGGGGAGGTCATTTACAAGGAACCGATGGCGGTTACGTGACCGACGGAGGTCGAGTAGGAACTGATGTCGGTTAAGTCAAAGTGGGCTATTTTTAGTAAAATAGCCAACTTTCCCTCCTTTTCTCTCAAGGGATTAGTTGTGGGCTTGGTCAAGTCATTATTAGGTTGGTTTTGGTGCGGGTGAGGAGTAATTAGTCATGGGTGTGGATGTAGACCAATTTATAGGTCTTAATTAGGTTAGTTTAGGGTTAGGGCTAGGTCATGATGAGGTGGAGAAATGAGGTGGCAGGTTTGGAGATGTGGATTTATTAATTATAAGGTAATTAATAAATAATTGTGTAAGGTTTAGGTGGTGAGGTTAGGTTGCGAAATGAGATGCGGGGCATAGGGTGTCGTAAGACACAAATTTGGTGTCTATATTAGCCCCTTGTTGTCGTGTAGCTTGTCTTGTAAAGTTGCACTGACAATTAATAAGAAGTGATTACCCCAGTTAAGGGTATAGGTAATCCCCCTCAAATCGATCACAGATTGAGGCGACGTGAAATCAAGGAGAGGGTTGATAAAGGGGTGAATGGTGTTGAGATGATGGTAAGATGGTGGGGTAAGTTCAAGGAAGCAGACGCACGTTGAAATGTAGTAGTGCGACCAGGGTACATGCTTTGAAGAGTCAACAAGTAATTCATAGGCAAAGGTCGATAGTTTTATCCCAACAAGAGTGATATAATCCTGGTATCCAAGGCATAGGAAGTAGCTCCAGGGGATATAACGGGTAAGGTACAGGAATGTTTAGGCATGTTTAGCAGTACCAAATGATGGGTTTGGTTTGAGATAAACGTCACGGTCTCGGTCTAGGCAAATTTGGTCAACTGATCAAGTCAGTATCCTAGTCATGCTAAAACACGAACAAGTGAGCTCGATTGAACAAAAAGCTACATAATGGGTGGATATAATCATAATTTGTGGGTCTTGGTCGAGGTACTTATTTGGTGTGGCCTTGGGTCACGCTGAGTGATTAGTTTGTGGACGTGGGTCGGGCCAGATTGGTTGGTTGCGGCCTTGGGTCAGGCCAGATTGGTTGGTTGCAACCGTGGGGTCGAGCCGGATTGGTTGGTTGCGGCCTTGGGTCAGGCCTGATTGGTTGGTTGCGGCCTTGGGTCAGGAAAATTGGTTGGGTGCGGCCTTAGGTCGGGCCAAGTGGTTGATTTGTTGTGGCCGTGGGTCGGGCCGATTGGTTGGGTGCGGCCTTGGGTCGGGCCAAGTGGTTGATTTTGTTCGCGGCCTGTGATTTTGGGCCAATGAAGTCAAAATAATGCTATTTAGCAAAGCTGGGGGAGGCGATGTGGTGAGAAAGGAAGATTGGTGGATAAGGGTAGAAAATTTAGGTAAAGTAGGCCTGTGACCAATATTGGTTAGTTATGACCGGTATCGGTTAGAAGACCGATATCAGTGTTTTAGGGCACGAACTAACCGATATCGGTTATAGGTCAAAAACCTATAAAAATAAAAATAACGGAATGTCATTGTCACATTGTCAATTTGATAACCAATACGACTTGGTCTGGTCTTTAAATTGATTTTGTTGAGTTTGTGGGCTGAGTTGGCATTAGTTGAGTGGAGGAGTGAGTGATTGGTAGACCCCAGCGAGCAGGAGGCATAGTTTTATTGATTGAGGACCCAGCTGAGGAGATTTGGAGCCATGGCACAGCCAGGAGGAGTAGGAGGTGCTGGAGGAGTTGGACCACCGCCACCTATCCCACCACGATGACGTGTAGTCATACCGGTAGGCTCTGAACCCCTACTTATGTGAATTTTATGATTTTAACTTAGATGTGGGTTTTTGGGTAGAAATCTAAAATTTAATAAAATAAAGAATAAATGAAGGTAATTTGTAAAATGGAGTGGGTAGGTAGGCTAGTTAGGCAAAAACGGTAGGGTGGGTAAGTTTTTAGGGTTTTCTTGTGGGTAAATGGGGAAGAAATAGGTAAAAAGGGGTGTTTACGGGGCCGTTTTGGGTTATGGCCCCGGAATTGGACAGTGACCGATGTTGGTCACTAGGTGACCAGCATCGGTCACATAATAGTTGTATAATTGCTTTGTGTAATAGACTAGCATCAGTCATATGTCGACCGGGCGTCAGCAAATACAATGTGCTTGGGGAACCGATGGAGGTCAAGGGTGACCGGTACCGGTTAGCATGGGTAGGAGTTTAGGTTTGTGAACGTTGTGGGTTTTTTTTTTTTTTTTTTGGGTTGGGGGGTGAAGGGGGAGGAGGTAGGCTTGATACGATAAAGTGATTGGGGGTGGGGGGGAATGGGGTATTTTGGGGCTTGTTTCGGGTAGGATAGATTATGTGTTTGTTTATGAAGTAGGAGGTGTTAAATTGGCGCGCATATAGTTAGATGGCTAGAGTAGATTTGGGGTGGTTTGGTAGGGTGTGAGATAAGTAAAGGGGATATCGTAGATGTTTAGGGTAGGATAGGTGGGTGTAGATTAGTGTTATAGAGTCAGGTTGTGGTTGGGTGGGTAAGTGGGTATAGAGGGTTTAAGGTAGTTATTTTTGTAAAGGGTAGGCCTGATGAAGTGGGTTATTTTTTGCAGGCACACCAGCAACTCACGATGTGGTGATCGGATGCCCCCTCTATTGGGGCAGATGCAGCCACATGTGACTGCAGCGCAGTGGACCGTCATGCGAGAGGTTGGACTCGGTGGAGTTCAGAGGTATAGGGCTGTGGATAGGGACCACAGCTTGATGGTTTCCCTCATCGAGAGATGGGATCCAGAAACCAATGTCTTCCATCTCCCTACTGGAGAGATGACTAATCACTTTAGAGGATGTGTATCGTATCCTATGGAAATTAGGGTTTTTGTTGCGCAACCGTAATTTCTCGTCTTCTAAGGGCTCGAATTTATAGTTTCTGAGCCATAGTAAAGGCCTCATCAAAGGTGTGGAAAGTTTGAATTTGGAGGGTGGGAGAAATGTGTTTAGCACAGGCCCGTGTAAAGAGTTTCGATGAGCTCGGCCTAAGGTAAGGCATAAGTAAGTTGGTTGATAAGGGCCCCTCCATCGTCCAACGAAATATGTGATAGATTCGTCTTCAAATTATCAGATGGCATAGAGGTCGGTGATAGATACTTTCTTGGCAATATTAATGGAGAAATGATCCAAGAAAGATTGGGCTAATTGGTTTAAAAAGAGAAGATTGAGTGCTGGGTTAAAGCACTGTACCCCTCCAAGGCGGGTCCTGATAAGGACAAAGGAAAGGTGCGGAGTAGTAAGGCATCATCATGAGCAATCAGATAGCATGCATGTCTAAATGATCGCAAGTGTTGTTGAGGATCCTCCTTACTATTAAAAACGAGTAAATGTTGGTAATTCCCATTGAGGAGGATATGAATGAAGGGGGACAGAAGGATGAATAGGCTCCTGACAAACTTTCTCCTATGTCAGGGTGCTACGGCTTCCTAAAATAGAAGCCTCTAGATTTTGCATCTTGTACATCATTTGTTTCATTAAATCAGTGGTTGGATGAGATGATGGTGCGGTTGTCGTAAACGGAGGAGGATTGGGCCAAGAACCACCACTAGACAATTGTGGGGTTTAATTTTGATAAGGTATTGAGGATGAATATGTTGAGGTGACCGAATAGGGATGTCCTATATAAGATGTTGAAGCCACCAGATAAGTGTGTGGAAATGAAAAGGTGGGTGGAGCTTGAGAAGGAAAGCTCATGTGGATAGGTGGCAGAGAGCAAGTTATGAAAGGGGCTGTCTGTGAGAGAGACGAGGTAGGAGGAGTCGGTGGTAATGATATGTGGGGCCCCAGATTAACCAAAGGAAAGCCAATTTGTGTCGTATGAACCTCTGAAGCCACTGAGTTGGAAGACGGAGCTAAGGGTGAAGAAGGTAAGGCGGAGTTATTAGGTGGGGAAGGAGCTAAGTGAGCATCTATACTAATAGGGATACCAACAAGGAGTTGACCGTCAGGTGTACGGTCAGGGGTATGAGATAAATAGTACTGTACAATGCTAGGATTAGCATCCAAAAATTTCACAAATTCCTTATCTCCTATAGGGATTTTGGGAAACCTTACTAGTGTCCGTAGGATTCCCCATAGGATGTGAAGGGGGTGATTCAGGAAAAGGCATGGAGCAGGCATGTGAAACCATGGCTACAGCTTGTTTCTGAGTGATAACAACCATGGAAAAGAGTACATAGCAGGGATTTAATCTATCAGAAAAAGAAACGGCCACAAAATGTTGGAATTGGTAGGTTGCTATTTTTTTAGGAAATGTGAAAAGACAGTAACCAATATCAGTCAGGTAACCGATGTCGGTCAGATAGTATCCGGCGTCAGTCAGCTAACCGATGTCGGTAGAATATGACCGGTGTAAGAATTTGTAAGAAGTTACATATTTGGGGTTAACGATGCTTAGTATACCTACCAAACTATTCTGAAGTGATCACTGAAACAGTGTATGACAGAGAAATAGAACTAAAAACAAGCAAGATGCACAAGCAAATCAAGAGACTAACCCTAGGATTAGTTTTAATTATTGTGGGCTTATACCTTAGACACAAGCTGATGTCAATCCTTAACAAAATACCTAAGGGAGATGTCAAGTTTGTTTTGGCTTATAAGGTTACCTCAATCGGGCGGAGGAATACCGCGGAAAAGGGGGGAATGTTTGAGCTGTTTTGTTGATTATGATGTGATTTGGTATGTGTTGTGTAGTGCAATTAAGATTAATTTCTTGTCAATACCGTGGATATCACCCCCCACGTGTACGACCTGTTACTTAATCAACGTTCACTATAATTGAAAACAGCAAGCAAGAATGTGATGCACGTGTTTTAAACCCAAATCGAAAATGATATTCAATGAAGCAAAGAAGATGACTTTCACTAATGCAAAGATGCGGAAGAAAGACAAATTATTTTACCAAAATGACAAAAATATCTTGTGAATATTTAGAAGAAGAAAATAGCAAGTGTGCTCCCTATATGAAAGCAAGCAAGAAAGAAAGAAACCTGAGAAGGCTCCCACCGAGCGTGCCAAAATGTTTCACACAGAATGTTTCCGTTCTTAGAATAGAGGTGCTTCTATCCTTTCATTCTCTTGAGAAACAGATAAAGGTTAGGGATAGGAGGAATACCTGTTGAATGTTGGGAGGGTGCGCACATACCGTAGAGAGAGATCAGATCGATCGTGAAGAACTCCTTTTTGTCTAGGAAGGACTACCTGCAAGTAAGAATACAAGACCACCAGATTTTAGTTAGACAATAAATGAGGGAACTGCCTTGGGCCCAGGAAATATTAGACTTCCTTTCAAAGGTGGTCAGTTCCCCTTTTAATACGAATTAACACAAATGATAGCAAAGAGGCTGTTGTAAAATTACACTTTAATTACCTTGTTAATAAGCAATAGAAGAAAGGTTGGTTTTTGTTTGAGTCATAGTGACTAATGTCAGTCACTATATCACCAACTACGGTTATACACCAGTACCCGGTTGCTGATAACCGATATCGGTAGGGGTGGTGATTTAGGGGCTTTCAATGAAGGTTGGCTGTGAGGCGGCTATGGTGTTTATATGGTTGGTAAATGATTAGGGGTAAGGCAATAGGGTGATGGAGAAGACTCAGAGAGTGTGGAAGCTGTTCTTGGGACAATGTAAGGGTAGAGGAATGACAGTGAGATGTAGGGTGCTACCGGGGTAGTAGATCTAGGAGTGAACTTATAATTACTATGAATCAGAAGTTTAAGAAAACTTATTTGAAAACGTACAAGACACTACTTACTAGTTCCTGATGAAGATACAGGTCCAAGGACTGTGATGACAAAGGTAGGGCTCAGGTGGGATGATCCGATAATCAAAAGTGAGCCATCTTCTCTCCCAATGCTTAGATGAGTGTCACTGTGCTCTAGTTACTCAGTTGCAGTCTTGGGCTCGATGTCCTTCTCTTTAAACTCTTCTCTTTTCTTCACTTGTCTCTGCTCTGCCAAGTGAATTCTGGATTTTTTCAAATGAATTCGGATCCTTTGTTTTTGGTTGGGGGAGGTCATTTATAGGGAACCGATGGTGGTTACGTGACCGATGGTGGTCGAGTAGAAACCAATGTTGGTTAAGTCAAAGTGGGCTATTTTTAGTAAAATAGCCAACTTTCCCTCCTCTTTCCTCTCGAGGGATAAGTTGTGGGCTTGGTCAAGTCATTATTAGGTTGGGTTTTGGTGCGGGTGAGG
Organism: Taxus chinensis; assembly: GCA_019776745.2. Classification (NCBI taxonomy): domain Eukaryota; kingdom Viridiplantae; phylum Streptophyta; class Pinopsida; order Cupressales; family Taxaceae; genus Taxus; species Taxus chinensis. The sequence continues at coordinate 669,349,815 of CM034151.1, forward strand.
AGTAATTAGTCATGGGTGTGGATGTAGACCAAGTTATAGGTCTTAATTAGGTTAGTTTAGGGTTAGGGCTAGGTCATGATGAGGGTGCGAAATGAGGTGGCAGGTTTGGAAATGTGGATTTATTAATTATAAGGTAATTAATAAATAATTGTGTAAGGTTTAGGTGGTGAGGTTAGGTTGCGAAATGAGATGCAAGGAACAGGGTGTCGTAAGACACAAATTTGGTGTCTACATTAGCCCCTTGTTGTCGTGTAGCTTGTCTTGTAAAGCTACACTGACAATTAATAAGAAGTGATTGCCCCAGTTAAGGGTATAGGTAATCCCCCTCAAATCGATCACAGATTGAGGCAACGTGAAATCAAGGAGAGGGTTGATAAAGGGTGAATTGTGTTGAGATGATGGTAAGATGGTGGGGTAAGTTCAAGGAAGCAGACGCACGTTGAAATGTAGTAGTGCGACTAGGGTACATGATTTGAAGAGTCAACAAGCAATTCATAGGCAAAGGTCGATAGTTTATCCCAACAAGAGTGATATAATCCTGGTATCCAAGGTATAGGAAGTAGCTCCAGAGGATATAACGGGTAAGGTACAGGAATGTTTAGGCATGTTCAGCACTACCAAATGGTGGGTTTGGTTGAGCTAAACGTCACGGTCTCAGTCTAGGCAAAGTTGGTCGACTGATCAAGTCAAGTATCCTAGTCATGCTAAAACACGAAGAGGTGAGCTTGATTGAACAAAAAGCTACATAATGGGTGGATAAAATCATAATTTACGGGTCTTGGTCGAGGTACTTAATTGGTTCGGCCTTGGGTCAGGCCGGGAGTGATTAGTTGTGGCTATGGATCGGGCCAGATTGGTTAGTTGCGGCCTTGGGTTGGGCCGGATTGGTTGGTTACAGCTGTGGGTCGGGCCGGATTGGTTGGTTGCGGCCTTGGGTTTGGCCTGATTAGTTGGTTGCGGCCTTGGGTTAGGCCGATTGGTTGGTTGTGGCCTTGGGTCGGGCCAAGTGGTTGATTTGTTGCTGCTGTGGGTTGGGCCGATTGGTTGGGTGCGGCCTTGGGTCGGGCCAAGTGGTTGATTTGTTGCGGCCGTGATTTTGGGCCAATGAAGTCAAAATAATGCTATTTAGCAAATCTGAGGGAGGCAATGTGGTGAGAAAGGAAGATTGGTGGATAAGGGCAGAAATTTAGGTAAAAGTAGGCCTGTAACCGATATCGGTTAGTTATGACCGGTATCGGTTTAGGAGACCGATATCAGTGTTTTAGGGCACGAACTAACCGATATCGGTTATAGGTCAAAAACCTATAAAAAGAAAAATATGGCGTGTCATTTTCACATTGTCAATTTGATAACCAATACGGCTTGTCTGGGTTTTAAATTGATTTTGTTGAGTTTTTGGGCTGAGTTGGCATTAGTTGAGTGGAGGAGTGAGTGATTGGTAGACCCCCAGCAAGCAGGAGGCAGAGTTCCGATTGGTTGAGGACCCAACTGAGGAGATTTGGAGCCATGGCACAGCCAGGAGGAGCAGGAGGTGCTGGAGGAGCTGGACCACCGCTACCTATCCCACCACGACGACGTGTAGTCATACCGGTAGGCCTCTGAACCCCTACTTATGTGAATTTTATGATTTTAACTTAGATGTGGGTTTTGGGTAGAAATCCAAAATTTAATAAAATAAAGAATAAAAGAAGGTAATTTGTAAAATGAAGTGGGTAGGTAGGCTAGTTAGGCCAAAATGGCAGGTGGGTAAGTTTTTAGGGTTTGCATGTGGGTAAATGGGGAGAAATAGGTAAAAAAGGGGTGTTGCGGGCCGTTTTGGGTTCGGCCTCGGAATTGGACAGTGACCGATGTCGGTCACTAGGCAATTGACATCAGTCACATAATAGTTGTATAATTGCTTTTGTCTATAGACCGGCGTTGGTCATATGTCGACCGACGTCGGCAACTACAATGTGCTTGGGGAACCGATGGCGGTCGAGGGTGACCGGTACCGGTTAGCATGGGTAGGAGTTAGGTTTGTGAACGTTGTGGGTTTTTGTTTTTGGTTGGGTTGGGGGTGAAGGGGGAGGAGGTAGGGTTGATAGGATAAGGTGATTGGGGTGGGGGGGAATGGGGTTGTTGGGGGCTGGTTTGGGTATGATAGATTATGTGTTGTGTATGAAGTAGGATGTGTTAAATTGGCGGTGTTATAGTTAGATGGCTAGAGTAGATGGGGGTGGTTGGTAGGGTGTGAGATAAGTAAAGGGGATATCATAGATGTTTAGGGTAGGATAGGTGGGTGTAGATTAGTGTTATAGAGTCGGGTTGTGGTTGGGTGGGTAAGTGGGTATAGAGGGTTAAGGTAGTTGTTTTTCTAAAGGGTAGGCCTGATGAAGTGGGTTATTTTTGCAAGCACGCCAGCAGCTCACAATGTGGGATCAGATGCCCCCTCTATTGAGGCGGATGCAGCCACATGTGACTACAGCGCAGTGGGCCGTCATGCGAGAGGTTGGACTCGGCGGAGTCCAGAGGTATAGGGTTGTTGATAGGGACCACAGCCTGATGGTTTCCCTTATCGAGAGATGGGATCCGACAACCAATGTATTCCCATCTCCCTACTAGAGAGATGACTATCACTTTAGAGGATGTGTATCGCATCCTGTGGAAATTAGGGTTTTTGTTGCGTAACTGTAATTTCTCGTCCTCTAAGGCTCGAATTTCTAGTTTCCAAGCCATAGTAAAGGCCTCATCAAAGGTGCAGAAAGTTTGAATTTGGAGGGTGGGAGAAATGTTTTTAGCATAGGCCCGCGTAAAGAGTTTGACGAGCTGGGCCTGAGGTAAGGCATAAGTAAGTTAGTTAATAAGGCCCCGCTATCGTCCAACGAAATCTGTGATAGATTCATCTTCAAATTGTCAGATGGCATAGAGGTCGGTGATAGATACTTTCTTGGAAATATTAATGGAGAAATGATCCAAGAAAGATTGGGCTAATTGGTTAAAAGAGAAGATTGAGTGTTGGGTTAAAGCACTGTACCACTCCAAGGCGGGTCCTGATAAGGACATAGGAAAGGTGCGGAGTAGTAAGGCATCGTCATGAGCAAACAGATAGCAGGCATGTCTAAATTATTGCAAGTGTTGTTGAGGATCCTCCTTACTATTAAAATGAGTAAATTTTGGTAATTCCCATTGAGGAGGATATGAATGAAAGGGGACAGAAGGATGAATAGGCTCCCGAAAAACTTTCTCGTATGTCAGGGTGCTACGGCTTCTTACAACAGAAGCCTCCAAATTTTGCATCTTATCCATCATTTGTTTCATTAAATCAATGGTTGGATGAGATGATGGTGCAGTTGTCGTAAACGGAGGAGGATTGGGCCAAGAGCCACCACTAGACAATGGTGGGATTAAATGTGTATAAGGTATTGAGGAAAAATATGTTGAGGCGACCGAATAGGTATGTCCTATATAAGATGTTGAAGCCACCGGATAAGTGTGTGGAAATGAAAAGGTGGGCAGAGATTGAGAAGGAAAGCTCGTGTGGATAGGTGGCAGAGAGCAAGTTATGAAAGGGGCAGTCTACGAGAGAGACGAGGTAGGAGGAATCGGTGGTAATGATATGTGGGGCCCCAGATTAACCAAAGGAAAGCCAATCTGTGCCGTATGAACCTCTGAAGCCACTGAGTTGGAAGACGGAGCTAAGGATTAAGAAGGTAAGGCGGAGTTATTAGGTGGGGAAGGAGCTAATGTGAGCAGCTATACTAATAGGCATACCAACAAGGAGTTGACTGTCAGGTGTATGGTCAGGGGTATGAGACAAATAGTACTGTACAGTGCTAGGATTAGCATCCAAAAATTTCACAAATTCCTTATCTCCTACAGGGATTTTGGGAACCTCACTGGTGTCCATAGGATTCCCCATAGGATGTGAAGGGGATGATTTAGGGAAAAGGCAACGGAGCAGGCATGTGAAACCATGGTTGCAGGTTGTTTCCAACTGGTAAAAACCATGGACAAGAGTACACAACAGGGATTCAATCTATCAGGAACAGAAACAACCACAAAATGTTGGAATTGGTAGGTTTCTGGTTTATTGGGAACTGTGAAAGACAGTAACCAATATCGGTCAGGTAACCGATCTCGGTTAGATAGTAGCCGGCGTCAGCTACAGCTAACCGATGTCGGTAGAATATGACCGGTGTAAGAATTTGTAAGAAGTTACATATTTGGGGTTAACGATGCTTAGTATACCTACCAAACTATTCTGAAGTGATCACTGAAACAGTGTATGACAGAGAAATAGAACTAAAAACAAGCAAGATGCACAAGCAAATCAAGAGACTAACCCTAGGATTAGTTTTAATTATTGTGGGCTTATACCTTAGACACAAGCTGATGTCAATCCTTAACAAAAGACCTAAGGGAGATGTCAAGTTTGTTCTGGCTTATAAGGTTACCTCAATCGGGCGGAAGAATACCGCAGAAAAGGGGGGAATGTTTGAGCTGTTTTGTTGATTATGATGTGATTTGGTATGTGTTGTGTAGTGGAAGTAAGATTAATTTCTTGTCAATACCATGGATATCACCCCCACGTGTACGACCTGTTACTTAATCTACGTTCACTAGAATTGAAAACAGCAAGCAAGAATGTGATGCACGTGTTTTAAACCCAAATCGAAAATGATATTCAATGAAGCAAAGAAGATGACTTTCTCTAATGCAAAGATGCGGAAGAAAGACAAATTATTTTACCAAAATGAAAAAAATATCTTGTGAATATTTAGAAGAAGAAAATAGCAAGTGTGCTCCCTATATGAAAGCAAGCAAGAAAGAAAGAAACCTGAGAAGGCTCCCACCGGTCGTGCCAAAATGTTTCACACAGAATGTTTCCGTTCTTAGAATAGAGGTGCTTCTATCCTTTCATTCTCTTGAGAAATAGATAAGGGTTAGGGCTAGGAGGAATACCTGTTGAATGTTGGGAGGGTGTGCGCGTACCATAGAGAGAGATCAGATCGATCGTGAAGAACTCCCTTTTGTCTAGGAAGGACTACCTGCAAGTAAGAATACAAGACCACCAGATTTTAGTTAGACAATAAATGAGGGAACTGCCTTGGGCCCAAGAAATATTAGACTTCCTTTCGAAGGTGGTCAGTTCCCCTTTTGATACGAATTAACACAAATGATAGCAAAGAGGCTGTTGCAAAATTACACTTTAATTACCTTGTTAAAAAGCAATAGAAAAAAGGTTTGTTTTGGTTTGAGTCACAGTGACTGATGCCGGTCACTGTATAACCGAATGCAGTTATACACCAGTACCGGTTGCTGATAACCGATATCTGTAGGGGTGGTGATTTAGGGGCTTTCAATGAAGGTTGGCTGTGAGGCGGCTATGGTGTTTATAAGGTTGGAAAATGAGTAGGGGTAGGCAATAGGGTGATGGAGAAGACTCAGAGAGTGTGGGAGCTGTTCTTGGGGCAATGTAAGGGTAGAGGAATGATAGTGAGATGTAGCGTGCTACCAGGTAGTAGATCTAGGAGTGAACTTATAATTACTATGAATCAGAAGTTCAAGAAATGTTATTTGAAAATGTACAAGACACTACTTACTAGTTCCTGATGAAGATACAGGTCCAAGGACTGTGATGACGAAGGTAGGTCTCAGGTGAGATGATCCGATAATCAAAAGTGAGTCATCTTCTCTCCCAATGCTTAGATGAGTGTCACTGTGCTCTAGTTACTCAGTTGCAATCTTGGGCTTGATGTCCTTCTCTGCAAACTCTTCTCTTTTCTTCACTTGTCTCTGCTCTGCCAAGTGAATTCCGGATTTTTTCAAATGAATTCGGATCCTTTTTTTTAGGTTGGGGGAGGTCATTTACAGGGAACCGATGACGGTTACGTGACCAACGGCGGTTGAGTAGGAACTGATGTCGGTTAAGTCAAAGTGGGCTATTTTTAGTAAAATAGCCAACTTTCCCTCCTTTTCTCTTGAGGGATTAGTTGTGGGCTTGGTCAAGTCATTATTAGGTTGGTTTTGGTGCGGGTGAGGAGTAATTAGTCATGGGTGTGGATGTAGACCAAGTTATAGGTCTTAATTAGGTTAGTTTAGGGTTAGGGCTAGGTCATGATGAGGGTGCGAAATGAGGGTGGCAGGTTTGGAGATGTGGATTTATGAATTATAAGGTAATTAATAAATAATTGTGTAAGGTTTAGGTGGAGAGGTTAGGTTGCGAAATGAGATGTGGGGCACAGGGTGTCGTAAGACACAAATTTGGTGTCTACATATGTATCTCCCCCAAAATCATGATATCTTCATAAAAAAAATATTTTCTATGAATACCCCTTTTGCACCCACTCTAGGGTATTTTCCTTCCCTACTTGATTAAGAAGAGAGCATTATGTGACAATGTCAAGATTTATCCATTTCTATTAATATTTATACTAATCATTCATCAAGTATTTTATTCCCTCTTCAATTCATGATATGTAATGAACACTTATTTCATGTTGACGATCCCACCCTATTTATTTTATTTTAGATTGGCAACACTACAGTTAAAATATCCCTCATAGACAAATGTTCTTGTACTTGTGTCAGTTCTCTTCAATTCATCAAGACACAAGGTTACTCAATAGATATTTTTAAATCTAATTGAAACTCTTGTCAAGGATATGATCATAGAAAAATTCCCCTTGGGATGCATTTGGATTCCTATCAGTATGCTTCCTCATAACATAATTAAAGCCTTGGTCTTGAACTTCCCCTTATCTTATAATATCCTTCTAGGATGATCATTAACTCACCACATATGCGAAGTCACATCAAGCACCTAAAAATGTGTTAATTTCACACATCTAAGTTATATTTATGGAATAATAAGAGTTACCGACCATTAAAATGTTGACATATTTAAAATATATGAGAAATTTAGCATTCTTACCCTAGAATAGCTTCCTACTTTCCCATTTCAGGAATATCAACACTTCAACTATCTAGTAGAATCTATTTGTGGCTATAGTATTCATCCTAAAGTTTTTGGCCATAATTTGCACAACCTTCTTGAATTTGATAATGAAAATCATGAGGAAATCAACATTTTTATTTGACAGAAAACACAAAGCTCCACTAGGTACTCGCTGAGATATCCCCTTCAAATTCATGCAACAAGTTACATAAAAAGAGTAGTATTTCTTATTATGTTAAAATACATATGAAATTTACAATATACCTCTATGGGAATTATAAATGCGGATGCATCTAGGGACATACTAGTCTTATATCACTCTTACTCTCAACTTTATGGCTGAAACTGACCTCTTCTCTCAAACACTCTCTCTTTTAGCTGAGCTCTAAAATTTTAGCATGTTACAGCTTTAAAACTTCCAATGAATAGTTGACTTAGAAAATTACCAAGAACCCCTAACTCGGTGATATTATCTATCTTTCATAGCCACCCGCTTTCCTTCTCTCTCCTCTGAGATGGCTTATTTAACTATTCCCACTTGGACTTTAAATTTGAATTCAACCTCTTTAAATCACTTATCTATGTAATCATCTTCCATCCAATCCCTTTACGTCATGTCATCTAGTGGTTACATCCTCGTATTTTTCATCCTATCGCATGGTGACAAAAAACCATTGGACAATGTAAACCTATCCTTTTTCCTTCTTCTGCTTGCTATCACCACGTTCCTTCACCTCGGGCTTTGTCATCTCCACACTTTATTGATTCCTCTCCTCCTCTAAATTTTTTTGTGTTTTCCTTTATTTCTTTATACCTTGTCCTATCCACACTCCTTTATCCTTGGTTGCTACTCTGGTCAATTATTTATTTGCATGTTATTTATTCACATGCCACATCCTTTTATTTTCATTCCTTTACACTCACGTCTCCATCCTCATGCCACATCCTTGTATTCATGCCACATCCTTATATTTTTTATTTCTTTGCATGTTATTTATTCATTCTTAATGCCTTCATCTTGCTCTATCACTTGTTTTGTCCCTTCTACACAGGTTGTCCCTATCCATCATGTGATGCACGTTTGGGATGGATGGGACCAAAATATAACCCACAACCTATCGAGTATCAACACAAAGACATACAACTTCGTCAACGTTGTTTTTAATTTTGACTACGAACTTCCTTGTCATTTAGGCTCCTGCTTCTACGCCTCCTACTCTCGATTATCCTTTTACTTATCACCTCCATTTTCTTACATGTATTATCTTATACTTATGTTCTTATCCTATGAATTCTTCCTCTTTTACCTTTTAGTGTACCCGCAATCCTTCTAGCTATGGGATTCCTCTTCTATGTGTACCATAACTTTCTTTTGCATGCTCTTCAACTCTCGTCGTGTGTATTTTTCTTCCTGCGCCTTTTTTTCCTAGCTCATTCCTCCTGGCCTTCTTCATTTTTTTGACACAACCATCCTCATGTGTCACTCTTCATCTTATAAATATTTATTCCATGCATGTCACTTCACTTGAGGCTTTAGGCCAATTTTTCTTTCTCTATCTTTCCTTATCGCATTATTTTGTGACCTTCCATTATTATTTTGGTAGCTTCACATCCTGTCACTTATCTTTCTTGCACTTTCCTTTCCCTTCTCCTATGTGCCTCATAATTCTTGCACACTTCCTTCATCAGTGCAGATCTATCCAACTCCGAAGATTCCACTGCATCAAACACACAAGGTAATTTAAAATTGAGATCCTCCTCAAGTGGTTCTGGTGAATGATAACATCACTATTAAGATTATGTATGTGGATGGTCCCAACTCCTTCAACCATTAAGAAAATATCTTTCTGTTGCACTTCCATTAGTACTTTCTATTGTCCTTATCCACTCTCTGTGACTTTTATCCACTTCCTTTCATTCTATCATGAGTGTATTTTGCCTGCAAACATTTTTTTATCTAGATAAATCCTTCTTCTTGATCCTTGGTGAGATTATGCTCACTATTCCTCTGCATAAGTCTCTTCTTATTCTTCTTTGTTCTCTTTCTCATAAGAATTTCAAGAGCCTTTTTATTTGCAATTCAACACTTGCCTTCATTATCTCTTATGTGAATATTTTCTTACCATCATTCATCCTCTTCCATCAAATTCTTTCCAAGATTTTCTCCTTTTCATTCCACCTTATCCCTGGGTACCTTACTTTGTTTCCATCCTCATGTACACATTTACCTCCTTTTCTTATCTTATTCTCATTCATGGACCTTTTTAAATCTTCTTATCCTCATCCTATCTCATTTTTACCATGATTCCTCTTTTCTAATCTCCCTATTTATGTGCACTTTTCTTTTCTTTTTCCCTTCTCTCCTTGGGCCTTTTCTGCATGTCCAAACTCCATTCTTCCTTCCATCGATTATTCATCCCTTGCATGTTTATCTTCTCATGCATTTTATCTCACACAACCATTATGTGCCTCAAATTATCCCTCTCTTATGAGATTCTTGAGGGTTTCTCCTTTCCTTATTCTCTTGTGCTCTATTAGACCACACTTCGGTTGACAGTTTATACATTTCTCTCCCTCTAATTGTGGAATTGTTTTCATGCCAATTCCTTTCTTTGCTTCTCAACCTCCTATTATTCTTATATTGTGTAAGAATTATAGATCCTTTTCACAGTGCTCCCCCTTCATATCTAGACTGACATCTTCCCTTTTTAGTGCTCCATTTTGCATGTGCACTATTAAATTCCTTTATAAGTTTCCCTGGTTCTATTTCCTTTACGATAACTCCCTACGAGTTTGACCAATGCCGACCTCTCTCGATCTCACCTTCATCCTTCATATTCTCTAGTAATTTTGTTTAATTTCTACTGCAGTTCCTATGGCTTGGGAACTCCTCTTATTTTACTTGCCCATGTGAATGCATCCTTTTAAGATCATCCTAGATATCCTTATTGGGTACACTCTTTTTTACTCATACTTTGTTAATCTCCTTGCATTTCTTAGATTGTCCTGTAATGGTGCCCCCATTTCCATGCACATATTCACCTTCATGCTCCTCAAATCCTATTGGAGTCTTCTTATTTATGCAACCTTATGCACTTATTATTTCCATTGGGGTCTCCTATTTTACTCTCTCTAAAGCATGCCCCAAATTATGCTCCTCTAATATTCTCTTACACATATTTCCTATGTATTCTATGTGATCTTCTCTTTTCTTTGTACCCTCCTCTTCTTTCCCCACCTTTTTTACAAGGACTCCTTTGTCTCTACGTGTTTATTCACTCACCCATGGTCTACAATGACCATCTTCGCTAGCATGATAACCTCACATGTCTCCTTCTGCTCCTGAGTGACTTCTTATTTCTAGCTTCACTCAACTCATGAGCCTTCTTGATGCACCTTATCTCATACATCCTTATGTATTACTCACGTGCTAGTTTCTTTGACCTGTTTGCGTTTCTCCCACACAAATTTCATCTATGATTCCACAGATGCCTCATCCCTCTGGTACTTTTCTGGAACTCTACATGTAATTTATTTATTTTTAATTTTAAATCATATACGAGTCCTTCACATCCTTCATCTCCTCACAAACTTTGCTCACAAAACCTCTTTTCATTTGTTGGTCTTATTCTATGCACTCTACACAGGTCCTCATATTTTGTAGTCCCTGAAGCTCTTCCATCATCTCCTTGAGCTTCTTCATAATTGTAGAATCTGACACATCTTCCTTTCTTAGGACCATCTCACTAATCCTTACTCTAATATTTAATACCCATTTCCCACCCACTTCAATATATCTTCCTCGTGTTTGTTGATTTGTTATCTCCATTCACAGTAAAGCAGTCTTTTATGATACCACTTCACAGTAAATGTGAAACTCCACTGGGTAATCCTCGAGCTCGCCCCTTTAGAGTCACACAACAGGATACTATATAATCATAGTGATGCAAGAGGATCATCAAAAAGACATTCAAATACAAATAATTCTAGATATGAGATAATTTAGGTGTTATTTGGTATGTTGAATCATGAGAGAGAGAGAATCAAAGAGTGAGAGAATTTAAATTTTAAATTGGAGCTTTTCCCACCAAAAGTATACTTAAGTTATAAAGGATTAATAAAGGGTAATAGTCGCTAATTAAAGATTAGTAAGTTTTTTTTTAATTCATATAATATGTAGTGAGTCATCATGTGAGGGTGAGATTTATGAAATGTGTGAAATGATGTAAAAATTCTAAAAAAATGTCATAGGAGCACATAATGAGTCACCATAGCTCTAGAAGGGAAGTTAAATTTTAGGTAGGAGTTACATGCATTAGTAAATTCAAATATATGAGGATTAGTAGTGATTGGATTATCATTCCTCATGTAAGAGGATGAGGGAAGATTGAAGTGAAGGAGAATTAGAAGATTTTTATGAGGAAGTACAACATAATATGAATACGAGCTCCATTTTGGCGTGTCTACCTTGCTATTAAAGGTATCTCTGATTTTTTCATTCAGGAAGTGATTATTATTTACCATAATTCCTATATGAATCTATTACATGATTTTTTATAAGTCTTTTCATGCATTACTTTTAGATAGATGTAAGCTAATGCTCTGTTTTGTTAAGTAGTATAAATACTTGACTAACATGAGAAAAGAATGTGACTGTGAAAAGTGTGTACAAAAGTAAATAAAGTTGATACATGTGGTGAATAGTATTTTAAATTTTAATTAATGTTCTTTTATAGTTTCAGGGATTGAATCCTTTAGGGTATCCTATTTGCATGTTGGAAAATCTTTTAAGATAGTGACTGTGTGCAAGTTTGATGATGGATTTTGGGGATGTCATCATAAATTTTTTATGTCAACTCCAAATGACCTGAAACTTTGACCATATAAAGAAAATAAAAATTTTCCAATGGTTTTTCAATATTTTACCTTAATGTTGAGTATTTCTTGAGTTATGAAATATTTTCCTACCTATATTGAGAATGCATGCAAACTATTTAACATAATGCCTTCCTGGTAAAATGAGCATAGCTCACTTTTTCTAAAGAGTTCAATTTAGGAATAGGGAAGGTAGAATAATGAGACCAACTTTAAAGTGTGGTTTTAACAAAATTGTTATTTGAAAATTGTATAGTAAGTTATGCATGATAGAAGACTTTCCAAATCTATTAGGAGCATTGTGAGCAAGAAAGAGAAAAGTGAGATAGAGAGAAAAGGAGATGAGATTTGTTTTTTGGTTTTTTTGAGTTCACTTTTTGATTAATATAATAGTTGTTTTAGGTGGTTAAGAAGGGAATATAAGAGGAGGAGCTACAATGAGGCTTGAGAATCAAAACATTGCATGAGTTATACTAGAGGCTAGTGAAGAAGGACAAATGGCAATTTGAGTAAGTTAATTTTTCTTGTCTATGAATCATTTTAAAGGTGTTGTTAGCATAAAATAAGCGTTTTCTATAGGTTATTTACAAATTTTAATGCTTGGGGAAGACCATTCATGGTAGTAATTGACAAATTATATAATAGTTGATCAACTATAGCAGTTGTTAAGTCACTTTGGGCTTTGATTGATCCTCAAATGTAGAGATAGGGTGTAGTTGATGTTTTAAACTCTTGAAAGGTGAATGTATGCTTGATTTTTTTATTTTTCTCTGCATCAGTTAGTAACATATTCTAGATAATTATGGTATTGAGTTGATATTTTTATTGAAAGAAGTCAATGTTGGATACAAGTTTTTCATATATGTGAGTTTTTATTTGTTTGGTGATTGGAAGTGATTGAGATGGAACAATTGCCTTCTTATGAGAGTGTGTATGTGAAGTTCATGACAAGAATTTCCTTTAAAAAGTGAAGAAAATTAAAGAATAATAAGAGACAATGAAGGAAGAATGAGAAGTAAAAAGACTACATAGGAAAGAAAACCTAGGCGAGAGATGGAAAGGTGGAAAAGACTTTCTAGCAAGATTATGGAGGCTAAGTTGGAAAAAGAGATGCTTAGGATGATGAAAAATAGTAAGAAGAGAAATAAAAAAGAGATAATGATAGAAGAAGAGAGAGAAAGGAAGTTGTGGGAAGAACAAGCGATAAGATAGGTAAGAAGAGGATTGGAATAGCTAGATGATTTGGAAATAAAAGTGAAAAAAATACAAAGAAAAGGAGTACATCATTGAAAATAGTTTTGAGGAATGTGGTAAAGAGGCCATTAAGGTCACTCATGAAGATGGGACAAATATTACAGTTGAAGAGGAAGATAAGAGAGGAAGAAGGCAAGTTAAATATTATGTAAATAAGGGGAAAAAAGAAAAATAAAGAAGAAGTCAATGATGAGATCACGGAAGAATTTAGTGTTGAAGAAGAATTTGGAGGAAAATGTGGGAAAGATAATTTTATGTTTGTTTACATCAATCAAGAGCAGCTAGAGGAATGAATAAAATCACTTGAATGTGCTTTGAGAGGTGAAGAGGTGAAGTATGGTGAAGAATAAGCTGAGAAGATGGAAGAGAAGATTGAAACGGAAGAAGGAAATGAAGAGAAAGTAGATGAAGAGACTCAAAAGTCTCTTGTTTTTTAATCTAAGGTTTTGTGTATTTTTGAATGTGCAGATATGATCAAAATCATTGAAAGAGAATCTCATTGAAGAACTAAAATGAAGAGAAAATATAATGAAGACCTCCTTTTTCAGGGTAAACAAAAAAAGAAGAAGAAGAATATCACAAAGGAAAGAGATAAAATGAAGGAAAATGAAAGAAAAAAGACAACTACGTGGGACCTAGGTGGATATAAGACAACTAAGGAAATTGGGATAAAGAAGAGAAAACCAAGGAAAAATAATGAAGACATGAACAAGAAAGAAAAATTGTATGGATACTTTTTCTCCACCCTGATAGTATGATGTAGGAGAGGTAATGCTATCTCATTTGGCCATACCTAATGAAAACTAAAGTTTCATGCACCAAATCCTCTCTTTAAAGAAACCAACAAGTCTATTCAGAATTCTTCATACCAAAACTGAGTGTACACTTGATTGTACATCATTTTGCTGTAAACAAACATTAAGACTTCCAATGTATTTTCTTACACAATATATTTGACTCATGACACTAAGAAGAGTACCTTAATCTTCTGTAGGTAGATTAAGAACAATTTACCTATATGATTTATTAGAGTACTTGTAGGAGTTATTATAGCTGAGTTTACAAGTTGTAGATACTTTCCTCTCTATCATTTAATCAAGGCTTCAACCTCTTAGGTACTCAGTTCATGAAAAACTATTCACCTAGGATTTCTTCATGAATCTTCAACGTGATTCTTCAAATATATATTCAATCAATTTCACTTTAAGCTCTTGATCTTAAATTATCCCTACTACATCACCTACAAAAAAGGTTAGATCAGTTATATACATGCATTTCAATCCATGAAGTTTCTTATAATAACCTCTTATCCAATTCTTCCCACTAGTGTCCTCAAGACAAGGAAATTTTCTACGTGCGTGGATAGGGAAAATTATAGTAACCCACAAGACCCATCCAAATTCATTAATTCTATCTTTTCACCTTAGAGGTGTGCTCCAATGTTGAGAACCCAAATCCTTGTATATCTCCCTCTACTTCCCTTTTTGTGATTTGGTTTACAAACCCTTAGTAGGTCTTAGATGAAGAACTCTCATGTATAATTCTTAATGTAAAAACTTTCAGGGTGAAGTAATGGATGATTTAGGTACCCATTAAGGTATTTGAATTTTTCAAGAAGTCTCACTTTCTATTTCTAATTTAATAGTGTAGTTACTTTATAATAGGACTTCTTGAAATTGTTATGTGACTATGTGCTTCACTATGATGACACACTATTAACTGTAATGAAAATCTCCTCCAATAAAATATCAAACTGACTCTTAAATCCTTATAATACCTCCCTTAGATTTTTTTTAGCAAGTCTTTTACTGTATCTTATTGATTCATGCCTCTAAATCCACAATTTTTCACTGAAACACTAAGTGTGCACAGTATGAGCCTGAGAGAAGAAAAATATTAATAACATGAGCAAGACTTCGAGTTAATGGATATGAATGGTACATTCATATTTTCATGTCATCTTATTCATGATGAGTTTACTAGGAACTCGTAACTCTCACCTTAAGGTCCTCATTCATGTAACAATTATCTTTCTTACTTGCTCGATAACAGTGTGCAACCTTCAGGTCAACAGTGAGAGAAAATTGAACTATTTTTTGTGTAATTTATTCCTCAATGCCTGCACATAATTTGATCAATACAATGACTCTAAACTATATATATCCTGAAATCACAAATGAAACATTCCAACATGATATCACTGATCCAAAATCGAGTCAACATGCCTTAAATTCCTTAAAAAATCCATTTAATCCTAAAGTGAGCCAATCCAACCCTAGTTGATACCGACCCAAGTTGGGTTGGCATGTTTTAGGTTTGATCGTCGCACAATAGGGCCAAGTCCTCATCGACCTACCTGTGTCACCACCATATTCCCCTGGTGTCATCCAATTTTTCTAAAAAAATGTAAAAAAATAAATAACAACAAAATTAAACCACACTCATATGACCCGGTGCTAACCTCCTAGCCCCTATTGACATGTTTGACCTGTACACCTATCTACTCCCGTATGCATGCCACTTGTTACTATAAGGCTAGGGAACATTTTTCAGAACCTTTTACACATTTCTAAAGGGAAAATAGGGACAATAATATGCGTCATACTCTCTTTTAGCCTTCAAGTCCCTCATATGACCCCGGCGGCCTATTTTAAGCTCCTTTGACCAAGTTGACTTGCACCTTCCTACTTCTACATGCATGGCACATGGAATCTCTAGAGCAAGGTGAATTTTATTTCACCCTTTATACCTTTGAAAAGGGAAATGAGGGACATAAAAATTTTCCCCACCCTTTTCTTTCCTCCCTTTTTGGCCCTTGGTCCCACATGCAACCTAGTCTCAGCCACATGGAGAAGACATTCAAAACAGGTACCTGATCTTCAACAGACGATTCCGTGAGCTCCGTAAGGAGTTAGGAGGAATAAAAATTCTCATTGAAAAGATAATATAATCCTCTACAAGTTGGAAATATAAGATTTTTAAAAACCTTTCAGAGATTGTTTACGGGAGCTCACTCTTTTAGGGACAATTGACAATCCTGATAAAAAAGGGGCCATTTCAGGGAGTTTTAAGAAGAATTTAAAGATGATACTCATAAAATTTATCTTGGAAGGATGTTTTAAGTCAAAATAATATCAAATTTTACCCAAAAATACCTCCTGGAGTTCAAGAAATTTCAATTTCAAGTTCTCTCTCCCGATGGGCCAAATTCTTATGTGTTTCCTCTCGAAAATGCATGATGCACTTTTGTGTACCAACTTTCTCATACCATTGGTGTAGTAGGGACATAAAAATGTTCCCATGCATAGCTTTTTCTCTATTGCTTTGTTTGATCCCATTTTTTTGCATTCCATGGGTATTTGCACTCCCCTAGCTCTCCCTCCATTTTTCATGTATTGAAGTGTGAAATCACGCCTCTAGGAACAAAATGGGGTTTTATGCCTCTCTTATCCCCCTTGGTACAGTAGGTACGGTAAAATGTGACCATGCATAAATTTTTCCCTACTGCTCTATTTGTCATGATTTTTTTTACATTGCATGCGTCTTTCCTTACTTTATCATGCCCTGTAGTTCCTGGTTAACATTTTCCCACCTCAGCGCACTTACTAAAAATAACATGTGTCGATGGTGAGGGATACTAAAACTATACACTGGATAAAAATATCAATGCATCATCAACAAAGGAGGATTGAAATTTTCTAAGGGTTCAAAAGGTCATTTTTTTAGCAAAAAATGTTGTAAGATGATCTCATAACTCAAACAGGGAAATGAAACCTCCATGAGGGTCATAGAGAAAATAATGTTTTTAAACACTCATTCAACCATCCCGAGGTATATTTACATCATGGATATGGATAATATATTGGTCATGAATCAAAGAGACTCTTCATCAGATATATTGACTCCCTCTCCTTCCTTCTCTCCTTCTCCCACCTTCCTTCTCTCCCTCTTCTAATTATTTTTTATGTGTAATGATGATATTTTTTCTTATTCATTAAAGTAACTTTATAAATTTGAATTGTAAAATTTCCTTTTTTATATAAAAAGGAAAATTAATTTCCTAATCCCTAGGAAGATGAAAATTTATGAGATTAATGAGGCAATGAAGAGTCACATGGGGAATCAAAATGTCATTTATGATTCCATATAATGTAATGACACCCTCATTCTTAAGGGTTGTCAATTTTGTAAAATCAAGCATGCATTGTGCTTAAAGAGAAAAAATGAGTTAGCTATTTTCTTCCATTCCCCTATTGCATATGTTTCCTCCTTCTCCCTACTTTTTAAAACTTTGCTAAAATGATAATCAAGGAAGAATTTTCCATTTTCTCATACATATGAATGTGTGCATCTTTGTATACATCATTTCCTCTTGTTTTTAGTGTTGAAGAATAATTGTGTTCTTTCTATGAATATGTGTGATGGTAACTTTTGGTTAACAATTACAGGAATTTGATTTTCTACCTACAAATTTAATCTTTCTTTTCTTAATTCTCACTCCCTTTCCTGCTCTCCAAGAAAAGTCTTCTATTGTGGGTAATTGTAAGCTTATGCTGCAGAGTAAGTAGGGTGCCCCTATTGGATCCCTGGTCAAAAGGCCACAAGAACAACACATTTCATCGCGCATATTAACATGGAGCTACACTGTACAAGTAGAGGGACTTTGATTCCCAGAGCATTGGTAATAAACCCATAGATTTGTCCACCAAAAAAATTTTCACGCCAACAACATGCAACTAATATTTTCCAGCACCCGTGAAGAATTTAAATTTCGTGCTTTCATGCAAAATCCTAAATATAAACCCCATATCATCCAACAACTTGTTTCCTTCCAATCATATGATCCTCATGACTTCCCAAGTGTTGAATCTTGCTTTGTCTCCCCCATTCAAACACTTGATTAATTTTCTCTTCCACCCACTATAGATATGAATGTTTCTCCATCCTCTCTTCCTTGTACTATGGTCAATGATAACACTAATATATATTATTTTGATGAAGTTATTTATTGTGAAAATATGAATGATTATGAATTTGATTATGATAATTATAATGAACATGATAATAATGATGTTTCTTCCATTAATATTATTGAATGTGAATGTATACCTCCTATCTCTTCTACTTCTACAATTGTTTCAAAATATTTCCATGTTGAAACCAATGCTAATCCTAATACATCTCCTACTATTCATGATGATCCTACAGTAGTTGACTCCTCAAATGTGACACCTCTAGAGCCTCCAAATAAATCCCCTTCTTCCTCGGCTTGTTCCCCTCCTCAAGCTCCTGATCGCTCATAATGGAAATATTCAACCCCTCAACGTGACTCTCACTACCCAAACCATTCCTCCACAAGAAAACCTCTCTCATGCATGTTGTTGGTGATTTGGAAAGAAAAATCATTACCCTTAACTTAGAAATAAAACTTATTATGCATCGATTGAAAATAATAACCTTCCTGGAAATCTCATCCCTATGAAAATTCAAGATTCCATTTTTTCTAAGGGTTTCAATATGCCTACCTTTTCATGTTTCACTAACACAAGGAATTCTTATTTACATATTAAATATTTACGATTAGCCATGGCTTCATATTCTACTAATAGTTTGTAATTAAAATATTTCCATCATAGTCTTGTGCATATTTCTCTTTAGTGGTATACCCGTTTAACTAATGGATCTATCAACACTTATTATTATATGAAGGATGCATTCCTTAGACATTTCATTTCTAATAAAAGGACTAAATTTACATATGAAGGTTTACCTTATTTTTTTTTTTAAAAAGACAACCAATTTTAGATTAAATTTTACACTGTAATTCTTGCATGCACCATTTACTTTTTATCCTATGTATCTAGAAATGCAATATATCTTTTGTCTTGGCTTGATTCCTCCTTTAAAATAAAATTTATTATATGATTTATGTGATTCCTTTACTATTTTTTTCTATAAATTTATTGATTTAGAAAAGATCTAATTGTGGATCATGTTATGGTATCTTCTTCTACTTCTTCTACTCCTCCCCATCCTACTAATTTATCTTCTCTACTACCTATCAAACCACCTTCATGGTCACCATCTCCTTCTCCACGTAAACATCTCTCCCCTTGATCGTCATCTAGCCTCCACCTAGATCTTCCCCACCTCCCACTTGTGGACCATTATATTTCTCACATACTCCTAAAGCACATGATATCTTACGAACATTCCTTGATAAGTGGCTTATTCATTTACCTTCCAACAAACATCACCCCCTCACCAGATGCACCACTAGTGTAATCATCCATTTTGTAACTTCCACCACATTAATGGCCCCCATGATAGTGATTGTTATTCCCTCCATGATAGAATCCAACAGTTAGAATATAAGGGTATCATTGCCTTCTGCACATGCTCTCATAATCTCTCTCTCTCTCTCCCCTCTTCCATGTAGTAAATCCTCTGTAACTATTACCTTATCTCATTAATGATATCCTAAGTTCCTTCTTCATCTACCTCCTAAGGCCATCATTCCTCCACCTCTTACACTTGTCCCGCATTCTACCACATTCTCTCAACCTACCCACGTTTTTATTGCACCTTAATGGCTTCATAAGCATCCCACTTGCATAGCTCCCACCATTTCCTTTTCCTTTTTTGGCACGATTTATTTCTACATCCAATTTTTTACCTATGTGCATGATCCTTCTATTCCACATGATCCTAATGTGTGTCGTAGGCATCTTTCCTTATGGTAGATGATACCCATATCATCACCTAATGACGCACTTGAGTTCTTAAAGTTCATACATGACTATTGGGGGAATTGTTACTAAAAAGAACCTTACTCTCACAGTGGGGGGAAATTTTTATTTTCCCTCCTTTATCCTCATCACATCCAATTATATATATCGTTACACTTATTACTATCATACAATTATCATTGAATCATTATTTTATTATCCGACATTCCTATATAATTCTATTTTCTAACCATTTCCATGTCACATCACGTATCTATCATATACTATACTATTCATTGTTATTTCAAATTTCATTCTTATTCAATTCATCACTTAACAATTCTTTATCGATCATCACAAATTTGAAGAGATGAGGATATTTGCAGTGATATCAAAAGAAAATAATTATTTACAGGTAATTAACCATGCTCATAAAATTTTTATTACCATTACATTAAAAGCTTACAAATATATAGGAAATGTAATTCCTATATTTTAGGATGTATCTCCCACAAATATCTCTCATAGACTATTTACATGACAGGTTATAACACACTAACTAAATATTTGTTATAATTTGTTTTATATAGCAACTATATACCAAATCTACTAACTTCGTTTTTACATGATTATAATTAATCATGTAATTGTTATATACTAAATTACAATATTGCTACAATAATTACACACATAATTATTATTCACCCATATATGGAGCACCAACCATAGTTTCCCTAACATGGGGAAAACCTTCAATTTTACACACACTTACTTATGATATGGTGATTTTCATAGGATAATCACAAAACTGACGGATAGTTTTACAAATGGCTGACCAAAAACTAAGAATCATGGTTTTACATTTGATGTACCATAAACCAAAAGGTGATAGTTTTGGAAGTGGTTTACCAACAACCAAGAATCATGGTTTTGCAAGTGTTTTACCAAAAACAAAAATTGAAAGTTTTTAAGTGGTTTACCTACAACCACATCATGATGTGCCAAACACTATTATCAGCCCTCATCACATTTCACCACAGAGAATAACATAAGAAAATCTACTGCTCACACATTGCAAACTGAAAACTGGAAATGCAACATTGGTTCACGTTCCCCCCCTCAATGTGAAATTTCAACTTATTCAAGTAGGAACATTGTAAACTATAACATACCACATACAATTGGAAGCAAACACATAACCGAAACAAAATGTGTCACCAAACATTAATGCGGCCCCATTGTTGGTGACTAATGAGAGATTGATGATTGACCTCCAACCTCCAATTTCCTTTATCCTCTAATTTTATTCTACTTAACTCAATTGAATATCACTTTGAGGCAAAAAAAAAAAAATTAGAAAAATATAAGAAAATAATAAAACATTTTATATGTGTTGAGGCACTATGAAGAAAAATTTAATGCCCATTGAATAATGCACTACTCCTTTAGCTGATTGACTTACAAATTTTTTGGGAGTAGATATTTTCTAAATTTTTCATATACGGGACATAGATACATGGAACCACGTTCCCTAAGGGAGAGATATATGGAATTTATTTGTGCATTCAAAATAATCTCTAAATGCAAGGGATACGATTGAATAAGGACCTCTTGAATAGGTGAATGAAATGTAAAAAATATTAACTTTCCAACACTGTTAACTTCAAATGCCAATTGTTGAATGATTAACAACTCAAGAAAACACTTGAGGGAAATTGCTATTGATTAAATACATGCACAGATGGGTAATAAGATCTATGCAATCTAAATTTTAAAGTCTTTCAAACTGAAAAATAATATATTTTAGGACTGTATGATGTCTTATTAGATGACCACAAACTCAGGCGTATAGGAATTTAAAAAATATGCCGTATGCTACCTTACAGATGATTCTGATATAAACTAGCGGATGAAAGGTAGTCTTAGACGCATGTAATCTCCCTTAAATGCCGAATACATATGAACAAAATATATGTTATACGTATACAATATCCATCTATAAATCCTATGAACGCATGAAGGTATTATTTATGATTACGAAGGGAGTGATCTGGGACTCTCATTTATCTCATACAGGATGAAGAGATGAGGAGATTTGCATTGAGATCAAAAGCAAGAAATTATTTACAAATAATTACCCATTCTCATTATATTGTCATTACCATTACATTATAACCTTATAAATATATAGGAAATATAATTCATATATTTACGTGAGTGGTTAAAACATACTAACTAAATATTTGTTATAAGTTGTTTTATATAACAACTATATAAAAAATATACTAACTTATTTTTTTACATGATAATAATTATTCCCGTAATTATTATTTACCAACTTAAAATACTAAGATAATAACTGCACATGTTATTATTATTCACCCATATATGGAACACTAGTTGTAGACACCTAAATATGACTACGTAGTTTTAATACTAAAATTACACTAATTATCCTCTTTCCCGTCATTTCATTATAATTAGTGATTTCCTGTTAATTAGCTAATGTTCCCCTTCAGTTCATTCAATTAACAATACTTCGTTAATTACCTAGCCTTCACTTCATTATGGATGCCAATTAACACACTTCGTTAGTTATAATCCTCTTTAATTATACTAATTTTCTTCTAAATCATCTTTAAATGGCTTATTAAGATTATCTTGGTCTATTGATTACTCCTAGTTCATTAATTAAATTATCTCCAACTCCCATGAGTTGTTATTCCTTTATAAATATATTTTAATCATACTTATTCTTTTCTAATTCTAATTTCTCTTTATCTCACATTCACTAGGTTATTAGCTTCTCCCAAATTCAAAATCTATATAAAGAACCTGGTACCTTCCTTCCAATTTTACGCTATGTCCTTGTAATACATTTGCATATGATAATATCATTTCAATTTTGAAAATATTATTGAGCAACTAACCATTTCTATCTTCTATTTGGCAAAGAGTAGTAAGAGAAGAATCAATCATGACAATTAAGCCATATTGGCAAGATCTCTACATCTTCCATGGATAATTTCCTTTGATCACATGAAGAAACATTTAGATCACTAAATGAGTACCTACGATTAAAAAAGCACACCCAATTATCAAAGGATTAGTAGTGCATTTAATGTTCTCAATGTCTCACTAGTTTAAGCTTTTCCTTTTTTGTTTTATCGTGATGTTTATGTTGTTGATTAACTAAGTTTGGAATCTATTTAGTGTTAGTTTACTTTCATTATTTTAGATTAATTAAATCACATGCATACATATGACACACCGAGTGGGACAATACTTTGTCTCATGCGCATTCTTTAATTTTGTTAAGTTTCATTTTTCTCATTTGCATGCTAACCTTTTTTAAATATATTGACATAACTTGTGAATCAAATCATGTTTTGTTGAGTTTGCATGTGTTGAGTCTTATTTTCACATATTAAGGAGGTGTGTTTTTATCAAGATCAGATCTTGATGAGAAAAATTTAAGATTTCTCCATGTTTTCATTTTTAGAGCTTCATTTTTCATCATTTTACATGTTAGTTTTATCATTTTGTTAAAAATCTTAAGTTTTTGAGCATGTACGTTAGTGTTTGATAATGTTTATTCTTTTTTGTACCTATAAATGTGATGTGTTTCTCTCAAAATGTAATCATCGTGGGGAAAATTTAACCTTTTACATATTTTGGAACGTTTTTTATTTACATTTTTGAGTATAGGTTAAGTGCATTCCCGTGAGTATAAGATCATATGCGCAACCTATCTTCTAGAGGCATAATGTTTGCTCCTGAACTCAAAACAATTTTTTTTTAAATGGAAAGGTCTTGATGTGAACTATGTAATGAAAACATAAATTTTGGATTTAAACTTACAAAAAATTCAAAGTTTCCTTAATTAGAAAATTTGTCATTTTCTTTGCATTTTAGATTCATTTTAAATTGATCAACACCATGTATGCTCTTCTTGCACTTTTGATCGACCTTGAAAATCAGAAATGGATATGATTTTTGATATATGTCTAAAATTATGGTTATCATTTTTTAGAAATTTTGTTAACATTTTAAATATTTTTTGGAAATCTTATTTTTGTTGTAAATTCATTAAAACCACATGTGCTCTTCTCTTGCACTTTCAAGTGATCTTGAGAATCGGGAATGGTAAAAAATTTGGAATCTTTTCTGAAATTTTGATTTTCGTTTTGAAATATGGATAAAACTTGATATTTGTATAGTTCACATGGAAAAACTAATCATTTGAATTGTTATTTAAAAATCAGATTGTTTACACTTAAATGCTTTGATTGCATTTTTTTTCATTTTCTTAAGTTGGATCAAATGTAGTGTATTCTCTTCTCCTGATATTTTGAGAGATCTTAAGAATCAAAAGTGAACTTGATCTTCATTCTAGAACATTATGTTTTTCTTGGAAAAAATAATCATTTAAGTTGTTAAAAAATTCATCTTTCAAAATCACTTAATGGTCATTGATTTAATTTTCCCCATTTCTAATTAGTTGGATCAAACCTCGCGTATTCTCTTCTCTTTTGCTTTTGAGCTATCATGAGAATAAAAAATGACCTTGTTCCTCTATCTAAAAATTGGGTTTTATATAGAAAAACTACTAATATTTTGAGTATAGGACTTTTTTCAATTATAAAAGAATAAAATTGAGACAACTATTGATACATCGTGTGCAGGTTGTCAAAGGTGTGCAAAACCACATTTTAAATCAAATATAAATAACAAACCATTCAGTCACATTGTATTTGCAAGTGTGATTGAGAAGGTTATGAACCAATTTATTTAACTGTGGGAAGTGCTTTAACATAAGCGATAAAATGCATTGTAAGGAGTACCACTAGAAATCCAAAGTAGTCGACACATTGAGGGAACTGGTTAACAAAACGAGAAGTGCCCCATCACCTACTTAACTAGAAAAAGTCATGAGGAGTGATAAAAAAAATTTCTATGAGGCCTCATTCATTAATTTTATTGTGGGGTAATGGTATTTTATTTACAATTTATTCTAAAAAATATACCTCTCTTAAAAAAGCTATTGGTGAGTGTTGAGAACAAAAAATTAGGGATCCATTTGGAATCAAGCCCAACTTTACCATTATCTAAACCGAGAGTTTTAAATAACCATTACAAAGAAATAATTCCTTTGAGAAAAAACCTTATTTTTCAAGAAAGGTGTGATTCCATTGAATTTGAGCCATGTATCTTTCATCACAAATATTACAACGTAAAAAATTTGTCCTAGTTTTTACCTTGTTATCAAATAAGGAAAAGCTCTATCATAGTTGTGCCACATATTTTTCAACATGAATCATAAATTTCTTTCTTCTCTTTTTGGAATTATTGGTCAAAATAAATCAACTCGAATTACTTCCATAATTGTGTCCACCACTTTTACACCCACTTAAATCCTTCTTTGAATAAAGACTTGATTTAAATGTAGAAAGTGTGTCGATACGTTTGCAAATTTTGGTAGTTTTTGTTAAAACCAAAATTGATATGTATCACTTGTAGAAATATATTACCTTGATCTCATTTTACATCGTTACGCTTCTCACATTGTATCAATCCCTATTTTATACTTAAATATTAGTTTTCTTACAATTGATTTAATTGTGCGAAATTGTATTATTACGTTGCTTGCATTGTATCGAACACTTTTACTTAAGTCTTATTTCTTAACATTTTTATTTGAGTGATGAAATTATGTTGTTATATTGCTAAACTTATGCCAATCCCTTTTTTATACTTACATTTGGTTCTCTTAAACTTTATTTAAGTAAAAAAATTATATTGTTGCGTTGCTTGTATTGTATCAACCATTTTTTATACTTAAATATTGTTTTTTAGTAAATTTGATTTAAGTTTGAAAATTTGCATTGTTACTCTGTATTTAACTCATATCAACCCCTTTTTAATACTTAAATATTGTTTTCTTAAAACTTGATTTAAGTGTTGAAATGGTGTTGTTGCACTTTTAATCAACCATTTTGACTATTAAAACTTGTAACTTGTTTTTAAAACATTGTTGGATTGTCAAATTTGTGTCATTATTATGTCTATTTTCCTTACATTCCCTTGAGAAAATCACATGATCATCCCCATATTTTCAAAATGTCTAGCTAGCCACTGTTACACTATTTAAATCGACATGGAACTTCCTAATATTTGAAGGAGTTGAATCATATAATGTAGGTATAGGCATTTGGTCCCAACAATACCAACCATGTCTAGTTATCATATGGTTCCTCATACTTACAACAATAGGGAACCTAGGTTTCATAATTCAAATCAAAACATGCCCATCATAACTAAACCTCGATTAGTTCTTCACACTAAGGAACCCATGTTATCTTCCACTTACCCACAACCTAGGTTTTCAACATTCACATCAAGTGATTCCCCTCACGAATAAACCTTTATTGGTTCTTCACTCTAAGGAACCCATGCTGTCTTTAACTTTCCCACAACCTAGGTATAGGAATTCACATCAAACGATGTCCATCATGAATAAATCTCAATTGTTTCTTTAAACTAGGGAACCCATTATGTTATCCCCTTCCCCACCTTCATCTTATACTCCACGGTATGATACATATTCCTCTATCATGTGGTATTATTCTAATGTTTCTAGTTCATGGTATGGTTCTTATTCTCCTAATCATTAATATCCTTCTGTTCCTCTTCATCACTCCTATTCTTATGATCCTCCTCATTAGTCTTATCCTTCTTGATTATTATAATCCATGTTAGTCTTCTGATTCCCCTTAGTATCATGAGCCTCATTCAATCAAATTTATTCTAAGGAATAATGAGTCCCCTAAATGACATTTTCCTCCTCTAACAATTTGTGTCATAATAAATTCTTCCAATCATTCATCTAATTTTACTCCGGATTCGCATACCTACCTTTCTCCACAAGACCCCCTTTATCAATCACCTCAACTAAATCTTCCTCCATTAAAGATCCATGTGACTAAAAATTCCTCTAATAAATCTTCCAGGTTGACCCCTACGTCACCAATCCACTGCCTGGATACATGATCCTCTTTTCCTACCTGCAATATGATGTCTTCTAGGAAAACCCAATACAAACCTATTCTAAATCCACATATTCTTCAACTCGTGATACATTAAAAACCAAATATAATTCAAATCTTGAGTCATCTTCTTGTATCAATAAAAATATAATTCCTCTTCAGCCCCTCAAGCCCTTTCAACCATGTTTTACGCTATCATCCTTATCAATATTCTAAACACCAATATTTACATTCACATCAAAATAGTCACATGAAATGAGGTACTAAGTTATATTTTGAAAGCACTATCCAATACCTTTGTGGGAGAAATAAATTCAAACCTTCCCTTTATCTACATCATCAAACAAATTCTAAGTTTTCAACACTTTTTGGCCCTGTTTCTTCCAATCAACCTACTATTTTCGACTAACAAAGACCAATACCAATCAATTTATTAAAGAATGAAGAAGAAATCAGGTTATTCATGGGAATACATGATGACATTCCTCTAGAGGATCACAAGAAAGGATTATCTTTTAACCTCAATTCATCCACATATTATGGGGAAGAGGTTGAGTCCTTTAGTTAGAAAATAGAGGAAGAGCCTGAGATCATCAAACTTGATCCTTCTCTTTTTCTTCCATCTTCTCGTTTCCCATTACATGGCGAAATGAAAGGTTCTATCCTTAATTCCCATCCTATATTCTCATCACCCAATCATTCCTTACATATACAAATTTCTCAATCACAATATCTCCTTGGATCACCTATGGGTATCCCTTCATCTTCTTTTATATGTGGTCCACCTCCAAGTAGCCCATCATCTTCAATTCTTGGGTCACATTCTAGTAGCCCATTCACTTCAATTCTTGGGCCACGTCTTACTAGCCCTTCATATTCCATCTGTGTCTCACCTCATGGCAGCCCAATATATTATATACTTAGGCCACATCCTAGTTTCTCTGTCTTCTTATTTCATGGGTCCACTTCCTAATAGCCCCTCATATTATATCCTTGGTCCACACCCTAGTAGACATTCATATTCTATTTGTAGGACACCTCCGAGTATCCCATCATATTCTACTTATGGGAATCTTTTGGGTACTCCTTCGTATTCAATCTATTGGACATCTCTGGGTAGCCTAGTATCCTCTATTCTCGATCCCCCTCCTAGCCCATTACCATTAATTCTTGGGCCACTTCCTAATATCCCATTTCCTTCAATCCTTTGACCATATCCTATTCGTACATCATATAATCCATCTATCAACAATTTAGGAAGGACCACCATTATTCCTACCATTCCTATCATCAATCTCAAACATCCTTCATATCCTCCAACTTCCTGGGATCAACAAAATCACATATTAACTTGTATAAAACACCAAAAAAATCCTCATCAATCTCAAATCAAAAATCTAAGGAGCTCCAAATCTCTAAAAAAATCTAATCACCAAAAATCCAAAAATAAAATGTGATTAAAAAATACACACCAATGTCAATGCCAAGTATGGCGCAAAGTACTAAAATCTATGGATATGGAAGTCAATCTCCCAAAATCCATGTTTCAATATATGTCATATTCAGTTATCGAGTATAATCTCATTTTGATCATTGAGATTGGAGATAATATCACTCTTGATAAGAAAAATATCTTATTCTTCCTCATAAAATAAATCACAAAAATCATTTTTACATCCTATCACATAGAGTGAGATTTTTGGTCCCAAATTACCAATCATTCACCTTCATCATATTATCCCATTGATGTTTTCCATTTGCAAAACCATCCAAAATATTAAAAAATCAAAACCATCAAAAATCCGTAAAAAATGAGAAAACCTAAAACATTACAATAAAACAAAGGTACAAATATCAAACTTTGCAATCATGTATTGCATGCACATGGATGTTCCTTCCTTTTTCATATTCCATTACAAGTCTCCCACAATGTTCGTTCATTAGATGATATTTTGGTTAGTCTATTCTCTCTCATTATATGGAATTTATCTCTATGGTATCAATTTTTACCTTGGTCCTTCATCACCTTGGTAAATTAAAGATCCACTCACCTCTTAGAGATCATATCACTATCATACACTTAATAAACTTGTTGTGAAATCCTTTTGGTTGTATTTTTTAACACTAGCCAATGTCGTCATCACAATCACTTCCACATCGTTCCATGAAGACATCAGTGGTTCTTAACCCCTTATTAAAAATATTGAGAGAGATGGTTTTTTTTTTCAAAAGTAAAAAGAAATCAAAAATCAAAACCAAAACAAATATAAATCTCTCTTGGGGTATTTCCAATATATCTATCGGGGCTATGGATGCCTAGTTGACAGTAGAAAAATATTTCAACTAGAATAACATGCATCTACGTCAGGGCTAGGAACTCTTGGATGACAATGTTAGGGTTAAACCATATAACAGTGTTGCATAGATCTATAATCAGATAAATCATACAAACAATGAATACCAACATAACAAGAAGATAAAGTAAAAAAGATAAAGATTACACCAGATTTAATGTGGTTCACCTAGTGTGGGCTACGTCCACCATGAAATGGCCAATATTATTATTTAGTGCTTTACAAAGGAAATACAATAAAGATATGTTTTCTTCCAACACCTCACAGGATGTTTGATGTTTTTCCCTCAGTCAGCTACTCTTTCTTACTCACCAAGAAAACTTACATGGAAACCAATTACTATATTCTTCTCTTCTAATTGCTTTTATTATATTACCCTCATAAAATGTATGCATGCATATATATATATAGGGAAACTAAATATGCTTTTACAATCAATAAATCAAATTTAAAACAAGTGATTTATTCTAAATTTTTTCAAAAAAAAGTGGTGTCGCACAGGTAATAGGTGACAGTTACATCCTAACCTGCCCCTGTTACATCTTGTCCTATTCTGACAGATGTCAGTTACACCCTGAGTGACGTCAGTTATGGTTAAAAATAGTAACATGTAAAATCAAATTTCTTGTGAAGCAATTGAGCTCCATACGAAACAATCTCCCACTTGGAGATTAATTGCTATACTGTATTGTGCATCACCATCCTTGCTTCCTTTTCCTTGGCCCATTTCTTCCTCTTCAAGTTTTAAACTCGAAGACCAACAGAAGTGGAGTGAAGCTCCAACTTCTCCTTTACCAATGGCCTCATTAGCATGTCTACAGGGTTCTCATCTGTATGGATTTTCTCTAACTTCAGTTGTCCATCCTCCAACACCTTCCATATGAAGTGATACCTCAAATAAATATGTTTCATTCTTGAATGAAATGCTGAGTTATTTTCTAGATGAATAGCACTCTGACTATCACTGTATATTCTATAATCCTCTTGCTCTTTACCCAACTCTTTCATGAACCTGATCATCCATATCATTTCCCTTCTAGATTTTGTAGCTACAACATACTCTTCCTCTATAGTAGACAAAGCCACAACCTTCTGCAATATCAAAATCTAGCTAATTGTTGTTCCACCTACTATTAAAATATATCCAATGGTGCTCCTCCTACCATCCAAATCTCATGCCATATTTGAATCAACATAGCCGTCAAATAAGTATCTGACCCTCCATAAAAAATCCATGTTGGATGTCCCTCTCAAATACCTGAGAATCCATTAGACTTCTTTCCAATTTCTTTTACCTGGATTAGCCATAAACATTCTCACAACTTCCACTGCCAATGTAATGTCTAGTCTAGTACAAACCATGTAATGCATTAGACTTCCTAATGCTAAAGCATAGGGAACATGTGCCATGTACTCAACCTCCTTGTGTGATGAAGGACACTAATATTTTCTCAATTTGAAGTGTCCATCCATAGGTGTACTAAGATGTTTTTATTTTTGCATCTTAAACCTTTCCAACACCTTATTGATATAAGCCTCATGAAACAAATAAAACTTTTTGTTTTTTTTTGTCTCTATGAATTTACATGCCAAGGATTTTCTTTATAGCTCCCAAATCCTTCATTGCAAATGTGTGAGATAACCTTTCTTTAAGTTTACCAATGTCTTGCATATTAGATCCTCCAATCAGCATATCATCCACATACAGTAACAAAATAACATAGCTCCCATTTTCAAGCCTTTTAAAATAAACACAATGGTCAAATTCACATCTCATATAACCATGCTCAAGCATAAAACTATCAAATCTCAAATACCATTTCCTTGGGCTTGTTTGAGCCCATAGAGGATCTTTTTCAATCTGCACACAAGTTTCTCCTTACCATTAACTTCATAACCAAGCGGTTGCTGCATATAAATTTCTTCCTCCAAATCACCATGAAGAAAATCCGTCTTAACATCAGGTTGTTCTAAATGAAAATATTCTATTGCAACCAAACTTAGAACAACTCGAATAGAAGTCATCTTAACTACAGGAGAAAAAATCTCATCAAAGTCAATACTTGATTTTTGTGCAAATCCCTTTACCACAATCCTTGCCTTGTACCTTTTCAGTCCACCCTCTTCTTCCTTGATCCTATAAACCCATTTTTTCTGCAGTGTTTTCTTACCTACTGGTAACTTGACAGAATATCATGTCTGATTTTGTTTTAAGGATTTCATTTCCTCATGCATGCCATGCTCCTACTTCTCGTGGGTATCTACTTACATTGCTTCTTCAAATATTTATGGTTCACCACTATCAGTCAGTAATAAGTAGGAAAGGGAAGGTGAAAATCTTTCTAGAGGTATACTTACCCTTTGTGAACTTCTTACTGAGATTTGGGGTGACTGGGGTTCATTTTATGTCTATTGCACATTCATGTCAATATTTGTCAGTGAATGACGCTAGTCACCTATAACCGACCATGGTTCCCCTTCTTGTTGACTGAAAATGGTTTCCTTACCAACATCGGTTCTATGAGTACCGACTCTAGTTCATGTAACTGACTTATCTGAACCTGATCCTGTTAGCCGATGTCGGTTTTCCTGAGCAACACCAATCTCTGTAGAACTAACGTCGATGTCTGTGGATGTTTGATTTAGGTCCGAGAATTGATTTTCCTTCAAAATATCTTCAACCTATTCATGTTTAGGCACAAAAACCTGATCCCTATACATTATCTTTTCATTCCAATCAACGTCACGACTCCTAACAATCTTAGAATCTTCTAAATCCCAAAATCAATATCTGAAATCACTAGAGCCATAACCAATGAAAGTACATCTCTTAGACTTAGCATCCAACTTTGTCCTATTTTATCTATCAACATGCACAAAATCTTATGAGCTAAAAACTCTAAGAAAAGAAAAATCTACCTCCTTTCCAGACCAAGCTTCTTCTGGTATTTAACCATTCAGTGTTGTTGAAGTCTCATAGTTGATCAAGTACACCAATGTATCCATTGCTTTTGCCCAAAACTTCAAATGCAAGCCGAAATGTATCCTCATGCTTCTAGCACGTTCCATGATTGTTCTGTTCATTATTTTTACAACTCCATTCTCTTGTTGACTTACAGGAACTGTTCTTTCTCTTTTTATTCCATTCTCTGAATAATAATCATTAAAATCCTTGTTGCAGTACTCACCACCATTGTCATATCTAAGGTACTTTAATTTTATTTATTTTTTATTTTCTACAAGGGATTTCCATCTTTTAAAAGTTTCATAAACATCATATTTACGCTTAATACACTAGATCCATACCTTCCTTGTGGCATCATCAATGAAAGTCACATAATATTGGGATCCTCCGATAGAAGATACCTTGGTTGATTCCCACACGTCTGAGTGTTCAAGCTCCAATTTCTGCTCCTTCTTTTTTGACCCAATCTTGAGAAATCTCACTCTCTTCTACTTTCCAAATATGCATTTCTCAAAAAATTCAAGATCCAATTATTTCAAATATGAAAACTTACCCTTATCCTTTAAGATCTATAATCCTTTTTAACTCATATGGCCTAGCCAATTATGCCACATGTTTGCATCTAAATCTGTAGTAGATAGCACAGAAAAGGAATCAGTAATACATGTAGGCAGATGTAACATTCCTACTTTATTTCCTCTTACAACAACAAGAGATCCCTTTGTAACCTTCCAAGAATCAGCTATAAATGTAACCACGCATCTAGATTCACCAAGTTCCCTGTAGATATTAGACTTCTTTTGAGGATTGGCACATGCCTCACATATTTCAATACTCATGGGTTTCCATTCTACAAATTTAGATAAATATAACCTTTACCAGTAATATTGCATGGCTCATCATCACCTAAATAAAGTTGTTCAAAATCACCCTGAACATAATTTCTAAAATAACCCTTATTAGGGTTAGGATGGAAAGAATCTCTAGAATATAACACCCAAGATTATAATTTATTATCCAAGGAGAGAATAAGTGATTCTTTCTTTACCTCACTTGCAATGTTTTCCTCTTTACATTTTTATTTACCTTTGTCTAATGCATTCTCTTTGTTTTCCTTGGACCAACACTCCTTCTATGCATGTCCTCTCTTTCCACAATTCCAAAAAAGTAAATCTTTGTACCTAGATCTAGATCTGCCATGTCTTGACTTTGATCTCCCATTCTTCTTGCTCTTGGATGATCTCTCCTTAGATCTTCCCCTACTTTCTACAGTTAAAGTGTTTCCAGATGATGATTCTCCTGAGCTTTTCCTATGTATTTCCTCGTTAAGGATTACACTAACCACATCATCAAATTTCAAAACTTTAGAAGCATTTGTTGTATTACTAATGACCATTACCAAGTTATCCCGACTATCTAGCAAAGAGAATAAGAATAAAACTCCTTTCGCTTCATTATCAAATGAAATTTCTACTAATTTTAATTGATTAAAAATAGACCAGAAATCATTCAAATGATTAGATACAGATCGAATTTCTTGCATCTTAGAATTAAACAATGTTTTCATCAAATATACCTTATTTGAAGCACTAGGATTTTCATAAAAAAATTCTAAAGATTTCATCAACTCTACTGGTTTTTGCATCTACAAACTTTGAAGCCATTGATGCTTCCAGGCTCAATCTTATAGATCCGATAACATTTCTATCAAGAACCTTCCATTCTTCATTTTTCATCGTGCTTGGTTTTCCTTGCTCATCCGATGGTAAGTATAGATATTACTAATACAAATAATCCTCAAAATTCATCTTTCATAGTTGATAATTACAGACCTTCAAATTTCTCTACTCAGTATTTACTATCTTATGCCATTTCTCTACTCCCACTCAATTAGAAAACCATCTATGACTAAATCCTGTCAACACAAAAGGCCTCCAAACAAATATTTGATACCAGTTGTTGGGGTTAAACCATATAACAGTGTTTGCATAGATCTATGATAAGATAAATCATACAAACAATGAATGCGGAAATAACAAGAAGATAAAATAAACAAGAGAAAGATTACACTAGATTTAACATGGTTCACCTAGTGTGGGTTATGTCCACCAAGAAACAAAAAATATTATTATTCAGTGCTTTATAGAGGATATACAATGAAGATGTGTTGTCTTCCAACACCTCACATGATGTTTAATGCTTTTGCCTCACCCACCTACTCTTTCTTTCTCACCAAGAAAACTTACATGCAAACTAATTGCTATATTCTTCTCTTCTACTTGCTTTTCTTATATTACCCTCATACGATGCATACATGTATATACATATATATATATATATATATATATATATATATATATATATATATATATATATACATATATATATATATATATATATATACATATATATATATATATGTATATATGTATATATATATTTAGGGCAGCTAACTATGCCTTTATAATCAATAAATAAACTTTAAAACAAGTGACTTATTCTAATTTTCATCAAAAAACAAAAGTGTCGTCACACAAGTAACCAGCAACGATTACAGCCTGACTAGAATTGGTTACATCCTGACCTATTATGACCAATGACGTTACACCCTGACCAACACCAGTTACTATCAAAACCAGTAACATATAAAAGAGTGTTTCTTGTGAAACAATTAAGTTCCATACTCAACAAACAATAGAGAAATGTAAAGATCTCCTTCCACCCTCCATTCACAAATCACATTTTAAAATATTTAATTCCTACACATTGGCTAGTGTGTCTTCACTTATTGCCTATCAAATATTCACTTCAAGAAGTAATTCATTTCCATATGCACACACTAGATATTTATGAGAAAATAGGATTAATATGTGTTTTTTATTATTGTTAAATAGTTTTGAAGGGACTATACCCTGTTTACATAGAGGTCCTAAAAGCCAAATAAAACATGAAGAGGTTCCACAAAAAAAGGATCAACATCCACAATAGGCATTAAAGCCAACAGTAACCGAAAGAGAGTTACTAAAGAAAATCAAAATAGAGCGTGCGCTACAACAAAGCGACCAAAAAACAACAAAAAGTATGATGAAAAGCAGCATCTGCAATGAAGACCTCCTTTACTTCTTGGTAGCTCTGTTAATTTTGGACTTAATAGTTTGTAGTGAGGTGAAAAGAGCCACCATTATCATGTGTGTGGGGTCCTTAACATCCAACTTTTCTATGGTTTGACTGCTTTCCTTGTCCATTCCCTAAAGAGTGTCTGAGATCTTACTAAGCACAGAAACCCTATGAACATGTTATTCAAGGAAATCACTTATTGCATTAAAAATTGCCATGTTGTGATCATGGCGATCCTTTGCTCTCCCCAAGAATTTGTCCAAGGAGTTTATCTTTTTGTATATGTCCTCAACTTGCTTATTGCCAAGGTCAGTATCCTCATCCATCTTCCTTTTTCCTTTTTGATTGGCTGAATGCTACACTTCTTATTTCAGTTGCATCATTTAATTTTCCAAAGCTTCCAGCCTTTAAGAATTACTTTTTCCCTCTTTTTGTAAGGTTTCTTCTTTTCCTGCACTATTGATGTGCAATAATTTTTGGACATCTTCCAAATCCTGATTGCTGCAAAGAACTTTGCCCGAAGCAGGGGTGTCCAATTTGGGTTTCTTATAGTTCTTTTTTTAGGCTTGGTCATGGTGGAAGGGATGGGGGTAGGGGTAGTGGTGGTAGGAAAGAGTGGAATGGTGCTGGGGGATGATGGGAGACTGGGGTAATTGGAAATATAGAACTTTTGCAGCAAAAGGATAATGTCTTCATGCAGGGGAATAGCACATGAATGCTTCTAGAAATCAAAGATGGAGCGTTCGAGGTAGTTCAAATGATAATGTGGGAAACAGATAATGATTTTCCTACAGAAATAGTTTAGGAACACTAGGTGTTTAATAGGAATTGTAACATATCTCCCTTCCAAAGAGATATAGCGAACCATTATTTAGGTGATTTCATCAAAGGGCGAGGGGATATAACTTACCCTCAATCCCGCAGTAACAAAAACTAGCTCCTCGTTATCAGCAGAAAACTTCTTCTCCTCATCATTTTTGTCGATCCTCTTATTGAAGAAATGGAAGCCATCCATCTCTAGGCCTGTAGCTTCAGTAATTAGCTCTTCATTAACAGTGATATTATGTCCTCCATACGCCCCTTTTCAATCTTTCCAATCCAAAGTGAACTAGACCGAAATTATCTGATCGTGTCCCTGAATTTGATCAATGAAGCTTGTGATTCCACCCTTCTTAAGGAGGTTCCACAACACCTTGTTGCTCTTCCATTCCAGGTCACTGCTAGGTTCTAACTGGCATGGGACTCCTCCCATTGTTTCCTCTCTGAAATTACTACAAATCTTGTCCTTAAAACCCTTGTTTGAACTCCTATTTGAAATGCAGTTATCTTTCTACCTGTCCTAGATTTTAAGAGTTCCACACACTTGTTGGGAGTAATGAAAGTTAATGTGGCCATAGCTTACATGATATTTCCCACATGTGTAATCTTTTATCCCCTCTAAATCCCACTCTAATTTATCATTATCCTTACTCTATACTTGAGTGCTCATAAATATCCACTTTAATGCTGCTTTGTAACTTCTTAGGGATGTGATTAACATTATCCCAAATAATTAGATTATTATTTATGCCATGATTAGCCAATGCATCAGTAACCTTATTTCCCTCCCGGTATGTATGCTTGATTTGGATATTTTTGAAGGTTTGAAAAATGCTTATAGATTCCATGATGAAATCCTTGATATTCCAGCTAGGAGGCGAAGACTGATTTAGATGATTAATGATGTTTAGTGAGTCTCCTTCCAAAATAATATATTCATTGTTATGTGTCTAAGAAATTGTAAGCCCCCATAGAGCAACCAAGGCTTTAGCATAATGGTTAGTTTGTATCCCCATTTTTCCAACATAGGCAGGAATCAGATTGCCTCTATGGTCTCGAATCACTCCTCCCCCTACAACAATCCCAAGATTACCCTTAGAAGCCCCATCAAAGTTCAGCTTGTGCCAGTTGAGATCAGGAGGGTTCCAATGTATCAAAGACCTATCAATGCTAGAAATGATGCTATTCTGAATATTATCAACTCCAACCTTCTAGTTGGACAAAATATGCTCTTCATTTTCAGGATAATTCTTGTTCTTGGGAGGTTTGAATATTTTGATTTTCTCTTTGATAGCATTAGTAATCTTAACAAATTTGAGCTTGCAATGTTGTTTAATATTTCTAAAAATGATGTCATTTCTATCTTTCCATATCCTCCAAATAATATTGGGCATTATCGATTTCCAGAGTCTTCTCACAACATAGTGTTTAAAAGGAGGGTTCCATTGGGTCCAAAACTGGATGAAATCCTTCGGGACATCCCAAGAAACTTTGAATTTAGAAAAGGAAAAAATCTAGAGTTTAATGGCATACTCACAATGGTCTAATAGATGTCTAATATCCTCATATTCTTTTTTACAAAGGTGACATCTATTTGTCATTGTGAAACCTTTTCTTATCAGGTTGTCATTGGTGAGAATCTGCCTCTGAGAGCAAACCAAAAGAAAAAAATTATTTTAGGTGTGAGCTCAGCCATCCAAATCCTGCTTCAGTTGAACTCGCTCTAAAAAGTTTCAAAGAAAGAATTATATCCAGATTTAACAGAGTACTCTCCATCAATAGATTTGTTCTAGACCAATTCATCCTTAACATCCAGCTGACTTAAGGGGATAAGGTCTAAATGATCTTACAAAGAGGACACCATGTGGTTTAGATCATCTCTGTCCCCAGAGAGTTTTTTCCATTTCTTCTTATTATCATCCCTGTCTATGTAATCCTTGATTTTAGTACCATAATTTTGTTCAAGGCTATCTTTGACTGCTCAAAATCTACCAATAAGATTGTAGTTAGACCAGTTATCCCCCC
Organism: Taxus chinensis; assembly: GCA_019776745.2. Classification (NCBI taxonomy): domain Eukaryota; kingdom Viridiplantae; phylum Streptophyta; class Pinopsida; order Cupressales; family Taxaceae; genus Taxus; species Taxus chinensis. Next base: position 669,387,935 of record CM034151.1, read on the forward strand.
AAAAAATTATCTCTTCCATTCCCCATTTTCCATTTACTTCCTTGTTTGGTGAAATTCCTTATCTGAACTAAATTATTCCAGAAAATGGATCCATAAAGAATATGCTCTTCTTGAAGAAAAGAAATGGATTCTTGTCGATTAAGGTATTTTTCCTTAATTATTTCAATCTAGGGTTGTTTCTCCAAGAGCATTCTCTAGCCCATTTTTGCAATTAGAGCCCCATTCATTTTGTTGATGTCTTTTATACCCAGGTCCCCAATTTTTTTAGGAGTGCATACTTGATCCCAAGCTACCAAGTGATATTTGAATTTATCCTCCATTCCCTACCATAAAAAATATTTTAAATCCTATCAATGTTTTCTCTGAAGAAAGAAGGGATATTATAGAGAGACATGATCTATATAGGTAGATTCTAAAGATTTCTTTTTATGAGTAGACACTCACTAGCACTTGACAGAATGGATCCTTTCCAACCAACCATTTTCTTTTGGAATCTTTCCAATAGGTCATTCTAGACTTTGGTTGATACTTTTTTAGTACCAAGGGGGAGCCCAAAATAAGTAGTGGGGAGTGAATTGATTTTACATCCCAAAATTTTAGCAATTCTAAGTTGTCTTTCCCCAGGGGTGTTAAAAAAGAAAATTGAGCTTTTATCAAAATTAATCTCTTTCCTAGAAGTAGATTCATATAATTTCATAATGGACTTTGTTTCCTTAGCTTCAAGGATTGAAGCCATTAAAATAAGGATTGTATCATCTACGAATTGCTGATGAGAAGCTTCTTGGTTAGTGGAAGTGGTCTTAGATCCTTTAAGAAGACCATCTGTGACTGCTTTATCAATTGTTCTGCTGAGACTTTCAGCCATAATAATGAAGAGAAAAGGGGATATGGGATCTCCTTGCCTTATCCTTCTACTACTAGTAAAAAATCCCACCGGCTCTCCATTTACTACCACTGAGAATCTAGCCATAGTGATGCATACCTTGATATTTTTTTTGAATTTAGATAGAAAACCAAATTTTTTCATAACCTTTTCAAGAAAGGCCTAGGAGACTTTATTAAAGGCTTTATTCATATCAAGTTTAAGGACCATGTTAGCTTTTTTAGTATTATCCATAGAGTGAGTGGTCTCATGAACCATGATCACTCCATCCTGAATAATCCCGCCTTTAATGAAACAACTCTGTTGTTTTGATATTAAATCATTCAGAATGAACTGAAGTCTGGTAGCAATAATCTTGGTAAAAATTCTATAAATAACATTCACCAGACTGATGGGTCTAAAGTATTTGAAATCCTTAGTGTCCATTTATTTTGGAGTAAGCACAATCTGGGTGTTGTTCAGCTATTTCAAAAGATCACCAGTTCTATAGAATTCATTCACCACCCTGAGAAGATCATCCGAACATATTTCCCAAAACTTTTGAAAAACGTTTACTGAGAAACCATCTGGGCCCGGTGCCTTATCCCCTTCTAGAGTGAACACATATTTTTGAATTTCTTCCAATGTGACAATTTTAGTGACATCTTTAAATCTCTGCTCTTCAATTTTGTCTTGGGGGTAGCCTCCAACATGAAAGAGATTGCCTCATCATTAATGATATTCTTCTCATTAAGAATTTTTTCTTAAAATTTGAGAGCTTCCTCTTTGATGCTCCTTGGGTCTTTTATAACAGTTCCATTTCCTTTAGCAACTTCCATTATCCTATTGCAAGCTCTATGCTCACGGTGGTCATATGGAAGAATTTCATATTTCTGTCTCCTTCTTTCAACCAAATAGCCCTGGATTTGAGTCTCCATAGGGATTATTCTCTGCTATAGACCGTATGTAGCTCTGAAATAATATTATTTTCCACCGATTGATCTTTAAGAGATCTCCCCTTTGAATTCATCTTGATTTCCAAATATTGGAGATTTTTCTTTAATTCCTTTTTTTTCAAACACATTCCTAAAAACATTTTTGTTCCAGATTTTAACTTGTCTTTTGACATTTTTAAGTTTTTGAATTAGCCTAAACCGAGTAGTGCCCTCACCATCCCAAATCCACCATTCCTTAATCCTATCATGGATATCATCATGTTCCATCCACATCTTTTCAAATTTAAAGGAACTCCTGGTGGGCTTAGTCCAATTGAAGAGTTTTAAAGCAATTAGATTATGGTCTGACCCAATTCTGGGTAGGGAAGTAAGATGGAAATCCTGATTAAGGATCCAGCTAGTAGAGAAAAGAGCTCTATCTAGTCTGACTTGAATTAAGTCTTTCCCCAACCTTTTGTTATTCCAGGTGAAATAATTGCCATGAAGATCCACATCCATGAGATTTAGGTCAACAACAAAATCTGCAAATTCATCCATGCCTATCGAAAAACTAGAGTTTCCTCCTTGTTTTTCACCTGGGTTTAAAGGAGAATTGAAGTCTCCCATAATAAGCCAGTTGGCAGTATTATGTTGACTTCTGAAAGTCTTAAGATCAGTCCAGAGTTTCCACCTCCCAATAACCATATTAGGGGCATATATATTAGAAAGGATCCAATCACAATTATTCTCAATCGCATGAAATTTAATAGCAAGATGGTTATTGGTTTCAGAAAGAATCATACCAGTATGCTTCCTTTTATCCCAAAATGTAGCCAAGCCGCCTGAAGCTCCCTGAGAATCCACTGCAGCCATGTCAGAATTTTCCCAAAAATTCTTTTTACTAATTTTAAGAACCTTAGCATTCATCTTAGTTTCCTACAGAAGAAAAATGCTAGGTCTACTAGAATTCTGTAACTCCTTGATTATTATTTGTTTGGAGTTTCAATTCAGCCCTCTGATGTTCCATGAGATGATCTTCATTTAAAAGATATAGGTGTTGGGATTTCCTGATGGTTCAGTTGCCGTTGAGTGCCATCTGCAATGTCTTCCTCTGTTCTCTTGGTTCTGAGAGCCTTCTTTGAGGGTCTTCCTCTTTTAGAGCTGCTTCCAAAATATATTACTCTTGTAGTAGACGATCTAGTGGTTATGGATGTTGAAGTTTCCTAGTTGTCAATTTTCTCTTTTTTTCATAATAGAATGAATATGGGATCTTTTCAAATCCTTTCATTATCTTCTTTTTCATGATAGAGCGAATAGGATTAGTATGTTACCAGGTGTTGTTTGGACCTTTTTTTGGCTCTTGCTTTAGTCCATATTTTTTCTCATGAATTTTTCCTTTTGTTAATCAATTTTTCATCAACAATCATCTAGTTACATTTTCCATGTTCTTCATAGAATTCATTCTTTTCTTATCCTCCATTCATAATATTCATGTTTATAATACTTCTGTTTTACCATGTTTAAGGGAAATTTTTTCCCTTCTTTCAATAAACAATCTTATGCTTCTTTTTATCATTTGTTTCTTAGAAAGCTTGCATTGGGTGCATACTCGCTCCTTTCTAGCACTTCATTGGTTTGAGTTCTATTGGTAGGATATTTTTCACGCCAAAATATGAGGTTCAACCACAGTACATGGGATTAAATCCCTCGTCAAAGTCAGGTGAGGTTTCCTGTTTATTACTAATCTAAAACACAACAAAAATAATATGTACAATATTCACACTAATCTAACCATTGGGGTTGGGATAGAATCCAAAAATTCATATCCACAATAACAATAAATATTGCTGCTTTCGAAGTAAAATGGATTAGAAAGAACACACCATGGAAAGGAAATAACGGGGACGTATTTTCTTTCAAGCAAACACAGATCACGAAATAATCATACGAGTTCTAGATAATAAATGTAATGTAATGTTTGAAATGATTTAAAATGATTGAGAATGCTAAACAAATAATAGCTTAAGATCTTGAACATAAGAACAATATCTTAAGAGAGATGAATCTCACAACACAAAGTTTGCAAAAATAACATCGATTTCTATTCTTTCAATGATTGAAAGAAAACAAAAAGTTCTTCTTCTTCACAATGGTTCTCAATATTCCAAAAATCTCAACCCTTTGGAATGCATGAGCATCCCTTATTTATAATAAAAAGAGTAGAGAGAAAATAGGATAAATCCTAGAAAATAGTGTTTTAACAAGAGTCCTATTTTTCTTGACTCTCACGTAGGAGACCAAGTCAAAATTTACTTCCTATGCGACGAAACAAAAATGAAAAAGACATGTACATTTCAAGATTGAAATGACATGTTGTATTGTGCCTTAGTTTGAATAGTCATCTTTCTCTTCCTCTAACAAATCCTGTTTGTCCCAAAATTCTTGGAATTTTCGGATTATACCTTGCATCTCATTCTCATCAGGCATGGTGGAATGATCACTCAGGACTTCACATGTTTCTTGAGTGTCACTGGCAATGCCGGGAAGCTTTTTTAATCTTTTATTGAATTTTCTCAGGGTCTCCAAAGAATGTTCAATCTTTACAAACCTGTCAATGATTTCCATGCCAAATGCGTAAGTTGGTTCATGCTGAATTGATTCTTGGATTTGTTTGAAAAGATCATCAACCGGTAAGATGCCCGAGCCTTCACTCAACACTTTTGCACAGATTTTGACCAGATCTTCTTCTAGGTCACTCTTGCCATCGATCAATTGATCTCTTGATTCTCTCAATTTTCTGCAAGCTTCATTGAGAATATTTATTCTGAATCAGATGACTTTGATCAGCTGGAAGTTTTTAGCCACATGCAGGATGGGATTTGTTTCATCATTTGAAGAGCTTCAAAAGTCAACTCTAGGTTTCTGATCTCTGAAGAAAAATCATCATCCATATTTTCTCCATCATTCTTTATATTCTCCAAAGATTGATAGAATTCCATAGTGTCTTGGATTACTTGTTTCCCTTGCTAGAGCAGCCATTGGGTCCATTCATCGACCACTCTCCCCTTTTCGTTAATCTTTTCAATCATGGGTACCGATGAGAAATCAAACCCGATAGGAATAGAGGATGATGGTATTGATTCAAGAGGTTTTGAGAGCTTAAGTAATACTTTAGTCAATTTGTCCACTTTTTCTTTAAGCTCATCCATACTATCCTTTGTTTCAATTAACTTCTGACATAGCATGTTCATAGCATCTCGTGCATCTTATTGTGCTCCTTCTGCTGTCACCTTCCCTAGATCAACCCTGGTTATCTGATAGTTAGAGGCCACTATGTCCTATTTGGTATTTTTAGTTAAGGAAGTGGTAATCTCTGCAAACTTATGTCCTGAAGCATCCACTAAAACCCTTAAAACTGTTTTGGGTTTGTTGGCTGATTTAGTAGTAGAAGCCTTGAGTGAACTGAAATCAAAGGTTGGTATGGGAACAACCACCTTCCTTTTCCTCGAAGTTTGCTAAAGTAACCATTGAGGCATGCCAGAAGGAGTTACCACTATTGTAGAAGTTGGTGTCATACTTTCAGGTGGAGGGAGACTCACTGGTGGAGTGGGAACAACCACCAATGTGGTAGTGGATTCGGTGAAAATAGGTGTAGTAGGAGGAGGCATATCTGTAGTTACTTTGGTCGCAAGAGAGAGAGGTGAGAGTCAAGAGAAAATGTTGGCCATGGCTGATGAAGAGGATGGAGAAATAGGAGGTGGAAGTGCTTGTGAAGGAGGAGGTACAAGTGGTTATGGAGGAGGAGGTACAGATCATGAAGCCAAAGCCTGGGAAGTAAGGGATAGAATTACTTCTGTTGTGCAGTCAGCAAATGGTGAAATTAGAGGTTGAATCACCTCTACCTCCAAAGAGATTTCCTCTATTTATGAAGGTGTTGGTGGTTCTGGCACTTTCACCATTTCAACTAGAGTGGAAGTTGAAGGGGTTTCTTGTTCTCCTCTCTTCTTGACAAATTTGACCTTTATAGGCCCCTTAGAAGAACTTTTGTCCTTTTTCTTTATGGAGTGCCCCACCTCCAAAGTAGCAAACTTTGAAAAATTATCTTCTTTGAAACTCATTACCCAAGAGGTGAGCCATGCCTTGGTGCGTGTGAGAATCCAAGCTGATCTATATGTAATAGAGGCTTTTTCACCGATAAACCAATCAATAGGTGGGAAAACATATTGATCGTCATTCATTTCGTCATAGGAAGGATCTAGAACACTTTCATTGTCGCCAGTACCCTTTGAAATGTTAGCGATCTCAAGTGTCTGAATCTCTTCAAGTGTTAACTTGCTATGATATTTTCTTCACACAACAACTTCATCACGTAGATGAACCCAGATGTCTTCTATGCTTGGTACGTGTAGGTAGAGAGTTTCGTATGACTTGAGGACTCCTCGAAAGTCAAACCCATCTCTAGGTTTCATGTGCTTCTTTAACTTGTCTTGGAGCTCATGAACTACATTCTTGGCTTTTACCACCATTGAGTAGCTATACATTCCAATAGAAATTGGGAAGGATATGGCAGCCTTTTCTTTACTCTATTGTAACTTGTGAAAATCCAACAATTACCTAACCAACTCCATCAAGATTAGCTTGTCTCCTGTATATCTAGGAAATCAGAAAGGATCACCCGGGTACATGACCACCCAAAGATACGTGAACTTCTTGAATTGTAAGAAGAAACAACCCCATTTAAAAACTTCAGCCCATGCCTCATCAAAGACTCTTGTTTTCCTCAGTTCGGGGTTCATCCTGCAGATGTTCTCATAAAATAAAATATCATTTACTCTTCTGAATTGATCCTTAGACCCCTTCCTTGTTAACTGAGGAAAATACCAATAAATATGTTCAACTGTCTTGTTCCCCTTTGTGTCCAATCTGGGATAATTCCTCATGCTAGCTGCTGCATAGGTGACATATGAGGACATATAAAACTTTCCAGTAGACAAGACTATTTTCATCTGGGAGTCTATCTCGTCACTAATAAGACTACCCCAATCAATCACCTGTTGATTCTTCTTAATGATGACCATGAATTGGTACATCCATCCCTGGAAAAAATTTGATTCAGGGAATCCAAAAACTTGGCTTAGCAAAGTAATGATATCATTGATTTCTTGAATGAAATCACTTCTAGGAACAAATCTTGGAAAACTAGAAATAGCCAGCTTAGCTTTGATCAGGAACTTCTTATTCACATGTTTAATACAGTCTTCCTGATCTTTTTCCCAATATTTCGGGGCTGACTTGAGATCTACGTCCTCATACTCTTCAAAGTCAGGCAGCTTGAGAAGGTCATTGAAGTAACCTCCATCTAACTTGATTATGACCTCTCCCGCCTGATTTCTCACTGAATAAGAAGTAGAGTCATACTTAGAAGCACATTCCAATATGAACTTGGGGCACTGAGCAAACATGGGGAATCCTACTACAAGAGGGAGACCACTGCTGACTATTGATCTCATCCAGGGGGTTTGGGAAGAACTCTTAACTCTATTCCAAAAATCTTCCATGTCTACATTTCTGAGTTCTGTATCCCAGATGTCATAATTACAATCAATGTAGGAAGGGGACTCCACCTTCCTGAATTTTTACTTCATCCTCTCTGATTTTTCCATCTTATCCTATGATGAACCAAGATCTGACATGAGGATTCTTGGAGGGAAAATGCCTTGACCACCTCTGGTTTGAATAGTTTGGGTTTGAAAACTTGTTGAACAACCGCACAGGCTTGCCACACTATCCGGGTTTTAGAAATTTCAAAGCACCTATTGGAACCCAAAATACTGGAGAGAATGTGTCAGAGATTAGATCTTGATGAACACCCTACAAACCCTGATAGTTAGCTGAGTATGTCAGAAAAATGAGGATGTCAGACACTTGTTGAAACCTGAAACATTGCAGAAAGTTGAGGATGTCAGACACGCCACCAAACCAAACACACACGGAGTCAAATGTAGGAATATGTTAGATGTCCGGTACGCTGGAAGACCCGACACACTACAGAAAGTGGGAGATGTAAAACACCCTGCAAAACCCAAAATTAAGGAATCAAATTTTTGAGATGTCTTGACATGAAATTTTCCTGCCATTTCAACATTTTGGATTTTTGTCTTTCTTCTTCTCTTCTTAAAATACAAAAGGCATATTCCAAGGAATAAAAATAGGAAAAGCACCCTGAGGATGAACTTTTAATCAATGATTTCTATTTTGAATACAACTTAAAAGAAGAAGAAAAAACTGAACCCTAAACCTTGAAAGGAAACAAGAAAGAAAGGAAAAGATGCAGAGGACATCACAAAAACATTTTCAACAAAACTACACAAGAAAAAGGTAGAGTAAATACCTTTAGTAAATCCAGAAAAATAATTGAAAATGGATCACATGAGCAAGCACAGGAGCAAATCAGGTTCGGAAGCTGAGAGAGCACATAGGAGAAAAATCCACGCAACGAAAATCACAAAAGTTAAAAATGAGGTGTAAATACACCTATTTATAAAATCCCTACATTTATTACATCTCACTTGACACGTGTGCCAACTACCCTACAACCCTGCATGAATGCCATGTCATCATGCTTGGGATGTCTGGAAACCCGACACAAAGCAAATGTTTAGATGCTCGAAGGTTCTGAAAACATGACACAAGGGATGATATGTCATGATGCTTGAATGTTCCACAATCCTGACATAAGGGATGATATGTCATGATGCTTGAAGGATCTACAAACCTGACATAAGGGATGATATGTCATGATGCTTGAAGGTTCCACAAACCTGACATAAGGGATGATATGTCATGATGCTTGAAGGTTCTACAAACCTGACATAAGGGATGATATGTCATGATGCTTGAAGGTTCTACAAACCCAACACAAGGGATTTGAATTAGGTTTTGGGTTTCGGGAAAATGTGACATGAAGCATGTTTTTGGTCACGCATGTTCCAATGCTCCAGAGTTTTGAAAATCCGACACAAGGGAATTGAATTGGGTTTCAAGTTTTGGGAAACAATTAGGATCTTGCATGAAAATACCATTTTTAGATGTTGGTGAAACCCAAAAACCTAAAATACTATTCAAATGGGTATTTCAGTAGATTTTTCAAAAAAATTCTAAGGTTATGATCATTTTAGCTAGAATCACTAAAAGTGGGATAATATCTGGCTCCAGTTGGGGACTCTCTTTATGATGTCAAATGAAGAGAACCAAAATTTTTGGCTTTATCCATTGGGATACAGAGTCTAAAGAAAGAAAGAAAACCAAGGAAAACACATGATAGGAAATAAATTATCTACAATGCAAGAGAGCATCTTGCATTACTAATGGAACAACTTCAGATGTTTACCACTGAAAGGTAAAGGGAGAAACTCTCCATCCAGGTATGATAGAAAATATATTTTCACTATTCAACTAATGAATCTTGAAAGGTCCTTTCCACAAATAATCAAACTTTCCCTGCATTCCTTTTTTCTCTCTTCTCTTATCGCAAAGAAGCACCAGATCTCCAATGTGAAAGTCACATTTCTTCAATTTCTTATCAAATGTATTCTTTACTTTCCTCTAATGATCTGCAATGTATTCAACCACCTTGCTTTGTTAATCTTCTAGCTTGGCTAGGTACATAACCCTTTTGTCAATAGAGTTTTGAAAAGTCTCATCTTTGACTGCTTTGGCCAACTGCAAGGCTGGTAGTTCTACAGAAATGGGAATTTCAGCATCAATTCTATACAACACTTGGAAAGGGGACATTCCAATAGCTCGGTTTGGGGTAATCCAATCTTCCCATAACACATCATACAATACTTTGTGCCATGTCCTCTGGTTTTCATCCACTAGCTTTCTAATTATGGTAACTAGGTTCTTGTTGTTGGATTCAGCTTGCCCATTACCTTGGGGATAATAGTAAGATGAGTGAGCCAGGGTGATCCCAAATCCATAACAAAATTCTTTCAACTCATGTGATGAGAAACTAGAGGCATTATCAGGCACAATCTTGTGAGGCACACCAAATCTAACAATTATATTTTCTTTAAGGAATTTGCACATAGCTTCTGAGGTTTCCTGCTTTATTGGTGTAGCTTACACCCACTTGGTGAAATAGTCTATAGCAGTAATCATGTAATTGTTTCTGGAACTAGAGGAAGGATTCAATGTTCCAATGAAATAAATTCCCCACTGATGAAAAGGTTCTTTGATCACTACAGGCTTTAGGGGAAGAGCTGCTAGCTTAGGGCAACCAACGAAATGTTGACAAGATTCACACTTGGATACCCATTCGGCTAAATCTCGAAAGAGAGTAGGCCAATAGTACCTAGCCCATAAGATCTTATAAGATATCACGGAGGATGAGAAATGTGCTCTGCATACTATACTATGGAAGGACTCTAGTAACTTAACCTACTGTGACTTATCAACACAGCGCAAAAATACACCATGAATACCTTTCTTGTATATTCCATTATCCCACAGGATGTATCTTGCAGATCTTAACTTAACTATCCTCTACTCCTTTTGGCTTAAATGTGGGGGGAATTTTCCATAAGTCAGAAAGAAAGCAATATCTGTGTACTGTTATCACCGAATCACAGCACCCTTGTGTTTATAGAAGTGCATATACTTGAACTCATGGTGTGATTGGATAACATGGGTACTATCTTCAAGTTGTGGGACTTGCTACCTGAGATAGACCTCCAGAGAAAGTTGGTTCCTGCTCCTAAACTACCTGCCACAATCTACTCTAATGCAGGGGAAACTAACTATTCTAATCTAAATTTCCAAGGGACCAGGGAGAGAGGATCCATAAAATGAAATCCTACACTATAGTGGTGATACACCAGAAAAGGAGGGTGTGAGAGTAGTCTCCAAATGTGTGAAATACAAAAGTAAAGTACACACTAGAAGAGGTGATGACAGTTCTCCATAATCTAGTAAAATGCATTCACAACAATATTCCAAGCATACACAATGATAATGGATCCCTGCAATAATATAATAATAGACACAATATCCTTGTAGAAAGATTAAAGGGGCAAGAAGAATGCAATAAAACACAGCAAGGGAAGATATATCCACAACCTGATATTTTATTGCTTCATGATATGCACAGCTCAATCTGTTACAAGATAAGGGCCTGGATCACCATGCAAGGAGTTCACTACAAGGGCCTACAGCACATTGGCTTCACAAAGCAATTTTGACAAAGATTTTCTATCTCAAAACTCCCCGTTTACAATGAGCCCAACACTCCAATTTATAGAAAAATGAGAAGGGAAAGAGAAGGGAAAATGGAAATCCCAAAATCTTTCCTTCAACCACTTGTAAGAGGCATTAAATGGAGTAAAATGATTATATATTAGTTTCAAAATGCTCCCCATGCTTTCCCAGGTGCTGCAGTAGAGAAAGAATGATGACCATGCCTCTTAATTGCACTCCCAACCACCAAATGAAACACTGTTATGAAATCGGCCACGTTTTATAAAAAATATCCATCAATATCTCACAAAATCTGGAATTTATTTATTTTTGTGCGTTGGAAATGGAGCCATGATTCCAACGGTACCAATTTTGTGCGATTTCGTTGAGAAATGCAAAAGTTATGGCCTTTTGAGTGCGGGCAGCTATTTTGGGTCTGGCAGGCGTTTTCTGTCATTTGACGGGAATGAGCATTAACTGACTAGAGCCGAATATGTTTCTTTTATTTAAATATATCTACCCTCATTAAAAATAAGAAATCTATTTTTTGTGGCGTAGAGGACATCGCGCTCATTTCAGAAAGTCTAATTTTGTGAAAATCGGAGCTCGGAGTCAAAAGTTATGGTCGTTTGAAGTTTCACGGGACAAACGTTGACTTTTGTTCTTTGCCTTCAGCCGCTTTGGCTTTTCACGTCCCTCATGTCCCACACATACCTTTGTCCCAGCTGTCCCGGATGAAAATCTCCTGCTTCGGCCGATTCGGGCTCCCTTGTTCCTGTTTGCGGTGAAGACACGTGGCGAGATTCCATTCGCTCTCGGCTCTTTCAACTTTTCGCATCCTCCGCGTACTTTTGGCCCAGATGTCCCAGTATGAAAGTCCTCTATTTCAGCTGAACCAGCAGGTTTGTGTCATCTGCGCACTTTTGTCCCAACTGTCCCGGACTGCCTGGGACAAATTTCTCCGAACCGCCCGAAATGGACTGACTTGCACCAAACCGGCCGATCCGTGTCTTTCGCGTACCTTTGTCCCAATTGTCCCAACTGCGCGAAAACAACACTTAGTCAAATTTTTTCACTTTTTAGCCAGTTCACCTTTTCGTGTCCCGTGCGTCCCAGATGCCCCTTTGCTCTGTAGACTGCCTGGTGGCCTTTCGGTCGATTTGCGCCTAGATGTCCCTCATGTCCTGACTGTTGCGAGGACTAAGACTTAGCCATTTTTCATGATTTTTTTTGGCCCAAGCTTGTTCTCTGCAACTTTTTCACGTTTTTAAAAACTTGTTGGGTTTTCCTCTTGGATAGGAGAGTTAGAAAGAAGCCAAGGGGACCCCAGAAACACGATTTTTTGCCTTGAATCAATATAATTGCTTGGGGACTAAAGAATTTGATGCATGTTATCAAAATTACCTTGACAGGTGAATTTTGGATAACAATTTTTGCGACTAAGCGGGATCATCTGCCTGCTAGATGAAGAACAACTAGCTACTTGTAGTAATCCATTGGGCATGGAGTCTGTTTGATAACCTCTCAGCTGATCTAAAATTTGAAAACTTGTGTCCTCGAGCCATTGAAACATTCGTTGAGCTGGTTTTCCTGTGGCTGCAATTCTTTTCCAGGATCTTGATGAACTGTAAACATGCACATACTAGAAGCAATAGGACATGTGCACAAGCACTTAGGGAAATAAAAACTACTCTAACAGCAGTACAATGTGCATAAGCACTTGGAGGAATGGAAATGCTAAATTAATATTTACAAGGGTGAAAATCTATCTTTCTAGTAGCAACGTTTGAGATAGATCCCATTGACCAGAATCTACAATTCTTCACCATCCAACTTAGCCAGTCGGAAAGCATTGCTACCTTTGCATTCAATGATCATGTATGTGCCACTCCAGATGGCATCAAACTTGGAGTGCTTTCCTGGTTTTGCACAATCGGCATCCCACTTCAGTACCAAATCTCCAATTTGCAATATCATGGCCTTAGCTTTCTTGTCAAAACTCTTTTTGACCAATGCTTTATCCTTTTTTATGGCCTGCATTGCGTGCTCTCTTGTCTCTTCTAATTCCATCAGCTCTGCATACCTAATTTCCATAGGTTTAAACTCAGCTAGTTCCAACTGTTTCATGAGCTCCAACGCTGGCAACTCAAGTGATATAGGTAGAACTGCTTCTTTCCCAGTACACAAGCTTGTATGGAGAGCTTCCTATAGACCTCTTGGGTGTGATCCTATCAGCCCATAGGGCTGATTTGAGCTTTGCGTGCCAAGTTCTTTGATTTTCATCCAGAGTCCTTCTGATGATTCTTAGTAGGTTCTTGTTTGTAGACTCAGCTTGGCCATTACCTTGAGGGTAATAGTTCGATGAAGTGCTGAGATACACACAATTCTTGACAGTCCATTCAGTGATCTTTGTGCCAAGGAATGCCAATGCATTGTCAAATATAATAGTGGCAGGGGCACCAAACCTCGTGACTATCCCTTCATAGAAATCTAAGATATTAGATTCATTTGCCTCCTTGAGGGCCACTGCTTTGGTCCACTTGGTGAAATAATCCATTGCTGCAAGTATCCACTTGTGGCCTTGACTCGAATTGGGATTGATGACTCCAATGAAGTCCATTCCCCATTGCATGAATGGTTGATCAACTGAAATTGGATGAAGGGGAAGCGCTGCTAACCTTTCTTTCCCTATGAAGAAGGCACATTTCTTGCATTTCTTAACCGATGAGTAGCAATCATTGAACACAGAAGGCCAATAGTAACCAGTTTTCATGATTTTGAGAGCTGTCGCTCACGGAGCAAAGTGGCCTCCTTCTTCCCCCTCATGGAACTCGTGCAAGATCTTCTCAACTTGACCTGTTCCAATGCATCTTAATAGAACACCATGGATGTCTTTCTTGAACAAGATACCATTAATGAGTACATATGGGATAGCTTGTAATATAAAGTATCTCCTCTTTGCCTTGCTCACTTCTGGAGGGCATAAACCTATTTGGAGGTAATGTACCAAGTCTTGAGTCCAACATGGGATGGGTGCATCATCAGCTGGTTGTTCTTGATCATTCTGTAGTAGTAGGATAGTATCTTCTTCACCTTTTGAGTCATCTGGTTGTTTGGAGGTGAGCTGCTCACACAAACCTTTGCCATGAACTATCTTGGTCACTTTGATTTCAATATCATATTCCATCACCCGAGTGATCCAACCTACTCTCTTCTTGTTTAAATCCTTTTTTAGGAGGAAGTCCTTGACACCAGCATGAGACACCAACAGTTGAATCTTATTGTTTGAGACCAAATGTCTGAACTTCTTCAAGCTCCTGATGACATCAAGGACATGCTTTTCGATGAAAGAATACTTTATTTCGTAATCTTCCAAGGTTTGGCTGAAGAATGCTATGGGTTGTTCTGAAACTTCTCTATTCAGCTATGTCAAGATAGCTGAGATTGTATCTGATCCTCCAAACGCATACAACATGAAGTCCTTTGAAAAGTCTGGGTTGATAAGAGTTGGAGCTTGTGATATTGCATGCTTGATGCTTTCAAAACTCTCTTTGCCTTTTGCTGTCCATTTGAATGCCAGACTCTTCTTCAACATCAATGTTAGAGGCTTCACAAGAGTGGCAAAATTAGGCACAAATCTGCGGACAAAGTTTATCCTTCCTAAGAAGCTTTGGAGAGATTTCTTGTGGTGTGGCAATGGAAGCATTCGGATGGCTTCAACCCTTTCAGGATCAATTGTTAGCCCTTCCCTAGTGACAATGTGGCCCAAAAATTTTCCCTCGTGTGCCAAGAATATACATTTCTTTGGATTCAATGACACTCCGAACCTTCTACACCTCTGAAACACTTGTCTGAGGTGAAAGAGATGGTCTACTGCATTCTTTGAGAAGAGAGTGATATCATCTAGGTATACCAGCACTATCTTGTTGATCAATCCTTTGAACGCCATATCCATAGCTCGTTGGAATGTTGCTCCGGCATTTGACAGTCCAAATGGCATCTTCTTGTAAGCATACGTGCCCCATTTTGTAGTGAAGGCCGTCTTGAATTGATCTTCTTCCTTTAACATTATCTGATTATAGCCTGAATATCCATCTAGCAATGAAAACCTTTCTGAACCAACTACAACCTGCAATATTTGTTCCATTGATGGAAGCGGATAATGATCTTTGAGTGATGCTCTACTTAGATCGCGAAAGTCCACACACAATCTTATTTCTCCATTTCTCTTTCTTGCTGGCACCAAGTTTGCAACCCAACTTGATTGTTTGATGGGGAAGATGATACTGGCCTCAATAAGCTTGCTTAACTCTTTTCTCATGAGAGGTTCGATATGGGGATTCACTGGCCTTTGCTTTTTCCTGACAGGATTGGATTCCGAATCCAACTCAATAGTATGTTGTGCCAACTTTGGGTTGAAACCTCTTAAATCTTTGTAAGTCCAAGCGAAGACATCTGGGAATTCTTGACAAAGCTGAACAAATTCAGATTTCTCTTGTGGAGTACTTACTTTGCCAATTTGCAATGTCTTGCCTTCATCTACTAAGATAGGTTCTGAATCTTCACCCTTTACTTGAATGTTCACTTTCTCCTTCCGGAAATGATCATTCAGGTTGAAGGTTGACTTTAAGGTTATGAGGCCTTTTGGTAATTTGTTAGTTCTCAGCTACACCACTTGGTCACCATAATGCTGCTCCAGCTTGTCTTGATTCTTGGCAGAGAACTCAGCGTCTTCTTGCAGGAAATTAATAATCTGTTGATCATTCTCGAAGACTTGCCAACTTGTGTTGTTATCTGGAATAGCTGGTCTCACAACCACTTTGATATGAGGCTGAATTTTCTCACTTTTGATACTTTCTACAACATCAAACACAGCCCCAATTGCTGCCAGTCTATCCACTGCTTCATTCTTTTTTCTTGGGATGGAATTGATGCTAAAAGCTTCAAAATCTTCAATGAGATCCCATACTCGATTTTTGTAGTTCTTCAACAGATCATTTTTGGCAGCATTTTTTCCTTTGACTTGGTTTATGATCATCTCACTATCACCAAATACTTGTAAATTCTTGATGCATTTCTTTTTTTCCCAGTGCAGTCCATGAATTAAGGCTTCATACTCAGCTGTATTGTTTGAACAGGAAAACTAGAAACGGAAGGCTGAGTAATACCTTATACCTTGGGGTGAAATGAGCATAGCTCCTCCTCCTACACCTTGTCTACTCCTTGATCCATCAAAAAACAACTGCCATACCTCATTGTCATCCTTGTGATCTGGCTTGGTGATGCTTGGGAGAGGTTGATTCTCTTCATGTAAACAATAGACTCCCAGCTCAGATTCTTCTATTTCTTGATAAGGATCAAAAGCATGCACCTTGCTTTCCCATTCATCAAGAGTTAGATCTGGGATGCTTCCTACCTTGGTTTAAGCATCATCAGTGCTTGGATAATCTTCTTGATCAAACGCTAAACATTTGGCATTGATCTGACTTGGGGTGTAGGGCTCAATGTGAAATTTTGCAATAGGTTCAGACCTGATTGTGGCTTTAGTTCCATATCTTGTTCTGAACAACATGTGTGACCAATCTTCCAAAAGATAGCCTCCGATTTTAGCAGTGAAGTCTCTTGACAAGCACAATGCAAAGAGTGGTGGCAGGTCTATGACTGACACATCTTGTAACACTATTACGTTGGGACATGCGTGTAGTGTGAGGCTCAGACCTTTGATTACTCCAACCGTTGTCACTGCTGTCCCATCTAATTGCACTACACCCTTGGAGATGACTTCATATTGAATCCCTAACTGATCAGCTATTTGCTTGGGCATTACTGAACTACTTGCCTGAGAGTCAATAATGCAATTATGTACCAACTTATCTCCTATGATCAATGAAACATAAAATGGAGGGGGCTTCAACATTTTACCTTGCTGTCCTCCATGATTTCCTTCAGGCTGGACAACATTTGTGAGTACCTTCTCTTGCATTTGGACTTGTTGATTTGAAGTTGACCAGTCATTCATGGCAGCTTGTAGCAAATCTCTTTGACCTGGGATGGATAGTGATTCCCACATTGATATGTTTACATTTGTCTTCTTCATCTGATCAATGATGTTGAATGGGGATGAAGCATCCCTCTGATGTCCTCTAGCTTACACATTCATTCCTTGCACATGGGCAGCAACAAATGGAATTTGAGTTGGTTTAGGAGCTGGTTTGGGTGCTCCTTGCATGTTTGGAACTACATTTTGTTTGCAAGCAGCTTTTGGAGTGGTAGAAGTTTGTGGATTACTTGGAGCTAATGGTTGTTCTTCACCCAAATTTCTTCTTTTTGACCTTGTGTTGGCTGTAAAACTTTGAGAGACTGCCTGATTCATGCCACAAAAATCATCTCAGCTTGCCAATTTACCAACGTGGGTAGTCATTTGTTCAGGGCTGATTGCTTGTTGGAAAGTGCCCCTTGTTGTTGGTCTGTCTTCCTAGACTGGACTCCTCTCCCTCCACACCAGTAGTTGTGCACCATTAATATCTTGACTTCAAAGCACCATTGAAGCACATGGATTGGCTATGAGGTTCATTGCACAGGAAAGCACCAATCATACTCCTGAGCAATGTTGTTTTGTGACTGGCACCAATGCCTCTAGAGGCAGATATGAGCATTTGGATTATAGGGCTAAAATGGTCTATTGGCAGGAGGCCTTGTTTGGCTTTGATTTTGATTTGCAGCCTAGATTTGGTGACCTATTGAGGTTGGTATGGGGGCCTAGCCTAGTTAGGCTGACGCTTGAGGCTGATACGGTCTAGCACTTTGAGCTTGCTGTCTTTTGATAGTAACCAACTCATTTCCCAAATTTTGCAATTGTTTCATGACCTCTTGGAGTTCATTTGAAGTGCTAGAGGATGAAGTAGAAGTCTCATTTCAACTTTGATTTCTAGGAGTGGGAATAGGAGCCAAAGTGGGTGCTTGACTAGTGCTTGGATTTTCTAAGTTTGGATACAAGGGCATGAGAGGTCTAGGGGCTAGTTTACCAGCTTGAATAAGACAGTTTTCAGCTCTAATGGCAATGCTATAAGCAGCAGGTAAGGTTCTGCCTTCCATAGATTGAATTAACATAGAAATATCAAAATTCAAAGCCTTAAGATAGTATAGAAAAGCACCTTCAGCTGTTGGCCTGACTGGCCACTAGAATCCTATCCCAAGACCTTTGAAATATGAAGTTGAAGTCAGTTAGCTGCTCATTGGGAGCTCTCTTGATAGTTGTCAATTGTTCTAGTAGAGACAAATTGTCTCCCTTTTCCCCAAACTGCTCATGGAGAACTATGCATAACTGATTCCAATTTTTGATAGAACCAGCTCCAAGGCTCCTAAACCATTGCAATGCCTTCCCTTTGAACGAACGATGCCAACAATTTGATAGCCACATCCATTTCATTTATCTCATGGATTGCACAGATGTTAGCAATGTATTTGACACGATCACCAGGAGTGGTATGATTTTCTCCAGTGAAAAATGGAATGTTCTTCAACGCTGCAATTGGAACTGGATTCTGTGCATTGAGGGCAAGTGGGCTGCTGCCAGTGAAGTTGACAAAGGGATTTGGTGGTTGTTCCATTCTGATCAGCCTAGAGAACCCTTGTTGATGCGAGAAAAGGTCTACTAGGTGGAGGTGTAGACAAAGTTCTATTAGGTGGAGACGCAGATCTTTGAGCTCTTCTTCCCCTTCTTTCTCTTTCTGGAGATAGATGCAGATAAACAAACAATCCTTCCTCCCTAGTTCTTGACCTGGTATGTATTCTTCTCATAAATTTTCCAGGCTTGGACTTCTGAAACCAGCGGATTATGCCTCTTTTGGACTCGCCAAATGTGCAATTTTAAAGCTCCTTCAAAGCTGGAACTTACAACAAGTGCACATCGATCTTGTTGCAATGAAAATAAAAGACATCTAAGGTCCCACCGGGCGTGCCACAACTGTTATCACTGAATCACAACACCCTTGTGTTTATGCAAGTGCATATACTTGAACTCACGGTGTGATTGGATAACATGGGTACTATCTCCAAGTTGTGGGACTTGCTACTTGAGATAGACCTCCAGAGAAAGCTGGTTCTTGCTCCTAAACTACCTGCCACAATCTACTCTAATGCAGGGGAAACTAACTATTCTAATCTAAATTTCCAAGGAACCAGGGAGAGAGAATGCATAAAATGAAAGCCTACACTAAAGCGGTGATACACCAGAAAAGGAGGGTGTGAGAGTAGTCTCCAAATGTGTGAAATATAGAGGGAAAGTGCACACTAGAAGAGGTGATGACAGTTCTCCATAATCTAGCAAAATGCATTCACAACAATATTCCAAGCATACACAATGATAATGAATCCCTGCAAGAACATAATAATAGACACAATATTCTTGTAGAAAGATTAAAGGGGCAAGAAGAATGCAATAAAGCACAGTAGGGGAAGATACATCCACAAACTGATATTTTATTGCTTCATGATATGCACAGTTCAATCTATTACAAGATAAGGGCCTGGATCACCATGCAAGGAGTCCACTACAAGGGCCTGCAGCACATTGGCTTCACAAAGCAATTTTGACAGAGCTTTGCTACAAAGAACTCCCCTTTTACAATGAGCCCAACACTCCAATTTATAGAAAAATGAGAAGGGGAAGAGAAGGGAAATGGAAATCCCGAAATCTGTCCTTCAACCACCTGTAAGAGGCATTAAATGGAGTAAAATTATTATATATTACTTTTAAAAGGCTCCCCATACTGTCCCATGTGCTGCAGCAGAGAAAGAATGATGACCATGCCTCTTAATTGCACTCCCAGCTACCAAATAAAATACTGTTATGAACTCCGGCCACGTTTTCTTAAAAATCTAAATCAATATCTCATCAAAATCCTATGGAATTTTTCAATTTTTTTGCGTCGGGCTCGGAGCCACAATTCCAACGGTACCAATTTTGTGTGATTTCGTTGAGAAATGCAAAAGTTATGGCCTTCTGAGTGCGGGGGCAGCTATTTTGGGTCTGGCAGGCGTTTTCTGTCATTTGACGGGAATGAGCATTAACTGACTAGAGATCTGAATATGTTTCCCTTAATTAAATATATCTACCCTCATTAAAAATAATAAATAGTTTTTATGGCGTAGAGGACATCGTGCTCATTCCAGAAAGTCCAATTTTATGAAAATCGGAGCTCGGAGTCAAAAGTTATGGCCGTTTGAAGTTTCACGGGTCAAACGTTGACTTTTCTTCTTTGCCTTCGGCCGCTTCGGCTTTTCACGTCCCTCGCGTCCATGCGCATACCTTTGTCCCAGCTGTCCTAGATGAAAATCTCCTGCTTCGGCTGATTCGGGCTCCCTTGTTCCTATTTGCGGTGAAGACACGTGGCAAGATTCCATTCGCTCTCGGCTCTTTCGGCTTTTCGCGTCCTCCGCGTCCCTTTGGCCTGGATGTCCCAGTACGAAAGTCCTCTATTTCAGCCGAACCAGCCGGTTCGTGTCCTCTGCGCACTTTTGTCCCAACTGTCCCGGACTTCCTGGGACAAATTTCTCCGAACCGCCCGAAATGGACTGACTTGCGCCAAACCGGCCGATCCGCGTCTTTCGCGTACCTTTGTCCCAGATGTCCCAAACCACGCGATAACAAAACTTGGTGATTTTTTCCATTTTTCAGCATGGTTCACCTTTTCACGTCCCACGTGTCCCGATGATCCCAACTGCTCTGCAGACTGCCTGGCGGATTTTCGGCCGGTTTCGCGCCCTGACGTCCCAACTGTCCTCGGACTGCACTGCGAGGACTAGGACTTAGCCATTTTTCATGATTTTTTCTGCCCCGAGCTTTTTTTTGCAACTTTTTTCACCCCTTTTTAGAACTTGCTCTTTTCTTCTTGGACAGGGGAGTTAGAAAAAATCCGAGGGAACCCCAGAAACATGATTTTTGCCTTGAATCAATCTATTTGCTTGGGACTAAAGAATTTGATGCATGTTATCAAAATTACCTTGGTGGGTGAATTTTGGATAACATGTACCATTCGTCATTTGTGCTCACAAAAAACACCATGGGCAACTCTGAAAAGGTATCTTCGGTCCTTTCACATTCTGTTTCAACATTATTTTCCGCAATCAATTGGCATAGGCCCCTTCCTTGTACCAAATTGGTAGCTCTGATGTCCAAGTCATAATAATAAAATTTAGCTATCCAGTCACCCCGTTGACTACCCAGCTCTTGTTGATTCAAAATGGTCATAACAATAGTGTCAAGAATGAGAACGAGGGTATGAGAGCTCAGCACATAGTACCTAAAATGTTTCACCGCTCGTACCACTGCATAAGCATGATTTTGAATGTGTGACATCTTTAGTTCATGTTCCTTTAATGGTCAACTCATGAAAGTGATGGGAGCTTCAATGTCCTCTTCGTTCTCCTGCATCAGGATGGATGACACTATGTGTACGGAAGCGTAACTGTACATGATGAAATCTTTTTTGAAATCTAGACATACTATAAAAAGAGCATGAGCAATTTCCTTTTTGACTTCATCAAATGCAATTTTCCCTTCATTACTCCATCGAAATGGAGTTTTTCCTTTCATCATCCCAAGGATATCCTTGGTTTTATCAGCAAATTCAGGTATGAACCTTCTTAGGAAATTGACCTTTCTGAAAAAGGAATGAAATCCAATTTTTCTTGTGAGTAGGGTAAGGCTTTGAATGGCCTTCACCCTCTCTGGGTTGATCTTGGTTCCTTCTCTAGTCATAATATGACCCAACAATTTTCCCTCGGTCACTCCAAACATGGACTTCTTGGGATTTAATGAAATCCCGTGATGCCTGCATCTCAAGAGTACTTATTCTAGATGATCATAATGATCACTCCATTTTTTAGAGAGAACGGTCAAGTCATCCAAATATACAACTATAACTTTTCACATCAGATCTCTAAATGCCAATTCCATAGCTCCTTGAAAGGTGGCTCTGGCGTTGATCAAGCTGAAGCATCCTCCTATAAGCAAATGTCCCCCATGGGGTTGTGAAGGTCATCTTGTGTTGATCCTCAGCAGCTACCTTAACTTGATTATATCCTGAAAATCTGTCGAGCATGGATAGCATTTCTGATCTAGTAATGGTCTGTAACACCTGATCCATAATAGGCAAGGGATAGTTTTCTTTTAATGAAGACTGATTTAGGTTCCGGAAATCAACACAAATCCATATTTTTTCCATTCTTCTTCCTGACAGGCATGATGTTAGCAACCCCAGGTGGAATGATGGATCAGAAAATTAATCCTTACATCTAACATTTTCTGAATTTCTACAAGAATAGTCCCTGAGATCTTGGGATTGTAATGTCTTTACTTCTTCCTATGGGGTTTAGCTTCAGGCTTTAAGCGAATGCTATGTTGCACATCTTTGGGCTTGAAGGATTTTAAATCTACATAAGACTAGGCTAGGACATCCATGTATCTCTTCAGGTGTGAAGTGAATTTTGCTTTCTCCTGAGGGGAACAACATTTCCCGATATTCACCATCCATGGTTGATCAAGAGAGCCTAGATTAACTTGATCTACTTCTGATGAGGAGGTGCCTTTATTCTACCTTTTATTCTGGATAAAACGATCATGTTTATCAAACAAACCTTCCAGAGAAACCAATCCCTTGGGAATCTTATTTCCTTTTAGCTAAATAAACTCACCATCACCTTCCTGATATGAATTCGAAACAGATTCACGGAAAGCTGATTCTAACCCTTCAAAATACAGCTCACTAAAATTATCATCTTTCTCCAAAAAAGACAATATATCTTGATCGTCATTAAATACTTGCCAATGTGTTGAGTTATCCAGAACACTAGGATGATATATGATTTCAATGGTGTACGTGTCTCGTTTGAACTATGGATGAGGAAGAAGGAGAGACACAGACACAGCTAAAGAATCAGATTTGTCATTATGATCCATCAAAACTACGTTGATGGAAAAATCATCAAAGCATTCTATGTTATCCCATACCTTATTCCTGTATTTCTTTAGGCGATCATTTTTCACTTGATAGATCCCTTTCACCTGGTTAACAATCAGCTCCACATCTCCTTAAACCTTGAGATTACGAATTCCCTTTTTTCTGGCCACTTCCAGTCCTAATAACAAAGCTTCATACTCAGTTGTATTATTAGTGTTATCGAACTGCAACTTGAAGGTGAAAGGAGAAATTTCAGAATGTAGAGATATAAGAACTACACCAACTCCTGATCCGGTAGTTGAACAACTCCCATCAAATTTAAGGGTCTAAATAGCATTAGAATCCTCTTCTTTGACGTTTATGACTGGTACTTCTGATGTCATGAAGTAATTTCCCAAGCTAGCATCTTCAAAAAGAATTTGAGCCTTGGGGTCATCTAATTTGGTGACCAAATACTTCGCTTGAGGTTAGGGATGGAGAATGTGAGAAAATCCATTAACTGGGATTTTTGATTTGGTCTAGTCCATGTTTATCTCTCCCCCAACGTCTTTACAAAAACCTCTTCCTAAAATAATACCATAAGCAGCCAAAATATCAGCAACCAGAATGGTCATTTTCACTCTCTTCTCTGGGAAGGCGATGAATGCAAATTGTGCATCTTTGATTTGAAAAATCAAGGGGACTTTCTTGGTTTCCATGGAGTAACACCATCCATATTATTTAGTTAAAGTAAGTCCAATGGCATGGGATACCTTTGTGGGCATCACATTATTGGATGCTCCTAAGTCAATAATGCAATTGTTGAGTTTGAATTCGTTTATAAGTAAGGATAAATAAAACAGTTTGATATTTCCTAAAGAGGAAGCAGAGGCCATATTGGTAGAAGGCAAAGATTAATTAGGACTTGGAAAAAATAATTTGGAAGGTGAAGGAATAACATCCTTACTTCTAATGAACTTGGCAAGTTTTTCGAATTGTTCCTAGTTTGATTGAAGGTATTTTGCTTCTGACATTTGGATCTTGGTTCTTTTTGCATGGTCGATGATGTCAAAATTAGTGTATGAAGGAGTGATGGTAGGTTCATTTCTGATCATGTGGGCCTGAGTTGCGGTACTGACTTTAGGAGAAGGAGAATAAGAGGAAGTTGTTACTTTTTTAGTCATCTCCTTTTTAGTTTGTGCTGAAATAGGAGAGCCTCTGTTAGCTATGACTGTGGGAGCATATTTACTCTTCTCCTTGGAGCTTTCCACTGGGTTTTTAGGATTCTAGGATTGAGATCAAGTGAAGACTATCAATGACTGACTGTCAGGTTCACATCCATCTTCTTCGTATTCTAAATACCCAATGCTGGAGTCGTCGGCTGAATCATCATAGGACTCATCAGCATATCCCGAAGCTTTAAAGCTTTGTGAGAATCTGGTTCTTCTACTTCTTCATATTCTTCAACTATATCCACTATAGCATTAACAAGAGGAGCTTCAATAGCTAGTCTTGATTGAGCAACAGTCAACCGCGGCCTATCTCTTGTGGGAGAACCATTAGTATTATTGAAATTCCATCTGGGAATATCCCGATACGTAGCATTGCCCACTTGTTGATACATTTTCCTTTTTAAATAAATCAAGTCATTAGCCATCTTCTGAATCATGGGATCAGTAGTACTCTGAGAAGAACTCTAATTTTATGCTTAGATGATTCTTTCCTGATTTTTCTGGCCAGAATAATATCATCTTCTATTTCGGTGGTCGTAGCTTGAGCAATGTCCAAATCAAGAATAACAGATCTTCTTAACAAGAAGCTTGCATCTGGTGGTTGAGTGTTGATGAAGAAACACTTCTGATTTTTGAGAGTAGGAATAGTAAGGTCTGGAATCTTGCAGAGTAGCTTGTTGAATTTGGCTATGAAATGCAGCATGGGTTCATGAGACTCTCTCTTAATATTAGTAAGTTGTGCCAAAAAGGTGTGAGAATCTTTAGCTGGTTTGAACCTTGCTTCAAAAAAAAATCTCATGGTAGCCTAGTTGGTAATGCATGCATTTGGGAAATTTTAGAACCATTCTGTGGCTACGTCATATAATGTTTCAATGAAGAGTCAAACAGAGACATCTTTGTTAGCCACCCCAAGAACACCACATGCAACAAAGAATGAGGCAATGTGTTCATTAGGATGTTGTTTCCCATCACCGTTGAAATTAGGAATATTATTATGTGATCCGTGAGGTAGGTCATGCAATGGTGGAGTAAGGGAAAGAGGACCAATAGTTGTGCCCCAAGCCACAAGTTGTGCTGCCATTCTTCTAAATGAAATGTGAGGCAGAATCTGAATATCCAGAAAGAATAATGCACAAAAAGTTGCAAAGACTTCTGGTTCTCGAGGAATCCGATTCCTTCGGATGGGTGAAGAACTTCTTTCCTGGCTAGAAGCAACACTGTTGGGTGAAAGTCTAAAATTATGTTGTTGAAGTGAATCAAAGAACGGATCAATTTCACCCCAGGCTCGGCTCGACCGAGTGAAGATATTTCTGGCCAGCTTGAACCAGGAAATAGATCTTGTTAAAAATAAGGCAAATACAGAGTCACCAGACACCAAAAGGATAAGATTTATACTATTAATCTGTATTCCCAGCGGAGTCACCAAAAACTGTTGGTTGGATATTTTGTCATGTCAAAATATGAGGTTCAACCACAGTACATGGGATTAAATCCCTCCTCAAAGTTAGGTGAGGCTGCTTGTTTATTACTAATCTGAAACACAACAAAAATAATATGTATAGTATTCACACTAATCTAACCATTGGGGTTAGGATAGAATACCGAAATCCATATCCACAATAACTAGAAATATTGATGCTTTCGAAGTAAAATGGATTAGAAATAACACACCATGGAAAGGAAATAACGGGGACGTATTTTCTTTCGAGAAAACACAGATCAAAAAATAATCATATGAGTTCTAAATAACAAATGTAATGTAATGTTTGAAACTATTTAAAATGATTGAGAATGATAAACAAAGAATAGCTTAAGATCCTGAACATAAGAACAATATCTTAAGAGAGATGAATCTCACAACACAAAGTTTGCAAAAATAACATCAATTTCTATTCTTTCAATGATTAAAAGAAAACACAAAGTTCTTATTCTTCACAATGGTTCTCAATATTCAAAAATCTCAACCCTTTAGAATGCATGAGCATCCCTTATTTATAATAAAAAGAGTAGAGAGAAAATAGGATAAATCCTAGAAAATAGTGTTTTAACAAGAGTCCTATTTTTCTTGACTCTCACGCAAGAGACCAAGTCAAAATTTACTTCTTATGTGACGAAACAGAAATAAAAAATACATGTCAATTTCAAGATTGAAATGACATGTTACATTGTGCCTTAGTGTGAATCATCATCTTTCTATTCCTCCAACAGAGCCTGTTTGTCCCAAAATTCTTAGAATCTTTGGATTATACCTTGCATCTCATTTTCATCAGGTGCGGTGGAATGATCACTCAGGTCTTCAAATGTTTCCAAAGTGTCACTGGAATTGCCGTGAAGCTTTTTCAATCTTTTGTTGAGTTTTCTCAGGGTATCCAAAGAATGCTCAATCTTTACAAACCTATCAATGATTTCCATGCCAAATCCATAATTTGGTTCATGCTGAATTGATTCTTGGATTTGTTTGAAAAGATCATCAACCGGTAGGATACCCGAGCCTTCACTCAACACTTTTGCACATATTTTGACCAATTCTTCTTCTAGGTCACTCTTGCCATCAATTAATTGATCTCTTGATTATCTCAATTTGCTGCAAGCTTCATTGAGAATTTTTATTCTAAATCTGATGGCTTTAGTCAACTGGAAGTGTTTATCCACATGCGTGATGATGCCCTCTTCAACCAATATGTGGGATGAGATTTATTTAAGCATTTCAAGAGCTTCAAAATTCAACTCCAGGTTCCTGATCTCTGAAGAAAAATCATCATCCATTTTTTCTCCATCATTCTTTATATTCTCCAAAGATTGATAGACTTCCATAGTGTCTTGGATTAGTTCTTTCCCCTGCTGGAGTAGCCTTTGCATCCATTCATCGACCACTGTCCGCTTTTCATTAATCTTTTCAATCATGGGTACCAATGAGAAATCGAACCCGATAGGAATAGAAGATGATGGTATTGATTCAAGAGGTTTTGAGAGCTTAAGTAATACTTCAGTCAACTGCTCAACTTGTTCTTTAAGCTCATCTCTGTTGTCATTTGTTTCCTTTAACTTATGACATAGCACGTTCATAGCATCTCGTGCATCTTGTTGTGCTCCTTCTACCATCACCTTCCCTAGATCAACCCTAGTTATCTGATAGTTAGAGGCCACTATGTCCTCTTTGGTCTTGTTAGTTGCGGGAGTGGCAATCTCAGCATCCACTAAAAAACTTGAAACTATTTTGGGTTTGTTGGCTGATTTAGCAGTAGAAGCCTTGAGTGAACTGAAATCAAAGGCTAGTATGGGAACAACCACCTTCGTTTTCCTTGAAGTTTGCTCAAGTAACTATTGAGGCATGCCTAAAGGAGTTGCCACTGTTACAGAAGTTTGTGTCATAATTTCAGGTGGAGGGAGACTCACTGGTGGAGTGGGAACAACCACCAGTTTGGTAGTGTATTTGGTGAAAAGAGGTGTAGAAGGAGGCATATCTATAGTTACTTTGGTCCTAGTAGAGAAAGGTGAGAGTCTAGAGAAAATGCTGGCCATGGCTGATGAAGAGGATGGAGAAAGAGGATGTGGAAGTTGTTGTGAAGGAGGAGGTGCAAGTGGCTATGAAGGAGGAGGTACAGATCATGAAGCCAAATCCTAGGAATCAAGGGATAGAGTTAATAATGTCAAGCAGTCAAAAAATGGTGAAATTATGAGGTTAACTCACCTCTACCTCTAGAGAGATTTCCCCTATTTCTGGTGGTGTTGGTGATTCTGGCACGTTCACCATTTCAACTGGAGTGGCAGTTGAAGGGGTTTCTTGTTCTCCTCTCTTCTTGACAAATTTGACCTTTATAGGCCCCTTGGAAGAGCTTTTGTCCTTTTCCTTTTTGGAGGACCCCGCCTCCAAAGCAACCAACTTTGAAAAACTATCTTCTTTGAAACTCATTCCCCAATAGGTGACTCATGCCTTGGTGCGTGCAAGAATCGGGGCCGGTCTATTTGTAATAGAGGATTTTTCACCTATAGACCAATCAATAGGTGGGAAAACATATTGATCTTCATTCATTCTGTGATAGGAAGGATCCAAAACACTTTCATTGTCGCTAGTACCCTTTGGAATGTTAATGAGCTCGAGTGTCTGAATCTCTTCAATTGTTAACCTGCTATGTTCTTTTCTTCGGACAACAACTTCATCATGTAGATCAACCCAAATGTATTTTATGCTTGGTACATGTAGGTACAGAGTTCCGTATGACTTGAGGACTCCTCAAAAGTTGAACCCATCTCTGGGCTTCATGTGTTTCTTTAACTTGTCTTGGAGCTCGTGAACTACATTCTTGGCTTTTACCACTGTTGAGTAGGTATACCTTCCAATAGAAATTGGGAAGGATACGGCGGCCTTGTGTTTACTCTGTTGGAACTTGTGAAAATCCAACAATTTCCTGACCAACTCCATCAGGATCATCTTGTCTCCTAGATATCTGGGCAATCGGAAAGGATCACCTAGGTACATGACCACCTGAAGATACATAAACATCTTGAATTCTAAGAAGAAACCACCCCATTTCGAAACTTCAGCCCATGCCTCATCAGAGGCTCTTGTTTTCCTCAGTTCGGGGTTCATCCTGCAGATGGTTTCATAAAAGAAAGCATCATTTACTCTTCTGAATTGATCCTCAGACTCCTTCCTTGTTAACTGAGGAAAATACTAATAAATATATTCAACTGTCTTGTTCCCCTTTGTGTCTAATCTGAGATAATTCGTCATGTCAACTGTTACATAGGTGACATATGAGGACATATAAAACTTCCCAGTAGACAAGACTATTTTCATCTGGGAGTCTATCTCGTCACTGATAAGACTACCCAAATCAATCCCCTATTGATTCTTCTTAATGATGACCATGAATTGGTAAATCCATCCTTCGAAAACATTTGATTTCAGGAATCCAAAAACCCGGCTCAGCAAAGAAATTATATCATTGATTTCTTGAATGAAATCACTTCTAGAAACAAATCTTGGAAACCTAGAAACAACAGGCTTGGCTTTGATCAGGAACTTCTTATTCACATGTTTAATAAATTCCTCATGATCTTTATCCCAAGCTTTTTGGGCTCACTTGAGAGCTACGTCCCCATACTCTTCAAATTTAGGCAGCTTGAGAAGGTCATCGAAGTAACCTCCATCTAACTTGATTATGACCTCTCTTGCCTGATTTCTCACTGAACGAGAAGCAGAGTCATAATTTGAAGCACATGCCAAGATGAACTCGAGACACTGAGCAGACATGGGGAATCCTACTACATGAGGGATACCACTGCCTAATATTGATCTCATCTCGGGGGTTTGGGAAGAACTCTTTACTTTATTCCAAAAATCTTCCATGTCTACATTTTCGAGTTCTGTATCCCAGATGTCATAATTACAATCAATGTAGGAAGGAGACTTGACCTTCCTAAATTTGTACTTCATCCTCCCTGATTTCTCTGTCTTATCCTGTGATGAACCAGGATCTGACATGAGGATTCTTAGAGGAAAAATGCCTTGACCACTTCTGGTTTGAATAGTTCGGGTTTGAAAACTTGTTGAACAACCGCATAGACCTGCCACACTATCTGGGTTTTAGAACTTGTAAAGCACCTGCTAGAACCTAACATACTAGAAAGAAAGCATCAGAGATTAGATCTTGATGAACACCCTACAAACCTTGACAATTAGTTGAGTATGTCAAAAAAACTGAGGATGTCAGACACTTGTTGAAACCATAAACACTGCGGAAAGTTGAGGATGTCGGACACACCGCCAAACCCAACACACTGGAATTCAGATGCAGGAAGATGTTAGATGTCTGGTACACTGGAAGACCCAACACACTACAAAAAGTGGGAGATGTAAAACACCCTACAAAACCTGAAAATAAGGAATCAAATTTTTGAGATGTCTTGACATGAAATTTTCCCGCCATTTCAAGAGTTTGGATTTTTGTATTTCTTCTTCTCTTCTTAAAATAAAAAAGGCATATTCCAAGGAATAAAAAATAGGCAAAGCACCCTGAGGATGAACTTTTAATCAATTATTTCTATTTGGAATACAACTTAAAAGAAGAAGAAAAAAATGAACCCTAAACCTAAAAAGAAAACAAGAAAGAAAGGAAAAGATGCAGAGGACATCACAAAAACATTTTCAAAAAAAACTACACAAGCAAAAGGTAGAGTAAATACCTTTAGTAAATCTAGAAAAATAATTGAAAATGGATCACACGAGCAAGCACAGGATCAAATCGGGTTCAGAAGCTGAGAGAGCACGCAGGAGAAAAATCCACGCAACGAAAATCACAAAAGGTAAAAATGACGTGTAAATCCACCTATTTATAAAATCCCCACATTTATTACATCTCACTTGACACGTGTGCCAACTACCCTACAACTCGGCATGAATGCCATGTCATCATGCTTGGGATGTCTGGAAACCTGACACAAAGCAAATGTTTAGATGCTCAAAGGCTCCAAAAACCTGACACAAGGGATTATATGTCGTGATGCTTGAAGGTTCCGCAAACCCGACATAAGGTATGATATGTCGTGATGCTTGAAGGTTCCACAAACCTGACATAAGGGATGATATGTCATGATGATGCTTGAAGGTTCTGCAAACCAGACACAAGGGAGTTGAATCAGGGTTTGGGTTTTTAGGAAACATGTGACATGAAGCATGTTTTTGCTCATCCATGTTCCGATGCTCCAGATTTCCAAAAACCCAACATAAGGGAATTGAATCGGGTTTCGGGTTTCGGGAAACAATTAGCATCTTGCATGAAAATAACATGTTTGCATGTTGGTGAAACCCAAAAACCCAAAATACTCTTCAAATGGGTATTTCAGTAGATTTTTCAAAAAAATTCTAAGGTTATCATCATTTTAGCTGGAATCACTAAAAATGCAATAACAAGTTCATCATCACTTTGAATCTATACATCTTTACCTTAACCAACTTATCTTACTTTTGTATATATGTGTGGAATTTTCCCTTATCTATTCTCACGTCTTGCTGGGGGCATCTTTGCATCTTTATTTTCATGTACATAGTTTCAAAAAACTATCAAAAAAATAGAAAAGCATCAATAAAACTTTCAAAATCTAAAAACATTGGTAAAAAATCCAGAGTCCAAAAAAATTAGTAAAACCTTTAAAATAAGAAATATTGGTAAAACCTTCAAAAATTAAAAATATTGGTAAAACATCGAAATCCAAAAAAAAGAGTAAAACCTCCAAAATCTAAAACATTAGTAAAACTTTCAAAAAAACCCTAAAAATTTGCAAAAACTAGAAAATATAAAAAAAATGGTAAAATCGCAAAAATCCAAAAACATTAGTAAAACATCAAAAATCCATAAACATTGGTAAAACCATAAAAAAATCCAAAACATTGGTAAAACAATCAAAAATCCAAAAACATCGGTAAAGCATCAAAACATTCACAAAACACAACATCATCAAACATTAAAAACCATCCTATAAAACATCTTACTTTATTGCTTTCTTTTTATAACGCTTGACAAAAGAATCATCTTGATCTTCCTTCATTAACAAAGATGGTTTTCTTGCTATATTTGTCTTCCCTTACATATATTATTTCTCAGGGAAGTTTCATAGTGCACGTTACTTTTTCATGGGACTTCTATGTCTTTTGGCTATTCCCTTGCATGTATTATTGCTTGGGGAATCATTTTAATGCTTTTTGTATAACTTGAACATTTTGGAAATAAAGTTGGATAACAAAACAATTGCTACAACTTTATTGAACTTTTTTTGTTTGTGCTTGTTTTTTTGTTGGTATGCTTGTTTACTTTCTTGTACTCCATTGATTTATATAATTTGTTGTGATTTAGTCCTTTAGTAAAGAAAAAAAATTAGTATTATGGATCTCTAAGTCATTCTACACTTTTTTGTATGCTTATATCAAATAAATAGCTACTTCTGAGCCAGATGATACGTTAGTTATGTCACAATCTCCCCATTCTATATCTATCCTATCTTCCCTTCCACCTATCTTTTTTCCCCTTCCTTTGTTTCATCTGCACAAAGAGGTTTGGGTTCCCCTTTTCTCAATCAATTAATTTGAATATGGCCAACTAGACCCAGTTTGAACCCTAGTCACCTCATTGTCTTATTCTTTTATTGTGATCCTTTTTATTCTTTTCGAGCATCAATCAACCTTTTCTATCACCCCATTGAAACTCAAGGGGGAATCCTCCATCCTAATAATTTTTCTTCAACCATTATGATATTTAAGTTTCTGTACTTGTCTATTATCTTTGAAGTGGTGTCACATGCGCTAAACCACATCAAAGAAGGGAAAATGTAGACATATAAATATGACTACGCATTTTTAATACTAAAATTGCACTAATTATCCTCTTTCCCATCATTTCATTATAATTAGTTATTTCCCATTAATTATCTAAAATTCCCCTTCATTTTTCCTTCATTTCAGTCAATTAATGACACTTCATTAGTTATAATACTAATTTAATTAATTAATTACCCATTATTAATTAATTAAGTCTTTCAATCTCATATTTAACTAATAACCCTTCTTATTATTTAAGTACAACCTTTCATACCCTTCAAATTCTATTAATTTCCTTCTAAATAATCTCCAAATGGATTCATAAGCTTGTCTTGGTCTATTAATTAATTTTTTATTAATCTCTTCTAAGCATGCTTATCCCTTTCTAGTTATACTTTCCCTTTATCCCACATTCATTAGGTTGCTAGCTTCTCCCAAACTGGAAAGATATATAGAAAACCTAGTACCTTCCTTCAAATTTTATACCATGTCCTTATAAGACATTTGCATATGATAAGATCATTTCAATATTCGAAAGTTTATTTATCAAGCAACCATTTCTATCTTCTACTTGAAAGAAACAAACATGGAAATTAATCCATATTGGTGAGATCTCTTCTTCTTCCATGGAGAATTTACTTTTAATACATGTAGAAATGTTCATATCAGTAAATGAGTACCTATAATTACAAAGCACATCCAAATATCAAAGTATTGGTTGTGCATTTCATTTTCTTAATGTTTTATACACTAGTTTGATATTTTCCTTTATAGTTTTATCATGATGTTTATGTTGATTATTAAGTAAGTTAATTATATATCTGGTGTTAGTTTCTTTTCATTAGCTTAGATTAAATCAATTACATATATACACTAAAAATAGTTTCCCTAACATACTTTAAAACAACCAACATTATTTATGAAACCAATAATACCAGCATAACATATAGAACCAAAAAAATATCCAAGCACTGCCAATATAAAAAAAATCATCACACAATACACAATAGACATCCACACCAGATAAGCCATCAATAACATGTGTGTGTATGTTTGTATGTATATATATATATATATATATATATATATATATATATATATATATATATATATATATATATATATATATATATATATATATATATATATATATATATATATCATCTAGAATCAAAGTTATATAATACAATTTATTCGGGGAAATCCCCCATGCCTCAATACATATTATCTAATACATCATATGTCCTCCTCACTATCACTATCTACAACCACAAGAGCTATAGAGCTTGAATATTCACCACTAACCTTGTGTCATCGATCTCGGGCTCTATATCTCTCTAGTTGGCTCTGTAATATGACATTATTTGTTTCATTTTCTACCTATCAACCTTAAAGCTCCACATATCATGTAAATACATCCTGAGCTAGACCATCCTCTCTCATAGCCTTCCTCGCCCACCCCACCTCTACTTGTGCCTTGTTTCACTCACTCACCAAAATTGTACATGTTTTTTCCACCATCACCACAAGCTCAAATAAATCAGCATTCTCACACATATTCACATCCTCTCACTCTAACATCCCTCCATCCACAAGTGCATATGGAGGCATGTTACGAGTCAATGTGAGTATGCAGGTATCAACGATCAATGTTCAATACATATAACTTGAAACCATAGGAAAAACACATCATATTAGTAAATAAACATTTTTGTATTCACCAACCAAATTAACAAGTAAACCAATAACTTTGTATAATAATTACACTCTTTTAGTACCAGGACTACTCAGGCGCAGGTGCCTAACCCCTGATTCCTCCATCTGCTAGCTCACCTACCATATCTATAATAATTATAAATAAAATCACCCATTGGTGTGTCACCCACCACTACATGTATGCCTCATTACACCCCACATCATCTACCTGTATTAGCCCTATGGCTAGATCTACCTCATCTAGACTTGGGGGCACTATTGTTTATCCTATAGGTCCTAATATTCACCCTTGTCATCTCACTTCCCTAATAGAATGAAACCATATGTATGGATCTATGGGCACATCTTGTGCCATCCCAAACTATTAAGATACTCACTCGCCATGGAATATCTCCGCCATTATTAAACATCGGTCCTTCGGCCACATGGAGCATCGAATGAACCGTAACTCTACCCAATCCTCCACTCATCCTCGATAATCTCTATATGGCCTCTATATAATCGCTCCAAGACCCATCTAATCCAACATCAATGTCTATGTAGTCTTTTCCTTTGTCCTACTCTGAGTCCCTACCCACTTCACTAAAAATATCTCTGGCCAAGACCAATCGACCCATAGCCTACTAGGTGTCTTCAATATCACTCTATTCTCGTACACCCATACATGTAATAGGGTGGTTTCTCTTATCCCTCCACTATGATCCTCCTGTGGGAATCTATATAACTTCCTGTATAAATGAGACATCACACACCATGCACCCTCCATATCCACTAATGAAGCTATTATAACTATAATAAATTTCCACAATCTTCGAACCTCATACCTCACAATAACATCCAAAATAATATATGTCTCAACTTATATTTGAGACCTTGCAAAATGTCATTGTGATGCCCTCATCTAGCTTATGGGCATCTGCTACAGCCATATCATGTACTCTCTCTCTCTCTTCTCTAACAATAGGTATCTGTAATATCGTATATACATCCTCCAATGTCACCGTAATCTCTCCTATTGGCAACTAGAATGTACAAGTGTTTGCACACCATCTCTTACATAATATTTTCAACCATGGCATATTATGGGGTATCACTCCTAATCTAGTGATGTGTCACAAGATGACAATGTCCAATATATCCCACTTGTCATCAATAAACCCCAAACTAAGAAATGTGCTCAGATTATAGTCTGGAAAGAACTCCCTCGATTGAATGTACCTCCCCACAACAAAAACATGCAATAAAATAGAGTATTTTCATTCTGACATAATTTAAAATTAACCATATCAACATCAAAATTGTTAGGATTATACAAGTTGTACAGGTAAACAAGCAAGCAATGAATAATGCGGGAAACGTAAATTAGAAATAAAATGCAATAAAAAAAAGACACAAATTTAATGTGGTTCACCCAAAATGGTCTACGTCCACCAGAAACAACCAATCCTTTTATTTAGTCTAGAAAAACTCTCTTATAGTGCATCAACTACTACAATGAGCCTCATACATAGTGACCCTTTAAAGATATTAGGGGTTTCATCATTTTGGGGAAACATAGAAAACCACTCGTTAGATCTATGACCTAATAAGGAACGGCCCAGATTTCACAATGCATAAATATATATTAAATGTGACTTACGAGGGCTCTGCCCTTGATTCCCCCACCTGGGTGCACGTCCCCTAGACCCCACAAGTTGGTGAAGCCCCCCCTTGCAACCCTCGTCACTATCAGGCTCCACAACCAACAAAAATAACCTTAATTACCCATAAAGTTCCAAAAGCTAAATGTTAGAAATAAGATCCCAGAAGCTGCACACTATTGCCCCATAATAGGTTAGTAGTGCCTGAGACTGGGTGTTAGTGTCCCAAAGGAAAAAATTCCTATCCACTTCCGTCTCGGTCAGAAATGCCTAGTTCTACAAAATTTCAAATTTTTCATAACTGATAAAAATAGACATATTTGAAAATTATTTTGACATTTGATCATATAATCTAGGTCCCAAATGTATTTGTAGCCATGTCCATCATCACCCTCTCGAATCTCATCCAAATAGCTTCCCTGATGCATGGAATCCTCGAAACTCACATCTCAAATAACAATCACTCTCGGTTTAAATGAGGTTGTTATTCAGTTCTTTCATATTACTATATATATTAATTCAATTTTACTTTAGACTATAGTGACTAATTACTACCATTCTTACCACTAATACAATTGCACAATTTATTTCATATCTCAGGATTTGTTAATCAATTTCTCTCCTTGTTTGTGGCATCTAGATCATGATCCCATTTAGTACCATACTACATAATTGTAAACACTTTGTCTTAAATTTTAACACATACATTATTCAATATCTACACATACTTTGTCAACATTACTAAATGTCCTATATTATCTCTCGGTTACTATTACAATCCTTAACAACCTTCATTTGGCTCAGTTCTCATGTCCACACCCATTTCCCTTTCTTTAAAAGGGGGGCATATAATTGAGATCATATTATAATCCCTCTTAGGACACAACAAAATCAATCAAAAATCCTTATACATTACAATCACATTTTTCTGATCGCATTCAAGCAACGTTACATTTATTCTATATGACAGTCAATAATTTTGCTACTTTATATCCATTCCCATTGTTGGTACCCAAATTTAACCTCCTTCAAAGGCCGAGCAGCATCATGGATTTGATAGGACACTCAGAGGTAGATAGATAATCATTTGTGTCATTTTATAGTTGGGGAAGAAATCTATCTGGCTTGTTGGAACTCAGGCCTTGAGAGGAGTGGGTAGCACCTTAAAAGGATATGATTTGATCCTAACTATTTTAGGTTGTGCCTTTTAACCAAGGTAAGGGAACCTATTTTGTAACCTTTGTTTTGCTGAAGAACAACGAGGAATCCTTCCTTTGCATAGATTTTATAGAGAAGACCTTTTGAAAATATGATCAACACACCAGATCTGAATCTCACGAGTTGTCACTTCCAGATCATGGAGATATTTTCACAAGGAAAAGGTTACTAAAGACATTTAAGACCCTGATTGCTTCTGCATATTTTGGTGATGAGGATTGTGCATTGGAATACACACATAACAAATAGGGGTAGTACAAGTAGGATTGGTTGTTTAATGAATTTTTGGTGGGAGGTGGGGTAGGATGAAACTAGATTCACAAGATCCTTGAGGAACCTTACAAAATGGAAATTCATACCAACAGAATGCCACATAACAACTAAAATGTTTCTTGAACTAAAATATGTGCTTTAATGGAGACCTAGATTAGCACTCTTTCACATAATCTTTGAGTCTCTATCATGAAGGCTCGAGTTAGAAAACTCAACAAAGCATCAAGATCCAAGCCAAATCATGACTAAAGTACACCCAAAGGCTTACAGACAATCTCTGTCAACAGATGAGAGAAAAGTGATTTTAAACTATTTATTTCAATCCTAGATGAAATCTCTTCTAAGAAATGAAATTTCAGATGCTAATAAACTGTCACAAGGATTGAGGTCTGTATGATTGAACCAAATTTGATACTAGATTGCAACAGAAACAAGAAAAACTGCTTGCATACATTCAGAAATAAAACAAAAACATTTTTCTCAAGACAACATAGAAATACTCAAATTTGATTAAGTCTATTAGTAGGGGAAAGTTTCTAGAACAGTCTCAGAGCTTGTCAATGGTTGTACACTTGCAACCACCTTGACATAATAAATCTTACTACAAAAAGATATAACCTAGTTTCTCAGATGGATTCTCAAAAGAAAGGCTTAATCAAATTTTCCTCTTGGGAATTTTCTTTGACCTCTAGCACTTTGACCTCAAACTTCCAACTTCCCAACCATTTACATGAAAAAAATGTGCCATTTATAGCATTCACAACAAAGCCCCTTCTCCCCAAAAGACAAAAAAAAATTAATGCTCCAGTGCTTGCCATGATTCTTTCGTGATTCTCATAATCAAATCTATAAAAAGTCTTCAGGTGCTCAAGGGGGAACTCATCGAATATCTTCCGCATTCAACTCTTTCCTCTGGTAGATCACTCTTTCTTCAATTTCCCAACCACTTCCACCCCTAATCTATCAAATCTGGCTCCTTACTTGCTCAGGAGAATAAAAACAGGAAATTTGATCGGGCACGTAAGTCAGACCATTTTAATGGTGAAATACTTCCTCTAAATCTCCCCACCAAAATCCAAATATCAACATTAACTTCCTCTTCTTCTTGGCGTGTAGAAAAGACCAAGAAATCATGGATACTCACACTTCTAGATGTGTTTCAGAGAAATGGGGGTAAAATCAGATTTAGACTCATAGTTGCCCTTGATCTTTACTTTGAATTTGGGCCATCCACGTGGTAGATTCAAACTTTAGAACAGACCTAGAGGGTTCCTTTGACTTTTTACAACTTTTGGTAAAATGGAAAAAATTCACAGTTTCCTCCGCACCCCCACTCTCAGGAACCAATCCTGACACGTGTCCAAATATTATTAGGGTGGAACCGCATCTAGATTCTACCATTTTAATCTCTTTTTGGAAAAGGGAAAATTTTCCAAATTTTCCCCGCAGCTCTGCCCTCGTGAAACGAGCCTGACACGTGTCCAAATGTGATTGGAGTGGGACCACACTTCCTTTTTTAGTTTTGAATCTTTTTTCTCAAAAGGAATTTTTTCCAAATTTCACCCAAGAGCCCGCACCTCCACCATTGACTGGGGAAAAACATTGAGTTTTTCCTTTATTGGGCTTGCAGGCCATTTTGAAATTTTAATCTGTAAGGGGAAAAAAATCCAAGTTGCCTTCGATGGCCCACCTCCTTGCCTCTTTGACTTTTCAAACTACTACATGTCACCATGGCACACCTTGAGGCGGTCCCAAAATTTTGATACCTTGAACGAGTGTGGGCTCACCACGTGTCCTATTCTGATAAGGTCTGTCTGAAGGCTTAAAGCTTGGAAGAAGGCGCCGTGTGTCATGCTCCAAGGAAGTCTCCATTTGGCTGTTGAAAAGTCTAAGTAAAATGTGAAGTAAGCGGAGGCCTCCACATGTCATCTTGGCACTTCTTCAAAATGGAACTCAAGGGCCAATCCCCGAACATGCGTGGTCCCTCCACGTGTCTCCATGGCACAACTTCAATATGGTGCCCAAAGCTGAGACCCTGAATGAGCGTGAGCTTGCCACGTGTCCTTTTCCTCCAAACTACTCCAACTACATAAAAATTTGTCTAAGTTTGGCTAGGTAGCAGAAGCCTCCACGTGTCCTCCCGACGCTACTCCAAGAAAAAACCCAAAATAAAATCTTCAAATGAGCATCGTGCCTCCACATGGACACATGTTGAGTTAAGGATTTCCTATGAATTTTTCTAAGTACCCAGCTGAGCCTTATCTAACAAAAAGGTGCCATGTCCCCTGTTGATGCTAGGATGCAAATTTGAACAGGAGAAATTCCCATCAAACCATAAAATACAGAGACATGATCATCCAAGCCCGCAAATGAAATTTTCTTCAAGGACAGAAAGTTTAGAAATGTTATAGGGCTCAGATATTTTTCTTAGAGATACATCCATTCATTTTCTTCAAGTACTTAAGGTAGAAATGATAAGGGAGACAAATCCCGACCATGGAGAATAGAAAACATGGGGGAACTTGAGTTTTTTGATGAAGAGAGAATGGGGGACCCAAAATACAGACCCTTAAGGGATTTACAACCCATGAACCAGCTAAAAATGGCCACAAAGATCAACCAAGCATAATATTGGGAGAAGGAAAGTGACACAGGCCACAAATCAATAGATTTTCAAAAGAAAATTGGAGCGAGATTATTTTGAGTACCAACACCCCTCAATGACCTAATCTGGGGGAAAACTAAAAATCTCTTCGTGAGTAATTTTTCAAAAACATTTTACTCAATCAACGTTTATCATTTCAAACCAATCAATCAATCAATACGAAAATCCTAGCTATTATTGCTTTTATATGACCTAACTATAGAGCCGCTCTATATCATTATTACTTCTAGATGACTTAAATTGGAAGCATTTAGTATTATTCAAATCAGAACACTTAGTACTGTAGGAGTAGGGGCAATAAGATGTCATTGCATTTCCCATATGTTGGGAATTGTGTTTATGTTTTTCATTGATTTCAAGTGTCACATTGATGTTAGAGGCTGTCAAGCTAAGTTAGGTGTCTTCATGAGGTGTCATCCATAAGATAAATTGATGGTTGACTAGTAATGTCTTGTTTTGGAGTCTTTAGTATGTTGTCTTAGTGCATGCATGGTCTTGACACATGGTCCAAGTATCATGAGATAGTGGCATGAGATATGGAGTATGCAGTCCTTTTTAAGCATGGTAGGTGTGTTTTGACACTACATATGAAGTGTGGAAGGCATCAAAAATCAGTATTTAGAGGTTCAGTGCATGTTAAAGGTCCATTAAAGAATTTATTGAGAACAAGGCATGTTTGCATGGGCATATGAGATTGGTTGGATATTTTAAGATGTATTTGATAAATAATGAGAGTTAGAAAATAATGAGTAGGTTTCCATGGTTCTCTGGGTCAAATTTCAAATCAAGGTAATCAAGACAAAGCAAGAAAATTAATTTTTGGTCATACCGAAATCTTGAGAAGGGAACAACCAACTCGATATTGAACTTAATTTGCTTACCCACACATGTGATATTTACATGCGAAGCTTTTTATTTCAAGGATTTTTATCATGGATCAAAGAACATTTTTCAACAATAATAAATTAGTTTGGACATCAAATATTTATGAAAAATCATTAAGAAGAAGAGGTGGTCTAAAACCCTAGTTAAACCCTAGTTCTAAAGTGATGGATGAAAGATGAATTGTTTGGGGTCCAAATGGATTGGTAAAGCTGGTATGATGGATCAGGGGTTTAGAGGACTCTTTAGATCTCCTATTGGTGGTGATTTCATGTGTCATATGTTTTAACAAGATGGAGAAAAATCCTTATTTTGTGGATATTTATAGTTTCAAGGCCAAGTTGAAGGTTTCATGAAGAAAAATAAATTTTCCCAGGAATCTTGGGAGGCGATATAGATGACCATGAAATTTTTTTAGACATGTATATTGGATAAATTTGAAGATACATGTCTCACAAGTAGCCTTACCTTTTCTGGCCTAGAAGGGCTGAAACTAATCATGATGGTTTGAGTTGAGCTAAGTTGATTTGCATGTCATAGCTGAGTTAGATGGTCATAGATAGGATTTAGGAGTCTCATATGATGATTTTGAGTCCTTGAAGTGATCAGGAAATATTTTTTTGGCTTAATCCATAATGTCCTAATTAGCTCTATTCGGTTTCTCAAGAAGGCTTGTTGTTACAAGTGTACTAGTGTGTATTCTTCCATGTGACTTATGCATATTAGTGTTTGAAGGTTTTTTTCATATCCTTCATGATTT
Organism: Taxus chinensis; assembly: GCA_019776745.2. Lineage (NCBI taxonomy): Eukaryota > Viridiplantae > Streptophyta > Pinopsida > Cupressales > Taxaceae > Taxus > Taxus chinensis. Next base: position 669,429,614 of record CM034151.1, read on the forward strand.
GTTCCAAGTGTTGATCCTGAAAGTGATGGTTGAGGTGTTTGAAGCATGTTTCCTCAAGATTCGTTCTTGAGTCCTTAAATCGAATTTAAGTAGTTTCAGTGATTGAAGTATTTAGGTGCCTTGTGTTTTTTGGGGGGATTGGTGTGAGTTGTTTCATAAATAAGACATAGAGATATTTCCATCCATATAATACTTGTTCCTTGATGAAGATTTTAGAGGCATGAACCAACTCAATTTTAAAGACCTAGTTTTGAGACCTTGAAGCTAGTTTGAGATGTGTTTGAGAAGGAGCCATTTTTGGGTATTGTTCCATTATCTGAAGGTTATAATGATTTTCATGAGTTAGGAGAAATCAATACCTTATTTTTGATATTTTATTTATGTCATGATGCTTATTTTTGGTATGCTAAGTTCGGTATTGTGGAGTGATTTTTGGTGCTAGAGACCTAGTTTGAGGTACTTGCTTCTTAGTGTGCTTCATTATGATGTTTAAGGTTGGAAAGTTGATGGAGCTTATAGTTGATATTTAAAGGATGTACCTAACTTGCATGGAGTTGGAGGAATCATGGTGAATATTTTATGTTCCCTTGAAGTTTAGATTCCATTCATTGGAGATGATGCTTTGTTTTAGGCCTTTTTAAGAATTATTAATCTAGTTATTGATAGTGTGACATTCACTGACCTACTTGGTCCCATTGAAATTATTTTATATGATGTTGAGGATGTTTTTTCATTTTGGCATGACTGACCTTTATGGTATTTTTTGACCTATAGGTGTTTAGGTGTTTATTGGTGTATATAAAGCTAGTGTATTTTCTCCTTTGAAAAAGAAGTGATGATGGGGAAGTAGGTTAGATAGAGAAGGTAAACTAAGAGGATACAAGGGTCAAGGACATAGAAGAAATATAGATGATCATATTTTCATGTTAATTTTACCTAATCAACAAATGAAGGAGAATATTTGAACAAAGTATGAGAAGATCTTGTTTGAGAGGGTTTGATGTGCATGGAGCTGAATTTGTGATCACAATATGTTGTAGGAGAAAATTTACATTAACGATATTATTTATCAAATGATTGAGTGGGTTCTTGAGCATATTAAGGGGTAGTATCCTCCTTGTATAATGGGTGCTATACTAAATAGGTGTGGGTGATCCTTATGATATGGGTGCTCCACTACACAAATCTTGTACGATGTGTAATATTCATGAAATTCTATTGACTTGAGTAATATATTCAAAAGTTTCAATGGGATTTCTTCCCCATGAATTTTTCCCACATTATATTTGGTGTCCTTATGTTTTCTTATATGTTTCATGCATCTATGAATGAATGATATGTTACTTTAAATGTTTGTTAAAGATAACTAATAAGATCATAGTCATATTTAAATGTTCAAATGATTATCTCAATGATGTATACAAGTTAATGTAAATGATTTAAAAGTTTGTAAAACTTATCCACCCCCCATCTTAGACTCTGTGCTTCTAACAATGTATTGTTTCTATATGGTTTCTTCAATAGAAACAAAACAATAACAATTCGGTTCTTATCCATCTGCAATGATTGGGACTTTTGGGGAAGCATCATGGAAGGAGAGAAAAACAAAGCTCTCTTTCCAACACGACAGGATGCCCAAATCCTTCAATTATCAACAAATAGGGTTGGTAATTGATCACTCCCAACCTCCTTAGTAATCTTTGACAAAAATATGAAAAGTCCAATATCATCACAATTAATTCCCCAATTTTCTCCTTAAGACGGTTTGATATCTACTTCTCCTCCACATGGATCAAAACGATGATCCATGGTTTACCACGCTACAAGTTTCTATGTTCTATGCACACTCTGCAGTATGGATTATTCATGTCATAAACAAGTATATTTCTTACTTCCTTTATACTTCTTGAATTTCATTATAATAGCATAAGGGGTACAAATGTAGAAATAAAATTATGCACATATTACAGCTTTACTATGCCATTGGTATGTTGTTATATGCATGAATATTAAGTAATAAAATTATTCAATGTTGAAATTTTCCCTTGTCCCTCTATCCTCTTTGATGGATTTATATTGTGACTCTTTACTATATCTATCATTTCTATGTGCATTTTTTGGTCATATCAAATGGATCCCTATCTTTTTTTCTTTTCACATCTTTAATTCTTGGTTACATGACACTCGCACCCAATTTGGATACTAGCACCTAGGTGCTTATTTCCCTTCTAGGTTCTTCTATCCTGCTTGTTCTTTATACATATTTTGACATTTTTGGTCGGATTACTTCTTTTCTTATCTTTATCCCACTTTCTTAGTCAGCCTTCAGCATCACTAGTATCAAAATTCAAGCAAGAGAATCATGTATCTACACAACATGCTCACTATTATTCTAGCTAGAAATTCGAGAGGGACTATCACATCTAAATATTACTGCCATTAAAGGGAATGCATTATGGGCTGTATAAATTGTATAGGAAGGGAAGTGTTAAATTCCAAACAAAATTTTTTATATCAAATCTAGATGTAGCCGACTATCATGGCATCATTGGCGTGAGGGAAAACTAAGGAAATTATTTCAAACACAAGAACAAAGAGATACATGAAGTATGAGATGTATTGCAACGCTTAATAATAAGTGTGGACTTTTTTGCACCCCGTGTAAAAAGGTCAACTTGAAACTTTTAAGTTTCTCAGATTAGTCAAGTTATAAGTTTGGCTATGTTTGGGATGGCCATCTCGGAGAAATATGCAGTTTTAATTGTTTTGTTTTAGAAATTTGGAAGTCATTTGGGATCAAAACTATAACTTGGGTACAATAAAAGAACGTCATGCCTCATAGATGTAACCATTCCATTTGAAACCCTCATAAAAACTGTGCAAACAACTATAAACAACCATTATAAGACCCTGAGGAAGGCAGGAATGGTAGCATGTATCATACATGATGTTCTGAAGCTATAGACAGGTGGAAATTTTGAAGGACAATTTACAATTTTACAAACACCTTGCATTTTAAATAAGCAACAATAAGGTACACTTGATTTTTAATGTATTTATATGATTAAGTGAATTATTTAAGTGTTTTGAGTTGTATAGGTTCATTCATTATCCATACAAATGAAATAAAGTACAGAAAGGAAGAACATACATCTCATAACACAAAATGTTTTCATTTTATTCATGAGGAATAATTGTACATATTTTTCTCACACAAGTCGTGAGAAATAACTGAAGGAAAAACAATGCGTATATTTATGAAGCTGAAAATGTAAGGAGGTAAAGTAAACTTGTCATTGCCTTCAGGAGGTATTCTTTTCTTTCTGAATTGTTACACCAGTTGTCTTCTACAAACTGCACCATGGTACCTAAAAAAGAGAAGGAAATGGTTGCCAATGTTTGAGCTCGGGGTTTTATTTTAACTTCTTATATTTCCAGTTTTAGAAAAACATGCATTCAAAAGGTACAAATATGGTATTCACAGGAAAGTTACAAGTACATAAAAAACAAATGAGATTGCAGAAGAATAAGAATATAAAGGATGAGATTAACTGGAATGATTTATTACAACTGAAACAGATAGTCAAATGAATATGAGAAAATTTTGACAGGGCTTCACCATATAAAATAGAATTTAAAAAAAAAATCAGCATACATAATAAAGTTGTAATGAAGCTCAAATACAATATTTAAGAAGAAAAGAAATGGAACAACAACATCTCAACAAAATTTCAATGTGCAGCATGTAGGAATAGTGAACAGAAAATCCCAGAAGTAACATATCTTTCCCAAGTTTCAAATAAGAAGTAAATGATTAACTTATATATCTTTCAGTTTTCAGGATAAAAATTCCAAAACCATTTTACAACTGAGAATGAGGAAGGATTTACAATACAAAGTTACAATTCAACAAGAACAGTCCTACAGAAAGGAAGATTTTCTTATTATCTCAGCAAGAACAGTCAACATACTAATGATGTAATTTTTAGAATGTAAATGAACAATCTGACTGAACCTAGAAAAGAGCTCTCAAAAAGGATCAGTTTGATGTCAACTATAGAAAACACCAGATACATGAATGATCATCTCATAGCAAGCATACAAGCAAGGAATCCGAGTAAGTAATAGCTACATATGTGCAGTAATAGACAACTTCATTAATAAACTGATAGGTTGATGTCATTGCAGTGCATTATTAAATAGTTTGCTAAGCATGGTAAACACCCGCAAAATGAAATGAAGCCATCGATGAAATTTGAATCATAACAGATGGCATAAAGAAGCATTCAAGAATATTCTCACAACCTTTTTAGAGAACATAATATTTGATGATTGCTGCAGCTATACAAAAGTTTCCTCATACCTCTTACATTATAAAATGTAGTAAGTTTTCTCATCAAGGTCACAATGGAGGTATTTTTCTACAAGTAAATAGAAATTTTTTCAATAAGATCTATTTCATATCAGGTTATAGTTTTTTTTTGAGGAAAATAAAATTTCAAGGAGGTTACAGTCATGTTTGAGACTTATAATGTTGAAGCTTTCTATATGGAACATACAAAAATAAAAGATTAAACTAGGTAGAGAAACTATCATACAGAAAATCTACAGCAAAAGGTAGTTACAAAAAATTGAAACAAAACTTTGAATCGTGCATTCATGACATTTGATATAAAATGAGAGCATGCACACAAATAAATAAAAATTAACCCTCAAGGAAAAGTCCAGATCCAAGGATATCAAATTGAGATAAGAATACCCAAGTCAAAATCCTCGGACGATATCATATTTTGGGTTTTAAAACAAAGCATTCAATCAAAATATGAGTAGAGTAAAGTTATAGATCTACATTTTAGAGACAAAATGCAAGGGATAATTCCATAACGACTTTGTTTTGAACTCACAAATCAAGGCTACATTTGCAATTAAATATCTGACAAAAAACACAAATCTACGAGTACCCACATAATAAAATGCACAGATCCTGGCCAACAAACGAAGACCCATTAATGGGTAGCAAGGAATCAGAGTAAGAAACAAAACTCACCAATTAACATGGAGTTGTCAAGTCCTCAAAAAACCATCAAATTCAGAGTAGAAAAGTGAGAACCCAGAACAAGCTTAAACTCGGAATCTCCATGATCACCACAAAATCACAGAGAAGATGTAGAAGAGAGATAATTATCAGTGTCTCAAAATTCAAAATGGCAAATAACAAAGCAGGTTACAAAAATCAGAGATCAATACTTACCATTCCTCATCAAACAGTGATGCAAATATTAGGAGAACCAAGCTTAATGGATCAACAATGTCAAAATCTCGTGAAAAGATTTCTTAGATGGATCTTTTAGAGAGAAAAAAAATGAAGTTTCAAATCTCATAAGAACTCGTAAAGGAGCTACATATACTCGAATACTTAGAAATTCAGAAGAAACCCACTTGAAACTAATAATAACACAATCTCGAGCTCAGACAAAGAATAATATCAGTCCGCAGAGATTCCTTTCCAGAGGGAAGTTGAGCTCACAAAGCAACCAACAATGACATCAAAGAAAATTTTTCCAGGGCTTCACCCACAAACCAGAGCAAAAAACGAATGACCAAATGATGGAACTTGAGTATTTTCAACTAACCCGCTAACCTTGGTAAAATCTAACTCAACCAAGAGTTAGGGATTGGTGAGAAGAAATCAAATTATGCCAAGATCAAGGGTTGAAGATCGATCTCATGAATTCAAAGTAAACCATCATGGTCAGATGATATAGACCACATTAAATGCAAGGTTTAAAAATCTATGTACAGGTTCAAGTATCAACGATTAGAAATACAACAGTACAGAGATCGACGATCTGCATCAAAAGACCTAACTCGAACTGATTTAATAATGCCACCGAAAAATTGCCAAGGGGTGTGTCATCATCACGAAGGGGCTAACCCATATCAAATTAAAATATCTTTGCAATCAACCTTATAAAGATTGATATTCAACCGAATATTCTCAAAGTCCTGACCAAATCATGATTGCAATGATCAAACAAAAGGTGTCCACCTTATTCTATTCCCAATATAGTATGTAATGTGTGTATCAAAGGTGGTCGAATGTAATATGGTGCCCCCTTTTCAAAGTTCCCTTATATTATTTCAAAACCATGGTAATTTTCTAAGTCCATAAGAGTGGCCAAACCAATGAGGACTAATGGCTTGACTATTGGAGGAGTTGGAGATGATTTACATTATGTCACCCATGTGACCACTAGAAGCCAAAGAAATTTCAACATCAGAACCTGAGCTTGGAGGTGGTCCCCATTAAGTGGATGGGTGGATAAATTATTTTGCAAATATTGTAAGTATTGTAATTATATTGTTACTCACAAGGAGTTTATTTTTGCATGCCTTTGCAAAATGATAGAACAGACAAGAAGACAAATTCATATGCACAAGGAAGGAGACTTGCCCAGCAAGCAAAGTTTATTATTAGCATTATTCACCCAGCTTTATTAAAAATAGAACACTTAACTTCAGTTGACTGAGATGTAACCAAAGGCTATTAATGCCTCTTTATACTAGTTTATTTTATTTTATTCCTGTATTTATTATTAAATAAAGGATAAAAATAGGATGCATTGGCGAGTACAAGCCTTAGTTTGTTTTTAGGAAGGCTGGGAAATCAAGTTTGTTATATATTGTGTGTTTTGGCAAAGCAACTAGAGGAGGATTTTTTAGATACCAGAGTGCTGAAGCAGTTTCTAACAGTTTTTCCCTCTAAATGTGAAGTATTTTCTACCTTTCTAATAATTTTTAGTCTTGTGTATGTTTCCATTAATCTTATGAATGTAAATTCCCTGGTTAACTATCTTACCCTGTTGCAAATTTAGTAATTTTTGCATGATATTAATGTGCATGTTTAACATAGCAGTATTGTTGTGATAATTTCCCTCAATACATCAAAGTGTTTACCCTTAATATTCTTTAGAAAATTGTTGGTTTTTGCATCAAGAATTGTTCCCATATCAATTGTGCATAGACAGAGTCAAATTCCTCATACAAATTTGGTGCATCACCTCAATTTTAATTATTTTACAGCCATATTTTACCCTTAACCCCAAAAAACCAATCTAGGATACATCAATAAGGAATCAACATATACCCACAGACCTGAGGCATTTCCATTGTATCTATGAAAGAAAGAGATCACGTTTGCAAGCTTAGAACACCTACAACTATCTCTCTACAGGGTGCACTTTTGAGAGATAATAGTTTTTGGCACGACCGATGGGAGAAGAATGAAAACTACTATTGATGCGTTCTAAAGTTTCAAGATCTAAAGCTGAACTCATCTAGAGACTTTGTAAATCTGATTCCAGATCAATATAGAAATTTTCAACAAGCATTAAATTTTTTTAGCTACAGTTCAAGTATTTTTCAAGAAATTCAGATCTATTATTTTACTGTTATCAGTTACTTTTTGTGAACAACAGACCTATTTTCATTGTTCAGTATTTTATGAGGTCCTGTAGCCATGAACCCTCACTTTTAGCAATATTATGAACTAAACTAGCATTCTTTTTATTCATATTCTCCTTCATATCAGTCTTATAACCCGTATTAGAATGAATATCCTTATAACCCAAACCCCACCAATCAATATGATTATTAATACGAGGGCTATGTTGTTCAAGGTAAAATTTATACAGAGGTTTATGCTGACTATGAAAGGCGAAGAGATCCTAGAATTGAGTTTAATAGTTTGAAGCAGCAATATTTAGCTATCAAGGAAACAATGGAGAAATGAAATGCAATGAAGAATGATAGGTGTGAGGATATGGAACCCTATTAATGGGATGTTCCTGCTTGCCTTCCCTATCAAAATTCAGTGCCTATAAATTATTGTTCCCAGCCAATGCAGCCTATTCCTTAGTTTCCTAACTATCAATCTAATGTAGTTCCTACTTTCTCTACCCCACAATCACATACTGAACTCAAAATTAAGTGTCAAAGTTGGTGTTCAGAATTTGTTCTAACTTCATATCTTATGCCCTAACATCTTGTCCAAAATTTTCTAATTGAAACAAAAATTAAGTCTACTCCTCGTTCTTTACCCATACTTCCAGTTTTGGAAATAGAGAATCAAAAGATCAGGCATGAGGGGCAGCCAATGGAAGACAATAATAGGCTGGAATTTTTGCATAACTTGCATGGATGACTGTCAAAGTTTCAGTTTGATTTTATTCCAGATTTAGAAAAAGAAACCATGCAAGAGGTACAACCTAGTTTTCCAGTGGATCAAGAACATTTGGAAGATGATCAACAATCTACATATTCTGAGTGTAGTGTGCATGAGGGCACCATACTCACGTAGCTTATAGTCATATCAGAAGAGGATAGACCAATTTTGAATGAAAAGGAGGTTGAAATTCAAGGAATTTGTGTTTTAAATTTACAGCTTGAGGAGGCTAATTTCTTGTCAGATTTGGCAAATTGCATAGGTGAAGAAAAACCTATAAAACTAACTGATTTTGCAATTTCAGCATTCAAAGAACCTCTTGTTGATAAGGTCCCTCTTGTACTTGAAAAAGAGGAAGAGATGCTTTTAAATATAGATCTTTATTAACCCCTCCTGGAAGAACCATTTTGGGAGAAGAATGTCTCAGAACATGTTGTTCAAATCAGACCTTATGCAGGAAAACCAGACAATTTTGATATTATAGATTATATGTCAAACCAAAATGATCAAGTTGAAAGATAAGTTGTAGTACAATAGTTTGAAGGAGATGAAGTATGTTCAAATCAGTTTCAGAATGTCGAAAAGGATGATACATAACAGTAACTTCATATAATTACTTATGAAAATGAAGAAGATGGTCTTTAGTTTTTTTACTGTACCATGTATCTGGACAGTGCTATGAAGAATAAGAGGGGGGACTTCAGTTTTTAGACTGTGTGGAGGATTTGACCAATGTATAATCATTTGACAGAAGATTTGAAAAGTCACTTATATCAATTATTGAACAACAACTTACAGAACAGAAGAAGACCTCAAAACTATTTCAGGATGTCTTATAGCAATTGGAAGACAAAAAATAGCCTCTAGGATAGCTTTAGAAAGAGCTCAATATTGAAAATGATATTCATGATTCAGATAAAATCAAAATTGTCAACAATTTCACTATGAAGAGGCCTTTTCCTATTCGGTATTTGGCTGATTCTCACTTAACTACAAGATTTCCAGATTTCATGCTTATCTTAGAGCACAAAAGTGAGTTATCTATTTTCAATAGAAAGCTTCAAATCATGTCAGAACAGGTTATAGATTAGATAGAGGTGCTTCCTAGTTCATGGACTGATCTGATGAGTGAAATAAAGGTACATATCTTTTATTCAGCTTAAACATTTTGCTAGTTTCTAGAGCTGAATTCATGGCCTTGGTTTTGAAGAAGGGGGAGCTAATTTTCACTACCTGTTTCAAGTTTTGTTTAGCCTCAGTTGTTGTTAGTAAGAGTAGGGTAGAGTCAAATTTTCCTTTCAATAAGTGTAATTCCTGCACATTGCAATTCTTTTCAATTCAATAAGTGCATTTGTGCATGTGATTTGGTTTACTAGATCCTTTCCTAGTTTTAGTTCATTTTCGAAGGGTTGGATCTTCCAGAAAGGTAGATTTTTGTTACATGCTTTGGACTCCATGCCCAATGGAAAAGAGAAAGGAACTAGTCTAAAGGCTAGCATGAAGCTTTCCCCACAGGATCGCTAGAAATTTTGAAATTTTTGGCACTCCGTGTGAAAAGGTCAACTTGAAACTTTTAAGTTTCTTAGATTAGTCGAGTTACAAGTTTGGCTATGTTTGGGATGGCCATCTTGGAGAAAGATGTAGTTTTAATTGTTTGGTTTTGGAAAGTTGGAATTCGTTTGGGATCAAAACTACAACTTGGGTATAGTAAAATAACACCATGCCTCATAGATGGAACCATTCCATTTGAAACCCTCATCAGAACTGTGTAAACAGTTATAAACAACCATTACAAGACCCTGAGGAAGGAAGGAAGGGCAGCATGTATCAGACATGATGTTCTGAAGCTACAGACAAGTGGCAGCTTTGAAGGACAATTTATAGTTTTACAAGCAGTTTACATTTTCAATAAGTGACAATAAGGTACACTTGATTTTTTATGTATTTCTAAGTGAATTATTTAAGTGTTTTGAGTTGTATAGGTTCATTCATTATCCATACAAATGAAAGAAAGTATAGAAAGGAAGAAAATACATCTCATAACATGAATATATTTCATTTTATTCATGAGGAATAATTGTACATATTTTTCTCACACAAGCCAAGAGAAATAACTGAAGGAAAAATAATGATTATATTTATGAAGCTAAAAATGTAAGGAGGTAAAGAAAACCCATCATTACCTTGAGGAGGTATTCTTTTCTTTCTAAATTTTTGCACCAGTTGTCTTTTGCAAAATGCACCATGGTACCTAAAAAGGAGAAGAAAATGGTTGTCAATTTTTTATCTCGGGGTTTTATTTTAACTCCTTATATTCCCAGTTTAAGAAAAGAATGCATTCAAAAGGTGTAAATATGGTATTCACAAGAAAGTTGCAAGTACATCACAAATAAATGAGATTGCAGAAGAATCATAATATAAAGGTTGAGGTTAACTGGAATGATTTATTACAGCTGAAATAGATAGTCAAAGGAATATGATAAAATTTTGATAGGGTTTTGCCATATTAAATGGACTTTAAAAAAAAATCAGCATACATACTAAATCTGTAAGGAAGCTCAAATACAGTCTTTAAGCAGAAAAGAAATGGAACAACAACATCTCAACAAAACTTCAATGTGCAGCATGCAGGAATAGTGCACAAAAAATCCCAGCAGTAACATATCTTACCCAAGCTTCAAATAAGAAGTAAATGATTAACTTCTATAGCTTTCAGTTTTCAGGATAAAAATTTCAAAACCATTTTACAACTGAGAATGAGGAAGGATATCCAGTACAAAGTTACAATTCAACAAGAATATTCCTACAGAAAGGAATTTAACACAACTTTCAGAAAGGAAGATTTTCATATTATCTCAACAAGAACATTTAACATACTAATGTTGTAATTTTCAGAATGTAAACGAACAAGTTGTATGAACCTAGAAAAGAGATCTCATAAAGGATAAGTTTGATGTCAATTGTAGAAAACACCAGGTACATGAATGATCATGTCATAACAGACATACAAGCAAGGAATCAGAGTAAGCAACAGCTACATAGGTCCAGTAATAAAGAGCTTCATTAATAAATTAATAGGTTGATGTCATTACAGTGCATTATTAAATAGATTTCTAAGCATGGTAAACACCCGCAAACTTAAATGAAGCCATCCATGGAAGTTGAATCATAACAGATGGCAAAAAGAACCATTCAAGAATCTTATCAAAACCTTTTTAGAGAACATAATATTTGATGATGGTTGCACCTATACAGAAGTTTCCTCATGCCTCTTACATTATAAAAATGCAATAATTTTTCTCATCAAGGTCACAATGGAGGTATTTTTCTACAATTAAATAGAAAGGTTTTCAATAAGCTCTATTTCATATCAAGTTACAGTTTTTTTTTTAGGAAAATAGACTTTCAAGGAGGTTATAGTCATGTTCGAGACTTGTTTAATGTTGAAGCTTTCTGTACGGAACATACGTAAATAAAAGCTTAAACCAGGTAGAACAACTAGCATACATAAAATCTATAGCAAAAGGTAGTTACACCAACGTGAAACAAAACTTTGAATCGTACATTCATGACATTTTATATAAAATGAGAGCATGGCTGCAAATAAATACAAATTAACCCTCAAGGAAAAGTCCAGATCCAGGGCTATCGAAGTGAGATAAGAATACCCAAGTCAAAATCCTTTGAGGATATCATATTTTGGGTTTTAAAACAAAGCATTCAATCAAAATATGAGTAGAGTAAATTTACACATCTACATTTCAGAGACAAAATGCAGGGGAGAATTCCATAATGACTATGTTTCGACTCACAAATTAAGGCTACATTTGTAGTTAAATATCTGACAAAAAAAACACAGATCTACGAGTACCCACATTATAAAATGCACATATCTTAGCTAATGAATGAAGACTCATTAATGGGTACCGAGGAATCAGAGTAAGAAACATAACTCACCGATTGACATGGAGCTGTCAAGTCCTCGAAAAACCATCAAATTCAGAGCAGAAAATTGAGAACCCAGAATGAGCTTCAACTCGGAATCTCCATGATAACCACGAAATCACAAAGAATATGCAGAAGGGAGCTAATTATCAGTGTCTCGAAAGTCAAAATTATAAATTACAAAGCAGGTGACAACAACCAGAGATCAAGACTTACCATTCCTCATCAAATGGTGATGCAAATGTTAGGAGAACCAAGCTTAACCCATCAACAATGTCAGAATCTCATGAAAAGTTTTCTTAGAAAGATCTTTCAAAGCAAAAAATGCCAAATTTTAAATCCAAAAGAACTCATAAAGGAACTACGTATGCTTGAATACTTAAAAATTCAGAAAAAAACCCACTCGAAAACTTAATAATAACACAATCCTGAGCTCAGACAGAGCATAATACCATTCCATAGAGAGTCCTTTCAATAGGGAAGTTGAGCTCACAAAGCAACACACAATGGCATCAAAGAAATTTTTTCCAGGAAGTGAAGCAGAGCAAAAAAAGAATGACCAAATGATGGAGCTTGGGTATTTTCAACTAACCTTCTAACCTTGGTAAAGTCTAACTCAACCAAGAGTTAGGGATTGACGAGCAGAGATCAAACTGTGCCAAGATCGAGGGTTGAATATTGATCTCCAGCATTTGAAGTAAACCATCATGGTTAGATGTTACCAACCGCATTAAATGCAGGGTTAAAAACCCTACCTACATGTTCAAGCATCAACGATCAGAAATCCAATAGTATAGAGATTGACGGTCTGCATCAAAAGACCTAACTCAAACTGAGTTAATAATGCCAATAAAAAATTTCCAAGGGGTGAGTCATCGCCATGAAGGGGCCAGCCCATATCACATCAAAAAATCATTGCAATCAACCTTATAAAGTTTGATATTCAACCGAATATTCTCAAAGTGCCGACCAAATCATGATTGCAATGATCAAACAAAAGGTGTCCACCTTATTCTATTCCCAATATATTATGCTATGTGTGTATCAAAGGTGGTGGATTGTAATATGGTGCCCCCTTTTCAAAGTGCCCTAATATTATTTCAAAACCATGGTAAGTTACTAAGTCCACAAGAGTGGCCAAACCAATAAGGACTAATGGTGAAGTGCAAAGGTGGTCCCCATTGTTGGAGGAGTTAGAGATGATTTACAGTATGTCACCCATGTCACCACTAGAAGCCAAATAAGTGTCAACATCAGAACCTAAGCTTGGAGGTGGTCCCCATCAAGTGGATGTGTGGATAAATTATTTTGCAAATATTGCAAGTAATGTAATTATTTTGTTCACTCACAAAGAGTTTATTTTTGCATGCCTTTGCAAAAGGATAGAAATGACAAGAAGACAAATTCACATGCACAAGGAAGGATACTTTCCCAGCAAGAAAAGTTTATTATTAACATTATTCACCAAACTTTACTAAAAATAGAAGAGTTAACTTCATTTGACTGAGATGTAACCAAAGTCTATTAATGTCTATTTGTACTAGTTTGTTTTATTTTACTCCTTTATTTATTTTAAATAAAGGATAAAATAGGATGGAAGAGCGAGTACAAGCCTTAGTCTATTTTTAGGAAGGGTGGGAAATCAAATTTTCTATATATTGTGTGCTTTGGTAAAGCACTAGAGGAGGAATTTTTAGATACAGGAGTGCTGAAGCATTTTCTGCCAGCTTTTCCCTCTGAATGTGAAGTATTTTCTACCTTTCCAATTATTTGCAGTCTTGTGTATGTTTCCATTAATCTTGTGAATGTAAATTCCTTGGTTAAATATCTTACCCTGTTGCAAATTCAGTAATTTTAGCATGATATTAATGTGCATGTTTAACTTAGCAGTATTGTTGTGATAATTTCCCTCAATACATCAAAGTTTTTTTCCTTAATATCCTGCAGAAAACTATTCGCTCGTGCATCAAAAATTCTTCCCATATCAATTGTGCATATACTCAGTCAAATCCCTCATACAAATTTGGTGTATCACCTTAGTTTTAATTATTTTACAGCCATATTTTACCCTTAACCCCAGAAAACCAATTTAGGATACATCAATAAGGAACCAGCCTTGATACCAGAGAATCATGTCAAAATAGGTATACCCAGATACCTAAGGTGTTTCCACTGTATCTACAAAATAGAAAGATCAATTTTGCATGCTTAGAACACCTAAAGATATCTCTCTTAAGGCTGAACTTTCGAGAGATAACAATAAGTTCACTCATCGGTTAACCATCAGGGTCAGTATAACTTTACATATTACATATTTAATTTAGAAATAATGTGTTTGTGAGCTTGTGCAGATATCTAGGGTTTGTTTTGTAGGTTACATGTGCAATCAAAACCCTAACAGAGAAACCAAAGTAAGAAATAATCTATTGGAGTGAAAACAATCCAACCCAGAAAATATCATATCATAAATATTCACGTAGTCACTAGTGCCTAAAATAGTCAATATTTCTTAGGGCACACTTTTCCTCTTGTGGGAACTTATTTTTGGCACAATGATGAGTTCCAGAACCTTATGTGATCTATTATGAAACTATTTCCAGCTAGATCTAGTATTCAGACAGTCATGGTCACTCCCGAATCACACATAATCACCTAAGTCATCATCCCTCTCTCGTTTCCTTAGGTTTTTTTCATTTTTGAATGCTTAGTACTTGTATATTGTTTATAGATAAATGGTTTTTTGGAAGGGACCATACCCCGGATTACAAAAAGCATAGAGGTCAAAACTATATAAATAACAAATTTATTTTTTTGAAAAGTGGGGACCACACCCTAACAAAAAAAAATGAGCAGCCTATAAGTTAGATAAAACATATAAAAATGGTGGTTTTTGATCTACGGGGACCACACCCCAACAAAAGGGGCAAAAAAGTGGATATAACACTTCAAAACAGAGATGGGGTCAAACTGCCAAAAAGAAGCAAAAAAAATAGAGATATATTAGCACAACAACAACTACCCAACCAGTAATGGAATAACAAGAAACCAAAAATAACCAAGAAGGATCAAATCCTTTTAAGAGAGACTTTTTTGAAATACATTTTAAACTTTCTCCAATTCCTTGAACATATTGAGAGTAGGACACATTTCTAGATTCTTTTTATTTAGTACTTGTATTTTACTATAATATATCACTTGAATATCATTTATTACAGTAGTTACTTCGAAAAAAATGTCTAATTCAATTTAGATTAAATCACTATCAAGGGACACAATTGCAAATTTTGTTAGTAAACAATAAACTTGATGTTAGAAATATTTAAGTGGTATAGTAAATACATATTGCTATGACTTTGGAACGGAACATGGTTCAAAAAATGGATTGAAAGAGATATTTCTATCATATTTATGCTCATACATTTCAATCTCTTCCCACCAACTTGTCTTGTCAGTGACCAGCTGTGAGGATATTTCTAACACTCGTTCAAACTCTTATAATTCTTTATCCATGTAAGATTGTTATCAACAATTTTCTTCCTAAGGGAAAAAAAAGCAAAGAACTTGATTATGGAAATACAACATAAATTATGTCATTCTACTAATGAAACTCTCAAAAGGAGAAAATATTTTTTATGGAAAATCAAAGATTTATTTGTTCTACTTTTATTAAAAGGTAATTACGCTGAAAGGCATATTCAAATTGGACTAGGAGTAGCTATGGTAAAACATGGAGGGCACATATTTGAGGAGGGTGGTTGTTGATAGGGGTAACTAGGACCGTTGATCTATAAGCTTTGTTGACATATTAAGCTTTGTCCGCTTTGAGTCCACCAAATATATTTATTTCAAATTTTATGTGCATGATTGATTTGAGAAAGAATGTCAAATCTCTAGGATGTGGAAAATTATTTTGGAAAGTCGGTCATTTCATAGCTTTTTGGTAGATGATGCATTGGGATTTGTATTGATTTATGTTTTTTTATGGATGTCCATAAAATTTTTCTCAACAAGCCTCTCATGGATAAAGGACTAAGTTGATAGATATACATGTCTATTACATCTTGTATTAGGTACCTTTTAGGGATTCTTATGAAAAAACTACCAAGTACTCAAAGTATTTATTTGGGCCAATGCGAGGAAAATTAGGAGTCCCTATTATTCATGACCTAACAAGTTAGATAGTGGAGTCTTAACTCCTTACCTCAAACTAGATTTGGGATTCAAATGAGTTTAAACCAGATTTTTACTTATAGTGCTAAGTCTATCAAGGTTTTCCTCTAGAGAAAAGACCAATTCATGGTGGAATTCCTTGTGTAGAACACACAAGACCTTTAAAGACTTATTTTAGACTTGTAGACATGCTCATGAGGCATCCAAACAATCTCCTATCCTTTTCTTTAACCTTTTCAACTACATCCAATTAATTGGAGGATGATGTTGTATGGAGTGTTTTCTCAGTGTCTACAATATATTTATTTTTTCTGGAATTATTCCACACTATCATTCTCTTTTTGCTTTGAAAATATAGGAATGTTGATATTTTCAATAATGAAGTTATTCCGAGAAATCTTATACCAATGAAAAAGTTTATATGCTTAAGTCTATCTTCTTTTAGGTTCTCGCACAAATAATTACAAGAGTTGCACATCATTTATAGGAGTTTCTTAGACATTGAGGGAGTTCTTTGGATATTACAATTCCATATAGCTCTCCTCCACCATTTGTTTGGCATCGACATAACTACTCTTACAATAGTTTATCTATCCATCAATGCATGCGGGGAGGTATGTAGAGTATGCTTTGGGGAAATTCCGTTATTGTTGGGTAGTTGTATTGCACTTTTGTAGTTAATGACAATGTTGATTCTCCACAGGGTGTGTTTGGTCCTCTACCCCTAAGAGCAGAATGCTTGTTCTATCATTTGTGAAAGATTGTTTTTCAAAATAATTAGGTGGCACCAAATCAACCACCACGAGAGCCCTCTTTTTAAAATCTTTAGAGATAAGGAAGATTAACCACCACCTCCTCCTTGTACAACTAATTAAAATTTTAAAATTTATATCTTTTCCTACTATCCTACTCGTTTTCTACTTAATCCAATCACATGCCACTCCACCCATTCATAGATATGTCTTATTTCAGCTATTGTGTTTGATTTCAACCTCCTATTGCACTTCAATTTGTGGAAGCTGTATTCTAAACAAGCCTCTCATTAATATAATTGGTAATAAATCAGCTTCTTTAACCTAAAGTAAGAATTATTTTTTACATCTAGACATTATGTCATACACTACGATGGTTTAATAAAAAAATCCCTCCTTATAAATCAGAGGGTAATTTGTAGTGATTAAGTTAAGAAATCATATGAGTCTTAGTCTAAATTTTTTAAATGGAGAATAATCTACGTGAACCTCATATTACCAATCGTTGGATGGGGTTTGTACTTTTAGTTAATAGTAGGATTTAATATGTATGGTGGTCATGTATTTTATGTGCATTGATGATAATTCTTTTTTCTTCTTCAGAGAATGTCCCTCGTTTTAATCCATTTAGAGGTGACCAATTTGTCTTTTCACTTATTTTAAATTCTTCCCACCACCTTATTAGGGACGTTGACAAAAGTGATTTTCCAATGAGAGAGAATGGAAACATCTTCCGGTGTATTTTATCATCTTTAGGTGGCCAGGTAAAATATAACTACTAGATTGATATTATAATGATAGATACAACTTTATTTTCATACCTGAACTCTCTTGTGAAGATTCTTCAGCTACACTTCAGCCAAATATTCAATCATGTGGTATTTTGAATTTTCAACAATGACATGCGTAGACCATATCTCAGATACTTTGAGGATGTAATCATTTTTCGTTTTTAGAATTTTTGCACCATGGACCTTTAAATGTTATGAGCAAAGTGGCAATGCAAGAGTAAATGATTAGTGTCTTCATTATTATGTTTGTAGCGGATACACCATTTACGAATGTGAAAGCCTTTCTTGTGATGATTCTGTTTTTTAATTAATTTTCTTCAAGCTACGACAAAATTTGGTTAGATCGTGACTCTTTTTAGGTTGATAACCATTAATATCATATTTATGACACTATTGAAAATGAGTACTATTGAGTGGTAAGAAATTTATATTTTAAAGTGCACTAACACTCGGAATAATAAAAAGCATGTGCTTTAAAGATCTTTGTCAATAACATCACACGGCTTTTTTACCCTACTCTTATACATAATATTCTCACAAAAACTTTGATCTACAGTTATATATCTTGTGTTAAAAATAAATTGAAATTTTTCATAGAAAAAAATGTTGTGTCATAATTGTAATACAATAGTGAAAAGCCCCTACTCAACCTCATTACTCGAAACATTACACAAAAATACGTATTACAGTTCAAGCGTGCTTAAATTCGTTTTTCCACAACATTCACGAAACCCAAGAGAATATTGTAAAAAAACTTATTATTCAACAATAAAAGCCAAGTGATTTGACAAGTCAAATTCTACAATAATATAACACATAATAAATAAAATTGATCAAAAATAATATTTTAAAAATGATATAATTATAAAATGACAACAAATTTGACATGTCAAGTCACTACAAGTAGAACTTGTGACATGTCAAATGACTTGAAATGAAGAAGAAGAAGAAACACATATTAATGTAAACGGGTGCATAGCATGTGCAATGTCTAGTCATTGGTCTGGAATTCGCACACTAAAACGGCTATATATTACAATTCCTTTCTAGCACTAAATTCGACTCTTGTTTTTTCTCTTGTCAGCGTACTCTTTGGTGTGATGTTATGAACCGTTCAACATGCAATATACATATGATTCCTTTTGTTTTATTTACTACATGTGCATAGCATGTGCAATGTCTAGTCATTGGTTTGGAATTCGTAGACTAAAACAGCTATATATTACTATTCCTTTCTAGCACTAAATGCTACTCTTGTTTTTTCCCTTGTCAACGCGCTCTTTGGTGTGATGTTACGAACCGTTCAACACGCAATATACATATGATTCCTTTTGTTTTATTTACTACATGTGCATAGCATGTGCAATGTCTAGTCATTGGTCTGGAATTCGTAGACTACAACGACTATATATTACTATTCCTTTCTAGCACTAAATTCTACTCTTGTTTTTTCCCTTGTCAACGTGCTCTTTGATGTGATGTTACGAACCCTTCCACACGCAATATACATATGATTCCTTTTGTTTTATTTACTACATTTCAATTTCCTGACTTGACTTGCAGTGTTGCGCCATCCACATTAAATTCCAAACATTTTTTCCGTAAGAGATATTCCTGCTCATACATTTCTATTTCCTTCCACCAATTTGTCTTGTCGATGACCCTCATTCATACAATTCTTTGCCCGCGTAAGATTGTGATCAAATCTTCTCTCTTAATTGACAAAAAACAAAGAACTTAATCTTCTCTCTTAATTGACAAAAAACAAAGAACTTAACTGTGGAAACACCGTATAAATTACGTAGTTGTACTTCTGTCACTCTCAAAAGGAGAAAATATTGGTTGGCAAATCAAATGTTTTTATATATTCAAGACCCTTCTTATGCGTCTCGCGCTTAGTTGTATTGAAAGATATCAAATCCGCATTAAAAGAAACAAAAAGATGAACGAAGGAAACAAATGTACCAACTTGGCGCAGACTATTCTCCCCGCAGAATGCACCATCCGCTGCCACATGGCAAGCAGTTGTTTCTTTTTTTAGGATTTTGTTGTTGAAAAATAAAATGTTCAACATGTTTTGAACCCACAATCTCCGTGTTATAACCGTTTAATCTTACCCATCTACCTAGCATTTCCCACAAACAACCATTTTATTACAATTGTATATGTTCTAAAAACAATAACATGTGCTTTGATTGCTATTGCGCGTGTCCCACCCATGCATGGGCATGCATGTCTCTATGGTACGTTTTATGGGTAGTTGTATGTATGGTGGTGCATTGTGTGGGGAGAATAGCCTCCTCCAACTAATTTTAACAACTCCACCTGGTGGCTACTCCTACTATAAATGTTAATGCAATGATCTGGATTTCAATAAGATGGAGTTATTAGCTAATTTTGACTTCGCAATTTTTTTTTTTTAAATAATAAAAATTTCAAAGTATTCTTTCACGTAATTTTTATCCTTCATCGCAATCGTCTTATTGTCACGGTCATTCTGGCTTTCGTTTCATCCATTTTGAATGAGCCATTCTTCTGTCACGCCACAATTCATGTTTTAATTATGTAATTATTATTTAATTAATACTTATCTTGTTATTTAATAAAATTAATATTTATTAAATTTTAGGGTTTTTAATTAATAAATATTAATTTAATATTCATAGAAGTTGTTCGACAAACTTGGAAGAACCTTTTTTTAATTAATTGTCGTAATTGCCGTGAGCAAGTGTCGAGGGAAATTTTTCTCTTGCTTCTAATTTTCGTAGACAATTTTGCTTCTATCATTCGGGAATTGATGAGGAGACGGTTACAAGAGGTTGTAGAAATAGAGGAATTTGGGAATAAGGAGAAACAAGGAAATAGAGGAATTTGGGAATAAGGAGAAACAAGGAAATATTGCAGATATCCACAGCCTAGAAGAAGGAACAACTTATTCTACAGGCACTACCCGACTTTCACATGGAAACCTGGCACGGGCATTAGCTAGAGCCAGGCAACCTTGAGAGTTCTAGGTAGTTGTCTCCATTTTGGGATTACGAGTTGAGGAGATCATACGCATGGAGGGAAGCAATAGCGATAAGTTTATGAGGTCCACGCTCGCAAAGGTGAAGGAAATTTCATGCACATGCATGGATTGATATGGAATCCCAAACAAATCCTTTATGCAGGAAAGAAGGTGAAATTCCACGTAGCTAGTAGTTTATTTTTTGTTTTTTGTTGATTTGTGCAGCCGCTAGAAGTCAGTGAAGATCCTCCACACAGGCAGAGAACAATATTTTCATGCAAACCCAAGGATAATGTCCATGCAGCCATTCAAGACAAAAATAAAATGCCAAAACAGAGGCCCATGTGATGGATTTGTTTCTAGGAGTGGTTTACTGTCAAGTTTCCCATGCAAGTTGAAGATTTCTCACTCCTGCAGAAAAGACAAACATATATTCCATGCAGCATATGTTTGGAGTTTAAAAAATCCATGCATTCTAGTTCAAGAAGAATGATACACTGCCCATGAGGAATAAGATCAGCACGAAGGTTGAAGACAAGTTTTCACACCATGCTTGGAAGGGAGAATGAAGTTTGTTTTTATTCACGCATAGCCTGAGAAGGAGGAAATTAATCTTCTTGCACATTCAAAGAAATAATGAATTATGTTAGGATATCCACGCATAGCCCGAGGAGAGGAGATTAAGCACGCATCTGTTTGGAGATCCACACAGCCTACAAAGAAAAATAGAACATAAATAAAATGAAATCCACACATCAGTAAAAGATAGTTTCCACGCATGCTTTGGAGGGAGGAATATATTTAAAACACAACCCAAAATAGAAGCTCACACATGCACAATGTGGTGAAGTTCAATGCATGTTTATTCATGATTTATTTTTATTATTTATTATTTTTTAAAAGGAGATATTCATGGTGCTATGCATGTTGAGAAGACAAAATATTTCTCACGTCAAGGGTGGATGGAGACACTCACGCACACAATGACTATTTAAAAATAATAATAAGGAGGTTCAAAGATTCAACATGTTGCTAGAAGTTTTAAAATGATCTAAAATTGTATTATTTTTCAGATGGTGATTTGAGCTTTGCCTCAATATTTTTGTATGGTCATTTTGAATTTGGCAATCACTAAATCTCTTTATATATATAGAAAGAGTTGTATTATTTTTGTGGCAACGGTGGTGCGGAGACTTAGACCCGACACCTTTTTAGTGTCTTGGTTTTCTTTTCGATTTCCATGTTTTAAAAAAAAATATTCATAATGGGTGAACGTTCCAATAAGTCAGTGTTAAAATACGCATATCAAGGATTAGTTCCAGCATCATCCTTAAATTCAGCATATGATAATATTTTGGATACTGATATGGGTCACATACATATGGTTCGATTTTGTGAGATGGTGCGACAAGAAGGGAGAACTTTTTCTCAAAAAGGCTTTATCGTTGCAGTTTACCCCAAGCGGAAAAATTTCTCGTTTCCATATAATGCCCTGAATTTGTCTTAGCTTGCGCTGAACATTATGATCCTGGGCATCGGGGAATTTTTAATGACAGAAATGAACCTTTCTTGCTCAATTCCCTAGATCATATGGAAGATTTGTTAAGAGTACCACTTTATGAAGAAAATGTTGACATCGCGCAAGAATCTACACAAGAGTTTTGGGATGAAAATTCTTTGAGATGGTCAAATATGGTTGGTCAAACCAATTACTCACACTTCATGAATTCCTAAAGAGTTGTTTCGGGTAGAGTTTCATGATGAAATAGGAGACATGATTACTCTCCTTAGAAGGGTTTTTGGTCTACCTTCTGCTAGAAATTTTCATCCTTGGATGTATAAGTTCATTAAATGGGCAAGTATCATTAGCAATACTATCCATAAGAAATTGATTGAGGTAAGGATAACAGGTCATTTTTACACGACCTCATATTTGATTTATGTTGTACCAAAAAGGAGTATAATTTCAGGGTTAACAACTAGAGGTACAATGGGTCTAGATAAGAATAGTGTTTTTCACTTTTACCCACAACTACAGTTCAAGAATGGTTCTCACCATTTCCAGAGGGTAAATGATGCTTTCCAATTCTATATAATCTTGTCACTAAGGAGAAACCAAGAGGAAATATTTTTAGAATATTCCAAGGCGGTGATAAAATGATGGGGAACTTGGTTTATCCAATTTCCCTCTTAATCCTATATACAAGTTGATGGGTTTGTGGGAGCTCCTTACAGAATTCCTAAATATGTCAGGAATAAAATAACATTGATGGAACTTGTTATCACGAAATTACAGCACCCCCAAATGTTTTTAGATTTGAGTGGGGCATTCGGTGTAATTTGTGTAACATTGGATCATCTCTCAAGCTATGAGACTTGCGGGCTTGAGATGATCCTCCAGAAAAATTTGGTTTTTGCTCCTAAACTACTTGCCACAATCTACTCTAATGCAGGAAAACTATCTAATCCTAATCCAAATTTCCAAGGGACCATGGAGAGAGTGCATAAAAAAATCCATGCACTAAAGCTTTGATACACCAGAAAAGGAGGTTGTTGATCACAATATCAATTTCCTGAAGTGGAGAGGGGTGAGCAATGGAGAGGGTGGACAAGATGCACCACATACCAAAGATAAAGTTCACACAAAACACCACTTCAAACCATTTAAACAACACTCCCAAAAATTTCAATAGACATCAAAGATATGCACAATATACCCTGCAATGGTGAGAGGCAAGAAGAGATAATAAAATAAGTAAAGGGTGGAAAAAATGCATCACGAAACAAATTTTATTGCTCCATGAGTTCACACAGTACATCATTAGTGGGCAAGGGGAAAGAAAAAATGCCATTACAAAGAAAATAGAGTAGAATTAAGCTCCACATTCAACCCTAGGGAAGAAAGAGAGAGGGGCCAAGAGAGAAAAATGACCAACTCCTTTACAAATGAGCCCAATATTACAATTTATAAAATTAAGGAGAGAAAGAATTAAAAATCTCAGATTTATCTTTTCAACTACTTGAAATTTATCATAAATGAGTTCAATTGATGGTATGTTTCTTGAAAAAGGTTCCCCACGCTGTCCTATAACTTGTAGCAGTGAGAAATGTCTGCCCATGCTTCATTGAATGTATCCCAACCACCTCTAAAATCATTATTTTGAACCTGGCCACGTTTTCTGAAAAATCACAATTGATTCTTCATCAAATTCTGGATTTTTTTATTTTTTTTTGCGTCATTCTCAAAGCCATGATTCTAATGGTACCAATTCTGTGCAATTTTGTTGACAAACGCAAAAGTTATGGCCTTCTGGGTGCGGACAACTATTTTGGGTCTCCCAGGCATTTCTGTCATTTAACGAAACTGAGTATTTAATTAACTATAGATAATGATATTTACTTTATTTTCAAATACCCACCATTATTGAAATTAAGCATAGAGGATTTTGTGCTTGTTCGAGCAAGTCAAATTTTGTAAAAAATGGAGCTTTGGGTCAAAAGTTATGACCATTTAAAGTTCGGGTTAAGGATATTCTTGCTATGCAGATATGGCAGGTTTTTGTGTCCCAGCTATCCTGGAAAAAATTCTTCATGCTGCCTAATTCCTTTTTATTTTGGTCATTTCGGAAAAATCAGTTCCTTGTGTCCCAGCTATGCCGGACATATTTTTCCACGCCACCCGTAATGAACTGGCTCATGGCTATTTCGGTAAAATCAGGTTTACGTGTTCCAGCTGTTCCGATGCCCCTATGAAAATTGGGCCAAAACATTTCACTTCTTCCACATTGCTTTGTGATTGGCTATTTAGGCTTTGCGGGTCCAGCACGTACCTTTGTCCCAACTGTCCCACAGACCGTGTGAGATAAAACCTTCCAATTTTTTGGCTTTTAACTGCCTGCGGCGATTTCGGCAATGCGCGTTCTGCCTGTCCCTCCATCCTACGGATCGTTTGGGAAAAAATTGTCCAATTTTTCCACAAGACACTAAAAGAAGCCATTTTTTCAGAATTTTCAATTTTTTCTAACTTCTTGGATTTTTTACTTGGATAGGGAAGTTATAGAAGAGCCAAAGGAACCTCCAAAACCTAATTTTTTGGGCCTCAAACTAATTCTACTTGCTCAAACCTAAAAAATTTATGCAAGTTACCCAAATTTACCTTGAGGGGTGAATTTTTGATAACAGAACATTCACATTAGCTTTTCAAAATCCATTTCCTATTGGTGGATAAACACAAAGGAGGCATTCATTTCCCAATTCAAATTGGATAATACAAATGTCCAAAATCCCATAGTGCAGAACTTATGGAAAAAGAATTTTCTCTCATAACTATACATTCTTTCACAAGCAGGGCTCAATTCGATATTAAAGGATCCATGGAAAAAGCCCTAGGAGCAAGATACAAGCACTAGGAAAACACAGAAGAATATTGGGTAGAAAGCGCAGATGAGAGGGAGGTAAGACGATGACAATTTTCTCATCTCACATTGGCTTAGATAAAAAATTATGGATAGAGGGTTGACCCTTGCTAATAATGGGATTGATCTTATGGATCTTGCTTATGATCAGATAGTTTTCACTCCACTCTTTGGTATTGATTGGAGTAGAGGAGATGAAACTTCTCTAGATTTCATGAATCAACCTATGTTAAAAAGGACTATGATGTGGTATGATAATTAGATAGCTAATCCTCTCCCATTTCAGGCACATATGTCAGAAATATAGAGTTTTCCAACGAAAGAAAGATTTACACAGAAAGAGGTGGGACAAACTTCTTCGCACCAGTCCCCACTGACATCATCAAACGCATCTCAGAGGAAATGTTGGTGGTTACCCAAATCTATATCTAATAAAGAAGTGGTGTCTCAAGGATCAGTAAAGAGTATACATCTCAGGGAAGGAAAAGAACGTGTTTTGGGTATTTCTACCCGAAAATCATCTATTCACATCACTGAGAGTTCTAATAGGCCTACCAAAGATCCAAATCATCAATTTCATACACCAGAGTCCAAGAAAATCCCAGCGGTACATATATCTAATTCTTCCAAACATCCAGGTGATAAGGGTATTCCAAAAGAACATGAGGATAATAAAGAATGTGTTGCAAATTCTACTACACCAAGGATGAAAGCCACAAAACAACTACCTACTGGTTTTAGTCATGAGAAAGGAAAAGAGGATTTTTCTTCCAGTTCTCAACCTTTTTGTGTCAAATTAATGAATGAAACACCAACCTAGGTTGACTTTGAAATTAAAAAGAGAAATATAATGGTCAAAGTAGCCAACATTGATTTGGATTCTCTTTCTACCCTCTCCAATAAAGTTGTACCAAAAAATCCTAAGGTCTTCTCTAGAGTAGTGATTGATGATAGCGGAGATAAGTTTGCAGAAATTATAGTTCCTACTATTGAGAAGGATCGTGGGGACATGACAATCACTGACTATGGAGTATCCAAGATAGCCCTTGGTAAGACCACTTTTGAAAGTGATGTTGATATGGAAAAGGATTCAATGAATAGTGTGCTTAAAAGGTTGGAGAGATACAAATATCAAATTTCCCAACTCAAGGAAGAAAAGAATTTGTTGATTTCATATGTTCAGCATTTGATCAACCCAATTGAGACTTCTTTTCCTATTCCAGAGATGGGGGCTATCTTAGATCAAGAAATTCTCAATCAATCGAAGGATGTGATAACTCTAGGGCACACACTAAGGTCATGGGTTTCTGAGATAGAAAGTGGTGGGTTGAAAACAATTACTGAGGTGGTATAAATATATGAGAATATTTATGCCTACCTTCATCCAATGTTTCCATTCAAGGAGTGCCTCATTACAGAATTAATCACACTGAATCAGATTTTTCCAAGTCTTCAGGATCTTGCTCACATGGAATCTACATTCTTAGTCTAAGAGGGGATACTTGATTTTGATCATCTCCTGACACAAATTTTATGGTTAAATCATGCTAAGGCCAGGAAAATGATTCTAGAAGACTTGGTAATTTAGTTTTATAGTTTGTACAATAAATCCTATACCACACTCTCTTAGATTCAAGTCTTCATCGAAGAGATTCCTTGCACCTTCATCAATGAACACAAGCAAAGGAATTCAGTACAACATCTGGTGGAGTTGTTTACAAAATTGATACATGAAATGTATACTCATGTTGATGTTTTTTCAACTTCTTCTATGGATCAATGTTTCAGAATCAAACATATTTGCAAAGAGATCCAATCTAAAGTTACAGACCTGCATACCATATTGATCTAAAAGTCACTTTTAACTAGCAATTGTTCATGTGACAAAATTTGCTATGTATTGACTTTCATTTTTAAAATTAGACGATTATGATCTTTCTATATTTTTAATAAAAAAAAATACAAACTGTAAGTGCTATGTAAAAATACAGATAAATGAAGAGAATTCACGAGAAATTCAAAACAAGGTGTGATAACATAGTTTGGCACTTGAGGACTACGTCTCCGGGTCCAATTAAATGGGACCAATCTATTAAAATCTTGAAAATAATTCTTTACAAAGAATTCTACAAAACTATGACCTTCTCACAATATTCCTCTGTCAAAAATAGCAAGGGTTTCTTTCTACATCGCCACCAAATTCCTCTCCGAGCTCAAGTTATGAGAATTTTAGCATATACACAGACTCGAATGCCTATACAAATACAATTTACCCCCTTTTATAATCTTTCTAAGCACATGGCGTAGTGGTTGAGGACATATTGTTTTAATCAAAAGGGTGGAGGTTTGAATCCCTCCACTATCTCCCTTCTCTGGCACCTTGCATGACTTTATTCCCATATGGTGGGCGCATTTAGCAAGATGAGCATTTAAATATGCTTGGGTGGCTTGTTTGTAGTGGATATGGACCCACCTTATGGACCATGTTTGGAGGTATGTGAGTAGTGGATATGGACCCACCTTATGTGCCATGTTTCGAGATATGTGAGGTAAGTGGAAAGCACACCATATTTAGTGGGAATGTGGAGATTTAAACTAGCATTTAATAATGCAAATGCGCTTGGATTGGAGTTAATGCGTGGGATATGACATAAATGCATATTTTAATTGGCATCTCATTTTGTCCCACATGCATCACACAATATAACTCCACCTAGTATTTTCCACATGTCACATTTTGATTTTTCCATGTGTCACATTTTGATTCATCCATGTTGTGGGTGCACGTGTCCATGTCACCTGTGTGTACTCCAGATTTTACCAGTTGACAAAAAATTCAGCGGGCCTTAACTTTTGCATACATGCTTTGTTATCTACAAACAAGATATCGCCGAAAAATCTCTAATTTTCCTCTACGCAATGCAACTAGTAGAAATTGATTTTGAGAATATTATAGATCATTGTTTCTTAGTGAGGATCCTTCTAGATCATTCCTCCCCATTGAGATACTTTTGGACCTCTAAAATTTAATTTAATTGGTAAATAGGTGAGGGTATTTCTCCCTCACCTTTTTGATTTCCATTCATTTTTCCTTGTTCGGATGTATGCCCTTTAGACCCACATGGATATATTCAGCATCACCCCTCTATGAGGTTCTAACCTTCCTGTCCAAGATGACATCTTCTTGTAACTCACCCAGACACTCAGGTGTAAAATCATCAATAGATGGCAGGACATTAGAATCATGATCAATAATCATAGGTGGTTCATAAAACTTAAAATTTTCAACATTTACAACTGAATAAATTTGCATGTATGGAGGTAACTCCAACCAGAAAGCATTGTTACCAATTTTCTCCAAGATTCGGAATGGACCATACCGAATTGGTTTTAAATTTTTCCCTTCAGCTATCATACTTTCTTTGTTGAGGTGAAGCCAAACTGAATCACCAACCTAGAACTTGTGATCAATTCTATGTTTATCATTCCTTGCTTTATATTTTGCTTGACTTTTCTCCAACTATTATCGAACATACTGATGGACCTGCTATATTTGCTGCACAAACTATTTAGCTTTGTCAATATCACTAAGTCCACCAATAACAATTTCTTGTTCAAGAGATAAATCTAATGGAGATTTAGGAAGATAACCAAAACAAGTCTCAAAAGGAGACTTCATAGTAGAAGAATGCATGACACACTTATAAGCATGTTGCACATAGTATAAATGTTCATCCTACAGTTTTGGATGTTTACCACAATAAGATCTAAGCAAATGTACCACTGTATGGTTGATGACCTCTATTTGACCATCGGTCTGTGGATGGAAAACAATACTTTTCTTCATTTTAGTGTCCATCAAACTGTTATCTCAATTTTGAGTTTATGCCAAAACTATCAGATAACCCTACAAAATTTTTAAGCTGATTTTGCAAAATTGCCTTTATGAGAGAAAATCGGGTTTTCAGGTTTTATCAACAGGACAACATGTGTTTTAGATGTTTCATGTCTGGTGTTCCACAAAACCTAAAACCCACATTGACTAAGGCGAGTCAAGTTTGCGGAACTTCTGAACATCAGAGCATGTCTTCGTCTAAGCATCATGCTTCATGTCAATTGTTTCCCATAACCCGAAACCCAAATTGCTCTAAACACCTTTGTGTCGGGTTTTCAGACCTCCCGAGCATGCTGACATGGCGTTAATGCTGAGTTGTCGGATGAGTTGGCACGTGCCAGCCGAAGTGTATTAATTGTAAATTTTCTTATATATATGTGGATTTCCACGTCATTTTTACCGGACGTATTTTTACCTCGTGGATTTTTCGTGCATGCTTCTCCAACCTCGAAACCCGAAACTTGCTTGTGCCTGATTGAATTGCCCATTTTCGATCTTTTCTTGCTCTGGTTGAAGGTATCTCTCTCTCCATTCTTTGTTCATGGTTTTTATGGATTGATTATGTGAGGAATTCTTCCCATTTTTATCAGGTTTGTGGAGTTTTTATCTTTTTCCTTTTTGGGTTGTTTTCTAAAACTGGGTTTATGTTTTAGGGTTTATCTCTTTGGAATTATCATTTTGTGTTATTTCCCGAAATGTTGTTGGAATTAAAATATGTTTGGTATATGAATGGTAAAGAAAGAACTTGCATGTTTTAAATTCAACAAAAACCCTGTTCCCTCTTCTCGGGTTTTGAAGGGTGCTGTGCAATATCAAAAACCCGCAGTGTATCAGAAGATTTGGCATGTCGGGATTTCTCAAGTTTCTGACATCTTCAAAGTGTCGGGTTTTCTCAAGTTTCCGACATCTTCAAAGTGTCAGGTTTTCTTAAATCTCTGACATCCTCAACGCATCGGGTTTTCTGGATTCCCCGACATCCTCCTCAGTGTGTCGGACTCTTCCATCTTTTCGGCATCTCCAGTAGGTTGGAGTTTTCACAGTGTGCAACATCTCCTGATCTCTGAAACTCTCTTCCTTCGAAATCCTTCATGTCGGACCCTGGTCCATCACAAGAAAATACTGGGAAGTCAGGAAGGATGAAATACAAGTTCAGAAAGGTGGAGTCTCCATCATATATCGATTGCAATTATGACATCCGAGATACAGAGCTCGGGAATATAGAAATTGAGGATTTCTAGAGTAGGGTAAAGAGCTCTTCCCAAACTCCATGGATGAAATCGATAGCCGATAGTGGCTTACCTCTTGCAGCGGGTTTTCCCATGTCCGCTCATTCCCCTTATCATCTTAGCCTGCGCTTCCAATTATGACTCTGCTTCCCGTGCTGTGAGAAATCAGGTGGGAGAAGTTGTGATCAAGTTAGACGGAGGTTACTTTGATGACCTCCTCAAACTGCCCAATTTTGAAGAATATGGAGAGTTGGATATCAAGTCAGCTCAGAAATCTTGGGATAACGATCAGGAAGATTGTATCAAGCATGTAAATAAGAAGTTCCTGATCAAAGCCAAACCGGCTGTCTCCAGATTCCCAAGACTTATCCCCAGGAGTGATTTCATTCAGGAAATCAATGACATCATCACTCTATTGAGTCAGGTTTTTGGTTTACCCGAATCAAATGTGTTCCAAGGGTGGATGTATTAATTCATGATCACCATCAAGAAGAATCAACAAGGGATTGATTGGGGCACTCTCATTAGTAATGAGATAGATTCCCAAATGACAACAGTCTTGTCCACAGGGAAGTTTTATATGTCCTCATATGTCACCTATGCAGCGGCTGGGATGAGGAACTATCCCGGGTTAGATATCAAGGGAAATAGGATGGTGAACCAGGTTTATCAGTACTTCCCTCAACTGAAAAGAAAAGGGTCTCAAGACCAATTCAGAAGGGTAAATGATGCCTTCTTTTATGAAAACATTTGCAGGTTAAACCCTGAATTGAGGAAGACAAGAGTCTCAGATGAGGCCTGGGCTGAAGTTTCCAAATGGGGCTGTTTCTTCTTGTCATTCAAGAAGTTTACATATCTTCGGGCAATCATGTACTCAGGGGATCCTTTCAGTCTGCCCCGATATCCAGGGGATAAATTGATCTTGATGGAATTGGTTAGGCAATTGTTGGATTTCCACAAGTTCCAACAAAGTAAACATAAGGCTGCTGTATCTTTCCCAATTTCTATTGGGAGATACACTTGTTCGACAGTGGTGAAAGCTAAAAATGTTTTCCATGAGCTTCGGGACAAGTTGACGAAGCATATGAAGCCCCGAGATGGGTTTGACATTCGAGGAGTCCTCAGAGCGTATGGAACTCTGCACCTGCACAGACCAAGCATAGAAGACATCTGGATTGATCTACGAGATGAGGTTGTTGTTCGTAGAAAGGATCATAGCAGATTGAAACTTGCTGAGATTCAAACACTTGAGCTTGCTGACTTACCAGAAGGTACTAGTGACAATGAAAGTGTTCTGGATCTTTCCTATGATGGACTAAATGAAGATCAATATGTTTTCCCACCTATTGATTGGTCAATCAGTGAAAAAGCCTCCATTACAGATAGGTCGGCTCTGATTCTTGCACGCACCAAAGCATGGCTCTCCTCTCGGGGAATGAGTTTTAAAGATGATAAGTTTTCAAAGTTGGCTGCTTCAGAGGCGGGGCCCTCTAAAAAGGAAAAGGACAAAAAATCTTCTAGGGGGCCTATAAAGGTCAAGTTTGTCAAAAAGAGGAAAGAAAGAGAAATCTCTTTAATTATTTCTCTAGTTGAAACGGTGGATGTGCCAGAATCACCAACACCACCAGAAATAGGAGAAATTACTTTGGAAGAAGAAGGAAGCCAACCTCTGGTTTCATCATTTGTTGATTACCCAACTGAAGAGACCTTATCTCTTGCATCCCAGGCTTTGGAGTCTGAATCTGTGCCTCCCCCCTCACAACCACTCCTACCTCCTCATTCTCCATCAAATTCTTCAATCATGGCTAGTATTTTCTCTAGACTCTCACCCCTCTCTGCTAGGACCCAAGTGATCACCAACACGCCCCCTCTTGTGCCTCTTTTTATCGGATCTACTACCACATTGGTAACTATTCCCCCTCCACTAGTAGAATCTTCTCCCCTTAAGAGTATGATACCAACTTCTACAACAGTGGCAACTTCCTCTGATACGCCGCAATGGCTACTCGAGAAAACTCCGAGGAAGAGGAATGTGATTGTACCCATACCAACCTTTGATTTCAGCTCACTCAAGGCTTCTACTGCTATATCAGCCAAGAAACCTAAAACAGTTTCAAGGGTTTTGGTGGACGCTTCAAGGGATAAGTTCGTAGAGATTGCCACTCCCGCGACTGACAAAACTAAGGAGGACATAACAGCCTTTGATTATCAGATAACCAGGGTGGCTCTAGGAAGAGTGATAGCAGAAGGGGTGCAACAAGATGCGCAGGATGCCACAAACGTGTTGTGCCAGAAGTTGAAAGAAATAAAAGACAACAGAGATGAGCTTAAAGGAAAAGTGGAACAGTTGACTGAGGTTTTTCTTAAACTCTAAAAACCCCTTGAATCCATACCATCTTCTTCTGTCCCTATCGGATTCGATTTCTCATCAGTGCCTATAATTGAGAAGATTGCTAAAAAAGGAAGGGTGGTCGATGAATGGATCCAAAGGCTTCTCCAACAGGGGAAGGAAGTGATTCAAGATGTTGTGAAAGTTCATCAATCTTTGGGGGACATGCATAAGGATGGAGAGAAGATGGATGATGATTTCTCTCAAGAAATTGGACATCTTGATTTGACTTTTGAAGCTCTCCAGGTATTAAAGCAAATACCATCACATCTCTTGGTAGAAGAAGGCATCATCCCACATACGGATAAGCACTTCCAGCTGACCAAAGCCATCAGGTTCAGAGTAAATATTCTCAACGAAGCCTACGGTAAGTTGAGAGAATAAAGGGATAAATTGATTGATGGAAAAAGTGATCTGGAAGAAGAGTTGCTGAAGATTTGTCCAAAGGTGTCAGTTGAAAACTCAGGTATCCTATCAGCAGATGATCTTTTCAAACAAGTCCAAGAGTTTGTTCAGCATGAACCAACGCACGGATTTGGTATTGAGATCATTGATCGGTTTGTAAGAATTGAACATTCTTTGGAGGCCTTAAGAAATCTCAGCAAAAGATTGAAAAAGCTTCCTGGCAGTGCTAGTGATACCCATGAAACCTGCGAAGTTTTGAATGTTCATTCCACTACGCCTGATGAAAACGAAATGCAAGGCATAATTCGAAAGTTCCAAGAATTTCAGAAGAAATATCTCAGTTGGAGGAAGAGAAAGATGAGGGAGTGAAAGATGATGATTCAGATTAAGTCTTGGTGTTTCAAGTCATTTCAATCTTGAAATCGACATGTCTTTTTCATTTCTATTTCGTCACATAGGAAGCAAATTTTGACTTGGTCTCCTGTACGAGAGTCAAGCAAAATAGAACTCTTTTTAAAAAGAACACTATTTTCTAGGATTTATCCTATTTTCTCTCGTTTCCTTTTATTATAAATAAGGGATGCTTATGCATTCCAAAAGGTCGAGATTTTTGAAATATTGGGAGCTATTGGAAAGAAGAAAAACTTTGTGTTTTCTTTTAATCATTGTGAAGAATAGGAGTTGATATTATTTTGCAAACTTTGTGTTGTGGGATATATCTTTCTTAAGACATTGTTCTTACGTTCATGATCTTAAGCTATTCTTTGCGTAGCATCTTAGTGTTTCTAATCATTTCAGACATTATATTTATGATCTAAAGCCCGTATGATTATTTCATGCTCTGTGTTTACTCGAAAGAAAATACGTTTCTCTCATTTCCTTTCCATTGTTCTTCTTTTATTGTAATAGTTTCTGACCCAGTTCATTTACGAAAGCAATACCTTTGAATCGTGTGAATGTGGATTTCATGATTTTATCCCAACCCCAATGGTTAGATTAGTGCGAATACTATATATATTGTTTTTGCTGTGTTTTAGATTAGTAATAAGTAGGCAGCCTCACCTGTCTTTGAGGAGGGGATTTAATCCCATATACTGTGGTTGAACCTCATACTTTGGATTGAAAAAATATCCAACCAACACAAACCCAACAAAGTTGGCCAAAATTCCCAAAGAAATATGGAATCCTGATTTAAAACAATAGAAGTGGGCAAACCAAAGTGAACCCATACAAACTGAAAAAATAAATGTGTAGTTCCATTACCAGTGATTTGTTTAATATAGAGAATCAACACACACATCTTGCTAAACCTATCCATAACCACATATAGATAATCATGCTTCTTTCATGACATGGGTAAACCTCCTACAAAATCCATAGAAATACTTTCCCATGGTTGTGTAGGGATAGGAAGAGGATTATAAAGTCCTAACTTCCTGTTGCTAGGCTTGCTTGTGGCACAAATAACACATCCTTTCATATATCTGGTTACATAATCGTGCATTTTAGACCAATAGCAATACCTCTGTAAATGTGTAATTGTTTTACCAATACCAAAATGTCCTAAGATAAGAGGATTATGAGCTTCCCTAATCTATGCACTCTTTCATTTTGTGGAATACAAATTTTGTCAGAATGATATAAAATTCCATCATGCACATGATAATCCAATTCTTCTACTATTTTACCACTCATTAAGTCTTCATACACTTCTTTAAAATCAACATCATACACATATTGTTCTTTATAACTATCATGACCCAAATAACTATGTTGTAGAAGAATAGATACAACAATAACTGGAGGTCTAGATAGCATATCACCAACCTTGTTTTACGTACCTTTTTAATACTAAATCATGAGATGAAACTACTGCAAGAATCCCATCCAACAAAAATGTGTAGAATATTTTTAGCTTTGTTTGAGTTTGCAAATATTGAAGTGGCTGATGATCAGTTTGTATAATTGTTTCTTTTCCCATCAAGTAATTCTTCCATTTTTTTACACTCTGCACGAAAGCAAAAAACTCTTTATCATAAGTTAGATAATTTCTTACCGCACTTGTGAAGGTTTCAGAATGGTAACACACTGGTCATTTGTTTTGCATCAAAATTTCCCCCATTGCATAGTCACTAGCATCTGTCTCAATTTCAAATGGATGTTGCAAATCTAGAAGTGCAAAGATCGGAGCAGTACCTATTTTCTCTTTCAGTGTATCAAAAGCCTTCCTGTTTTCCTCCCCACTAAAATACTTGTTTAACACTTGTCAAAGCATGCAAAGGAGATGTAATAAATGAGAAGTTAGAAATGAATTTTCTCCAATATTTTACTGCACCAAGAAAACTCCTAACTTCCATCACATTACTGGGTCTAGGCTAGTTTACAATGGCCTCTATTTTTGCAGGTTCGATTTTCAATTCACTATGTCCCACAACATAACCCAAATAAATCAAAGATGTTTTCCCAAATTCACATTTTGACATCTTCAAAAATAATTTTTCTCCTCTTAATGCATCTAAGACCTTCTGGATGTGATTAACATGAACATCCCAAGACTTACTGAAAATAAGAATGTCATCTAAGTAGACAATAACAAAATCATTAATGAATGGTCTAAAAACACCATTCATAACCCTCATGAATGTTGTTGGTGCATTACACAATCCAAATGACATCACTACCCATTCAAATAATCCTTGTTTTGTTTTAGAAGTAGTTTTCCACATGTCACCTTCATTAATTATTACTTAGTGATAACCACTTCTTAAGTCTAACTTAGTGAAATAAATAACATTCTTTAATTGATCCAGTAAATCATCAATTCTAGGAAGAGGGTAATGATTTTTCACCGTGATCTTGTTCAAATCATAAAAATCAACACACATCCACCATGTGCCATCTTTCTTTGGCATGGAAATTATTGGCGAACCACAAGGAGATGAACTCAGATGGATAATACCTTTTGCTAAGAGTTCCATCAGTTGTTTCTTAATTTCCTCATTTTCTATGATGGACAATCTATACATACCAATGTTGGGAAGAGGTGCATCCTATAGCAATTGTATCTCACGTTGAACCCCTCTTTTGGGAGGTAGACCCTGTGAATCCTGAAAAACATCATCATAGTTAGAAACAAGTTTAACCAATTCATTACGATGTTTAGGATCACAATCCTCAAAAGCCTTTTTGTGATTATTCTCTTTGTCTTTGATCAACACGAGTACCAAATTCTTTCTTGATTTGACAAGCCTTTTCATATGACCTGCAGTAACCAAGGAAGGACTATTTTTTAAATGGTGAGCTCTAACAATATACTCAATTCCATCCTTCACAAGAAAATACTTATTTTCTTCCCTGTAGAAGATTGCTTTACGATCATATAAGTAAGGGACTGCCCAAAACAACACCATAAATATCCAAAGGAACAACATCCAAATCAACCTCATCAATAAACTTGTCTATAATGGAAAATATGAATCTACAAGTTTTAGTTACCTGCATCTTTTGCATCATCACAAACCCATCCCAAAGGATAAGGCTTAGGATGTGGATTAGTTTTGAGTCCTAATTTCTTAACAACCTGCTCTGAAATCAGATTAGCTTGAGATCCACTATCAAAAAAATTATCTATTTTGGTATTCTTAGAAATAATTTTAATGTGGAACAACTCATTCTGTTTCCTTTCATCGTATATAGATTGTTGGTTAGAAGAAGATGCAACATTTGAAGTAATAGTGTTGGAGGAAGAGAGAGAATTTTTACCTTGAAAACTCATGGTTGTGACCTTAGTTTCATTCCCTGAATCAAACCCAAGGTCATGAACCACAATATTTTTTTTCTTCTCTTTTCCCCTCCTATTAGTCCTCCATTTAGGTTTCATTTCCGGAGGTAATTTCCAACACCTAGACTCATCATGGTTCTGTTTACAATGATTACAAAATGGTTTTCCATCTTCTTTTGTAATAGTAAAATTTATTTTTTTCTTACCCTTTCCTTTTCCATGTTCTTTCAAACCTTTTCCTTGTCCTTAGGATTGCATGTTCTTTTGCTTAAAAGAAGAAAAGGAGAATTCTGTAACAATTTTCCCACATGCTTCCAAATGTGTAGCTTGAACACACACTACATCAAGATTAGTAGGACCTAAAACAAGAATCACATGCCTTAGGTAACTATGAAACCCACCTATATATTTAAGCAACGTTTCTTGTGTATTTAGGGAATTTCCAAGAAGTAAAGCCATTTTTCTAAATTATTGCATATAATCTTGAACACTTTGTCCCTTAGCTTGTCTTAGTGTTTTCCAATCCATCATAGCTTGCTGCTTGTAACCAAGAGGATAAAATTGTTGTCTTAGATTTGAAACAAAATCAGACCAAGAAGTAATCCCTCTACCTTGGGTTTCCTCTACTTCTTGTAGCTTACTCTCCCACTATATGAGTATTGTGCCACCCATTCAAAGAGTTGCCAAATGAATTCTTGCTTCATCATCCACAACTTTCTGAACCCTACAATATACCTCAATCTGCTTGATCCAATTATCCAACTTCTCTGCATTAAGCTCTCCTTTATATATTGGCAATTCAAACTTGGCATTTATTTTTAATGAAGGATGAAAATCATATTTTTGAGATTCACCTTTAGGAATATTAGAATTAGAGACCTCTTCGGTTTTACCTTCTCTAGTCAAATTTTCCCTTTTTCTATCTCGGTAAAATTCTTCCACCATCTCTTTCATTTGAAGGAATGATTGTCGATACTCTATTTCTTCTCGCTCCTCCATGGATGGACCTCTAGATCTTCTTGTGCCGATTTTCAGATCTTCTCCTAGTAATTTTTCTTCACCCTTCTTAGACTGGGACCTTGTTATCATTCACCACAACTTGCAATCCAATGGTTAATATGATCATAAACCAACTTTGATACCAATCGATCTGAAAGTCACTTTTAACTAGCAATTGTTCACGTGACAAAATTTTCTTTGTATTGACTTTCATTTTTAAAATTAGACGATTATGATCTTTTTATATTTTTAATAAAAAAATACAACCTGTAAGTGTTGTGTAAAAATATAGAGAAATGAAGAGAATTCACCAGTAATTCGACACAAGGCGTGATAACGGAGTTCGACACTTGAGGCCTACATCTCCGGGTCCATTTGAATGGGTCCAATCTATTAAAATATTGAAAATAATTATTTACAAATAATTATAAAAAATTACGACCTTCTCATAGTCTTCCTCTATAAAAAATAGCAAGGGTTGATTTTTACATCTCCTCCAAATTCCTCTCCGAGCTCAAGTTATGAACATTTTAGCATGTACACAGACCCAAATGCCTATACAAATACAATTTACCCCCTTTTATAATGTTTCTAAGCACATGGCGCAAAGGTTGAGGGTATATTATTTTAATCAAAAGGGTGGAGGTTTGAATTCCTCCACTATCTCCCTTATTTGGTGCCTTGCATGACTTTAGTCCCACATGGAGAGCACCTTTAGCAACATGAGCATTTGAATATGCTTGGGCAGCTTGTTTGTAGTGGATATAGACCCACCTTATGCGCCATGTTCAAGGTATGTGAGGTAAGTGGAAGGAACACCATATTTAGTGTGAATGTGGAGATTTAAAATGGCATTTAATAATGCAAATGCGCTTGGATTGGAGTTAATGCATGGGATATGACATAAATGCATATTTTAATTGGCATCTCATTTAGTCCCACATGCATCACACAATATAACTCCACCTCCTATTTTCCACATGTCACATTTTTATTTGTCCATGTGTCACATTTTGATTCATCCATATGGCGGGGTGCACGTGTCCATGTCACCTGTGTGTAGTCGAGACTTTACCAGTTGACAAAAAATTCAATGGGCAATAACTATTGCATACGTTCTTTGTTTTCTGCAAATAAGATATCGCCGAAAAGCTCTAAATTTCCTCTACGCAATGCAAATACTTTGAAACTGATTTTGAGAATATTATAGATAGGTTTTTCTCACTAAAAATGCCTCTGGATCGCATACCAGGTAAGATTCTCGCAATGCAGGTACTTTGTGAGGCTGGTCTTCTCCCAAGTTATTTTACAAAAGAAGAGAAGATGCACCAGACATTGCAAAAGATCAAATAATTTGAATTGGAAAAGAATCAGGATCCTTATTTTTCCAACAACATGGTAGGATGATTTCCTATATTTTCTCATAGGTGGGAGAGTCCATTTCTCATACAATTGAAATAAGCAGACCCCAACCCCAATGGATAAGGCACTGGTTTTTGTCGAATGTTTTGAAAGTGGTATTTT
Organism: Taxus chinensis; assembly: GCA_019776745.2. Classification (NCBI taxonomy): domain Eukaryota; kingdom Viridiplantae; phylum Streptophyta; class Pinopsida; order Cupressales; family Taxaceae; genus Taxus; species Taxus chinensis. Next base: position 669,469,137 of record CM034151.1, read on the forward strand.
AAATGATGATGTTGTTGAATTCACTTTTGAAGAAACTTATGAAATTTCTATTTTTATTTGTTTTTAATAAATTTAGTTGAAAAATTCAAAGTCACTTAAGTGCCCTATTTAATGTGCATATAAAATCCTAACTACTTTGTAACCAAATTTTTGGTTATAAAAGGATGTTAGGGGATCATTTGTAAGGGTGAATTTGAGAGAGGAGAAGAAAATACTTTTGTCTGCAAGATTTATTTCAAAGAAATAAACTTGGTGTTCTTTTGAGAATATATTTTTGAGTTAATGAAATATGAACTTTGTGTCCTATTCATTATCTCTTTTAGCATTTGATGTTCTTATGTTCATTAGATGTTAGTGTTTTAAATATTGCATGCGAATATTATCTTCGATTTTATTGTCAACACTATTAATCTATTCTTCTTGTTCACAGTGGTCAAGCTCTGCTATTTACTTTCTCATGTGTGTTCCCTTTACTCATTCTTGTTTAGCTTACTCAAACTTTGTTTTATTTGTGTTGGTTATTTATGATTCTTCTTTGTGCAATATTAGGCTCTTCTTTTACCTAACTCTTGCATGATCCTTCAATTAATTCATTTCCATTACTTTCCTTCATTTCATTCCATCCCATTCATTAAATTTTATTTCCATTGATGTTCCAAAAGACCCCCACATATAATTTTGAATGAATAGATGTAAATATAGTTTTTGTTTTCAATAAAGGCAGCCTCACCTTCATTGAGGAAGGACTTCATTCCCACACTGTTGCATGTCATTTGCATGTGTTAAAATCCATATGTTAAGAGCTTTTGGAGACTCTGTTGGGGATTCAAGAATCGTTAACCAGTGCTTGCTTAAATCTTTATGACTATCCCCTCTACTCAAGATCTAGTTCTTTGAATGAACCTTGTGCCTGATGAATATTTTCAAGGAGATATTGTTACCAACCATCAAAAAATAGCTTGGGAAAACCACAAAATTTTGCAAAAATTCGTGGCTATTGATAAATCCATTGACATGAAAATCTACATTGAAGACCTTATAAGAAGAGCACCCTCATTTTTGGCTAGAAGACCTCCTGGAAACGTGTTGATCGTTGTTCACCAACGCAGTGCTCTTCCACCAAGGTAATAATTTATATGACTATTATAGGTAACCCACCTATCTTACAACTGAATCCTCTTTTAACAGATACTCAAATAGATATAACATAAGATTTGAGGCAAGCTATTTGGGAAAATCCTATGAACAACTATCATTTTCATCTCGCCGCATCAATACTACATAACGAAGAAGATCAAGTTACAAGAGTTGCTAGAGTTATTCAGGTGCAAATAACTCATGAAAGAGAGTGAAGAGAAAAGGCTAGAGTTGATTAAAACATTCTAGTGATCCCTTCATAATAAATATTTCAAACTAGTAGGAAAGAGGTTTACGCGAGGAGAAAAAGATAAAGGTCAATCTAATCCCATTTTTGGTTTTCAAGGAAAGTTTGGTTTCAATTTATCTCCTTCAAAGAAATACACACCTCGTGGATTTGTAAGCCTTGTATCAAGTCCAGAAAGAGAAAGCAAGGAAGGAATCACTACTAGTCAAGAACTTGTTCTTGCTCATGTTTTTTTTCCTTCGCATACCACCTTTCCCAAGATGGAAGTTAACGTACCATGGTGAAATGCCATACGCCCATTGGCCTTACCAAATCAACATGACCTCCCAAGAGGATCAAGGAAGATTCTTCCTAAGTTTGATGGAGATGGGAAGACATCACCAGATGACCACATTTTTCCCTTCTTTGTTGTATGTGTAGTTTTGTTAGTAGAATATGAAGATGGTGTTATTCACCTTTTCGTTAGAACATTGCATGACATTGCTGTAGATTAGTTTCATCATCTTCCAAATGGATGCATTACAAATTGGAATGATATGAAAACTAAGTTTGAAGATCGATTCAAGATGGAAAAAGATGAACATACCCTTCTTACCCAACAATATCAGCTAAAGAAAGATCCAAGAGAACCCATGAGGAACTTCGTGTCTAAATTCAACAAAATGGTGAAAAAGGTTCCTATCGGGATTCACCTGAACCTTGATGGATAAAATTTTTCTTTATTAATGAACAACAACTAGAAGTGTGCTATCAGCTGAGAAGGGCTAGAGTGGTTACTCTGTAACTTACTCAATCATTGGCCATTGAAATTGAGGATGACTTAATCATGGCGGGAAAATTAAAGAAAACTTCCCTTAAGGGAAAGAGTCAAGAAACCCCTAATGCCTCATAATTTATACTCACTAAGTTGGCTAATGATGGGATAGCTTTGAAAAAGTAAGTTGCTCAAAGTAGTAAACCAGATCCTTATAAAGACATCCCCAGAAAAGGCTATGTTCCCAATAAATCTAGTCTTGCAAGTGCTCCAACAAGGCTTGCTATTGAATTGGCTCCCTTGACTAATTCAAAGTGTGATGTCATTGAAGAAAGTAATGATGAAGTTGAGGTCATTGAAGTTGGAGAAGAAAAGATAAACTCTAGAACATCTGAACCTAAAGTTGAAGAGCTTGAAGGAGAAAGTAAAAATCATTTCTTCGAGTACCATTCAGAAGAAGAAGACGAATACAAAGAAATTATAGAAGATATGAATAGTAAATCCTTCGTTATATTTACACGCTCTTAGAAGGAGCATAGTACCACTAAGGTGGAAGATGAAAAGAGCTCCAAGAAGGTTCCTAAAGAATCTAAAACTAAATAAGATTCCAAATAATCCAAGACAAATGAGACTCCTAAAGAGTCCAAGGCAACTGAGGTTTCCAAGGTCAAAACTATCTTAAAGAAAGGAGGGCCTTTGTCAATTAAATCAGTTGATAAATCATCTACGAAGAAAGTTTCTTCTTCCACATCAGTATTAACCAATCCCGAAGAAAAGTTCAAAAGTGTGCCATCATCAATTTTGAAAGAACTAGTATTTGAGACATCAAGTATGGTTACTTTGCCAAAATTTGATATCATTGATGATATCAATAAATAAAATTTCCATGTCACATGCAAAGCACTTGAAGTCCAATAAGGATCAACTCGAGAAATTGGTCCAGTTTATCAAAGGTGACTCTACTGTTCATTCATCTAAAGGAATTCTAGAAACTCCTAAATATGGGAAGACTCAAAATATTGTGGCGGCCACTACATGTTCAAATGAAAATATTTAACCTTTATTTGTGTCCTTTTTGATCAACAGATGCAAATTAAGTAATTGCATTATAGATTCTAGAGCCTCAGATAATGTGATGCCTACAAAATTAGCACATGCTCTTGGGTTGAATTTTACAAGAACATTCAGATCTTGTTACTCAATGGAGACACGACAAGTTCCTCTGATCAGGAAGATTATTAATGCTCAAATGGTTCTAGCCTAATTTCCTTATAAGTGAGTTAAGGTAACTATTCTAGTTTCTGAAATTCCCACTTCGTATGGTATGTTGGTGAGTAGGAAATTTTACAAAGAAATAGGCGGCGAGATTCAAATGGATTGGTCTCATGCTATGATACTTATCAATGGATAAATGAAGAAGCTAATGCAAGAAACTCAGGAAAATTTCACTGTAACAAAAACTAATGATCCCAATGCACAAGTCCTATTTCAAAACTCAAGTATCGGTAATTATTTGATGACTACAAAGGTTCATGCACCTAAGGTCACTTGTCAAGATCCTAATGAGATTTGGACTCTTGAGTTTGAGGGAAGCTGTTTCTCATCAGGTTCAGACACAGGAGTGGTGTTTATATCTCCAAATGGTAAAATATTTCATTTTTCTTAGAAACTCCAATTTTCAAATACTAACAACACTACAAAATACGAGGAATTAAACCTTCACCTCCTAGTTGTAGAAGAAAAAAGGATAAAAAATTGGAAAGTTTTTGGATATGCACAGTTGACTGTGAAACAAGTTAATAATCATTTCCAAGTAAATAATGATTGTTTGAGAAATTACATAAACAAAGTGTGGGACATGATAGAAGTCTTTGATGCTTTTTCCATAAATTTTGTCCCTCATGAAACGAATAAAAAACTAGATTCTCTAGCATTCTTAGCTTCATTAATGATTCCTCATTAAGAGTTTGATCAAGAAAAACACACCATTGAGATGGTTTTTAGGCTAAGGGTTCCTGACAATTCAGAAAATTAGCAAGTATTCAACAACGATCAAATTTTTTTTTGCCTTCTTGGAAAGGAAAGATGATTTCAAATAGTTTTACTTTGAAGGAAGTGATTCTACATTTCATGAATCAACGACCTCACCCATTTAAGAAGGAGTTGAGAATGAAGATCATAGTGATGGCATCATTAAAATCAAAGGGAATAAAATTTTAAAAGGATTAGTTTCACTTGAGAAAATTTTTGATAAACATGACAGCTTTATCAAAGAGAAGGACCAAGCAGGACCTGCGAATTATGCTAACTATGAGCAAGTTAAAATTGGTACCAAAGACAAACCCCACCTGGTCAACATTGGTAAGTGTTGCTAGCCTGAGGAGTGCAATAAATTCATAAGCCTCCTTACCAAATATTTTGACATCTTGTCTTACTCATATGAAGAATTGAAGTCTTTCCAACCTAGAGAAATGGAGTGTGCCATACCCTTGAAACCTGGTGCAAATCCATTAAGGAAGAAGTAAAGACAATATAATCCTAAGATAGTAGGCACAATATTCCATGAGGTTAAAAATATGTTAGATGCACGAATAGTTTTTCCTATTCGACATTCAACTTGGATAGCTAATATTGTACCAGTTTGTAAGAAAAATGGAGAAATTAGGATTTGCATGTATTTTCCCAATCTTAATCAAGCTTCCTTGAAGGATAACTATCCACTACCAATCATGGACCATATACTACAGGAAGTAACTGGATGTTTTCTCTGGTTATATTCAAATCGAAGTGGCTAGAGAAGACCAACATAAAACCACATTCACCACCCTATAGGGTATGTTCAAGTATTGAAGAATGTCGTTTTCTTTTATCAATGCCGACATAAATTTTCAAAGGGATATGGATATGGAATTTGCATATTACAAAGCCAAGATCATCGTGATATACCTAGATGAATTTATAGTGTTCTCAAAGAAACAAGAAGATCACCTATGAGATTTAGAGAAAATATTGCAAAGGTGCAGACTTCATAAGATCTCTTTGAATCCGAAAACATTTGTGTTCGGATTTACGGAAGGGAAACTCCTAGGTCATATTGTTTCTAAGGAAGGAACTAATATTGATCCTGAGCGCATTCAATCTATCAAGAATATTTTATTTCCTACAAATAAGCTTGGAGTACACTCATTCTTTAGGAAGGTGAAATTTTTTAGAAGGTTCATGCAAGATTTCTCTGAGATGACTAAAGAAATTGCTGATATGATGAAAAGGAAAGAACCCTTAAAATGTTCTAAGGAAGGTAGAGAATGATTTGAACAAATCAAGAGTGCTATTGAAAAAGATCCTACATTGGTGTGTCATGATATTAAAAAGGTTTTCATAATCTATTGTTATGCTTCACCGCACATGATCTCTACTATCGTGACTCAACACAATCAAGAAGGATTTGAATCTCCTATTTCATTCATGATCTCTAGATTTAAGAAACATGATATCAATTACACTCTCCTTGAGAGGAATGCGTATGCGGTGGTGAGAGCCTTGAAACATTTTAGGTACTATGTGTTGAATTCACATACTAAAGTCTTGGTTCCAGACATAGTAGTTAAATCGATGTTGACACAACATGAAACAGGGAATAAAAGAGGTAACTGGGTCTCTAAGATTTAGGAGTATGATTTGGATATCAAGCCTACCGAGTTAGTTCATGGAAGAGTACTTTTCCAACTCATCATTCAGAATGAGCCATGAGATGACTCTGAAGAAGAACCAGTTGAAGAAGGTTTACCACTGGTAGTTTTTGTCAGTACCATAAATGAAAGGTATTCTGATATATCCTACATTCTCACATATGGAAAATTTCCTGAGAATCTAACAGCTAAGGAAAATATATCTATCAAATTAAGAGTTGTTAGGTACATCATTTGGGAAAACACTTTATTCAAGAAAGGAATTGATGGCATGTTCCTCAGATGTGTCGATAAGGAACAACAACCAGGTTGCTTGAAGCCTTTCATAATCATGCTTGCAGTGGTCATTTCTCTGGCACAGTGACAACTCATAATTTTTTTGATCACATTATTATTAGCCCACTATTATTTCTGATGCTTAGAAATGTGTAACAAAATGCGAGTCTTGTCAGTAATTTGTTGGAAGATGTAAATTGGTGGCTTTTCCTTTAAATCCAATTGTCATTGAATAACCCTTTCAACAATGGGGTTTAGATTTCATCAGTTTTAAATCCTAATTCTAGTGCTCTTCATACTCACATGCTCACTGCAACTTACTACTTTACAAAGTGAGTAGAAGCTATACTGGTAAAACAAACATCTATTGCCATAATTTGTGACTTCATCAAAGAGAATATATTGATTTGTTATGGAATTCCACAAAATATCATGGACAATGCAACCAATTTCTCTTCTATAAAAGATGATAGGTTTTTGTTATGGGTATGGGATATCTTTATCTCATTCGTCAGATTACTACCCTTAGGGAAACAATCAAGAATAATCTAGTAACAAAAACATCATTACTATCATATGCAAGTTAGTCGAAGAAAGTCAAAGAACTTAGCACAAAAAGTTATATGATGCAATATGAGTTGACCGCATAACTCCCAAAGGAGAAATTAGGATGTCTCCATTCCAACTCTTGTATGGAACTAATGCTCAAATTCCCATCACATTGGAGTTACCATAATTACGATTGGCTCAGGTAGTTTATGATGAATGCTTCACCAATGCGTTAGATAACTTGATCATATTCATAAGAAAGCTTCAAGAGTAGAGAAGTCAAGTGGAAAATAGGATCGAGGAACATAAATCCAAGGTAATGAAATTGTTCGACAGGAAAACTAGGGAGACATAATTTCAATTTAATGACTTAGTTCTTCTCTGGGACAAAAGACGTGAACCAAAAGGAAATCAAGGGAAGTTTGATTCATTTTGTCTAGGCCTATTCAAAGTCAGACATTTATGTGGAGATAACACTTATTACTTAGCGTATCCCAATAGAAATCATTTACCTTTTCCCTACTGTGGGTAATATCTCAAACACTGTCAAAAATGAAAACGGGTTTTCCTTTATATGTACATAGGTAATTAGGATTTTTTGCTTTTTTTTTTTCCCTTGTTTTTTAGTTTCCTCTCTTTTATCATCCTATTTTTATGCTCCATCATTTTGGGGATCGTGTTCATTGAATATTTGGGTCTAATTCCATTGTTGCGTTCGTGATGTCCTTGTCCCCAATGAGAGCCAACTGTTATCAGCTGATTTTGACTTCGTAAAATTAAAAAAAGAATTATAAAAAATTCAAATTGTTCTTTCATGTAATTTTTATCCTTTATCACAATCATCTTATTCTCATGGTCATTATGGATTTCGTTTCATCCCTTTTGAATGAGCCATTCTCCCGTTACATCACTATCTATTTTTTAATTATTTAATTAATACTTATCTTGTTATTTAATAAAATTAATAGTTATTAAATTTTAGGGTTTTTAATTAAAAAAATATTATTTTAATATTCATAGAAGTTGTTTGACAAACTTGGAAGAACTTTTTTTATTAATTGTCGTAACTACCATGAGCAAGTGTCAGAGGCATTTTTTCTTCTACCTCCAATTGCCATAGATAATTTTGCTTCTATCAACTGAGAATTGATGAGGAGACGGTTACAAGAGGTTGCTAAAGCGGATGAATTTGGGTAGAAGCTGAAATAAGGAAATATTACAAATATCTAGAGCCCAGAAGAAGGAGAATCTTATTCTACAGGCACTACCCCGTCTTTCACGTGGAAACTTGGCATGGGGCATTAGCTAGAGCTAGGAAACCTTGAGAGTTCTAGGTAGTTGTTATCCATTGCGAGATTAGGAATTTAAGAGATCATACTCCTGGAGGGAAGTAATAGCAATAATTTTATGAGGTCCATGATTGCAAAGGTGAAGGAAATTTCATGCATGTGTAAGGATTGATCTGGAATCCCAAAAAAATCCCTTATGCAACAAAGAAGGTGAAATTCCCCATAGCTAGTAGTTTTTTTTGTTTGTTGATTTGTGTAGCAGTTGGAAGAAAGTGAAGATCCTCCACACAGGTAGAGAACAATATTTTCATGCAAACCCAAGGATAATGTCCACGTAGCTATTCTAAGACAAAAATAAAATGCCAAAACAGAGTCCCACATGATGGATTTGTTTCTAGGAGCTGTTTATTGTCAAGTTTACCATGTAGGTTGAAGATTTCTCACGTATATAGAAAAGACAAACATAGTTTCCATGTAGCATATGTTTGAAGTTTCAAAAATCCACATAGTCCAGTTCAAGAAGAATGATACGCTGCCCATGAGGAATAAGATTGGCACGGGGGTTGAAGATAAGTTTCCATGCCATGCTTGGAAGGGAGAATGCAGTTTGTTTTTATTCACACATAGCCTGAGAAGGAGGAAATAAATCTTCTTGCACATTCAAAGAAAGAATGAAGTTTGTTTGGAGATCCACGCACAACCTGAGGAGATGATATTGAGTACACATCTATTTGGATATCCACGCAGCCTATAAAGAAAAACAAAAATAAAATTAAAATAAATCCACACAGCAGTCAAGTATAGTTTCCACACATACTTTGGAGGAAGGAATAAGTTTAAAACACAACCCAAAATAGAAGCTAACGCATTCATAATGTGGTGAAGTTCAACGGAGGTTTACTCATGATTTATTTTTATTATTTAGTATTTTAAAAAGGAGATATTCATGTTGCTATGCATGCTGAGAGGACAATATCTTTCTCATGTCAAGGGTGGATCGAGATACTCATGCACATAGTGAATATTTTAAAAAATAATATCTTTCTCATGTCAACGCGTGGCTGGAAGTGTAAAAATGATCTAAAGTTGTATTATTTTTTAGATGGTGATTTGAGATTTGCTTCAATATTTTTGTATGGTCATTTTTAATTTGGCATTCACTAAATCTCTTTTTATTAATGTGTGTGTGTGTGTGTGTGTGTGTGTGTGTGTGTGTGTGTGTAATAGAAAGGTTCGTATTATTCTTGTAGCAACAGTGGTCCACAGATTTAGACCCGACACCTTTCTAGTGTCTTTGTTTTCTTTTAGCTTTCTGTGTTTTTTTTAAACTAAAAAAAATCATAATGGGAAAACATTCCAATAAATCAGCATTAAAATACGCATATCAAGAATTGGTTTTATCATTATCCTTAAATTCAGCATATGATAATATTTTTGATACCAATATTGGTCACGTAGATATGGCTCAATTCTGTGATAGGGTAAGATGGGAAGGGAGGATTGTTTTCTCAAAATGGATTTATCGTTGCAGTTTACCCCAAGCAAAAACATTTCCCGTTGCTATACAATGCCCCAAATTTTTCTTAGCTTGTGCTAACCATTATGATCGTGAGTGTTGGGGAATTTTTAATGACAGAAATGAACCTTTCTTGCTCAATTCCCCAAATCATATGGAAGATTTGTTAAGAGTACCACTTCATGAAGAAAATGCCAACATCACACAAGAATTGACACAAAATTTTTGGGATGAAAATCCTTTGAGATGGTCAAAGATGGTTACCAAAAAATTGTTGGTCAAACCAAAAAATCACACTTCAATAATTCCTAAAGAGTTGTTTCGGGTAGAATTTTATGAAGAAATAAGAGACATAATTACTCTCCTCAACAGGGTTTTTGGTCTACCTTCTACTAGAAATTTTCATGCTTAGATGTATAAGTTCATTTGTATCATTCTTGATGCAAATATGTTCATTGATTGGGCAAGTATCATTAGCAATACTCTCCATAAGCAATTGATTGAGGTAAGGATGACAAGTCATTTTTACACGACCTCATATTTGATTTATGTTGTAGCAAGAAGGAGGATATTTTTAGGGTTAACAAATAGAGGTCTAATAGGTCCAGAGAAGAATAGTTTTTTTCACTTTTACCCATAGCTGGAGTTCACGAATGGTTCTCACCATTTCCAGAGGGTAAACGATGCTTTCCTATTCTATATAATTCAGTCCCTAAGGAGAAACCAAGAGGAAAGATTTTCATAAGATGCCAAGGTGGTGATAAAACAATGGGGAAATTGGTTTATCTAGTTTCCCTCTTAATCCTATATACGAGTTGATGGGTTTGTGGGAGCTCCTTACAAACTTCCTAAATATGTCAACAATAAAATATCATTGATGGAACTTTCACCACAACTTTTCAAAATCCATTTCCTACTAGTGGATAAATGCAAAGGACGCATTCATTTCCCAATTCACATTGGAGAATACAAATGTCCAAATTCCCATAGCGCAGAACGTATGGAAAAAGAATTTTCTCTCATAACTATACATTATTTCACAAGTAGGACTCAATTCAATATTAAAGAATCCATGGAAAAATCCCTAGGAGCAAGATAGAAGGACAAGGAAAACATAGAAGACTATTGGGTAGAATTTGCGGATGACAGGGAGGTAAGACGATGACAAATTTCTCATCTCACACTGGCTCAAATAGAAAATTACGGATTAAGGGATCCTCCCTTGACCCTTGTTGATAATGGGATTGATCTTATGGATCTTGCCTATGATCAGATAGTTTTCACTCCACTCCTAGATATTGATTGGAATAGAGGATATGATTCTTCTCTAGATGTCATGAATCAACCTATGTTAAAAAGGACTATGATATGATATGATAATCAGATAGCCAATCCTCTCCCATTTCAAGCACAAATGTAAAAAATACAAAGTTTTCTAATGAAAGGAAGATTTAAATAGAAAGAGGTGGTGCAAACTTCTTTGCACCAGTCCCCACTGACATCATCACATGCATCTTAGAGGCAAAGCCGGTGGTTAGCTAAACTTGTCTTTAATAAAGAAGAGGTGTCTCTAGGATCAGTAAAGAGTGTGAATCTTAGGGATGGAAAAGAATGTGTTTCGGGTATTTCTACCCTAAAATCATCCATTCACGTCACTGAGAGTTCTAATAGGCCTACCAAAGATCCAAATCATCAATGTCATACACCAGTGTCCAAGAAAATCCCAGTGGTACATAAATATATTTCTTCTGAATATACAGGTGATAAGGGTATTCAACAACAACATGAGGATAATCAAGAATGTTTTGTAGATGTTACTTCACCAAGGATTGAAGAAACAAAACATGTGCCTACTATTTTTAGTCGTGAAAAAGGAAAAGAGAATTTTTCTTCCAGTTCTCAACTTTGTTGTGTTGAATTAATGAATGAAACACCGAGCTGGGTTGAATCTGAAATAAAAAATAAAAAGAGATAGGTCAAAGTGTCCAACATTTATTTGGAGTCTCTTTCTTCCCTCTTGAATAAAATTGTGCAAAAAAATCCTAAGGTCTTGTCCAGAGTAGTGATTGATGATTGTAGAGATACGTTTGTAGAAATTACAGTTCCTACTACTGAGAAGGATCGTGGGGACATGACAGTCACTGAATATGAAGTATCCAAGATAGCCGTTGGTAAGGCCACTTTTGAAAGTGATGTTGTTATGGAAAAGGATTCAATGAATAATGTGCTTAAACATCTGGAGAGATACAAATCTCAAATTTCCCAACTCAAGGAAGAAAATAATCAATTGATTTCATATGTTTAGCATTTGATCAGCCCAATTGAGTCTTTTTTCCTGTTCCAGAGATGGTGGCTTCCCAGATCAATAAATTATCAAAAAATCGAAGGATGTGATCACTCTAGGGAACACTCTAAGGTCATGGGTTTCTAAGATAGAAATTGGTGGGTTGAAAACAATTGTTGAGGTGATAAAAATATCTGAGAATATTTATTCCTACCTTCATCTAGTGTTTCCATTCAAGGAGTGCCTCATTATAGAATTAATCACACTGGATCAGATTTTTCCAAGTCTTCAAGATCTTGCTCGCATGGAATCTAAATTCTTAGCCTCAGAGGGGATACTTGAGTTTGATCATCACATGAAACAAATTCTATGGTTAAATCATGTTAAGGCTAGGAAAATGATTCTAGAAGACTTGGTAGTTTAGTTTGATAGTATTTACAATGAAGCCTATACCACAATCTCTTCCATTCAAGTCTTCATCGAAGATATTCCTTGCACCTTCATCAATGAACATAGCCAAAGGAATTCAGTACAACATATGGTGGATTAGTTTACAAAATTGATACATGAAATGCATACTCCTGTTGATGTTTTTTGCACTTCTTCTATGGATCAATGTTTCAAAATCAAACATCTTTGCGAAGAGATCCAATCTAAAGTTGCAGATCTGCATACCATACTAGGTAAGATTCTCGATATGTAGGTACTTTGTGATGCTCATCTTCTCCCAAGTTGTTTTTTGGGAGAAGAGAAGATACACCAGAGATTACAAAAGCTCAAATCTATTGAATTGGAAATTAATCAGGATCCTTGTTTTACCAACAACATGGTAGGATGATTTCTTATATTTTCTAATGGGTGGGAGAGTCCATTTCTCATATGATTGAGATAGGTGAACCCCACCCCCAATGGATAAGGCACTATTTTTTGTCAAATGTTTTGAAAGTGGTATTTTAAATGATGTTATTATTGAATTTACTTTTGAGGAAACTTATGAGATTTCTATTGTTAGTTGTTTTTAATAAAGTTGGTTAAAAAATTCAAAGTCACTTAAGTACCCTATTTAATGTGCATTTAAAATCCTAACTAATTTTTTACCAAATTTTGGGTTATAAAAGCATGTTAGGGGCTCATTTCTAAGGGTGAATTTGAGAGAGGATAAGAAAATACTTTTGTATGCAAGATTTATTTCAAAGAAAGAAACTTGATGTTCTTTTGAGAAGATATTTTTGAGTTGATGAAATATGAACTTTGTGTCCCACTCATTATCTCTTTTAGCATTTGATGTTCTTATGTTCATTAGATGTTAGTGTTTTAAATCTTGCATGCGAATATTATCTTGGATCTTATTGTCAACACTATTAATCTATTGTTCTTGTTCACAGTGATCAAGCTATGTTATTTACTTGCTCATGTGTGTTCCCTTTACTCATTCTTGTTTAGATAACTCAAACTCTATTTTATTTGTGTTGGTTATTTATCATTCTTCTTTGTGTAATATTAGGCTCTACTTTTACCTAACTCTTGCATGTTCCTTCCATTAAATAATTTCCATTCCATTCCATCCCCTTCATTCAATTTTCTTTCCATTGATGTTCCAAAACACCCCCCACATACAATTTTGAATGAACAAATGTAAAGATACTTTTGGCTTTCAATAAAGGTAGCCTCACCTTCATTAAGGAGGGACTTTTCTCCCACACTGTTGCATGTCATTTACATGCGTGAAAATCCATATGCTAACAGATGTCCACTTTCTTTAGTCAAACAATTTGTTCCATATTATAGTTAATCTAGTGATAATTTGTATTTATATGAAAAACATATTTCCTTTATTTATTTTTTGGAATGAAAACTATACTTGTATTTATAAACTATAATATTAGAATGTTGATTTTATTAAAAATTGGATGGAAGAAATCCCTTCTCAAAGTGTAAGTCACAAAGGATATATCAAAACTATAATATTCATAAAAAACAAGGTTTTCATAGTTATACATTCTTAATAAAAGTTTTTTTATTTAAAAAGAGATCAAACCAAGGAGTAATAAAAGGACCACCAACCATATAAACAACCTGTTGGTGCCATTTTTGAGCTTGCACCTTATGTTGCCTAGATTTTCCAAATCTATATTTGCTCCAAAAATGTTTTACACTTTGAATTGATGGTCTAAAATTCTTCCCCTCCAATTGAATGCTTTTAAAATGCTCTCAAACTTGTTGTTTTTCCCTAATTTGAAAGGAATAATCCAAGTTTGCCACTTTTTTATGCCCTAGTTTTTCCATTTTTCATTGGCTATGTCATTTTTTCCCTTTGTCCAGATCATGGAAAAATCAAATTTGAAAAATTTATATCTTGTTTGTATTTGAAAAATCCAATCCCAAGGGTCGAAAATGTTGTAAAATCATGCTTCAGTTGATTTAAAATCAAAAAATTTGCCATGCTTGGTTAAAAAAATTGAATTGTAGGGCATCCTTTGAATTTGTTTTGCGTTTTGACGGTCATACGGGAATCATTTTCCCCATCACATTATGGTCCTGAGATATCATGAATTGGTAAATGTGGCGGGTTCTTCATTTCCCAAGGAAAGGTCGGCGAGGAAATGTTATAACTTGTCATTTTTTATTTTTTTTTCAAGCAAAAGGGGCATTTTCGGGCCCGAGGCCCCGTTTTTTCCAAATTTTCCTACGTGGCATGTTCTGATTTGTCAAAAGGATGGCAGGTGATCGGATTCCCTTAAGGTTTTTAGACCTTAATTTGAGAAATTTCTAAAAGTCAAATTTTGGCCCAAAACCCCGTAGCTAATCACAAGAGGGACACATGTCTTAAAAGCTCTCAAAATGGAAGTGTGGGCCACAGGGGGGACTTAGAGTTATTTTGGCTCTAATTTTATAAAGTTTCAAAATTATTTTTTCCCCCACTCCAATCAGTGATGGACATGTGGCAGCACGACAAAGCAAGGCGGATTGGCAGGCCGACGGAGGTTTTGGTGATTTTGAAGTTTTTAAACTTCGAATGGTTTAAAGTCAAGTTTCAGGCCTGAAATCCCGCAGCAAATAGGGGGATGGACATGTGGTAGGGGAGAAGTCGGAGGCGCGGGCCCATGGAGACAAAGCTGAGAATTTTCACTTTGCTAAAAGGGAGTAAAAATGAAGATTAAGCCCGCAGGTCCTCAGATAAATGAAGATGGATGCGTGACAGAGGACAAGGTGGGTTGGCTGGCCGGCGGAGGCAGGAAGGGGAAATTTTTCCCTTTTGCACAAAAGAGTACTCAAAATCAAAATTTGATGCACTGGCCCGCTAGCAAATAAGACAAGGAAACACGTGGCATGGGATAAATTAGAGGTGTAGGACCCGGGGATAAAAGGTGAAAATTTTCCCAAATTTCCAAAAAGGTCAAAATGCGTAGAATTGAAGTGCGATTTCAATGGGACCCACCATGTGCCACGTGTCAGCTCCAAAATTCAAAGGTGGAGGGGTGGAGAAAAAAGTCAAAATTTTCCATTTTTCCAAAAAATGTGGAAAAGTCAAAAATGATCCCAATTTTGGTCCCAATTGTTTTTTGACACGTGGAGGGCCTAGATTAAGGGACAAAGATGGATAAGATCAATGGTTGTTGTGCATCCCATTTGTTTTGACCTCCATGGGAGCTGCTAGGAAGCTTGGAATCATGATTTTTGCATCAAAATTCATCAAATTTATAGTGATTTTGTGTCGTCTTGGCCTTCTAGGATCATTGACATCACTTTCATGGCTTAATTCTTTGATTTGAGGTGTTTTTTGAAATAATTTTTTTCCCAGCCCGAGCAAACACATGAAATGACAAAATCAAAAGTTGGAGAGGTAGTATGAAAAGGTAAAAGGGTGAAAATGATGAGTAAGAGGTGTTTTGCATGCCTCAATGATGAAAAACATGCCTCCAAGATGGATAATGATCCAGATATTTGTAATAATTTAATCTTTTGGGCACACCTGGCAACATGCGAGTGTTTTTCTGTTTGATGTCATTTTCATTGAATCATGAAGAATTGTTGTAACAGAATTTATCCCATGGCATATTCTTTTCTTGGGAAAGAAGGATCCAATGTGGCATGAGGTATATAGTGCATTTTGGAGAAATTGTAAGGGGAGGAGATTGAGACTCACGAGTAAAAAAATTCTGAGAGAAAGCTCATTTTCTGAGAAATCCACCAAAGAACCAGGTTAATGTCTCATGTGTTGGAAATTCATGTATGTGAGTTGGTTACAAGTGTACAGCCATCACACAGCTCTGATATTGTTCATGTAACTCTCCCTTGTTGTTGAATCTCACAAGTTTTGAATTAAATCTGTGTTTTCTTTCGGCAATATGGTGTATGTTATCATTTTTAAATGCCTGCAAATAGTTTTTATTGTTCTTGTTGCAATATTGCATTGAAATTCTTTAGAAATCACACAAGATCTCCATTTCTGGTTGATAGTTTAGTGGCATTTGCAATCTCATATTCAGAAGAGCCTTCATCTGATAAGGAGATAAACAAATTTAAAATCACTCTACCTTCCTTGACTGTAGAGATTTCTTGTAAGCCTTTGGGGGTACCTTAGGAATGGTTTGATCAAGGATTTTTGTGTTTAATTGAGTTCTTTACTTCAAGATTTTGTGGTAAGTTCTCAAAGATTGTGTGAAGAGTGTAACCTGGGCTTCCATTTGTGCCTTTTCTGGTTGAAAGAACATCCTGATTATTTGAGGCATTTCATCTCATAATTGTTCAAGTATTGTAGAGATTGTCAAAGATCTGATCTATCCCAGTTTGTCTTGTCAATCCCCCACCAAAAATCATCTAAACAACAAAGATCCTATCACTTACTATCCCTGATTTTCATTTGTATACCCACCCAAGATCAAAATCCATTTGCAAAAGTATGCATAATAGATCAGGATTTCCAATGTCTCTAGTAACCTTTGCCTTGTTTTGGGAACATACCCGTGTTTTGAGAAGTGAAAACTTGTGAGAGTTCAGATCTGGGGTTTTGATCATGTTTTCATCAAGGTCTCCATCATATAATTTCAAGAAAAGAGAAGGACATCTTCATCTCCTTCACCATTACAAGGTTACAAAATAGGTCCTCTTACCTTGGTTGCAAGGCACAACCTAAAACAACTAGGACAAGATCAAGTCCTATTGGAGTGCTATCCATTTCTCCACAAACCTAAGTGCTAGCTAAACCATATCCTCCACTACCAATGACATACAACATGGTCTAATATATCTTTAAGCTCCATGACATATCTATGGTGCTGCTCAAACTGAACAAGAGAAAAAAATTGGATACCAACACGAGTGGCACCATTGTCCAAGGAGTTCTTGGAATTTCTTGGTGTTTTTGAAGTGTTTGAAGAGTTTGAGCATTTTTGTATTCAAGTATTTGAGCTGCTACATTGTTAAAATATCATTCTATGCTTCAGATCTGCAAGTTTTAAACAAGGGTTTCAAGTTTTGTCTACCCTTTTTTCATTTCCTAGCAGTTCATACACTTTGGGTGCATTGTGATTGATTGATTTAAGAAGAAGAAGGTCTGATTTGTTAATATTTGCAATAGTTTTCAGTGCTAGCAAAATATTTGACAGAGTATTTAGTGCATTTGCACAACTAGGTGAAAATCCTTAGTGGTGACTCCATGTTGATTTGATATTTAAAATATCAAGTTGTCTTACCTTTCTGTCATTTACTTTTGTGTTGTTAATCCCTACAAAACTGGAAGGAAGAAGATCTCTCTTCATCAAGGATTCTACTAAGAAGTTGTTTACAGATTCAAGAAACTCAGAGCTAGAGGGAAGAAAGGTGTGGAAGGTTGTTGGAGACTTGACTGCAAGAAAGGAGATCCCTATTGTTGATTTTGAAAGTGAGCAGCCTGTTATTGAGGACTACAATTCTTCTTCAAGTGGATCTGATTCAGACAATCCTATTGCTGATTTGAATTCCCCATCATGGTGAGGGACCTTCTTGTGCATTTGAAAGGCTTGCTCCTAAATCTACTCTTGTATTTTCTAAATTTTCTAGAGATCATCAAGAAGGAGAGCCCTTAAGAGAGATCTATGCCTAGAAGTTTTCATTCCCATTCCCCAAAGACCTCTCACTCCTCATCATCTTGTTTCACCTCCAAGATCACCCCCACCAAAACAATATGGCTCATCCTAGACCTCCATTTTTTTTAACACCTTTGGTCCTATAAATTTTAGAGGAATGGATGGTTACCCAAATGTTTTCCCACAAGATGTCAGAAATAGGTTGCCAAAATTCCAGGGTAACAATGCTATTACTGGTGATCAGCATCTCAAACTTTTTTATAATATGATGGAAGATTTTGAGATAGAGTTTGAGGATGTATATGTCAAATTTTTTATTCATACACTAGAAGAGGATGCTAGGGATTGGTACAAGGCTCTACCTGATAATTCTATTGATTCATGGACTGAAATGAAAAATGCATTTAGGTTGCAATATGGTGACAAGACTGATCCTAGATTTCTTTTATCTGAGTTTGAGAATATCAAGAAGAACCCTAATGAATCATTCCATGACTTCAACACAAGGTTTAATAAAACTTTGAGAAGGTTTCTTGTTGGTTTGAGGCCTTGTGATGAATCTAGTTTAATCAAATATGCAGATGCATTTGATAAGAAGGCATCCTATTACCTAAGAGACAAGAACCCAACCAATCTAAGACAACCTTTCACCATGGCACTTCAAATTGAAAACAATATCAAGGCTGTTGGGAAACCTCTCAAGAGAGATGGTGTAAAATTGATAAACCCTGAAAAACCTCAAGCTAGTAAAGGTGCTGATTTAGAAGAGGTTGTGAAAAATTTGGCAGGGGCTGTAAAAGAAATCTCATACAAGTTGGCAAGAGCTGAGAAGGGAATTGGGCAGACTTCACAAGGTCAGCCTAGGAAACAAGCACAAGATAGATTTGTAAATCATCCTAGGGGTGATCAAAGACAAGATGATAGAGGTAAAGGACCTATGGGAGGGGGAAATAGACAACCCCAAGCACGTGAAAGTAGATTGGTTCCTGACCCTCTAACTGCTAGGTTGTTGTTGTTGATGAAGTTGCTAATATGGATTGGTGTGATAGATGTTTTCTTCCTCATCCTCCATGTGAAGTGGACCAATAGGTTGATGAAGCTAATAATGAGGATGGAATTGATGATGCTATTTGCATGATGGGTTGTTCTTCAAGCTCACAGGAGGAGCAACATCTACTGAAGTAATAAGTACTAGGACTGCTACTACCTTTTGGGATTGCATCAAACGGGTAGAAGTATTTCTCCCCCCTCATGCTCTTGAAGTTGATGTAGTGCATAGATTTTGAAATTCCTAACAATTACTTTGAATACTTAAGAGCTTTGATGATTAAGAAGTATGATGGTGGTATCCCTTCAGAAGGAAGATAGACAATTGTTGATGAATGTTGTTGTAGCTCAAGAGAAAGACTATAACACTAGAAGCAAAGTTGTTAAGGGAGTTGGGCCTCAAGCCAAACCTAAAAGACCCTTGCTCACAAGCATTCCAAAATAGGTTCCTAGGAGAGAAGCGCCTGTAAAAAATTTCTGATGTCCCAAACAAAAATTATAGTCCTCTTCATGCCCAAGTTGCAAAGAATCCACTGTCATCTAATGAATCTTCTTTTCTCCCTTCTAATGTTTTTTTTCCAAAGAATGTCCCCCTATGATATAGCAAAAGTATGGAGCCATAATTAAATTAAGTGTTCCAATCATTGAGGTGCTTAGAATTCATGAGCATAAGAAGAGAGCATTTGAGTACTTGGGGTTGAAGGAAGAGAAGCTCACTGCAGGCAGAAATGTAAATGGTGTTGAGACTCCTCCTTAAATCAATTTCTGACCTTGGAACACCACCAGAAATAGAATATTTTTTAGAGACACTTGAGGTATATTTGAAGACATCTTTGGTTGATTCCCAATTGAATGTTAATCCATTTTTCACAACTTTTATTATAAAGGATAGGCTACTTCATAATTGTATGTTTAATTCTGGTACATCATTTAATTTCATGCCTCTAGAAGTGATGAATGAGTTGGATATAAAAGTGACAAGCAGCCTATGAAAATTGTACTATTATGGACTTAAGATAAGTTTTGGTAGTTGGTTGTGTAAAAGGTTTGGTTGTGCAGCTTGCATCTTATCCTGGGAGGAATTTAAAATTGGATGTTTTGATTATTGATTGTCCTGCAAAATGGGGTATGATTTTGTTAATAAAATGGGTTGCACGTGTTGGAAGGAGTGTCCCAAATTCATATGTCTTTTGCCACCATTCCCATTGAACGAATCCTAGTCAATATCTATGGAGAAAAGATAATGTTGCACCTAATTAAAGATTCCAACAATGCTTCCTATGAAGTGTTGTTTGCTGATGTAGATGCTGAGAATTTCATTTAGTTTTGCTAATGAAAATGAACAATAATATGGATCTTTCAAAGTGCCTTGAACATGGTATCTTATCCTTGGACCTTGCTATTTGATGGAGCTTGCTCCAAATTTGGAAATGGTGCTGGTGTAATTCTAATTTCTCCTAGCTTGGAAGAATTTGTTTTTTCCTTCAAGATTAATTTTGAATGTGCTAACAACATTGTCAAATATGAAGCCTTCTTGTTGGGTCTGATAATTGCATGGAAGTATGGTGTCAATGGACATCATTGTAAAGGGATATTTAGAGCTAGTTGTCAAACAAATAATAAAATTGTATGCTAAAAAAAATTAGTCGGATGATGCAGTATAAGCATGCAGTTTCGGATCTATTTGAGATGTTTGATTACTTCAATATTATGCACCATGAAAAAAGTTTTAATGCTAATATCTAACAAGTTGGCATTGTTTGGGTCAATATTTGGAGCTATTCACCGTTTCACCTTATTGTGAGTACAATGTTGAAGTGTTCACTAGGCTAGCTGTGCCTAAAAACACCAAGCATTGGAAAGTGTTTGATAATGATTCACAAGTACAAAGGTTCTTGAAAAATCAAGGTGAGTTTGTAGATTAGAATACTGATTGGGAACCAATGGTGTGTATGAGTGAAGGAATAGAGACTTTGTTTGGGAAAATATATCATCCAATTGAAAACAAACACCATTCCTAGAGGTCTTATTGCACTTGAGTCAATTTTTTACAATGCTGATTGCATCACAAATAGAAACATGTATGCTTCAAGGGATGTGGAAGAGCATGACTTGGGAACAAAGGACAAACCAAGAAAAGTTTGGTTGGGCAAGCATTTTAAACAAGGCAGAAAAATAGTCCTACCTCCAATTGTTGAAACAATATCAAGACTGCCTTGTTTGGTGCTATTCCGAGCTAAAAGCGTATAGATAAGAATTGTTTCAACATGATATCCCTCTTAAGACAAATACTAAACCATTTAGATAGAGGCAAAGGCCAATTAATCCACTTCTCTCCATGAAAATGCAAGAGGAATTAAAGAAGTTGAGAGATGGAGGTATTATTCAGCCCACTAGATATTCATCATGGGTTACAAACCTTATGCCAATTAGAAAGAAAAATGGAGATATCAGACTTTGTGTAGACTTTAGAAATCTGAACAAAGCATCCATGAAGGACAACTATCCCTTGCCAAATATGGAAAATATGGAAAATCTTGTGACAGGGTATGAGTTCCTTTCTATATTGGATGGTTTCTCTGGATACAATCAAGTGGTAGTCAAAGAATCAGAAAGACTTAAGACAACATTCACTATTCCTTGGGGAACATATGTTTTTGTTAGGATGCCCTTTGGTTTGATGAATGTTGGTGCCAATTTTCAAAGAGAAATGGATGTTGCTTTTGTTGGTTACATCAATGACTTTATTGTAGTTTACCAAGATGATGTGACTCTGTTTTCAAGGCAGAGAGATGATCATTTGTAGCACTTGGAGAAGATTTTGATCAGATGTAAGGAGTATGGCATTTCTCTTAATCTAAAGAAATGTCATTTTGGAATGTAAAAGGCCAAGCTTCTTGGTCACATTGTGTCAAGAGATGGTGTTATGATAGACCTCGAGAGAGTGGAAGCTATCAACAAAGTACCCATCCCAAGAACCAAGAAAGGCATCCAATCTTTCTTTGGTCAAATTAATTTTATTATAAGGTTTGTTTCCAACTTTGTTGAGTTGAATCTTCCAATCACAAGCATGCTAAAGAAGGACCAAGTTATCAGGTGTGAGGAGGCTACCATTCAAGATTTTTAAGGAATCAAAGAGGCACTCAAACATGCACCTGTCTTGGCAGCTCCGAATTACAAGAAGCCTTTCCAAATCTTCTCCTTTGCTTGTGAAAATACTATTGCATCTGATTTACTCCAAAAGGATGAAGATGGGGCTGAGAGGCCTATTGCCTTCTTTAGCTAGGCTTTACAAGTTGCTGAGTTAACGTATACAATCATGGGAAAAAAAGCATTTGCCTTGGTGAAAGCAAAAAATTTATTTAGGCCTTATATTTTGAGTTCAAAAGTTGTTGCTTATGTTCCCCACACCATGGTGAAGGACATCTTATCAAAGATGGAGATCTCAAGTAAAAGATGTAGATGGGTGAACAAACTATAGGAGTATGATATGGACATCCAAACCACAAGGTTAGTAAGAGGTTTTGGTCTTGCTAACCTCATGGCTGAGAGTAACTTGCAGAATGTGGAAGTGAATCAGCTAGAGGAAGAAAGGGTAAATGTGCTTACAAAGTTGGTAAGTTCTGATTGGTACAAAGATGTGATCTTCTACCTCAGACTCTTGTGCTGCCCTAGTCACTTAAATAAAAATAAGAAAAAAGCCCTCAAGCTGGCTTCTCAAAAATATATCATCACAGACCTTGGGCTGGCTTGGAAGAACCTTAAAGGTATCCTCTTGAAATGCATAACTGAAGATGAAGCTCCCAAGATAATTGTTGATTTCCATGGGGGAGTTTGTGGAGAAAACTTTGCAAGATGAGTAACGACACATAAGATTTTGAGAGTTGGTTATTGGTGGCCTACTCTCTTCAAAGATGCAACCCAGTTGGCTAGAAAATGTGATAGTTGCCAACATTTCTCTTGAAGACTGAAAGCTTCAAGCTCCCTTCCTTTGCAGCCTGTATCAATTGAAGCTCCTTTCAAACAATGGGGGATGGACTTCATTGGTGAGATTTCAGACCCTTCTAGTACTGGCCATAAATGGATCCTTGTAGCCACTAATTATTTTACAAAGTAGGCAGAGGCAATCCCCACCAAGAAAGCAACACACCAAATAGTTATGAAATTCTTGTTGAATCAAATCATATGCAGATTTAGAGTCCCAGTCAAGATTGTAGCTGATAATGCCATGTGCTTTAGAGCCAAACCTTTAATGGCAATGTGTAATGAATATGGAATCAATCTGACTTATTCTTCAAACTATAACCCCCAAGGGAATGGACAAGATGAGTCTAGTAATAAGAATTTGTTGAAGATCATTAGAAGAACCTTGGAGCAAAACAGGAAGAAGTGGTGTGAACAATTTAAATTTGCAGTTTGGGCCGATAGGATAACTCCTAAAAGAGCTAATGGTAAAATCCCATTTGAATTTGTGTATGGAACTCAGGCTTTGCTGCCTTTGCACCTACAATTATCTTCATTTCATTTTTCCCAACAGTTGGAAGATCAAGAGCTTGGCCCATATGAATCAAGGATCAATTAGATTATTGAGCTTGATGAGAAGAGAAGAGCATCCCATCAAATTCATGTCAGATTTAGGGAAAAATTGAAGAGATTGCTTGACAAGAAGGTCACTCTTAGAGCCTTCAATGTTGGAGTTTTGGTATTGTTGTGGGATAGTAAGCATGAATAAAAGAGTAAGCATGGAAAATTTGATGCATTATGGATGGGTCCTTATGACATTGATATCAAAATTGGGTGATCATACCTTTTTTCTCAAAGATTTAGATGGGGAATTGCTGGAATTACCTATTAATGGTAGGCATCTGAAGCATTTCTTAGAATGAATCCCCAAAATCAAGGTAAGCACCAGCTTGTACAGTGTATAGTATTTGGTTTTTTGCTATGTTTTTGGTGTTTTGTCAGTTTTGTGGTTTGTCTTGCTGTATGGCAGCCATTTTTGTCCGGGTTCTCAGCAAGTTTTTAGTGATTTTGGATCATGAATCATTTGCCCAATGGATTATTTTTGCACTTGTTTTACGTTTTTTCCTTGTGGCACTCACTGGGAGTGACCATCCCCAAGAAAGAGCTGATGTTGGGGCCATTTTTAAGCTTACACCATGTTGCCCTAAAATTTTCCAAGTCTATATTTGCTCAAAAACATGTTTTACCAATTTGAATTGATGGTTTTAAGTTCTTCCCCTCTAGTTTGGTGCTTTAAAAATGCTCATAAACTTGTTGTTTTGCACAAATTTGAAAGGAATATTCCAAGTTTGCCCCTTTTGTGCCCTAGTTCTTCCAATTTTGTACGAGCTATGTGCCTTTTCCCCTTTTCGAGATCATGGAAAAAATTTAAATTAATCAAATCATACTTGTTTGTAATTGAAAATCCTATCCCAAGGTCGTAAAGGTTGTAAAATCTTCCTTCGGTTCATTCAAAATCAAAAAAACTGTCATCCTTGGTGAAAAAAATTGAATTCTAGGACATCCTTTTAATTTTTTATGTTTTGACTGTCATATGAGCATCATTTTCTCATCAAATTCTTCCTCAGAACATGCATTGGCAACGTGGCAGGTGTTTGCATTGGTTGCGGATCGGCGGGGAAATGTTATAACGTGTCATTTTTTGCCTTTTCAAGGCAAAAGGGGCATTTTCAGGCCCAAGGCCCCGTTTTTTCCAAATGATCCTACATGGCATGCTTTAATTGGCCGAGGGGGATGGTGGGTTGTTGGGGGGACTTAAAGTTATTTTAGATCTTACTTTGCATAAAGTTTCTAAAAGTCCCATTTTGGCCTAAAACCACTCAACAAATCAGTAGGAGGACATATGACAGCTAAAAGATTCAAAACGGAAGTGGGTCGGTGGGCCAGTGGGATGGACTTAGGGGATTTGTTGGCCCTAATTTTCACAAAAAGGTTCAAAGTAAAATTTTTGGCCCGAAAGCCCGTGGTCAATTAGTGAGTGGACACGTGGTAAGCATGGTAAGTGTCAAAGGTGGGTCGTCACGAGTCGTCATTGAAGTTTTGGTGAATTTTCAAAAACATTATAAGGGAGGTTCGAATGGAATAAAGTCAAGACTTGGATCCGAAGTGAATAGAAGATGCGACATGTGGCAGGAGAAGTTTCAGAGGTGCGGGCCCATGGAGACAAAGTGGAAAATTTTCCCTTGGCTTGAAGGGGGTAAAAATGAAGTTTAAGCCAGCGGGTCCTCAGCGAATGAGAGATAGACATGTCGTGGCAGAGGACAAGGCGGGTTAGACGGGCCAGACGGAGGCAGGAAGGAAATTTTTTCCCTTTTTCACAAAAGAGTTCAAAATCAAAATTTGATGCACTGGCCCACTAGCGAATACAAGGATGGACACGTGGCAAGGGAAAAATCGGAGGTGTGGGCCCACGGGAAAAAGCTGAAATTTTTCCCAATTTCCTAAAAAACGTCAAAATGTGCAGAATTGAAGCACAATTTCAATGGGACCCACCATATGCCACGTGTCAGCTCCAAATTTCAAAGGCGGAGGGGCGGAGAAAAAAGTGAAAATTTTCCATTTTTCCCAAAAATGTGGAAAAGTTAAAAATGATCCCAATTTTGGTCCCAATTGTTTTTTGACATGTGGAGGGCCCAGATTAAAGGACAAAGATGGATAAGATTGATGGTTGCTATGTATCCATTTGTTTTGACTACCATGGGAGCTCCAAGAAGCTTGGAATCAAGATTTTTACATCAAAATTCATCAAATTTATAGTGATTTTGTGTCGTCTTGGCCTTCTAGGATCATTGGCATCACTTTCATGGCTTAATTCTTTGATTTGAGATGTTTTTGAAGTAATTTTTTTCCCCAGCTCGAGAAAACACGTGAAATGACAAAATCAAATGTTGTAGAGGTAATATGAAAATTTAAAAGGGTGAAAATGATGAGTAAGAGGTGTTTGCATGCCTCAATGATGAAAAACATGCCTCCAAGATGGATAATGATCTAGATATTTGTAATAATTTAATCTTTTGGGCACACCTGGACAACCTGCGAGTGTTTTTCTATTTGATGTCATTTTCATTGAATCATGAAGAATTGTTGTAACAGAATTGATCCCATGGCATATTCTTTTCTTGGGAAAGAAGGCTCCAATGTGGCATGAGGTATATAGTGCATTTTGGAGAAATTGTAAAGGGAGGAGATTGAAAATCACAAGAAATTTTTTCTGAGAGAAAGCTCATTTTTCTGAGAAATCCACCAAAGAACCAGGTTAATGTCTCATGTGTTGGAAATTCATGTATGTGAGTTGGTTACAAGTGTATAGCCATCACACAGCTCTGAGATTGTTCATGTAACTCTCCCCTGGTGTTGAATCTGACAAGTTTTGAATTAAATCTGTGTTTTCTTTGGGCAATATGGTGTTTTTGTTATCATTTTTAAATGCCTGCAAATAGTTTTTATTGTTCTTGTTGCAATATTACATTGAAAGTCTTTAGAAATCACACAGGATCTCCATTTCTAGTTGATAGTTTAGTGGCATTTGCAATCTCATATTCAGAAGAGCCTTCATCTGATAAGGAGATAAACAAATTTAAAATCACTTTACCTTCCTTGACTACAGAGATTTCTTGTAAGCCTTTGGGGGTACCTTAGGCGTGGTTTGATCAAGGATTTTTGTGTTTAATTGAGTTCTTTACTTCAAGCTTTTGTGGTAAGTTCTCAAAGATTGTGTGAAGAGTGCAACCTGGGCTTCCATTTGTGCCTCTTCTAGTTGAAAGAACATCCTGATTATTTGAGGCATTTCATCTGGTAGTTGTTCAAGTATTGTACAGATTGTCAAAGATCTTATCTATCCCAGTTTGTCTTGTCAATCCCCCACCAAAAATCATCTAAACAACAAATATCCTATCATGTACTATCCCTAATTTACATTTGTATACCCACAAAAGATCAAAATCCATTTGCAAAAGTATGCATAACAAATCAAGATTTCCAATGTCTCTAGTAACCTTTGCCTTGTTTTGAGAACATACCCATGTTTTGAGAAGTGAAAAC
Source organism: Taxus chinensis (assembly GCA_019776745.2). Lineage (NCBI taxonomy): Eukaryota > Viridiplantae > Streptophyta > Pinopsida > Cupressales > Taxaceae > Taxus > Taxus chinensis. Next base: position 669,496,057 of record CM034151.1, read on the forward strand.
TTGTGAGAGTTCAGATCTGGGGTGTTGATCATGTTTTCATCAAGGTCTCCATCATAGAATTTCAAGAAAAGAGAAGGACATATTCATCTCCTTCACCATTACAAGGTTACAAAATAGGTCCTCTTACCTTGGTTGCAAGGCACAACCTAAAACAACTAGGACAAGATCAAGTCCTATTGGAGTGCTATCCATTTCTCCATAAACCTGAGCGCTAGCTCAACCATATCCCTGGCTACTAATGACATACAACATGGTCTAATCTGTCTTTAAGCTCCATGGCATATCTATGGTGCTGCTCAAACTGAAAAGGAGAACAAATTTGGATACCAACACAACCCACTTACGCAAAAATGAAAAACATTACAACTAGATGAGGTGGAGGATGGTGGTTATCAATATTTTCTCCCAGCCACTAAAACATAGGGGGTCCATAATTTTAGGTATGGCCCCCCCATCGATTATTCTATTACTTTTCTTCAGTTTTCTTGATTTGCCTAAAAATAGAATTGGCAAGAGCCATTGAGGGAAACTTTTCTTAGGGAGGAGCTCCCCAACCACCATTAGCACTACCTATAATTTAATAAAAAATTCCATCATTTCCTTGTAGTGGTGAAGGCTACCAGGAATAAAAAGAGAATATTTTTGTGTTCCTAGATAAGTGACAACAAAAACCCTAGCCATGAACCCGAGAAGGATAGAAGTGGGGGGATAATCCAAAGGAACCGGACTACCAACACAATCATCATTCCTCTGGTGGTCCATAATAAATTAAAGGTTCTCCACATCCAAAAGGGAATTTTTCTTCTTGACCTAGATCTAAAGAAAAATATTCGATAATCGTCACTTTATTATTCATTGAAAAATCTCTTTTTGTTGCTAGATATAAAAAATAACATCATTTATAGCTATCCATACATGAAAAATAATATCAACATCAAATAATTTCTAAAAAATGTTGTACTTTGTGGGTAGAATGGCTAATTCCCCAAAAAAACCATTGTATATGTAAATATTTTTGACAGAAAAGGTTTTAAAGGGGTATGGATCCATTTCTAGGAAGATTGAGAATGAGGCAAAAACTAAAAGAGATATGTTTTGCTCTTAACCTAATAGAAAGTAATGCAAGTGGAATTTGAGGCCTCATTATGTTTAAGCCAATATCCAACATGAAAACCATGATAGATAATGCACTAGAAAAATTGAGCTTATTTGGGTTTGAAATGCAGTTTCCAAATATTAACATATTTTCTACCACAAATTGTATCCAAGGACCTTAATTTCTAATGGTTACTAAGGGTTTCAATCAGTATGTCCTAAGGGAGAAAATTTGATTAAAAAAATCTAGGATTTGTATTAGAATAAGAGAGTATCAGTAGGCTAATGTCAATATCTCTACCAAGGTGTTTTGTAAAACACACCAATCTTATGTGTAGACAATAGAAAGTAATGGAGTTTAAATCTCACAAATGAACTATGAATCCTCACTATTAAGCTAGAATCTATCATTAAGCATGTCTCATGAGACCAACAAAAAGAAAAATTATATAAAAATATCTTAGATAGACCCAATTCAATTTTTAAAAATCCTAATACTCTTGATGCATTGGGACCATCAAAAAGGGGACATAATGAAAAGTAAGGATGCAAACCACTAGAGAGAATATGAACTAACTAAAATTATAATCATTAAATAATCTTCAATCTAAATGACATTCTATTTAAGCATCTACTAGGCATGTAAAATAATTTTAATTAAAATTTCTCCACCAATTGTAATTGGCATAAAATTGAGTAAAAGATTCTACAAATCAAATGCACCCCAAGCTTGTTTACCATTGGAAAGTTCTTGATTAGTGAAATTTATACATAGAATTTTCCAAGAATCATTTTTTAAAAGATTTTGATGATCAATTTGACACTTAGGGCATGAAATTGAAGTTTGATGTTTATGAGCCCAAGGCCCTTGGCTTCCTTAGATCTACAAAAATAATTCTTCAAAACCTTGTGCAATCCTTTAGTTCCTTTAGAATTTTCCCATAAAAAATATCTCTCTCAGTTTTCCGATTTACCATAAGAAATTTTTTATGGACCCCAATAAGACGAATAATATATGTGAGTGGAGTCTAGTACTTAGGATTAAACTTTGAATTTACCTAAAAAGGAAAGATTTTGGGTGTTCTAATAGTCAATATTTTTATCCACCCTCTAAGTCACATTTGACCAAAGGTTAGTGTTGAACCCCTAAATTAACTAAGTACCTAAGGTGCAAAGGTTTGTGGTATGCGAAAGCGGGTGTGAAGGCACACACATAAGTAGTTCTTGGGGATGTGTGATGGCTCGCACCTAGGCAGGATGGATTATGGACATAGTGGGTTTTAGACAACGGTTAAAGATGTCTTTAGGAATCGAATAGAAAAGTGACCAGATACAGTTATGGTAACCTATGGAGCCTTACACTTCAAGAAAAGGATATTCCAAGGAATCAATATGGTTAACATGAAAGGATAAGGAGCCACATTTGTTATGGATTGGCTGGAAATTGCATGCTAAGGATGCTTGGTTGGGAAAACACATGATGACATTTTGGCATCTTCTTGGGTAGTGGTAGGGCAATCATCAAAGATTCCTTCAGGCATTCTCTTATAATGATGAGTGGTTAGAAGATATTCCTTAGAGTTCCTCTTTATGGATGGTCTTGCATGACATTAGGTGTAGAGTGTGTGTGAGAGAGAGATAAATGGTGAAAATGTGTAATACAAGATTGTAAGCTTTGTAATGAAGCAATGATTGAGAGCATGTTGAAGCTCCACTACTATAATATCTCCATACATGAAACTCTTTTGATGTAATATTGGCTACTATAATTTCATGAATTAATATCATAGAATGATTCTAAATACCTGTGCAATGAATCTTGATTTGTGCATTTTATTTTATGTTCATGGGTGTAATACTGTTATTCTTGATGTTAATCATAATTTAGTTTTGTTTCGATTATAGTGTGATCATTTTATCTCATGTTTTGGTGCATTAGACTAGGATTTAGTTCTTAATCTTGGTTCCAAGGATGGGTGTGTTCATTCTCTTCATGTGCAAACATCCCCTTATTAAGGGAGAACATTTTTAAAATTATCACATAAAAAAGGGGCCTGGTGCCTGTGCCTACCTCGGGTGACTTTCAATACTAGTCTCTATGATGTGTCGATGCGCTTGGGGTGTAGTTGATGAAGCAAGAGGTAAACAAAGACTACATTTTGGGACCCTCTTTTCAAAGTTGTTTTCATAATGGTATGTGATGATGGAGCGCTTGACCTTGGATAGTGTCAAAGCATGGCTTAAAAGTATGAAGGATGAGTTTGCTCAAAGATTTAATACTAGATCTGAGTTTGATGTACGTAAAACGGTATAAGAACACCTATATCATGAGCTGCATGAGACCTTATTATTTTGTTTTCTAGTGGAGTTGTATGAATGGATTTTAGCATATTCATCTAGGTCAAGTTGGTACTATAGACCTCATGTATGGACCTAAGATGAGTATCAGAGGCTGCATGATGCTAATCTGAACAAGACCTGTGTTTTTGACCGCTAGTGGAATAGAGTGTTGAATAGTTATACCTTGGAATACGTTGTTTGTACATATTATTTCCTATAGATTTATGAGTTTGAGTTATTAAGGGAGCCTAGAGTTCGTTCATGCGTGTTATCCCTTTAGCTATCAATATCCTGGTTATTACTTTGAGCTTGGAAGATTTTCCTATCGATAGCTAAAAGTCCTACCAAGTGAGGGGCACTAAAGATAGTGTGGTGAAAGATGGCAGATCCTGCTATGGATAAGGAGAGAGAAGAGAGGCGACTAAAGTATGATGAAACATGCAAGAAGGAGTTAGCAATAAGACGTAATGTTTCTGGAGTGATGGAGATACAAAGAAAGACATTGTGGGAAGTATTTGAGTTCTGTGCAGAAGGAATGGGATCCAAGCAGTCTGCGCTACCTCATTTTGGAAAGTGCAGGAGAGTTACCCCCTCAGCTTCTAGTGATATTTCATCTAGTGACGAAAGGAAAGTTATAGGAAAGTATTTTAGCCCACTTGGTAACCAAACCCTAGTACTTAGCCTTCGAGTTCTTGAGAAAAATTTTTTGCTGTCGGTTGTTAGTAGTGTTGATATGGGTGCTTAAGCGATACTTAGGAGGTATAACTTTTCATTTCCATCTATGGTCGTGCAGTTTTTTCCTATGTTTGGATGTATTTTTTCTGGAACAACATTTGGGAAAGGTATCGGTTAACAAAGTTTTGGTATCATATCTACAGTTGGCATGATAAACACATCTAGAAGTGTTTTAGTATCACAAACCGTTGACACATAGTTTCACGTGGTAATTGGGATGCAAGGTGCAAGCACCTTAAGCCCTTTTCCTACTACGAGAGGAGGATCTAATGGATCTCAAGAAATAGGAGCTAGTAGGTCTAGTGGATATGGTAGTAGAGGAAATACAAGAGGAAATCAATGCCCCAGAGCCTGAGGGAAGGACCTCAATCACCTCAACAGGTGCTTTATGATATGTCCCTACACTTTCCTGATTATAAGGGTGTGGAAGACAATGTAGAGCATGTGCACGAATGTGAGTTGATATGGTGCATGAAGGGTATAATTTCCTTAGAGAGGAATGAAAGTTAATTTGTAACTATGTTGCAAGGGTGCGTGCATAGCTGATACCGCAAATATGATCCACACCAGACGATGGTGGATTACAATGCACTATGTGATGCATTTTTGGTGGAGTTCCACTTTCCTGAGTTTGAGAAGAATAACATTAGTGCATTGAAATAAATTCAAAAAGGGATGAAAAAGAGTGTGTGGGAGTATAACACACATTTTAATACTCTCTTGTTAGAGATGTCTTATGATATTCATCCCTCTCAACATGGTCAATGGTTCATCGGTGGGTTAATCACACCATTCAAGAGGGCACTTTCAAATAATACCTTCATAGACCCACGTGAGGCCGTAGAGGTTGTCTTACATGCTAAGGCCATGGGAAGCATGAAAACTAGAGTCATTCCATTTCCTAAAGCTTAGATCACTTCCATGAAAAATAATCTAGAGAAACTATGTACAAACTCAACACATGAGGCTCGTGGTGGACTATGGTCCATAGACTGTGAAGTAGAGGGGTATGCAAAGGATAGTCATCCACAAAGATCAGTACACACCATGATGGTAGACTCTAAGATTTACCATGGATATCATGATGTAATTAGGTGTCTGGTACTGCAGCGCGTGATCTTTAAGAATGAGTCTTTCTATTGTAAAATTTGCACCTGTACTACTCATGACACCAAGGATTATAGATTGATTGACAAAATACATGATGTCATTGATACTGGCATGTTCCTGACTAGTATTACAAGTAGTTCCAAGAGTGAGGGAAATCATTATGAAGGGTGCATGGATAGAGGTGGTTGCAGAAGAGGATTTAGTGGAGGATTTAGAGGTCATCAAAATCATGGAGGTAGAAGAAGTTATTTTCCTGTGTGGAACTTGTTACAACTGTGGGTCTACAGAACACTATAAACATGAATTTTCTGATTTGTTATAGTGCTCTTTGTGTGGGAAGAAGCACAAGTATGAGGAGTTCCCAAAAAATTTTGAACACATGAGTTGGTAACAATGGAAGGAAAAGGCACCAGGATGGTAAATATGAAGAAAGACAAATCACAGTGGATGAAAAGGGTTACACATGAGTCACAGTTAGAACATGTAATGGTGATGATGTGAGCTAAGGCCCCATGCACCAAGGAGATACCAAAGCAGAGACCACTGGTCATAGGAGAAGATGTGGTGCATGGGAAGTATCTAGACCCTTCTCATAAGAAACAAGTCTATTAGAACACCATGGATGTGATTCGAAGCCTACACGAAGAGATCCAATGCTTGAAGGAGAAGTTGTGGAAGTCAGAGAAAAATAAGAGCGTTGAGGCTCCAGAGAAGGATCTGGATGAAGTCAAGGAGGTAAGCAAGATGCTGAGGTAAGAAAATATCATCCCTTTACTAGGAGAATGGCCATGGGACTAAGAGCTGGAGGAGAGCGTGAGTAGAAAATATTGTATGCTTACCTTCTTCCTCATATCATTTATTGCGATAAAGAGATTACCCTGAATGTATGAGTTGATGAATTTCTCTTAAGCAATATTCTAATTGACATGAGCATGGAGGTTAATTTCCTCACCTTGGACGCATGGAATCAAAAGGGAAGACCCATATTACATCCATCTTCAAATGTGCGATATATCGCTAATAAAACAAAGGCGACGTCCACTGGTGTTTTAAAGGATGCTACTATCACTATAAAAGTGGAAACATTCACTGGAGACTTCAAATTCTTGGCAATTTCCAAGGCAGAAAAACTTTGAGTGTTATGTGTGCACCCCTGATGCTATAAGAACAATTCTAAATTACATTTCAATAAGTGATAAATAAGTTTTGAAAATAAAGAGGAACGTGTTATCATCCCTTTGACAGATGGAAAGTCAGTACCCTATACTGAACCCTTGGGAGAAGAATACCTAGAAAGAATCTATGTTTTGACTATCAGAGACCCTGAGGTTGTGCACCCTAAATAAGGAGTTATTCATTTGGAAGAAGATCAATCTATAAGTTATACCATTAGTGTGACATGTGCTAAATGGGCACACGCGACATATGTGTTAATTGGAAGGCAATTAAGAGGCTCTGTTATAAGAGTAACAAAGGCGTGCACACTTAGATTCTTGAGAGGAAAGGAGTTGCTAAGTTACATTGGGGAAGGAAACCCTCATGTTTTCCTACGAGTAATGGAGACCTAGTGGAGATAAGAGATCGAAAGGAGAAGTATGCTCATATATACTTTATGAGGGACAACAACATGTTGGTGGATGACGCATCAAGAAAATCTTCTAGAGTGGCATGAAGTGAGGATTATGCTCTATGTTAGATTTCTGCATAGCAATGCATCTACTAGAATTTGTGGCTATGATAGAAGGGGATCCACCTCAGAACATGTTTAGGAATGTGAAAATTCATGGATAGGAGGTGTAGAATATTTACCCCCTTCCCTATGGGTACACAAGTTTTATTCTACACTGTAGGGATATGCACACGCATGGTATATTCATAAAGAGCTATGATGTTAGTCAAAGAACTAGTGGGAGTTGATGGTTAACCTAATTCAAACCTTTGAGTATCGAAGTACTAAGCCATTGGTGAATGAAGCATTACAGGTTGTTAAACGCATAAGTTTAGGGGATAGTGTCATGGCGGAGGATAGAATACTAGAGTTTTTGGGAGATCCTGACTTGGAAGCATCCTTCAATGAGGAAGAGCTAGAGGAATTAAAACTTTTGTGTACTTGTATGGAAAAAGAGAAAGGGAAGTTATTTTATGCGATAGATGGTGAAGAAGTGAAGAGATTAGATATTAACCATATTTTGGGTACATGTGAGGTTATGGATAGTGTTAATGAGCGAGTGCACACCTAACATGAACCTATGAAAACTAAGAAGGCTAGCATTGGCTTGGATGTGGAACATAAGGAGGCTATTATTGGGGTTTACTATTTAGAAAGAGAGGTTTCAAAGATTATTGATTTATTACATGAGTTTCAGGATTTGTTTCCACATAGATACCCCTGAGTTTAAGGTATTTCACCACTCTTTAGGAGATATGTGGATCAAACTGAAGGAGGGCGCACACCTAGTTCGAAAGAGACCTTGTCAAATGATTCCCAATCATCGCGTTAGGTTCAAGGAGGAGATTGACAAGATGATTGCATGAGACCTCATTGAGGTTGTTCAAGAATCAAAATGGATAAGTCTAATGGTAATCAACATTGAGAAGGATGGGTGGATAAGGATTTGTGTTGATTATAGAGATTTAAATGTAGTATGTGTCATTGACCCTTTTCCAACCCTCTTCACTAAGGAGATCCTGGAAGGAGTAGCTGGGCACGAGATCTATTCTTTCACAAATGGATTCTCAGGATATCATCAAGTTATAATTAAAAAGGAGGACCAAGAAAAGACAACTTTTTCCACTGAATGGGGAAGATTTCCCTACACACTCATGCCTTTTGGACTGAAGAACGCACATGCTATATTTTTGCACATTGTGGTTCAGGTGTTTCGGGACTTCATCCATAAGTTTCTTCAAGTCTACCTTGAACATTGGATGGTTTATGGAATAGTAAAAGACCATTACAGAAATCCATGATTGATGTTTGAGAGATGTCGAAAGTTGAGTGTATCTCTCAACATTAAGAAATGTGTTTTTGCTACTTCATTTAGAACTCTGTTGGGGCATATTATATGTAAGGAAGGCTTGTTGGTGGATCTTGCCAAATTTGTAGTTATTGTAGGATTGGGGGAACCTACTTGCTAGAGTGCGGTGTAAAGATTCCTTGGGCATACGTGATACTACCAAAAGTTTATTAGGGGATTGTTGGTCCGAAAATCTATCGGGTGGATAGATCTATGGATAAACAAGCCAACAGTGTGCAAGGCATAGCCCCTCTTTGAGTCAGCAAAGCAAAACTGGTTTATTGTTATTCTATCAGTAGGAATCTGTGCAAGTCTCACAATATTCTGCCTTCGGGGGCTGGGATATCATCCTAGTAGAGGTACTTCCAACTGTAAGAAGAAGGGGAAGAAGTGAAGGCAGGGAGATAGGAAAGATCTGAAGGGATAAAAGAAATGAATTCCAAAGCAAAAAGGTCGGAGGGTCTACGTTTTGGGCTAGTAGTAAACAGAGCCGAACTTACTTGCATAGACGAAAAAAAGCAATACTAATGAATAAATGACACTAAAGTAGAAGTAGACTCAACAGAACAAACATACAGATCTAACATAAGAAATCTCTAATGTATAACACAGGTATTCAACACAAAGTCTAAATATTATATTAATATTTCCTTCTGTTACAAAAAGCTCAAAATCTTTTCTTCTTACTTCTGTTTTTCATCTGAAAAGTATTCATACCTAAATACAACAAGTATCCAAGTATATATTGAAGAAGGAGAAGAAAGAAGGCAAAAGGGAACCAACAACTAATTACAAAATATCTACAAAATATCTAAAATTCAATTGTTGACTTTCGGCAACTTGGTGGATGACATCATCCCATGGTGCAACATGGATGATGTCATCATTTGTGCTAAGATACTCTTAGATATTTACAAAAAGAAGATTGAGAGGAAGGAGACTATTTATCATCGTCTCAAGGCCAAAAGGGAGTGTCCTACTTCTGCTGTTGCTTGGGAGAAGTGATGTTAAACTGGGCCCGATATTCCATGAACTTGTTGATCATGAGCTGAAGTTGATCTTGAGTAGGATCCTTGTGGCGATCACTGATAACTTCGCAAGTTTCACGTTCATCCACGAGCCTTTCTGGGAGCTTGGAATATTCATTTCCCACCTTTATCAGGTACCCTATAAATTCATGATAGGCCAGAAGGTTGTTGATGCATTCGGTGTTGAAAGTGGCCTTCTGGCTCTAACTCTTGCGAGATGATCTCCTTAAAGATCCGAATAGTTTGGTCTGCCTTCCTTAGGGAAAAAGAAGGAGTGAGCAGGCCTGGGGATATTCTCAGGATGATTTGCTCCATCTGGTGCATAGCCTCCAAGGCTTCCTCTTTGAATTTATCTATCTTTTCGAGGACAAACTCCAACTGATCGACTTGGTAGTCCAAAGTAGAAAGGATTTTGTTGGGCGCTCTGGGGTGATTGAAGACACTGAACTTGACCAGATCTTCGACTGAACAGTCAAGCATTTTCTAGAAGGTCTCATACTGTAGCCTAGCATGGTTTAACTCTTCGGATATGGGTCCCACAATCACCTGGAGTGCCTTGTTCGCCTGATTGATGTTCTAATATAGCTTGGTGAACTTGACAATTACTCCCTCACTTTCCTTGAGGATTTGGTCTCTCCAGGCGGATACTGCCATACCTTGCTCACCAATTTTGGCATATTCATTTATCTCATCCTAGTTCAGGGGCTTAGGATTTTCAGTGGCAGTTGTAGGAGGTGCACTGCCCATTTTCTGCAAGGCATGGAGAAGATGTTTATTTTTACTCCTTTAATAGCCTCTTTTCTTCCTTTGCTTCCTAGAGCTTCTTGCAAAGGACATCGAATACAGATAGGGCCTCTCCCTGAAGGCTTTCAGAAGACGTTCCCATTATGACTTGGGTCACTATATAATCTATCGGAGATAAATCCTTTTTATCCTTTAAAGGATTGGGATATGCAATCTCCATTACTCTTTCTCCTGATGCGCTCTGAGAGAAGCCGGTTATAGGCTTTTGCTTCTTAGCCCCCTTTGCTGGGATGACAGAGAAGTCCATCGGTTGTGATAGGAACTTTCCTGTTTTGCTGGCTCAGATGCTTAGAGATCCACACTGGACTTATGGGAGTGGGGACTAGAAGTGGTAGAGGGGGGCAACTGCAGTAAGTGGAGGGAAAGTGCGTAGAGACACTTGGTGGTGGCATCGAGAGGGAGGCTGAGAAAGTGCTCATAGGGGGAAGGGAGATTACAGGGGAGGAAGATGTGGAAAAGGAAGGGAGATGAGAGATGAGAGAAGAAATGGTGGGGGACAGCTCCGCGAGAGAAGAGAAGATGGATGACAAGGAGGGGGGAATAATAGAAGATGGGGGAGAGGATATGACCAAAGGAATGGTTGCTTGGGTCACACAAGGAGGAGAAGGAGGAGAGGGAGAAGGGATAGAAGGGACCTCAGCAGTTGTAACAGTGGCAACATCCTGAGTGGATGTGCCCATTGGAACATCTTCGGCCACTTCCTTCTCTGGAGATAACAGACTCACAACCTATTCTTGTGCGGCGGAAGGGGGACTCTCAGGAGATACTTCTTGAGTAGAGCTTGGTTCTCCCTCTTTGTATTTTCCTTTGACCTTAGGCAGATGCTTTGGCTTGATAGGTGCATTTCCCAATGGAGATGTAGTGAAATCTACTCCGAGGTAGATGAGGCCATTCATCCTACACCAGTGTTCTATCTGCCACAGAGTTTATTTGACCCTATCTTCAATGGTCTGGGGTGCTTTGGTTCTGTCGATTGTAGTAAATGGCCAGTTGTCCCCATCTGTATCTAGATATACCTGATCAACTTCTTGATCGGCAGTTTGGCAACCCTTTGGAACAATGTCCATGTCGTACTGAATGATTTCTGCCAAAGCCAAGCGGGAGTGGTCCTTCCTTCTAAGTTCAACCTCATGATACAGGTTGATATAAATGCCCTCAATTTGCGGAGTGTGGATTGGATCAATTTTTTCCCTGGGAAGGCAATTCCTTGGGTCAAAAGTGGGCCTAGCCGGGAAGTTGTGCTTTAGATTTAGCAGTTCTAGCTCGGCAACCATTTCCCATGCTTTGTGGTGAGAGACGTATGTGTATCTACCCACTGTAAGGGGGAAAGGAGTTCCAACCTTCTTTCTCTTCAGGAACTTCTCGTGGTATGTTACGAGTTGTCTGGATAGCTCCAACAGGATCAACTTGGGACCGGCATATCTTGGCAATTTGGTGGGTTCACCCAGGAATTTAGCTGCCCTGAGATAGGTGAAGGTGGGAAATTGTGTGAATAAGGCCCCCCACTTCTCCATTGCTATGACAATGCTCTTGGTCATATCGACCGTGAGTCATGTTGGGCCTCAATAGGCAGACAATGCCGTAGAAGAAGGCATCATTGATTTTGGTGAACTGTGAGATGCTGTTTTCTAGCTTCAGCTCTGGGTAGTACTCGTATATGTTTACTTGGGGCTAAACCCCACATTGGCTCAATGCTGGATAATCCCTCTCCAAGGCTGCAACATAGACTACGTAGGAGTTCATGTAGAACCTCCCCGTTGTGGTGAGTTGTTGGAGCTGCTCGGATATGCTACTGCTTATGATCTCCACCCACTCGAAGCATTGATATGGTACGTTCTTATTCATAGTTTCAAAGTACCTAAGCATCCATTTGTGAAAGTAATGGGTGTCAGAAAGCCCAAACACTTTGCTTAGGAACATGATGGTATCACTTAGTTCCTGAGATAAATCGCTACGGTGAATAACCTGTGGCCATCTGGTTACCACCTTCTTGTTCTTTAAATACACTTCATTCATTAGCTGTATGCACTGGTATTCATTATCCTCCCATGCCTTAATGCAGTCCTCTTGGCTTATGGCCATGAAATGTCAATGGTGAGGGATGCCAAGCATGATTTCGAAGTGTCGGGTAGTCAGGTTGATCACGACTTCGCCCTTTTCATTTTGGACACACCTCATGTCTTTGTTGTAGCAGCGAGCCACTACCATCATGAATTCATTGTTCACTGCAATGACGGTGATCCCCCTAGCAAAATGTAGGCCACTACCTACTAGTTTTTCCATCCGGGGACTCCCTGTGACCCAAAAATATTCCATATCGATGTGACCGAGCTCTGAGTCTCTTATATCCAGGTCACATTCTACCTGAGACTCAGGCATTTTGACCCTTTAGTACTTGTATTTCATTTCTTCTTCAGTAAGCTTGACTTTACCTTTTGACTTGGTTGGCCTCTTTATTGATGTAGACATATGTGGATCTGAATTTAGTTGCTGATCTGCAAGAAGAAGAAGAGAAGTCCAATGCAGAAAGATCCATGTTAGCTGTTAGATCTTCCATTAGAGTATTACAGAATGAGGAGTTAACAATTTAAAGGCCTCAGGGTGCAAGGCGCATGAACACTACAGGCTGCAAGGTTAATAGTACAACACACAACAGAAGGGTGTTACAAGGAACAAATCAGCGCCAAAGGGCGCAGGGTGCAAGGAGGTTTGCACATGAGATTTTTGTTATTGTACGAAGAAGTGAGCCTGCGCCATTCACATGTGTTTTATACTGGGCACAGATAATTTTCATGTTTCATGGGGACACGATGTGCCAATGGCGCATATATTTTTCATGTTACATGGAAATTTGGTGGTGTGCCGATGGGCGCATGGTTGATGTGTGTAACATAGGCTTTATGTGCGCAAAAGGGGAACTTGGCATGGCGCAGGGAAGGTTTGCATGACATAATGCTACTATAAGAGGGGATGCGCCTATGCTATTGTTTAGGATTTACTCGGTTTTATATGGCACGGGTAGTTTTCATGTTGTAAGTGGGATCAGTAAGTCTTCTTGGCATGACTGTATTTTATGTAACAGGCATGGCAAATGCGCTAAGAAAAAAGCACAGTTTTAAAATAATCTTTCAGTTTTTCTCCTTCCTGACAGGCTCGTGATATTACAGGCCTCTTTTACGGGGTTTTTTTTTATGGTGAAGGGGGCACAACAAGGAGATCCAAGTGATTTTTGAGGCAAAGCCCTCCTTACCAGCAGATCTGGAAAGAGGAGAAAGAGCTTGGGGGAGAAAGACAACAAGAACAACAAAAAAGGGGGGGGGGGGTTTACAAATCCATTGCCTCCTACCATACAAATAATCAAAACAAAAACATAGGAGGAGTAAGAACCACCTACCTGGAATATATAATATGTGAGAGGTGCAATGGGGTCCACGAACGCGATACGAGGAGGATGGGGAGTGCCAACTGGTGCAGTGGAATAAATATATCATGTGTTTTCTGACTGGTGAAAGTGACAAGGTGGATGCACCTATATATAGGAAAAAGGTGCAATAAATGTGCCAACCACTTTTTCAAGAGGCGCACCAAAACATGTGTCGACACGTAAAATGGTGCGCCCTTTGGCGAGGATAAATGTGTGTCAACATGGGAATACTTACGCCTTTGGCGTAATTTTAAGACTTTCAACACTTCATTCCTTGCACCCTTTGGCACACCAAAAACACGGTGCAACAATTATGTGTTAAAATGAAGGCGCATGCGCCTCGGCGCACCGCAAGAATGGCGCATCACGGGAAGGTGCACCAAAACATGTGTCGACACGTCAAACGGTGTGCCAAAGGAAATGAAGGGGGGCACAGATTTACTCTGTGTAACATAGATAAAAGGTGCGCTCAGCCAAAAGGGATCAAAAATGGCCAAGTTTGGAGAACTAGATTTCCCAGAAAGGGATTTTGCAACGTTCCGAACACAGAGGGGTCCATGACAATGGACCAAGACAAAATTTTGGCATGGTTACCTATAAAATTGCGCTCATCAATTTTACAGGATAACAGGGATAACGTATCGCTGCACCATTGAAGGTATTGCTAAAGCATAGAAACACACTTCATTAGGGAGAGGTGTAACAAATGAGGTTTGATACATTGAAGAATACACTTATCACCATGCCCATATTATGCTTTCCTTCTTGGGATAAGCCATTCCATGTTGATGTTTCAGGAATGGAAATTGAGGTAGTGTTGGTATAGCCTGGGGAGGGAACTATTTGATCACGCGGGCAGAATATAATAATGCAATGTATGAAAACTTTGATTCAGAAAGAAACCTCCAATGTAATTTGCTGACTGTTCTATCTATGATAGATCTTCCTCCACATAGATTCAGATCTGAATACGGAAAAGGCAGTGACTGTAGATGCACCCGATCCAAAAAAAAAGTGCCTATAGAGACGTCTCAGGCCTTATGATGATCAAATCATACGAGCTGAACTATATCTAGAATGCTCACAAAAAATTCTCTCATTAACCAGGGAAAACGTGAATAGCAAAAGATTTCCCCTATATAATATATCATGGATCCATAGTCACTCTGGTACCAAATGTTGGGATAGAAATATTGTCACACAGAAAAATATATTAATATTGTATTCGACACTTATTAAATTACAATCACAAGCTATTATATAGCCATATCAATAGGAAAACTGACTTCCTATAAAATAGGAAACTACAACACACCCGAAATATATTGTTATACATTTTTTATAACAATATATATATATATATAATATATATATATATTATATATATAACTAACCATATAATTATTTACCATGATGTAAATACTAATTCCTAACAAGAAGTTGACATGAGTATAGAAGAACTATACTACAACCGAGCATGAGGCATTATCAATGATCTACATGTTGCACAAATTCAGGTAGTATCTGCTTGGAAATCCCTTCATATTCTACATGTACCACATGGAATTGAAGTACTTGGTAAAAAATCCCATTTTACAAGGGCACAGATGAAGGTGGATCCTATTGTTTCAAGAGTTTGAGTTTATGGTTGTTGTAAAACTGGGTAAGAGTAATTTGGGACCTGGCCATTTATCAAGGATTGACTCAGGAGAGTATGCAACAAATCATTAAGGATATAATTCCAGATGCAAAATTATTTAGATTATGTTGCATGCCCTATGACTTAGATGATATTGTTGTGTTTCTCAAAATGGGTGTGGCACCGAAGGGAATGAATACTTTGGAAATAAAATAGTGAGATATACACACTGCGCCCTACATATTAATTCACAGAGAATTATATAAGTTAGGCCATGATGAGGTCTTCTGCCGATATGTGCTAGAGCATGAGTACACTGTAATCATGGAGGAAGCACACAGTGGAATTGTAGGAGGAAACTATACAGAAAATATTACTACGCAGAAGATATTACTAGCAAGTCTTTGGTGGGAAACAATTTAGCAGGATTGCATCAAGTTTTGCAAGGCCTGTGATCATTTCTAGTTCCTTGGAAAGGCTGGAAGAAGAGATGAAATTCCCTGGAGGCCGATAACTAGCGTTGAACTGTTTGAGAAGTTGGTGGTTGAATTTGTAGGCCCTATTTCACTTGCGGCGTGAAGGTATGGTTCATGCTATATCATTACTTTTACTGATTACTTAACACGATGGGCAGAGGTAGCTCTTATGAAGGATTGCATGGTGACCACAATAGTAATATTCGTGTGGAAAAATGAGTGTAAAATATGGGAAGAGACTCCAAATTTTGTATCAAAATCAATGGGAAACTGATTCCGTAAGTCCTCTAACCTTTCTTCATGTTAACTAATGTCTAACAAACCTACAAAGATGGCCCTAACATGAGAAACTTCCAAAAAATCATTTTGGAAGACTAATCATTCTTGTTTGTTATATTTTCATAGTTTTTCATGTCACATGACATAACCACCCTTTACACAAATAAACAATTACACAAGTACCATTGTTGATTGTAAAACTTCCATGATGGTTGTGAAATTTCCAAGGTGGTTGTGTAGTTTCCACTATGTCATGAGGGGTGGTTTTGTCATCAAATAATTCCCCACTTTTCCAAATTCCATAAATTTTTCATACAAACTTGAAATCCAATGGTGTTTTTAAAGTGTGTATTTTTTGAAGAGGAATCTAAATATTTCATCAAAACATATAGGTTCTATTTGGATTTTATGTAAAATGTATTTTCTTAAGTGTTTACAATCTAAAGTACAGATATCTACATCCAATATTGACCATATTTTTGCAAAATTGGGGCTTGTAAGTCTCTAAAAGCATCAAGAATTTGTTAAGGGAGGAGTGGATAGACAACCCAGGTGACAGTGGGGTTCAGTTTGCTAGTTATGTGATAAAAATCCTTCTATATGTAGATGATCTTATCTTGACTTCAATAACAATCAAAATCCTAAGAGATCTTCTTAAAGCCTTAACAATATTTTGCAAAGAGGTTGGGATGGAAGCCAAAACTAGAAGAATAAGATTAGTATATTTTCACATCGAAGGGAAAATAAACATATAATCTTCGTATTTTAGGGAATCCCACTTGAGATAGTTTCATAATACAAGTACCTAGGGCTTGATTGCACTAACAAGCTCATGTGGGTAATGTGGATAGGAAGGTGAATCCAAGGAGGATGGAAGGTGCTTTACTTCCTTCAAAACAAATGTAAAGATGCCAATTTGTGGGTCCCATTTAATTTTTTAGTCTTGTGGATGTTATTAAAATCTCTAACTATCTATCATTACTAAATTCAACTCTTGTTTTTTATTTATCAATATGCTCCTTGGTGTGATGTTAAAAACCGTTCTACATATAATATACATATGATTTCTTTTATTGTATTTAATACATTTCTATTTCTTGACTTGACTTGCAATGTTTTTTTATCACCTCTAACTTGTATAGTTCTTTTATGTGCACCAACAAAATTCTTTGAAATACCCACATAATGTAGTAAAATTATAGTTCTATACATTCTTTCCAAATATTTTATTTATAAGGGACATAAGTGCAAAGTTGGTCGGTGAATAATAAACTTGATGTTAGAAATACATAAGTAGTGTAGTAAATAAATAGTTCTATGACTTTGAAAAGGAGCATGGTTGAAAAAATGGATTAAAAGAGATATTTCTATCTTATTCATGGTCATACATTTCTATCTCTTCCCACCGACTTGTCTTCTTTGTGAGGAAAGTTATGACGCTTGCTCAAAATCTTATAATTCTTCAGCCATCTAAGATTGCTATCAACAATTTTCTTCCTAAGGGACGGGAAAAAAATAAATTGACTATGGACATATATTACAAATTACGTTGTTCTACTTATGTAACTCTCTGAAGGAAAGCACCAAAAAAAGAAAATTCAAAAGGAGAAAATATTTTTTTGGCAAAAAACAAATATTTATTTGTTCTAGTTTTATGAAAATGTAATTATGTCAAAATATGTCCAAGTTGAAGTGTGAGTAGCTTTGACAGAAAATGAAGGGCCAAGATATGAGGAGAGTAGTCATATAGAGGAGTGAGTAGCTATGAAAATTGATCCATAAGATTTGTTTGCATATAAAACTTTAAATATATTTATTTAGAATTTGATACACTTGATTGATTTGGGATAGAACGTGAAATCTCTAGGCCATGGAATATTATATGGAAAATTCAGTCATTTCATATATTTTTAGTAGCTGATGCATTTTGATTTGTATTGATTTATGTTATTGACGGATTTCCATAATATTTTTCTCCACAATCCTCTCATGGATAAAGGACTAAGTTTTTATCTATACATGTCTACTACTTCTTCTATTAGGTACCTTTTAATGATTCTTATGAAATAATTTCCTAGTACTCAAAGTATTTCTTTGGGCCAATTCCAAGAAAATTATGAGTCCTTTTTTTTGGCTCTTCGAAACTTATTCAGTAGAATATTAACTATTTACTTCAAATTATATTTAAGATTCTAAGATTGAGCCTAAACTAGCTTATTTCTTATAATGTTTAGTCTATCAAGGCTTTCCTCTAGAGAAGAGATCGATTCGTGGTGGAATTTTTCATGTAGCAGACAAAAGATCTTTAAAAAAATATTTTGTACTTAGAAACGTGCTTGAAATCCTAGTGTATTGTTTCCATTTTCAAAATTGGGAAATTAATTGGAGGATGATGTTGTATTAAGTGTTTTCTCAGTGGCTTCAATTAAATTATTTTGTTTTAAATTATGTAATGCTTACATTGTTTGTTAACTTAAAAAATATAGGAATGTTGATATTTTAAATAACAAAGTTATTCCTAGAATTTGTGCACTAATGACATAGTTTATATGCTTATATGTATCTTCATTCAGGTTCTCACACAAACAATAACAAGAGTTGCACATCAATTACATAAGTTGTTTAGCCATTGGGGGAGTGATTTGGATATTACAATTCCACAGGGATTTGCTCCACCCAAGGTTCCTTTTCATGCATCAACAAACTCTCCTTTTCATGCATCAACAAACTCTCCTTTTCATGCATCAACAAACTCTCCTTTTCATGCATCAACAAACTCTCCTTTTCATGCATCAACAAACTCTCCTTTTCATGCATCAACAAACTCTCCTTTTCATGCATCAACAAACTCTCCTTTTCATGCATCAACAAACTCTCCTTTTCATGCATCAACAAACTCTCCTTTTCATGCATCAACAAACTCTCCTTTTCATGCATCAACAAACTCTCCTTTTCATGCATCAACAAACTCTCCTTTTCATGCATCAACAAACTCTCCTTTTCATGCATCAACAAACTCTCCTTTTCATGCATCAACAAACTCTCCTTTTCATGCATCAACAAACTCTCCTTTTCATGCATCAACAAACTCTCCTTTTCATGCATCAACAAACTCTCCTTTTCATGCATCAACAAACTCTCCTTTTCATGCATCAACAAACTCTCCTTTTCATGCATCAACAAACTCTCCTTTTCATGCATCAACAAACTCTCCTTTTCATGCATCAACAAACTCTCCTTTTCATGCATCAACAAACTCTCCTTTTCATGCATCAACAAACTCTCCTTTTCATGCATCAACAAACTCTCCTTTTCATGCATCAACAAACTCTCCTTTTCATGCATCAACAAACTCTCCTTTTCATGCATCAACAAACTCTCCTTTTCATGCATCAACAAACTCTCCTTTTCATGCATCAACAAACTCTCCTTTTCATGCATCAACAAACTCTCCTTTTCATGCATCAACAAACTCTCCTTTTCATGCATCAACAAACTCTCCTTTTCATGCATCAACAAACTCTCCTTTTCATGCATCAACAAACTCTCCTTTTCATGCATCAACAAACTCTCCTTTTCATGCATCAACAAACTCTCCTTTTCATGCATCAACAAACTCTCCTTTTCATGCATCAACAAACTCTCCTTTCATGCATCAACAAACTCCCTGTCGTACGTCTGCAGCCTCCACCCTCTTGTCGTGCGTCAATAAACTCTCCTTGTTATGCATCAACAAACTCTCCTTATCGTGCACCAGTGGAAATTTCTAGTCGTGCGTCTGAGACCAATAATTGTCACCCAAGATGAAAATTTGATGAATATCTATAAAACTACAATTTGTGTATTGGCCTCTATTGCTTCACAAGCTTACTGTACTTGATAATAGATATGCCCCTAGGTGGTATTAGTGAAGTATAAGTGTTCTACTTGGCGAATAATATAGGATTATATAGGTGATATTTGTCAAGGGTAGGCGAAGCTGACCCCTAAAAAAATCAAACTGTAATTTTAAGGTGAACACGTCACTGACCCATGCTAGAAAATTCACCATTTGAAAATTTTCAAAAATGGTATATTCGTCATAGTACAAAAATTCACCACTAAAATTATCCCTGGCTCCACCATTGCCTCAAAATTGACAAAACCAATCTTGCAACAATTTATCTATCCTCCCATGCATGTGGGGAGGTATATAGAGTCTGCTTTAGGGAAACGTTTTTATTGTTGGGTAGTTACATTGGAAATTTCTCATTAATAACAACATCGATGTTCCAAAAGGGGGTGTTTTTTCCTCTACCCATAATTGGGGATTGCTTGTTCTACTGGCTATGTAAGTTTTATTGTTCAAAATAACTAGGTGGCATCAGATCAACCACCACAAGAGACTTCTTTTTAAAATACTTGGAGATAAGGATGATCAACCACCTCCTCCTCCTTGTACCACTACTAAACTTAAAAATTACATATCTTCTCCTATTATCTTGATAATGATTTTCTTAAACCAACCACATACTACTCCACCCATTCATAGATATGTCTTATTTCAAGTTACTTTGTTTGATTTCAACCTCATGTTACACTTAAATTCATGGAAGAAGTGTTCTCAAAAATCTTATCTTAGATAGAATTGGTAATAAATCATCTTCTTCAACCTAAAGTATGTGCATCACATCTTGAATTAAGAATTCTCTTTCACAACTAGACATTATTCCATACAATATGATGGTTTTATAAGAAAAATGTCTCTTTGTAAATTAGAGGGTGATTTATAGTGAACAAGTTTAGAAACCATATGGAGTCTTAGTCTAAATTTGTTGAATGAAAAATAATCTACATGAACTTCCTATGACCAATCGTTGGAAGGGATTTGTAGTTTTAGTTATTTGTAGGATTCAATATGTATTGTAGTAATGTATTCTATGTGTATTTATGATAAAAAAAAATTCTTGAGAGATTATCTATTGTTTTTTAGTAAGGTTAATTTTTTTTGACTAGGAATCTTCCTACGAACAAAAGGATTAAAAGCTAGGATAGAAAAATAAGGAGTGAAGAAAAATAACAAAAATAAGCAACCCAATTGTGACACAAGAACACAACCAAGGCCAGAAAAGATAATATAACAATGATGATCCATGACGGATGAGTATCCAACCATCTACCTAATACAAAGCCTTGTGAAAACATTTAAGACTTGCCACTAAGAACCACCAAGGTATGACTTCGTGTAACACACTCAATCCTAACAACATTATGTTTCTTATGATGTACCTTTTTCCACCCAACACTGTCATCTGAAAGGGCCTGTAATGCCCATAAAAACAACCCACTTGAGACCCAAGAACAACCTAGGATTAGTTAGGAAAATTATGAAATATTTTTTTTGTTTAAAAGAGTCTACAACCATGTTACAAGACAACAGTTGTCCCAAGCCAATTTCAAAGCCAAATACAATTAATAACTTATAATTTTATTAATATGAAATTTCTAAAAGATCACAAGGTCCAAACTTAGGGTTAGATTATTTAATTAGGTTAAGAGGGTAATTTCTCACTATACCACTCTCTAATAGGATTAAAATATTCAAATTTATTTTTATCAAAATGAACACTCTCAAAAAATCCTAAAAAAAAAACTCATTAAATAGGAAATTTCCTCACCTTTGTGGTGATATAAAGAAGTCCTCCTAACTCCTCATAACTCTCAAGTTATGGGCCTGTGGGCCTTGGGGTGAAAATTTTCCCATGAACGGGCCTACAGGCGTAGCGAGGAAAATTTTCCCAAGGGTGGTCCTACGAACCATGGGGAGAAATTTCACCTAGAGAAGGAATCATGGAGTGGCAGAGAGAAATTTTCCAAGGGGTGGGCCGGCGGAGTGGGGAAGGAATTTAGGGATTTTTTCCCTTTTAGATGAAATAGGCACAATTTTATCTCCGCTCACCCGTGAACCAGAAAGGGGAAACATGTCAGCATTTCGAGGGTGCCACCTATTAGCCAACCGTTGGCTGTAGGGCTGTAGGGAAGATGGAGAAAATTAGGAAAGTTTTCCAAAGGGCTTAATAAAAAACATAAATTGAATGTGTGGGCCCACACGCCTGTGAAAGTACGTTTTCTAGAAAATGATGGGGAATTTTAATTTTTTTCCAAAGTTAGAATCAAAAGGGTTAAGTTAAAGCACGCACTCACAGGAACGCATACCAAAAGTGAAAGGTGGGGGGGTGGTGGGGACGTGGGGAATTTTTTTCAAATTTTCCCTTTCCAAACTAAGACTAATGTTGATAATAATGAGGTTTGCAGGCTAGTGGGGGTAGAGGAAAACTTTTTGATTTTAGTGATTTGGGGAACAAAGTGCAAAAGGAAAAAAAACTTAAACCCGCAAGTCCACCAGTGAATATTTTAATCATTTAAATTTGATAGTTGGATTATTTTTTAGGCCAAAAATGAAGTAAAACTTTAGAAGGCCATATCTTTTGATAGGTAACTCAATTTTTGGAAAACGAGGAATTTATGGAAATCTCTTGACACCCTCTTTGCATAAAAAACCTTAATAATTTAATTTAAATGAAGTTAAAACTGTAAAATTTTGAGGAAAAAAATTTGTTGTCACTAAAAAAGTGAACTAGTCATTTTAACTTGTGAAAAGTTTGTTCAAATTTGTCATTTTCCTCTTTCTCAATATGCCAACTACGAATGGAGTATTTCAATAGAAATGTTTTGGGATAGGTTTCAAGGTTAAATTTTATTTGATTGAGTCACATTTCAAATTACCTATTTTTACACCAAAACGTCTCCAATTTTTCCTTTGCTTGATTTGAAAGATTTTTTATAAAATTCTTAAGTGTTTTAGTTTGTTTACTATTTTTTTTCCTTTAAAAATACAAATTGATATTTAAATTGGTCTTTTAGATTTTATAGTTTCATGCTCTTAAATTTTTATTAATATTTGTCAGTAAGAAAAATTACCTAAAAGAACTTCAAATTGGAAAAGATTTGTTATATTCACCAACTTAGAACTATAAATTCATTCCATGCTAGTAAGTTGTATATTTCATATTTCCTTCAATCCAAAGCATAAGAACACAAATGTAGTTTCTATCTTTTTCCCAAAGTAAAACATTTCAGACAAAATAAATTAACACATTTCCTTCATACACATTTCAGCTTTTTTTAACTTTCCTACAAATAATTCATAGTCCATTTGAATGATCAGATTTCAATTTAACAATGCCATTATGAAACAAAGTAAGAAAAATTCTATTAATTCAATGAATCTTTTACAATAATTTTGTTTTTTATTTCTCGAATACAATTTATTTCACATTCCTTTCAAATACAAAAACAAAGTATATCTCCTTCACATTTATAATTTACAATTTTCATATTCAATAAAACATATTTCCATTAGAAAACATATACGAGTTCATCCACTACAATTGGGAAAGTTTACAGTAAGATTTAATTTCAACAAGGCACTGTTAAACTATTTTCTTTTTCTCCTTTGCTCCAGAAAGGCAATCCTCTCCACCCAACAAAGACATCTAATGACAAGGTGAAGCCATCCTTCTTCATTGGGCCCCGAGGCTCAACCATAATTCAATGTAATATGTGATCCAACTCATGTCAATAAGGTCTTCCACAACACACAAGAAAAAATTTCACATTTAAAACACATTCCAAAATAGAATGTAGTTTACAACTACATTAAAGCATGAAAAACAACACCGAGGCTTCATCAAGCAAGGAAAAGGAGAAAGAAACTAATGGGGATGTTACTTATGCCTCCCAAAGGGTAAATGGGTATCACCACCTGATTTCAATCTACCAAAATATAGTATATCAAAGCCCTGACATGCCCTTATGCCTCCCCCAAATACCCCTTATTCCTCAAATTTCCTTATACCTCCCTGACCTCTTATGGCTCCCCATAACAAGAAAATAAATGTAAACTATTTCTTTGTAAGGAGGAAGCCAAATCCCAACTCCCTCCACACTCATACCTCCCAAAAATACTTATGCCTCCCACATAATGAACCCGATAGTCTTGTCCTACACCATTCCTAAGGCCCATCTACCCAACATCCCACAAACATGCCAAAACATTAACTACAATAACAATTTCATAAATAGAAAAGAAGCATTCTAAGAGCCAAGCTCCTGCCTCTCCATGATGGAGTTGTTCCAAGTTCCAAAACAACAAGCTTTATCCTAATGCAAGCAATCCAAATCAACCAAGCACAAGCATGCAAAAATCTTCCAATAACTTCTCCAAACCAAGAGGTCCAAACAAACCAAAGAATTCACCCCCAAAAGGATATTTCCAAAAGTGAAGCCACACAAACAAGGAAAGAAATTCAAATTTTACAGAAGAGGGAAGAGAAGAGGATTCAGTGGATTCATGTAGGATGCTACATCACACATTCTCAACCCCAACCCAAATGTAAACTTCATTCTCCAATGCATAATAAATAGGTGGGTGAATAATATTACAGTTTACTTACATACTCAAATCAAACCCATATCCCAACGGACTGAAATTAAACCATGTAAGAAAAGTGTAATTAAAAATTACACTTTGTCTTCTAAAAATGCATTATAAAAGTCTAATTTTAACCCCTAAACCATATGTATGGTTGGTAAGTAAATTTAAGAGGTATGGGACAAGTTTAACTTGTCCCACAAGCCTCTAAAATCAGCCTACAATGAAAACTTATAATTTAAGAAGGTACTCGAGCCTCATCCGATGGCTCTTCATCATGTCTAGTGGCACTTGCTTCCACAGACCCTCCGCATAAGTAAGAATTAACGTCCTAAAGTGTCTATAAAATAAGTGGTAGGATGGATCCTATAGTATGATCTGGTGGTTGCAATCCTAAGTCTATGTGAAAAGAACCCTCATCTTATCTACACCTCTTACACAGACCAAGGCAAGAGTTAGTTCTTATTTCTAAGTTTTACTAGGTTTTCCATGTTTATTAAGCATGCAATTCTAACAAGGTTGTTCTCTAGATTCAAAGTGTTCTAGGTTTAAAGTTCATGTCTCAAGTTTTCTAGTGTGCCCAATGGGCCATGATTTTGAACCTCACTCTGATACTAAGTGTGTTTCCCACTAAAACCAACCCACTTGAGACCTAAGAACAACCTAGGATTAGTTAGGAAAAAATTATGGAATAATGTTTTTTGTTTAAAAGAGTCTACAACCAGGTTACAAGACAATAGTTGTCGCAAACCAGTTTCAAAGCCAAATACTATTAATAGCTTATAGTTTTATTAATACGACAATTAGAAAAGATCACAAGGTCCAAACTTAGGGTTAGATTAATCAATTAGGTTAAGAGGGTAATTTGTCACTATACCACACTTTAACTAGCTTAAAATATTCAACTTGATTTTTCTCAATATTAATGCTCTCAAAAATTCCTAAAAACATTCCCATTAGGTAGGAAATTTCCTCACCTTTTTGGTGATCTAAAAAGTCCTCCTAATTTCTCATATTTTTTAAGTTATTGGTTGGCAGACCTTGCGGTGAAAATTTTCCAAAGAACAGGCTTGTGGGCCTAGGGAGGAAAATTTTCTCGAGGCCGGTCCTACAAACCGTGGGGAGAAATTTCACCTAGAAAAGGAATCACATAACGGTGGAGTGAAATTTTCCAAGGCGTGGGTCGGCAGAGCAGGAAAGGAATTTAGCACTTTTTCCCTTTTGGGACATAGGCACAATTTACCTCCACGCACCCACGAACTTGAATGGGGAAACATGTATGCATTTCCTGGTGCCATGTGTTAGGAAACCATTGGCTGTGGCACTATAGGACGAAGGAGAAAGTTAGGAAAGTTTTCCAAAGGGATTAATAAAAAAAGTTAAATTTAATGCTAGGGACCATGCTCCCGCGAAAGTACGTTTCCTAGGCAAGGGCAGGGATACGGGGCTGCGCATAATTTTGGAAATTTTTTCCAAAGTTAGCATCAAAAGGGGTTAAGTTAAAGGGCGCACCAACGTGCCTGCGAGAACGCATACCAAAAGTGAAGGGCAAGGCACTGGGGATGTGGGGAAAATTTTCTAAATTTTCCCTTTCCAAAGTAATACGAATTTTGATAATAATGAGGTTTGTGGGTGAGTGGGGCAATGGAAAACTTCATAACTTTAGCACTTTTGGGTAAAAAGTGCTAAAGAAAAAAAAATTAAACCCGCGGGTCCGCCAGTGAATATTTTAATCATTTAAATTTGACAGTTGAATTATTTTTTAGGTCAAAAATGAAGTAAAACTTCATAAGGCCATAAATTTTGATAGGAACTTAGTTTTTTGAAAGTGAGGACTTTCTGGCAAGCTCTCGACGCCCTCTTTGCATAGAAAACTTAACAATTTAATTTTGATGAAGTTTAAAGTGGCAATTTTGAGAAATATTTTTTCTATCACT
Source organism: Taxus chinensis (assembly GCA_019776745.2). Taxonomy (NCBI): domain Eukaryota; kingdom Viridiplantae; phylum Streptophyta; class Pinopsida; order Cupressales; family Taxaceae; genus Taxus; species Taxus chinensis. Next base: position 669,522,414 of record CM034151.1, read on the forward strand.
TAAAAAGTGAACTAGTCATTTTAACTTGCAAAAATTTTGTTCAATTTTTTAATTTTCTCTTTCTCAACATGTCGACCGCGCATGGAGGATTTCACTAGGAAGGTTTTGGGATAGGTTGCAACATTAAATTTTATTTTATCGACTCACATTTCAAATTACCAATATTTACAGTAAAAGGTCTGCAATTTTTCCTTTCCTCAATTTGAAAGTTTCTTTAAAATTTTCTTAAGTGTATTAGTTTGTTTAATATCATTTTCACTTTACAAATAAAAATTGATATTTAAATTGGTCTTTTAGATTTTGTATTTTCATGCTGTTAAATTTTGATTAATATTTGTCAGTAAGAAAAATTACCTAAAAGAACTTCAAATTCAAAAATATTTGGTACATTCACCAACTTAAAACTATGAATTCGTTCCATGCTAGTAATCTTTATATTTCATCTTTCCTTCAATCCAAACCATAAAAACATAAATGTAGTTTCTATCTTTTTCTCAAAGACAAACGTTTCAAACAAAAAAGATTAATACATTTCCCTCATATGCATTTCACCTTTTTAAAACTTTCCTACAAATAATTCATAGTGCATTTGAATTATCACATTTCAATATAACAATGCCATTATGAAACAACGTAAGACAACTTATATTATTTCCATGAATATTTTATAACCTTTTTTCTGAATTTCTCAAATATAATATACAAAATAAAATTTATTTCACATTCCTTTCAAAGACAGAAAGAGAGTATATATCTTTTTCACATTTTGAATTTACAATTTTCATATTCAATACAACATATTTCCAGTAAAAAACATATACGAGTTTATCCACCTGAAGTGCGAAAGGTTACAATAATATTTCATTTCAACAAGGGATTGTTAAACTATTTTATTTTTCTCCTTTTCTCCAGAATAACAACATGTAGATTTATCATTCTTTCAATTCTGATCACAACAACAGTATGGGAAAGGTAACGCTCTCCACCCAACCAAGACATCCAATGACAAGGTGAAGCCATTGTTCTTCATTGGCCGCTGAGCCCCAACCATACTGCAATAGAAGATGTGATTCAACTCATGGCAACAAGGGCTTCCACAACACACAAGCAACATTTTCACATTTAAAACATAGTTCCAAAACAAAATGTATTTTACAACTGCATTAAAGCATGACAAACAACACTAAGGCTTAATCAAGCAAGCCAAATGAGCAAGAAACTATGGGGGATGCTACTTATGCCTCCTAAAGGGGAAATGGGTATCGCCACCTAATTTCAAACCACCAAAATATAGTATATCAAAGCCTTGACATGCCCTTATGCCTCCTCCAAGTACCCTTTATTCCTCAAATTTCCTTAGGCCTCTGCAACCTTTTATGACACCCCATAACAAGTAAAGAAATGCAAGTTATTTCTTTGTAAGGTGGAACCCAAATCCTAGCTCCCTCCACACTTATACCTCCCCAAAACACTTATGCCTCCTACAAAATGAAACCCCATAGTCTTCTGCTACACCATTCCTAGGAAATCTACCCAAGATCCCACAAACATGCCAAACATGTTCACAATAATAACAATTTCATAAACATAAAATAAGCATTTCCAAGAGCCAGGGCTCCTACCTTTCCATGATGGATTTTTTCTGAGTTCAAAAACAACAAGTTTTATCCCAATGCAAGCAATCCAAATCATCTAAGCACAAGCATGTAACAACTCTTCCAACAACTTCTCCCAAGAGCTCCCAAAACAGCAAGAAATTTTCCCCAAAAGGAGTTATCCAAAAGTGAAGCCAGCCAAACAAGGAAAGCAATTCAAATTTTACAGAAGAGGGAAGAGAAGAGGATGAGGTGGATCCATGTAGGATGCTACATCACACATTCTCAACCCCAACCCAAATGTAAACTTCATTCTCCAATGCATAATAAATAGGTGGGTGAATAATATTACAGTTTACTTACTCAAATCAAGCCCATATCCCAACGGACTGAAATTAAACCATGTAAGAAAACTGTAATTAAAAATTACAACTTTGTCTTCTAAACATGCATTATAAAAGTATAATTTTAACCCCTAAACCATATGTATGGTTGGTAAGTAAATTTAAGAGGTATGGGACTAGTTTAACTTGTCCCACAAGCCTCCAAAATAATCCTCCTAGGACAAATTTGAATTTCCAAGAAGGTGGGGTGTTTCACACTCAAACGTTAACTTACACATCACTGACATATTACTTACACATTACTTAATCATTCTTACAAAACTTTAGATCATATCCAATAACCATATTAATTACATTCTCATGATATCTTTTAATTAATTAACTTAACACCATGATTACTCACAATATTAACACCACATTAATTAAATAATGAAAGGGGTAAGTGCACCACATAAAACACATGCAAACATTAAATAAAAGGGAACAAAATAAAAGAAAGACATAAAATCCCTTAGTCACATTAAAAGTTTATTGGCCCCCTATGAGAATCCCTAACAAAACAACCACACACAAACAATACAAGTTGCCATGGTGACCTTGTTGAATTCATCTAGAATTCCAATGTAGGTTAGTCTTCAATCCCCCGATGTTTGTTGTGATATTTTAACTTGCAAAACAAAAATACCTCCTTCGGCCTCGTGGCCATATCAGAACACCCAAAATAATATAAATAAAATTCTAAAATCATCTAGATATATGAATCTACAACAACATCCAAGGAACCAACAAGATCACTTGTAATTTTACTCAACAATTATATCATCATCAAATAATTTTCATTTCTAGGTGTACTCAAAATATCCAAATATCACATGTCTGAACAACATCCATAATATAACCATGTCCAACAATATAACATCATCAACATATAAAAGTGTCTCTAATAATCATCATGCATCATATAACTGAATCAAACTCAACAATAATTCATGATCAAATATCTACATCATACTAACATCAAAACTATAATAATGTCCATAATATAGTTGATAGTTTCATGATCACCATCAAAAGGTGTCAAAGGGAAGTGGGCACTACATCCCGCTTCTAGTTGAACTTACTTTTACCAAATTACCATATATAATTTCCCTAAATCTTTGGTCTAAATCACTTGAACACCAATTATCTTATCTCAAATTAACACCAAATCACTTGATTCAAGTTTAGGACTCTTGAAATCTTCTCCAAAAAATGTGCACACTTCATTCAGAAAGGCATAAAATAGAACATTTCTAAGCTTGCTGAAAGATGCTGCCGTAACAATAGGTACATCTAGATCTCGAAAGAACCTTGTGAAATTTGCATCCTCCCCAGTGGGTCCTCCTTTCCCCAACACATGGGAAATGATCATTACAATCTGATGAGAGCAAATAAAAGGATTCTGGATCAGGCCAGAAAAGAATGGGATCAAAACTGATCTAACACAACTGTGTACCCTAGGACAGGTTTGACAATTCGGAAACATTTAGACATCCTGGGGTCTGCTGCCCTATCCTTTTCAAATGAAAATCCTCCTCTGAGTTGTCATCCAATTTTGAATTAAAAATCTCTCAAACTTGCAGTCGATATTCTCCTACTGAGAGGATGAAGCTTTTCACAGTATATATTCATCAACATGAACCTTCAATAAGATTATCATTGTAATTTTTATCATTTCTTGGTTTATTAACAACACTCTTGAAACTTGAAGTATTGAGCTCGGTAAGCTGTCTTTTTCAAAATTTGTAAGATTTTATTAGCAGGCACCTTTGATCACAAGTGGAAACTTAGATGCAAAGGATCCCAGAGACAAGATGAATATGGATTGAGGTTCTAATCTGTAGGGTTGACAATGCATTCAAAAAATAGCAAGTAGTTTTATGAAACCATCCTACTATAAGACTATTGGTTCCAACCGAACAAATGCAGGGGTACCTCAGCCATTTAGAGGTGAACTCAATACAGGTAGTCCCTATGAAAATGGCAAACTAGGTAAAAACATACCGGGTTTTCCTAACGATGCAAGAAAATGGTAACTTAATACAAATATAAATTCTCCATGAAATATTAAAGTAACACCAAGGGAGGTATTCTAAGAGTTATTAGGATCCTTGGAATAAACATTTGAGAAACGAAATAATAAAACAGGTCTCTGCAACTTCTCTAACCTATCACCTAATTAATCCCAGTTTTAGATTGCAAGAGTAGAAAGTTTCTGTTAGTTTAATGTTTCACACTTCTTGTTGATTTTTACTACATGCCAATGTATAGTTAAATCTGGTTCTAGCCTAGTTTAGAACCTACTTAAGGAATGGCCAAATAAGTATCCAGAATCACTCCAGGTGTGGAGATATCTGAACAGTGATGTCTTCTCACCTAAACCTCGAAGACAATGAATTCTACTCAGATTCTTGGAGGCATTGATGAGAACCGCTGAGTTCCAAGGACAAGGTTTTCACAAGTGGATTGCTCCACTACTGTAGGATGCATAGCCCATATCCTATTAAAATTACATAGCCTAGCCTCACTAACATTGGTTCTCATCCACTTACAATCGCTAAATGATAGTCACTCTTATTCAAAATTCCCATGATATGAACATGATTTTCCCTCATACTTGCAGATACGTCACTTCGAAGGGCATTTATGCATCGAAGTGTATAAACAATCCCATACCTTTGTAGAGCTACATAATATAAAGACCATAGTCAAAATAAAAGGCCACAACCTTTGCATCAGGTGAATGGTTGATATGTAAAATTCATATAATCTAGAGGTTGGAACTTTAAAACTAGTATCATGGTTGAAACAAGGGAGGACTTCACTTCAACATGTGATGGAAATATTTGTCTAAAAGTGAGTTTCATGAAGGATATTAAGATGCCATCATTATGGGTGAGTAGGTCCCCTCTAGAGAAGAGGTCATACAATATCCTCTTGCTGAAGATTAAGACTGACGCACCATGAATTCATCCTCATTTTAAGTCATAAAATGAAATAATATGCATCCTTCTTTGATTGGGGATAATTTAACCAGTGACAACATCCAGTCACATCAAATTATTCATAGCCTCGAGAATATATCAAAAGGTTCTAAAATGATGCATCAAATACAAGCTTGTCATAATTACATATTCTTGAGTATGAGATTTCGTTCAATATAAAGCCCGATAACTCGCTCATAGGATGTCTTTTATAAGGACCTTCTACCTTATAAACAAGATACCCAGGAAACTAATTTTAAGTATAATTCAGATCATCATTTCTTAATGGGGTTAATGATATATTTCCTCTCAATGTTTATCACCTAGGGGCTTCATAATGGTCATGTATAAGATCCCACCAATTTGATATTGTTTCTTCTATTTATTTTCCGCAACATTGATCCTGAGAGATATGGGTCATATTTCACTTAGTTCTCAACCTTATCATATTTTAGATGATTCTTAGGGTTTGACTTCTCTCCTCAGCAAGCATCACCTAGGTACCTCAAGTGATAATCAATTGTGATGTTTGAGATATGCAGATCTAACTGGGGGGATTCAAAGAAACCATTTTAGTGGAACACACTCATTAAAACTCACGGTGGTTCATAATAAAGTTAAAGTGTCATTTCCTCATCTCTCTCAAAAATACCTACTCTACCTTGCAACTAGATGGAAATTATGCTAAAACATTGGATTGAAGTCTTAATTTTATTTCCTTGAAAAACCTCTTTGTGTTTCTTAAATATGCCTAGTGAAAATGATTTGATAGCTTGAAGAAACCATGAGACCTTCCATCTTCATTACGTTTGCTACTAATGCTTTCCCAAATTATATGAATACAGGGTCAGATTGTTGGGATGATATTGAGTCTTACAAATCCTGGGATTCATTTACCATGAGAATGAACCATCAATACAAATGAGAATAGTTAATATTTGACATAGTTCATTGGATGTTTATCAAAGATGATGGTACTGATCCATTATGATCCTTAAGTATCATGAAAAATGAAGAGCCTAACTCCTCTCCCACAATATCTAAAGTCGGAAGCATTCAAGTGATTCAAGAGACACCCAGTGAAAGAACTCTAGTTGGTATTTCTCATAATATCCAACTGAATCTGTTTAGTACACATCACAGATGGTTGTAATTTAGTGAAGCAGGAGGTATTCCAACTCTCAAAGAGACATGTCTCTCATATCTCAGTTTCAAAGATAATTGAGTAGGAATTCAAGCTCTACTCACTACAAGGAGGATCTCATGAAATAAAATTAATGGATGACTGAAACAGTTCTCACCTGTCATACTTGAGGTTGCAAAAGACCACTTAAGTAAAGTTTCACGGACAGACATATTGTGATCAAAATATCAGCTATATACAAGGATAAATGTATCCCTCTCAAGAATCCACTAATTCATCATTCAGTCTCAAGACCTCTCCTCCTCTGAAGTTTGTGCCAGTAGCCAACTCAATGAAATTTCAGGATGTACCCTCTCACTATGAGCATGAAACTGCATAAATCATGCCTAGCTGTTGATCCTGAATCAACTGAAATCTCTCCTTGGGTACAAGAAATGACTTTCTCAGGATAGACTCGTATAGTTCCAACTAACTCAAATGAGTTCCCAATACTTCAATCCATTTCAATAATTGTGACACACCCCATAAAGTGAGGTAAGAAATCTTAAACTTCTTCCCAGATTCTTAAGAATGGTGCCTTGGGAAATCAATAATATGGATCCTACTTATTCACCTAAGTCACTGGTCAAATCCTCATATAGAGATGATTGACCCCATACTGAATATGAACATGAATAACTATTCCTCTAAGTATACATCTAATGTGCACTAGGAAGATGTTCATTTATTCAATTAAATATATCATGACTAATAAGGTCACTTACCAAAATCATAAATGTGCAATTTTTTTTGAAAATTTTTGGTGAAGTGAACCTCTTAGGTTGACCAATTTGATTATAAACCTTTGTAAAGGTCAAAATGTACTCAGTGGAAACATTTTATAGTAGTAAATCAATCTTTTGATGGTCTTCATGAGGTCAAAAATCAGTCCTGTATTTTGGAGATTGTGGGTGTAAAGTATGAACATGTATCCTCTATGCCTTCAATTCTCTAGCATACTCTATTTTGCCCAAATTTCATCTAAGTCTATTAGTGTATTACAGATCACTTCATGTTCCTTATCAAATTTTTCCATCTAAGTCCCTAAGTGAACTCGAACACTTTCTCATTCTCCGCATGGAACTTGAACCTACAATCCTTTGTTTTATAACTACTGTGGAGAACCATTCTTTAGTACAAGAGCTCAGAACTAATCCTCACTAACATCTTTGTTCCCCACAACTCAAAATCATCAGATTCTAATACAAAGATCAAAACTATAAAACTTATCACAAACCTACATGACTAGGCGTTAACCCTTAAGGCCAAAAGTGGTAGGGTGACTTGGAAGACCTATATCTTCAATTCTTCACACAACCTATCTTAAAATTTTCATGGTTATTTAGTACACCTTCCAAGGTTACTGGAATAATTCACTTCTTTTCATGAAACCTCCAAATGAGCCCCAAAACTGCAAATCTCCACCAAACAATGGTTTTTCTCTACATTAGCATAATAGGTGGATCATGAAACCATCATCAAAATTATCACATAGGAATTATATACAAAGATGATCCATTATATTTTCTTTCCCAATTCATTCAGAGACGATAAAAATAAAATCTCTACTATTGCTCTAGAGGAAGGGTTTAAATAGGGATTCAAACTTGTTTATCTTCTTTACATTCATTCATAAATATGTGACATCGAAACAGATTCATTGTTTTTGCAAAATGATCTCAACTCCATGTAAAAACATTCGTGAAAGCCCCATATTCCCATGTAGAACCTATACGTGTTCATGAGCATTGAAACATGCATGTCGAGCCTTTTTTTGCCTTCTCAAGACGCTCAATTTGACCAAAAAATCATTATCTAGCATTTAACACAGCGCTATGATGACCTCCTCCAATTTTTCTAAGTATCATTTTAGCTTTCACACATCTGAATCTCTCTCACCACCATGAATTACATGTATCTTCTTGACTAGTCTTTAGTGAATTGCATCAAAAATATCTCCATAAATAACTATACCTCTAAATTGTGACTTGAAATTCTCTCCACACATGATATACAACCTTAAGACACCTTATAATAACTTATATCAGACCTCCTTGCTTAATACTTCATGTTACTCAATCATATTACTTGGACTAGGTCAAGAAAAAGATGTAAAATTGCTTGACTCAACAAGTGACTAACCTTTCCAACACCTTGCAAACACTAAGATACCTTTAAATCATCATACTACGCATGATAGACCTCATGAATACCTTATCCAACTAATCGTGTTTATATGCCATAATATATTTCTTGCAAATGTACCAAGAACAATACTAGACACCATGACACAACAATATCGTGATATAACAACTCTTCACTACCAATCAACCTTCATCTTAAGTCATGAACAACTCCTCTTGGAGACACCTAAATCACCTAGACACCCTCTAACATCAATGTGTAACTTAATATCAATGAAAAATATTGAGCAGACATAATTTTTTTCTAAGGAGAAGACACACAAAAGGATGTGCATGCGGGAACAAGGCACATTTGAAGGTGCAGGAAGATACGGAAGGAAACACACACCAGAACACTTTGGCTCAGGAATTAGCCATTTTTATGGATAAGGGATATTTTTTGAGATAGCTTGTGGAAAACACATAGAGATAAAGAATTGTACAACACACAATAGTATTTTGGGAACGAGCGGATGATAAGCGCCATGCATAGTTTAAGCTAAGAATAGGATTTATTCCTAGAGTTAACTATAGGACATATATTATTAGAGAACTTGCACATTGTGGAACATGGATATTATCAGTATGAAAACTATTTTGAGAAGTGCATGGGTGGTGAATGGAAAGTCCCCACCTCTATAAATATGTATTGAACTGTGTAGTTTAGAGATACTGAATTATTGTAGAGTTATGTTGTTGGTTCTAATGTGCGCATGACTCATGGAGATAATTTATAATGTAAGAAGCCTATGGTTTTATAGTGTTTAAGGAAATGGAATATATTGGCTGGATAATGGTGTTAGACATAACTGGATCTAATTCTTGTATGGTTAATCTTATTATAGTTATTTTTTAGTTCACGATTCTCTATGATCTAGATCTAGTTTATGGACTGTAAAATTTGTATGATTAGTCATGGATCTGAATATGTATTATCATCATCACACTAACATCCTACACAACCAAATCTAAGAGGGTCTTGATACCTCTTTGTGCTTTGATTAAGCACTCAGCTCAGGCTGAGTGATGTGTCAGTGCACCCTAGTTTTCCATAGTAGATTTTAGGCTGCATCATTGGTTCCATTGCTAGGACCTCTTTTTCAGTTGTTTTCAAGATTTTTTATGATGAATACGTATTATTTAACCCTGGAAAGTGTTTAGGATTGGATAATAGATCTAGAAGAAGAGTACGCTTGAAGGTTCAACATTGGATCTGAGTTTGACGCATGCCCGTGGGTGGAGCAGAACTTGTACGACTTTTTATACGATAATTTCTTTGCTATATTTCTGATAGATCTATATGAGTGGCTGCTTTCTTATGCATATAATCATAATTAGAGGTATCAAACAATTATCTAGATGTAGGAATAATTTCAGGCCCTATATGACGCTGATCTAATTTGGACATGCACTATGGACACTTGGTTCCGTGATGCTCTGAATAACTATATTTTGGAGAACTCAATTTATACCTACTCTTTCCCGAAGGTAGCTGAGTTCCATTTTTTATGTTATCCTACAGGGCATCCCACTGGTTATCAAAATATTGATGATAACCCTAAACTTGGAAGAAAATACGATGGCTAGCTAAACCCCACCACACACAGGGGAAGGAGAAGGTTTGGTGAAGGATGGCAGACATAATGGTAAAGAGGCAAAGAGAAGAAAGGTGTCTTAAGTAAAATGAGGCACGTGAGAGGGAGATAGAGAAGTAGCATGATATTTCAGAACAAATGGCCTCATATGGGAGCGCACCATCAGAGACAACATGGGTTGTGGGTGCGCATCAGAATCTACCTGATAAATATCCCTTGCGCTTGGTTTTCTAGTATCTAGTACATATAGTAGTTAGCAAACTAGTTTGGGGAGTAAAAGAACATGAGTAAATAAAATAGAAACTGCATCTATAGACAGGAAAAAGTCTTCTTTGTTATTAGGAGGTACCTTTTCAAGCACATCGTTGGCACATAACTCAAATGCGTAGAATTTTGGACTCACTTTTGGGAGTAATACCACCTTGCAGACTGTAGGAGTTTAGTTTAGTACCACTATTGGGACACAGGGAAATACATCCACTTTTCCACTTCAGGCTATAGGTGGAGGATTAGAGGGCATAGGTGGCTCTAGTTCTAGTGGATCTTGTGGGTCTTGAGGTAGAGGTAAAATAAGAGATTCTGGATCAAGTGGGCATGGTCTTCACCAACCCCAGAATATTTACATGGAGATATCACTTCATCTTCAAGAATATAGGGGAATAGAAGATGTTGTTGAGCATGTGCACATGTGTGAGATACTATGGGCACAAAATGGATTATGGCTTCTAAGTGGAAGGCTAATCAGTTTGTAACTACATTGCAGGGATGTGCCCAAAATTGGTAAATGAAATTTGACCTTGATCAGAATTACGTAGATTATGCATCACTATGGGATGCTTTCCTTAAGGAGTTTTATATCCCTGAGTTCAAGAAAAAGAGTATAAGCACGCTCAAGGATATTAAGCAGGGAATTACTGAGATCATTCAGGAATATGATGCTTATTTAAAAACAATTTTTTTAAATCTTTCATATGATATCCATGCAAGCTAGCATGCACAGTGGTTCTTTGGGGGTTTGATCACACCTTTTAGGAGGGTGTTTTCACATAATACATATACATAGCCGCGTGAAACACTTGAAGTAGTTGGAAGTATAGACACTGGAGTGATCCCATTCCATGAAGCATAGATTGCAACTATGACAAAGCAGTTGGAGAAACTAACGGCCAATTCAGAGCATGAGACGTGTACTGGGATTTGGTGTACAAATTGTGAAGTGGGAGGGCACACTAAGGATAATTGTCCCTATAGGTTAGTATGTTCATTATTGTTAGACTACGAGATATGTTATTTAGACCATGATGCAAGCCACTGCCCATTATTACAATACGCGATCAAAAAGAATGTATCATGTTATTGTAAGATTTTCCAGTCTATGACTCACAATATAGAAGACTATAGGTTGATTGGTCAGATAAATGATGCTATCGATATTAGTGTGCAAAAAACAGGAGTACTAGATAACTCTAAAAGTAAATGTGAGCACCATGATCATGATCACATCCAAGGGTGCTATGATTAGAACGAGGGATGATTTGAAGGAAGTCGTGGCATAGGTCGAGGATACCATGGTGGATTTGGGGGATGAGGCTGTGGTACATGCAGATATCCTAACCACTACAAGCGTGAATGCCCTCAAAATATTACTTTTTCTATTTGTGGGAGGAACCATAACTATGAGGAACGCCAAGAATTATATGAGAATCTTATCAAGTAGCATAAATAAGAGAACAAGGGTGCATGGATGGTTAGTATACAACACACCATGGAAAATCAATGGATGCCAAAGTTGGTACTGGAACCTGAGGTAGTGCCTGTGAATATTACTACATGCGTTGAACTTACGCACACCATAAATAAATTACAACATAATCCTACTATTACTAAGCAGGAGGTTTTACATGCAAGATACCCAGATCCTACACACTAGATGGAGGTTTATTAGGAAACCACAAAGATACTAAAAAAAATTCAGGGTGAAATATATTGTTTAAAGGAATAGTCACATAATTTGGAACAACCAAAGGCAATAGAGATGGTCCAGTCAGATGTTGATGATTTTAAAGAGGTATTAAAGATACTGCACCAGGAAAATATTATTCCATTACTAGGGAATTGGTTAAAGGAAAACTCTCCATATGTAGGTATTGAGAATGAATGGAAGATCCTGCATGCTATTCTTCCCACTCATATCTTGGATTATGAAAAGGAAATCAATCTGAATGTTGTGGTGGATGGGTGGATTTTGAGAAATATATTGATTGACATAGGTGCAGAAGTGAATGTGCTTACTTTAGATGCATGGGTGTAGATGGGAATACCCCCATTATAGTCATCGTCTAATGTACTATTTATGGCTAATCGCACTAAGGCCACTCCAATCATAGTTTTAAAGGATGCATCCATTACTATATAAAGGGCCAAGTTCACTAGGGAATTTGAGGTTTTGGCACTTGCAGAAGTGGACAACTTCCCAGATCTACTTGGGTGCCCTTGGTGTTATGCAAATAATGATGATCTATGGTTCAACAAGGGGTATGTTAATTTTGATAACAAGGAATAATGAGTTATTATCCCTTTAACAGATGGATAATCTACACCTTCTGTTGAACCTTTGAGTGAGGAATACGTGAAAAAAATTTATGTGAGCAACATTCAAGATCCGGAAGTACTTGAGCCATCTAAGGAAGGAATCCTCCAGTGAGAAGATGCACATTCTATTAGTGATACTATGACTATTGCTTGTGACAATTAGGTGCATGGTACCTATGAGATGGTTGTGTGTGAAGTAAGAAGTGTCTTTGGAAAGAGGAGAAAACCTATATGTATTAGGTGGATAGGTAACAACTTTGTACCCCATTACACTAGAAAAGGAGATATAGTATTCTTGTGTGCTAAGGAGGAGAAGTGGAAAAATCAATTAGAGAGAAGAAATATGATATTATATACCCTATGTGGGACGACAACACACTGGTGAATGGTTCACAGGGATAATATCATAAAGTTGGATGAGGTAAGAATTGCTTTAAGAACCCTATTTCTCAGGAGATATGCACCTGCTCAAATCAACATATATCATGGTAATAAAAATTTTTAGCACCATGTTTAGAAGTGTGAGAGAATATGGACATAGGGGAAGGAAGCTTTACCACCTTCACTTTGGGTGCACAAATTTTATTCCACTTTGCAAGGCATTGCACGCTCTTGGTATGTTTATACAAAACTGCATAGGGATACTAGAAATTGGCAAGACTTAATCACATGAATAGTCCATACTTTTGAATGCTTCTCAACTAATCCTCTGGAAAGAGAGGTATTATGGGTTATGGAATTCTTGACTATGGTTGATAGTGTAAAGGTTTAAGAACTCATTCAAGATTTATTTTGTGAGGAAGAACCAGGAGCGCGTTTTGATGAAATAGATGAGACAAATGCTGAACTATTTAAGTGCGCTTTCTTTGATAAGGAGAAAGGAAAGATGGTCAACATAGTGGATTATGAAGAAGTATAAAATTTGGACATTGATCATTCCAAAGGTACGCACAAGGTTTTAGATAGTGCGGATAAAAACATGCGCGCCTTTCATGAACCTATGAAGACAAAGAAAGTGAACCTTTGCACATATGCCAATCCTAAGGAGGTCATAATTAGAGATTATTGGTCTGATTATGAAGTGGAAAAGATAATTGAGTTATTACATGATTTCTAGGACTTATTTCTTAGGGGATACTATGAGTTAAAAGTGTTGCATGAGTCAGTAGGTGAGATGAAGATTAAGGTAAAGGAAGGTACGTGCCCATTCAGGAAGAGACCTTACAGGATGAACCCTAACCTGCGCATAAAAGTTAAAGAAGAAATTGAAAAATTCTGAAATCTGGCATCATTAAGCCCCTAGAGGAATCAGAGTGGGTTAGGCCTAGGGTAATCAATATAAAGAAAGATGGTTGGATTAGGATTTTCATAGATTACATGGAGCTGAATGATACATGTGTGATTGATCATTTTCCTATGCATTTCACTAAGGAAATATTAGAAGGCATTGCAGGGCACATAATTTACTCTTTTACAGATGGATTCTCTAGGTATCATTAGGTAAGAATTACAAAGGAGGATCAAGAGAAGAAAAATTTCACCACTGAATGAGGAAGATGTACATACACGGTGATGTTCTTTGGTTTAAAGAACGTGCCTACAGTATATTTGTGCATAGTTGTTCAAGCATTCCAGGACATTATTCATATTTTTTTGTAGGTCTACTTGGATGAGTGGATGGTTTATGGGCTTGTTGAGGATCACTATGACAACTTGTGCTTAATGTTTGAAAGGTGTAGATAGCTAGGAATCTCTTTAAACATCAAAAAGTGCATATTTGTTACACCTTTTCAAACTTTGCTAGGGCATATCATCTGCAAGGAAGGTTTGTTAGTAGATCTAACTAAGGTTGCAGTTATTGTAGGCCTGGAGGATCTTACCAGTCAGAGTGAGGTGCATGGATTATTGGGCCATACAGGGAATTACATATAATTTATCAAAGCATTTGCGAAGATTAGCACACCTCTGGAGAAATTACTAAAGGTAAAAGGGACATTCTATTGGGGATAACTGCAATAATGCGTATTTGAGGCATTAAACGAGAGACTTACTACAACGCTTATTTTGCATTTTCCCTTATGGAACCAACTATTTCACGTACATGTGGATGCATCTATCATGGCCATTTGCAGCGTGTTAACTCAGCCTGAAGAAGGTATTATAGATCATCCTATCTAATTTTCTAGTAGAAAGTTGACTCCTACAGAATAGAATTATACAACTATAGAGCACACAGCCTTTTCGATGATCTATGTGTTGGATAAATTGAGATAATACTTGTTAGAAAAACCCTTTTTATTTTATACATATCACATGGCACTAAAATACTTGGTAAATAATCCCATTTTACAGGGTGCATATGTCAATGGATTCTCTTATTCCAAGAATTTGACTTTATAGTCATGGTAAAACTAGGTAAAAGTAATTCTGGCCCAGAACACTTATAAAGAATTCAATCAGGAGAGAATGCACAAATAATTTAAGATAGAATGCTGAATGTAGAGCTGTACAAGTTACATCGTGTGCATTCAGAACTGGAGTATATTTTTGTATTTTTACACATAGCTATGACGCTAGAACGAATGAAATCCTTAGATAAGAAACAACTTGCAAATATTACTTCACCCTTCATGTTGATAAGTGGTGACTTATACAAACTAGGTTGATATGAATAATTACACCGGTGTGTAGTAGAACATGAGCACATAGATATCAGAGAAGAGCCTTATGGCAGTATTACCAGTGGGCATTATGTAGGTGGCGCTACCACATGTAAGATTCTACTCTCTGGATTATGGTGGGAAACCCGATATAAGGATTGTAAATAGTATTGTAAGGCGTGTGATCGCTATCACCGCCTTGGAAAACCTTGAAAAAGAGATGAAATGCCTTTGAGGCCTATAGGAAAAATCCATTTGAAAAATGGGCAATGGAAATTGTGGTTCCTATTTCCTCAGTCACGCATAAAACAAGATCATGCTACATCATTACTTGTACAAATTATCTTACACGATGGGAAGAAGTAACACCTATAAATGATTGTACAATAGCTACAAAAGCAAGGTTCTTATGGAAAAATATTCTTACTTGGTATGGATGTCTGATTAGTTTGACAAGTGATAGGGACACACACTATTTTAATGAGACAATTAGGATATTTTTGGATGAATTTATGGTCACGCACCACAAGAATACACCTTATCACCCTCAAAAAAATGGGACAATTGAGGCCTTCAACAAGATATTGAGCCAAACCTTAACACAAATTTGTGATTTTGGAAGGAAGTATTGGGATTATAAAGTTTTTGTTGTACTTTAGGCATATAGAACAACCTAAAAAAGGTTAAATAAGGCTACACTCTTTCAGTTGGTGTTCGGTACAAAAGTATATCTTCCCATGGAATTTATGTTACCATCTTTGTGTATTGTGTATGAGGGAGGTCTAGCTCATGAGACAACATTAGAAGAAAGGATTGACACGTTAATACAACTGGATGAGATGCATGCCATAGGAAGTTGGAGTCAGAAGTATGAAAAGGAAAAGAAGAAGGCATGGCATGACAAACACATTAGGGATAAGAAGCTTAAGGTTGGACAGATGGTACTTCTTTATGATTCCAAGTTTTTGTGCCATCCAGGAAATCTTAAGGTACATTGGTTGGGACCATATCTTATCAATCACATACTTGAATTAGGTGCTTGTCAGTTAGAGGCACTTGATGGAACACAGTTACCCAATTACTTTAATGGGGGTAGGCTGAAGTCATACTATAAATAAGTCTTCTCGGTGTTTGTAATAAGGCAGTATTTCCATTTAGTATAGATTTTAATTTTTTGTATTTATTTTATTCTATTTCCTTCTTCGTCGCTATGCTTTGTTAATTTAGTTTGGTGTTTTCTGTAATAAGTGCATTTTGGTGCTGGAAGCTAATTACAATCTAAAGTATTTTTATGTGTAGAGGACTGCACATACCATTGGTGTTTGGTGGTTATTATTTAAAAAGGTGTACACATGAGAACATAATGTTATAGGTGCTATTAAAAAATGGAAGGGAGCTTATAGAAAGAAGATTGCTCCTAAGGAAGACCATAGTTGGAAATAAATGAATGGACAATATAACATGAGGTAAGTGGCTGAGGTAGAAACTACTAGAGGAAGGAAAAATGGTGAGGTATTTTGGCACTTGGATGCATCCAGAAGGAGGTCTATATCCAGAAGGTAGGAAGGTGAGCTAGAAGGTTATAATTGTGGCATGTAGGTGTATTGTGCAGAAATTGGTAAAATGGTCACTTAATTAGAGGATCAGTGGTAGGTAAAGGGGCAATAAATGTAATCACTTTTAACAATTATATATAAAGACGTGATGCAGTTTTATTTCTACCTTTGCGATCACAAGTATTCGAGCAAGCTAGTTGTGACCAAACCAAGTGAAACATGTTGCGGTGTGAAGAGTTTTGAAATAAGGTGTGGAGAGCATATTCGTGAACAGAATTAGCGTGCATCCCTATTGGAGAAGGGTTTGAACAAAGTATAAGAATTAAGAAGGAGCTAGGGCACTTGGTTTTGAGCTAGGGAACGTGGTTTCAAGATAGGGCACACAGTTTCAAGTTAAGGCACAACATCTAACTCGATAGAGGAAAAAGGCATGATTTTTCCCATGGCACCATGGGAAGCACCTAGAGCAGGAATGAAGGCGAAGAAAAAGGTGGAAATTGAGGTTGAAGATGCTTTCAACAAATTTGTTTCAAAAATGTAGTATCTAGAAGGAGTGACCATTAGATGGGATTGGGATTCCCATATCCATAGATGTAAAGTAAGTGACTACAACCAGCGCACCACCGATAACAAGGGAGAGTTAGACATATTGTTGAATTAGATGACCAACAAGTGACATTAGATGACATGCTGGTGTATGAAGATGCTAGGGAGAATTTTATCAAGAAGGTAGGGGTGTATCAGCTATATGAACCCCCATATTTTGGAAAACTAGAAAATTTATACCAATGGCTTATGAGTAGAGTCCATGAGGACTTCTTCTATTTTTTTGGATGATGGGTAAGGATGACCGCTCCTTTGATTTCTACATTGATAGGATTGAAGGACATGGAAAAAGGTTAATAGTGATCTAACTGATAAGGAAACTCTTATAGCCACAAGCAAGGAGTTGGAATATGCCAAGGGTCCATGTGGAATGGACGTCTACAGATTAAGGAAGTACCTTGTTGTGCAAGAAGTCATGTATCTTCTCACTAAGATGAATGATCAGGAGAGATGGTCACAAGTAAATACCATGTGGCTACATATTGTGAAGAAAATGTCACAAGGAAAAATGTACAACTTTGCTAGCTACATAGCAGAAACAATTATTGAGAAAGTCCACACATGTGAAAAGATAAGTTTTGGCACTATCCTATTATCTCTTTTGTTTTTAGAAATTAGAGTGCCCGATGGGCCAAATAATAAATTTTGGGAATACCCCATGGAAAAGAAGTACCTAGCAGAGAGGTTTAAGAAATATTTATGTGAAGGAACAATCAGTGGCCCATTTAAACAAAGGAAAAAACAATGGTATGATCTACTTTATGAGGAATTTTAGGAGGAATGGCGCACTCTAAAGGAGTCATGTTCAGTAGTGGGAAAGGTAGTGCAATTCATGGTGTATCAACACTTTTGTATCATAGGGTTCATAATGAAGGATGGGACATGGAGTCCCTAGTGTAAACTGCCATACACATTCACAACAATTTACTTCTAGGAAGTAGTACACGAGTTTAATGATGTGTGTCGATTGAGCTACAACGTGGACAAGGTAGACTATGACTACCATACTCTAAGGAAAACATATGTTTATCTAGGTCGATCTGCCTATATCGAGAGGCTTATTTATTATGTTATAAGCATGAAGTCGATAGGTTTGGCTATTGGGGATAGTGGGGCCATGCTTATCTATCTTAATCTCAAGCCTAGGATGGAAAATGGAAAGTATATAGAGAATAAGTTCATGCTCCTAGCACCGCCTAAGGGAAAACACATAGTTGAAAATGTGGCAAATCCAAATCCTACCTCAACCATAGAAGGAGACAAGGAAGAATAACTCAATGAGGATAATGGAGGCTTGGACCATAAATTATAGAGGAATCCCACATAAAAATTGGAGAGTGATCATGGAGATACTCCCCTACAGATGCAAGGAGGAGAGGAATACTTAGAAGTGGGTACATTCCATGAGGAACACCAATTTAAAAAGGTGTTCAGAAGAATCAGAACCCAAGGCGCATGAACATATCAACCTTTACGGAGGTCACCTCCACTCTCCCCTAAAAAATATGCACCCAAGAGAAAGAGAAGAAAAAAACTAAAGCTTGATGAGGAGGATGGGGAGTCTAAAGAGAGCACGCTAGGAACCCCAGTTCAGCTTGAAGATGTTGAGGAACCTTGAGATGAAGAAATGAGAGATGAAGAGGAAGGGATGAAAGGAACAAAAGAAACTATGCAAGAAAAACTTAGTGTGCCCTTTACGACTATGTTGGGAGAAGGTCCAACTCTATACCTTTGTGCTCAGGTTCCTAAGGGGCCAAAGATAAAAAGAGAGAAAACAAGTGAAAAGTATGTTGTTCCTAGTATGGGCTATACTGAGGACACAAGAAAAATCATCTGCGCCTAGTTCCAGAGAATTGTGGGCCTCAAGGAGTTATATGGTTGGTATTTGATGGATCCATAAATGGCCACAATGTGCACACGAAAATATTTATCCTGGTTGATGCAGACTCATATGGATGAGCCAGATTTTGACGTGTTTGAGGATTCCTGTGTCTCAATTTATGTGCGGTACTAGAAGTAGTAATAAGGACCAGAACTATAGTAGAATATAATGAAGTTCTATAATAAATGAAAGATGATATACTAGGGCATAAAGAAAGATTGACACTAGTGAAAAAAAAGTGTGAGGGCCTCACATCAGTCTAGGATCCACACAAAGACATGATTAATGAGATTGGGAAACTAATAGTGCAATATATGGACCTCCTAGAAGGAATGATGTCAATTATTGCCAATGTTGTCTAGGTACTACAAAATAATAAAGAAAAGATCACTCAGGATGTAATGGATACCATAGCTACAAATATTCCAGAGAAGACAAGTATTGTGCTAAGTGAAAGTAAGACATCAGAGGCTGAAATCAAAAATGAATATCCAGAGATGATCCTCCTAGTTGAACAAGAGGGTGCTGCATAGTGAAAATTCATTCTTTTGTACACTATTTCATTAATTCTTTCATTCCTTATTTTTTATTATTAGGAACATTAGAAAGAATTCCCATTTCTGGGATGGCAATGTACTTTAGTGTGGGATAATGTTGAGCAGAAATAATGTTTCTCTAAGAAGAAGACATAGAAAGTATGCGCGTGTGGTAACAAGGCGCATTTGAAGGAGTGGGAAGATAGGGAAGGAAACACATGCCAAAACACTTTGGCTTAAGACTTAACCTTTTTTATGGATAAGGGATATTTTTTGAGATAGTGTACGGAGCACACATAGAGATGAAGACTTGTGCAAAACTCAATAGTATTTTTGGAACAATAAAATGATAAACACCATGCATAGTTTAAGCTAATAATAGGATTTATTCTTAGTGTTAACTATAGGACATATATTACTCGAGAAATTGCATGTGTGCATACCATTGTAAAGGTGCATGACTATTATTAGTATGTGACTTATTTTAAGAAGTTCATGGGCAGTGAAGGGAAAGTCCCCACCTCTATAAATATGTATTAAACTATGTAGTTTATAGAGACTAAATTATTATACAGATATGTTATTGGTTTTGATGTTCACATGACTAATGGAGATATTTTATAATTTAAGAAGCTTATGTTTTTATAGTGTTTAATGTAACAGATTATATTGGTTGGATAATGGTGTTAGACATAACTGAATATGGTTCTTGTATGGTTAATCTTATTATAGTTATTGTTTAGTTCATGATTCTCTAAGATCTAGATCTTGTTTATACAGTGTGAAATGTTTATGATTATTTATGGATCTGAATATGTATTATCATCATCACACTAACATCTTGCACAAACAAATATAAAGAGGGTACTGGTACCTTTGCACGCTTCAGGAAAGCGCTCGGCTCAAGATGAGTGATGTGCCAACATGCCTAGATTTTCCATAATAGATTATGGGCTGTATCAACAACCATAAAATAAATTCCAAATGATATCGCCCTTTTTCATTCATGGAATTCAACTTCAGAAATATTTATTACAGCCATACACAAACACTTATAATACCACTTTTTCTTATTTCTAAGTTTACTCCTCCAATTGAAATCTATGAAAAAGAAACTATGATAACTCAACATGAAAAACAAACTTGAAAACGCGCAATGAAAACAATGTAATAAACAGACTTACTTTCTTCTCTTTGGTTGTACTCACTTCTTGGTTATGTCCTTTCTTCAAGTGATACTGATCCATGGACATAGTTTTATACTTTATCTATACATATTCCCCTAAGATTATATCATGCATGAATCCCCCAAAGATGGCTATTTTCTTTATTTAGATATTCATTCTTGGTATAGCTCAACTTCTTAGCACCATAAATTTCTTTTCTCGATCACATCTCCCATGTATTATATGGATTATCATACTCCCCACATATATAGAATGCTTTCTTCCTCTTGAATATTTGTCTTCGTAACTCTACCCCAATCCTAATGTCACAATTCTTAAGACACCATTCAAGTACTTGATGCACATCATGCCACTAGACGAACCAATGTCAAAAACTAAAAGGATTCTTACATCATACTTGTGTCATTCATTTTTTATCATAAAAAAGTCCATTTCCATCTGTAATACTTCGAACCCTACATTGTAGAAAACATGTATAGGAAACAGACTAATGGAAACAAATACAACTACTTGGAGAAAGATAACTCCCCTAAATTGATGCACACCTTCATCATCTTTATAGACATTGAGATCAACATTTCACCCACTTGAATCACTTGAGGATTTATGGAATAATAATATCACCTTACTTACACAGATAAGATGACACAAACCTCTTTTGACAAATCATGATTCTTCAAATTTGAATATACTCCCCCTAAAACTATACTTTATGACTCTGTTTTAGACCCTATAATACCTAGATATTTGTTTTTCAAAATCTATCATACCTTGGATGAATTTATCAAGAGCACATGACAGTTCTTCAATAAAAATAGGGACACCATACCTTACTCATACAGTGAGTATCCCTTAAATCCTTTACACATCTCAAATCATCTTCTTCAAGTACTAACACACTATCTTGGTCTACAACACAATCCTATTTGAATGAACTCATCACCTTGCATAACAACATCTTTTGGATTTTTATTGAAGTGCGATACCATGATATATCCTATACACACTCCAAGGCTCCAAAAATGAGCTAACATAGAGTTGTGCTAATGATACACTTTTAAGAGCCACACGTAATATGCCACCCCTTGTCAATTCATTATTGACACTTCCTCAACCTAGATAAATTTAAGAAATACATGAAAGAATTAGATTTTTCTTCACAAAGACTAGTAACATTTTTAGGACCAAGATCCCTAAAGCTCCCTTTCCAAATAATTTTATAAACATTATGTTGGTTATAGAAGAAAACCTAGTATATGAAACACCATATAAATTCTCCCCAAACAACATATCATCATACTCTCACTATAAAAGTAAACATAAGGTCACATACCTTGAGTAACAACCATGTAAATGAATACTGTAAAATTTCATAGTCTTGAAGCAACATTTCAATGTTCTCTACCTCCTTTCAAGAAATCACAACTCATTTCATCGTATGTCTACTTCCACCTTTTAATATGCATTGCAAATAATAATAAATCTCCTTAACATCCCTTAAAAAAACTTTAACACCAGATGAAGAACTATACTCAGCACTCCTTGACATATGAGATATCTAAACACCTACATACTATCTTGAATTCACTTTTAATTAGCTAGAAGTGCTCATTTTGTCCTGCATTTATTTTTCAGTGCTTACCATCCTTCATATTGTCTTGATGATACATGGCTACACTAGCTACATGTTAACTCATTATTCAAGGACCGAGACTCATCATAACAAACTAGTTCAAGACATAACACCTCATACCATGAAAGTAATGTTACATTCTACATTTTGATTATTTGATCAATTTATCATGAAATCTTCTTCTTCATGCACTGTGATACCTACAAATCTTATTTGGAATAGATAAAACATAACTAAGACCATGTTATTATATGATTTATAAAACACTATGCCATCATACATGCACATTTAGGTCAATATACTTTAATTTTATCTTACATATAGCATAATCTTGACTTGAACTATTAATTCAAATATATGAAAAATCATACATTTATTTAATATTTTTTAATATTTTAAAACTATGTCACTTGCGATTAAGGACATCAATACAAATGTACATTTACGATTCTTACTTTGATATGACAGCACTGTACCTTGAAATGGAAAATTCATTCCTTTAAAAAATAACTCAACTTTTAGTGAAATCTCCATTACTATGACACTTGTGACCTACTTCAATTCATATGTAAGATCCCAAAGTCAAGTTACATACTCATATATAGGGACCACTAACATCCAATAAAACATCATGATTCAAAAGAAAATAATACGACTCCATGAATCCTAATGGACACACACATATAACTTGTTACATATAGCAATGTACAATTCCCATGTCCTCATGAGACAAGTAATCAAAATTGAGCTTCCACTCTCTTAACTATTGTACCTTTTCTTTTTTATTGTCCACTTGATGGTCTTCTTGAAAAAACAACAATATTTTTTTGTGATATTCAAAAGTAAAAGGGATTTCATGATCATCATGAATAAAGCAACTAGCTTTATGCTCTTGCTTTGCTTTCATAACATGAGAAAACTTAGGTTCTTCCTTCTATTTTTAAACATGATAAGACTTGACCTCTTCCTTCCTCTTGTATCTATTTATATTTCTTCTATAATAAATCACAATGTGGAAAAAAATGTTAAATTTGAAGCAAATAGCATGAATCTTACCTCTAGAAGTTGCATCTTTCCAAATTTGTCTAGGTGGGACTTGATAGTAATATTTATCAATATGACAAAGAACATTGTGGTTGAAACACAAAAACTCATTCTTACCTTCATTTCTCCATCTTTGTCTTGGTTATTCATGAAGACAACATTTATCTATGTAAACCTTCTCATGGAAATTATATCAAATGATATGTCTTGAATATTTATTTCTTCCAGGTCTATGGATGATCATCCATGAATGAATTTCAACATTATTTTTCTCTATGCCCAAAATTATTACATGAATAGAAATATCCATTAAAATTTATTTCACTCATTGAGGCATTAGGTTGTGTTATTGACCTTCAATCAATTATGTTCATTATCTGATCATCTCTTGAACCAAAAGATTCCTTACGTAAAACAACATAATAATTCATGACCTATTTTCGCTTAAGGTTTTCCATGGATTTAACAGGTACTTAAATTGGATCAGAATAGTTTTCATCCTTATTTGAAAAAATAGAGGGTATTTTACTTCTCAATAGTTCATAAATATTTCTTATGTTTTTCTCAAACGTTTCATAAATTTCATCTTGTTAGAGACCTATTTGAGTTATACTTTCAAATATTTTATTTCATCTTCAAGATTCATGATTACTGATTAAAATTTTGAGATTATTTCTTCTTTGGATGACTAACTCATCTTGTAGATGTTATTCATTCACTAATTCAAACTCTTCTTTGATGACATATTATTTATTTTCTTCATTAGAATTAGCCACACCATCTTGGTTCTTTCCTTTTGAACTAGTGGTAACATCATCTTCATTGACATTAGAAGAAATTATTTAATCTTCACACTAGTACTCTAACTTCTCCCATAAATACTTGGTTGAATCACATTTCACTACCATGACACATACATTTTCTTCCAATGCACTTAAAATGTAATCCCTGGCAATTTATTCCATGGTGTCTGATGAATCAGTGTATCCAACATAAAAATAATATCCAAGAGGCATTAGGTATACCTTCATTAAAAATTTCCGAAGGGCATAATTGGTTCCATTGAAGATAGAACTATGATATGACAAAATCTCTTCTCCCATTAAATAAAAAAAACTTCTTCTTCAATAGGATATACTTCAAGTAGTCAAAAACTCTCCACAATGACCATACTCTAACACCAAATGTTGGAAAAAGAATAATGAGGGTGAATCATTCTTACAAATCCTTTCATTTACCATATCTTGAAACATCCTCCAAAACAACAATTAAACATACACACTCAATATAAACTTATTAAGTGTTGAACATCCATTCAAAAATAAATGAAATAAGAGAGAGAATGCATGGAAACCAGATGTGCAGTGGGAAACTCTCAAGGGGAAGAAAACCTAATGAAATTATCTTCTAATATTACTCATAACAAATGAATCATGTGAATATTACCCATCACACAAGATTTATTTAGTGAGGCACTAACCCATAAAGAGCAACAACCCCTAGTTTAGTAGGGAACCCACTCTATAAGGAGGATATAACCCCCTAATCTAACTAAAAACCCACCTAGACACCTGAAGATGATGGCCATTTAAGAATTTTTTCTCCTACAATATATTTTGATCACAAGTTAAGCTTTATATACTTCTAACCTTATCAAGCAATATTTTATTCTACTTCTCTATAATCTTCTCATTCATTTACTAATTAGGTGTAATGACCTTGAAAACTTGATACTTCACTCTTCCCAACTCTTCATACCTCTTGTTAGTTATTCCCTTAATCCATTTACACTCTTCTCTAACATTATCTAGCTTTCTCACATCCTCCTTATCCGAACTAACTTAAATGAGTACACGCACTTCACTTTTATACTTGATAAACCCCATAAGTGACCATAGGTTGGAATAAAACCTTAAGGTCAATCACTAAAAACATACAACACATCCTAATTCATCATATAAGTCACTTTAAATGATCATATAGTTCTCCATATCTCTTCCAAACATGAAGAATAACAACTAGCCCAAAATAGGCCAAATACACTAGGTCTTCTTCACCAATAAATACATCATGAATAAAAAAGTAATTAAAAAAATTCATTAAGGAACCAAAATCCCTAAATTATTGAAGGAAAACCTCTCAGTCTCACAAACAATTTCAAAAACCACTATAACCTCTAGCTTCTCCATGCCACACTCCATTAAGTAAAACATATCATGAAGGTCTTCAATCACCCAGGAAACATCCCTGAAAAGTGAATAAATTTACATATAAAAAAACATCATCAAGTATCATACGTCATAAAATTGAATATTTTTATATGTCTACTATTTGAAACAAATCACTTAATCCTCCAAATTAGGGATTAAGGAACTCAATCACTTTAATAATTAAAATAGGTCAAAACTGTCAGTAAGGGCTTAACAAGTAGTCTTGAGTACAACATACATACACAACTCAAATTCCACTACCAAGAAATTAAAAAACTTAGATAAATTTAGTAGAATCCCTTTCAACATGCTCAACCACTCATAACCATATGTCATATAGAGAAAACCAACCAAGCAAAAATGTTCCATGAAACGTTCTTTAGAGGCAAAATAGGGATAATTAGACCAAGAGTACTTCAACATAACAAAATCTCATCATATCATTAAAAGACATAAAACAAATCATATAGAAATTGTATCAACTACTCATGATCATCAAATGCTTCGACAACAAAAAAACTAACAAACTCATGTCAAACATCCATGAATAGTTTTTAGCCCTTAACGTCAAAAGTGGTAAGGTGACTTGGAGGACCTGTTATCTCTCGAAAGTGCACCCGACAAAGAGATAGTAGCAAGTTTTCTAAGTCTAAAAAATATCTCTCCCTCTTGTAGATAAAATGGGGACACCTCAAGTCTGTGGGTATACCTATTTTGAGGTGAACCTCTGGGGTTAAAAGGCCGGTTCCTTATTGGTGTTCACTAACTATTTTATGGGATTTTTAGGGTTAAGAGGTGACTATAAATGAAATAAATACTAAGGTGATACACCAAATTTGAATGAGAACTTGACTTGAGTGGAATACACAACTGATTTGTGAAGAATTCTTTGTGTGAATGAACCAATTTGTACTTTCTACAGAATATAAGGGAAAAAAACACTTAATTTATACTGAGGGAGAATCACAATAGCACTAGTAAGCTAACATGCACAATAAAATTTAGCAGAAAATAATAGATTTGCAGTAGGGTAAATGGATTAATGAGGAAATATTGATTCACAAGATTAATATTGGCATAGACAAGACTGTAAAATAACTTGGAAAGGCATAAAACACTTCACACTCAAAGGGAAAAAATGGAAGAAATTGCTTCAATACTCATATCAAGAGTTCTCTGGGAAAAATCTTTGAAAAATTCCCCCCCCCTTTGTGCTTTGCAAGAGGACACAATATATAGCAAAAGTTTATCCCCTTCCTAAAAATAGCCTAAAGGCTATACTCGCCCATGTATCCTAATTTTATCCTTTAGTTAATAATAAAAAAAAGGAATAAAATAATACAAACTAAAGTACGTGATAAAAATAGGCATTATCAGCCTTAGATACAATTTAGTCAAACTATAGTTGACTATTCTATTTTAAGGAAAGAAAGATGAAAAATTGGTAATTTTACACTTTACTTGCTAGGAAAGTCTTCTCTCTTTGCACATGCAAGTTCGTCATCTTCTCTGTTCTGTCCTGTTGTGAAGGCATGCAAAAATCATCTCCTGTGTGTAGGAAAAAGGATGCAACCTTAGCCATATTTGCAAAAATAAAGTGAAGTGGGGACCACTTTTGGTTCGAGATGCTGCCACATTGTGGACTTAGGCATAGGCATGCATTTTTGATTTAAAGGGGTTTACCCTTTTGGCTAGCCCACCATATATTAACTCTTCACCTTTGGGCCATGGAACATAATACAAATTTTTCCCTTTTTTGGGACTTTTGGCATATAATGATTTGTTTGATTTTTCGGGCATGCACCATATTTTAGACTTTGGATAGTCTTGGCGAATGATTTTTTGACCGTCCACATGGGCTGGCCCCTCTTCATGATGACTTGACCCTTTTCAATCGTAGGCAGTGGAAACTTGACCTTAGGCTTGGTTTACTTGGATTTTGACGAGCTCTGTCGGCCCTTGATCTTTGCTTTGGTTTCACCACCACCATTTATCTTCTAACTACGGGTTAGGGTTCTGGTCTGAGCATTTAATGTGGTCAGTGACATTTAATTGGGATCTATCATTTTGGACCCTGTGTAGACCAATCACCATTCATCTTGGCGCTTGGCATTTGTTGGATCGTCAATTTTTAACATCGGGTTAGGGTTTTGGAACCCTAGTTCGAATGCAAGTTTATACTCATGAGCTCACATTTGGTTGCTTCATCTAGTTTTTCATTCTGTGGGTGAAGCCATGGAAAATTTTTTACCACTCTGCATTTTTTGATGAAATCTTAGAGATTTAGATGTTTTTGAGCCTGCATACTTGTTCTTTGATCTTTGACGCCATTGTTGCTCGACTGGGCCTGCATTTTTTTTATGGATTCGAAGGTATTTTGTTGTTTTTTGGTTATATGTTTTGTTTCCCTCCTCTATATGATCTAAAGATCATTTTCATCTATTATTCTGCTCTTTATCACTTGCATGGAATGAGAAATCCTTGTTTTCCTCTCTGGTTCTCTGCTTTTGGTAACTAATGAGCTCGGTATAAGCCTGTAGAAAGAGATACTGCCATGGTTTGTTTGCTTGTTTCATTACTGGTGAGTTCTTTGCACTGTTTCATCTTTCTTTCAAGCTCGGGTTTTCTTTCTTAAACTCTGAATCTTGCAAAACCTTGGTTATAATGTTCGTAAAATAAAAAATATTTGTGGGTTATCTTTTTTTCTTTGACCTTGAGCTTGGAACTTAATTCATTTGCATTTTGACGAACCTTTCTGTGCTCGGGTTTGGATATTTAACCCGTAAATCTAGCTCCATACTTAGAAGTGTAGATTGTTTGATATTTTTACCTTGATATTTGAACTTTGTTTCATTTTCCTGTAGATGTATATTTGGGCTTTGTTATTTTCTCTTTCATTCTGTAGATGCACACTTGGAGTTTGTCATTCTTCTCAATTTTGTAGATAATTGGTAGACCTCAACTGAGCATTTGTAAACTTAAAAAAGAGATCTCCATTTGATTGTAGACCTGTATAGTTTCATCTTCCCCTTGTAGATGTATACTTGTTATTTGATATGCTCTTTTTACATTTTGTAGAGGTAAAATACTTCGTTTCTTAGTGATTTTTTCCTCGTAGATGTGTGCTTAGCATCATGACATGCTTCCCTCCTGGACCTTTATGAGTTCAAGCTTCTTGACTTGTTGTTGCTATCTATGAACTATATCTTGGAAATGAAAACCTAGCACTAGTAGTCTATTTCTTCTGTGATTCATTTTCCCTTTGTAGATGTAATTCAAACTACTTTTATGAACTCTATGCATGCATACTTTGACTTGTTGATCTTATTTCTGTAAGGCATGCTTTAGCTCGACCTTTGCTGAGCTTTGTAGTTTAATTCTTTAATTGGAAGATGAATGTTATCTTTGATATTCCGTAGTTTGACATTTGCATTCAGGATAATGAATCCTTGGCAGTTGTATGCTGGTTCTTTGTTTACAAACATGATTGCATACTTTCTGTATAATGAAATAAATATCTCTTTTCTAGAAAATGAAGAAGATAATTAGTTTATTTCTCTGTAATGACACTTCACTTTTGAGAACTCATAGTAACAAGTATATTTCAATTTTTGCATTATTTCTCAATTTTGTTTTTCTGGAAAAGTCCATTTTGCAAGGGGAAACTCTAGCAAATTTTTTCCAAAATCCTATTTTTCTCTCTCCTTTTCCAGATTTTGATCATGATTTGCAAAAAATCTCTTTCTTGACTCATTATGATGCCCCTTTCTTCTGTAAACCATCTGAAAATGATATTTATATTCATTCAGTAGATGTTTCCTTCTTAAACAACTAAACTAATTTTCATTTAATGTTACAACCTATTCCTACAAAATTCATAAATGAGTTAGAAATAAATAGGATTTTGGCCTCTCTTGTATCCATGTGATTTATTTCTTATTCTTTCCTTCTTTTGCAAACTAGTTTCCAACCTCTTTCAAGTGTCATTCTTCACATCCTTTTCTTTAACATGCTACTTCAGATTCTACCTTTCTAAATCAATCCTCAGCTTCTTTGATCTTCTCTTGCTACTCATTCACTTTATGAACTCTACCTCTTCTTTGTTGCTAGCTCATCTGTATTTATTTTCCTTCAAGTATCATTAGATGCATTGAATTTAGAATATGTATTTGCTTTAGAACATGAGTATTGGAATAACATTGTACCCCGAGTCCAAATTAGATAGATACTGTTCTTGTCTTGTAGGTAAAACGAAATGGAGATGGAAGCGGAAGATGGAAGAGTTAAGATGGAGATGGAGATGATGAGGAGTGGGGATAGAAGACAGAAAGCCAATGATGGGTTCCTTTTACTCCTCTACTCTTGTTCTTTAGCACATGCAGTATTCTCATTTCCATGTATATGATGTTGTTACTTAGTCATATCCCATGGCTTGTGTGGGAAAACTTATGATCTGTTATGAATAAAGCATTAAATTGAAATAATGAGTTCATTATCTCTTTCTGCATTCAGTTTTCCTTTGATTGTACAATGATGTAGGCAACTCAATATCTCAATAAAATGAATTAACATAAGGGATGACTTAAAAATGAATACCTATAACTTTAGTAAGCAATCATTAAATGATATGTGCCTCCTTGTATGCTATTTGACTACATTATCTTCCATTCTTTCAACTTGACTCCTTCCTACTATCTCCATTTGGACATTATTGTGATTGTTTTCTTGTCAATATTTTCTTGATGAAAACATAGATGGATGCATTTTCTTTAAACACAACAACTCTAATGAATACAGAGTAATAAATATGATAGGCACCAAGATAATAACCATGAATCTGATTAATTGAAAAATTCCACTATGTCTGCTATTCCACTACCATACACCTTACATACTCTGCAATCCGGTATCTTCATCAAGATAACACAACTATCCTTCAGGGCTTGTGTTCTTTTATTGAGGGTATTCGTGAAATTGTAGACTATGTGATTTGTTATGTTTTGTAACAGCAAACATATCTACAGATTTCACTTAATCTCTTTCACAAATCAGCAGTAACAAAATAATCTGATATAAATTCCCTTAGCTTAGGTACACTTCACCAAGGCTTTCCATCATAACAAAGTTTTGAGTTGCCCATTTTTACACAAGTGTAAAAATTGTCAACATTTATGGCAATCCTGCGGGGAAAGCTACCTACTAGCTTGTAGACTAGTGCCTTACTCTTGTCTATTGGGTATGGAGTCCAAATATGTAACCGAAATCTTCCCTTTTCCAAAAGGTCCAACCCTTTCAAAACAACTAAAGTTGGGAAAAGATTTGGAAAACTAGACCACATGCACGAATGCACTTATTGAAAATAAATAACGATGCAATGTGCATAACTTGCACTTATTGAATAGGAAATCCTACTCTAACAATCACTGTAAGATTTTCAATAACATTGTTTGAGAAACATACCATTCGCAGGAATGGAAAGTTCCTCTTCGTTTAGCTTTGTAAGCTGAAAAGCATTGTGTGCTTACAAGATGATATGATATAGGGACCACTCCAGAGTGTATGGAACTCTGAGTGTCTTCCTGGCTTAGCACGATCAGCATCCCATTTCAACACAACATCTCCTTCATTGAAGATTCTGAATTTGGATTTCTTATCAAAATTATTCTTCATCTGTTTCTTATTTTCCTCCATGTTTAAATGAGCTTGATCTCTTAGCTCTTGTAGTTCCATCACTTCTGCATAACAGACTTCTTTCCCATACACAAGCTTGTACAGTGAGTTTCTAACTGATCTCTTAGGGGTCACCCTATCAGCCCAAAGTGTTGAATTCAACATTAGATGCCAAGCTCTTTGATTATCCTTGAGTGTTATTTTGATGATTCTTAACAGATTCTTGTTAGTACTTTCAGCTAAGCCATTACCTTGTGGGTAATAATTAGATTAAGAGCTCAAGTAGATTCCATGGTTAATAGCCCAATCTATTACTTTAGCACTGAGAAATGCTAAAGCATTATCTGATATGATAGTTTTTGGAACACCAAATTTGTAGACTATACCTTCATAAAAGGCTAGTATCGAAGCTTCATTAGCATATTTCAAAGCTACTTCTTCAATCCATCTTGTAAAATAATTTGTGGTTGTTAGAATCCATTTATGTCCTTATGAAGATGGTGGGTTAATCATTCCAATAAAGTTAAGACCCCACTACATAAAGGGATGATCAACTTAAATAGGCTGCAAGGGCAGCGAAGCTAAGTGTTCTTTTCAAACAAAGAAAGCACATTTCTTGCACTTTCTGATCCATTCAAAATAGTCCTTAAATATGCTAGGCCAATAGTAACCTACTTTCATGATCTTCAAAACCATAGTTCGTGTTGAGAAGTGACCTCCTGCAGGTCCTTCATGGAATTATGATAATATCTTCAGAATCTTGTCATAATCAACACATCACAACAAGATTCCATTTATATCTCTTTCAAATAATACACCATCAACGAAAAGATAAGGAATATCTTGTAACCTAAATTATCTTCATTTATTCTTATCCTTACCTTCTAGATAGGTGCCATGTTGTAGATATTTAACCAAATGAGTCATCCATCTTGATTCCTGAATTTCTTGAGGGAGTTCAGGTTGCTGATTTTCTATTTGCAACATAACATTTGATTGCTAATCTGTGGTTTCAGCATGCTATTTTGAATCTTTGGGTTCTGCAGCCTATTGTTTCTTCATATCAGCAATTAAATACTCACATAAACCTTTACCTCAAACTGTCTTGGAAACTCAGATATCAACTTCATATTCCATAACTTTCGTTATCCAGCCTGCTCTTTTCTCATTCAATTCTTTATTCAACAAGAAATCTTTCACACTTGGATGAGAAACAAGAACATGAATCTTATTTTTTGAAAGCATGTACTTAAAATTATTTAGTCCTCTAACTACTGAAAGTACTTGGTTTTCAAGAAATGTGTACCTTGTTTTGTAATCATGTAAACTCTGTCCAAAGAAAGCAATTCGCTATTCAATATTTTCATCATCGACCTGAGTTAGAATAGCTGAGATTGTTTCAGCTCCTGCAAGTGTATACATCATAAAATCCTTATCAAAATTTGGATTTTCAAGCGTAGGAGCCTGAGAAATAGCTATTTTAATAGCTTCAAAACCTTCTTTTCCTCCGCTGGTCCAAGAGAATGTCTTCTCTTTTTTTAGCATGGCTGTTAAAGTCTTAACCAATGCTACAAAATCTGGAACAAATCTTCTAACGAAGTTGATTTTTCCCAGAAATCTCTGTAATGCCATCTTGTGATGAGGTAATGATAGCTGTGATATGGCTTCAATCCTGAAAGGATCAATTGCTAAACCTTGCTTAGAAACAATATGGCCAAGTAGCTTACCTTCGTGTACCAAAAAAGATGGAATTTTTGGGATTCAAGGATTTTCCAAAATACCTGTAGATCTGAAAAGTCTATCTCAGATGCATTAGATGTTCATTAGAATCTTTTGAAAAGATGGTAACATCATCTAAATAAACAAGTATGTATTTATTTAGTAGGCTGCAAAAAGCTATGTCCATTGCATGTTGAAATGTTGCACCAACATTTGAAAGACCAAAATGCATATTATATCTATCCTCTCCTCAGACTAAAATCTGATTATATCCACTGTGACCATCTAGAAGGGATAGCCTATCTGATCCTGAAGCTATTCTCAAAATCTGATCCATGTTTAGTAGTGGATAATGATCTTTTAATGATGCTTTGTTAAGATCTCTAAAATCCACACATAATCTGATTTCTCCATTATTTTTCCTAACTGGAACAAGATTTGCTACCCGATTTGAATGCTTCACTAGGAAAATAATTCCTGATTCAATCAATTTTGATAACTCTTTCCTCATAAGAGGTTATATTCTAGGATTTATAGGCCTTTGTTTTTGCCTAACTGGTTTAGAATTTGGCTGTAACTGAATTTTATGTTGCGCTAGACTAGGGTCAAACCCTTTCAAGTCTTGGTATCTCCAAGAAATAACGTCTTTAAATTCAGTGCAAAGCTTAATAAAAGACTATTTTTTGGATAAGGAACATACCTTTCCAAGAAATGAGTTCTTTCCTTCATCAACTGAAACCTCCTCGTAATTATCAGCATGAGTAAACATCTTAGTTTTATCTTTTCTTAACTATTATTCAGTGTTAAGGATGTATTTCAATGTGACAAGTCCACGAGGAAACTTGTTTGTTTTTAACTAAATAATCTGGTCACCATATAGGTGCTGTAATTTTTCCTGGTTCACTGCAGAAAATTTAGCTTCTTGCTGCAAAAACCTGTAGATTTGATCATCGCTTTCAAAAACCTACCAATTAGATTCATTAGTAGGTATAGAAGGCCTGACAATTAATTTAACATGAGTTTGAACTTTGTTGTTTTCTATCTGTTCCAGCACTTCGAAACTAGTGCCAATTGCTGCAAGTTTATCAACATGTTTATTTTCAGCTCTAAGAATAGACTGAATATTAATGGCATCAAAATCTTCCATTAACTCTAAAAATCTATGTCTGTAAGACTTCATTAATGGATTATTACATACATTGAATCCTTTCACTTGATTGATTACTAACTCAGAGTCACCAAAGATTTGTAATGAGCTGATTCCTCTTTTTCTGGCCCAAAGTAAGCCATGGATTAATGCTTCGTATTCAGCTACATTACAAGTGCATGAAAATTGGAGACTCAAAGTTGTAAATTACCTTTCATTTATTGGGGAATTGAGCATCAAACCTACTACCTATCCTTTCTTATTCTTAGCTCCATCAAAATGAAGCTTCCAAATCCCCTCTGTTGAATTTTCTGTCGTGGACATCGAGGGAATTGCTGAACTTTCTTCATGCATGCAATAAACACAAAAAATATGTTCTTTAACTTCCTTAAAAGGATCAGGAGCATGTTATTCAATTGTTTTCTCATCCATAAACATGTTAGATACACCGTCTAGAGCCAAAATCTGAGCTACATCATCAGAATCAAATTGATCTGAAGCTGAATAATTTGCCACTGCATTTGGTGAATGAGGCTCAATATGAAATCTATCCAATGGCTTTGAATTGATGGTAAATTTAGTGCCATAACGTGCAGTAAAAAATAAGAAAGACTAATCTGAAGAAAGATAGCCTCTTATTTTTGTTGTGAAGTCTCTAGATAGGCACAAAGCAAAATATGGAGGTAAATCCACAATAGTAACATCTTGTAAAATGGAAAAATTTGGGAAAGCATGTAACGTTACCTCTAAATTTCTGATTACTCCAATTGTATTGGTTGCAGTCCCATCACACTGTAAAACACTCCTTTCCATAGGTTCATATTGTAGGCCCAATTTTTCAGCAATTGACTTAGGCATAACTGTGCTGCTTGAACCGCTATCCACCATACAGTTGTGAACCAAATTCTCTCCAATAATCAGAGATAGATAAAAGGGTGGTGGTTTCTTTATGTATGAGCATTTAGAAATTTCTAAACCATCCACCTAACTCCTTTTACATTATCCTGATCAAGTGTTCCAAGGACCATATCTATATTTTGAGCTTCTTTTACTGCTATTTTTGAAGAAATCTACAGTTTAGCTAGTTCATGAGAGAGTAGATCCTACTGTCCTGGAATGCTTAATGCATCGCACATCGAGATGTTAACATTGTGCTTCTTCATCATATCAATGATATTAAAAAGAAGCAACTGTCTTAGAAATAGACTCAGATGTTTTAACATAAGCCTTAGAAAAAACTGATTCTACTTCAACAACCTTGGATATCTGAGGTATAAACAATCTCCTTAGATCAGGCTGCAACTATTTCTATGGCTCTTTACCAGCTACAACACTTGCTATTTTTGAGGGATAGCAAGAATGTTGGTTGGTTTTGGGGTTGTTGATGCTGAATTATCAATAACAGTAGGCAACACAAGTCTATTTTTTTGTCTTTTACCTTCAGTAGCCTTCTCTTGAGCTCTAGTGGTAACAACAATGAAATCATCCTCATTAAAGATGACCAAATTCTATTCAGGTGTTTTCTGAACATGATTTTCTTACTGCCCACCCTCAATTTGAGGCATGAATAATGCTTCAGGTTGAAGTTGTGCAACAAGATTCAAGTTCAGGAGTGCATTTGGGCAATTTGTAGCTTGATGAGGTTGATTGCAGAGTTTTCACCACTCTTCTGTAGCCATATTAACTAGAACTAAAGCATTAGATGCACTAGGAACATTAGATTCAAACTGTCTTTACTAATAATGCTGCCTATAATTCTGATTTTGTTGGTAAGGTTGCCTATTTTGTTGATTTTGCTGATAAGGAGCCTGATAAGGTCTGTTAGGCAATGCAAGTTTATTCTCAATTGATGTTAGCTCATTTCCCATGGTTTTCAAATCTTTAAACATATATGGGGATGGGGCTACAACAGTAGGCTCCATGATTGTAATAGGCAGTGGGACAGGAGCTAAATCTGCCAAAAATGGCATTGTAGGCCTTAGTGCTAATTTTCCAGCCTAGATAAGGTTGTTTTCAGCTTTTATAGCAGTGTCATAGGCCTCTAGAACAGTGATCAATGCTCTGAGGTTCTAAAGGAAAGTGTGATCAGCTTGAGGCTTAACACTTGTTGTGATTCTTTCCCAAGTCCTAGAAAATTGAATGTTGAAGCTAGAGATATACTCATGAGTGGCTCTTTTGATAGTAGATAGCTGTTCTATGAGGGATAAATGGTCTGAATTATCTTAGAATTGTTTCAGCAGTTTTTCACCTAATTCATCCTAATTTCTTATGCTTCCAATCTCTAGATTCCTATACCATTGCAAGGCTTGTCATTTAAAGGATGCAACTAAAAGTCTTAAGGCTACATCTTCATGAGTGATATTATGGACTGCACATATGGCTGCAACGTTTTTAATGTGTTTAGTAGGTGTAACTTGATTTTCACTGGTAAATGATGGAAAACTTTTCAAATTAGCATTGGGAATATCATGGTACACTCGAATTACTAATGGGTTGCCATTAGTAAAGGTCACAAAATTTCTGGGTGGTTGAATAGCCATTTGAAAGACTGGGATATTGATTGAAAAATTTATACGTGGTGAAGGAATATTAGGAGGGTTTTCAAAACTAGTTCTATTATAAGGAAATGTATTACCAACTCTTCTCCTTCTAGCAGAATTCAAAGGTAAAGAAACAAACTCAGGAGGAATTCCTCTTACTGATGATCTTGTAGTCACATTAGGAATGGAAAAATCTATAATACTAGTCTGAAATCAGCTTTACAGAGTCGCCAAAAGATCATAAAATCTTTAGAATAAATTTTCTGCAGCTTTAATCCCGAAAGTAACTTTTATTTGTTGTAAATCTACTTCTAGAATCTGAAATTTGCATGCAGATCCACCAGGCATGCCAAAAACTATTATCTCTCAAAAGTGCACCTGACAAAGAGATAGCAGTAGGTTTTCTAAGTCTGCAAAATATCTCTCCCTCTCGTAGATACAATGGGGACACCTCAGGTCTGTGGGTATACCTATTTTGAGGTGAACCTCTAGGGTTAAAAGGCCGGTTCCTTATTGGTGTTAACTAAACTATTTTATAGGAGTTTTAGGGTTAAGAGGTGACTAAAAATGAAATAAATACTAAGGTGATACACCAAATTTGAATGAGAACTTGACTTGAGTGGAATACACAACTGATTTGTGAAGAATTCTTTGTGTGCA
This sequence comes from Taxus chinensis, assembly GCA_019776745.2. Lineage (NCBI taxonomy): Eukaryota > Viridiplantae > Streptophyta > Pinopsida > Cupressales > Taxaceae > Taxus > Taxus chinensis. Next base: position 669,559,979 of record CM034151.1, read on the forward strand.
CAGACCAATTCATACTTTCTACAGAATATAAGGGCAAGAAACACTTAATTTATACTGAGGGAGAATCACAACAGCACTAGTAAGCTAACATGCACAATAAAATGTAGCAGAAAATAATGGATTTGCAGTAGGGTAAAGTGATTAATTAGGGAATATTAATTCACAAGATTAATACTGGCATATACAAGACTGCAAAATAACTTAGAAAGGCATAAAACACTTCACACTCAGAGGAAAAAATTGGCAGAAATTGCTTCAATACTCATATCAAAAGTTCTCTGGGAAAAATCTCTAAAAAATTCCCCCCCTTTGTGCTTTGCAAGAGCACACAATATATAGCAAAATTTTATCCCCTTCCTAAAAATAGCCTTAAGGATTTACTCACACACGTATCCTAATTTTATCCTTTATTTGATAATAAATAAAGGAATAAAATAATACAAACTAAAGTACATGATAAAAATAGGCATTATCAGCCTTAGATACAATTTAGTCAAACTGTAGTTGATTGTTCTATTTTTAGGAAAGAAAGGTGAAAATTTGGTAATTTTACACTTAACTTGCTAGGCAAGTCTTTTCTCTTTGCACATGCAAGTTCGTCATCTTCTCTGTTATGTCCTATTGTGAAGGCATGCAAAAATCATCTCCTGTATGTAGGCAAAATGATGCAACCTTAGCCATATTTGCAAAAATAAAGTGAAGTGGGGACCACCTTTGGTTTGAGATGCTGCCACATTATGGACATAGGCATAGGTATGCCTTTTTTATTTAAAGGGGTTTACCCTTTTGGCTAGCCCACCATATATTAACTCACCACCTTTGGGCCATGGAACATAATACAAATTTTGCCCTTTTTCGGGACTTTTGGCATATAATGATTTGTTTGATTTTTCAGGCATGCACCATAGTTTAGACTTTGGATAGGCTTGGCAAATGATTTTTTGACTGTTCTCATGGGCTAGCCCCTCTCCATGATGACTTGACCCTTTCCGGTCATAGGTGGTGAAAACTTGACCTTAGGCTTGGTTTACTTGGATTTTAACGAGCTTTGTCAGCCCTTGATCTTTGCTTTGGTTTCACCGCCACCATTGATCTTATAACTACGGGTTAGGGTTCTGGCCTGAGCATTTAATGTGGTTGGTGGCATTTAATTGGGCTCTATAATTTTGGACCCTGTGTAGACCAATCACCGTTCATCTTGGCACTTGGCATTTGTTGGATCGTCAAGTTTTAACCTTAGGTTAGGGTTTTTGAACCCTAGTTTGAATGCAAGTTTATACTCGTGAGCTCGCATTTGGTCACTTTATTTGGTTTTTTGTTCTGTAGGTGAAGCCATGACAAATTTTTTACCACTTTGCATTTTTTGACGAAAACCTAGCACTAGTAGTCTATTTCTTCTGTGATTCATTTTCCCTTTGTAGATGTAATTCAAACTACTTTTATGAACTCTATGCATGCATACTTTGACTTGTTGATCTTATTTCTGGAAGGCATGCTTTAGTTGGACCTTTACTGATCTTTGTAGTTTACTCCGTCAGTTGGAAGATGAATGCTATATTTGATATTCTGTAGTTTGACATTTGCATTCAAGAGAATGAATCCTTGACAGTTGTATGCTGGTTCTTTGTTTACAAACATGATTGCATACTTTCTATATAATTAAATAAATATCTCTTTTCTGGAAAATGAAGAAGATAATTAGTTTCTTTCTCTGTAATGACACTTCACTTTCCAGAAGTCATAGTAGTAAGTATATTTCAATTTCTACATTATTTCTCAATTCTGTTATTCTGGAAAAGTCCATTTTGCAAGGGGAAACTCTGGCAAGTTTTTCCAAAATCCTATTTTTCTCTCTCCTTTTCCATATTTTGATCATGATTTACAAAAATATCTCTTTCTTCACTCATTCTGATGCCTCTTTCTTTTGTAAACCATTTGAAAATGATATTTATCTTCATTCAATAGATGTTTCCTTCTTAAACAGTTAAACTGATTTTCATTTAATGCTGCAACTTGTTCTTGCAAAATTCAGAAATGAGTTAGAAATAAATACTCTTTTGGCCTCTCTTGTATCCATGTGATTTATTTCTTCTTCTTTCCTTCTTCTGCAAACTATTTTCCAACCTCTTTCAAGTGTCATTATTCACATCCTTTTCTTTAACATGCTACTTCAGATTCTGCCTTTCTAAATCAATCCTCAGCTTCTTTGATCTTCTCTTGCTACTCATTCACTTTATGGACTCTACCTCTTCTTTGTTTCTAGCTCATCTGTATTTCTTTTCCTTCAAGTATCATTAGATGCATTGAATTTAGAATATGTATTTTCTTTAGAACATGAGTATTGGAATAACATTGTATCATGAGTCCAAATTTGATAGATATTGTTCTTGTCTTATAGGTAAAAGGAAATGGAGATGGAAGCGGAAGATGGAAGAGTTGAGATGGAGATGGAGATGATGAGGAGCGGGGATAGAAGATAGAAAGGAAATGATGGGTTCCTTTTACTCCTCTACTCTTGTTCTTTAGCACATGCAGTATTCTCATTTCCATGTATATGATGCTATTACTTAGTCATATCCCACGGCTTGTGTGGGAAAACTTATGGTATCTTATGAATAAAGCATTAAATTGAAATAATGAGTTGATTATCTCTTTCTGCTTTCAGTTTTTCTTTGATTGTACAATGATGTAGGAAACTCAATATCTCAATAAAATGAATTAACATAAGGGCTGACTTAAAAATGAATACCTGTAACTTTAGTAAGCAATCATTAAATGATATGTGCCTCCTTGTATGCTGTTTGAATACGTTAGCTTCTGTTCTTTCAACTTGACTCCTTCCTACTATCTCCATTTGGACATTATTGTCACTGTTTTCTTGTCAATATTTTCTTGATGGAAGTAGCAGGAAAGGATTCAATTGTAATCCTTTATGACAACATAGATGGATGCATTTTCTTTAAAGACAACAACTCTAATGAATACCAAGATAATAACCATGAATCTAATTAATTGAAAACTACCACTATGTTTGTTGTTCCAAAACCATACACCTTACATACTCTATAATCCAGTATCTTCATCAAGATAACACAATTGTCCTTCGAGGCTTGTGTTCTTTTGCTGAGGGTATTCGTGAATTTATAGACTATGTGATTTGTTACATTTTGTAATAGCACACATATATGTAGATTTCACTTAATCTCTTTCACAAATTAGTAGTAACAAAATAATCTGATATAAATTCCTTTAGCTTAGGTACACTTCACCAAGGCTGTCCATCGTAACAAAGTTTCGAGTTGCCCATTTTTGCACAAGTGCAAAAATTGTCAACAAAATCTTTATCTTTAATTTTATTTACACAACCTATATACAAAATTTCATGGATATTTATTACACCTCGTGAGATTCTTGGAACAATTCACTTCTTTTCAAGAAATCTCCAACTATTCCTCAAACCCAATAATCTCCACAAAACAAGGGTTTTTATCTACCTTACAAGAACAACTAGATAATGACACCACAACAAAACTTAGGACAAAGGAACTATATACAATCCTAATGTAACATTTTCTTTCCCAATTCATGTATGGACCATAGCACTCAAATATATCCTATCTCTCTAGAGGAAGGGTTTAACTAGGGTTAACAACCCGTTAACCTTCTTAACATTCGGCCATAAAGATGTGATGTCTAAATCTATTCATTATTTTTACAAAATAATCTTATCTCCATGAAAAATAATTCTCAAAAGCTTAAGCCTTTGATGTATAACCCACACATGTGGGGGAGTATTCAAATATGCTTGTTGAGCAGATGTTTTACTTCTTAAGAGATCAGTTTGACCAAAAACTCATTATCATGAAATTTATTCAATGCCATGACCTGAAATTTTACTCAGATAACTATGATGACATCCTCCAAATTTTTCAAATCTCATTTTATCTTGCACACATCTGAATCTCTCCCAACACCATGAATTACCTATATCTTCTTGACTTATCTTTAATGAATTTCTTCAAAAGCTCGTCCATCATGCATTATACCTTTGAATTGTGACATGAAATTACTTCCACACATAGTATACATCCTCATAATACCTTAAAATTTCTTATATTAGAATTCCCTTTCCATACCTCATGTTACTCACTAATACTGCTTTGACTAGGTCAAGAAAAAGACCTAAAATGACTTGACTCAACACATGACTAACCTTAATTTCCAACACATTTCAAACACTAAGAAACATTTGACTCATCATATGAATCATGTTAGAACTAATGATGACCTTATACAACTACTAAATTTCATACACCACACTCACTTTCTTGACAATTCACCAAGGAAAAACTTTGATACCATGACACAACAATATCATGACACAAAAACTCTTCACTACTAATCAATTTGTTATCTTAATTCATGAATGACATCTCATGGAGACACCTAAATCAACTAGACATCCTTTGACATAAATGTGCCACTTGACATTAATGATAACCATAAACACAATGCCCAATACCCTATCTACTGCATAATCTACCAATTTTTTCCTAGAATGCAATCTAGACTATTATCCTCCCACATTCATTTATAATTCATGCATATCTTACTATAAATAGTTTAATTAATTATATCATGCATTAAACATACACTTGTACACATTATATTGTTTAATTATCTATTAAAATATAAAATATATATTTATCCACTCACCTCCCACTCAAGTTCTATAATACTACAAAGTTGAGAGCAAAATTACATGCGCAATTTAAGAATCCAACAACCAGTTATTCAAATTCAATGCCCCTCTTATTTTTAATTAAACCATCCAACTACATAGACTAAATTAACTTGCTAATTTAGGAAAATTCATTCATTTACCTGTAAATTATTCAAAGCTTGATCCAGAATCCATGGCCTATCCTTCATCTATAAATAAGAGGCTCTGTCCTTCAAAAATCATCCCTTGTAATATTTAGTCATTTGTAACATTAATCTATCAATTTTCCATTGGAATTTAGACATCACGAGGCTACCAATTTAATGATACATTACTCGTAGGAAATATTTCTTCAATTTGAAACCATGTTTAGAGCATCCAAAATAAAATTGTTTAAAGATATCCTACTTCATTCCATACTTCAACTATCTCATCTGGCATTGCAAGAGAACTTCAAGGAAGTTTTTCATTGCATTGTTATTATTATTTTCTTTCATTTTTTTCAAATTTCCTTGTACAAATTTTGGCACACCCGGTGGGAAACCTATACATTTTGAATCATTTTAGATTGTTTTGTTAATCTAACTTTTATTTCATGGTGTTTGTATTTTTTAATACATAATGACAAAGTTTTAGGACATTTTGTGGAGAAAAATAAGAGAAATTCTAAACAAAAAAATAATTCTATCATTTTTCCTTCATTTTTTGTGTATCTACAGGTTCCCTACTCAACTATATTACAAATTGAACTACCATAACCCATGAAGTGTGCTATCACAATAATAAGAGCAATACCATAACTAGGTTTGATCTAGGAGAATATTTTATCATGTTAGCACACCTAGTTGCCTGAGAGAGTGTTAAATCACATGCTAGAAAACCTAGTTACATGTGAGAGTATTAAATCTAATGATAGTGTAACTATTCATGCATGATAGCATTACATATCATGCTTAAAACACCTAGTCGCACACGAGAGCGTTAAATATCGTGTTAGTGCCCCTACTTATACACAAGATTATTAAATCTTAATCTAACACACCTAGTTATGTGTGCTAGAATTAACACTCATGATAACACACCTAATTGCATGCACTAGAATTTTGTGTTTTTCTTTTACATTTTAAATAAATTTACAACGTGTTATATTTCTTCTAATTAATGTGTACAAAAAAAAATTCTACCTGTTTTTTACATGTTTTCATAAGTCTAATGTTTATTTTGTTATTAATATTTATCTAATATAATTTAATCAAATAAAACCACGTATGTTATTATTTCATGCCCTATTGGGTGATCTTGGGAATCAGAAATGGTTAAATTTTTTTCATTATTTTACATTATGTTTTCTTTGTAGGAAAATGACTAATGAGTTGTGTGTATAATCATCGTGGAATTCATAAATTTCATCAAAAAAATCAAGAAAAAAACTACTAAAAAAATTACATGCAGGTTTCCTTTTCCAAAGATGATTGTAAATTATTAAAATTAAAAAAAAAAACATTTTCATTCCAGGTTTAGATAAGCACTAGTACCCATCTACTTAACTGTGGGAAGTTATTTGCGCATAGCTCTAAAACTCATTATGAGGAGTACAAAAAGAACCCAAAAGTAGTTGGAATATACAGGAACATAATAATAAAATAGGTAGTTCCCTAACCCACTTGAATATTATTACCCATAAGGAATACCAAAAGTTTTCTATGCTGACGACCTTGTTCTTAATTGACTTAGGAGTATAGTCACTAGCCAAGAATTTTTCTAGTACTTCTATTGATTTAGAAAACATTGGTGAGAGAATCTCGCTAAGTACTAAGAAGCTTGAAAAATTGGGGCCAATGGATTCCATCTTGTTCCACAAACCTTATCAAAATAAAATATAACAATTCTCTTAGCCTCAGTATTTTCTTTCACAAATAATCCTAGAATTTTGAGAAATAGAATCATCTCGTGATTTAAAACTTTTTAATTGGATATTCACTTTATCCATTTTAAAATCATTTCCAATCCAATCAAACCCTCTTATACATTGAATATTCACTTTATTCAAAAATTACACTACATCAAATTGAATTCAATCAAGACCCCTATATATTCAATATTCCCTTTATTCAATTTTAGCCAATTCATAAGTAAATGAATCAAACCAACATCCAAACCTTATACGTTGAATATGAAATTTTTTCACGTATTGAGAAAATCTACGCTTAATATTCAATTTAATCACTTATTAAATCAAATCAAATCAAAATAAATCAAGAGTCTTATACTTTGAATTTTCATTGTAATCAAGTTTAAGCAAATCATAAGCCAATAAATGAATCAAAATATTATCCTTGGATATTCACTTTATTCACGTATTCATTAAATAAAAATAAATAAATATTATACTTTTAGAAAATTGCAAATCCAAATCAAACAAAGAGTCTTATCATTTGGGTATTCACTTTATCCAAATTTAAGCAAAAGTTTAATATAATGAATCCTGAAAGACTTTAAAATCAATAACACATAAAATAAAAAACATAATATCCATCCATTCGATTTAAAACACACTTTAATATTTGATCAAACAAAATGTAATTGTTTCACTAAACAATGGAGACCACTCGTAATGCATCGAGTGAAGTTTTCTTACACAAAATTTGTGAGATGTAAAAAAATGTCAACACTAAGGACATTTGTTAAAAATAATAATGGAATAATGAAACTTTCACCTCTTTTCTTCAAATATGATGAAGAATATGATACCAATTTCCTTTCTCAATACTTGAAAAAAGGTTAATATGAATTTTCATAAAAAATCTTAATTCAAAACTCTCTGTCATGATGTGGAGTAAGGGAGAGGGAGGTGGGAGAACGAGTTTTAAATCTACACCTATGCGGAAGATTGGGGATGGGGATGAAGATGAAAATATAGGAGGTGGTGATAGAGAAGGGAAGTAGGGAGATGTGGATAGAGAAGGGGAATAGAAACATATGCAGATGCAGGAAGCAGAGGGTCCCAGACATATGTGAAAAGGGATGGTCTCTATGAATAACCCACGAGTTGAAACAGAGACCGCCCAAGTAAAATTCACACATTGAACATGTGTAAGTGGGAATAATTTCATGGTTTCTGAAAATATCATAGAAGGGAATCATTTTTTATGTCTTGGAACACATGAACAAGATTCACTAGAGGAAGGAGAGTTTTTTGAACAAACCCAGATAAATGTTCTCCTTATACGATTCATATATATAGAGGAAGAGGATGAAATACATAAGAAAGATGAATATTTATTAAAAAAGGATCAGGAAGAATCAAGAAGAAATACATCAAGATCAAGAAAAAGGAACAAAAAAATGACAAGGAAGGATTAGAAATAGTTCAAGATGAAGAGAAAAACCAAGGAAACGATAAAATCATAAGAATATTGAGGAAATAAAGATCACGGTGACCCCTAAAAATAGGAAATAAATTAATCAAGAAGCATTATTCTCTAGGAATCCTAAGAAATACAGAGAAGATGTAGGAGGGTGCACCACTAGAGGAAAAAATTCAATCAAATAGGAGCAAAAAAGAGGCATGGGAAAAGAAAAAACAGTAGGGAGGTAATCAACATTGTTCCACAAAGGGCCCAAAATACATCACAATATTAATAGAAGAGGCATCAATAAATGTCTAAAGTAAGCACAATATCTTGGAAGTTTGTCTCTATTTATGCACTTTGTTTGGTTTTTGTTGGTTTTGGAGTGTATTTGGACAAGATATGGGCTGGTTTTTTTTGTATACCCCTGTTGTTTTAGTTGTATGGTTTAGTATTGAATTATGAAATGTTTATTATCATATATAGATTGTAGATCCTACTGTAACAAGGTAGGTCCCCTACCAAAACCCTTCTTTTACTAAATCTAAAAAAACATTCAAAATCTCTTGCCAAATTTGAAAATGTATTATCTAAACAAATTTTAAGAAGTAATCATGAAAGGAACTAAACATGAAAGAGATATTATTGCAAAAGGCCTTATTGATTTAACAAAAATAGATTTTTTTATAAACCCTAATTGAAGAGTCATGTACGATATAAATAAATGGTAATGTACGAATTTGACACAAGCAATAAGCTAGATATATATAAAACCCTAGTTCTCTTGCTTAGGAATCATATAATGAAAGTATACTTTTACGACCTAGAAATTTACCCAAGTGCATGATTTTGTGCCTGAATTTTCCCCCACTTTATTTTTTTGAGTTAATACTTAGTAAAATAAACTAGATAAGATATGTGTACCTGATAACCATGTAGAATGTGATGACGATAACATGCTGAGGATATAAGTGAAAGCGTAAAGTGTTAAAAATTAAGTGTGGAAGCTAAGAAAGAGGAAACAACCCTAGGGGTAGAGTGTATTATGTTGTATTGTATTTTGCTTATTATTTTTATTGATGTAGGGCCTCTTCTTGTTGTGTATTAAGGATGGACCTGAAAAAGAAGATCGAAATATTAGTCAAAGTCTTTTATTATGAAAACTCTTGTAAAAGTATGTAAATGTGTGAAAAATAAGTAGAAGGAAAGTGTCTACCTAATTATCATGAGTGTAAAAGGATAGAAAGATGTCTTGAAAATACTGTGTAGAGTGATTTTTTATGTGATATCATGCCAAGAGCAATTTTTTAGGAGATCTCACGCCAAGTGCAAGTTTTTTGGGTAATATCACACCAAAAAAAAAAGAGTGTTGGGGAGATAGATCTAGTGTTACTCTCCTTCCATGAATGATTCCTTAATTCATACACCACTACATATGGTGTGATCTATGTTCTCTTGAATTATACCGTATTAGTTTCATGTTAAAATGGAGAAAGAATGTATTCTTCTTGTTGGAGGATTGTGCCTGTAATGTGAACACATATTTGTGAACTGCTAAAAAATATGTTGATATGAGAAAGTAATTGTATTTTCCCCAGGACATAGACACCATGGAGAGGTCTGGAAAACCAATGTGCTAGAGTCTGTATTTGGGTGTAGGAGTCTATGCTAAATTGAGGACCCAAGTCAGATTATGGGGCATTTATATAATTGTAGCCTATTTTGTTCCTTTCCTGACTATAATTTTCTATAGATATGAGTTTCTCTATGGGGTGATTGATTCACCCAATGTATATGCCCTCATTTAGAGTGTGTGTGACATTTCTAGGATAATGCATCCTAAAAGAGAGGACCTGATGCTAAACTAAACTAAATATCATGCAAGGGGAGGGAATGTGCATGTTAGAAACCAAGGCACATGAAAGATAAGATGGATAGAGACATTTGTTAGTAGAAAAAGAATAAATCATGTCATATAAAATAAGTGTTACAAGAAAATGTGCAAACAAAAGAGAGAACGTTAAAAGAGGGTTTCATGCATGGGAGATTACTGAAAATGTTGTAGCGGTAAAAACCATACAATGTGCATACAAGAAAAATGGAATATGCTGAAAAAAATGACATACAATAGTAAAGAATGTCAATCAATATGTAATAGACAACCATGGTTGCAAGTAGTTCCTGTAAGGAAAATGTTGCACATGACGCACTTCTTAGCATGTTAGAAGAAAAAGAGTACACATCAAAGCATGTATAGATCAATGAAAAGTAGTGTGCTAGTAGGAATAGGAATTAGTATAAAATAAAACAATAACACCTATAGTGTGAGAAGGTATATGACCATAGGAGCCTCGGTGGGGCTGGTAGGAGGTATAATTCCAAACATCATTACAACTTGTAAGGATTTATGAGAATTCTCCATTCACAACTCAAGAACAAGTGAACAGAAATGTGTATATAGAAAATATAATGACATATTGGATATCTGGCTAACATAGTAAGAAATGTGTACATGTGAGTATAAGAAAATAAGAATAAGTTCAAAAAATATATGAAATATATTGTGAGTGTGAATGGAATGTAAATTTAATGTGATAGGAGAAACGTTTCTACTGGTAAATGGGTATAAGTATGAGATAAGTTTCATAATAAAAGACCGCTCAATAATCAAGAATGAATCATAGAATAATAGTGTTTCATCAGGAAAAGGTTTGATAGTGTGTGCTAGATAGATAGATCATAAATCATAGAGCATTAACAGTTTCAGTGAGGTAAGGATCATTTCAAATTTAGACCCTCGGATTTGAAGAATGAACCTTAGCACAAGAGGTGTGCCATATGGTAGTATGATGTTTGAGAATGAAATGATACAAACATGTATCGTGAAGTGTGGAATGTGAAATTTGTAGTGTGTGAGGTTTATGGATGTAGTATGCCCTCAATAGTCAAGTGTGAACCTTATTATAAGATTACATCATAGGGTAATGACTATATAGAGTGTATCAAGTTGTGTAATGATAAAAACCTAATGACATTAGGAGGGAGGAGACAAGTAAACATGATTCCCCCCAAAGTGTATGATGACGAGTAATATATCAAACGAAGGTGAAGGGAAAGGGTCCACCACCCAATGTTTGAGGAGATAGAGGCATGTAATCATGCTTTAAGATCGGTGGTGTATGAGAATGTGATGTATATGTAAAGGAATCCTAGGATGTGAATGCCTATGTGAGGGATACCTAGGAGGTGAGGAATAATTATGTAAAGGAGGAAGTGATGAAAACTTATGTGAAGTAGGCCTAGAAGGTGATGGAGGTGGTGAAATCCTATGTGAAATGATTCCTAAGTAGGGGTCTTAGGAAGAGAATATGGACAAGTAGAACAATGAGACTAAGTAGATCATGTTCGAATAAGAGAGATATGTGTAGAATGTGCCTTAGATTTGAGAGGCTCAAGGGATTAGATGCTATAGATAGTGAGAGGACATCCTCAAGAGGAGGAAGATGAAATAGTGTGGATGGTGGAACACCTTTGAGAGTGAAAGCTTGCTTATGGTAAATGAATTTGAGACACATATGCTTCATGGAAAATACAACTTGATCAATGCAGATCCAAGTAACAGAAAAGTGTATACTGTAAATCACACACTTGGGTACATTACTAGGTCCTAATCACATACTAATAGTCATATGTTTCTTACAGGAGAAAACTAGTAGTTGATCACTATACTTGGCATCTTAGGTTCCCTTCTAATATTTATTTTGACATTATGGACCTCACTTCCCAATATGTACCTTCATGCTTTACCTTTTCTGGCTATGGGCACCAACACCCAGTCAGGATGCCATTGCCTAGGAACCATTATCCTCTTTGGGCTCCCCATACATTTTGTTCTTTATCTCACTCCTTTTTGGGTCCTTTCTAGCTGTTGGGCATCCTTATCTCTTATAGGTCAGCCTTTTAGTGATCCATTACAAAATTTGAACAAGAGAAACATATAAATATAAAGCCATGTGACCAAATTAAAAGACCAAGCTCTAAGAATCTATACTATCACCTAAGGTTACATCTTATAAGTACTCAAGATCATCATTACATACATGTATCACCATTTCCAAAGACAAGGGCTAGTTTTCTAGACACACTTCATAGGAGGGTAAGTTCAAGTTATTCCATGTACACATCTATTACATATTTTCACATCTAGATACTTTTCTTACTATTAAGTGTGACACGCACAAGAGCCACTTAGCACATGATTCAACACACATACACATAAAACTACATTAGGTATGATATATAATGCAACAATCAGTCGTAAGATCACCATTATGATAGTTTATAATACTTTGACCCCTCATTTTTCATAATTCATGTTTGGGATTTGATGTTATTTTGATGGTTTTGTAGGTGATATCTTTATTGTAGGGTATCAAAGACATCTTCGAGAGTTATGTGATATACTAGTGATAGATAAAAAGGGTATCAGATCAATCAACGACACTATGATATTGACCTATGGACCTCCAGTGCAGACCTCGGTTCGTAGGAAGGGATCCTAACAACCAAGTGCCCCAATACCAGTCTAAGTGTCTTGGTCCCTGCTCCTCCTATACTTCTGAATTTTTATAGTCTTGGACGCAACCTCCCGTGTTCCAGTTTGACCAGTCTTCCATATTCCCACACCTTTGAGATATTTTAGAAATCAGCTAAGTGATCTAACTCTCTCTTGTGCTCATGGTTTTACCTTCATTTCTCATTTCTTGAGTCATCTAGTGTACTTTACTTTCATATCTACTTGTTCTAACAACTCTTAGTATTTAACATAACTAATACTATATCTTTAGTTTATTTTTGTTTAATTAATAAGAGCATATCACAACCTTTGACTAAATTTCCCACAATAAATGGCACAAGTATGGTGAGAGGACCAATTGTAACTAGAATCCTTATGTAGCCATTAGATTTAGGAATTGGATATAAAATTTGAGATAGTGGATAATTGATACTGAGAAGAAGTGCAATATAGAACACACCAATAGGAGTGGATGGATTGATCATGTTGTTATTGACATTATAATATTTAATAGAAATATTTTTTCTGTAGTGTATTAGAAGAAAATGTAAGATGACAATCGTTATCAGAGAAAGTAATCAATTGTGGATATGTATCAGTATGAGTAACTAGATAATCAAGATCCCCTAAAGAAGGAGGAGACATTACACGATATGTATGATTAGCTGAAGAATAAAAAACTTTATTTTCATGTTTGAGTAATGGATGTTTGAATATTTTGAGCTTTTGGTTTTCATTGATTGGCTTGGATATCGAAGACTTAGGGAGGTCGATTGAATCATTATTGAAAAGATCTTGAATACGATGTTTGATTTTAAAACATAGATCAATGGAATTCCCAACACATTGATGATTTTCACATCTAGTATTTTCTTCATAATTGTGGCCCTTAGGGAAATATGGATCAATATTCAATGGTGATGGAAGCGTAATATACTAATAAGATTTATTTCAATACATTGTGTAAATAGACGGTGTGAAGCATCAGAAAATTTTGTGAATGTATGCAAAAGATGTTTCCATTGAATATTTTCAGGTGTAGAAACAATGTTTATAGTAGATTTTTCTATAGTGGGATTCAGAGATGACTTGAAAGTATTTTTTTTTTACACGTATTAGACGAGGATGAAACATGATCATGATATTTTTTTCCCATAGATAATAGTTTTCTTGCATGGAACATAAGTGCATGTTATAATTGATCAAATGATGGAGAGGTCTCAAATATGACACCCTCTTGCAATGGAGATAATAGATTTCATACAAAAATATCTTTTAATTCAAAATCTTTGAGGACATTGGACATCTTAGCAACATTTTTCTTATATCGTAACACGTAATCTATGAGATGCTTATTAGATCCTTATTTAATTTATGAAAGTTGAGCATAAGATATCTTAGAAATGATATTAATGGAAAAATGTGTGATAAAAGGATTGGCTAAATGCATCAATGATGTTACCGAATGAAAATGTAGATCATAGAACCAATGCATAACATAGTCTTGGAGACTTCTTAGAAATATCTTAGTTCATAATTTATGGCTATCCCCAAAGGATAGAATTTCATGTAGACATAAAAAATACACCCCTTATCTCAAAATAATTGCAAAACTTCACGACATTGAAATCCTCCTCTTGATTCCCTTTAATGACTTTAATGTACCCACTATCCCCACATCCCTAAAGTCATAATTAATTAATTAATTAAATAAATAACAACCTTAAACCACACCCTCACACCTCACTAGTTAAAACCAAGTAACTAGTTTACTAAACCTTCCAAAAAAAAGCTCAACCACTCGTAACGTATCCCTAACTAAATATCCACACTTAAATAGTTGCAAATATTTTTTTTGTTTCTAAAAAACCCTTACCCTCATCCTAACTAGTTCAGTTTAGCTCAAAGTCCTCATACTTCTTATCCTAACTAATTCAAAATTATCCCAAATCAAGTTGGAAATATAATTATTATGACACATTTTAACCACTAAGTTAATATTTCCCGAAATCATTGGTGATCCATATAAGTTTGTACTCATAATAGAATTTTCACGTGTTGAAGCTAAAGTTTTCTTATTTTTAGACACATCAGAGATCAAATTATCTTCCATTAGGATCCATTAACATTATGTTGCTCTAGAATAATTGAATTGATCATCATATCATCTGTTTTCATCTCCAAATCATCTTCGTATGTCTACTTTTAATTTAATCATTCAAGCAAGGTAATTGTTTCAATTGTTTCTGTTTTGGTCACTAATTACAGATAAAATCATTCGTATCTTAGTTATTGTGTCATACATACTATCAAAATAGATTTAAATCATAATCTGATTAAGATTTTATTTCTATTTTTGAACTTTGTTAAAATTAACAATAATCGCTAGTGATTGGCATGATCGCTGGTGATTCATGTGCTATATTTCCTTTATTACATACTCTTCATAATATGTGTAACCTTTCTTTCTTTTTTCTGTTGTTTTCTAACTTCTTTCCCAACTTGGTGATTTTAGATGGCTCTAGGTAGTAATAACTACCCCATTGTTGATTATTCCCGTACTCTTCATCATACTCTTTATTGGGAGAAGTACAATCTCCTCCATGATCTAGAGCTTTGTGTAATTCATTTCGCACCCTTTGACTATCTAGAATCCATTTTCACATCAACATAGCATATCTAGGAGGAAACTAAAGCATTTTGAGATGCATACTACAAGGCTCAAAGGCTCCATGAAGACCTAACAGAGAATGAGCACAACTACAAGACTGGTCTATACCTATCAGAAGACTACCATACTACACTTGAATTTTATATTAACAGTCACACTAGCATCGCTGATACAAACACCACACTAGACAATATCTATGATACTCCAGAGGAAGTATTTGATTTATTTGTGGAGGACTTCATTTCTACACCCAAATTTGACTTCACTAAAGAGGAAGGCCTAGCTGACTATGTAGGGTCTAACTTTTTTGAAAATTTGAGCATGAATCAAGAATCTGATCTATGGTTTTAAGCTTGTCATTACTATGTATATGTTCACCTAAATAAGTGATACATATAGTAATATTTTCACTCTTATCATATTGTATCACAATCTTGTTATCAATAAAAGCTTAATTGTCTTTGAGAAGGTTCATATCCATCAAAGGAAGTCATTGGGCTTCTAGGGACTAAATTTTTCCAGACAACCTACCCTTTTATCTTAGTAATATTATCTTTTTTAGGTTCTTTTATTTGTAGTCTTTCTTGCAAGGGAAGGATGCTTCTATACTTCCTTCACGGTTCACAATATCACATAATCCACATCATGGGTACCATAGAAACCCCACCATAATGAGGTTAGGTAAGGTTATTACCCCTTAAAACATCAATAAAACCAAAGGTAAGAACCATGCTTGACAATTTAAAATGAAACTATCAGAGATAGTGTTGAGGGTTACCGTGGCCATTTAATGTGGGAAATTTATGAGTGATGGAGTATTAGATGATGTGCATAAGTGGAAATTGTAGTTGTGGAAGGAGTGTAGTGGACTAAGGTTGAATAAAGAGATTGAGATGCAAGAGAAGTATCTTATTGGAGTTTATGTATTTTAACTTGTAGATCATGTTAGAGAGAATATACATCATCCATTTCATCTCCAAATAATCTTCATCTTTCTACTTTTCATTTTATCATTCAAGCAAGGTAATTGTTTCATTTTTTCTATTTTGGTCACTAATTACAGGTAACATCATTCGTATCTCAGTTATTGTGCCATACATACTATCAAAAGGGATTTAAATCATAATCTAATTAAGATTTTATTTCTATTTTTGAAATTTGATAAAATTAACAGTAATCGCTAGTGATTGGCATGATCGCCAGTGATTCATGTCCTATATTCCCTTTATTACATATTACTCATAATCTATGTAACCTTTCTTTCTTTTTTCTGTTGTTTTCTAACTTCTTTCCCAACATGGTGATTTCATATGGCTCTAGGTGGTAATAACTACCCCATTGTTGATTATTTCCCTATTTTTTATCATAATCTTTATTGGGAGAAGTACAAGCTCCTCCATGATCTAGAGCTTTGTGTAATTCATTTTGCACCCTTTGACTATCTGGAATCCATTTTCACATCAACCTAGCATATCTAGGAGGAAAATAAAGCATTTTAAGATGCATACTATGAGGCTCAAATGCTCCATGAAGACCTAACAGAGAATTAGCACAACTATGAGACTGGTCTATACCTATCAGAGGACTACCATACTTTACTTGAATTTGATATTGATAGTCACACTAGCATCCCTGATACAAATACCACACTAGACCATATCTATGATACTCCAGAGGAAGTATTTGTTTTATTTGCGGAGGACTTCATTTCTACACCAAAATTTGACTTCACTAAAGAGGAAGGCCTAGTTGAATATGTAGGGTCTAACTTTTTTTAAAATTTGAGCACGAATAAAGAATCTGATCTATGGTTTTAAGCTTGTCATTACAATTTACATGTTCACCTAAATAAGTGATACATATAGTAATCACTCGTATCATATTGTATCACAATCTTGTAATCAATAAAAGCTTAATTGTCTTTGAGAAGGTTCATATCCATCAAAGGAAGTCATTGGGCTTCTAGGGACTAAATTTTTCTAGACAACCTACCCTTTTATCTTAGTAATATTATCTTGTTTAGGTTATTTTATTTGTAGTCTTGCTTGCAAGGGAAGGATGCTTCTATAATTCCTTCACGGTTCACAATATCACACAATCCACATCATGGGTACCATAGAAACCCCACCATAATGAGGTTAAGTAAGGTTATTACCCCTTGAAACATCAATAAAACCAAAGGTAAGAACCATGCTTGAAAATTTAAAATGAAACTATCAGAGATACTGTTGAGGGTTACAGTGGCCATTTAATGTGGGAAACGTTTGAGAGATGAACTATCAAATGACGTGCATAAGTTGAAATTGTAGTTGTGGAAGGAGTGCAGAGGACTAAGGTTGAAAAAAGAGATGGAGATGTAAGAGAAGTATCTTATTGGAGTTAACATATTTGAACTTGTAAATCATGTTAGAGAGAATATACATGATCCGTTTCATCTCCAAATAATCTTCATCTTTCTACTTTTCATTTAATCATTCAAGAAAGGTAATTATTTCAATTGTTTCTGTTTTGGTCACTAATTACAGGTAAAATCATTCGTATCTTAGTTATTGTGTCATACATACTATCAAAATAGATTTAAATCATAATCTAATTAAGATTTTATTTCTATTTTTGAACTTTGTTAAAATTAATAGTAATCGCTAGTGATTGGCATGAGCGTCGGTGATTCATGTGCTATATTTCCTTTATTACATACTCTTCATAATATGTGTAACCTTTCTTTCTTTTTTCTATTGTTTTCTAAATTCTTTCCCAACATGGTGATTTTAGATGGCTCTAGGTGGTAATAACTACCCCATTGTTGATTATTTCCCTATTTTTTATCATACTCTTTATTGGGAGAAGTACAAGCTCCTCCATGATCTAGAGCTTTGTGTAATTCATTTCGCACCCTTTGACTATCTAGAATCCATTTTCACATCAACCTAGGATATCTAGGAGGCAACTAAAGCGTTTTGAGATGCATACTACAAGGCTCAAAGGCTCCATGAAGACCTAACATAGAATGAGCACAACTAGGAGACTGGTCTATACCTATCAGAAGACTACCATACTACACCTAAAGTTTATATTGATAGTCACACTATCATCCCTAATACTGACACCACACTAGCCCATATCTATGGTACTTAAGAGGAATTATCTGATTTAGTTGTGAAGGACTTCATTTCTACACCCAAGTTTGACTTCACTGAAGAGGAAGGTCTAGCTGACTATGTAGGGTCTAACTTTTTTGAAAATTTGTACACAAAGCAAGAATCCAATCTATGGGTTTAAGCTTGTCATTACTATGTATATATTCACCTAAATAAGTGCTACATATAGCCCATATCTATGATACTCCAGAGGAAGTATCTAATTTATTTGCGGAGGACTTCATTTCTACACCCAAATTTGACTTCACTAAAGAGGAAGGCCTAGTTGACTATGTAGGGTCTAACTTTTTTGAAAATTTGTACACGAATCAAGAATCCGATCTATGGTTTTAAGCTTTTCATTACTATGTATATGTTCACCTAAATAATTGATACATATAGTAATATTTTCACTCTTATCATATTGTATCGCAATCTTGTTATCAATAAAAGCTTAATTGTCTTTAAGAAGGTTGATACCCATCAAAGGAAATCATTGGGATTCTACGGACTAAATTTTTCCAGACAACCTACCCTTTTATCTTAGTAATATTATCTTTTTTAGGTTCTTTTATTTGTAGGCTTGCTTCCAAGGGAAGGATGTTTCTATACTTCTTTCACCGTTCACAATATCACACAATCCATATCATGGATACCCTAGAAAGCCCATCATACTGAGGTTAATTAAGGTTATTACCCCTTGAAACATAAATAAAACCAAAGGTAAGAACCGTGCTTGAAATTTTAAAATGAAATTATCAGAGATACTGTTGAGGGTTACCATGGCCATTTAAGGTGGGAACTTATGAGTGATGAAGTATCAGACAAAGTGCATAAGTGGAAATTATAGTTATGGAAGGAGTGTAGTCGACTAAGGTTGAATCAAGAGATGGAGATGTAGGAAAAGTATCCTATTGGTGTTGACGTATTTGAACTTGTAGATCATGTTAGAGAGAATATACATCATCTGTTTCATCGCCAAAAAATCTTCATCTTTCTACTTTTCATTTAATCATTCAAGAAAGGTAATTGTTTCATTTTTTTCTATTTTGGTCACTAATTACAGGTAAAACCATTCGTATCTCAGTTATTGTGCCATACATACTATCAAAGGGGATTTAAATCATATTCTAATTAAGATTTTATTTCTATTTTTGAACTTTTATAAAATTAACAATAATCACCTGTGAGTGGCATGATCTTCGGTGATTCATGTGTTATATTTCCCTTATTACATATTCTTCATAATCTATGTAACCTTTCTTTATTTTTTCTGTTGTTTTCTAACTTCTTTCCCAACGTGGTGATTTCAGATGGCTCTAGGTGGTAATGACTACCCCATTGTTGATTATTTCCCTACTTTTTTTCATACTCTTTATTGGGAGAAAAACAAGCTCCTCCATGATCTAGAGCTTTATGTAATTCATTTCGCACCTTTTGACTATCTAGAATCCATTTTACCATCAACCTAGCATATCTAGGAGGCAACTAAAGCATTTTGAGATGCATACTACGAGGCTCAAAGGCTCCATGAAGACCTAACATAGAATGAGCACAACTACGAGATTGGTCTATACCTATCAGAAGAATACCATACTGCA
The DNA here is from genome assembly GCA_019776745.2 of Taxus chinensis. Classification (NCBI taxonomy): domain Eukaryota; kingdom Viridiplantae; phylum Streptophyta; class Pinopsida; order Cupressales; family Taxaceae; genus Taxus; species Taxus chinensis. The sequence continues at coordinate 669,580,037 of CM034151.1, forward strand.
CCTAAAGTTTATATTGATAGTCACACTATCATCCATGATACTGACACCACACTAGCCCATATCTATGGTACTCAAGAGGAAGTATCTGATTTATTTGCGCAGGACTTCATTTCTACACCCAAGTTTGACTTCATTGAAGAGGAAGGTCTAGTTGACTATGTAGGGTCTAACTTTTTTGAAAATTTGTACACGAATCAAGAATCCGATCTATGGGTTTAAGCTTGTCATTACTATGTATATGTTCACCTAAATAAGTGCTAAATATAGTAATATTTTCACTCTTATCATATTGTATCACAATCTTGTTATCAAAAAAAGCTTAATTGTCTTTGAGAAGGATGATATCCATCAAAGGAAGTCATTGGGCTTCTAGGGACTAAATTTTTCTAGACAACCTACCCTTTTATCTTAGTAATATTATCTTTTTTAGGTTCTTTTATTTGTAGGCTTGCTTGCAAGGGAAGGATGCTTCTATACTTCCTTCATGGTTCACAATATCACAAAATCCAAATCATGGGTACCCTAGAAACCCCACCATACTGAGGTTAAGGAAGGTTATTACCCCTTGAAACATCAATAAAACCAAATGTAAGAACCGTGCTTGACAATTCAAAATGAAATTATCAGAGATACTGTTAAGGGATACAGTGGCCATTTAATGTGGGAAAATTATGAGTGATGAAGTATCAGACAAAGTGCATAAGTGGAAATTATAGTTATGGAAGGAGTGTAGATGAATAAGGTTGAATCAAGAGTAGGAGATGCAGGAAAAGTATCCTATTGGAGTTGACGCATTTAAACTTGTAGATCATGTTAGAGAGAATATACATCATCTGTTTCATCACCAAATAATCTTCATCTTTCTACTTTTCATTTGATCATTTAAGCAAGGTAATTGTTTCATTTTTTTCTATTTTGGTCACTAATTACAGGTAACATCATTCATATCTCAGTTATTGTGCCATACATACTATCAAAATGGATTTAAATCATAATCTAATTAAGATTCTATTTCTATTTTTGAACTTTTTAAAAATTAACAATAATCGCTAGTGATTGGCATGATCATCGGTGATTCATGTGTTATATTTCCTTTATTACATATTCTTCATAATCTGTGTAACCTTTCTTTCTTTTTTCTGTTGTTTTTTAAATTCTTTCCAAACATGGTGATTTTAGATGGCGCTAGGTGGTAATAACTACCCCATTGTTGATTATTTCCCTATTTTTTGTCATACTTTTTATTGGGAGAAGTACAAGCTCCTCCATGATCTAGAGCTTTGTGTAATTCATTTCACACCCTTTCACTGTCTAGAATCCATTTTCACATCAACCTAGCATATCTAGGAGGCAACTAAAGCATTTTGAGATGCATACTATGAGGCTCAAAGGATCCATGAAGACCTAACACAAAATGAGCACAACTACGAGACTGGTCTATACCTAACAGAAGACTACCATACTACACCTGAACTTGATATTGATAGTCACAATATCATCCCTGATATTGACACCACACTAGCCCATATCTATGGTACTCGAGAGGAAGTATCTGATTTATTTGTGGAGGACTTCATTGAAGAGGAAGGTATATTTGACTATGTAGGATCTAACTTTTTTGAAAATTTGTACACGAATCAAAAATCCGATCTATGGTTTTAAGCTTTTCATTACTATGTAGATGTTCACTTAAATAAGTGATACATATAGTAATATTTTCAATCTTATCATATTGTATCACAATCTTGTTATCAATAAAAGCTTAATTGTCTTTAAGAAGGTTGATATCCATCAAAGGAGGTCATTGGGATTCTAGGGACTAAATTATTCCAGACAACCTACCCTTTTATCTTAGTAATATTATATTTTTTAGGTTCTTTTATTTATAGGCTTGCTTACAAGGGAAGGATGCTTCTATACTTCCTTCAAGGTTCACAATATCACACAATCCACATCATGGATACCCTAGAAACCCCACCATATTGAGGTTAAGTAAGGTTATTACCCCTTGAAACATAAATAAAACCAAATGTAAGAACCGTGCTTGACAATTTAAAATGAAATTATTGGAGATACTGTTGAGGGTTACCATGGCCATTTAATGTGGGAAAGTTATGAGTGATGAAGTATTAGACAAAGTGCATAAGTGGAAATTATAGTTATGGAAGGAGTGTAGAGGACTAAGGTTGAATCAAGAGATGGAGATGAATGAAAAGTATCCTATTGGAGTTGACATATTTTAACTTGTAAATCATGTTAGAGATAATGTACATCATCCGTTTCATCACCAAATAATCTTAGTCTTTCTACTTTTCATTTAATCATTCAAGCAAGGTAATTGTTTCATTTTTGTCTGTTTTGGCCACTAATTACAGGTAAAATCATTCGTATCTCAGTTATTGTGCCATACATACTGTCAAAGGGGATTTAAATCATAATCTAATTAAGATTTTGTTTCTATTTCTGAAATTTGATAAAATTAACAATAATCACTAGTGATTAGCATGATCGCCTGTGTTTCATGTGCTATATTTCCTTTATTACATATTCTTCATAATCTGTGTAACCTTTCTTTCTTTTTTCTGTTGTTTTCTAATGTCTTTCCCAACATGGTGATTTCAGATGGCTCTAGGTGGTAATAACTACCGCATTGTTGATTATTTCCCTATTTTTTTTCATACTATTTATTGGGAGAAGTACAAGCTCCTCCATGATCTAGAATTTTGTGTAATTCATTTCGTACCCTTTGAATATCTAGAATCCATTTTCACATCAACCTAGCATATCTAGGAGGAAACTAAATCATTGTGAGATGTATACTACGAGGTTCAAAGGCTCCATGAAGACCTAACACAGAATGACCACAACTACGAGACTGGTCTATACCTATCAAAAGACTACCATATTGCACCTGAATTTGATATTGATAGTCACACTAGCATCCCTGATACTGACACCACACTAGTCCATATCTATGATTCTCCAAAGGAATTATCTAATTTATTTGTGGAGGACTTCATTTCGACACCCAAATTTGACTTCACTTAAGAGGAAGGCATAGTTGACTATGTAGGGTCTAACTTTTTTGAAAATTTGTACATGAATCAAGAACCCGATCTATGGTTTTAAGCTTGTCATTACTATGTATATGTTCACCTAAATAAGTGATACATATAGTAATATTTTCACTCTTATCATATTGTATCACAATCTTGTTATCAATAAAAGCTTATTTGTCTTTGAGAAGGTTGATATCCATCAAAGGAAGTCATAGGGCTTCTAGGGACAAAATTTTCTAGACAACCTACCCTTTTATCTTAGTAATATTATATTGTTTAGGTTCTTTTATTTGTAGGCTTTCTTGCAAGGGAAGGATGCTTCTATACTTCCTTCACGGTTCACAATATCACACAATCCACATCATGGGTACCCTAGAAACCCCACCAACTGAGGTTAAGTAAGGTTATTACCCCTTAAAATGTAAATATAACCAAAGGTAAGAACCATTCTTGACAATTTAATATGAAATTATCAGAGATATTGTTGAGGGCTACCATGGCCATTTAATGTGGGAAACTTATGAGTAATGAAGTATCAGACGAATAAGGTTGAATCAAGAGATGGAGATGCAAGAGAAGTATCCTATTGGAGTTGATGTATTTGAACTTTTAGATCATGTTAGAGAGAATATACATCATCTGTTTCATCGCCAAATAATCTTCTTCTTTATACTTTTCATTTAATCATTCAAGCAAGGTAATTGTTTCATTTTTTTCTATTTTGGTCACTAATTATATGTAACATCATTCGTATCTTAGTTATTGTGTCATACATACTATGAAAATGGATTTAAATCATAATCTAATTAATATTTTATTTCTATTTTTGAACTTTGTTAAAATTAACAGTAATCCCTAGTGATTAGCATGATCGCTGGTTATTCGTGTGTTATATATCCTTTATTACATATTCTTCATAATCTGTGTAAAATTTGTTTATTTTTTCTATCTTTATCTAATTTCTTTCCCTACATGGTGATTTCAGATGGCTCTAGGTTGTAATAACTACCCTATTGTTGATTCTTTCCATACTTTTCATCATACTCTTTATTGGGAGAAGTGCTAGCTCTTCCATTATCTAGAGCTTTGTGTAATTCATTTCATACCCTGTGACTGTCTAGAATCCATTTTCACATAAACCTAGCATACCTAGGAGGTAACTAAAGTATTTTTAGATGCATACTATGAGGCTCAAAGGATCCATGAAGACCTAACACAGAATGAGCACAACTATGAGACTGGTTTAGATCTATCAGAAGACTACCCTACTGCACTTGAATTTGATATTGATAGTCACACTAGCATCCCTGATACTAACACCACACTAGCCCATATCTATGATACTGCAGAGGAAGTATCTGATTTATTTGTGGAGGACTTCATTTCAACACCCAAATTTGACTTCACTTAAGATGAAGGCCTAGTCAACTATGTAGGGTTTAACTTTTCTTAAAATTTGTACACGAATCAAGAATTTGATTGATGGTTTTAAGCTTGTCATTACTATGTATATGTTCACCTAAATAAGTGATGCATATAGTAATATTTTCACTCTTATCATATTGTATCGCAATCTTGTTATCAATAAAAGCTTAATTGTCTTTGAAAATTTTGATATCCATTAAAGGAAGTCATTGGGCTTCTAGGGACTAACTTTTTCCAGAAAACCTACCCTTTTATCTTAGTAATATTATATTTTTTAGGTTCACAATATCACACAATCCACATCATGGGTATCCTAGAAACCCTACCATACTGAGGTTAAGTAAGGCTATTACCCCTTGAAACATCAATTAAAACAAAGGTAATGAACCGTGCTTGACAATTTAAAATGAAAATATCAGAGATACTCTTTAGGGTCACCATGCCCATTGAAGGTGGGCAACTTATGAGTGATGAAGTATCAGAGGAAGTGCATAAGTGGAAATTTTAGGTGTGGAAGGAGTGTAGAGGAATAAGTTTTAATCAAGATATGGAGATGCATGAGAAGTATCCTGTTAGAGTTGATGTATTTGAACTTGTAGATCATGTTAGAGAGAATATACATCTTGAGTTCCTGGGGAAGAGACTTTCTACATTTGAGAAATAATAGGAAGAATGTAGTGGTTGGTGGGAGTGGGAAAAATAACAGGAACAATACAAGTTGGTGGAAGTGTGGAATTAGGGGGTTGAGTAGTAATAGACTTAGAAGCAGAAGTGGATGTAAAAATAATAAGCTCATCTAGATTGGTGGCCTCCTCATGAAAAACAAATAGGATAAAATTTAGATCTTGCGGATGTGCAGCAATATGAGAATTGATATATAGAAGAAGAATGGGAAACTTCCCATTCAGTAACAGGGTTCTTGTAAAAGTCAACACATAGAAAGAATTAGATGAAGATACTATGTACAAGAATGTTTAGGTCCAAGTGATGGAATATTTCCAATTGTCATTTAAGGTAATATAGAATTAATGAGATAATACTTAATTGTATGAGTCACATATGATTAGTAAATGGGTAGAGTATACATTCTCATAAAATAGACACTAATCTAGAAAGAATGATAGAAGATTCTCGTAAAATGTAATACATAGGAAGAATGAATTAGGAAGATACTTGTTATTCCTGGAGTGATCTTATAATGGCCATAATACCATTCTCATAAAGTAAATATAGAGAATACTATGAGGAAGATACTTGTATGTAGAATCATTAAAATGGGTAGATAATCCATTCTCATAGGGATGCCTAATATAGAAAGAGTGAGGAAGATTCTGTGGGTGCCAAGAAACGCTATTAAAAATAATGAGAAACATACTTGTAGGAGATTAGAATGTTTAAAATGGGAAGATGTCCGATTATCATCGCAAGAAATATAGAAAAAATGTAAATAAAATATTTTTAAAGAAACTATATTGTAAAGAATGAGGAAGATACTTATATGAAGTAATGTTGAAAATGACATGGTGTGGAGGCTAATGGTAGAAATGGTCCTAGAGATAGAAGTAGGAATGGTTCGGATCTTAGGAGTAGTATGAATGGTCTAGAGTATGGAAGTATGAATGGTATAAATGCAAGGAAGTGCATGATTTTGTGTCTACACTTATCAAGGAAGTCCATCAGAATGGTCTGGAATCCCCTGAAGTATACATAATCTAGAGCAATCACCAAGTATCACGCAATCCTGGTTAGGAGATGGAAAAAACAAAATCCATATGTGTTACATATGTTTTGACCTCAAAAACACTTGTAGGAATGGTAGTTATTCTAAGTTGTTAGTCCTGCATCAATTAGAAGAACCTAAATATGTGTAACCTATACAAGTTGATAAATACCCTAAATCAAATACAGTGTTTTTATATACCTAAATGGTAGAAAAAATGAGGAATATTCTAAATAGGACTACATTAACATCCATCATTAGATCCAAGAATTAAGGAAAATACTTGTATGAGAATGTTTAGAATGTCGAATATTCCTATCTATATACAAACCACGTAAAATATATGAAATTAGCATATAGATTTAAGAATGGGCATCTTCCACTCATTTTAACATTCTTGTAAAATAAACATATTGAAGGTCCAATGAGGAAGATACTTGTATGAGAATGATTATAGAACTGTATGTGGCTTTAGATCCTGACATATTGTAATTTTATCTATCTCATCAAAAAAAAAAATCATAGTTTCCTTGTATTATGCACTAACACTCCTCGATGATATTTATACATCATCTGTAATGTGTCAAACATTTATTTTTTAGCCATATTTAGATCATTATATAAATTAATTCTTGTATTACTTAATATTCAAAATCTACAATGGGTGTACTGACCACTTTTGAACATTATTATTAAAGAACACATATAGAAGGAATAATCCATATCAATTGAATTGACATCAATGTCACATACATTCTCTATGAATATTGAATACTCATGTTAGTTCTATAATGTCCATGTGTTTCTGCATGGTATCTACTACATCATGCATCCTAATATCATAGTGTACAAATCTTTCTTGTGTTTCGTCCCTATGTGGATCCTCATACAAATTCAGTCTTCTGTGACATTCATTGACATCATAATGTCACAAGGTACTATATTTCAATATTACTTTTATTTATTTATATGAAAATCCTTTAGAATGGGTAGACCTTCCCATTCTCAAGTATAATAAATCATAGATGTTTATTAGCTATTCAGGTATTGTATTCTGGTATTGGTTTTTTTGTCATGTTTTATTTTCATTTGTACCTTTATATGGAATAGAGGTTACCTTTTTTTTAACAAGACCAATAGAAATCAGGAGATCTTCCCTTTCCAAATATTCTATATATAATATGTTATAATTAGTACCTCATTTGTCTAATTCATTTAATTTAATCATGAGTATTTGAAACTCTATATATTTAGTAGGATATCTAGTTGTATGCTATTTCATTAGGGATATGGAATTCCTATCCGGAGGAAGTGGTATAAATCAAGACAACTCAAATTTCGTATCTTACCTTGAAAACATTTCTATGCAAATAAAATTGTATCCTCTGACCTTTTTTACATCATGTCTAAAATTAATCATGACCAAGTTTAATCATCATTACATAACCCATGGACTTAGTCCAAAATTATGAATCCATTGTCAAACCCTAATCTTTAGTGTATTCATAATTTGTGAAGTATTTTATATCCTTACCCATTACCAGCACTTCATCAAAGTGCTACATTAGAAATAAAAACACATAATACACGATCTTTATTTAATATGGTACTGTGGGAGGTTATAAGTCTTTATATCTTCTTCATTGACTTTGAATGACATCTACCCAATTATCATTAAATCAAGACCATTTTAATCATAGATTTATTGAAAATTCTTCTATTTGCTCTGTCAATTTGGAACTCTACAATTCATAGTAAAATCAAAATGGAATGTGTAATTGGAAGTGGAGATATTTATTGGAAGACATGACTATTTCTATAATCCATTGAATTGGACCTCATTTACATAAGATACCTCCATAAATTAGGATCAATTTCCATTGTAGAAGTACCTGAAAATACATATTATCAACTAGGCTCTTATTCAAACATTTCTGGTATGAAATTAGGACCACTCAAATAACCTACTCATTCAGAAATAGTCTCAGAACTAGACCATTGAAGTAGACCTCATCTAGAGACAGAAGTATGAATAATTCAGGACCCCTCAACTCACGTAACCAGTGTTCTTGAATTGGAAGTATGAAGATTGTATAGAGCTATAAGAGTGAATGGTTCAAAAAAACTTGAAGTATGAATGGTCTGGAGATGGCTTTATAAATGGTCTTAGAGTCTCCATCACTTCATGAATTATCTAGAGCTTGAAAAGTATGAATGGTAGGGAGTTCGAATTACTAAATGGTCCAAAGCTAAAAGTACTCTCCACATGCTATAGAGCTAGAAATATGTACCATCAATATGGATCTAGAAGTATGAATAGGTTCAGATCTATAAGTGTGAGTGGTATTGGAAGATATCTCAATCAAAAAATAATCATTTTTTACACATTTTTTCATCTATAGAAGATTCATTACTAGGTTATTCCGTTTATTCTAAGTTGTTAGTGGTGAGGGCATAAATACTAAATATGTGTTTAAATTGATAACTCTAGTTACCAAATACAAGTTGTGCTAAAACTACAATCAAATTCCATTGCATTCTATAGACTTATTCTTAGTTAACATCTGTCAATAAGAATGAACTAATGACCTCCATTTTATAGAGGTCTCATGGAATCCTCCCACACTTATCTTTAATCCTAATCTCAGCATACAGAGGGACAGAATCCTGATGAATTTTATTAATATTCAATCAACTTACATTACATTTGGAGTGTTGCTACAATTCTTATAGGAATTGTAATATCCATGAATGCACATAAAAATACAAGGTTGCACAGGTACAACTGAATATTCCTGATAACATAAGCTTACAAAATATCATCACGAGAAGAACTAAACCAACTAAGTACAATAATATTGTTAATATAGTATAACAGCACCCATAATGCAATAAATAAACAATACATTATATGGTTATAAATAAATATAACCAAATAACCAATAATTAAATAAACCTATTAACTATGCAATGCATAATTAATAAAGATAAGTAATATTTATCCTAACATTCCCCCCCTTAATTTTTCATTGTCTCAAGGGATGAAGAGAGGAAACTCTCTTGAACAACTGTCAAACTTGTCATGTGAAAGTGACTTTGTGAAGATATCTTGTTCGTTGTTTAGCTGCTGGAAAAAAATGAAGTTGTATATTGTGCTTCAAGACATGCTCATGCATATGAAATGCACCTGTACCTCAATGTGTTTTGTTCTTTTCATGAAAAATCTGGATTGAAAACAAGTTTGAGAACACCTTCATTGTCATACATACAATGGTGGTCGGTTTGTCCTATGGTATTCCAACTCCTTTGAGTATGCAACATAGTCAAATCACTTCACAGACATAGCTTCTCCTAAAGAATGATACTCGAGGTTTAGTGGAAGAACGAGAAACAAAGTGTTGTTTCTTTCTTCCCCATGATATTGGTCCAGATCCCATAAAGAATACAAATCCTGAAGTGTATTTTTTTTCATCAATATTTCCTGCATGATCTGAAGTCCGAATATCCATTGACAAGAAAAAGTTGTCATTCTTCTTATATTCTAGACCAAGATCCATTGATCCTTGGAGATATCTCAAGATGCACCTTGTTGCTTTCCAATGAATAATTTTGGGTTCCTGCATGAACCTGGAGAGATAGATTACTACAAAGATGATATCTGATCTAGTGTAGGTTGGGTAAATGACACTCTCAATCAACTACTGATAAAGAATGGAATTTAGCTTAGGAGATGGATCTAAACGAGATAACTACAATTTGTTATCCATAGGTGTAGTAATCATGGTGTGTAATCCATCATCCTAAATTTCTCAAGTGTCGTATTGGTATAATTCATATGAGAAACAAAGATTTGATTATATTTCTGTCATACTTACAATCCAAGACAATAGTGCATTAACCTGATATCTATCAATGTTAAACGATCAATTAAGATCTTTCTTTGTTGCATCCATCATCCTCACTGAACTACTAGTGATGACTAGACCATCAACATAGAAAATAACAATCACAATCTCCACCCCTTATCTTTTTGAGTTAAATATTGGGATCGATGTGGATTTCTAACAAATCCATGATGTATGAGATGCTCATCAATTTTAATGTATCATGCCCTGGGCTGCCTGTTTGAGGCCATACAGACGATTTCCTGATTCTGCATACCTTTTCTTTTTGACTAGGTACAATATATCCCTTCAGGTTGAGTCATATAGACTTCTTCTTGTAAATCTCTATTCATGAAAGGAAGTTTTTACGTCCATATAATGGAATTTCTAAACCAAACTATGCAGCTAGAGAAAAGATCATCCTGATCATTTTGATCTTAGCTATGTGAGAGAAAATTTATCCTCATAGTCAATGCCTTATTTTTGTGTATACCCCTTTACTACTAGTCTTGATTTATACTTGTCCACTATCCCATTTTCTTTGTACTTTATTTTGAATATCCATATGCATCAAATGGGTTTCTTCCCTAGTAGAAGATTTGACAAGCTGCCAATTGTTATTTTTTATTACTGACTAATATTAAAAGTCCATGGCATCTTTCCAAGATTTTAACTATAGGGCTTATTGGACTAGTAGACAGGGATCATCAGACTTCAATAACTCTACTCATCAAAGAAAATTTCACTTCTTCTCTTTCTTTACTACGAGTTTGTGTTCCAGGGGTGGATGTATCTAGGTAGTAGCATCCATTATTACATCTCGTAATGATGCTAGTACATGCCACTTAGGCATACACTGAATTTTCTCCCATGGGTTGTGGTTCTATCAAATTAACACCATCATCCCCATCATCACTTTCATCATCTGTGGGAACACCAACTTTAATTTTTACAACTAGTGAAGAATCTACATCAAGTGAGTCTAGAGGAGGATACTCCACTTCCTTCTTATCAAAGAACTTAAACATATTTGTTGGTGTAGACTTCTCCTAGTCTTTGGATCCATCAATATGTACCCAAGATTTTCTTCACTGTACCCAATGAAGATAAGTTTCTGTGACTTCATGTCCAATTTATTTCTGTTCTTCTTGGGTATGTGCATACTTGTATTTGCATCCTGAATAATCTAAGGTGTGTAATAGATGGTTTCCACTTTGACCATGCCTCTTTTAGTGTTATTCCATCAGGAGAAATTGTGGGCACTCTATTTAACAAATACACTATTGTTATTTATGTTGCTCTTTCCTAGAATGTCTTTGCAAGTCCATAGAGTCATCGATCATGCGTCGTAGTATTTCCATGATAGTATAATTTCTTCTCTCAACAACACCATTCTGTTGCGGTATGTGTGGAGGAGGAATTTGTTGAATGAATACACATTAGCTTGTAGGTACTCTTTGAACTCATCACTAGTGAATTCCCCCCCTCAATCTGAGAGGAGAGTTCTAATGTGATGAACCAATTTTCATTCTTCAACAGCTACTTTTAACTTCTTGAAGTTATTGAAAGTTTCAAAAGATTCACTTTTCTTGCGAAGATAATATATCCACATTTTCCATGAGCAGTCATCAACACAAAGCATGAAGTACTTAGAACCCAGAATGACTTGGTTGTAGCAGATCGTACAAAGATCGGTATGAACCAGATCAAGCTTAAAATGAGCTCAAATATGTACTCTTCTGAAATGAAGCATCTGTGTTTTTTTCCTACTAGGAAGTGAGGAGACTTTTTTGTATCCTTATGAAGATATGGTAACCCATGTACCATATTGCACTGGAAAAGTGTCTTGAGATACTTTAAACTAACATGACCAAGTCTCTAATGCCACAAGTATGATGAGGTAGAGTTCTTAGCCATAAGTTCCTGATCATCTCTGTGGATAAAATCAAGATGGAACATGCATCCCACATTGGAGGATTTTGCAACTATCTTTCGAGCCTCGTGATTTGTCTCAGAATCAAAAATATTTTCTTGTCTGGAATGACTGTCAAAGTCAATTTTTAAGTTTTGATCTAGTATTTGAGTGAGTGACAACTATATTATTTAGTCAACCCAGGGACATATAAGACAGTGTTGATAGTCTACAGTTATGTATAACCAAGGGGTAGAGAAATGTTCCCAATCCCCTAAACTATATATGAAGAATCATCACCCAACAAAACATGGTTTTTCAAAGGTGTGTCCCTCATTGAAGTAAAGAAGTATATGTGGTTGGTCATGTGTCGAATGGCTCCTGAATCAACATACCAGACATCACTACATGATGTGAAGGGTCCACTTGATCGAGCAATGTACAATAAGTGTTTAGTATCTGAAATTTCTTCTTGTTCAACAATATTTCCTTGCTGATGGGGTCTTCTTTTCTAGTTCCCTTTTTCTACCCTTGATTGTAGTTAGAATGTCCCTTGTGATATTTTTTTTGTGGATGTCCAGAGTTTCTTGATGAACCTTTCTTCTAAGTATTATACCAACAATATTTTAAGTCATGTCCTCTTTTACAAATTGGACATTGTTTCTTTTGTTGTTTATCCCCTTGATGTTGATACTGATTATGATGTTGGGACTTTTGACAGGAATTAGGTTTTCATTTACCTTTTCCTTTCCATTTTTTATGTGAAGAAAGGTCTTGCTCCTCTTCATCATCCTTATTATGCATGGCTTCTTTTTACTGCAGTAGGTTTACCATCTTGTCAAAACTAACTGTCGTATCTAACACATTTAGTGTTAATAAAAATGTGGTAAGAAGAGGGGAATTCTGTCATAACAATGGGAATGAGAGTATTATATGTGACCGCTTCTCCCAGGGATAGAAGTAAAGCCCTCAACTCTGCAACTCTTCTTATGAAAGATTCAATTTTTTCATTTTGTTTTTACTTCAGTGTTTGTGACTGAATCTGAAAATTCAGTATAACATTCTTATTTTTGGTCTCCTACACCGTGCTCAGCTTATTCCACACTTCTTTTGTTGTTTTGGCATCTCAAATGTGGGGTTGCACATCACCGAACACTCCAAACAAGATGATGATTTTTTCCTTCTGATATGCTCCATCAAAATATCGTTGTTGTGTTGTATTAGTTGTTGATCTAGTCATAGTGTCATTCACAACAAGCCAAATATCTTCAAACTCAAGTTGTGTCTTAATTTTTGTCTTCCATGTAACATAGTTGTTTCCTCTGATTAGTTTGTGAATCTAGAAGAAATCAATGACAGGGTTTGTCTCTTATCACTCCTGGTATAAGGTCTCCCAATCTATATATCATTAGTCGAATATACCAAACCATTCTATATATGTGCCCTTCCGATATACCCGATGGTAAGTTGAAGAAGCTCACCCTTTCTATATACCAGGTGGTATGTGAAAGAGGTGTTAACATACATGAAATAATTTGATACGTTGTACCAAGACAATATTGAAAGGGGTTTGTGTGATTATTGACACCGGCACAAAGAAATATCCTCATACGTGCACGTAACTTCACTATATACTTGGATAATTTCTCAGTATGGATTTATGTTGTGCAATCATTCACAGATGGATGGGATGGATCATAGTGTGTGCACTGTGACATTATTACTCATTGTTAATTTAAATGATCGATGCCCAGATGACATTTTTGCTACTATATTAGCCATAAAGTGCAGTAGTAGTCGTGACAACTTTACTCGTAAGCACCTCCTAGAGGCACTGTATATACCGAACAATGTGAATGAGATCTAGGATCTCGTGAGTATTTCAGAATTAATTTTTTACTATTTTTAATTACAAATCTCTACCATTTTCTGAGCAATTATAATAATTTTGGTTGACTATGGTAACCCAAAAATTAGTACAATATACCGAAGTATGAAATTACATTAAAAAATTTGGAAAAATTGAATGATAGGAAATGTTTTTTGTTTTGTGGACCCTGGTGGCCTTTGGAGCCCAAAATGACCCTCTATGCAAAAAATTGTAAAAAAATAGTTGAAAATGCAATTTCAGGGTAAACCTCCTTTTTAAAATGTTTCGCGGAATGAAAATGTAGGCCTAATAGGAGATTTTTTTACCCAAAATTAGGGTTTTTCTCACTAAAATAATTTAGAGGCCTTTTTAGTTATAACTAAGTTGTTTAGTGATGGTATTACCACCAAATGGCCCTCCAAACTTGGCGGTTTCACCGTTTTTACTGCTAAATTTCAATATTGTTTAAAAACTTGTGTTGGGGGTGGGAGTTGAACCTCGAACCTTCTATCCCCAAGTCATTTTTAACTACTAACCAAGCCACCAATGGGCTTTAAATATATTTTGAAGCATATTCAATTTAAATTAATATTAAAAATGCTAACCTTTGGAAAAACGTGACCTAGAAGGATTGGAGCTCCACGTGGACTTGCTGGAGGAAGGCGGTTTTACTTTGCATGCTCAAAAAATGGATCTACAATCTCCTTTGCATTTTTATTTTCTTCCTCCACTTTGATTTTTGGTTACCGTTTCAATGTTTGAGCACACCTTTATTATTTTCTCTGTTTTTTTTTGTTTTATTTATCCACTGCGATTTTGTTTTATTCACTGTGGTGTATCATTATTGTTATTGCTTTGTTAATGCCTCAGCCATGGTTTTGTAGAAAACCGTTGAAATAGTTACATTGATGTAGCTAAATACAAGAACATACTAGACTCCTGAGCAATGTATGTTGCCCAATTTTTATTATGCAAGATTGTTTGGTCCGCCGTTTTGCAGAGAGATCAAAGGCATTGAGACTTAGTTATGGTCATTTTCATGGTGGATTAAACAAAAAAAAGGAGCAATACAAATCTCATCTCAGTTTAGCAAGGAATCGACGTATGAATAGATGGGGTTCATTGGCTCAGGTTGTATGTATTGTCACCGTTTGCAGATCTCGGCCGTAGGTTACATATCAACACGACTTGGCCACAAAAATTTCATTGCGACAAATGTTATAGCTTCTTCCTGACTTCTCAAATATCTTGGTCCACCAAAGAAGAGCTCAGTTTGGATTTGTAATGCAATGAGCAAGGGTCGATGGGGCCTCGACCGATGCCTAAACAAAACAACCCGTTATGTATGCCTATAACTCACCTATTTTGATGAATAGCTTGGCCGACTGATGGAGACCCCAACTTGGTAACTTTAGAGTGCCAACACCACACCTGGAGCTTGGGTAGAAACACCTCCAATTAAAAAATAGAATATTCCTCCAATTTGATAGTCCCCTCCAAATGTAGAAGAGATTCAACTGAACCTCTAAATTTAGAGGTAAAAACCGTGGATGGGGAATAAATTTTTTTAATTATCAATTTGATTGCTATAAACCAGAAAATTCTCTAGAAGAAAATTTTCCTAGTGCAGAGAGCACCAAGGAATTATTATTTTTTTCTTTCTATGTACCTAGAGAACGTACAGGAAGTTGTGAGATTACATGCAGGTCTGGGAAGCTGCAGGAGACAACACTAGATCTCTGGTGATGTAATTTTTCTCCAAGACTTTTCCTTCCTCTGCAACCTTTCTCCAACCTTGTCAGGAGCTTCAACCAGCTCTGGTACCAAGTGTAGAATAAGGACAGAAATATGTAAATTATATTAATCTCAATCAATCAAACTACATTTGTATGAGTTGCAATAGTTACAAGTATTGTACAACTGAATACACACAAGAAAATATGTTACACAGGTGCAACAATATTCCTAATTACATAAGATTCCAAAATATGATATGGGAAGTATAAATGAATAATGAGAATAATATTGTTAAACAAATATAACAAAACCTATATGTATAATAAAGAAAATTAGATGGTTATGAAGAAATATAACCATATAACCAATAAATAAATAAACCTATTACTATTCAATGCATAATTAATAAAGGTACATAATAATTAACCTAACACTTTCTTCCACATTAAGAATACATTTCCTCACAGAAAAATCTAGAGGAAATAAGAATGTTCTGGACATGTTGACTGGTAGAGATTACTGGAACATTCTAGTGATTTTTAATGGTAGACATGACCAAAACATTCTTGAACAATCTATTGGGTTTGACTGGTAGAAATTGCCAGAACATTCTAGAACATTCTAGAAATTACTAGATAATTCTAACACTCCCCCCTAATTTCTACTATTAACAACTAATTACATAAATGTTTACAATACCCAAAATTTCTCTTAGATACTCAAATTGTTCTTGTGCTAATGTATTTGTGAATATGTGTACAAGTTGCTCCTTTGATCTACAATGTTATAGAATGAGTTCTCCATTGTTGACCAATTCTTGGATGAAGTGATATCTGGTGTCAATGTGCTTCGTCCTCTTATGGAAAACATGATTCTTTGATAGTGCAATAGTGGATTGATTGTCACAATAGATTGTTGTAGACTCCTCTTGATCATGCATTAGATCCTTCAAGATACTTCGCATCCAAACTACTTGACATGGTGCTGATTTACCTGCTACATACTCTTCTTCTTCTGATGAGATTGTCACCATTGGCTGTTTCTTTGATGCCCATGCTAGAATACTTTTTCAATATGAAATGCATAGCCAAATGTAATCTTTCTATCATTTATGCTTCCTATAAAGTCACTATCTTTATATATCCAATCAAATGAGAAACATCTGATGAAAAAAAAATTATGTCATAATTCATAGTTCCTGCAATATACCTTAAGAACCTTTTTCCTATTTTCCAATGTGATTTCATTGGTGAATCCATGAATATTGAAATCAAACTAACTCCATACATTATATCCAACCTAGTTTCCATAAGATACATCAAACTGCCTACCAATTATCTGAATACAATTGAATCAAAATTTGTCTCATTGTCTGCTCTACTTAGTTTTGTTCCTACTGCCATAGGTGTAGAAACGGGACATCATTTTATCATTCTAAATATTCTCAATACATATTTTTCATATTTAATTTGACAAATGAAAATCCCAAATATTTCATCTCAAATTATTTTACCATTGCTAATTTAAACATGTTTATAGAAAGATTTCCTGTAAAGATCAAATCATCAACATATAAGTAAACAATTAAAATTTGACCTTTCTCATTGACTTTGGTGTATAGTGTAGGCTCACTAGTACTTCTGTTGAATCCATTTTTTTTATCATGTATAAATCTATCTAGTTTTACCATGCTCTTGGTGCTTGCTTTAATCCATAAAGTGTCTTCTTTAACCTGTAAACCTTGTCTTCATATCCTTTTATTTCATATCCTTGTGGCTGCTGTACATAAACTTCTTCTTCTAGATAACCATTCAAGAAAGCGGTTTTCACATCCATTTGAAAAACCTTCCATTTTTTGTGAGCTGCAATTGCTAGTACCATTCTAATAATATCAAGTCTTTCTACGGGAGAAAATGTTTCAATGTAATCAATTCCATATTCTTGTGAAAATCCCTTAGCTACTAATCTTGCCTTATATTTGTCAACGTCTCCATTTTCCTTATATTTGGTTTTATAAATCCATTTCACATGTATTCAATCTTTATCCTTAGGTAAATCAACTATATTCCATGTTTCATTTTTCTCAATAGATTCCATTTCATCATTCATTGCATTAATCCAATGTTCTTCCTTAATTGCATCCTCAAAATATATAGGATCTTGGGAAAACAAGGAAAAATTAGACTGTAAATCTATCCTATGTCCTTGATCATTTATTTCTTGTAAGCTTATAGTATTTTGGCATCTTAGTCTTGGTCTCAATGATGCAAGTGTAGGATTTGAGTCATTACTTACTTTTGGACTTGCTGATTCTTCTTTCTTAACTCAGATTTGTGATTTTTCTCCTTGTGATGTTCCTCCTTACTGATTTGATTTTTCTTCTTTCTCCCCTTGGTCTCCTTGAAATTTTATTTTTGATCTTCATATGGAATTATTGTTATACTTGTAATTATTTTGTCTATATTGCCATCCCAAGATTCTTCTTAGTTGAATACAACATTTCTACTTATAATGAATTCCTTGGCTATAGGATTAAACAACTTATATTCCTTAGAGTATTCATCATAACCAATAAAGATGCATTTTTCACTTTTATCATCCAATTTACTCCTTATTTCTTTAGGCACATGTGCATATGTAATACACCCAAATATTCTAACATGAGAAACACTATGACCCTTACCACTTCATGTTTGTTGTGGAATCATGTTGCTAACAATCTTTGTTGGACTTCTGTTCAATATATAGACTGCACAAGCTACTACTTCATCCCAATATTCATTTTATATATTCTTTCCTTTGAACATGCTCCTTGCCATCTCCATGATTTTATGATTCTTTCTTTCTGCAACACCATTCTGTTGAGGTGTGTACCTTGTAGTTAATTTCTTCTTTATTCCATGATAGCTACAATAATCCAAAAAATCATTTGACTTGTATTCTCCTCTATCTAATCTCAATACCTTGATGGATTGGCCACTTTGTTTCTCAACCAATGCTTCGAACTCCTTGAACTTTCCAAATGCCTTGGATTTATATTTGAGAAAATAAACCCATGTTTTTCTACTATAATCATTAATTAATGTTAGAAAATAAATGCTCCCCCCTAATGATGGTGTTTTCATTGGACCACATATATCTGTATGCACAATTTCTAATGGTGTCCAAGCTCTATATGACATTCCCTTTGGAAAACTCTCTCTATGTTTCTTAGCCAAAATACAACTTTCACATAAGCTCAATGGTCCTTCAATAGGTGGTAAATATCTTACCATTTCCTTTTTCTACCACAAAATCAATCCTTTGAAGTTTAGATGACCATACCTAAAATGCCACACCCATCCTTGATCTTGACTTGATACCTTGAAACTTGATCCATTCTCCTCGATCATTTCACTTTTAATGCGAAGTGGGAACATTCTGTTATTTGTTATTTCAAATTTTGCAATCACCATGCTACTTGGGAAAATATCAAATATTTTCCAAACATTATCCTTAAAGACAAATTTATAACCCTTTTGAATAAGTTGTCCCACACTTAGGAGATTATGCTTTAAACCAAGTAAAAAATAAACATCAGGAATAGTCTTCTTACCAAGTTTTGTTATCACATTAATTATACCTTTTCCCAGGACATCAACTATATTATCATTTCCCAATTTGATTTCTAATTTAACTGATGTACACATATTCTTAAACAACTATTTGTTTCCAATCATGTGATTACTACCACCACTATCTAGAGAAAACATGTTACTATAATTTTATTACTAGTAGTGTGAGACTAGGAATGAAGGAAGGTATCTTTAATCAACTATATTTTTTCTTCTATTCTTAGGCCTTAACTCTTACTGGTGGTATGGGTCAAGATTTAGGGGGTCACTCTATAAATCAAATTAAACAAATCCTTTAGAAAATTTGAATTAAAAGTTCTTAATCATATACATCCAAATAAGTAATTAAGTTTCTCACGTTAAGGGAGACACACTTCCTTCAACTGGATATTTCAAATCAGTAGGCCATCAATGGATCTAAGTCTATTCAAAATCTATAAAGTGACAACATCTTGGAATTGGTTAGATAATCTTCAATAGAGATGAGTCACATTTTCCAAATAGTACCATTTCTACACCTTATGTCTTTGTATCCATCATATTCATTTTCATATCACTATCTCCTTTTTGTCACATCCTTCTCGACTCTCCATGTTGATCCCTGATATCTTAAGAGTTACATGGAGTTAATAATGGAGCTGTATATCTCATCACTCTATCATCTACAATCGATTATGCCAATGGAATGACATCATTAAAATTATTTTAACATGAGTTCAGATAGTACACACATTAGCATGTTAAAAAAAAAAAAATCCAAAAAAATCAAATAATCTAAAAATTAAAACATCCAAAAACAAAACAAAAATTATGAAAATCCAAAAAACCTAAAACACTAAAAAACCAAAAAAAATATAAACAATCACAAAATTCAAAAAAGTTCAAAATAAACAACAAAATCAAACTTTTAACTCCTATCCTAGTGATCATTCTATCTATCCTATGAATATAAAAAAAATCATCTTACCCCTCGCATGTATCCTTTCTTTGGGGAAAGTCAAATCAATCTTATCTCTTATGTATATCCTCACTCGGGGTAATCTTAGATCTTATTTTATCCCTTCCATGCATCCTTTCTCGGGGAGAATGACCCATTTAATCTTATATTTATCTTCATTTATTATCTAATAAATATTCCCACTTGACCCCTCTCTTTGATTTTAATCCAATCCCCTTGCATAAATCCCTTCTTAGAGGAATTCAAATTTGTTTAATTGTCAATATGGAACACATTAGCTTCATAGTTAATTGGATTTATTTACAGTTATGATGCATTGTTTTTATTTTTTCTTAACCAATTACACATATTTCATTATCATCTTGGTTCATTTATAGCCATGGTGCATACTTTTAATGTGTATATTAATTTTTTTTATTGTTTATCTTTTTTTTCTTTGGACCAATTACAAGTAATTTTTATCATAATGTTTTATTTATATCCATGGTGTGTACATTTAATGTGTGTATTGGTCTTATTTTACATTTTATTTGTTTCTTATTTATGTATTTTTGTACTCACATAATTGGTAAAACATCAATTTTTGTTCCTAATCATGGTGCCAACTCTACTATTCAACAAAAATATTTTTTCTCTAAAATACAAATTTTGAATGGAAGCTCAAGCTATGAGAAAAATCACTCTCTTCATCTTTCCCATACTCACAACTCATCTTCCTTCTCCTTCCTCCTATCAATCATTTTACCAATTCTTTATTGTGTCACCCATCCAATTGAGTTGGAAATCCCTTAGCGTAATCCATATCCATTAGGGTGTCCAAATGTTTCACTAAGGAAAATAAAGCATTTGTACTCTCTGGAGCATATAAATCCTTCACCAAGGCATATAAAGCAGGTCTACCACACTTTCCTATCATCCGTTCATTGATCTACATGTGTCTATTATCTTTAAATTAATACTACATCATAATAACACTTTAAATAGGGGAAAATGTAAACACCCTAAAAATACATACCTATTCCTAATTGTCCATATCTCCCGCACAAATTTACAAATTGGTTTTATAAATATTCCTACAATATTATCCTCTGATATTCCATTATAATTCACTCACGTCTCACTAGAACTAATTTACGTAATTATATCATGCATTAAATATACACTTGCACATCTTAGATTTTTTATTATGTATTCCAATAGAATATAATCTATTTATCCAATAACCTCCAAATCCAATCCACTTAACTATCTCACTCCACTCATGTTTAAGGATCCTTCGAATGTGGGAGAAAATTTACATGTACAATTGAATAATTGTAGAACCAACTATTCAAATTCATTTCCGCTTTAATTCTTATTCAAAATAGCCAACTACACAAACAAATTAAAACTATCAATTAAGTAAAATGGATTCAATTAATGGAATTTTTTAAAAATCTTGATCCACAATCCATGGCCTATCATTCGGCTATAAAAAAATATGATCTTTCCTTAACAAATCATCTCTTTGAAGCTTTAGGAATTTGTAGCATTACTTTATCAATTTTCCATTGTAATTTAGATGCCATGAGGCATCCCATTTTATCATCCAATTGTAATAGAAAATCCTTCTTCCAATTGGAAATTCTTGGATCATCTTAAGTATTTTAAATAGATCTAATAATTGTAGTATTGTATTCCATACTTAAGCTCTCTCATCTAAGGTTGCAAGAGAACTTGAATAATAACATGCTAAAAATACCTCTTAGAGCACACATACCTTACTAGTGAACTTAAAACCATTACTCTTGGATCATGTTTCTCTTTAACTTGAATCCAAATTTAGACCACTTGTAATCTCTTTAGCACTTCAAACTTGATAGTAAAATAAAGATACTAAATTACCTCAAAAAAATCATAGTGACCTTTTGAGTAGATATGCATTTATTTTGACTTCAAATTCCAAACTCAACATATCTATTTCTTCATGAATTCATCCTTATATTTCCTTGGAATTTACTCCCCAAAATAAGTATCATTATGCTCACATCTCTTTAGGTCATTGAAGTAACCAAGAAATTATACCTCTCAAAGCCCCAGGTTAAGGTTACTAGAACTCAGTAGTAAAATTCTTATTCTAGAAGGACTAGATTTTCCTTCTTGACTTCATACAACACTATTTTTGTTTCTCTACATCGTCTTCCTTTTCAATACTAGGATATGATGCCCCAAGTTCCCTGTATATTATTTAATTTCCTTTATATATCTAATGATTTATCAGGATCATAAAAGAATTCTATTTCTTAATAACACCTTGTAGTCCTATGGATCTCCTCATTTCAAAGTCTTCCACTACCATACTCAATCCTTTGTGTAATATTTCACTTTGTACTTTACAAAATTGCATTCAGGATGGTGAAAAACTCATTCTCAACATGATTAAATACTTTTTAAATAATCTCATTCCTTTAAAACCCTCTAAGCTTGAACCGAGAGACTCAAAATCCACTATAGGAATATGTAACCTGTAGATATTCATTTTGATACCTTCATCATGTATTTCTCTGTCAAACAACTCAAAAATCTATCGACCCAACTCAACACCTTAAGACAAAGAAAAATGTACTTTTATATATGCTTTACTTAATTTTCACATTCTTGACAAGGAACATTCTCATTGATACTTCTAATGAGATCTTAACAGTAGGAATTTGGTTTTAGTATAATAACTTATACACGTTTTCTCTAACTCTCTTTTGTCTTCATTTCAGACCTAAACAAGATCCATATGGTGAAATACTTCATATTGATGTTGATCACATCTTTGAGAACTCTATTAATTCCTCATGATCTTAGTCACAGAGCATACCATACACTAAAAAGGATTTCAATGCACACATATAGGATTTGATATCAAACATATTAATATAAAGATTTACCTTCACACTTCATGGATTTTATAGAACTCTGATTATCTTCTTACATATTTTATAGAGTATGACCTTACCTAACATTTATTCTTATCATTTTAACTTGATATTTGGTTTTACTTCAATCCTCAAGGTATCATTGCAACCAATATAGATCATCAAGTATCTCTAAACCAACTGAGACTTGAATCCATTCTTATTAATGAGAGTATATTTTATAAAGTAACAATTCAATACGATCACATTTTTAGAACTCCAAGAAAACTTTACATGCTCTCAATGAAACCTTGAAATCTTAACATCCCTTGAATATTATCAAAATTTTAATACGTTAATGAATCTCAAAACCAAATATGCATACCATCTTATTATCCATTAAACACATCAATATATTTGAAGGAATA
The DNA here is from genome assembly GCA_019776745.2 of Taxus chinensis. Taxonomy (NCBI): domain Eukaryota; kingdom Viridiplantae; phylum Streptophyta; class Pinopsida; order Cupressales; family Taxaceae; genus Taxus; species Taxus chinensis. The sequence continues at coordinate 669,603,529 of CM034151.1, forward strand.
TCAATAAGTTCATAATCTTGCTGAATATTCCAGCACAAATACTTATGAATGAATACACCTCTTTTATCATCTCAAGTCATGAAAACTTATCTTTCTCTGTGAATTAAACATCCATATCTATATCATATACATATCTTAATATTTTGACACTTGATGAGGAAACACAGACCTTGGACATGATGTATTACACAATGAATCACCAATTTAAAAACCTTGGATCAAATTACTAAATATGAATTCATGTAAGAACATAATTCTAGGCTTGCTAGAAATACCCTTAGGATACTCAAGAACACAAATTTAAATAAATATTGACAAAAATTACTGACATAGAATACTAAAGTCATTACATGCTTAAGACGATATGTCATTAACACACTAACATTCATGGAAAGGTATAAACACAAGGATCATAAAACATAGAGTGAAAGGTCTTCAGAGATTATAAGAGATTACTAAGACCACATTAAAAAAAATAGACCCTTCAATATATCACACGACTAACATAACTATATACCAAAATTGTGCAATACTTTCTACAGCTTGACAATCTTTAATTTATTGACACTTTCTCACTAACATGACATAGACTCTTAACCTTAAAAAAACTTGCAATAGATGATAATATTTGACACCTTTCAATGATAAGTGTTACATACCTCATGGATATATCAATTCACATACCCTCTAGCTCTTGAGGTATCACACACTCTTATCCTTCTCAACTTCTCAAGCATAGGATACTTCTTTAATTTAAATTTTGGAAAAATATTATTGACCTAATTTACATGATTAGGCATCTTATCATCCTTTATTTGGGTTTATTTATCTTTGGGTTCCTTTAGATAATTCACTTTTACTGATACTAATTCTGTTGTGAAAAATGTTGGTATCTAAACTTTCTTCATTTTGGCTGATGAAATATTCTTCACTTTCCTAGATGATTCATGAGAGAAAAAACCTTGGAATATGAACCTTGTGATGACACTTATGACAAAAAACTCTTTCCTTGCACTTTAATGATCTCTCTTGTGGTATTTTCCATTTCTCCAAGGGACCACATGATGGAAACACTTCCTACAATCCCTTTATCTATGACCATATCCATTCAAAACATAAAAATAACAATTAAATTTTACATACCTCATTATATTTGGATATATAATGAGATTAGACCTTGAATAGTCCACCTTTCTATGAATACCATAATCTTTAGTTCCTTTGGAACTAGGAGCAACTACTTGATCTGCAAGATTAGGCTTCTCATCTTCTTCTCTCTTTAGGTTTTGAATCCATTCTTTAAGTATGAAAAATTCTTCTTCTTTGGCCTTAAGTGCTTCTAACATATATTTTATATTATACTTCAAACAAATGTTGTCCTTCCTATGGAATTCTAAATATTCTTATAGATCCATCGCCATCTCTTTGAGATATCTTTGACTATGTAAGAAATCATCACATGATTTGTATTTCAAACTTTCACATTCCTCTTCCTTTGAACTCAAATCTGAAATGGCCTTCTCTAAATGATTCTTGAGGATTTGGATGTTTCTTCATCCTTTTTAGCCATAGCTTTCAAATCTTGATTATCCTAATGGATTTTCTTAGCCATTTTTTGCCCCAAGGATCTCCTTCATGTTGTTATACTTACTTCATAAGAACCAAATCTAATACCAATTATTGGAATCACAATGGACTTATTAGGGATGAGTGAATTATTACTACAATGATTTTTGCTTCATTAACCGGAACATACATTCATCAATTAGAATGTCCATAAATCATTCATAATCGTGTTTTCTTATTAAGATATTCAACATCAACTAGAAGTGCATGAAACAAAATACGCAACATAAGAATACCATATGTAAGTGGGAAACCCTCACAGAGAAGAATAACCACTGAAAAAATTGGTTATATTACACACAATAAATACTCAAGTGAATATTACACATCACAAGAGATTTATTTAGTGAGGTACAAAACCCATAAGAAGCACTAACCCCAAAAACCTTGGTTATATTACATACAACAATATACTTTCCTGAATTTAAATCATAAAATAATATTTCATTGAAGTATGACCACTTAAAATATGTTGATACCAAATTTGATAGTGATCCCAAAATTCTGGTCCAAATCCCTTCAAACGATTTTTCATCACACCTTCTTCAACTTGATTTCCCTAATTCTTTCATTAACTAATTTTTCTTCATAAAATTACACATATCCTCTCCATTAATCTTCAACCTATAAAACACTTTCTTATATATAAAAAAATTCCCTCATACTTGTAATATTATCCATCTTGGGTCACACTTTTCCCCATGCAACACAAGCCAAAAAATGGATTCAAAACTTCACCTTTATGTGTATTCAATTTTTTTAAATCAAGGGAGGTAGGTCCTTAATGAATTATTTTATATTTAATAATAAAATTAAAAAAACTTCATTATAATGGTCACATATGACCTGTATACGTCATCCATGCCCAAAACCACTCATCTTATACCAAAACTCTTCAAAACCTCATCACTAGAATGGGATAAATCCACTCATACCAAAACTATTCTTAGTGAAGATCCCATATTCTTTACATGATTAATATATAATATAAGCATCATATATGGTCACACAACTACTTGAACAAATAGAATATCTCATAATATGGCCCCACTAGCTCATATCCTTCACCAAATACATCTTTCCAACACTCTATTTTCATAATTGGGCCTCAAAATAACCCAAGATAAACTCAACTATGGCATGTTACAACTCTATGTAAAAATCATGACCTTTACATCACATCTATTCAAGTAATATCACATGAAACATCCATATTCTCAAACCACAACTACTTTCCTCTTTACAAAAACATGCTACCTAGAAACTAGTTTTTAAAAGTAAACTAGTTTGTACAATTTCTTCCACTTTAAATACCTCTAAATTCCTTCATCAGAAAAAAAATTCATCCATCCTCAATCTCCATATGATATGAAGTATCAAATCATCAATTTCATTCCTCAACCAACTCAATCTTCTAGCATGACAAAACTTGTCTTGAATAAAAAACTACCTTATTCTTCACAAATCAATGTAAAAGATCCAAAAAACATCATAATCACGAAAAAAAAAATTAACACTAGGAATACCTTTGAATCATATTTCCAAAAAATATTATAGATTCTTCCAACTCCAAGAGGAAGGCCTTTAAGTAAGCCAATATTATAAAACTTTTTCTTGTGCCTTCTTCAACTCAAGAACTGGACATTGGCTCAACATACTCTGTCATAACATAAGTAAGTTACATACTTTACCAAATCATGGAAATATTTTATACATGATTTATAACCACTCAAAAACATTTATCATGCATGAACAACTCAAAATCGTCACTTTACCTCATAAAGCTACTAAGCACCTTGTTATAACAAACATCCTCAATATTTGACCTTCAAAGAACATAGTAAAATTTTTTGATACCATATAAAAATATTTATATACCAATGGAAAGCTATTTGAACCATATTCACAATAAAACTTGAATCAACTCCTAGCTCCTCGTGTAGCACCAAAAATGTTAGTTTTACCCCAAGCTACTCCAAACTACCCCAAATAATAGTCTTCAAAAATAGGGAAAACTTTTCCATTTAGAAGCTCAACCATGACCTAAATCCTTATTGAACATATAAAATAATCATGCACTAAATCCTATGTCAATTTATTCATCACCTTCTATGGAGAAATTTTCCAGAAACTAAACTTCTTAAAAAAAATCCAATTCATGTGGGGCCCACATACTGTCATATGCACTGATATAACATCATTGAAATATGTAATATTAATGTATAACATAAAAATTTTATGTTTACAAAAGTAATAAAAATAGACTCTGTGTACTCACTTTTCTACAAGCTTCTCTTAGCTAGGATTTAACTAGGGTTTGAAACCAACTTACCTTCTTAACGAATGTTCACAAAAACATGAGAATAAAAAAACCTCATTATTTTTGGTAAACATTCATAACTAAGATAATAATTTATTCCAATTATCTTAGGTCCCCATGAAAAGAATAAAAGTTATACTGAGTATCTGAACGTACACTTTTACTTTAAAATCATACTGATACTTACCCAATTTTTCCAAAGCTTGCATATCTTCAAAACTCTTTAGCACTTTAACCTTAAACTTGTCATGAAGCATCATGAAAAACTACTCTAATTGTCCATACTAACCATTTGTACCAAATATCTCCAAAACCCTCCATCCAATCTCATTTTCCCATGTTTATTTTCATGTTCTCACCCGTTTACTTCCAAAAGACCCTAAAACACAACCAAACCTACGATTTTTGACTTAAAACTCACCATACACCTTACGTAAAAAGTAAAATCACTTTTCACATACATATAAAAGACTAATAAGATCCAAAAAAAACATTTCTATCTCATTTTTCCTGCTCCATTCCTTATAATAGGGCTAGAATGACTTGAATCAACCATTACAAACCATGAACTGGCCTTGCTGACCTCATGAATACCCATAAACCATAATTACACATAATTCAGAAAATTATTGACCTCATGAAAACTTATAAACAACTTAGGATGACTCAAACCACAAATTGGCATACTCAACCATGCACCAGTACGCCATAGATCTTCACCAAACCAACCATATTTTATGCTTGAGATCTAAATAACACATCATGGAGACCCACATGACCAGATGAGACCCTTTTCCATCAATGGAATTGACATCAATGATAAAACTAATAGACAATTGCGAACAACCTTAGTGTTTAAAATTATATTTAAGGTTTAAAGGTTAAATAAGTTCATTTAAATTAAAGAAAATAAGGTTTAAATTAAACTACAAATTAGCCAACTAAATAATGAAGTGCCCATTTAGACTATCTCATAGAGATGTAGTCTCATTCAAAATACCTCACTATTCAATCAAAATAAAATAAATTATAATACGTTATTTGATAGAATTTGTAAGTTTAGTATTCTTGACACCTAATTTTTGTACAAGATTAGTTATTTGCTATAGAATTATTAGATTCGTATGTTTAGTTGATAATTTTTTTATTTTACATGCATGGATTGATATCACCTTAATTTATTTTACATGGGTTAGGCCTATCCAAAATTGGTCAGTCAGCTCATAAAAAAGACTAGAGTGCCTTATCTAATATAGTTTGTAAGTTTGGTTTTGTAGACACTTAATTTTGGTATGAAATTAGTTATTTTCTATGACATACTTGATTTGTGTGCTTATTCATTATTTATATACATTAGGTTATTGAAATAACATGTGTTCGCTAACCTTTTTTTTATTCCTTGGGAGTTTTTCTGTTTCTTCTATCCGACATTCCCCATGTACTAGATACCAACATGCATACTAATAAGACACTGATTTGACTTAAATATGTACATAAATACATAATTTCATTCAATCATTTAGGATAATAAGGAATTTAATGATTGAAATTTGTTGATATTTTAAATGAAAATCGTTTATAGGTTTGAAGAACATACCTATTCCGAAATAAGTGTTTAAACATTTAGATAAAATTATACATCTAAAATTTTACATCCTAGATTTAGTGAAAGGGAAAAGGCTTTAATACTTATAATGTATTGGAACACTTAAGTTGAGTTACATGTACATAATGTGTTGTATTCCAAACCAATCAAAATTATATATGGTCTTAATAATAAAGGAGGGATAGATGTATCAAACTTAATAATTACAAGATTTTAATATAGTTAATTTAAATATGATTGGATAATATGCTACATAGAAAGTAATTATTCATATTATAAGAATTTATAGTTATACAACATAGGGTTAATAAATATGGTTATGGATATATAGGGGAGGTTGAAAAAATTAGAGCAGGGCCTAAAAAATCACAAGTTAAAATTATATCTCAACAAATTTGTTGACAAACAGAAAGGTTAAGATGTTCAACACATTGGTCTATTCAAGAACTTGAAGGTAAAATAATTTTAGGCTTTCTAAGATTTTGGTGGACTATTTTTTTAATTTTCTCTTCAGAGTGAGGGTAAGTTCAGAAAGATGGGAGGGCAAAAAGTGGACAAAAATCCAATTTTAAGAAAAACATGAGCGCGCTTTAGGAAAGTACGGGCACATTTTGAATTTTCAGGTCTGGTAATTACCAATCCGAAAACGCGAGCATGTTAAAACACACTCACATTCCTAGTTGATATGTGGTATATATGTTTATAGGATGGTTATATTTACTAAAATAAATTGTTTAAGTATATGTTTTTCTTTTATTATTCTTTATAGTAGTATAACGAATAATAAAATACAAAGTATAAAGAATAATAAAATAAAAACTTATACTTGAAATTTATTTTAGTAAATATGAGAAGTTAGGGTCACTCTACACCTTATAGAACTATTCTTACAACTCTATCTCATGTGGTTTAGAAGATTGTTTTTCATATTCTAATCTAGTCACCACATAGGCATTTTTCAGGATTAACAATTCAGCCTAAAGATTTTAGTGTTTAAATTATATGATCGATATCTATTTTATGAAAGAATATAGACATTGTTTAGGTTTTGGGGTCTTATTTATTGATTATTGACATTTTTAGGAGTTTTAGATGTGTCAAAACTATATTATATAAAGCTCTTAAATCCCAAAGGGAGTAAAAATTACTCGAATATATGGACTCATGTAATTCCTTATAACATAATAAATCAAAACACATGTAAGTTTTAATCGATTAAAATAATCAAGTGAGTGGTCATCATGAGGTATATGAAGGATATGATATATCATGAGGAAAATGGGTGCAATTAAACAAATTAAGAGGGCCTTCCTTCATTCTCTCAATGTTTATCCCTATCCCAATAATTTCCTTTATTGCTCTGTTTTGGGTCTAACTCTATCTTGACTAGTTTAATTGGGATTATTTCCTCAACTAAGAATCTTCAAATGTAGGAACCTTTGAATTTACTCCTCTATTCTACTATATTCTTATCATTCCATCATGTTTTCAGATAACTAAACCACCTATTTCACTCATCTAGTAGCTCAACATTCATCTAAAGACTCCTCTCACTTGCCTTGACCGAAATTTCCCTTGCATTACAAAAGAGCAAGGTTCATTGGTCACTTCTTGGTTTTTCTAATAGGAAAAATATTCATGCATGATAAAATCATCCCTAAATATCCTTCTCAATCTTAATGAGGTATGACAAGTTTTTTTAACATAACCTTTCATTAGTTGTTTCATTCATTATCCACTCCCTTAGACTAACCTTCCCATTTTCTATCCTTTATTGGGTGTAATGTTGATTGTATCTTCTTCTTTAAACACATGCTAAACAATTTTATGGAATTTTAGATTACCCATTAATTTTTTCTAGTTTCATTAAAATTTTTAGGTTTGAAATCAAAATATAAATACTACTTCATTAAATTGAGCTAGAAATTAGGTCTAAGTTTGCATTTGTCCTGTGTCCCCTAGAAATTCAATCACACCTCAACATACATGTAAATAACCTTCCAATTTTCCTTTTAATATCCTAATACCACCTTAACATCATATCTACCAATTATCAATCTTGAACCCTAAACCCTAATCCCATAGCCCTAAAACCTTAACCCTAAACCCTATTTTTAACACCATGAAACATAAACCCTAGAACCTAACCCTAAAACCATAAACCATAAAACCTAAATCCCGAGCCTTAAACCATGAGCACTAAACCCTAAACCCCAGAGCCTTAAACCCTAAACTCTAAACCATAAATCCTAAATCATAAACCCTAAACCCTAATTTTACCACCTTATACCCTAAACCATGAATCCTAAACCATGATCCCTAAACCCTAAACCCTGAGCCTTAAACCCCTAAACCCCAAACCATAAACTCTAAACCCTAAATCCTGAACCCTGAACCCCAAAACCATAAATACTAAACCGTGATCTTGAATCCCTAAGCCTTAAACCCTAAACCATAAAACCTAAACCCTAATCCCTATACCACAAACCCTAAACCCTAAACCCTAAATCTTTAATCCTAAACCCTAAACCATTAACCATAAACTATAAGCCCTAAACCATCAACTCTAAACCCTAAATTCTAAACCCTTTACTCTAAAATCTAAACCTTAAACCGTAAACCCTAGACCGTAAACCATAAACCATAAACCCTAAACCCTTAAAATCTAAACCATCAACCCAAAACCATACATCCTAAACCCTAAACCATGAAATATAAACCCTCAACTCTAAACCATGAAATCTAAACCTTGAGCCCTCATCCATGAGCTCTGAACCCTACACCTTAAACCCTAAACCCTAAACATTGATCCCTAAACAATCTCAATCTCACTCTCACTCTCTTTTCCTCTCACACTCTCACTAACTCTTTCTTTATTTTGAATCAAAGAAGTTGTATTAATGACTTGACTAAGAGGGCATGACAACCATGAGGAAACCTATATATATTTTAAAATCCCTCTAGTCTACAGTAGTGATTATAAAGTGAAAAATTCTCTTGATATTATTTACTAACAAGATCGACAAACCTCATGTATTTCCAGTAGGTCTCATGAGTAAGTTCGTCTTAGTTAATATCGATATTAGAACAATATTTCCTAGTCTCATGCCTAGAACTATTATAGAGTCTTCTTGTACAAGTACCTTGTTTATGAGAGATGGGACAAGTAACTAAATGGATATGGAATCTACCTTATGCCTTGCAATGTATATTACACATATCCACCAAACTTGTTTCTCCCCACATATACTTGCATTCTATAATGTTGATTTCTTCATACTCTAAAATAAATTTAACATTTATCTTATTTCCATGTATGGTATTATGCAAGCCAAGATGACCAATTGGAAGTTGGAAAAAATAACCATCAAAACACAAAAACTAATCTCAAAGGAAATGGAAGAAACATAGAGAATATACCAACATGAAGGTGTAGGATCAAAATTGAATTTCCTACATTATCCTCTCTACTAGAGAAAGATAAATCTCTTCTTCTACTGGAATGGATATAAAATTTGGCAAAACTTCCTGAAGTGTTAAAAATAATCATAGCAATAGAGAAATGGCTAAGAAAACACATGGTTTATTAATAACCTAGTAAATATTTCTTTTTTATTTTTAAATTTGAGTCATCTGGCATACGGCTTAGTGACCTTCCATTCATTGAGAATTCCTTATATGAGAAACCCACATAAGGTTTCAAAATCACCTTAAAAAATATAGGGGTAGTCATCAAGAATAATGAAGGGTGTGATGTGATTTTAAAATAACTTTAAATGCATACAAATTTAGAGGTCATAACATGAATTAAAAAATATCTCTATAATTATAAGTGGAAGCCAAGTAACAGTGTCTCCCTATATCCAAGGATCAAGGAATACTAGGGTGTGTAGCAGGATTTGACATCGAGGAATCATTGAGTGTTTGAATCAGAATGTCATAGCATCTGAACAATATTTTTCAAACATTGGAGTAATGCATCTTGGAAAACAAAATTGAACCTCAAAAATCATTTCAAATTTCCAGATTACACAAGCACTAGACATATCAAGCTTTGTTATTTGAATGAAACCTTCATTCTCGACAACTTACAACTGAAATAATAATTCAAAAAAGTGTCAAAAAGATTTCTTTGTACTAAATTGTTCTTGTATATCTAGCATTTCCCTCCTTAAAAATATCAATAGATGAAATAAATCAAATTTTGATGACTATCTTTGAATGTTATACATACGAAGCAGATGAACCCTTTTTAATAAGAATGAGTAAGATAAAGAAAATTATGCTGAGTGAAATAGTTCCCATGTAATGGGAAAAAGAAGATATCTGTATTGGGTAACATTTCTTTATACCAAATTATTCTTAGATATCTCACATTTCCCTATTTCTAAATATCTAGATATGAAAGGCATCAAATTGTGATGAAGCTCTTTGAATATTTAGCCTATGAAGAAGATGAACCCTTGTTAGTTGAATAGTATCTGTCAATACTAACAACGATGGGTAAGATAGAAAATTAGAGTGAGTTAATGGGTAAGCCTAAACCCTGATCGCTAAACACTGAACCCTAAACCCTAACCCCCAAACTGTAAACCCTAAGCCTTAAGCATTAAACCTGAAATCCTAAACCCTATGCCCTAAACCCATAAACCTAATTGTTAAACCTTAAAACCTAATCCATTAAACCTAAACCCTAAACCCTAAAACCATAAACCATCAACCCTAAAATTTAAACCTTGAGCCCTAAACCCTAAACCCTAAAACCTAAACCCTAATGCCTAATCCTTGAGCCCTAAAACCTAAACCCTAAATCCTAAAACACTAAACCTTAAGCCCTAAACCATAAACCTCAAGCCCTAAATTGTAAACCATAAACCGTAAACCCTAAACCATAAACCCTTAACCCTGAAACCTAAGCTCTAAACCCTAAACCCTAAATCCTAAATCCTCAACCCTATTTTTACTACCCAGAACACTAAGCCCTAAACCCTAAACCCAGAGCGCTAAACGTTAAACCATAAACCATAAAATCTAAACCCTAAAATGTAAGCCCTAAACAATAAACTGTAATCCCTAAATCCTAATCCCTAAACACTAAACCCTAAAACCTAAAACCTCAATTGTGTGGAAAAAACAATAAACCCTAAACACTCAACCCTCTCCGTAAACCTTAAACCCTTAGCCCTAAAGGCTAAATCCAAAATCCTGAGCCCTAAACCCTAAATCCTAATATCTAAGCCTTGGACCATAAACCATAATCCTTAAACCAATAAACCTTAAGCCCTCAACTGTAACGTTTACACCCTAATCCCTAAATCCTTAACCAAAACCCTTAAATGTAAACCTTGAGCCCTAAACCCTAAAACCTGAGCCGTAAATCCTACAACCTAAACCATAACCTCTAAAAGTTGAGCCCCAAACCTGAAAACCTAAACCATAATCCCTAAACCTTAAACCCAAAACCTAAAAACCTATTCCCTAAACCCTAAACCCTAAACCCTAAGCCCTAAAAAAATAATCCTAAATTTCTTTAAAAACTTCAAAGATTCTCTAACATCACCTTCAAAATCTTAATGTATTTCTTGAATTCTCCTACAAGGTTTTTTATTAGCTCATAATGGCATTATTAGGCTTCTGAAGGAATTTATCTTCCATGAAGTCACACTAACTAATCAATCATCATATCCAATCATCCTTGCATATTGAAATAAACTTAAAAACCCCTTGTTAATAATTTATTTTAATCTAGGTTGAGAGTGATACTGAGGTAGGATGGCCAGAGGAATGACACACCATTAACCAAGAAGAAAAAGATGCATTCCCTAAGCTTACAAAGTCAGTACTCAATCATTGTATGATTTTATCATATTCTAAGAAAAAATTAGGGATTCAACTCCATGATCATGGGAAAATTCATGAATCCATATATTAAATCAATTGTTTTTACCTTTGAAATTTGTGAGGTTTTTGAATTATAATTTTGACACATTTAACACTCTTACAAATGTCAATAATAAATTAAAAATTCCTCAAAACCTAAACAATGACTATATTATTTCACAAAACAAATATCGATTGTATAATTTAAACCCTAAAATCTTGAAGGATGAATGTTGAATGCAAAAATCCTAAAAATTACCTATGTACTGACCGGATTAGAATCTAAAAAAACTATCTTATAAATTGTGATGGATGGAGATGTGAGACTAGTTCTATAAGGTGCAGAGTGACCCTAACTTTTTAGATAGATTAACAAAAGAAAATATTTCTATTTATTTTAGTAAATATATCCCTCCTATAAAAACATATACCACAAAGAAATTAGGAACACGAGTGCATTATAACACTCCCGTGTTTCATCTTATTAGGGTTTGGAAAATCCAATCCTAAGGCTTGGATTTTCCTTGGATTTCCAAATCAAAGGTTTGGATTGTGTTCTTCATGATTGAAACCATGTGTGACAGAAAAAAATCAAACTTTCACATGTTCACCCCAAAATCTCATGCATTATAACATAATATTAAAAATAAATTATACTAAGATGTCAAGATTGGTTTTATCTTTATGACAATATAATTCTTTCTAAAATCCAATTAGTTTAAGGCTTTCATCCATAATTTATTTTACTAGTGTCATATTTTCTTGCAAAAACCTATGCATACATTTTGGTGCACAATTTATGTTTTTTTCATTTAAATTTTTTTAAAATTTTTTGTTTTTTCTAAATTCAATTCTACACGCACTAAAAAAAAGACTTTTTTTCCTCAAAGTTATGGGGGTAAACACACAAACATTTCATTGGATACATGCACTTTGAAAATTAAAAAAATATATATATTCATCAAAAAAATTATGAAAAATTAGAAGGACCTCATACACGGTCTTAGATAAATTTCTACTAAAGGGTTTTGAAAAATATTTTATACAACTAAAAAAATGGGGTGGGGTCACACACACAATAGGTTGTTATCTTTTTGACACAAAATAGACATAATTTTTGTACGCACCACATTTCACCCTCTTAATCTCAACCATTTTCAAAATAAAAATAGTAGTTAAGAAACTAGATAATGAGCTCTATCGTACTTATTCTTATCACTTTTTTCTAATTTTGCGCATAGGCATGCCGAATTATTCGATGAAGCTCAGGTTTTGCTTATTTTAGGAAAAATGTGTCCCATTTTTCCCTCCTTTTGGCCCCAATTTCCATGCACTTACCTAGGGATTCCATCTATTTTTTTTGGCTTCAGCCTCTTCATTCTCTTCCTAGTAGTAGGCTCGCTTTGTATTGGGTTTTAGGTTGTGGTCTAGGTTAAGATTATTTATACCTTTTTGTGTACTTTTCCTCTTTTTCTCTTTTTGTTACATCTCATGATGTATCTGATGTAAGGCCTATTAAATCCATAATCCGTGTTATTACTTTTTCTAATAAAAAATATTTATACAACATAAATAAATCTACTTGCAAAATAATTCCAAAATGATAATTAGAAGTATAAATAGGATTTTGAAGATGAATTAGCTAATTTAAATTTCTATTTGATTATTTCATTACTGAATCTAGGTGGGATAAATAATTATGAATGTGACTAGATCAATTGTTTTTATCTTAACCATGCACAAGTAGGAATATACAAAAGGGAGGGAAAACATTCCAAAAAACAACCATGTAATATGGTTTTTGAAATGGATTTCAGAGGGTTCTAGTTTTATTTGTGTCATTGGATGATCTACTGTGTACACTTTGATATCTTTATATTCACCTAAAACCATAAATTTTGCATATATACTTGTGAAAAAACCAATTTTTCTATAATAACTTTAACTGATTATCAGATAAAAAGTAAAATATGGAAACTCTTTAGTTAGGAAGACCTTGACAATCACCCCATTTTTTAGTCACTGAATATTATGCTACATGTTCGGCTCTATGTATTTCTTATTGTATATTACATGAGTGTTAATAGAATATAAATTCTTGACCTAGGTCCACCCTTATCCTTTCACACTTATAGTAGGATATTATTCTTGAATATCATAAAAAACCTTCTATACAAATATGAAAACAAAATTTATGCCCTCATTTACTGTCATACGTAGTATGAAGACATATTAATATTTCCTTTTAAACTCAGTAGTTGGTACTTTGATAGATTTTTGTTAGAAAATACATGAAGCTAAGGTAAATTTTTATAGATTAGATTCTATTACTTTGAAATTTTAATGTAAGGCCAACAAAAAAAAATAATATATAAATATAAAAGATATCCAAAGAGTTCCAAAGGGAATAAAGGACACAAAAATTGAAAGTGTCAAGACTTTACATCTCTTCTAGGACTATGTGATGGTCTCGGATAAATTTTAAGATCCTATAAAAAGTTACCAAAAGTAAAATAGTTATTTGTGAAAGCCACAGATCTTTGTGACAAAAGATAAATTGATAAATAAACATCGAGTGGTTCACAAAAAAAATTCAAATCAATATAAATGCAAGAGAAATAATAGCAAATTACACCACTAAGACCTAATTTTATTGTTCAATTTCCTCATATATAATTTTCTGCCAAATACATTATGTAATCATTATTTTGTTTAAATTTTAGTGTCTACATCAGCCCCACATTTATGTTAATGAATAAAATTTACTAGTTTTAAGGAGAAGAACAATGAACATAATAAGGTTAAAGGAAAGAAGGATATTAAGTTTGTTGATAAAGTAAGAAAAAGTGTGGTGAAAAATTTAGACACTTATGTATCCATATGGAATTAAAGAGTAGTGTGTAATAATTGTAAAAAGGTGTTTAATAGACAAATGGGGTGTAATTACGAGATGTGGAGATTTCCTTTGGTATTGTTACAAAGTTGGTTTTGATCAATCCCTAATGTGTGTTTAGTAACTAAGTGATAATTTGGTGTCCAAACACCAAGGTAATGGTATCATGTGGCATCCTAGTTGTCCCAAAATAACATTTCATATATTGTATGACAATTTTATTTCATATAGATCTTGGTCCCAAAAAACTTGAAAAATTCTAAAGCATCATGATTTTCCATGATATGGGTGTATAATATTAACTTTTCTATTGATAACTTGTTGATTTTGGTAAATATTATTTTACCATACATTTTCAATAAATGTAGTGGTGTATTCATTTGGAATCTTATAAATTGGTATTCAATGAATCTTTGTATCTTTAGTTGATGTTCATTCAAATAGTATGCACTCTTTACAAGAGAGGATGTCCTTTTTATATAAGTTACATATACTTACCTCATTTTGACGAAAGATATGATAAAAAAAAAAAATCATCTGACATGAACATAAGTGTTTTGAACTCTTAGCATCAATATTTGAATGGAGTGCTAAGAATAAGAATAATTTGATACAAAAATTGAAATGACATTGTGTTTCTTGTGATTGTTAGTGATAGTAGTGACTATATAGAGAAGGTGTATTGGTATAAAATGTAAATTATATATTGGGGATATAAACCAAGATATTAAATTCTTTAAATTGTTCAAACTGTGAAAGGCTGACAATATTTGATAAAATAATATTGAGTTTGTGATGAAGAATTACATAGAACATAAAATAAGTATTAATCAAATAGGCATAAAGTGTGTACATAGTATTGTGCAAAAATACGATCATAGAATCCAAATAAAGTGAGAATAGAGTGTGGTCATGTATTAATATGGAAATAAAAAATCCCAATATTACAAATGATGAAAAAAATTGCAAAATTTTGAAAAAGATATGGAGTCTATAATTTTAAGGTATTAAGTGGTTGGTAGAGGTTGGTCAAGATATGTAGCTATAATCGTAAAGGGGTGTTTATTATAAATAGTAATGTAAAAAATTCAAATAGTAATAACACTGTTATTTTCATTCATAAATATTTGTTCTCTAAGAGTGATAGACAATAACATGACAAATAAACCATCCACTTTTATTTTGATTGAGTGGTAAATGCCAATAAATCACAGATAATTGACGCATTTGTAAGTATCTACATATTTTGATTTTATAGAAGATTGGTATTAAACTTCAATGTTATTGTAAAATTATGCATTTTGACAAATTTGAGACTTTCATTATTGTATTAGGTAGATTTTAGGTCTATACTATCAAATGTGGAAAGTACGTAAAACTCAAAGTAGGTCACTATTTAACGATACATGCGGCGAAATTCATAATATTGAGATGATAAGACATGAAAAATGGATGATCTCTTCTCCTTTTGACAAGTGAAGAGACCTGTAACAAATGAAAACTAAACAAGAGATATTAGATAAAATGAGATGAGAAGATACTCAGCAAAGGAAAATTCCAGGGATCCAAAGGGACTTCCTTGAAGGATGTTAGCTCATTTTGATACAATAAAGTGAGTTGATAGTGTTGATAAGATAAGAAATGATAGTGACATGAATAGAAGCTAAAAATCAAGGTGAAAAAGGTATACCATGTTTAGATTCATAGGTGGCCTGGGTTAAAGTAGTAGAAATATGTATAGATTCAAAGTAGTCTTATTAGTAGTCTGTAGTTGCTTGTCATATTTCATGGATGAATTTGATATGTTCCTCAATTTCCTTGATGTCAGGTGTGAATGAAATGACACATTAATTAAGATCATGTAGGATATCAAACTACCCCCCCCTAAAAAAATATATTAGACGATCGAGAGCTTGTAGTGTGCGTGTGATTGGTTGAGACTGAATTAGAACAATTGTCTACAGCAGAGACATACTTGCAATAAAAAATTCAAAATCTAGGAGTATAGATAATAATTGATGAAATGCAATTGATTTGATAAAGGAAACTGATTGATAGTGTTTATAGGAGATTCAAAGGAATCAAATTTTATTTATGGGAATCATGAGTGATTCTTATAAATAGGCTAATTTTGTTTTTAAAAAAATAAATTGATGAAAATAGAGGCTTAGGATGATTTTATAATGCTAGATTTGATGTGTAATTAGACTAGATATGAGAATAGACATGAAATAATGAACCTTATGATGTGGAGATAGTTGCAAGAGTGTCTATAGGGAAAATATGATTTGATGATGTTGATTTGTTGATTGTCTGATTATTGAAACGATTTTGGATGTAAAAATTAATGTGTTGTGGCTTCGTGAAGTAGCAGAGATTTGTTGTAGGACTTGGTGATACCTAGAGAAGTAGAGATTCATTGTTGGCTTAGGATAAAAGATGCATTCTCATCAAAAATATTCCATAAGATCCCTGAAATATGATTTCTAACTCCAATTTATAATCGTGGGATATTTGTTCTATTTGTCCTTGATCCTGAAAATTCAAAAGAGAGCGTTTAGAAGTGGTTTCAATCACTTCCAAAATGGGATTTTAGTTATGGGAGGAAGGAAAATAGCTGGGGGAACAGGTTAGGGGAGGTCAGGAAACTAAGTGGTTAGGATGTTATGATGAAAAAGGATAAGATAGGTTTACATATCGTTTAGGAGATTTCAGGGGAGTTATAGTGAATTTGGATGAGTAAATATGATTTACCAAGGGTGAATTAAAATGTTATAGAGTGAGTAGGGATGGATTAGACAGGGAGGGATTAGATAGGCTTAAAGCAATAGGTTTAATAAATTAATGTGTGTAGGTTGGTGTTGAAAACCTGGTGTCCACATTTGTCTCTTTTCGTTGAGTGGTTTGTGATGGACAAAATGCTGGACAAAAAAGGTTTGAGATGGTTTTATTTTGTACTTATATAGGTTATCCCCCTCAAATAGGGTGATTATGATAATGTGGAATGATCACCAATTTGATTAAGTTGATTTGATGGTTGACGTGTGTGTTTCATTTTAAGTTTCCCCAAGATGAGGTATAACAACAAGACTACTGTTATAATGAAATCTAATGATAAGGGAACCACGGGGTTTATGTCCTATAGAAGTACGATTTGTAATGAGTGAATGTGGCTGTAAAGGTCAGTTTTGAGACTAGGGAGCCAAGTTATAGGGGAACAATTGGCCTTGTGTCCTATAAAAATATGGCCTACCAGTGCTAAGAGTTGTACAACAAATTTGAGATGTATTTTTTAAAGAGGACATATTTTGATTGGCTTTTCCACATAATCAAGGTAGTCTATGATTGGATTGGTTGGTTTACTGATGTTTACAAAAATGTTTGAGTCCCTCAAAAGGAGGAACATGCTAGACAACTATGCTATTTTGATGAATATCATAGTTTTTAAAATGACTTGGATGTTTCAAAGATGTGATTTTATAATTTAAATGTAATTGTTGGCCATTTTAGGAAATCACAATAGATTGAGGCAATCCTCAGTGATTCCAAGGAGGGAAAATTTCATCTCTATAAATAGCTAGATTTACCATGTTAAACTCATTTATATTATGTAAATTAAGAGAATTAGAGCTCTGATTTAGTGCATTTTTAGTGAAAAGTGATAAATAGAGGTTTCTAGAGGATCAAGGTGGAAGAGGATGCTCACCTTAGGAGAGGTAAGTACCATTTTTTTATTTTTTATGTACTTTTAATTGTTTTTATTTTTTTATGTTTTTAGGCCCGTGTCTGAGAATGTCTGTCTAGATTCTAGAATCACAATTTTTTTTGGAAAATCATGTGCGATTGGCTTGAAACATCGATGATTATGGTGAATCACCAACAAATACTATGATTTAGTTTTGATTGTGTAATTTTGATGCAAATTTGATTAAATAATGTTTCAATGAATGTTTTATGCTTTTTGAATGGAGGCAAGGGACAAATTGACTATCCATGATAGGATTCCCTTTATTTTGGAGGATATGCAAGAATATTTATCAGATGTTGGTATGGGTGTGATGCACCATTACAAGAGGATCCACAAGTAGCATGGGTTGTTACTTGTATTACTAGAGAGATGGGATCCCGTTACTAGTACGTTTTAGCTATCGAAGGATGAGATGACCATCACCCTAGAGGAAATACATAGGATTATGAAGCTACCTTTTTAGGGGGAGTGGATATACTTAATTTATGAGACACATAGACCCAGAGTGATGAAGAGGTTATATGGTTATGACACTAATGGGATGGAGTTTTGATCATGGGGATTTTCATCTCGGGATTTATATAGTCTTGAGATAGAGAGTTGAGGTTTGATGAACTTCATGATTATTTGGATCAATTATTATTATTTTCTTGACTCTATTAGTCGTTAGTTTCCATGTATGATGACTAGATTATTAGCTGAATTGATGGAATAGAGGACCATTGTTTCTTGTACCCCTGCATTAATTGCTCAAACCTACAGAGAGTTATGGGTTTGGATGATAGAAAAGAGGTTTGTGATTGATTTTATCTTGTTATTATAATGTTGAGTGTATGATTTAATTATAGGGGCTCAACCTAGGGGTTTACCATGGATACGTTTAATAACATTAAATGAGATGGCTGGATTTGTCCAATACCGATCAAATAGAGGAGAGGAAGGAAATTTCATAGTGAGGAGAACTATCAATAACTCCTTACTGTATTACATGTGGGTGATGTGTGATGGAGACCATACATTGGGCTTCAAGTATATAAGGGAGAGGATGGTGAGATTATGTCCACCCAACATGATATGTGGGTGCAAGGATGATGACTAGGAGAGTTTGAGTTTATCAAATTCACTTACGTCAGGTGGTAATTTTGACTAGTTTAGGATGTTCTAGAGGTGGATATGGATTATAAGCATGATAACAGACACATGGATACTCAATTATCATTAGTTATAATGATTCATTTCATCAATTATATGAAAAGGGAATTCTAACTATTGTGGATGACGTCAAGGTTATAGAGTGGTACGCTGTATGGTAGAAGGCTCAACCTAATAGATTTTATAGATGAGTATGATCCATATGATAGGTGGCTCCTGAGCGAGCTGGTGGTGAGGTTGAGGTAAGTGGGGATTAGGATGTCAGTTTTGGTGATGATAGGGAAGCTTTAAAGAACACCATTTATCAAATAAAGGTCAAGAAGTCCATGTTGTTGGTTGAGCAGACTACACTAACTCTGCAGAGACATGGTTTGGTGGGTGAGTGGGAAGGATTGGTTCAAATGCTAGTAATTTATAGGAGGAGCTAGCATAATTCATAGATGATCGTCATAGGTACAGGAAGAAGTGAGAGGTCTTGAGAAAGGCCCTCAGTATTACAAGTACCTCAATGTTAGGGGTCGATCTAGAGGAAGTGAGGGCCCAAGATAGATATTATATGGGACCGAATTGTACTCTGAGATTTGATAACTATAAATCATTGTTTGAGGAGTTGGGCTATCATTAGTATACAGTCTTACATAGTCTACTTGATGAGCCTCATTTTTGAGTGTATAAGGTGTAGCAACAGGAAGGACCCAGTGGTACTATAATTAGTATAGATCAGACACCACAAGATCAAGATAGAGGTGGTCCTAGTAGAGAACATGATGGAGGTGATGGTGGTTATAAGGGGATTATCTCCTGAGGAGGAATCTATTTTATGGATGTCCAATTCACCTAGTGGATGTGATGTTTTTAATGTATATGGATTTATGTGAAACCTATATTTGATAGATATTTCTGATATATAGAGCTTTGAGACTACAAATGATGTCTAATGATACATTTATATGATATATATATATATATATATGATTTTGATCTATGTTATAATTTACTTTAGTGTGATTTTTTGGATGTGATAATGTAATATTTAGATGTTACCATGTTGTTTTTCGATAAATGTTGTTGATTTTGATGTGACATTTTAAAGATATATATCAAAATGTGTTCTAATCATGGAGAAGAATAAAATTTGAAATGATTTTCTTTGGACTAGTTTTGATACATATGTTATAATATAATATAGAGGGAAGGAATTTTTCTCTTTTTGGCCTTATAACAGATGTTAACAAATGACTAAAAATGAATAGTTAAATGTAAGACCTTTAATAGGGATGAAAGTGAAATGTATACTTTCCTCGAACATGGGAAGGGTAGAAAAATATAGTTGTACAAGAGAGTAGCTTCTCCTTTCAATGGTTTCATAGGAATATGTCTGAAAAATATATTTTATTATTGACATAAACTGATGAATGCGCGAAGTTTTATTTAATGTAAAAGATAATCGATACGGGAATTTTTCCTCATATGCATTTGATATTTTGACTATTTTGAAGGCTAATCGATGTGGGAAGCCTTTTTACAATGAAATATGTATCCATTATTTGAGGGATTGGTCTATAATTTTTGACTTTTTTATTTTTCGGATAGATTTTTTTCGATTGATCAGTCTATACTTTTGAAAGGAAACTATCCTTTGAGGGATCAATCTATTTTTATTTTTTGACAATATGATTTTGATATTTAATAGATTTCCTATAAGGGATCATTATATTTCATTTTATTATATGCATCCATAGATATATTTATCTTTATTTTATGATGAGGGAACTCCTAATAGAACAATACGAGGAGGGGAAGACACATGTGTAAAGACTATACATGCATTCCCCATAACATGTTTTCATTTGGTAGACAAGATGGATGGATGTAATGGTTATAGGTTTCTTTCTAATTACAAAATTTTCCATGTGAATGATGAGATGAAAAGAGCCATGGTGCTCATCTTTATGGTTTTTTAGAATAGTGAATGCAAAACACACACTTTCTAATAATTACAAATGATGAAATGATGGCATGATGGTGGAATAAGATCTTATGATGTGACGAAATTCATGATGGTTGATTTTTTAATAATAGAAAAACCACAAGTAAAAGGAATTCAAAGGTTTATGTTGATGCAAAATCACAACACCCCCCGAATGGTTTGATTTTGAATGGGACATCAAATGTAATCTGAATAACATTTGACCATCTCTGAAGCTGTGGGACTTCCAAACTTGAGATGGTCCTCCATAGAAGGATGGTTCCTGCTCCTAAACTACCTACCACAATCTACTCTAATGTAGGAAAACTATCTAAACCTAATATAACTTCCAAGGGATCAGGGAGAGAGAGAGAGAGAAAGAAGATAAAATCTACTCTAAAGTAGTGATACACCATAAAAGGAGGCGCGATATTCTGTTGAGGTAGTAAGAAATAGGGAAAAGGGGAATTAGGAAGGTAAAACAGAAGTAACATAGACCCAGATCTTAATCCACCATCAAAAATCCATGAAACATGACATCTTGCACTTGTTAACGTGAAATACATACACAGAAAATAGATCTAAAATGGAGAGGCATGGAGAAACAATAAAACATGAGGAAGGGTTGAACAACACCACAAAAACACAATTTTATTACTCTACAAGGTGCACAGACCATTACATTTCTTCTCATAGGGACAAATACACTTTCCAAGCATAGGAGAAGGCTTACAACTCAAAAATGGAGTCAAGAAACAAATTTTATAGCATTTTCCCACACTCAGAATGTCTCTCCCTCTTAAATGATAAGTGTTTACAATATATAGAATGAAAACTAGAGAGAAAGAAGAGAAACTCGATCTCTGCACCCACCCATCGACAAAATTCATTAAGGTGATCCCCAAAATTCAAGGGAGACTCTAAAAATCCATTCCCCAATGCACTCAAGCTTCAAGAAGAAGAAACTAGACCATACTGCGTTAAATTTTGGTGGTTGGGATACCTGAAACTACACTTCTTTTTATCTAGAGATGTTTTATAATATTTAACCCAAGTAACCTTGCCAAAATTCAAATTTTAGTATTCCATGGCATAGAGGATGTCGAGATATTTCCAACAGTATAAAATTTGTTAAATTTTGAGCACCGGATCAAAAGTTATGCCCATTTGAATATTTGAATCGAATTCGTACAAAAATGGGAAAAAAAACAAGCTTTGCAAAACCAATCCACAGGCCTAAAATTCAAAATTTTCACCTTTTGAGAAAAAACACAAAATTATAAGAACCTCCTGTAGCCTCGTAGGCCCAAAATTCACTTTGGAAAAAAATCTTTGCGAGCTCAAACATGAAATTGCACCTTTTGCACAAAAATTGCAAAAGTGCAAAAGTCTCCCTCAAGCCCACAACTTCACATTTTGCATTTGGATAACAAACCTCCTCTGGCTCGCAGTTTTGCAACTACAAACTTTAGATTTTGCAAAAGTTGCAAAAATTTTGAAGTTTCCCCGATGGACCGCATCCCTGCATGTAACATTTGGTGTCAGCTTAGCATGTAACTTTATCTGGTCCCCATTGGAGTTATAGCTCATTTTATGACTTTACTCATTTTCAAAAAGAATCCTAAAACTCCAAACTGACTCCGGTGACCTGCCTTCCTTCTTTGACCTGAAACATGGCCACATGTCCCTTTACGAGCCTTAGACATTATTTTCATTTCTCCACGGGCTCGCAGGCCCGCAATTGTAAATTACGCTTTTCGCTAAAAGTTAAAAGTGCCAAAATATCTCCCCAGGCTCGCCAGTTCACAATCTTCCCATGATGAAAATTCTTCCCCATGCCCGCACTACTTTTGGCAAAAAATCCTTCTAAGGCCCGCTGACCCATAACTTGCAAAATATGAAGAGTTAGAAGGACTTCTTTAAAGTTTTGGAAATGGGAAGAAATTTCCTATCTGATGGAAATACTTTTAGGGGACCTTAAGTGCTTAAAATATACAAAAATTCAGATTGAATCACAAAAGGGGGAAAATGGGGTTAATTGCCTAAAAAAAAAGTGTGAGCTTATTTTGGTCAATAATTTATGTTCAGAAATATTTCTAATCTTCAACTTGAATTAAAAAAGCAAGAAAACATAAATAGACCGACCTCAAAAGATGCAGGGTTTAGCGATACCCATAGATGTTATTGAAATTTTTCAGTGTTGGTTAAGGTTTCAATTTTTGAGAGATGTGTTCAACATCCTTTCCTATAAAGAAACCTCCATTCAAAGGCACTAAGAAAAATATGGGATTAGATAGATATATGGTGGATTTCTTGGAAAATGGAAGTCCTTGAAATTCAATGGAATTCCTTATAAGGATGTCAATCCGCATTCAAAACAATAGTCCTATAATGCTAAAATAAAATAATAACAGACGATATAACCAATAATGCAAAGGAATAGGGGCTGACACTATATGAGGTAATATGTTGGTCTGATGGAGAATCCTTATCCAAAGGGAGGCAAGGATTCATAGTATGGCTGATCATGGGAGACTAGGGGAATTTATGATGATTCCTGATTCCAATTGACAAATAAAACTGAAAGGATGATGTTACTAGATAGGATAAGGATTTGGACACCCAAATCTTGTGCTTCATTTGTTGGATGTGTAGATGTATTGAGAAGGGAGTACTCTTGGTGATGAATAAACTCCTGGATGTGTGATCAATCTCAAAATACTAAGGAAAGGATTCTTGATTACTTTGGTGCTAATAGATGAGGCTGCAAAGGTGATGACAATAAAGAGAATAAAGCTTCAAGTGATGCACCGAGTTGAGCTCCAGGATGTGTTAATGGACTCAAAGAGATAGAGAAGTAATATGATGATGTAGACCAAAATAAAATAATGAGATTTACTTAAGGATGCTTTGAATAATGTCATGTCAAAGGCTAACTCTGGGTGATTATCAAATAAATTGATTGAATCCTTGGAACTCATATTTATAGGATTTTTGTCAATAGGGGAAAATCGATGCTGATTAGGGGAATCACCAGAAATCTAGGAAATATAGGAAAGTTGTTGAAACA
Organism: Taxus chinensis; assembly: GCA_019776745.2. Taxonomy (NCBI): domain Eukaryota; kingdom Viridiplantae; phylum Streptophyta; class Pinopsida; order Cupressales; family Taxaceae; genus Taxus; species Taxus chinensis. Next base: position 669,627,793 of record CM034151.1, read on the forward strand.
ACCTCCCAGATCAAGAAATTTGTTTTTGGGTGTGTTGGAAATGATTATGTGGATAAAGGATATTGTTGCATAGTTAGGGAGTTAATTATTATTTTTTGGATGTATCTAATTAGGTTTGCAAGTGGTCATATATGTTGTGAATTTTGTTAAATGGTTGAGAGGTTATAGATTTAATTTTTGGACTTATCTAATTTAGTTTACATGTGGTTTGTGGTGGAGAATTGTTGAAACTGCTTCCAAATAGGTTTAGATATGATTTATTTTTTATTTATTTTTGATATGATTTGATTTAGATTTAGTTAGATATGATATGATTTTGATTTAGTTTGGTTATGAATTAAATTGAATTTATTATTGGTTTTAATAAGATTCTAGGTGGTTAAGGATGGTTTAGGAGAGGATAAAATGGGATTTAGTAGATACAGATGAATATGTTAGAGTAGGTATTTACCTTAGCTCATGTTCACCTATGTGCTTTATTTACGTTTATTGTATTTATCATCACCCACTTATGTGTGTGGATATTTATTTTTATTTATTTAGATATTAGGGGGATATTATCTAGTTGTTAAGTAGAGTTGTTTCCTTGATCTATGGTATTGACTAGATACTTGATGTCGATTTCTCTCTTAAATCTATGGCCGTGACTAGTTATTTGATGACTAGTTCTTTCCATAATTTATGGCTTGATCTACGACCTTTACGAGTTCTTAGATTGTTATTCCTTGACTATATAAGCAAGGCCCATTCTCATTGTATTACATTGAGTTCCATAATAATATATGATATTGTTGTTCATTTGTTTGTGAACCCGAAGGTGGGAAAACCCTAAGAGTGACTTTAAACTCAGCCATTTTTGGAGCTAGTCATTTTTTGGCTTTTTTTGTTGATGAAGAGAAAAGTAATGGATCACCTCGGGATTTGTGCTAGTTAGAAAAGAATTTGAGGAATATTATATTTGGGTTTTGTTGTTTTTTATTATGTAATTTTCTTCTCTGACACAACATTTTTGGGAAGCATGCAACACACTGTTTTCAAGAGGACATTTATTTCCTTTTTTGGTAGGGGTCCATGGGCTGCTATGCGAAGTTTGCTATTTAAGACAAATCTATAGACTACTATATTGGGCGGTGAAGGTCATTCTCGTCATAGTCCAAAAATATGATTTTTTACCAGAAGCAGTAGTTGGATGTGACTTTCTCGAAAACTAGTGACACTGCCAGAAGAGTAAGTTGTGCAAACACCCATTAAAATCCTTAGCCCTTGGTCATATGTTATGGTCATATGAGGGATTTGTGATTCCTACTAGTATGTGCTTAACTCCACCCCCCTTTAATTGTATTTGTGTGGTGAAAGAAAGAGCATTTTATTTTTTTTAGTGGAAACTAAAATAAATAGTAGAGCATAACATTGGAAAGCTTGTAACTTTTGATAAATAACTTGGTTTTGAGTGTTGTTTATTACAAAAGTGCTTATTTTTCTGTGATATTTCCATTGGAAATATTTATTTTGAGAATATAAATATAATTATAAAGTTACATATTGTAACATGCACTCATTATAAAGTGTTAAAATTTGGGGGGGTCTTGTTGCATTGCTTGGTTGCATTTCTTTTGGTAATTTTCAGAGGATGAAATCTACTTCTTCATTAGATCATGTTGAGCCATTAATAACACATAATTACCACACTTGGAAACCCAGAATGGAAATAATAATTAAGAGGAAAGGGTTATGAGTTTTAACTTCTTCAGAACAACTAGTGTTCACTAGAGAATATGAAAAATTTCAGTACTAGTGCAAATTTTATGAGTGTATGGGTTTGATAGGAACTTATGTAAGTGACAGTATTTTGTTTCATTTGGAAAAATTTGACTCTCCTTTCAAAATATTGGAGAAATTGGAGGATTTATTTATTAAGGTGAATCATATGAGAGACATGCAACTTGACATTGAGATCACCTCTCTTAATCTTGAATATTTTCCAATAATTATAGACTATCTTACCAAGTTCAAGAATTTTTTGACACAGTTAAAGGGGAGTGGAAGAGATAAGAAAGATTAAGAGTGTTTTTACTTGATTTTATCCAAGTTGAGAGGACCATTTTCAATTTTTTTCTACTACCTTTTTCTCTAGCATGGATTCCTTAGGTGACACATTCAAAATGCCTAACTTAGAAACATTTTGTGAAAGACTTACTAGTGAAGAATCCAAATTGTTTCACCTTGAGTCTTCCACCTCTCAAAATGAATTAGTTGGATCTAATCATAAGGGCAAGGGAAAACCAAAAATTAAAACCAAATACACCCCTTCTCCATCTCAAAATACTCCAAAACCCAAAGAAAAAAACTCTAAACCCAAGGAGTCTTTTAAACCCAAGAATAAGTCTAGCATTTCATGCTCTTTTTTGTGGGGGTAGTAATCATGAAGAAAATAGGTGTTATAAGTAAATGCAAGCCTTAGAGGATGCAGTCAAGAAACACAAAAATTATATCTCGACTCCACCTCCTTCTAAATCAGTAGGGAAAAGCACTTAATGTTGTTGCGATATCTCAGCCACCACTTGCAGAAATTTGGGTTATAGATTCAGGTGCTTCTTATCACATGAATTCTTCCAAGGAGTCTTTTATTTCTTTAGGTTTGAGTTCTACTTCAAAAATTGAGGTTGGAGATTCTTTCTTACCTATTGTTAAAGGAAAAAGTAATATACAACTTGATGGTGGCAGTATCCAAGATGCAATATATGTCCCTAACATCACTACAAATTTACTTTCTGTATATCAAATTTGTTAATCTGGTCAAGGGAAAATAGTGACTTTTACATCACATGGGGCATAAGTACAAACTTTGTTGGATCCTAAATAACTAGTTGCTCAGAGTATTGTTGATCATAGTTCTAGACTATATCATTTTGAGGGTTTTGATGCCAATTCCTCTATAGGGACAAGATTGGTTTCTCATGCAGATTCAGAGAGTAAGCTCTGGCATGAAATATTTGGACATCTTAATTACATATATTTGAAGGAGTTAAGAACTCATGGTATGGTAGATGGTCTTCCTAGAGTTTCCATTCTTGAGGGAGTTTTCTCTAGATGTTCCTTAGGGAAACAACAACAAAATCCATTTCCTAATAATTTTTCCAAGAGAGATTCTTCACCACTTGAGCTTGTGCATAGTGACTTGATGGTTTTTCCTACCCCCTCTTTCAATGGAGCTAAGTATGCACTTACGTTCATTGATAATTTCTCAAGGTGTACTTGGGTTTATTTTCTCAAGTACAAAAGTGATGTTTTTCACAATTCAAAGTCTTCAAGGCTTTGGTCAAGAAACAATATTCTATTTACATACAAAACCTTCATGCCAATAATTGGGGGGAATACTTCAGTAATGAGTTTTCTAACATTTTTACAACTCAAGGCATTATTCACCAGCATTTTGTTCTTCATACTCCACAAAAGAATGGATTAGCAGAAAGGAAGAATAGAAATTTAAAGGAAATGGCTAACTTTATGATGTATTATTGAGATTTACCTCCTATCTACTGGGTATAAGTAGTTAATTGTGCTAACTACATTCATAATCACACACCACATAGAGAACTTGAGCATTTGACTTCAGAGGAATGTTGGTCCAACACTAAGCTAGATGTCTCATTTTTTTTATTCTTTGGGAGCCATGTTTGGGCCTTTGTGCCAAATAAGAAAAGGAAAGATTTGGATAAGAAGAGAAAACCCTTGGTCTATGTAGGGTATTGTGAGGACATGAGAGCTTATCAAATTTTAGATCCTGATACTCATGACGTTATTTTTCAAACACATGTTCAGTTTGATGAGCACTTCACTCATCATGTTTCTTCATCTTATTCCATTCCTTATTCATCTTCTTCCACACCTTCTTCTTCTTCATCACCTCGTCTTGAGGATCCTTTCTTTGAGGAGGTTGATGATGAGGTTATATATTTTGTTGAGGATCTTATTCCCATTGATGTTGTCACTATGCCTAAGTGGGATCATACTATAGTTTCTAAGGAAACACCTTTCATAGAGGATCTTCCACCCACTAGGAATCATCCCACACATTATACAGGTTCTGGAATTTTGTGTTAGGCAGTTTCTGAGAATCCATAGTCTTTTTCAGAAGCTCATGGGATACAGGAGTGGGATGATGTAGTGGCAGTTGAGTATTCTTATTTGATAAAGGATCATACTTAGGATTTGGTATCTCTTCCTAAAGGAATAAATATGGTTAGGTGTAAGTGGATATATCAAACCAAATACACAACTGATGGGACCATTGACAAGTATAAGGTTCATCTTGTTGTAAAGGGTTTTTCACTAGTTGAAGGTATTGATTACTCTGAGACTTTTCTACCCATTGCCAAGATGGATTCTATATGCCTTGTACTTGCTATTGCTACATCACAGGGGTGACCTGTATACCAGATGGACATGAAAAGTGCCTTCTTACATGGAGATATACAAGAGGAAATATACATGGAGCAGCCACCTTGATTTGTTCAGGATTCCTCTCTTGTTTTTAGGATCTAAATGTCTCTCTACGGTCTCAAACAAGCCCCTCAGGCTTAGTATGAGAAGATGGATTATTTTATTCTATCGACTAGTTTTTTTCATTACCACTCCAATCATACAGTGTATCTCCAACATGTTGGTGAGGATATTATGATACTTTTCTTTTATGTTGATGATTTGTTACTTATTGGAAGTTCTTCTTCCCACATTCAGACTATTTAGAGGGCTCTTTCTACATTGTTTGACATGACAGATCTTGGGTTATTGAATTATTTCCTTAGTTTTCATATTTCTCAGATAGATTCAGGGATTCATTTGAGTTAGAAAAACTACACCCATGATCTTCTTCAGTGCTTTGATATGGCTGATTGCAAGCCAAGTCCATCTCATTTTTAGTCTGGGGTTACTCTTACTTCCACATGTACCACACCACTTTGTGATCCTACATTATATAGATAGTTAGTTGGGAGTCTCATGTACTTAAACCATACTTGCCCTGATATTTCATTTGTAGTAGGGCTTGTATCTCGGTTTTCACATTATCCTCATAGTAGTCACCGATAGGCTGCTAAAAGGATTTTGCGTTATTTACAGAGCACTTCCCACTTTGTCCTACACTACACTAGGGGTTATACTTAGTGGGTTAGGTATACAGATTCAGATTGGGAAGGTTCTATTGACGATAGTCATTCCACTTCTAGCTATTTTTTGTCTTGGTTTTTCTCTATTTGCTTGGGTGTGCAAAAAGAAACAAGATATTTCACTTTCATCTTTAGAGGAAGAGTACAAGGTAGCAGTTACAACAAGTCATCAGATTATTTGGCTTCATGAGTTATTTATAGAGTTTGGATTCCCATGGGATTCAATTACATTACTTTGATGTGATAACCAAAGAGTAATTCACATTTCTCACAACCCAGTTGAGAGTCAACGGACCAAGAATATTGAGATACACATCCACTTCATTCTTGAGCACATTCAGGATGGAGTTCTTTGCTTGGAGTACATTTCAACTCAGCAGCAGGTTGCAGACATCTTTATGAAGCCTTTTGCATCACCTCGCTACCTTGAGTTGTGAGGAATGCTTGGGGTTTTGAAAGTTGTTCTTGGGGGGTGTTCATGAGAACATCATCCTTCTTCTTCTTCTTTTTTCTCTTTCCTTATAGTAAAATTCTTTCCATCTTTTGGTTTGATATTTCTTCATGGATATATTGTACATGAGTACCTCATCAGGATTAGTTTTCAGGACTCATAATGTGGACATTCCACTTCTACTTTTTCCCCTAGCTTCACATGAGGGGGGTGTTAGGGTAGGTATTTACCTTAGCTCATGTTCACCTAGGAAATTTTTTACCTTTATTGTATTTATCCTCAGCCACTTATGTGTGTGGATATTTATTTTTATTTATTTAGATATTAAGGGGACATTATTTAGTTGTTAGATATAATTCTTTCCTTGATCTATAGTACTAACTAGATCCTTGATGTCTAGTTCTCTCCTAAATCTATGGTCTTGACAAGTTCTTTGATGACTCGTTCTTTCCATGATTTATGGCTTGATTTATGACCTTGACTATTCTTAGATTGTTATTCCTTGCCTATATAAGAAAGGACCATTCTCATTGTATTAGATTGAGTTCCATAATAATATATGATATTGTTGTTCATTTGTTTGGAAAGGTTTATGTAAAGTTATTTGGGCAAATTGCTTTCATCTTATTGATCATGGTTTTTTATTAGCATCTGTGTTCTTGGCTTGGTACGATCTGGTTATCATTCCTATTAGAAAATTTACAAGGAATAAATATGATGAGGGGAATAATACTTAGCATTAGGATTTAATGTAAAATATGATAGTAATGGATTAATTTATAAGAGGATAGTTATGTGATACTTAATTTAATGTATAATGTGATAGTGACATGATAATGAGAGGGGTGTTAACGGACATGGACATTTGAATTAGTGGTGCTAATTTTAGGTGTCTACATTTTTCCCGTTATTGTTGAGTGTTTATTACACAATAAATAAGACAAAAATAGGATGTGATAGAGGAATGATGAAAAATTATATGATGAGGTGTTCCCTCTCAAACTAGGGATTGATGAACTAAAAATAAATAGTTCACGAGTTTGAAAGAGATAGATGGATGAAAGATTACAGAATGAAAGATAAGAGATGATAAAATTATGCCCCAAGATGAGGTATAGAGATAAGATAAGTGCCATAAGAAAATAAAGTGATAGGGGAACAAAAGGGTTTGTTTCTTATAGACGTATGACCCAATGATGAAGAGGGAAAATAAAAAGGATGTTTTTACAAGGTCAAAGGAATGATGATGGGAATTTCCACAAAAGTAGGCTTACAAAGGCATGAATTCAGGTAATAGGGAAACTAAATGGTTCGTGTCCTATAAACATATGACTTAAAAAATGATGGTTTGATGAGGTCAAAGGACAAAAAATTAATGTTTCGACAAAGGTGGACTTATGAGGCTAGGAACTCAAGTGATAGGGAAACCAAAGGGTTCATGTCCTATAGACATATGAATCAATAAAAGTGGGGATGTAATGATGATTTGATGAGGTCAAAGGACCATTATTTTATGTTTCCAAAAGGTTGGGGTTTAGGGGACGTAATGGTGGTTCTGATGTTGATTAGAGGTGTAGCACTTTAGGAGGCATCTAGTGAAAAAATGTCAATTTTACTGAGTAGATGTAATGTTTCTGACGTAATGGTGGAATGTTGAGATGTGTTGAGGATTGTGTTGATATTGAGATATTTTTATATGATGATATATATATATATATATATATATATATATATATATATATATTGATGGATGTGGATGTGACAGGGTTGACAATTGTTAAATTTATGTTTTAGATATGATGTGTTGTTTGATATTGACTTTAAAGTGATTTTAATGGTTTTTAAAACCATGTTAAAAAATTAAACATGAATTGATTTCTTTTTACTGGATTTGATACATATGTGATGTGAAACAACAAAGTGAATTTTTTTGCACTTTTGGCCTTTAAAACAAATGCTATCAAATTACTAACAATGGCTAGTCACACGTAGGATATTGTATATACATGTAAGTGAAATGTGTACCTTCCTAGGACATGATAAGGGTTGACATATTTAGGTTTTTTGGGAAAAGAGGGTTCTCCTTTTCTATACATATAATTTGAGTAAACTGATCAATTAGGGAAGTTTACTTTCATGGGAAAGTTGTACGAAGATTTCCTAGGATGATTATGAAATTTGAATTTTTTAAGGATGATCGATGTGGGAAGCCTTATTACATAAGTATCCATCCTTCGAGGGTATGGTCTACATTTTTTATTTTTAAATTTATAAGACAATCGTCCTTAGAGAGATCGGTCTATATTTTTTTATTGGTAACAGTACTTCAAGGGATCAATCTACTTTTTTTTAAAATATGAGTTTTTATATTTTGAAATGGTTCTCCTTTGAGGGGTCACTCTATTATTTATAAGGTGCATCCATAGATATTTTTTAATTTTAATTTGAGTTGAGGGAAAGATCCTAATAGACCATTTCAAGGAGGGGATAATATATGTGTACACGCTAAAATTTTTTTGCCCCGTGGCATGTTTTTGGTTAGTATAAATTGTTGATGAGTGTAATGATTGTGGGGTTTCTACTAACGAGGAGCTTGTCTATGTGAAGTATGCAATTAACAGATCCATGGTGCTCATATTTAATTTTTATGAGGATAGTGATGGAAGACCATATGCTTTCAAATCATTACGATGATAAAACGGTTGATTGATAGTGGAGTAAGAAAGGCTACAAGTTTAAGGAATTCAAAGGTTGACTCATACTATATGGATTGATCCAGTTAAGGGAAAACATTCGATGTTTACTCCTTTCCAGAATAGTGACATTTTGATTAAATGGATAAGATAGGTTTTGTGAAGATGTGTTAGGGGAATGTTCAAGGTAATAATTTCAAAGTATCAATAGAGAGGAGTCCCCCTAACATGATACTATGGATATAGAAAATGTCTGCTGAAAGAAACGGTACATTTTAGGTTAGGATGATGGACGTTTCGATGTTGATTGATTGAGTATATGGTGAATAAAGGATCTCTTGACAAAGGAGTCATTGAGAAATTTGGATGGGATATGAGAGGATGGTTGTTGAAGATATGAATATGATGAAGCTTAGGTCTTACCTTTTATTTTTTTTAATAATTCCAGGTTTGTGTGGGTTGGTGAATTGTACTGATTTGAGATAAGGGACCTTAAATGGAAGGTGATGAGAATACATATGAGAAAGGTTTGTCTATATCAAATCGAGGATGACCCATTTTTCTTGCAGATGTCTATGAGGACACTATTAGTAATGTGGGTGTAGATGTTGATGAGATTGAGGGTCCTTAAAGGGAAGGTGTAGATCTTGATGATATTGAGACACCTTCAATGGAGGATGTTGTTAATATGTCTAAGAAAGATTTGATAATACAAGATTGAGGATGTTCCCTTTAACCTACAGATTCTGATGTAGATGAAAAGGGTTGAGTTATAAATGATATCAATGATGGATTAGGATGGTATTATTCTGGTAGAATCTCATCAATGAGGAATACTCATTAGATTATGACTTTAATAACTTTACAACTCTCTATGTTGTGACCGGGGCTTCAATGATATGAATAGGTTTTCTTTTGATCGTACCATGTGGGTTTCCAAGTTTATGGGTTAGGTGTTCTTTTTGGTAGTAATGTGATGAGAGAATCCTTCATGAGCATCTCGAGGATATATATGTAAGTAAATTTTGGAATATTTATATTAATATAGTTTGGTTTTGATTTTGATTTATGAGAACGCTCAGTAGGACACATTTTATTTTTTGATCAGGTTGGATTCATAGATGTTGTGTGGTGTTGAAACATCATAGGTACATTGTGAGGTTGATAAGAGAGAGGATATGATGTGGGATTTATATAATTAGATGATGGATGAGGTCCCAAAATGGATGAGGGATAAATTCTGGATGAGATAGGGTATGACTGTGTGACCTGATATTGCGATAAGGGATGGTGGCCCAAAATAGATGATGAGGATGAAATTTTAGATTTGGTATATTTAAATTCTGATAAAGGATGGGTTCCTAAAATTCAAGATAAGGTTGAGACCTTAGATGATGTGTGTTTTTATTTTGTAATCATGATCTTTGTTAAAGGAGGGGGTTTTACGATAGATGATGAGGATGAGGTAGTGGATGTGATAGATTTTGATTCTATAATGTTTGATTTAAATATAGGATAGGTTATCACATATGATGAGGAATAAGATGTGGGTATGATGGTATTTGATTGTATAATGTTTTATTAAAGACAAGGTTCTAGAATAGATGGTAACTAGGTAGCCAAGAATAGGATTGAGTCTGATTGGGATGAAGGGGATGCTATTTCGAGACATGATTGTGGTGTGTTATATATATGTGAGTTTTCCAAATCTTTTATTAGTTTAAAAAGTGGGTTGATGTAGATAACTTTGATGATGAATTCCTCCTTAGTAACAATATAAAATGTGGAGTCAAATGGTTGCAAGGAGGTAATGGATAATTGGATAGTGGACACCAGTGATGTCGATGTGTAAGGATTATTGAAAAGAGAATCCAAGTAATTTTAGTATATAATGGGAAGAATTGGTGATGAAATGGTCCCCTCATAGGAAATATTGTTACAATTGACAACGGAGTGAGAGGGGGGTTGAATCATTCCTATAATATATATTTTATTTTTTACTTCAAACATTGAATTTGCAACTTCATGAAACACCTATACTAGTGCTTGATCACACTTGGGATAGTTTATCATGGCATACATTCATGACAAGAACATATAACAAATTCAAAGGTCTTATTCATTGATATTCAGAAGGAGTACAAAACTTTGAGCTTTATCATAAGTTTACAAGAAACACAAAATCAAAGGCAAATAACTATAAAATAGTAAAACTATTCTCATTCATCAATTTTTCATTATGAATACTTCATCTTCTATAATCCACATCAGCCAACAACAAGCCTAGAAGAAAATTCCTAGGGTTTTGGGCTATTCCCAAGGGGTTTTTCTTTTCATAATATATTTCTTCAAGAAAATATAATGTGGTGTATTAACAACTTCTCACAAATGATTTTACACGATTAGAAATACTGCTTAGACATGACATTTTACATTCCACTTGGCATGAATCTTCAAATCACTCATTATTTTGTCTTCTAGATCTTAAAAATTCTCCATAAATATTCCATCTTTTTATTCACTAAGTATATGGTCCCAAATATTCAAATAATGTTCTTTTATTCTTAGAAACTGACCACATTATCCAAGATATTTATTTAGGCTCATAGTTGTGCCTAAATGGGCTTCTACAAAAATAAATAGTCCTAAAAAACAATCTAACTAGACCACTTCCATGTATTCTCATGACCCAAGTAATATATCAAAATGAATATTATGATGTCTAATTTAATTAAACTTTACCACCAAGAGCCAACTCAAGGCTAACACACCAAGAAACACCACTTTGCAAGAATTTCCTCGATGGGTTAAGCACATTTTAATTTGGTGTTCAAAAATTGAGTTGATACATACCTAAAATATATTAATCATAAGGAAAGTAAACTATCAATATAAATATATTAAAGTATAAAACTTAATAAATCATTTTCATGCTCTAATTCATCTCATAAATCCTTCAAAAAATTAAAACTCAGAGATTGGTCTAGTTGACCTTTATAGTTCAAAAACTAGTCTTCAATGCAACATGTTCAAGCACCACCAAAACATTTTTCATGGATTACTATGAACTTTTACACTTCAAGTGAGATTTATATAACATTTATAATCATTTATAACCATTTTTCAAATTGAGAAACATTCACCTTCATTGATATTCATTCATGCTTCTCAATAGGCCTAATTGGACAATTTTGGCTCAAATCCCTTTAAGTAAGAAATTAATTTTCCGAACTGAAATATGTATTTTCACACATCATATTACACATAAAAATAATGATCAAGGGAAAAAAATATTACAATTCACTTAAACATTCCTGAACCTACTTGAAATGAAGCCACACTATTGAAAAATAAATCTCCCCCTGACATAGAAATCCCATGGAGGATCTTGATGAGATAACTTATAAGGTCTCAAGATCTCTTTTTTCTTCTTAAATGGCTCATTATTCTCTGATTTTTCATTTTTCACATCATACTTGTTCTGTTTATCAGTCACATTCTTGGAATCCTCTTTAACACCTTGACCAACTTCTCCCTTCTTGTTGTATGTTTGAGTTTGTTTCTTCAATCATTGGATTTATTTATTTAGTTGACATGCATCATATAACCTTGCAATGTGCACAAAAATTTTGTACCTATAACATTCAACCTGTCTTCCTTTGCAGTCAAAATCCTTGTGTCCATATTCATTACAAGCATAGAAGTAAGCATTGAATTTTCTTACATGCCTCCTTGTGTTTGATGGCTCATATTTGCAGCAATTTGCTAGGTGTCATTTTTTATGACGATGATAACATTCAACTCCATATAATTATCCTACTTTTTATTGTTCCTTCTTCCTTTCAGATTTATGTTCTTGAGTTTATTTTTTAGAATCTTCATTATTTTCCACAATAGGATTACATGCACTAGCCATGTGGCCATAAGCACCCCACTTTTAGCAATTACCATGAAAAATAACATGCTTAAATGAATTTTTCTTCCTAACAGGTGATCGTTTATGAGATGAATGCCTAGTACTACTTCCCTTGCTTGACATAATTTATCCATTTGACCCTTGACTTGATTTACCTTCTATACTACATGATTTTTATATGAAGCCTAGATCTAATATATCACCATATAGATTTTTTTTCCTAAGATATTTGTTTTGCAAAGAATGTTTCATCTTTTGGAATAGAGTTGCTTCTATCCTTTCATTCCTTTGAGAAACAGATAAGGGTTAGGGCTAGGAGAAATACCTGTTGAATGTCGAGAGGGTGTGCGCGTACCGTAGAGAAAGATCAGATCGACTACGAAGAACTCCTTTTTGTCTTGGAAGGACTACCTGCAAGTAAGAATACAAGACCACCAGATTTTAATTAGACAATAAATGAGGGAACTGCCTTGGGCCCAGGAAATATAAAAATTCCTTTCGAAGGTGGTCAGTTCTCCTGCTAATATGAATTAACAAAAATTATTGTAAAAAATCACAATTTAATTACCTCGTTGAAACAAGTAGAGGAAAGGCTAGTTTTTGGTTTTGAATCACAGTGACCGATGCCGGTCACTGTCACTGGTACCAGTTGATATTAACCGATATCGGTAGGGGAAATGTTTTAGGGGCTTTTGGTGAAGGTTGGTTGTAGGGTGGTTGTGTTGTTGATAAGGCTGGTAAATGAGTGGGGTTAGGTAACGGGGTGATGAGAGGGACTCAGAGAGTACGGGGAGGGTGTTCTTGGGGTAACGTAAGGGTAGAGGAATGACAGTTAGATGTAGTGTGTTGCTGGGTAGTAGATCTAGGAATAAACTTATGATGGCTTTGATTCAAAAGTTCAAGAAATGTTATTAAAAGGACATAAAAGATACTACTTACTAGTTATTGATGAGGATGCAGGTCCAAGGACTGTGATGAAAAAGGCAGAACTTAGGCAGGATGACCTGACAATCAGAAGATGAGATATCCTTCCTCCCGATGTTCGGATGAGTGTCGCAGGGCTTTGGTTACTCAGTGGTAGCCTCCGGCTTGATGTCCTCCTCTGCCAACTCTTCTTGTTTCTTCACTTGTCCCTGCTCGGACAAGTAAACTCTGGATCCTTTCAATGACTTCTGATTCAGATCAATGAAAAATCCACCCTTTTTTTTTGGTTGGGGGAGGTCATTTACAGGGAACCGATGGCGGTTACATAACCGACGGCGGTCGAGTAGGAACCGGTATCGGTCAGGTCAAAGTGGTCTAGTTCTAGTAAAATAGCCAAATTTCCCCCCTTTTCTCTTGAGGGATTAGTGACCGAGCCAAGGGAGAGAGCAGTGAGGAGAGCACAGCCCGTACAACCAGACTTAGCGGCTGTTAGAGCAGAGAGGGACCAGCTCAGGGGACAGGTGCAGTTGTTACAGGGGCAGCTTGCTGCTGCACAGACACAAATAGGTGTCTTACAGGGACAGCTAGCCGAGGCACAGGTATAGGCACAGCCATAGGTACAGCCACAGGCACCACCATAGGCACCGCCACCGACACCACCAGCGGCACCGGCACAGCCACAGGCACAGGTATAGGTACCGCCACCGGCGCAGCCACAGGCACAGGCACAGGGTGTACTGGTAGGACAGGGACCATTGTTATTAGGAGTCGGGGGACCAGCCCTAGCAGCTATGGTGGCACGGGCCCACTATATGGAGGTGAGAGCATAGGCCTGATATTATCAAGATGTTCTTGATGGTACTGGGGCTGACTATCAGCCATATACGGCGCACAAAGCCGAGACCTCTCGGAGTCAGAGATCCCAAGGGGTGCAGCTACAACCGGTGGGTCGGTGACAGGGAGGAGGCGGGAGCCAGCGCCAGGACCCACAGGGTGAGGAGCTAAGGGCGGTAGGGAGAGTTGAGACATCCCTGGAGCGGAGATAGGTGTTTTTGTTTGTACATTGGATATAGGCACCGGTCTGCAAATCGGTTATGTATATAGAGGCCTGCGTGCCCACATATGATTCATTCATTCATTTATTCATCTTATTGTATATAACGGCCTGCGAGCTGAGTACGGGTTGTATAGTTGATACCAGCCTGCAAGCCGAGTATATTTTTGATATGAGAGACTGGCCTGCAAGCTGAGTCGAGATTTTGACAGTTATTGTGGCCTGCGTGCCAGCTTTGTATTATTATGAGATTACAGAGGCCCCTATGCAAGGTAAGTTGTATATTTGAAACCTTTGATGTATACATATATGATGATTTTGACTCACATGGTTTATATATTGATGGTGTTGATGTCTTTTGTTGATGGCTTTTGAAATGGAATGTGTGTATATATAGATGATGAGTTTGATTCACATGGTTTATATATGGATGGTTTTGATGTCTTTGTTGATGGATTTTTTTTGTTATAGATAGATGATGTTGATGAAATTGTGATGAGATATTGATGTGATGTTGATGACAAATATGGATAATGGTGTTGTTATGCAGGAAAAAGAGGCGGGCGCCATAAAAATTGGGTAGAAAATAAAGGAAAGGACTATGTTTAAGAAAAAGTAGGCATGTGACCGATATCGGTTAGATAACCGACGTCGGTAGAGGATAGACTGATATCGGTTAGGTAACCGATACCGGTTATTCCAAAATGATCTTTTCTAAAAATAGAAAAGCTTGGGTGGCAACTTAAGTTCTTATTTTTAGAGTCATGCAAGAAGTTAAATACGTGAATGCGACGTTGTTTGACGACTAAGACAGGTAATTGCATGATAGAATTGAGTGATAAGGAGGAAAGAGACAGGTAAAGTGAGTGTGGGCTGAGATTCAGAAGGTATAAAGGAAAGTTAAATTTGAAGAGGGTGGTGAACATGGTTGAACGAGGAGAAGCATCCAGCAGGGAGAGATGAGAGGGAAGACAGGGTCCACCTCAAGTTGTTGCATCCCAAGGGGTGAGTTGTTTGGTTGTATTTTAATTCTTGCATGTTTTGATGAATAGGATGAGAGAAGGTAAGAGGGTAGAGATGAGAAAGAAAAGGTGATAGGCAAGGGTTTGGGGTAGAGTGAGTGTTATGGGGTAGGTAAGCAGGGTGTTCACATATGTTTGTAGGTACAAAGAGGGGTAAACGAGAAAATAATTATCATAGGGGATGTTCTTAAGCAGGTTGTATAAGATTGACAGTGATCGATATCATTTAGAGGTAACCGGTATCGGTTATTTATAACCGATACCAGTTACTGTAGGAGTTTCCAGAATGTGAGAAAAAACCCATGGAGATTTGTTTTATTGAATAATTATGTGTCGTTTTGATGTATGCAGACGGAAGCAGGGTTAAGGATGAATGATACTGTGCCAGCATTGTTGTCACGAATCCAAGCGGATGTAACACCAACTGAATGGGAATTGATAAATCATTTGGGGTTAAGTGGAATTCACTATTATTCATGAATCGCACGTAACCATGCTATGTTGCAGGCGTTGATTGAGAGATGGAATCTAGAAAAGAATACCTTCTATCTGCCAACAGGGGAGATGACAGTGACATTGGAAGATGTGTTCCATATTTTGAGACTCCTAATCACAGGAAGACCAGTATATCAGGCATTGCCTAGCACAGTGCGGGGAGTGATAACAGCAGTATTTGGTCCATACACACAAGATTTGACATAGCCAGGTTTAACATTCACTTATGGTATAATGTATGCAGCACACCCTGAGGCAACAAGGTTGGCAGTAGTATTAATGATAGCGGTGGGGTATTATGCATTACCGAGGGCAGATGGTGGAATATTTCCAAAAGCATTGATGAGTGTTATTTGGGAAATGATAGAAATGAGCGTGACTTTCGCATGGGCACCCGCATATCTGGCAGAGTTATACAGGAGTTTATGGGTCTGCAGGTGAAAACATAGGACGACACTAGATTGTTCATACTTATTACATTGTTGGGCCTATGAGCACATAGTTTGTGTGTGCCCAATAGGTTGACCCATTGAGTCGGGAGAGACAAGAGTGTAGAGGTTGGGATTCAGATGATGGGTCTAGACAGAACAAGAGGTGAGATCCCAGGCTGTGATAGATGACATTGAGTATTATAGATAGGTATGGGAGATGGTGACGATTGCAGATATTTGTTGGAGGCCTTACGGGAACTACATGGTGACAGAGAACATAGCTGAGGAGTTGAGGGGTGTAGAGTGCTTGAGGTGGATCACAGGGCACAGGCCAGGTGAGTACGAGAGGATTCCTCTATATCACGTGTGGCGAAAATTTGGGTTCGTTCAGGATATACCTATGACATATAGACCATACATGAGGATTGATGCCGAGGAAGCATTCTCACATCCCTGACCGACACCTCTAGAAGGGCCAGAAGAGATAGTAGCCAATCGTAGGGTAATGGATGCAGGAACGACAGAGGCCTATAGAGTATGGTGGGTAACAGAGCTGTGAGGTGCACGTGAGCGCCCTGACATAGCTGTGATTACAGCAGAGAGAGATTGTCTATAGGATTTGGTTCACCAGCTTCAAACACAGGTGAATGAGACAATGGGATTATTAGAGGTTTCACAGTTACGAGTAGAGAGACTAGAGGCAAGATTCCTCCATGCGAGAGGACGTATTCGTATGTTACAGGAGATGTTGGCGGATCAGTGGGAGGAACCAATAGCAGTGGCACCTTTGAGAATGGAAAGGCCAAGTGAGGGGCGTCGATGATCACGATCACCAACATATTTGGGAGGAGGCGCAAGGGTCTAAGTGAATTTCATAGGAGTATAAGAATAAATAAGGATGCCAACCTGCGAGTTGATGATAGAGAAGATGTATTTGTTTAACATCTAAAAACTAAATATGTATGTTGTTTTGAGGGATGATAATACTAAGAGTGGTTGTGTTTTGAATGTTGTTTTGGTTTGTTTTGAAAAAGGATAAAGATGAATGTTGTCAAAATAGAAATACACGAAAGTATTTATATTTACAACACATGGTAGGGGATGGTCGAGCTAACCTTGGGAGACCCCATGTCTCCTAAGTGCTGCCTACATAGCCCATTGCACAAAGCAAGGAGGGGCCTCAGACCTATGTAGTTCTCCCTTAGGACTAGGGAGAGGTGAATTCAGGCAATTTGGTTGTAGTTAGGCAATGTGTTGTTTGATAAGAATTTGACGTTAATAGGGTAATGTTGTTGGTGTTGGTAAGGTATTGGCGATGTTGGTATAGGTATAGGTGAAGCGAAAGTTAGCCTACCTAAGTGGTAGGGAACCATATCCTGATCAAGGTCAACACACAATCCTAGAGTCGAGAAAAAGAGGTAAAAGTGTCTCGAAGTTGAGAAGAGCTAAACAAACCACATAATAATGTAGAATGAGCCTGAACCTCTAGGTACCTTGCATAGACGAGAAGTCGATAGGTGAAAAGAGTGGTATAATCACAATATATTGGGTATACGTCACGTCCCTTGAGGTTCGTTGCTTTAAACAAATGGTGAGGTGAGGTGGATCGCGTATGGGCTGAGGGCGCTGAGAACTTCTTATAAAGTGAGTATCCTGACGAAAGAGAACCAAACCTAAATAGACAAGTCCATGACTCAAAAGTGCTTTTGAATGTGGCTTTTATTTTGCTGAATATAAATTAATCGATGCGGGAAGTCTAAAAGGGATATGTATTTTTGTTACTCTTGATGTCTTCATGAAGCTGATCAATGTGAGAAGCTTCTGATAAAGGCTGACTGTGTTTAGTTATCCTTCAAGGGAGCAGTATATTTATAGTAGTAGATGTGGCGTTTGTGTATAGTTGTCCTTTGGGGGAGCAGTCTATATATAATAGCAGACAATAGTTTGGCATATAGATGTCCTTTGAGGGAGTATTCTATGTATAAGTTCAAGGTCTAGATGTCTGTTGGACATAAAGCATCTAGTTTTGTAGGAAGTTTGACTCAAGAAAATCCCATAAGTGTTTAGTTAAGAATGTGTGATTGTGATAATTTGAAGTCATGGACTAGTCTAAAAAGGGAAAGGCATCTTTAAGGGGAGGTGAGAATCAAACCATGTGAGCTTGATTTAATTTTGAGATGTAGGAAACAAAGTGTATATGCGATGGTAAATGAGCTCAAGGGACGAGCACAAGGTAGATAAGAAGTGATATAACACTAAATTCAACAATAGAAATGGTCGAAGATGCAAGGCATTAAGGGGCTTAGGCTCAGGTTTACCATTAAGTGAAGCTAAACGATAAGTACTTGATCCATAAGTGTGAGTGATAATGTAAGGCCCAATCCAATCAGGAGAAAATTTTCCACGTTTTCTCTTTTCTAGTTTGGTTACATGTTGATTCTCTTTGAGGACAAGATCACCAACATTAAAGGTATGCTCATGAAGTCGCTTATCATAAGCACGCTTGATGCGTTTTTGATAGATTTGAAGGTGGTCAAGAGCCGTAAGATGATGCTCGTTAAGAAGCTCTAATTGGGCTAACCACTCTTGGTGGAAATCATCGTTGGTGAGAATATACTGAAGAGATATTCTAAGGGAGGGTATTTGTATTTCGAGAGGCAAGACGGCCTCGGTACCATAGACCAAATAAAATGGTGTGGCATTAGTGGAGGTATGAATGTTAGTATGATAAGCCCAAAGGGCAAAGGGGATATGATCATGCCAATTTCTTCCAGAATCATTAACAAATTTCATGAGGATTTTGGTTAGGGTTTTATTAGAAGATTCAGCTTGGCCATTTGCTTGTGGATAATACAGTGACAAGAAGCTAAGTTTGATACTGAAGTTGTTACAAAGGTCTTGCAATAACTTATTTTTGAAAGATTTACCATTATCTGTTATCAGGCGATGAGGAACACCAAAACGACAGATAATGTGATGGTTAACGAATTCTATGATTTTTTCTTTTTTGGTTGAAATGAGTGGAATGGCCTCCACCCATTTTGCGTAATATTCGGTTGATGTGATTATCCATCGGTGACGTTGCGAAGAGGGTGGATGAATCTCACCAATAAGGTCTAAACCCCATTGTGAGAAAGGCCAAAGATCTCATGCGACCTGTAGCAGATGGCTAGGAGTATGTTGAAGGTTGGAATGTTGCTGACACATAACACAACGCTTAACATATTCGTAGCAGTCGTTATTAAGAGTAGGCCAATAATATCCTAGGTGAAGGATCCATTTGGCCACGGCCAGGCCACTAAAATGTTCACCATAAATACCGTCATGGACTTGTCAGATGGTATAGGTGACCTCCGTGCCAGTTAGACATCGAAGGAGGATGCCATCAAAGCCACGTTTATAAAGGAGTCCCCCCATGATGACATAACGAGAAACATTTTTAAGAAAATCACATTTGCCGGTACTCGTTAGGTCAGGTGGGAGAATAGAGGTTGTAAGGTAGTTATGAAATTGGTGATACCAGGTATCCTGCGAATTAGTAGACACATTATTTATCATACAAACAACCAGGGCTGAGTAAGATGGGGCAAAGATTTGTTGGACCAAGACGAATATGTTAGAGTCGGTTGGTGAGGTAAAAATTTGCGAGGCTAAGTAAGCCATAGTATCCGTAAATTTGTTAGTGGAGCGGGGAATGGTTTGGATAGAATAATGAGTAAATAAGGTCAAAAGTGAATCTACGTAGTGTTTGTACTTTTGAAGTTCCTCATTTTTACATTAGTAGATGCCCATAACTTGGTTGACTACCAATTGAGAGTCGCTGAAAATGTTGATAGATTTGACACCTAAGTGTAACGCAACCTGGAGACCCAAAACAAGGGCCTCGTATTCTGCTGTATTATTAGTGTAGGGGAAATCGAGCCGGAATGAAAGAGGCATCAGCTCAGCGTCAAGAGGAATGAGAACAACTCCAGCTCCTCCGCCCATGCTAGCATTTGGATCCATTGAAGAAGAGGGTCATTGGATACGACTCCTCCCTGAGTGAAAGAGTAGCGATGAGTTCGTCGAGGAAATTAAAATTGGTAAATTGTTCCCCAGGTAAAGGGGCCTCCGCGAGTTGGTCTGCAATAGTTTGTCCTTTGATTGACTTCTGGTGTATAAATTCAAGGTCGAGGTCAGTGAGGAGCATAAGCCATTGGGTGATGTGTTGGTTTAGATGTGGTTTGGCGTACATATAATGAATGGGGTTCTTGTTGGTGATGACAAAAGTTTTGTGATTCAAGAGGTAGTGTCGGAGTTTGGTGGCTACAAATGATAGGGCTAAGGCACAATTTTTCTACATGTGTATACCTTGTCTCGTAATCCACGAGAGTACAAATTATATAATAAATGGCTTGTTCTCGATGCTTGGAGTCACGATGTGCGAGCATGGCTCCTACAGCATGGTTGGTGGCGAAAAGGTAAAGTTAGAAAGGGTGATCGTCCTGAGGTGGGATAAGCACGGGTGGTTGCAAGAGATAGGCTTTGAGAGCTTCAAAGGCTTGGTGACACTCTTCACTCCATTGAAAGGCAATGTCCTTTTTAAGAAGGTGATGGAAAGGTTGACATCGATCCAAGAGTTGGGAAATGAAACGCCGGATAGATTGAAGTTTACCTTGCAAACTACGTAATTGTTTGAGGTTTTTGGGTGGGGGCATTTCTAGAATAGCTTTGACTTTAGATGGATCGACCTCAATGCCACGCAAAGAGACGATAAAACCAAGAATTTTTCCCGAAAGTACACCAAAGACACATTTCTTTGGTTGAAGACAGACAGAATATTGTAACAGGCGATCGAAAATAATGGTTAAAACATCGAGATGTTCACTGCGATGTTTAGATTTGCCAAGAAGATCATCGACGTAATCCTCAAGGATAGTGTGCATAATGTCATGAAAAATGTAAGTCATAGCCCGCTGATAGGTCACACTAGCATTCTTAAGGCCAAATGGCATGACATGATAACAGAAGGTTCCCCAAGGAGTTATGAAGGTAGTTTTATGTTGATCGGCCGGGGCTACCAAAATTTGATTGTATCCCGAAAAGCCATCCATGAGAGAAAGCATTTTATAGCCCGCAGTGAGATCAACAAGTTGATCAATACTTGGGAGGGGGAAGTCATCCTTAGGGCAAGCGAGGTTAAGGTCTCAGAAATCCATGCATATCCGAAGTCCCCCCGTCACTTTAGTGATAGGTACGATGTTAGAAATCCATTGAGGATAGTCAATAGGCAAGATGAAGGAAACAGAAAGGAGTCATTGAAGCTCTTCTTTGACCAAGAGGGCAATGCGTGGATGCATTTTTCTCAGTTTCTATTTAACTAGCTTGGAATTAGGTTTCAGGGTAATGTTATGGATAGCAATGTCAGGATCAATTCCTGGTATGTCAGTGTAGGACCAAGCAAAAGCTTGGTTACGGGTACGGAGAAAGGTAGTAAAGGCAGTTTGTTCTGATGTGTTAAGGGATTGTCTGATCTTCATAATATGAGGATCCTCCTCTGTGTGGATGTTGATTTTTATAGTCGACTCATTCAACATGGTTTGAGTTTCAGATGGTAAGGTGCATTGAATA
This sequence comes from Taxus chinensis, assembly GCA_019776745.2. Taxonomy (NCBI): domain Eukaryota; kingdom Viridiplantae; phylum Streptophyta; class Pinopsida; order Cupressales; family Taxaceae; genus Taxus; species Taxus chinensis. The sequence continues at coordinate 669,649,557 of CM034151.1, forward strand.
TAGGAGTCATCCACACCAAGGTAAGTGAGGATAGAGTCATCATCCTAGCACTCAACAACATTAATTGAAGGTGAATCCTCTTCGATCATGTCTGGATATAGAAAGGGAAGAGAAGAAGGGTCCTCATTATCGTGTTGATAAGTGAGAGGACCTAGGAAGATAGCATTTATGAAAAAGAAAAATTAGGAGGGATAGATTCAAGATCTATCGACTCTGTGGGTGACGATGGAAAAATGGGTGATGATGGTTCGGTAGGGGTGACGTCATCATCTTCCAGGAGACAACTGACACGAGGTTCCTTCGGTGTGAGTGTTTCAAGAAATCCGAGACCACTACGATCATTGTGCTTGCGTGCAGTTATGGGAATGATTGTATGTTGGCCTTGTTCATAAAGACCAAAACCAAAGCCTTTCCAATCACAGCGAGTCAAGAAGGTGAGGGCGAAACGACGATTTGTCAGGTATTGAAAATCAGATTGGAAAGGAACCACACCAAGAGGAGGTTCAGGGGTAACGGAGGATGTGTCGACACCCCCATACATTAGGTTGGTGCAGCAATTAGGTGGTCCGTAAGAGATTACCTCCCCCACGCGACGGTCGTAGGTAGGATGTGCATGTAACTGTCCATACTCCTGTGGGGTATGGAAAGAACTAACGTTATATAGGTGATACTCCCCCAGTGTAAGGCGTTGAAAAACATCTACTAAGGGGTCAGAGGTTGGGATGTTAGCTACGGGAAAGGAAGTGGTATTTGCGATGGCGGTTTCATTGGTTGAAGGTGTAGGTGCTGTTGAAGTGGATGGTAGAGGTGTGGTTGAAGTGGATGGTAGAGGTGTGGTTGAAGTGGATGGTTGGCTTGGACGAATGGGTGTGTTGACTGGTACAAGCACATCGTTAGGGCGATATAACATATTGTAGGTTTTGAAGGGGGAAGGCTCAGCTTTTACGGTGTAAGACTTCCCCTCGTACTCAAATTTTATGCATCTATGTAAGGTGGAGGGAACACATCCCATAGCCCGGATCCAAGGGCGGCCTAACAACATATTGTATTGGAACTCTCCCTCAAGGACATAGAAGAGTTCGGGTAAAGTACATGGTCCTACACGAATGTTAAGGATCACGGTGCCTAAGGTAGAAGTAATAGCATCATTGAATGACCGCAACATGATGGGGTTGGCACACATGCAGCTAGAAGGGATATTCAGTTGTTGGAAGGCTTTTGAAGAGATGATGTTTAGACTAGCGCCCCCATCAATCATAACATGATGCACCCAAATGTCCCAGACATAAGCTAAGATGAAAAGAGCAGGGTCAGGATCTTCTGCACCAAAGTCAACAATTTTGTCTTCGGAGAAACTGACAGTAGAGGCTTGTTGTACAGAGACAGAAGTGGTTGGGGAGATAGGTTGTTTGGTGAGCGAAGCAACGTGATTGGGTGTTAGAATGGAGGTAACAGGAAAGGTTTCATTAGGTAAGACCTCTATCCCTTGGAGGATGTCAACGAGAGCTTGTCGATGAGATTCAGAAGTCTGAATGAGATCATACAGTGTCATTTTTACAGGTGATTGGTGAATCTGTTTGATCATGGTTCGGTGGGAAACTCCATTAGAGATGGGGTAGGTGGGTCCACGAATAACCACTTTAGGTGGTGGTGCGATCGGGATGGTGGACGGAGAAAGAGAGGCCATAGGTGTGCTTTCTTTCACCTTCCCATTGTTTTTCTGCCCTCGAGTGGCAACACTAATCATGTTGATCTCGTGAACACGAGAGGAGGAGGATGGTAGGGATAAGTCATGGTCTTTGAGAGGTGGGGTTGTAATAATGATAGATTTTGATGAAGCGAGGACAGGTGGTATAGGAGAGGAGATTGAAGCTAAAGGTTTCTCCCTTCGTAAGTTGTCTTGTTTAACCTTTCTGTCTGAGAGAGGTGACTGATGAAGTATGGCTTTTAACACTTTGCATCCTTCTACATCATGTCCTGGTGTGTGGTGGTAAGCACAGATTTTAGACTCATCATAACCTATAGGTCAAGGTTTAGATGGATCATAAGGTCTAAGTGGGGGTAGGGAAAGGGTCGCATTCTCCACCAATATAGCAAGGATTTTGGCGTAAGACCCTTTGAGTGGGTCAAAGTCAGAGGAAGATGAAGCTATTGACTGGGTAGTTTTTGGTAATGACGGGGTATGGTTGATTTGTATGGGTGGCGGTTTAGCCAAGGGATTTTGATAATGGGATTTAACTAAACGTGGCTTCTTTGGCGCAGAAGCTATGTTTAGCTGGTTAGATGATGAGGCCACCGATGATGTGGTATCAGAAAACAACCATGGAGCAATAGGAGTGATAGCAAACAAATCTTTTGATGATGGGTTTAGGGTTGATAGGCAATGGTGGCCTTTCGACAGGATACGACACTCCATTGGGATGACGGTGTTGAAGAAAATTTTTCTTGAAAGGGATAGGTGAAAATGGAGGTACGCGAGAAAAATAATGGTGTTGATATACCCTTGGATCTCTGTATAGGGTGACAGAAGGCGTAGGTCGTTTTAAAGAAAATGATAGGAATTTGTATGATATATTGATGCAAGGTGGACAGGATACGCGGGATGATGGTGTTGATATACCCTTGGATCTCTGTATGGGTGTAGAAGGTAGGTCGTTTTAAAGAAAACGCAGGAGGTATGATATATTGATGCAAGGTGGAGGGTGAGGTCCCAATATGGAAGGTAGGTGTGACGATGATGGTTTTAGTTGTGAGGCATAGATTGAACTTGAGGAGATTGGGTTTGTCTCCTAGGTGGATGGATGACTTTATTTTTAGATAAATCTAGCCACTTAGGTGGGTGTGTTAGACTGGGTATTGGTGAGGTCCCAAGTGTAGGGGAAGATTTGGTTAGGCTAATAGAGGTGGATGAGGTATTTGGTAGAGATGAGGGGGGTGAAGATGAGGACATAGGCATTTCAAGCTTCTGTAAACACTTCGGGTATATGGTAGAGGCGTCTGGGATCGGTCATCTGCATTTGAGTAGAATATGGGGTACTCAAACGTTCCCATAGGACTCATCTATCTTCTGAGGGATGACAATCCTCACGTGTAAATAGGAACTTTTGTATGGAAGAAAGGTGGGTTGTGATTCCGGTCCACTGTGGGTGTGATACAGGGGGTAGATGAGGCACTGTATCAATGGGCGTTAAGAGGTCAACCGGTCACTGAAAAGATTTAGGTGATGAAGAACTAATAGGTAGGAGGGCATGTTTGAGAGGATCCATCATAATTAAAGAATTTGGTGATGTTGGTGCAAGAGGTTTCTCGTCTAAGGATGACAAAAGAAGTGGCGAGCCTTCCTCTTGTACAGCAAGAAGGGTAGAAGGAGATGTTTGGGAAATAGATAAGTTAGATAACATCCGCTCACAATCTTGCAAGGATGTGGTGTAAGAAGGCTCATCTGTGAGAAGAGACCTCTGGGTGGTTAATTCCTCGATGGGTAAAGGAACGGCAAGGATTTCATCTTGTCTTGATGGTGATGAAGGGGGTTCAGGTTCCTGCGTTAGTGAAGAGGCTTGATTCAGAATTTTTTCGATAGAGGCTTTTGGCTGGGAGTCGAAGATGGCATGGATCTCATGAACACTCTCCTCGGCTAAGATATCTTGGTTTATGTTACTGTTAGAAGAGTGATTCGGGAATGGTTTGTTGAAAATTTTCAAATTTCGGTTAGCAGGAGCGTTAGGATTATCGAGGGCTATATCTCCTGCATCAACCATTTCCTGCACGATGTTTTTCAACATCTTGCAGTTTTCATGACTGTGTCCCTTCACGCGGTGGAAGTTACAGAAGTCATTTTCTTTGTACCAAGAAGGTATGGCGCGGGTGGAATCAAACCCGGAGTGAGGTTTAACAGGAGGTAAGGTAATGGCTCCTGCTTTAAGCAATTTTTCCAATATCACACCATAAGTTTCTCCCAAGGGAGTGTAGTTGATGGGCTCCGCTTTATACTTATAGGTGGTTTTTGGCGGGGTATTAGATGGTGGTTGGGATTTGACCATCACCGCGTGCACAGCTCCTTTTGATTTCAAAGCAGTCGATGTGTGAGGATTGGTGGTGTTAGGTTTGTTGGTGGAATCTTGGGTTTGGAAATTGGGGTTTTTGTTGCGCAACCGCAATTTCTCTTCCTCTAAGGCTCGAATCTCTAGTTTTCGAGCCATAGTAAAGGCCTCGTCAAATGTGCAAGAAAGTTTGAATTTGGAGGGTAGGAGAGATGTGCTTAGCGCAGGCCCACGTAAAAAGTTTGATAAGTTCGGCCTGAGGCAAGGCATATGTAAGTTGGTTGATAAGGCCCCGCCATCGTCCAATGAAATCTGCGATAGATTCATCTTCAAATTGTCGGATGGCATAGAGGTCGGTGATAGATACTTTCTTGGCAATGTTAATGGAGAAATGATCCAAGAAAGATTGGGCTAGTTGGTTAAAAGAGAAGATTGAGTGCTGGGTTAAAGCACTGTACCACTCCAAGGCGGGTCCTGATAAGGACATGGGAAAGGTGCGGAGTAGTAAGGCATCATCATGAGAAATTAGATAGTAGGCATGTCTAAATGAGCGCAAGTGTTGTTGAGGATCCTCCTTACTATTAAAACGAGTAAATTTTGGTAATTCCCATTGAGGAGGATATGAATGAAGGGGGACAGAAGGGTGGATAGGCTCCCGACAAACTTGCTCGTATGTCAAGGCGCTACGACTTCCTGAAACAGAAGCCTCCAGATTTTGCATTTTGTCCATCATTTGTTTGATGAAATCCGTGGTTGGATGAGATGATGGTGCGGTTGCGGTAAACGGAGGCAGATTGGGCCAAGGGCCTCCACTAGACAATGGTGGCGTTAAATGTTGATAAGGTATGGAGGACGAATGTGTTGAGGTGACCGAATAGGGATGTCCTATATAAGACGTTGAGGTCACCGGATACGTGTGTGGAAATGAAAAGGTGGGTGGAGCTTGAGAAGGAAAGCTCGTGTGGATAGGTGGTAGAGAGCAAGTCATGAAAGGAGCAGTCTGCAAGAGAGACGAGGTAGGAGCAGTCGGCGGTAATGATATGTGGGGCCCAAGATTAACCAAAGGAAAGCCAATCTGTGCCGTATGAACCCCTGAAGCCGCTGGATTGGGAGATGGGGCTAAGGATGCAGAAGGCAAAGTGGAGTTATCAGGCGGAGAAGGAGCTAAATGAGCAGCTATACTAATAGGCATGCCAACAAGGAGTTGACCATCGGGCGTACGGTCAGGGGCATGAGACAAATAATATTGTACAGCGCTAGGATTAGCATCCAAAAATTTTACAAATTCCTTATCTCCTACAGGGATTTTAGGAACCTCACTGGTGTCCGTAGGGTTCCCCATAGAATGTGAAGGGGGTGATTCAGGAAAAGGCACAGAGCAGGCATGTGAAACCATGGCGGCGGCTTGCTTCTGAGTGATAACAACCATGGACAAGAGTACACAGTAGGGTTTCAATCTATCAGGAACAGAAACAGCCTCAGAATGGTGAAATTGGTAGGTTGCTGGTTTGTCAGGGACTGTAAAAGACAGTAACCGATATCGGTCTGCTAACCGATGTCGGTTAGACTGTAACCGGCGTCGGTCAATTAACCGATGTCGGTATAATAGGACTGGTATAAGAAACTGTAAGAAGCTGCTGATTTGAGTTTTTAACAATACTTAGTACATCTATCAAACTATTCTGAAGTGATCACTGTTAGTATAGGACAGAGAAACAGAGCTAAAAACAAGCAAGATGCACACGCAAATCCAGAGACTAACCCTAGGATTAGTTTTAATTATTGTGGGCTTATGCCTTTAGATGCAGAATGATGTCAATCCTAAACAAAAGACTTAGGGGAAATGTCAAGTTTGTTTTGGCTTATAAGGTTACCTCAATCGGGCGGAGGAATACCGCAGAAAAGGGGGGATGTTTTGGGATGTTGTGTTAATTGTGAAGTGATTCGGTATGTGTTGTGCAGTGAAAGTAAGATTAATTTCCTGTCAATACCATGGAAATCACCCCCACGTGTACGACCTGTTACTTAATCTACGTTCACTAGAATTGAAAACAGCACGTAAAAAAAAATGTGATGCACGTGTTTTAAACCCAAATTGAAAATGTTATTCGATGAAGCAAAGAAGATGACTTTCACTAATGCAAAAGCTGGGAAAGCAAGACAAATTCTTTTACCAAATATAAGAAAATACCGTGTGAAATTTTTAGGAGAAGAAAACAACAAGTATGCTCCCTATATGAAAGCAAGCAAGAAAGAAAGAAACCTGAAATGGGTCCCACCGGGCGTGCCAAAATGTTTCGCACAGAATGTTTCAGCTTTTGGAATAGAGTTGCTTCTATCCTTTCATTCCTTTGAGAAACAGATAAGGGTTAGGGCTAGGAGGAATACCTGTTGAATGTCGAGAGGGTGTGCGCATACCGTAGAGAAAGATCAGATCGACTGCGAAGAACTCCTTTTTGTCTTGGAAGGACTACCTGTAAGTAAGAATACAAGACCACCAGATTTTAATTAGACAATAAATGAGGGAACTGCCTTGGGCCCAGGAAATATAAAACTTCCTTTCGAAGGTGGTCAGTTCCCCTACTAATATGAATTAACACAAATTATTGTAAAAATCACAATTTAATTACCTCGTTGAAACAAGTAGAGGAAAGGATGGTTTTTGGTTTTGAATCACAGTGACCGATGCCGGTCACTGTCACCGGTACCGGTTGATATTAACCGATATCGGTAGGGGCAATGTTTTAGGGGCTTTTGGTGAAGGTTGGTTGTAGGGTGGTTGTGTTGTTTATAAGGCTGGTAAATGAGTGGGGTTAGGTAACGGGGTGATGAGAGGGACTCAGAGAGTACGGGGAGGGTGTTCTTGGGGTAACGTAAGGGTAGAGGAATGACAGTTAGATGTAGTGTGTTGCCGGGTAGTAGATCTAGGAATAGACTTATGATGGCTGTGATTCAGAAGTTCAAGAAATGTTATTAAAAGGACATACAAGATACTACTTACTGGTTATTGATGAGGATGCAGGTCCAAGGACTGTGATGACAAAGGCAGAACTCAGGCAGGATGACCTGACAATCAGAAGATGAGATATCTTCCCTCCCGATGTTCGGATGAGTGTCGCAGGGCTCTGGTTACTCAGTGGCAGCCTCCGGCTTGATGTCCTCCTCTGCCAACTCTTCTTGTTTCTTCACTTGTCCCTGCTCAGCCAAGTAAATTCCTGGATCCTTTCAATGACTTCTGATTCAGATCAATGAAAAATCCATCCTTTGTTTTTGGTTGGGGGAGGTCATTTACAGGGAACCGATGGCGGTTACATAACCGATGGCGGTCGAGTAGGAACCGGTATCGGTCAGGTCAAAGTGGGCTATTTTTAGTAAAATAGCCAACTTTCCCTCCTTTTCTCTTGAGGGATTAGTTGCGGGCTTGGTCAAGTCATTACGAGGTTGGTTTTAGGTGCGGGTGAGGAGTCATTTAGTCATGGGTGTGGATGTAGACCAAGTTATAGGTCTTAATTAGGTTAGTTTAGGGTTAGGACTAGGTCATGATGAGGTGGCGAAATGAGGTGGCAGGTATGGCGATGTGGATTTATTAATTTGTAAGGTAATTAATAAATAATTGTGTATGGTTTAGGTGATGAGGTTAGGTTGCGAAATGAGATGCATGGTACAGGGAGGTCGTAAGACACAAATTTGGTGTCTACAGTAAGTTATTTTTGGAGGCAAAGGAGACAATCTATGTATTTTAGTAAGTAGTCGTGAATATATATTCTTATGGTACATTAAATGTAATGATGATTATAAGAGGGAGGAGGTTAAGAATGAAAGTGAAGAAATGACATATAAAAAGGAAGGGGAGAAGTAAAAAATTAGAATGGAAAGAAACTAAAATCCCTAGAAGGTGCTAGAAGGAGACGTCGGGTTCACCAAAATGATTAACTAGAATTGGAAAAGAATGGGAGGAAGTGGTAATCCTAGTTAATCTGATTAGGAGAAATAAAACGTTGTAATAAAAGAGTGAAACAATATGAAATAAATGAAAGTAAACTATTATAAGTGAAATATAACCCTAAATGTGCAAGAGAAGGGAGAGAAATACCTTAGCTAATTGGTAGTGACTATCAAAGACTATCAGAAGGTCTGAGAATAAAATATAGAAGTGTAGAAGAACACTCAAGGACCCTACAAAGGACAGATCTAAAGAATCTGAAGTGACTAGGGCACCTGGGAGTGTGTTGGGGCACCCCAGGGTACAGTGCTCTATAATCTAGGTTCTCTGAACATTGTAAATGCTCAAAACCTGCAACTAGTATGGTCACAAGTTAGTTCTAAACCTTCCCTATTTGTCATGCTAGATTTGTCAGATGACCTAGAAAATAACCTACAATGCAAAGAGAGGTATCAAACCCTAGATAAATAAAAGATGTATATGAATTGGATGAAATGACCTCAACCACCAAGCTAGTGGACTTATCAGTGAGCATTACACTGCATTTTGGAACCGGATGTAGTTCTTGTGTGTGTTTTCATGTTGTGCCCTAGGATTTCAGTTGCACTTTTTGAAGTAGCAGGCAATAATAACTATATAAATTGTAAATAGTGTGTGTGCATAGAATAGAATACAATCCCTCCCCCTATGAAGTGTGTGTGATGCAAATCTCCTAGCCTTGATGCATGAAACTATGTGGATGCAAGTGATACAATAGATGTAGACCTAGATGGAGTGATAGTAGTTTGTATTGCTATGACCTATGACCCTCATTATGTCTTATAACTTTATATTTATAGGGCTCTCAAGATTAATTTCGTAATTAATCCTAACAAGGTTGACTGCGAAGAAGATAAATATGAAAAACAACTAGAGATGACCCAAAAAGGAGATAAAAGGGTTGGTTTCAGCATCTCATAGATTGGGGCTTCCAAGAGTGAGCTGACTAGAGCACCCCAGTAGAAGTATGGTATGCCCTGATTTAGGAAATTAGAATATCAAGGGAAGTTACGAAATGGGAGGATAAGTAACCTAGAAAGTACATGGGAACTATGAAATAAAATATAAAATAAATCCTGGCCAAAAAGGTGGAATTAGAGATTAGTACTTTGCATCACTTGAGAGTCCTTTTAAATAACTAGTATCCATACTAGGACAACTTATGTGTAAAGTGCATAGTTCTGTGTCTACATTTTTCCCCCACTTTATGTCCTAGTGAGAGGAAATCTTGGTAACATAAAGTAGATATGATATGCGTACCTGATATCCATATAGAGTGTTGAAGAAGATATGATTGAAATGGACTAGACATCAAGCATGGAATGAAACAATAAGAATGTGGAGGAGCAATAGGATTCTAATAGGATAAGTTCTTACTCAAATCCCTTTAAGTGATGAAAGTGAACCTTTCCAGGGAATGAACACATGCAGTTGTTATGGTGTGTTTTGTACCTTAAAATAATAGTGTAGGAATTAAAGTATTCATCGTGGTGCACTTGGCAACTATTGTTGTTACCTTGTTTCTCCCTAATTTGACTACTTGTTTCTCATACAATGGACCTACAATGAGAAAATGATCAAGTAGTCAAACATGTATCTATGTACTCCAATTCTCTGTAAAATACGCATGCTGTAGAGTAACTTCAAATGTAAAATACACTAGAATAAAAGTCCCTAAATGGAACATTTGCACTTCATCCATGTCGAGAAAAAGGGTCCTAAAAGGATATCTTGTATGGTACATACTGAAATCTTCTTTTTTTGGAGTGGATCACACACCACCTTGGCTGAAGAAGTGTAGGGAGGAACATGTAAATGTGTCCTCCAGGACTCCTAATTGCATGTCTATTGAAATTTGTTGAAGAGATATCTATAATGTTTTGTTTTTTTGGGTGATCTGATGCCAACTCAGATTTTGGAGAAGTATAGAACTGGGGTTGGAGGGCTACACACATGCTCATAACCCCAGAGCCTAGTAACCACTCCACAAAATTTTTGGCAAGGACACCATGTCCTATTATGGTAGCTTTGTATCCTAGTTCATAGATCTAGTCTGAACTCACTATGAATGTGTCTGAACCAGTGCTAAATATGTTGTGTTATTAGAAAACCCTCAATGAGTTCCCCTCTCTCTGAGGCCACATAAAATGACCTTGAAAGGAGAATGCGGCCCCAAAAGAGGACCAAATACACTTTGATCCTATAGAACACCATGTAGGAAATTTTTCTCACAAGTTATATGTAAATCCCTCTAAGGCATGCACAAAAGGGGATGGTTAGACAATACAACTGTTAGTCAAAAAACACATGCATGTAATAAGTGTAAAATCATATAGACAATGTAGAAGAACTACCAAGATTCAATAGTGTTAAACTATGCAAGGAACAACAAGGAGACTCATGAAAGTGGGTTGTCAAATATGGGACATCACTCACTATGTTGCACATGCATGCAAGGCCACCATGGTTGCTGAAACAATAGACATAGTGTGCACACAAGAAAAGGGAAAATCCCACATATAAAGGATCAAAAAACATACATGCCTAGAAGTCAAATTGCCAACTGATGAAAACATGTCATCCTAGCAAAACATACCTAGTTGCATCATGAGATACACGTTAGCGATGTTAGAGTGGACTTAACATAATATGAAAAAAGTGTGTATGAACACAGTTCCAGTATAAGATCCTACATGTACAAAATGATGAACATGTGACTCACAGGATGTATCATAGATGACATGTGTATTTCCCTAGCAGCCAGTATGGTAAGGGTCAGAAGGAAAAGTAATGGCATTCATGTTATGTGATAGATTCATCTAAATCATAGTGATCACACTATGGGAATCAAGAGCGTGAACACGCATAGATGTGTATGATCAAGATGACATATAATAAGGGAATGATAACATGTTTAATAAAGTGAGCATGGCAAAGGCACCAGTCAAGCAAGGTTGAAAATGTGTACCAAGACAGTGTTGTATGTTGATGTGATGGATGGACATGGAATGGTAGGAGACAACGTGACCCCCTGAGTGTATTGAGGAATGTATGTAGTGAGGTTCATTTTGTTTTGCCTCTCGAAATTCCAAGAAGTGAACCATAAACGAGAGTGGAGTCATTGGGAGAATGGTCAATGGTAGTGTAGGTTAGTGTTTAGTAATTCTTACAAGTGACATGTGTATAATGTAGTAGTGATGAAATGCAACATGTGGAGAGATGTGTGTGAACCATATTTCTGAAGCATATATCATGAATTTTTTGAATGAAGGGAGTGATGTAGCAGTCCAAGGTTCTGAAGTCCTTCCCTGATGTAGAAATAGTTCTAAAACGCTATATCTTGATCAAATGAGATGGATGAAATAACTTGCAATGTCTAAAGGAGATTATGTATGCAGGAACCCTAGAAAAATAAAATAGGGCTTATATGACACTGGGTCAGACTGACCTCAGTTGTCAAGCTAGTGAACTTATCACTAAGTGCTACACTACATGTTCGGACCTGGATGTAGTGGCCTCTAAGGTAACTATTTTGTTTACATAGTCATGCTTGTAGGTGCTCTCATGCTAGTGGTACTTTGTCAAGTAGTGAGCAATACTAACTATAGAAAATGTAAATAGTATGTGTGCATGGAAGAGAATTTAATCCCTCCCCCTATGAAGTGTGTGTGATGTAGATCTACTATTGTTTGATGAATAGCACTATGTGGATGTAAGTGATGCAATGGATGCATCCTTAGATAGATTGATAGTAGTGTGTAATGCTATGACCTAGGACCCTCATTATGGTCTTATAACTTTATGATTTATAGGGATATCAAGATTAATTTCATAATTAGATCCCAAAAATGCCGAATGAGATGAAGATAAATATGATCAATGGCTAGAAATGACCTAAAAAGGAGTGAAAGGGGCTTTGTATAGATTGGGGCACCCAGGGTGGGACCGAGGACCCCAGAGCACCGTAGTATATGCTTGGGCGCCCTTATTTTTGGGATAGAATGTCAGGGTAGTTGTGAAATGGGAAAATAAGTGCTCGAAAGTTACATGGGAACTATGAAATAAAATATAAAATAAAGATAGCCAAAATGTGAGATTAATTAGTTCTTTGTACACTTGATAACCTTCTAAATAGTAGTATAAGACCGGGCCAAATTATATGTAAAGTGCATTATTTTATGTCTACACCTTCATGAAGGGTAAGACATGATTCTTGGTCTTTTCAACAAAATATTTAATTCCAAACACAATACTTTTCCTTTCAATACCTACATGTTGGTCCATCAAAGCCACTAAAAAATGCTCTATTCCATCCTTTGTTAGAAAATATTTGTTCAACCTTCCATTATAAATTGTCCTTCTATCATATTGCCATGATCTACCCAGGAGTAAGTGACATACATCCATAGGCATTACCTCACATAAAAACTCATCATGCAAACTTCCAATCTTGAACAGGTACTCTACATTATTCATTTACAATAATTTGATGATCCTTTTGAATCCATGCAACTCTATAAGGTGTAGGGTGAACTATCCTCATTAATCCCAATTTACTATCCATTTCCTCAGAAAATTGAGTCAATTTCCCTATTGGGTGATGAAATCCTAATAGTTATCACCTGAGAAGATTTTTTTAAATGTGTTTGATGTTTAAGTGATTTGGTTGTGTGTGTGGGAAAGATAAAGTGAATGCAACCAATTAAATTTCTTAATTAAAACTATGTGAAAAAGGAGTATGAAATTTTTCATTTTAAACCCAAATGAGAAATTTATTTTGATGGAATCAAGAAAACCAAACTGTAGTACAAAAAGTAAAAAGGACTAGGACTCACTGTGATAAATGCTTCCTTTTTTTTGTAATTTTCAATATTTAGTTTTAGCAAAAAGTAGTCCAACAAGCAAGAAATATCTAGAAACAATAAACTACAAATCCAAGTTAGTAGAAGAAGAAGAAATAGCAAAAAATAGTGATTAGAAGGAAAACTGTAAAGTAATCAAAAGAATTCAAAAAAATCATCGACGATTGAATGAATTGTTGGTGATTCACCTGATGAGTGGCAATTCATCCAAACGATGGCAATTACTATTGATTATGGAGCTAAATTACTCATGTTTTAGCATTCAATTGGAACTTACTGACAAATATAGTAACCAACATTGGTTACAGCAGACTGGCATTGGTTAGGGTTTGACCGGCATTGATCAAGGCAAGTTGAAACCGGCGATGGGCAAAACCGGGCATCGGTTATTTGTGCGATGAGATTTTAATTAACTCTCGGGTTTTATTTCTATTTTTAGCATTGGAATAGATTTAATGAATGTAATTACATGGTTAAGTGCCCTAAAGTCTTAAATGACTATTTAAAGCATAAAGCTAGGGTTTAGAAAGAGAGAATTGATCACAATTACAAGATAATTGTGTAAGAGATAATTCTTGGTGAAGAAGGCAAAAGCTTGAATGAAGACAATACTGAACATCTGAGAGATGTGGAAGATTGTAAATCTTCAATTATATATCTTGTCAAAGCTTTGGATAATAGATTGGCTTGTTTCTTGGTGGATGTAGCCCACATTGGGTGAACAATGTTAAATCTGGTGTTGATTTATGTTTCTTGTTTTATATAATTTTTCTGGTAGAATATCCACTTTTATTTACATGTATGCTTAGATCTGATATATTGTTTGTACAACCAGTGTGCTAACCCCAACAACTGGTATCAAAGATTTGTTTAAGGGTTTTTTGTGTTGACATATTTACTCACAGAGGGTTTTCTGATTGAGTGGGAGCTACAATAATGACAAAAGATAATAAATACAAGGTAGAGAAGTTTGACGGCTGAAATGATCAATTATGGAAGATGCAGATTGAGGGATTATCTGTATCAGAGAGATTTTGTACTTACCATTGGATGATAATTCTAGACCTATGAGGATGACTGATGAAGAATGGAAAATTCTTGACAGAAAGGCTTTGGGATCTATAAGATTGAGCCTGCAGCATCCGTGGCTTCCAATATTACAGAAGTGGCTTCTACGATAGGAGTAAGAGGCTCAAATGGAATCTAATGATATGAATCTGCCTCTAATCATTTGAATGATTTCCGATCTATTGTAAATCAGTTAAAACTGGTTTCAATACCATTTGATGATGAAGTAAAAGTAATTTTATTCTTATGTTCTTTTCTTGATAGTTGGGACAACTTGGTAATGGTTGTTAGTAATACAACATCTACCAATAATATTTTGGAGTTTGATGATGTGGTTAGTATAATCTTGAATGAAGAAATTGGTAGGAAAAGTACAAAGGAAACATCATCAGGAAATTCTTTAAATGTAGAAAGTAGCGACAGGAAAAAGGAGAGATCCAATAGTAAGAGTAATGGGAAATCATAGTCAAGGGATAGCAGATCTAAATCCAGAAGTAAGGGAATTACTTGTTGGAAATGTAGAAAGAAAGGACATGCAAAGAAAAATTGTTTGTCAAATAATAAAGAGAACCAACAACTAGACAAAGGTAAAGAGGTGAATCTTGTTGCATCAGAGATAATGCAATATGCTCTTATTCTTTCTTTAGATAGTAGAATTGAATCATGGTTTCTAGATTAAGGAGCTTCTTTCCATGCAACCCATAATAAGGGTTATTTCAGAAATTATGTTTAGGGAAATTTCGGGCATGTCTATTTGGGTGATGATGAACCTTGCAGTACTACTGGTAAAGGGGAAGTTCATCTAAAATTGCAGAATGTAAATACATGGGTATTGAAATATGTGAGGCATGTGCCAAGCCTCATGAGAAATATTATTTCTGCAGGGCAACTAGGTGAATCTGGTTGCATGGTTACTTTTACAGGAGACTCTTAGAAAGTCACCAAGGGTGCTTTTGTTGTGGCAAGAGGTAAGAAAGTAGGAACATTATATTTATCTACCTATATTACTGATTCCTTTTTTTCATTATCTACTTCAAATTCAGATGCATACATGTGGCATAATCAGTTGGGTCATATGAGTCAAAAAGGAATGTAGATCTTAAATGCTAAGGGTAAGTTATCAGATTTGAAAGATTTAGATCTTGATTTCTGTGAGCATTGTATCTTTGGAAAGCAAAAGAGAGTGAGATTTCTCAAAGTTGGGGCAACTAAGAAGGATCATAAATTGGAGCTTGTACACTCATATGTGTGGGGACCAGCTTAGATAGCTTCCCATGGTGGATCCCAGTATTATGTTACTTTCATTGATGATGCTACAAGAAACGTATGGGTTTATTGTATTAAATGAAAATCTAATGTTTTTGAAACTTTTAAAAAATGGAAGGCCATTGTTGAAAATGAATCAAATTCTAAGTTAAAGTGCCTTATACATGACAATGGTGGTGAATACTGTAGCATGAATTTCAATGGTTATTGTTCAGTGAATGGGATACATAGAGAAAGAATGGTTCCAAGAACACCACAGGAGAATGGTGTTGTAGAGAGAATGAACAGGACAATCATGGAATGTGCTAGAAGTATGAGGATACATTCTGGATTGCCCTTGCAGTTTTAAGAAGAAGTAGTTGATACAGTAGTTTATTTCATTAACCATGGCCCTTCAAGTTCACTAGATAGAGGAATACCAAAGGAAGCATGGACCAAAAAAGAGGTATATATTTCTTTTCTTAAATTTTTTGGTTCATAAGCTTTTGTGCATGTTGATAGAAAAAATAGAAAAAAGTTGGATGTAAAATCCAAGAGGTGCACTTTCCTTGGTTATGGATATGGTGATTTTGGTTTTCATTTTTGGGATTTAGAGAATTCTAAAATTGTTAGGAGTCGTGATGTTGAATGGAATGAAAAGAGAATGTACAGGGATCAAATTTTGGTACCCAAGGATGAGAAAATTGAGAAGTTTATTAATAAAAATGAACTCTCGGGTTTTAAAGAAACACCTACACAAATACACAGTAATTGTGGTCAGTTAGGCCCTGACTGGCATCATTCAGATGAACCGTCGATAGTTACAGAGGATCATAACCGGTGTCGGTTAGCCGAACTGATGTCGGTTAGAGGTGACTAGTTTCCATCACTGTTAGAAGTTGATACTAATGTCCAGGAGGTCCAGATTGAGCCTCTGGTACCCCAAACTCCTATGAGAGAGTCACACAGGGTAAGTAAACTTCCAGAAAGATTTTCACCTTCTCTATTTTATCTATTATTGACTTATAGTGGTGAACCAGAAAGTTTTGAAGAATCAATGTATGATAAAAATCACGTTCAGTGGGAGCATGGCATGGATGAGGAGATGAACTCTTTGGAATAGAACCGGACTTGGGATTTGGTTAAATTGCTAGTAGGAAAGAAAAAATTGTAGAATAAGTGGGTTTAGAGAATTAAGGAAGAAGAGGGTGGACAAAAAAGGTACAAGGAAAGGCTTGTAGTAAAGGGATTTACACAAAAGGAAGGTATTGAATTTTGTGAAATATTTTCTCCTATTGTTAAGATGACTTCTATTCATACTGTATTGAGTTTAGTTACAATAGAAGATTTGAATTTAGAGCAACTAGATGTGAAGACGTCTTTCCTTCATGGTGATTTGGATGAAGATATTTATATGTAGCAGCCACTTGGGTATGAAGTCAAGGGTAAGGAGAAGTTAGTGTGTAGGTTGAAAAAGAGCCTATATGGGCTCAAACAAGCTCTAAGGAAATGGTACATGAGGTTCGATAGTTTTATACATGAGCATGGTTACTTGATATGTGAATCTAACCATTGTGTTTATTTCAAGAAGCTTGAAAATGGGAGCTATATTATTTTGTTACTGTATGTGGATGATATGCTTATTGCATGATCTAGTATGGAGGACATTAGTGAGCTTAAGAGAAAGCTAGCTCAAACATTTGCAATAAAGGATTTGGGAGCTATAAAAAGAATCATTGGCATGCAAATACATAGAGACAGGAAAAACAAGAAATTGTATTTGTCTCAGGAGGTTTATATCTACAAGGTGTTAGAAAGGTTCAACATGCAGAATGTAAAACCTGTTAGCACACCTATGGATGGACACTTAAAATCAAGTAAAGATCAGTGTCCTTCATCATAAGAGGAGGTCAAATACATGACATGAGTACCAAATGCTTCAGCAGTTGGAAGTCTCATGTATGCTATGGTTTGTACAAGACCAGACATTACACAGGCAGTGGGAGTTGTGAGTAGATATATGGCTAATCTAGGTAAAGAGAATTGGAAAGCAGTCCAATAGATACTTAGGTATTTGAAAGGGACATCTACCATGCAATTATGCTATCGAGGTTCAGATATGGCTAGAGATCTAGATGGTAGGAAGAGCACTACTGGATATATTTTCATAGTAGGTGGAATGACAGTTAGTTGGATTTCAAGATTGTAGAAGGTTGTGGCTTTGTCTACTACAGAGGCAGAGTATGTTGTAGCTACTAAGGCTAGTAAGGAGATGATGTGGATGAATAGGTTCATGGAAGAGTTGGGAAAGGAGAAAAGTAATTGTAATCTATTCAGTGACAGTCAGAGTGTAAATCATTTGGAAAATAACTCATCATTTCATTCGAGAATGAAACACATTCAGTTGAGGTATCACTTCATATGGTAGGTATTGGAGGATGGACAGTTGAATTTGGAAAAGATTCATACGAGCAAGAACCCTACGGATATGCTAACGAAGCCATCAGAAAAGGAGAAGTTAGAGCTACACTCCACTTCTATTGGTCTTTGAGTTTGAGGCTCAAGGAGGAAGAAACAAAGCTGAGGAGGAACCAAGAATGGTATCGTACAAGTATAGTGTAGTAATTAATCTCCAAGTGGGAGATTATTGAGTATGGAGCTAAATTACTCATGTTTTAGCATGCAATTGGAACTTGTTGGAAAATACAGTAACCGACATCGGTCAGGGTAGAATGGCATTAGTTAGGGTTTGACCAGCATCGGTCAGAACAAGTTGAAACTGGTGACGGTTGGGCAAAACTAGCATCGGTTATCTGTGTGACAAGATTTTAATTAATTATCAGGTTTTATTTCTATTTTTAGCATTGGAATAGATTTAATGAATGTAATTGCAAGGCTAAGTGCCCTAAATTCTTAAACAAGTATTTAAAGCATAAAGCTAGGGTTTGTTCCTAATCCAAAAGGAGTGGATGAATTGTAGTATGGCCTATCATTGGTGATTGGGGGAATTGCCAATGAATATTGATTCCTAGATTTGAGAGATACGATATTTTGAGTGAAAGAAATAATGAAATAAGGGACTTAGGGTCCCACTAAGCATGTTAGAATGTTAAAAAATATTTCTAATCTTCAACTTGAATTAACAAAGAAAGAAAATAGAAATATACCAACCTTAGAAGATGTGAGGTTTAGTGATACCCGTAGACTTGATTTAAAATGGTCGATGTTGATTGAAGTTACCCTCCATGGTATATGTGTACTAAGATTGTTTTTGTAAAAAAACCTACCCTAAAAAACACTAAGAAAAAGATGGGATTAGATATATATATATATATATATATATATGGAAGATTTCTTGGCAAAGGGCAGTCCCTGGAATTCAATGGACTTCCTTGCATGGATTTCAATCTACATTCAATAAATTAATCTGATAATGATAAATTAAAATGATAATGGATGATATAACAAATAATGTAAAGGCAAAGGGACTGATGTGGTCTGTAACTATATGTAGGTATCATGGTTGTTCCTAATCCAAAAGGAGTGGATGAATTGTAGTATGGACTATCATTGGTGATTTAGGGAATTGCCAATGAATATTGATTCCAATTGATGAATAAGACTTAAAGGATGATGTCACTAGATAGGATAAGGATGTGGTTTCCTGAAAGTTGTGTTTGATTTTCTGGATTTTTAGATCCATTGAGAAGGGAAGAATATTGGTGTTGAATCAACTCCTAGATGGTGTGATCAATCTCCAAAGATTGGGGAAAGGATTATTGATTTCTGGGGTGCTAATAGATGAGGTTTCAAAGGTGATGATGGAAAAAAGGAGAAAGCTATAGGTGATGCATTGAGTTGAGCTCTGAGGATGTGTTAATAGCCTCTACAAGATAGAGAAGAAATATTGTGATGAAAAGAGAAATAAAATATTGATATTGCCTTAAGGATGCCCTGAAGAACGTCCTATCGAATGATATCTCTGGGTGACTATCAAGTAACTTTGATTGAAGAAATGAAACTCATATTTATAGAGTTTCTGTCAACAGGTGAGAATCACCGATGATTAAGGTAATCTCTGATGATCCTGGAAATATAAGAAAGTTATTGAAAAAAACCTGCCATATCAAGCAATGTTTTTGTGGATGAGTTGGAAAATGATTATGCAGATTAAGGATATTGGTTAATGGTTAAGGAATAAATGATTTTGTTTTATATTTATCTAATTAGGTTTGGAATTGATTATATTGGTTAGGAATGTTGTTAAATGGTTGAAAGGTTATAGATTTCATTTTTGGCCTTATCTAATTTAGTTTGTAGGTGGTTTGTGGTGGAGAATTGTTTAAATTTCTTCAAAATAAGGATAGATATGATTTTATTTGAATAGGTTTAGATATGATATGATTTTTATTTAATTAAATATTATTTGATTTAGATTTAGTTAGATATGATTTTGTTTTGATTTAGTTTTTGATATGATTTGATTTTGATTTATTTTTTGTTTTAAGAATATTCTAGGTTGTTAAGGATGATTTATGAGAGAATAAAATAGGATTTAGTGGCTATAGATGAATACTTATAGGTAATAAATATGATGAGGGGAATATTACTTAGGATTAGGAATTAATGAAAAATATGATAGTAATCGATTAATGTATAAGAGGATAGTGACGTGATACTAAATTTAATGTATAGTGTGATCGTGATGTGATAATGAAATGGGTGTTAACAACGTGTAGATGGGAATTAGCATTGCTAATTTTAGGTTTCTAAAGATTAGTTTCAAGTGCACCATCAATGGATGCTAAATGATAAGCTCTCAACCTATATTTTTGAGTGATGACATATGGACTAATCAAGTTAGGGGAAAAATTTCCATGTTTACTCCATTCTAGAGTAGTGACATTTTGATTTTCTTTGCATACATGATCACCTATTTTAAATTTACATTCACTGCCATGTTTTTTATATGCCCGTGTGATGCAATCTTAATAGACATAATGATGTTATAGATTTGTTAGGTGTAGTTCATCTAAAAAATCCAATTAAACTAAACATTTTTAATGATAATCCTCATCAAGGATAAAATATTTGAGGGATACATGGAGTGATGGGATTTTAACTTTGAGGGGTAAGAACACTTTGTAGCCATATACTAGAAATAATGGCATAGAACCCATAGGAGTACATATACTAGTACGATAAGCCCAAAGGGAAAACATGAATTGTAGATGCCCAATTCTTGCCTGCTTGATCAACACGTTACATAAGAATTTTTTAAACTTTTTTTTCTCAAAATCCTCTGATTATCCATTTTCTTATGGATAATAAGGTGATGAAGATATTAGTTTTATGTTGAATGTGTAACCTACTTTATTAACCTCTTTATTTTTGAAGGATTTTCCATTATCAATGACTAGCTTGCGAGGAATGCTGAAGTAACATATTGTATGTTGATAGATGAAATCAATGATTTTTAAACTTTAGTAGATACTAAGGGAATAGTATTGGACACATTTATTGAATTATTTAGTAGTTTTGATGATAGAGTGATTTAATTACGATGAACGAGGGTTTATGTGGCTAATAAGGTCCAACCCCCATTTTGAAAAGGGTCATAGATCTTGAGTGGGATATAAATCATGACTAGGAATGTGAATGAGAATAGAATGTTGATGGAATTTAATGCATTTCTTGACATGCGTGTGATAATATTGATTGATTGTAGTCCAATAATATCCCATTCCAAGGCTGCGTTTAGCGACAACTATACCATTGAAGTGTCTATTTCATATGCAATTATGGAATTCTTGAATGGATTTAGTAAATTCATGAGATTTGAGACATCTTACTTA
This sequence comes from Taxus chinensis, assembly GCA_019776745.2. NCBI lineage: Eukaryota > Viridiplantae > Streptophyta > Pinopsida > Cupressales > Taxaceae > Taxus > Taxus chinensis. Next base: position 669,670,609 of record CM034151.1, read on the forward strand.
GGAATTACATGATTATTATTATTCAGACATGAATAAATATTTACCCAAAGTATGTGATTTTATGTCTAAATTTTCCCCAACTTTATATTTTTAAGTGAAATATTAATAACATAAATTATATCAGATATGTGTACCTAATAACCATACAGATCGATGGTGAAAGCATGCTGAGAGAGATGGAAAAGTGTGGAGTGATAAAAATGTGGACCATGGAAACTAGAGAGAAAAAAGTGCAAAACGTGATGATGATGACGACCCTAGGGTGGAAACACATGTGTAGATATTGTTAATTTCGATGTTGATATGATTGGTGTTGTTAATTTTGTTGTGATGTAGTATGATGTTGACTATCGCTTCCCATAAGGATAGAACGATTAAAGAGAATAATGAAAAAGTATTCAAATACATGTGTATATGATCAAAATGTGTAAAATATATGTAACAAAGTATTTAAAATGAGAAAAACGGGGAAAAAGGAACATTTGCACCTGATCTGTCATGAGAAAAGGGTGCAGAAAAGATGTTGTACATGATGTAGAGGTGCGAGTTTTTCAAGTGATCTCATGCCAAATGTGCAGAATACAAGTTTTTCATGAAACCTCATGCCAGGAACTGGAAGAAGCATAGCGAGAAATTTTTTGTGTCATTCCCCAACATTTAACTTCTTCCCAATAATAGAACACCACTGAAGAAGAAAGTGTTGTATGTTGCATGTATTCTGGGTGCTAAGGAATTTACGCCATGTAAAGGCCCCTGTGTGAATTGTTGTAGACTGTTTTACACTGAAGAATGTTATGCAGCTACCCCTTGGTCACAAGCATCCAAGAAGGGTCAGAGGTGCATAAGTGTTACTATTTAGGTCTAGGCGCTAGTGTATATGTTGTGGTAAGGACCAAAGTTAGATTATAAGCCTTGTTTGAGGCTGATGAATATAATTTACTGGTACGGAATTTTGTTGTGTGATGAATATAGATTATTGTATGGGGTGAGTGATTCACCTAAATTTGTCCCCCCGTTTAGGGTGCATGTGATATTTCTTAGGAGGATACAACCTAAGGGTGGAATAACCGCTATACTGAAATTGATGCCTTACAGGGGAGGGAGTGTTCTGGTAAAAACCAAAGAACATGTAAACAAAGTAGAAAGGAAACAAGTGTCAGTGTCAAAAAATAAAAACATTTATGTAAAATATTTAATGTACTCTAATAAGAAATAAGATAATGTGTAAGGTAAAATGTAAGAAGACGATACAAAAGAAGACAATGTAGACCGCAAAAGTGGGTTTCAAACATGGGACATCACTCATGATGTTGCAAGACAATCAAGGCTAACTAGGAAAAAGTAGACAAGTGTGAACAAAAGAAAAAGGGAAAATCCTACAAACAGTGGAAAATAATGACAAACAATGCAAACAATGTAACAAATAACCATGGAAACAAAGAGACCTCTAATACAAATGTTACATTGTTGGAAAACTAGACACTGAGAGGGGGGTGAATTAGTGTCTAATTAAACTTTTAAAATTTTATTTTTTCCTTACTTTATTAAGAACAACATGTTAAAACCACACTCACAATAAAATTATAGAACACTATACAATGAGACACAAAATTAACTGTGGGAAACCCAAACTAGGTGAAAACCCACTAAAACCATGAACTATGCTAAGGAATGAAAATTCCCTTTAGTTGTTACATGATTTCATGGTTTTGCTTCAACTCAACCTGGAGCTACAACTCGTAATTTTTACCAAGATTCTACTCAGTCTTGAGGCTTCAACCCCCTATTATTCAATCATATACTACTTATCTTTAGTGAGCTTCAAATCATGGGGAAGCTTCAACTCCCCAACTGATAAGATACCACTTAAAATTGTTCAATTAATATGGTCACTATTTGTATGTTGTATCAGACAACTGATGTTGACCTCAATATTAGCACACTTTTCTATCGTTCGCTCCCAATTATCATTTTATTCAATCTGCTCCAAGTATAACTCAATACAACAAGATCTTCCAATTTATAATGCATCAAGATTTTGATCACATGTCTCCTATAATCTGACCTCTTGAATCTTTAATGTACTCATTTTGGCTTACAAATTCAAATATATGTATATTCAATATCTACAACAATCATATGGCCTTCAAAAATAGTAAATTCAATAGTTTAAACATTTAGATACTCTAGTTCAGTCATGCAAGGATCAAAATTATCCTCAAATTCATATCACATCCCTCACTTAGATCACACAATCAAAATCCAAACAATGTTCTCAAATCCTATTGACAAGATCAAATAATATACTCTTCCAAGAAGCATCTAAGAAACCTTGACAAAAAATATTTCATCCACCCAAACAAGACTTGCCACTTATACTAATTATTTTATCATTAATATCTGTTTCAAAAATAAATTACTTTTTCACATGCAGTCAAAAGAATGGTTCGATAGGTGTTAATGTTCAAATCAGTTAAATATTTTCACTTATCATTCACTCTCTGTAACTTAGTTTCATGTCGTGATTCTAACAATTTATTTTCCTTCTCAAATCATGTTGTCTCTGTAGTTGAGTCCTATACATTATCTTTGTTTAATGTTTTATTTCATACTTAAACTCTTCCCTATGTATATCTCCATGTATAGCAATATTTCATTTTATTCAATACTACCATATATTACACTTCTTCAAAATATATCAAATCCTTCTTGACTGATATGTTTTCTTTCACATTTAAGCTCTTATGCCTTCATACTACCTTCATATAACCTTTAGAGTATTCTCTAAGATCTGCAAACTTTCATGTCTATGTAACACCTCTTTCATCAGCATGTACCTCTCTATTTTATTATTACTATTTTTATAGTAATATTAGGATTCTTCAAGGCATTACAATAATATATGAACACTTCTCTGTTATATATTGCTTCAAATCATCATCATCTACTTAGAATCAATATTTTTACAATATATTCTCTTATACCTCTATATATTATTTCTCTTCATCAGTTAAAGTACCTTTTAATCTCCCCATATTAGCTTTTCTATTTTTGTTACTTCATAGTTACAAGTTTTTAAATCTTCACTGGTGTTCCCTTCACATTTTCATTTCATGTATTTTTTTTTAAAACAGTTCTCTACATAATAACACATTCTTAGAAAATTATATTTCTACACCTTGCTTTAACTCGAGTCAATATCTTCAAGACCCAAACTCTTGAACTTCTATTTGGACTTTTTAAGCTTCTACGTATTATATAATACCCTGCTTTTTAAAGCAACTCTTTCATCTTATTTTTATATGAAACAAGTGACATACAAACATTTTATGGACTATTGAAAGAATTTTGAATTCCTTCAAGCATGTAACTGACTAATATCTTTTGAAATTATTCATCTTATCAAGAAATGTTCTTACAATTCCATTAGAACCTACAAGACTTTGAATCACCTTATTGGATGAAAATTAGCTCATACTGTCAACTGAGATAGTAAACCTGCATTCTGTCCAAAAAAATAAATTTCAAGCATAAAACATAGTTTCCAAACCAATTTAAAACTTCCTCAGATGTGATTTGGAAATTTCATAGGTTTGGAGGAAATACAAAAACTTTTAGATCTTTACACATTATAAAACTGTACTTAAATACTTGATAGAGACTAAGTATTATTATAATATGTTTGTGTCTCACCAGTGTATCATGATTTTTGTGATCTCTAATCCCACTAAGACCATAACGAATTTTAAAACCCCTTCCAATATTATTTGAATTTTTTGCATGTATATTTTAATTACTAAGGACAAGAAATTTTCATCCAAAACCATTTTATAGCTCTACACATTTTTACACGAGGTTCCAAGACAACTGTCCATGAAAACTTGATCAATTCTTGATGAAACTGAAAATATTATTTTACAACATGAAAATATCATGTGGGTAGAGATTTCTTTAAATTTATAAGAATTTTGAACAGTCCAATTTAATGTTTTATGCTTTTGATCACTCTAAACCCTAGAATGAGAGTGTTGACAACAATTATTAGCATGAGAAGCAAAGAAATATAATTTCTTTATCAATTTTTAAGGAAATATATATATATTTTTTAATTCCAATATGTTATTGAAGGAAAATGGCATCTTCTACATGCATTCAATTATCCTTAGATTCTTCATATTACTCCCAACATCCCAAAAAGATGACTAATGTGCCTCAAAAGTTGATTGTGCATCACTAGCTAAAATCAACACATACTTTAGGGTTTAGACAAGCAATTGGATTTTCATGCAACATTATTGAAATATTCTAAATTTATTTGGATTCCGCACTCATTAAAAACAAAAAAAATCACCTTTATATGAGAATCTCACTTTTTACAGTGGAGTACAGTCCACATTATGCTCAACAATGAGCTTCATCAACTGTGATTCAACATATGCCATGTTTTAGATTTATTATATTCAAGAAGGAGAAATTTAAGGATCCTACTTCATTTAATCCATCATCTCAAGCATTTTTTTTTGTTACAACCTTTGAGAATATACTTAAATGTTCAAGCCTCAAACATGCTTGAGTAGACAAAGAGTTAGTTTGTGATCTATGAAGATCTATTCCACACTTTCAAAATATTAGATCCATGATGATTTTAGAACATGAAACAATAGTATGGATAAATTATCTACACCCTTGTACTTATTATTATTTGATATAAGATCATGATTAAAGACTATCTTGTTCCACAACACACATGTAGACCTCTAACTTTTTACATCCTAAGAGAGCTTGTACTAACATTGATTAGCTTTAAGATCCTTGAAAGAATAATGATCATGAATAAATCACTTATAAACTATGATAAACTTTAACAAAGATCATCCAAGTGATTTGAGAGCAAATAAACAACTTTTGTCATTTCTGACTCAGGAAGGTGCTTAGGAGAAGGAAAATCACAACCAAAAAAATACTCGTAACTTCTCTGATACTTGCCCATTTTACCTGAATAATTTTCTAATACCTAAATCCTTGAGTCCTCTATAAAAATTAATTCTATTATTTATATGCAAAGGCACTATATTTTTGCTTGGTTTCTAAGAAGTCAAACACCTTATTATGTAATTTCCAAAAAGCATGTTTTAGAAAAACTAGCCTAAATTTTATATGTCCCTTACCAGATATTGATGAAATTTTTCCTAGAGCACCAAAACTCACCTTAATACATGGTACATAAGCTCATTTTATACAAATATTCATGTACTCTTCTATTCTATCTCATTTACCTCTTCTTGTACTGCTAGTTCAATTTTTAAATTGACTCATGCGGCTAAAATGAGCCTATATTTTACTCACACATGGTTTATACACTATTACAAGGCTGCTCCCATACTCTTATGAACATTTCATGACCTGCACCACCTTCGCACATCTCATTAGGCACTAGAAATAGGACTAAATGACCTAGTTTAAACTGCAACTTCTACCAAATGACTTGAAACACCATGTTAGACAAATTTCTCATGTTTTCCAATCTATTTATGACCTTTAGACCATTTGAAACAAGAAAACCAACATATAATTTATCTTTAGAGACCAAACACATGTAAATATGAGCTTGTAGCACCTTGAAACCAACCTGAAACATGCCTGAAGTTACCTGAATCCATCTTGAACCACTGAGCGTCATTACTTACCACTTGATATGAATGCTCTTACACACTCCCTTTTCCATCAATGCCATGTGATATTAATGAAAAAAATACCATTAATGCAACAGGGTGTAACAGATCCCCCATTTGCCCTTGATGGTGACACGCTGAAATTTTAATGGAAAGTGGATATGCTAACATTTTCAAACCATGAAGTCTAGTTTCTAACACACTCTTTCCCCCTTTCACATATATGAAAAAGGTGTACAAAAAAAACAAATTGATTAGCTTGAAAAATCAACAAAAAAATAAAGTATGTTCATACATTAATGCACTCAGTACTTTTTCCATTCTTCTTCCATTCATCACCTGCAAAACTCCCCATTAGATGAAATCATGAATATTCATTATTCACCTTATTTCACTATCTTTGTTATATCTCTTGAACTTGTGCCTTGGAATTGGAGAACCAACTTACCCTGAAAACAAAAGATCTTCCTTTGAAGCTAACTTACCTTTCGCACAATCTTACTATGTATGGTTTTGTGATAGCTTATCATATCCAATTGAATTCAATAGAATGGAACGGCCCCTAATACACCATTCTAGTGAATTTTTGACAAAAAACATTATGTTCTAGAGTTCCATGTTCCTCATAAAACCTCTTCTTTTCACTCCCCTTGGGATTATACAGTCAAATTTTAACTGAGCATGCAACTGTTGAATCTCTTACCTTGTTCACTTGCTTGTGACACACATTTAGCCCCTTTCCACAATTGATATCTCAATGTATAGGTCTTCATATCAAGCCATCCTAAAAATGATATTCATCCTAGTCTCCTGAGATCAATGTACCCTATCTCTTCCTGAAGCTATTTCATGACATTTTCTTCATCTAATGCAAAAGGTCCCTTTTGACAAAATGAATGTTTGCATGAAGATATAGAATGAATTATTCCATTATATCCTTCAAGTATCTTCATGGTACATAACATGCTTCCAATATGGAATCATCCATTTCTTTGTTCCATAAAGATACAGTTTCAACTTTTTACAAATACCATACCTTCTTTATTTGATAGTCTAAAGGCCTATTGTACGCATTCCTAAGATGAATATACTCTCACAACTTAACAACTATGACTTGCATTTGTAGACCACAAATTTTTTCGTTTCCTGAAACTTTGATTTCATCATTCACAGATTTTTCCTTTACTCATAAATGTTTAGAGTCACACAAGGAACTTAAGTGAAGCCTTTAACCTTTCAGCTACTTGGGCACGATCCATCAAACCTTTAACATAGTCTGTTAGACCCAAGTTTAGCTTGCATTCAGACCCTATAGTAAATAGTGACCCCTCTAACACTTTTAAAAACCTAAATTTCCTCATTGAATTTTTTCTTAGTACCACCTTGATCAATTAGGTATCAACCAGACCATGTATACTTTCCGATTCACTATTCTAATAACTTTCTAGATTCATCATGTTTTTGGATCTAATCTTGAAAGCTTTGTCCTTAGTATAGTCTTGGAGACAGAGTAAGACTTGATATGCCCATCTGACCCAAAAAATGTTTAGACCATATTTTGACATTAGATAAGACCTATAGATCTAGAAGATTTAGTTTAAACACTCACATAACCTTTATCACAGTTATAACTCACATAACACAAGATCATTTTACAATTTAGAGAATTTTACCAAGACTGATATCTTTCATCCTGACACACTTGTGAGAGAAAAGTAAAATCAGTCATTACTTATCTATGACAATAGACAAGAAACACCACAGTCCTAGAGACAACCTTCAAACATATCTTTGAGGTTTAGAGTAAAGAGCTACACTTAACACCATTTCCCAAATATGAGCTATTTGTAGACATTTGAGGACTTTCATTATTTGTGATGCAGGCTAAGAGATACAACTCATACAAGAATTAATATAGACACCTTAAAAATAAACAAAACAAACCATAAGTTCTAATGACCACACACTCTTTGCACAACTATTGCATTGTTATCAAACTAGGACTCCTACAGAAACCATACTCTCTATACCCTTTGTAACTTGATGAAGGCAGAAAACAAACCTCTTGATCACACAACTCATCTATTTATATAATGGAATGAATTCAAACACATACCTTTTAAAATTTTCATGCTCAAGATCACTAAGAAGAAGATTTTTCACTCACAGTGCTTCCTTTATGAATATGTATACCTCTTGGAAGCTTAGAGAAGGTATATCATGCCTCTTAAATTATGTCAAAACAAGAAGAAGTCATCAAAGCAACATGATGAATCATTCTTATCTTTTCTTGTCCTCATAAACTTTGTCACTCCTTTTGGATACATTTGCTGACATGGCATTTTCATCTCCTAATTCTTCATTTTCTGACTTGAATCCTGATAAACACGTGTGATGTGTCTCATATATTTGTTCTACCACATCTATGGGTAAAGTTTCTTCTTGAATTTAACTACCTTTTAATGTTTGGCTAGAGTTTTCTTGTCCTATAACTGTCATGTCTTGTCTCATTTCTTCATTATTTACCCATGTTGGTCCTTTTATCCTTCTTTACCTTTTTAGGATTGGAATTAGTGTTCTTGACTCTGTAGATGTATCTTATCTTCTTCTTGTCAATGCCTCTTTCAATCATGACTTGAATTGGATTCATCCTTAGAAATTATTTCCACCTTGAACACCTTATTGCCTTTCCTTTTGTGTGTGTATTTCTTTACTGCTGTATCTAGAAGTCTCATAGTGGTTTCTAGCAAAGTTCCCTTGCCTATGAAAAATTCAAAACAAATAACTTAATTCTTTTCTCTTGAGTATTCCCAAACGTGACTTATTAGATCTTCTAGACAATACCTGGCTATGTGTCCTTTTCCCTTATAATTGAAACACACTATATTCTTCTCATATTCAGTACTACAAGCTATGATCCATGGACTGTTCTTTGTCAAATTTACTCATGCAGTGCCTCTAGCTCTATGCCCAAAAGTGTTACACGAGAAGAAAATTCCATGAGATTTACCTAGGAATTTCCTTAGAGCTAGTTGCCTAAAGATTCTCTTGTGATCTTTGTTTTCCTTCTTGAGTTGATAACATCCTTGACAAGAAATATGATTTGATTTAACTCTTGAATCCTTTTACTTTGTTTGTTCCAGCTCTTATTTTAGGGTCTTTACTTATACATTTCAGTTTTTCACATTCTTCACTCTTGGCTTGAATAACTGCCTGACATGTCTCATGCTCTACTTCACTAGAATGTCACTTGGTTTCTTTGTAGTTTTTCAAGCTAGTTAGTGACATGTACCAACTAAGTCTTCAGGGTATTTAGTTAATCTTCAACTTTAAGGAAAGACAATTTCTTTATCTTTCAAGGCCTTTTACACTTTTTCAACAAATGAAGCCATATCATCTTTGTTCTTGACCATGGGTAACTTCCTTAAGCTTGATTTATTCCTTTAACTCCATTTATAAGAGCTTGAGAAATTTCACATCTCTTCTTCGACACTAACTCTATTGATGTACTCATGCTTTTGTCTTCAAGATCACCTCCAAGTTGTTAGGCTTGATTCAGGAGGACCAGACACTAATACCAATTGTTGAAAACTTGGACACTAAGAGGGGGGTTAATTAGTGTCTAATTAAAATTTTACAACTTTATTGTTTTCATTACTCTATTAAGAATAACATGTAAAAACCACACACACAAGAAAATTATAGAAAAGTGTACACAGAGACACAAATTTTCTTTGGGAAAAAAAAAATGGGAGAAAACCCACTGAAACCATGAACTATGCTTAGGACTGAAAATTCCCTTTAGTTGTTACATTATTTCATGGTTTAACTTCAACTCAACCTGGAGTTGCAACTCCTAAGTTTGACCAAGCTGCTACTCAGTCTGGAGGATTCAACCCTCTATAATTCAACCAACTTCTACTAATATTTAGTGAGCTTCAACTCACACGGAAGCTTTAACTACCCAACTACTAAGATACCACTTAGAATTTTTAAATTAATATCGTCACTCTTTGTATGTTGTCTCACAAAACTAATGATGAACTCAAGATTAGCACACTTTTCTTTGTTTTCTCCCAATTCTCATTTTCTTCAATATGCTGCAAGTATTCTTCAATACAACAACCTCTGCCAATTCATAATGTATCAGGATTTTGAACACCTATCTCCTACAATATGACCTCTGTAAGAATTCATTTACTATCCTTGACTTAAAAATTCAAATATCTATGTATTTAATATCTACAAAAACCGTAAGGCATTCACAAATAGTAACTTCAATATTTTAAACCTTTAGATACTTTGGATTAGTCATACAGGGCTCAAAATTATCCTCATATTCATATCACATCCCTCACTTGGATCACACAATCCAACTCCAAATATTGTTCTACTAAGCCTATTTACATGATTAAATAATACACTTCCAAGTAGCATCTAAGAAACCTTTGAAAAAAATTCATTCATCCACTCAAACAGGACCTGCCTCTTATACTGATTTATTTTCTCTGTAATATGTCTTTATAAAAAATGACTTGTTGACATACATTCAAAAGAATGGTTGTATATGTGTTAATGTTCAACTAAATCTAAGATTTTCCCTTGATCATTCACTCTTTGTAACTCAGTTTCCTTCCTTTTACTTATTCTATCAATTTATCTTCCTTCTCAAATCATGTTGTCTTTGCAGTTGAGTCTTAGAAATTATCTCTGTTCAATGTTCTATTTCATACTTGTACTCTACCCTTTGTATATCTCCAAGCATTGCACTATTTCATTTTATTCAATATTGCCATCTATTACACTTCTTCGAAACTTACCTCTCCCTTCATGGCTGATATTTTTTATTTCACATTTAAGCTCTTATACATTCATACTACATTCACATACCCTTTAGAGTATTCTTTAAGATCTAAAAAATTTCTTGTCTATGTAGCACCTCTTTCATCAACATGTACCTCTCTGTTTTATTGTTACTATTTTTAGAGTTTTGTCAATCTTCTCTAAGGAGTCATAATAGTATATGAACACTTCTCTATCATATATTACTTTAACCCATCATCATCTACTCATCATTAATATTTTTACAATATATTCTCTTCAACCTAGTATATATTCTTTCTCTTCAATCTCCCTGGAACTGCCTTTCATATCTCTACTACTTGATAGTTACAAGTTTTTAATATCTTCATTGGTGTTCCCTTAGCATTTTAATTTCATATCTTTTTTTGTTTACAATAGTACTCCACACAATCACACATTCTTAGAATCTTCTCTTTCTACACCTTTCTTTAGCTCGAGTTAACATTTTCAAGACCCAAACTCTTCTACTTCTAGGTGGAATTTTTAATCTTCTCCATCTTTTAGATGACTCTGAATTTCAAAGAAGCCTCTTTCAATCTTTTTTTTACATGAAACAAGTGAGAGAAAACTATCTTATGGACTTTTGAGAGAATTTTTAATTCCTCCAAGCATGTAACTAACTAACATTTTTAAAAATTCTTCTTCTCATTAAGCAATGTTTTTAGAAGTCTATTAGAAACCTACAAGACTTTGAATCTATTCAAACATATTGATTAAGTGGGCTAGCCACCCCTTAACTAATATGGTTCGATCACTATTATATAGATTAAATATTTAATAATATGAAATACTTTTCTATTATTAAATATTCATACCTAGGTAATATACATTAGGTAATTATTTAATAATGTGAATCATTTATGTTTCTATTTATTAAATACACTAATCTAGGTATATGTATCAACCATTTTAGGCTTGAAAAGGTGGGTCTGGAGACATACCTGGATCACCTTATATAAAAAAGACTTTAAGTCCTCATTTAATATATTCGGGAAAAATATTAAAGGTGTACAAATCATGTGATTTGGTTTTACCCTTGGTAATTAGGGTTTCAAAGGAGGAGGTGATATTACTGAATGTAAAATAAGTTCGCTGAAGTAAAAGGTTGTTTTCAAAGTGGTTTTTACCCTATTTGGGGTTTCCACTATAAATGTTGTGTCACTTGTGTTATTTAGTTCCTGTAAGTATTTCTTTATTTACTTATGTGATGATGTAATGTTTATTTAAATATTTATGGTAACATTACATAATGTATTAATGTTTAGGACTAATGTTGAATTAATCTATAAATTGTCGAATCCTCAAATTCTAACATGGTACCAGAGCATGGTTTGAATTAAATAGTTTAGATCTAATAATGTTGAATTTTTTCTATTTAATTCTTATGGATTTTTTTCAACCAACCCAAAAGGGTATTTAAAATAATTGGGCTCCTTATTTCCATTGTGCAACATAAAATTTTTTGTGTTGTGAAGAATCAAGGTGAATTCACAGGTCAAAAATTTGGAAACTTCTTTCCTCTCATGAAAACTTGTGTACAGGTAAGAGTAAAATTTTTGAAATATTTTTTCTATATAGTTTTCATATGTGTAGGTTGAATTTTTTCAATGGTAAATGAAAGAGGAGATAAGGCTCCATCAAAATAGGATTTCAATTTTTTCCATTGGAAGTGTGAAAAATGTTGTCTCCTCTGTGAATTCTAAGGTTAATGTAGAATTTAAATTCCCTTCTCTGGTAAATTTTTTAAATATTTTTTTCATGAGGGGCCCCCATAAGAAGGGTTATATGTGTGTTTTTTAATATATATATATATATATATACACTATAGTTATAAGGTTTATAAATCATATTTTTTTTTATAAATATATATAAAAACTATTTTTATATATATTTTTACATTATAAATTATAATAGATTAATAATTTGTATTAAAATATAACCCCCCAAATACTGTATAGAAGAAGAAATTCTACAATTTCACCTTCGTGAAATACACAATAATTTTTGACTTCATTAAATATGACAGTTAAATGACCATCACGATAGACCAAACAAAAGGCAAAATGAAGGTCATTTAGACTTCAAATTTAAACTATTAAGTTCTAGGAAATTTTCAGTGTGCTAAAATTAATGGTCAAATGACCATCACAAAAGACCAAAAATAAGGAAAAATGAAGTTTATTTAGAGGTCAAATTTAAGTTGGTCGGATCTTTTTCTACATTAATGTTTTTCAGAAATTTGAAGTTATTATGCATTCTTAAGGGTTTCTTCTTCACTTCTATATGGTAAAAAAAAATTTATATAAATATGGGGTATAATGCAGAGCCCTTTATATTGCGAGTTATTATTCTGATCATAGGAGATTAATCAGTATGCATTTGAATGATAAAATTAGTTATGATCAAATAGTTTCTATAGATATATAAAATTAAGATATGATTCTATTAAAATTGTTTGTTTTTTCAATAAATATGTATCTAACTCTATTGTGCATTGTATATTATAAAGGGGCATGTTTTATAGTTTCAGGAAAACAATGGTATCTAGTTAATTTTCCCTCGATAAATCCCATATCCTAAATGGAGCCAACTAAAACATTTGGAAGATCAAGGTTGAATTAGAACTTATGGCGAAGCAAATTTGGATGATTCTTTGAGGAACTAAGCCTACACCCATTGGTCATCAAGCGAATGCGGATAACATGAATGCATTCTCACATCATGCACAGGATGTTATTTCCATGATTATATTTAATGTGAATGATGAATATCTTTTGTAAATTTGTAATATCAAACATCCAAAAGAGGTATGGACACAATTAGAATCCATGCATGCAGGTACACGCTTATCTAAGATTATTAAGTTTGTGTTAGAATTTCTTACCACTCCTATGAAAGGAGATAAAAAAGTACATAATTTATTAGCCAAGATTAAAAATATTAAAGCACAATTAAATGGATGAAATTGTGACTTAATTGGTAAAAAAATTATCTACTTTATCATTCAGTTAAATATTCATGAAAAGTTTAGAAATTTTATTTCTATCCCAAATTCTAAATATCAGAATGAATTTGAATTTCTAGATTTAAATACTTTGAGTTCTCTTATGATACACGAAGATCATGTGGTGAAGAAAATCCACTCTAAGGAGAATGTCTCTCAAGAACTTATCCCTCAGAATTTGAAGTTCAAGTCTCGCAAGTCCTTCCATGATTAGAAGCGTAGAACTAAATCGTCATTTGCTGATAAGAAATTTTTTTCTTCTGAAAAATTGCATGTAAGATTTAAATGGTAAATCTCATAAATGTGGTAAATTTTTACATAAAAAGGAATATTTCAAATCTAAGAAACCAATCCATAAGAACCAGAAAAAAACTGTCTCTTCTAAATATAATTTAAGGAAAAAGGATAGTTCTAATAATGCTCCTAAAAAATGTTGCATTATATGCTTATTTATACTCTTCCTCTAATAATGAATGGATTATAGATTCAAGTGCCTCCAATCATATGAATGGTATTTCCAATTCCCCATTTGATGTTATGAAAATCAATGAACGTGTATATCTTGGTGATAACGCATCCTTAGAAGCAATAGAAAAAGGAAAAGTAAAATTTGCAAATGGTGTTTCGAATAATTTTTTATTTGTTCCTAAGCTTAAAAATAATATTTTATCATGTTCACAACTAGCTCATGATGGTTTATCTATTCAAATTTTGAAAGATTCTTGGTACATCAAAGATAGTGATGATACTATAATTGTTAAAGAAATTCAAAGAAATGGTCTGTATATTTTTGATGAATTCTCTTCTACATCATTTTTTGTATCTCAAAGTTTGAATAAATCAAAACTATGGAGATAAAGGTTAGGACATGTTAATTATCGAAGCTTATATGAAATGTCTAAATATAATGTAGTAAAAGGTTTTCCTATTTTGTCTTCTTCTCATGATGCATGTGAAGGGTGTTTACGCTCGAAACAAAGTGTTAAACCCTTTCACTCACATCCTGAGGAGATTTCCTCTTCTCCTCTAGAAATTATTCATAATGATGTTAGAGGACATCTTGAAATAGCTTCGTTAAATGGTTTTGATTAACTAAAAAATAGAAAAAGAGATAGATTTTCTTAGTTTTATGAGTTAATCTAAATATAAACAAACATGATATACTAAAATGTAGGGTCTAAATATTGTTTTTTAATGTTTAAATATAATGAAATAATGGAAATAAGAGGGATATGGTACTAACCTCAGGTTGACTTACCTCCCTATGTGATGGACTGAAGCAAAGTGTTGTGAAGATTGGGTAAGTTGTGACTGTATGGCCTTAGGAAGGTCAAAACATGAGTATCTAACTGGACTGAGGTGCCTAAGAGGATACTGAGGAACCTTGGGGTGCCCTAGTTTATGATCTGGGAGTTGTAGACTACTTAAAAGTGTATAATTTGGGTCTAGTAGTCTCACAATATATCTGTAATATCTTTGTCTCTATCACATTATCCTCGTCTTTGTCACTATGAATTCCATGTGAAGATCCAACTATAATACCCTATTTAAAGCATCGATTCCTAAGAAATAAAAATGCATATGAATAATTCATACTAACCTTAACTCCTACAATGGTGGACATGCAACTAAGAGTTACACTACATTCAAGACCCCATATAGTTATGTGTGTGTGTGCACTTTTCTACCTAGGATGCCTTAACACCATTGATGTAGAAGTAGGGGGAAATAACTAGATGTAAAAATTCAAATGGTGGATGGAATGGAAATAACACAACCCTTGCCCCCTATCTTGTGTGATGTAGATGTGGAAGATTCCCAAAAGCAGTCCCTTTCCTTACTAGATAGCTTCCCTTGATAGTAAGTTATTCACCCATAATGGAGTAAGATATGTTTATATAATGATTTCTTTTTCAAATTTTTACACTAGTGACCTGAAACTTCCCACTATAACCTAGGGTAATGCAAGGGGTAACAAAAAATACTAAATTCAAATGAATAAATTAGAAGGACAAATCACAAAAACACGGGTGCCTAAAATCACAAACTCAGGTGCCTCCACGGTGCCCTAGTATAGGACTGGAGATGAATACTAACAAAATTATGACACATGAGACTCCCTAAAAGATTCCCAAAACTATGTAGACAAGTTACGAATGAACCAAAAAAATAAAAAGGGTAGCTGACTAACTAACAACAAGACCAAGATATGGGTCACTAGCGAATACTTTAATTACACAAGATCCATATATAAAATAACATTCCTGGTGGTATAAATGTAATAGTAAGTGCATGATTTTATGAATACTCTTTCCCCCACTTTATGTTGGTAAGTGAAAAGCTTGGTAACATAAAGTAGATAGATATGCGTACCTCATAAAAAGTTAGATAAGTCCATGTTGTAGATTAACACAGAGAAGTGTAGTAGAAGCGTGAAAATAGAACTATAAAAGCATGACAAACTATGGATCAATGGATTGATCCATGGAATGTAATGAAAAAGTGAAAATTTCATGACAAAGTGTGGTAAATGAAAATTATGATTAGGATGTATGATGATTTAGAACATGGTTGTATGATGAATATGTGGGTAGGGAGTGATCGATTCCCAACATGAACGCTTGTATATGAACGAAATAATCAGAGGATTTGGGCATCCTACCTCAAGAGGAAGAGTGTAGGGAGAAAAGTGTGTTAGTATCAAATATTTAACTTTGTATCCTTAAGATATAGCCACTACATATATACCTAGATCAAATTTTGAGATTTTTAGATCCAAACGATTTTGATAAAAAAATTAACCAATATAGGAGTAATAGAGAATTGGAAGTCTTTCCCTCACTCCACAGGTGTTGCAGTAATGCAAAATATTCCAAGTTGGGTCATCTAGAAGTGAATGCGATGTGAAAGAGGTAGCTTCCAAGTTAGGTCATCTGGAAGAATACGTTGAATGAAAGAGTTGGTTTCCAAGTTAGGAAATATGGAAGAGAGTGCAAACATGTGTGATCACTTCCAAGTTAGGTCATTTGAAAGAAAGCACACAATATAGAATAAATTCCCAAGTTATGTCATTTGCGAAAGAGTGGTGAATGTAACTCCCAAGTTAGGTCATCTGGGAGATTGTTTGTAGATTTGAATGATATGATTTTTGGTTTGAACGCATTGATATTTATAAGTTGATTACTTTTTTTATCGATTACTTATGGTGATATTTTTCACTAATTTCACTTATATTAGGTCATTAGGGGGAATTCAATAGAAATTAATGAAATTTCATGTGAAATGATTTTTACTTGCTTGTTTCCCCTAGGTTAGGTCATTAGGGGGAATTGATGGTGAAGTCTCACAGTAATTGTTGGATTCATAATGTTTGAATACATGGTGATGTGATTGGGATTATTGGGGGACCCCCAATAATATTCCCCCCATTCAACAAAAGAGGGAGTGATGATAAGAATGGAATCTAAGACGAAAGTAATGGAAAAAGGTTAAAATGAAGATGTAGGAAATAAGAAATAGTGGTAAAGAGATATAATGCACATCAAACATGTACAATATGGTGGTAGGTAGAATTCTTAAAAAAATTCTATAAACGAGGTGTAAATTGGATTAAAACACTCAAGATATGAGTGAAACAATGTAGAATGTATTAGTTCTATTAATAAACATGAAATAATGGAAATAGTAAAGGTAAATGATGAAAAGTAACTATAAATAGAGAAGTGAAAAAGTAATTTGTCAGTTCACTCTTTTCTTGTGTGAGTGGGAGAGTTTGTATGGAGTGAGTAAAGATTCCTCAAGTAAGACCATTGATTCATAGTAATTTTGAGAGAGTGGTGACTGTTATAGTGTTGTGTACAACTGCTGAGTTGGTAAGTGCATCGATTTTGTAAAAATGTAGGGTGTAATAGGCAATTTAGTTGAATTTTGGAAAATTTAAGGTTTTTGACTTTCTCAATGTTTGGGACCGAGACAAGAGTGGTGACGAAATTAGTGATCCCTAGGATTAAAGTTCCCAGAACTGG
Source organism: Taxus chinensis (assembly GCA_019776745.2). Lineage (NCBI taxonomy): Eukaryota > Viridiplantae > Streptophyta > Pinopsida > Cupressales > Taxaceae > Taxus > Taxus chinensis. The sequence continues at coordinate 669,688,173 of CM034151.1, forward strand.
GCGCTAGTATCCTACTCTGGGGCGGTGCAGTCCAAAAGTTGTTGATTTTGTGGTTAATGGTAGAAAACATGTTTCTAGTATGTTGAATAAGTGTGTTTGACTGTGTAAGGTGTTCTAATGTTGTGTTTGTTGTTGTTTGGTGTTTGTGCTTGGCGTGGTGATATTTTGTAGGGGATTTGGTACATACCAAGGCCCATATTAGTTTGGATGTGATATTGCATTCTAGGGTTCCACATTTGTAGAAATTTATCACAATGGTAATTACTTCATGTATAGTTATGGAGGGTGGAGGTTTTGATATTTTATATAAGATGCATGACATATATCAGTGGATAGAGGAGGGAACGAGATATACATGGGCACAGTGTGTGTTATCCAATTTATATAGAGACTTGTATCGATTTACACAGGATGAGAAAGGTGGAGGTATAAGAGCCACCACACTATTATATGTGTGGGCATATGAGCACATATATGTATTGAGACTAGTTGCAAAGGCATGAGGAGAGTCAGCTCGACCTGAGATATATGCCCGAAACTAGGTGGAAATTCATAGTAAGAAGATGGACATTGACACCTTTAGGGAACTTATGGATAGGATGGGGCTCAAGTCGGTTATATGGTGGCCATACCATGACTGTGGGGATGGCCCAAGGATGCTACAGAGTTACGATGCATTCAGAGGACTATGTGGTTAGAGGACCGTTTTCTAGGTATGACAGAGATTTTTTAGGTGGAGAGAATATCACAAGAGTTAATTATGGCATAGGATGTGCCTCTAGAATAATGCATATGGTTGAGAGTTATCAGAGCCCCTAGGATGGCTGGTGCAAAGCCAGGATCCAAAATAGAGTAGTTGGTACCACTAGGTTCAGATGAGATATACCTAATGATAGCAGTTATGGATAGAGATAACACGGAGTGCGTCAAGGAGTATCGAGCATGGTGGGAAACACATCAACGGGTATTAATATATCTAGTATTCACGCATGTTATGGAATTACAACCTTGAGGAAGAGGAGAGGGAGGTGTCCCTGACCTTGTAATGATGGTTGTGTCAAAGCCTGAGTATTTTCATATGTTTATATTATATTTAGTGAATTGGTTATGTTGTTTTGCATGTATTTAGCTAATGTGGGGTCATATGTTTTGTGCACAACATATTCCTAGTGGTTGATGATATTGGAAACATTAATCCATACATAAACACAAAATGTGTCTAATGATGTGCTAGGTTGAGGGATGCTAGAGCATTTTTATGAGATTGCAGGAAAGTATGCCCATATTTTTGAGATAGTGGCCATAACATCAAAAACATGTACGGTACTACTAAGTGATAGGGACAAGGCACGTGAGGAGACTTTACATACCCGACAGGCGGTAGGGGGTCATCCCTTGGCCTACAAAGTGTTTGTGTGGTATGTAGACTTGTAACGTCAATTTTTAGAGTAGAGTATGAAGATGGCTAAGATATGGAGGCATGTGAATAAGTTTCGGGGCCACAAAATGTAGCATCACATTAACAGAGAGGCATATAGTTCTAGGGCTCATGGTGGTACACAAGAGTAATAGTGATGATGAGATATTTTGGTGATTATTGTATTTGATGTGGGGGTCTTGCCCCCTAATCATGAAATTATTTTTGGGATGATAATTGTATGAACGATATGTGTACAGACTCTAATTTTTAATATATTTTGATTTTAATATGTTGTGATTATAGCATTGTAAAGGATATTGTATGATTCTATGGTTATTTTACCAGCATATGTATTTTGTTATATGTGATGAATATAAATTTACATGTTAATTGCAGTGGTAGTAGATAAAATGTGGATACTGAATGAGGATTGTATATATAACTAATGTAATGTGATTGATGAAATGTTGAATTAATTAAATATGTAGCGTGTAAATAATGTAATGATTATACTAGAATAGATGAAAAATAGAAAAATGTATGATAATGAGGGAATGTAGCGTAATGACTATATGAGAATGTAATTGTAGTAGGAGAAGGTGGTAAAAATAATAAAACAGGGGGGGTTACAATGCCCCATAACATGTGAATGAATAGGTTCATGTAAGTAATACCCCTCATCAGTCAAGTATGATCCACATAAGCAAGAGTCCATCATTTGGAAATGATTGAGTGCACTAGATGAAACAATGAAGCTCATGATGAAAGTTTTTTATAACTAATCCCTCAAAAGTCATGTATGAATGGTAAGGACATAAGTGTATCATCATGAGGTAAGGTGATAATAATGACCTACGAAATACCAAGATGATGTGCGGTGGTGGAAACATGTGTAATTTATGTATCGTGAGTGTATGAGCCAAATGGAATGTCATGTGTAGTGACCACGGGGTATGTAGAGACTAGCGGAAAAATGTGAGGTGCAATAGTATGAAGTTGTGGATAGTGTGAATGTAATGGATGCAATGAATGTGATGGTGGAAATTATGGATGAAGTGAAGAATGGGTATGTGGTGGTGGAGTATGATGAATAAACTGATCATTGGATGAAGAAGACTCAAATGGGGTACACTTATGCTAACAGGGTAAAGGCGACAATGACCACTCACGAGAGGTGAAGGAAATGATGTCATAATCCACTTGGCATTGTATCCTCATACATAGGGTAAGGAAATCATTATCCATGTGATGTAATGATAATTATAATAGTGTTGGTGACATTGACATTATAAATGGTACGTGGAATGATGTTGGTTAGAATGTAAGTGCATTAATCACTAATTTAGTAATATGTGGAACACATCATGTGTTCGAGTGTGAGGAGAGTAATATAAAGGATATCATGATGGGGATGGAGTAGTGGAAGTGGGAGCTTGGTGTGGAACTAGAGAAGGATGTGATAGTGGTGAATAAGTGGGTTGATATTTTCTAGAATGCACTTTAGGAAAAGGTGTAGATTGCTTTAGATTCTCAAGTAGAGGTGGGAGTAGAGGAGTAGAGGATGTAACTCTTGGAGACACATGTACAGGTTCAACAACAGATGAGGAAAGAAGATCTTTTTCAAGATCAATGACTTTGTAACACAAGAGAATGATTGACTCATACGTGTCATATTATAACGTTTTCTTAAGTGGAGGAATGTAATCACGACAAAAGACGAATTGATTTTCTAAGTCACTAGGTTAAAAGATGAGTTGATGTATACAACCATTTAACCATAAGATATAGTCTTGTATAGGTTCAGAGGAGCCTTGATATAAAGTAGGAATGTGGTCAAAAGTAACCCTAGGGCCATTATTCAGAATGAAATGATGGAGAAAAACATCCTCTATGTCATAAAAATTTCTAATGGACCCAGAGGGTAAGTGGATGTACCATTTTACTGCCTCAATAGTAATACTATAGAAGAATGCCTTAGGTAATAAATGATCATTAGGTTAGTTGACCATAAGCATGCAGTAGTGTCAGATTTTAGAATGAGGATCACCAATACCATCGAAACTTGTGATAGTAGGCATGGTAAAGTCTTTAGGGAAGGCAGAGTAATGAATTATTTTAGGAACAAGATCACTGTGTAAATAATTGTTGTCTATAGAGGCATAATATGATTTACTTTCTATAGTAATAATATGATCTTATGATTGAATTTTTCCTATAACATGCATGAGATTTAAAATATTCTATGAAGGGATAGAAGGAGATGAAAATAGTGTATTAAGTGGTTGAAGTTTTCCATTATGAGTGATCATAGGGATATCAAGAGGTAATACAATGGATTCTAATACTAGAGGAGCCGTGGTAGAGGATGGTGTATGAGCTATAGTATGGCTAGTATCAACTCAATTACTAACAGATGTAGTGATCAAAGACGAAACCCTTATGTGCGAAGATGCATTAGGAGCTTTGGAGGATGTGGATATATATGGATAGGAAGTCATAGTTTGTGGTGACTCATGCACAATAGTAGCTTCAATCTCTGGGGATGAAAATAATGGAATAGGAGAGTAACACTTAACGGTATAGAAAGAAGGATACCCATGATGATCATTAGTAGAATATAGGGTTCCATGAAAAATGTTGTTTCCATCAAGAGGATCAATACGATCATCAATGTAATATGAAGGGGAATGTAAAATAGAATGAGATGTGGGAGAACTATTAGAAGTAGTAGAATATAGAGGAGTAACTATAGTTGTAGTTGGAGTAGAGGAAGAAGAGGTATGAGGTACTTATGATTATAAATCAATGCCTAGTAAATAATCAATGATAGATTCATCTAAATCTTCAAGTGGCATATCAAAGGAAGGACCACATGCAACCGGATGAAAAGGTGTACAATTAGTAAAAGAAATGGGTTCATAAACAAGGCATATACTTATAGGATAATCAATAAGACTAGTTGGCACATGTGGTTGGCCTTCCAAGAGGATTTGTTGAGTATTACTAGGTAGAGTCATGGGGGTACTATATAAATCCTTGAGTTTGTCTTTAAAAGCCTCATTGTATATAGGATTGACAATGAAACAAGACATGATGAAAGAAAAGAAGAATTATTCTTAACCACTAAGGGAGTAAAAATGAGCCAAAGGAAAATTATTCGACACGTCGGGTTCACTTAAATGATTAACTAAAAATAGAAAAGGAGATAGGCTTTCTTATTTTTATGAGTTAATCTAAATAGAAATAAAATGATATACTAAAATATTGGGTCTAAATATTTTTTTTTATCATTTAAATATAATGAAATAATTGAAATAAGAGGGATATGATACTAAACTCAAGTTGACTTATCTCGTTGTGTGCTCGAATGAAGCAGAATATTTTGTATACTGGGAAAGTTGTGACTATGTGGGCTGGGGAACTACAGAAGCTACATATTTGATTGGACTGAGGTGCCTGGGAGGATACTATGGTGCCACGAGGTGCCTTGGTCTGTGATCTTTACACTATAGGTTGTTTAAAACCTTACAATATGGGTCTAGTAGTGTCACAATTTTTTTGTAATATATTTGTCTCTATTACATGGGTGTTGCAATATTGCTACTTGTGTCGTTGTGAATGTTGTGTGAAGATCCAACTACAAAGCACTATTCAAATCATCAATTCCTAAGAAATAAAAAATCATATGAATAGGTTTAACTGGCCTTAGCTACAACAATGGTGGACTTATGCGACTAAGTGTTGAACTACATTTGAGACACCATGTAGTTTTGTGTGCATGTGTGTGTACGTTTGTGGCTAGGATGCCTTAGCACAAATGACATAGAAGTAGGTGAAGATAACTAGATGTAGAAATGGAAATGGTAGATGGAACGGAAAGAATAAAACCTATTCCCACTACACTTGTGTTATACAGATGTAGAAGATGCCAAAATGCAGTCACTTTCCTTAGTAGATAGCTTCCCTTGATAGTAAGATGTATTCCCATATTGTAGTGAGTATGTTATGTTTATATAGGGATCTATTATTCAAACTTTCGACACTAGTGACCCAAAACTACCAGACCACAACCTAGGTGAATACACGGGGTGACAAAAAATATGTACCTCGAATGAATAAATTAGATCTAAAAATCATGAAAACACGAGTTCCTAAAGTCACAAACTAGGGAACCCCGGGGTGTCCCAGTGCAACCCTAGGTGCCTTAGTATAGGAATGGAGATGAAAAATGAAAAAATTATGACACTTACATGCGACTCTCTAAAAGACACCAAAACCTGTATAGACAAGTGATGACTGAACCATATAAATAACAATGATGACTGACCAACTGAATATAAGAAAAAGAGATGGGTCAGCTAGTGAGTACTTCTACTACCCAAGATCCATATAAAAAATAAAATACCTAGTAGTATAAATTTAATAGTAAGTGCGTGATTTTGTGACTACAAATTATTTATATGTTGTGACTTTTATTAATGATTTCACCATAATTATTTGGACTTATTTTCTTAAAAATAAATCTGATGTATTTGGAAAATTTAAGGAATTTAAAGCATCTCTTGAAAACTCATCAAATTATAAAATTAAGAGACTTATAACAGATAATGGTGGTGAATATGCTAGCAAGAAATTTGAATTTTTGTGTGTTAATTATGGTATTAAAAGGGAATTAACTTCTCCCCACTCTCACCAATCTAATGGTGTTGGAGAAAGAAAAAATAGGACTAGTTTGAATATGGCTCACACTATGCTTCATTCTACTGGTCTTCCCAAATTTGTGTGGGCAGAAGTCAATGAAGACAATGGTTTACATCCTAAATAGGGTCCCTACCAAATATTTTCACCCTTTGAAATCATTACAGAAGTGGTCCAATTGAAAACCTGATGTCTCTCATTTAAAAGTGTTTGGTACTCCTAGCTTCTTTATACATTCCAAAAAATAAATGAATGAAACTTGAAATGACTTCATTTTGTTGTATTTTCATTGGAAATGATATTAACATTGTAGGTCTAAGGATGCATGACCCTATAAAAAGGGAATTAACTTAAATTTGCAATGTTGTTGTGTTGGAAAAAATGTTTTTGTTCATTTGCTAATGGTAATGATATTCTTGTCAATACTTCTAATGATGCTTTTGATTCTGATAGTGAAAATTTGGTAAATGGTCATGATGATATTTCTTATATTGATACTATCGATGTTTCTGAATCTTCAAATTCCCTAGTTAAGAAAACAAAATGGGCTTAAGTTGTGTTAGTAAATTTCTAAACCTATTAATCTTATGGAACTGAATAGAAGCCATCATACATATCATGCATTAATGAACTTGTATGAACCTAAGCCACAAAGTTTTGAAGAAGATTCTTGGGATGAAAATAAGATCAATGCAATGTAGGTTGAATATAATTCCCTAATTCAAAATCAAACCCTGGGAGTTGGTTCCACCTTGAGAGAAAAGAAGTATTATAGGGTCTATATGTTTATAATAAGTAAAATATAATGTTGATGGTAGTATTGACAAACAAAAATCTAGACTTTTTTCTAGAGGTTTCACTCAGAAACCATAGTATTGATTATGTTGAGACCTTTGTTCCTATAGCTAACATTAATATTATTAGGGACTTGTTTTCTATTTCTGCTCAGTTTGGGTGGGAAATCCACCAAATGAATGTTGAAAAATATCTATTTTGAATGGTGATTTAAAAATAATTACTTTACATGTTTCAACCTAAAGGATTTGAAGAAACTGGTAAAGAAAACTATGTTTGTAAGTCGAAAAAATCCTTTTATGGTTTAAAGCAAGCTCCTAGATCTTGGTATGTGAACATTAATTCCTTCTTTAAACAGTTAGGTTTTGTTAATTGTTCTTCTGACAATGATCTATTCACTAAGCAAGAAGGATATCGTATTATCATTGTATGTTTATATGTTGATTATATTCTTATAAATGGTGATAGTCCTACCTTAATTCATAGAATTACAGAAAAATTGAAACAATACTTTGAAATGGCTTATTTAGGCTCCTTACATAATTTTTTTGGTGTGGATATATTTCAAGATAAGCTGTCCTATTGTTGTTTCTCAAGCACAATATCTCAACCAATGTACTAAAAATTTTTTAACATGATTGATTGTAAACCAATTTCTACTCTTATGGAAGTTGGACCAAAACATGATTCTAAGCCTACATGTGAAAAATATCATCCTACTTTATATATGCAGTTAGTTGGTAGTTTGATTTTTCTAACTATAACTAAAACAAATATTTCCTATGTAGTAGGAATTCTTCAAGGTTTATGTTGGAACCTTATAGAGATCATTGGAATCTTATAAAAATAATTCTTAGATATATTAAGGGAACAATAAACTATGGGTTGCATTATACTTATAATTAAAATGCTATTTTATATGGATTTTTTGATCCCAATCATGTTGATGATGTATTAGATAGAAAATCTACTTCTAGTTATGTGTTTAAATTTGGTACATGTGTCATTACTTGGTGCAACAAAAAGAATCCAATTGTTTCTATCTCTTTAACTGAAGTTGAGTATATAAATGCAATGGAAGATGCAAAAGAGGTTTTATGGCTGAAAAGGTTATTTAATGATATAAAAATGAAGGATATAGGTACTTTTACTTTGTTCTACAACAACCAGAGCACCATAGCTCTTAAACATAATCCAGTAAAACATCAGAGGATGAAGCACATTGAGATACATATACACTTCATTCGTGAGAAAGTGATAAGTGGTGAGATAGATCTCAAGTTTGTGTTGACTAAAGAGAAGTTGCTGACATTTTCACAAAGCCCCTACCTGCAGCAAAGTTTTGTCACCTTCATGAAAAATTGTATTTTTAGAGTTACCATTGAGGCGGAGTGTGCATGACAATGATACCTACTAATGGAACAGGGTATTTGTAAAATAAAAATGCAAATGTCAAATACCTTCTGGAAAATGTATAAATACCTTCAGGAAAGTGTAAAAATACCGTCAAGCATGTGCATACCTCCTTGGATTATTTTTTAGAAATAAGGGTAGAAAGACCTTCAAGGAAGTATTAGTAAAATCTTTATTGCTATTGCATTTAGTTGTAAACATCTAGTGCAAGCATATTGTTAAGGATGTTCTTGGTTATAAAAGGGCCATATATGCTTGGGTTTAGTAACCTTTAATGAGAACTTTTGAGAACATGTAACACTCAAAAATCATACTTAGCTAGTGATCATGGGATGATCTTTGGGATTCCAAATCCTTTTGTACCAAAAGGTAACTTGAGTATTATGAAGGTGTTAAAGTTCCTTTAACCTTAAAGCCAGCCTAAAACCTTCATGGTTTAAGGATTGTAAATCTTGTAGCATACCATGAAAATTTATTATAATAAATATGTTATCCCAATTAACATTATGGGAGATTTTTGGAACATAATGATTAAGTGCACTGTCTAACCCTTAATTAATATGGGTCCATCACTATTATATAGCTTAAATATTTAATAATATGAAATACTTTTATATTATTAAATATTCATACCTAGGTAATATACATTAGGTAATTATTTAATAATGTGAATCATTTATGTTTATATTTATGAAATGCACTAACCTAGGTATATGTGTCTACCATTTTAGGTTGAAAATGTGGGCTGGGAGACATACCCAATGACCTTATATAAAAAGAACTTTAGGTCCTCATTTGATATATTCAGGAAATATATCAAAGGTGTGTAATTCAAGTGATTTTGTTTTACCCTTGGAATTAGGGTTTCAAAGGAGGAGGTGATCTTACTAGATGTAAAATAAGTTTTCTAAAGTAAAAGGTTATTTTAAAAGTGGTTTTTACCCTATTGCGGTTTTCCACTATAAATATTGTCTCACCTATGTTATTTATTTCCTGTAAGTATTTCTTTATTTAATGATGTGATGATGTGATGTTTTTTAAAATATTTTTGTTAACATTAAATAATATATTAATGTTGAATTAATCTGTAAATTGTGGAATCCTCTAATTCTAACAGAATTACCTTATTAGAAAAAAATATAGCTCATACTATCAACTGAGATAGTCAACCTACAATTTGTTCTACCAAATCCATTTTTTCAAGCATAAAACATAGGTTCCAAAAAAATTTCAAGCTTCCTCGAATTTTATTTAGACATTTATTAGGTTTTGGAGGAAATACAGAAAGGTTTAGAGCTTTACACATAATAAAATTACACTTAATTACTTAACAAAGACTGAACCTTAGAAGAATATGTTTGTGTCTCACCATTGTATGATGATTTTCACATTTTCTAATCCAAATAGGACCATCAAAAACTTAAAAATACCTTCTTGTATCAGTGTAATGTTTTTCATGAAAATTTTGAGTACTAACGATAAGAAATTTGCATCCAAAAACCATTTTATAGCTCTGGAGAGTTTTACACGAGGTTCCAAGACAACTGTTAACGAAAACTTGATCAATTACTGATAAAATTGAAAGTTTTCCTTTGCAATGCAAAAGTATCTTGTGGGCATAGATTTATTTAAATTTTTAAAGAAATGTTAATGGTTTAGTTTCATTTTTCGAGCTTTTGATCTATCTAAACCATAGACTGAGGTTTTTGACGACTGTCTCCAAGCCGAGAAGCAAAGAAATAGATTTTTTTATCAATTCTCAAGGTAATGTTAAATTTTTAATTCCAATATGTTTTTGAAGGAAAATGGAATATTCAACATGCATTCAATTGTCCTTATATTCTTCAATATACTCCTAACATCCCAAAAAGACAAACACAATGCCTCAAAAGTTGACTATGCATCATTAGCTGACCACAAAAAATACTTTAGGTTTTAGAAAAGCACTTTAATTTGCATGAAAGGATATTTGAATATGCTAAATCTATTTTAACTCCTCACTCCCCATTAAAAACAAAAACATTCACGTTTATATGAAAATATCACTTTGTAAAGTGGAGTATAGTCCACATTATGAACAACAATGAGCTTAATTAACTATGATGAAACATATGTCCTATTTTATAATTATTATATGAAAAATTATAACTTGAAGGATCCTACTCCATTAATCCATTATCCAAAGAATTATGTTTTCACAACCTTTGAGAATATACTTAAAATTTCATGCCTCAATCATGCTTGATTAGACCAAGAGGCAATTTATGAGCTATGAAAATCTATCCCACACTTTCTCAATATTGGAGGCATGTTGAGTTTAGAGAATGAATTAATAGTATGGATACAGAGTTTTCACCCATTTACTATTAGTATTTTATATAATAGCATGATTTAAGACTATCTTGTTCAACAACAGACCTGTAGACCTCTAACTTGCACATCTTGAGAGAGATTATACCAACATTGATTAGCATAAAGACCCTTGAAAGCATAATAATCATGAATATATAAATAATAGACTATTATAAAATTTAAGAAAGATCATCCAAGTGATTTGAGAACAAATAAAAAACATTTTTTATTTTTTGACTTAGGAAGGTGCTTAGAGGAAGAAAAAATGCATCTAGAAAAATACGGGTAACTTCTTTGATACTTGCCCATTTTACCTGAAGTAGTTTATAATACCTTAAGATTGGAGTCCTATACAAAAAATATTTCTATAATTTATCTACAAAATGAACTTTAATATTTCTTTGATGCTAAGAAGTTAGACACCTTATTATACCATTTCTAAAAAGCCTATTTTAGAAAAACTAGCATAAATTTCACAGACATTATCAAAACTTGATGAAATTTTTCTTGGAGTAGAAAAAATAACCCTAATAAAATTTTCATAAGCCAATTTACCACAAATATATTTTACTCTTCTATTACATATCATTTACCTCTGCTTACTTTGATAGTTCTCAAGACCAGCTTCTGTGCAATTTCAAAATTTGACTCCTTGGGATAATATGAGCCTATTTTTTTTATAAAACATGCTATAGAAAGTATTAAAATGATTCTCCCATGCTCCTATGAACATTTAATTAATTTCACCAACTACTCACATCTCATCGGACACCAAAAACATGCCTAAATGGCCTAATTTCAACTATAACTTCTACCAAATGACTTGAAACACCATGTGAGACCTCCTAATCATGCTTTCCACACTATTTCTAACCTGTAGACCATCTGAGACAAGAAAAAAAACATGTAATTTTTCTTCATAGAACAACAACCTACTAGTACAAGCTTGTAGCACCTTGACACCAACCTGAAACATGTCAAAAGCTACCTAAATTGACCTTGAACCACTGAGCACCATTGATTACCACCTGATATGAATGTTATTGACCTCTCCCTTCTCCATAAATTCCATGTGAAATCAATGACAACAAAAACCAATGAAACAGGGTGTAACATGCACATGCAGCACCTGTTACCATGTTACAAAGATAAAAAGTATGTTAAGGAATTTATAATCCGATAAAGTAATGTGCTATGAAAAATGAAAGAATACGACATGTAGTGTATGAAAGTATATGCCCCTAGTAGCTTCTATAGGACTGGTAATAGGTATTGTACCAAGAATCCATGCTATGAGTATAGATATGTATAATTTTTTATCACAACTAGAAATAATGTGAACATGCATGTGTGTATGAAAAGATAATGACATACAATATATCTATTTATCATGTGTTATAAAGTATTCATGTAAGTATAAGAAAGTAATATTTAATACGACCAAGATATGTAAGATGTCATGGATGAGACAAAATGGAATGTAGTGTGAGTGATGGGAGGAACATTCCCCTTGAGTGGATGTGTTTTATGAGATGAGGTCCATTTATACACTCCCACTTAGCAGTTAATAATGAACCATAGTACAAGAGTACATCATCGAGAAATGGTTTAAATGGTGTGTACTATAAAGATGTGATTGTCAAATTACAAAGCAAATGGTGTAAGTGTGTGAGTGAGTGATTGAACACATAAGTGTGATGAGGTCTATTTGATATGTAGGCCCTCATCAATTGAGTATGAACTATGGAACTAGAGTGCATCATAGGGTGATTACCACAATGTGTAAAAGTAGATGTCATAAATATATGTCATGAAAGCGTAGAGATGATGCTATGAGAAAAAGATGTGATAAGTGTGCGATGCATGAAGCATGTAGTGTATAATGTATAAGTTTCAGTGTGTAGTGTAATGTGTACCATTTGATGTATGAAGTTCATGTGTATAGGAATCTATGAACAATCAAGTGTGAAACAAAACATGAGAGTTTTTCATCAATTAATGAGTTAATTTTATGTGTAGTATTACTTAAGATGAAAAAAATTGATTAGATTCTCTAATGGCTTGCCCAAGAGAGTACAAAACTCGTACATAATATTGCCAATATTTTCAATAATTATATAAGGACCAGGTCAGTTAGGCTTGAATTTGAATTTTAGAGGAGAATCAACATTAAGAAGATATTTAATAAATATATTCCTAATACTAACTGGAATGTTGTAGTAAATTAAAAGGCAAATAAGTATAGAAATAGACCTAAGATAATTAAGGTAGTAAATATGAAACCATAATTGTGAAGAGGGGATAATAAGACTTAGATTATTTGAAACCAAATCTAAAATGTGCCGATGTGCTAACCAGGGAATAGAGTGGAAGAATTTTCACACAGAGCCACAAAAAATTCTGTGAATAGAAGATCTACATTGATTGGGAGACTTGGAATGGGTCAGGGGAACGTGTGAGCGCCAAAAACCTACTATTGGTGACTTTGAATTCTCAAAACCTTAATAAACATCCTTTTTAGGGTTGTGAGATGTTTTTTTTTCTTCACTTCTTGTCTCTAGTACATAACACAATGATTTATTATGTCGTTAATAACCTATAATGAAATACTAATGTACAAAACCCTTAAGAGCCCATCAAATACTGAAAATAAAACAATCCAAATGAGGTTTTAGACTATCCTCAATTGTCAAATGAATGAAGTTTTGACTAATCATTGAACTATATTTCAGACCCAATGTAGTTTTAGGTATGTGTTTGTATAATCATGCCCTAGGTGGCTCTTTTGTGTGTCGTACTTGATAGCGAGAAAATATCTATATATAGAATATGTAACTAGATCTGTGCATGGAATAGAATGCACTTTCCTTCCTATGAAGTGTATGTAGAATAATCCAAAACCTTTCCTTTGAATGGATGATTATATTCTCTTGAATAACCTTTGGAAGAAACCTTAGGTGGAGATTGCTAATGCTTAGTGTTTGGTACTTTATTATGGTCACATAAATTAATATTTATATGATTCCTTTACTTGAATGTCCTAATTAGAAACAAAAAGGTTGACTACCAAGTAGAAAACATTCTCAAATGGATAGAAAGGACCCAGAAAATATGAAAAAAGTGCAAATAGGTTAGGGTTTCCAAGAGGGGATGGGTTCACCTCACACTTGCATCCTGGATGGGAGCTGCTATCCAGGATGAGAAATGTCAAGGTGTGAAAAGATAGACTGAGCAAGTAAGAGTTTAATACCAAAATTTGAAATAGAAATCAAATTATAATGGCCAGTTACATGGGTTAATTATTACTTTTCTTACTTAGGAATCATATGAATAGTAGTATGCAATTAGCCTAGATATTTCCCAAATTGTATGATTTTGTGTTTATAACCAAAACCTCCCCTTTTCTAACACATAGACCCATAAAAAAAAGTCTCATATTGAGAGGAGTGTATTCATTATCAATAATATGTATAGATTTGTCAGGGTATTGTTCATGAGGTTGTTGATTGTTAAGAATAGGGGATTCTATGTATTGATCACTGATTTTTTATCCCTTAAAATAATTTTCTGAGATGAATTAATGGTTAAACATGATCATGAGCATAAGTCAAAAATTTATGCAGTCACTGTGATATGGTTTGGATTACATGGTATTAAGAGGATTGAGGATGTTAACGATGTGAGTTTTGTAATTAAGTAGGTAATGAGAAAGCTTGGATCTTGTGAAGTATAAGGCACAAAACTACTTTTTAGCTTGACTATAATGAGTCTTGTAGTCATAGAGAGTGGGACTTATATAATAAACAACTTGCTTACTACTGTTTTCATCTCAATGAGCGAACATATTACCCAAGGAATGATTAGTATTGGATATGTAGGGGTAAAATGTCTCCCCCTCATGTGTAAGTGTAAGCACAGGCGGTGATGGGAGATATTTTTTGATTACATGAAAGGCCTTTTGAAAATTGTGACCCCATTTGAAATGTACATCCTTCCAAAGAAAGTTATGAAAAGGCTAAAATGATCTGAAATCTTTGTTAGTTTGAAATCACACCACCTCTGAATGTCTGCAACTCAATGGGTGAGACTCTCAGTATGATTGCATAACATGTAGCTTTTCCCAAAGTGTGGGAAATTACAATCAGGAAAGCTCTCTGGATGAAGGATCGGTTCCTATTCCTCTGTTCAGGTGCACACATGTACAATTTGTAGAGGATTTATCCTAAAACCTACTCTAACTTGCCAAGGAAACATGGTTAAGAAGATGCAAGAAATTAAACCTAAACTAACAGAGGTGATGCACCAAAGGAATGTTGAACACTTGACTTTCCTATTAAACACAGATAATTAAAATGTAATACAACAACGATGCACACATAACTAATATTGCTAATGAAAGATCAGATGAAGGAAATGAAAACAAGAGGGGGTTGAAATCATCCACAAACTTATTTTATTTCTCCCTAGATCTGATACAGAACATTACAATGGCCAAAAGGAAAAACTTGTATTACTATTTTTATGGAAGGTTTGAACTCCACGAATTCCTCTGTAGACTAGAGAAGAGGGAGGGTGCAAATCCATGAATTTCCAATGGTTACAATGAGCTAAGATCTTCTATTTATAAATGAAGTGAAGAGAGGATAAACAGAGAAAATGGAAAATCTTATTTTTAAGATCAACCACTAGCCATCAATGCCCCTGCAAATCCACCTACAATTTGTCAAGTCTGGTTCTCCATGTCTATTTGGCATGTTGGAGAAGGAAGACATGGCGGATCGAATCCAGTGTAGTTCTCAAAGAAATCATATCTCATATTAATGGCTGTGAAAGATATGTTTTCCATATCCTCACCCATCAAATTCGGTCAGTTATCCATGTCTTCTTGGTGTGTTGGAGAAGGAAGAAAGGCAGATCGAATAAAATCTTATCTGGTAAAGCAATCAGATCTCACGTATTAATGGCTTGAAATAATTTTTCCTATATTTTCACCCATCAAAATCCTACTGAAAATAATATTTTATCCTTACATGGTGTAGAGGAGGTTGATATCTTTCCAACAGTACCAAATTTTGTTGAATTTCAAGCACTGGTTCAAAAGTTATGACCATTTGAAATTTTGGATCGAATCCGTACAAAAAATGTTGAAAATGACCAGTCTTTGCAAAACAGATGCGTACGGGCCTACAATTCAACTTTGCTCCTTTAAGCACCGTGGGATCAAAATTCACTTTGTTCCTTTTCACATAATTTTCAAAGTTTTAAGAAACCACCCATAGGCTGCAGGGGGCTGAATTCTTCATATTCTTTGCCCAAAAGCGGACCTCAAGTGCTCAAAGTTGAAAATTGTGCCTTTTGCAAGAAAAAATTGCAAAAGTACAAAAAACCTCCCTCATTCCCGTAAGATCCCACAACCTCTCAGCATCTTTAGCATGTGGTGAAAAAACCTTCCTCGGGCTCGCAGGACCAATGCACTTGCAAACTTACGCCATTTGCAATAGTTGCAAAAATTCCAAAGTTCCCCCGATAACTTGCCTCCATCGCATGTGACAAAGGCTTGACATGTGGCTTCTTTGGGCATTGGTGGAGGTGTGGCTTATTTTTAAACTTTTACGTTTTTTCAACAAAAAATCCAAAAATCCAAAAGTTCTTCCAGCGACCCGCCATCTCGCTTTGACTTGAAACATGGCCATGTGTCCTTTGCGGGCCTTAGGAATTTTTTTCTTTTTAATTTCTCCGCAGGCTCCTGGGCCCGCAATTGTAAACTACACTATTTTGTAAAAAGTGGAAAATGACAAAGATATCTCCCTAGGCCTGTCGGTCCGCATTCTTCCCTTTGGTGAAAAGTCTTCCCCAGGCCCGCCGACCTACTTTTGGCAAAAAATCCTTCCAAGACCTGCCGACCCGTAACTTGCAAAATATGAGGACTTAGAAGGACTTCTTTATATTTTTGGAAAGGGGAAGAAATTTCCTATCGTGATGAAGATGTTTTCAAGAAACCTTAAGAAATTGAAGTATGTGAAAATTCAGATTGAATCAATAAAGGAGGAAAAAATGGGTGTTAGTTAACCAAAAATAAGCATGAGCTTATTTTGGATTACAATTTGGCGACTCAGTAGGGGTCCCCTGTCCTGCTAGGTGAAATGATCATGCTGACCTTGAAGCATCCGTTGGGCATGAAGTCTACCTGGTAATTTCAAATTTGGTTTGGAACTACCTTCCATTGCATGCACTCTCATCTTTGTAATAAAATATTGGATTCAAGATTTGTGAGAGTAGAGAGTTGTCTGAAACTTGGAAACTTTTCCATCAATTCGATTTTCTCTGCAAATATGATCTTATTGGAGTGCAATGAAAACTTCCAAACCTACTCCAATATAGATACTCTGACTGATTTAATTCCTTGTGGCTGCAAGTGTCTTCCATGAATGAGATGAATTGTATACAAGTATACACTAGAAGCAATAGAGAATGTGCACCAACACTTAGGGAAAATGAAACCTAAACTACAACAAGAAAATGTGCATACGCACTTGGAGGAATTGAAAATCCTAGGCTAATATTTACAAGGGTGAGAAATTCTCCTTCTAGCAGCAGTGTTTGAGGTAGATCCCATTGACTAGAATCTACAATTCTTCACCATCCAACTTAGCCAGCTAGAAGGCATTGCTACCTTTGCATTCGGTGATCATGTATGGACCACTCCATATGGCATCAAACTTGGAATTCTTTCCTGGATTTGCATGATCACCATCCCACTTCAGTACCATGTCTCCAACTTGGAATGTCCTGGATTTAGCTTTCTTGTCAAAGCTCTTCTTGATCAATGCTTGATCTTTCTCCATGATCTGCATTGCATGTTCTCTTGTTTCTTCTACTTCCATTAGCTCTACATACCTGATTTCCATAGGCTCAAACTCAGCTAGTTCCAACTATTTCATGAGTTCCAAATGCTAGCAACTCAAGTGATATAGGTACAATCTGTTTCCTTTCCGTATACAAGCTTGTATGGAGAGCTTCCTGTAGACCTCTTGGGTGTGATCCTATCAGCCCATAGAGCTGATTTGAGTTTTGTGTGCCAACTTCTCTGATTCTCATCAAGAGTCCTTTTGATGATTCTTAGTAAGTTTTTGTTTGTGGACTCTTCTTGGCCATTACCTTGAGGGTAATAGTTTGATGAAGTGCTGAGGTATATACCATTCTTGACAGCCCATTCAGTGATCCTTGTACCAAGAAATGTCCAATGCATTATCTGATATGATAGTGGCAAGGGTTCCAAACCTAGTGACTATTCCTTCATAGAAATCCAAGATGCTGGATTCAGTTTCCTCCTTAAGTGCCACTACTTCAGTCCACTTGGTGAAATAATCAATTGTCTGTAGGTATCCATTTGTGGCCTTGACTTGAATTTGGGTTGATCACTCCAATGAAGTCTAATCCCCAATGCATGAATGGCTGATCTACTGAAATTGGACGAAGGGGTAGGGCTGCTAACATTTCTTTCCCTGTGAAGAATACACACTTCTTGCATTTTTTAATCCATGAGTAGCAATCACTAAACACCGTAGGCCAATAGTAACCAGCCTTCATGATTTTGAGAGCTGTTACTCGAGGAGAAAAGTGGCCTATCCTACTTCTCCATCATGGAACTCATGTAATATCTTCCCAACTTGACATGTTCTAATGCATCTTAATAGAACACTATTTATTTCCTTCTTGAACAAGACATCATCAACAAGCACATATGGGACGGCTTGTAATCTGAAGTATCTCCTCTTTTCTTTGCTCATCTCTGGAAGGCAATAGACCTGTTTGGAGATAATGCACCAAATCTTTGGTCCAACATGGAACAGTTACATCATTACCTAGTTGGTCTTGATCATTTTGTAGTAGCAAGACAACCTCTTCTTCTCCTCTTGATTCATCATGTTGTTTGGAAGCGAGCTGCCCACACAAACCCTTGCCATGAACTAGCTTGGTCACCTTGATTTAAATATCACACTCCATTACACAGGTGATCCAACCTTATCTCCTCTCATTCAAGTCCTTGTTTGGGAGAAATTCCTTGACTCCAACATGAGACACTAGTAGTTGAATCATGTTGTTCAAAACCAATTGTCTAAACTTCTTCAAACTCCTAATGACAGCAAGGACATGCTTTTTAATAAAAGAATACCTTACTTCGTAATCTTATAGGCTCTGACTGAATAATGCTATGGGCTGTTTTAATCCTTCTTTATTCAGCTATGCATTAAGATAAATGACATTGTGTTTGATCCTCCAAAAGCATACAACATGAAGTACTTTGAAAAGTCTGGGTTGAAAAGAGTTGGAGCTTGTGATATTGCCTATTTAATGGCCTCAAAACTCTATTTCCCTTTTTTTGTCCATTTAAATGCAAGACTTTTCTTCAACATCATGGTCAAAGGATTCACAAGAGTGGAAAAAATAGGCACAAATTTGTGAACAAATGTTTATCCTTCCCAAGAAGCTTTGGAGAGATTTGTTGTGGTGTGCCAATGGAAGTGTTCGGATGGCTTCAAATCTTGAAGGATCAATTATTAATCCTTCTCTTGAGATGATGTGGCCCAAAAAATTTGCCCTTGTGTGCCAATAGTACAAACTTCTTTGGATTTAATGACACTCCAAATCTTCTACATCTTTGAAATACTTGCCTGAGGTGAAAGATGTGGTCTATTGCATTCTTTGAGAATATGATGATATCATCTAGATATACCAACACTACCTTATTGATTAAGCCTCTGAATTCCATGTCCATAGCTCGCTGAAAATGTTTCCTCTGGACATTTAACAGTCCAAATGGCATCTTTTTATAAACATATATACCCTATTTAGTGGTGAATTTTTTCTTGAACTAATCTTTTTCTTTTACCATTACTTTCTGATTATAGCCTAGAGTAACCATCTAACAATGAGAACCCCTTAGAACCAGCTACAACCTGCAAGGTTTTCTCCATTGATGCAAGTTGATAGTGATATTTAAGTGATTCCCTACTTAGATCACAGAAGTCTACAAACAATCTAATTTCTCCATTTTTTTTTCCTCACTGGCACCCATTTTGTAACCCAACTTGAATGCTTGATAAGGAAGATGATCCTAGCCTTAATTAACTTGATCAACTCTTTTCTCATGAGAGGTTCAATGTGAGGATTCACTAGCTTTTTCTTCTATTCTGAAAGGCTTGGATTTAGTATTTAATTCAATTGTATGCTCAGCCAATATTGGGTTGAAACCTCTTAAATCCTTATAATTCCATGCAAAATACATCTGGGAATTCTCGACAAAGATGAATCAATTCAGTTTTCTCTTGTGGAGTACTTACCTTTACAATTTGTAGTGTTTTTCCTTCATCTATTTAAATGAGCTCTAAATCTTAACCCTTTACATGAATGCTTGCTCTTTCACCTTCTAGAATTGATCATTTGGGTTGAATATTGACTACAAGGTTACAAGACCTTCTGGTAATTTATTAGTTCTCAAGCTGCACCACTTGGTTGTTATACTGATGTTCTAATTTTTCTAGATTTTTGGATGATAACTTAGATTATTCTTGAAGAAAATTGACAATTTGTTGATCATTCTCGAAGACTTACCAACTTGTGTTGTTATCTGGAACAATTAGCCTTACAACCACCTTGATACGGGACTGAGACTTGTTATGTTTTATACCTTGTACAACATCAAATTCTACCTCCAATTTCTGCCCCCCAATCTAGTGCTTCATCCTTTATTTCTTTGGATGGAACTGATGCTAATAAGCCTTGAAATCTTCTACGAGGTCCCATATCCTGTTCTTGTAGTTATTCAGATAGATCATTTCTAGTAGCACTTTGTCTCTTAACTTGGTTCACAATAAGCTCACTATCTCCAAAGAATTGAAATTTTTCAATACCTTTATTTTTTTCCCAATGCAATTTCATGAATCAATGCTTCATACTCATCTATGTTGTTTGAGAAAGAAAACTGGAAGTGAAAAGACTGAGTAATATTTTGTGCCTTGAGGTGAAATAATCATAACTCCTCCTCCTAGACCTTGTCTACTTATTGAACCAGTCAAATAATAACTTCCATAACTCATTATTATTCTTGTTTTCTAGGTTTGATGATGCTAGGGAGAGGATCATTTTTTTCATGCAAGCAATAGAATCCTAATTCAGATTCTTCCGTTTCTTTGTAAGGGTCAAAATCATTCCTCTTGTTCACCCATTCATCAAGGGTCAAGTTTGGAAGACTTATAACCTTGGTATCAACTTCATAGGTGATTGGATATTACTCTTGATCAAATATTTAACAATTTTCATTTATTGGACTTAGTGTATGAGGCTCAATATGAATGTTTGTAATAGGCTCAGATTTAATTGTAACCTTAGCTCCATACCTTTTTCAAAATAACATGTGTGACCAATCAGCTGATAAATAGCCTCCACTTTTAGCAGTGAAGTATGTTGACAAACACAATGCAAAGAGTGGTGGAAGTTCTATGACTGATAGATCTTGAAAGAAGCTCACATTGGGACATGCATGCAGTGTGAGGCTCAAATCCTTTATTACTCCAACCATTTTTACTATTGTACCATCCAATTACACCACACCTTTGGAAATGACTTCATATTGAAGACCCAGCTG
This sequence comes from Taxus chinensis, assembly GCA_019776745.2. Classification (NCBI taxonomy): domain Eukaryota; kingdom Viridiplantae; phylum Streptophyta; class Pinopsida; order Cupressales; family Taxaceae; genus Taxus; species Taxus chinensis. Next base: position 669,709,499 of record CM034151.1, read on the forward strand.
ATCAACTATTTTTTTTGAAATTACAGAGCTACTTGCTCCAAAATCAATCATGCAATTATGCATCAATTTATCTCTAATGATCAATGAGACATAGAATGGTGGGGGCTTAAATTTTTTACCTTGTTATCCTCCATGATTTCCTCCAGGCTAAGATGCATTGGTAAGAACCTTTTTTTTTTGATTGGGTGGTTGTTTTGATGTTGACCAGCTTGCCATAGTAGCTTGCAATAGGTCTCTTTGTCCTAGGATAGCCAATGACTCCCACATTGATATGTTTACATTGGTTTTCTTCATATTCTCAATGATGTTGAATGGATTTGAACCATATCTTTGTTTCCCTCTTCTTTTCACATTATTCTCTTGCACATGGGCTATTACAACTGGCACTTAAGGTGGTCTAGGAGGTGGCTTGGGCAAAACTTGCACACTGGGACCTGCACATTGATTGCCAATACCTTGTGCAGCAATAGAGGGTTGTGGATCGCTTGAATTTTATGACTGTCCCTCTCCAATATTCCTTTTCTTGGACCCTGTATTAGAGGATACACTCTGAGAAGGGGCTTGGTTAACTCCATAAAAGTCTTTTGTTTTCCAGTTAGCCAACATAGTTTCAGCTGGAGGTGCCTCTTGTTGAGTTTCTTACTGCTGATTTTCCTCTTGACTAGGTTCTTGGGACACACTAATGGTCTTTACAATTAGATTCTGGTTCAGCGCACCATTGAAACACGTTGATTGACTGTGAGGTAGACTATAGGGGTAATACTAGTTGTACTCCTGTGCCATGTTGTTTTGTGTTAGAGCCAAAGATTTTGATGTTGAAGCTGCATTTGGATCATATGGTCAGAATGCCCTCACAGCTTGAGGTTGTCCTTAGTTCAAATTTTTATTTGTGGCATGAATTTTGTGGTTTATTTTGCTGGTATGAGGCCTAGTTTGATACTGATTTCGAGGCTAATATGGCCTAGAACTCCGAGCTTGTTATCTCTCGATAGTCACTAGCTTAATTCCTAGGTTCTGCTATTGTTTCAAGACCTCCTGGTACTCTTTTGAAGTTCCTGAAGAAGTAGAAACCTCATTTTTTCTTTGATTTCTAGGGGGTGGAATGGGATTCAAATTTAGTGTTTGACTAGTGTTTGGATTTCCTAGTTTATGATATAGAGGCATAGGTGGCCTAGTTGCAAGTTTACCAACCTGAATCAAAAGATTCTCATCTCTAATGGAAATGTTATAGGCTGTAGGAAAAATTATGCCTCCCATTAATTGAATCTTTATAGAAATATCAGAATTTTAAGATTTAAGAAAGTATAGAAAAGCACCTTTAGCTATTGGTCTCATGGCTAATGGAATTATATCCCATGTCCTTTGAAATATGAAGTTAAATTTTGTCAATTTTTCATTAGGATCCCTTTTAATCATTCTCAATTGATCCAACAGAGACAGGTTGTTCCCATTTTTTCCAAATTTCTTGTGAAGAGTTGTGCACAAATGGTCTCGATTCTGAATAAATCATGTTGTTAGACTCCTAAACCATTGCAAAGATTTACCCTTGAATGAAGAGGCTAATAATTTGACTGTAATGTCCATCTTAATAATTTCATGAATTTCACAGACATTTGCAATGTCTTAAATGTGGTCAATCGGAGTTGTTTGGTTCTCTCAAGTGAAATATGGGATGTTCTTCAATGCTACAATTGGAACTGGATTTTTTGCAATGAGAGTGAGTGGGATGCTACCAGTGAAGTTGATATAGGGATTGGGTGGTAGATGTGCCATTATGATTGCCCTAAGAACCCTTTTTGATTGAATGAAAGGCCTACCAGGTGAAGGTGTTGATAAATTTCTATTTGGCGGAGATGGATACCTTGGATCTCTTCTTCCTCTTCTCCCTCTATCTAGGGACAAGTGTAGATAGAAAAAAAATCCTTCTTCTCTTGTTCTTAACCTTGTTTGAATTTTTCTCATGAATCTGTCAAGCATGGGTTGCTAAAAGTTGTGGATTCTGCCTCTTTTGGAGTCACCAAATGTTCAATTTCAAAGCTTCTTCCAAGCTGAAAACTTACAACAAGTGTACATCAATCTTTATAAAATAAAAAATTGATACATCTTGGTCCCACCAGGCATGCAAAAACTATTATTATGTTAGAACGGTGGCTTAAGATTTATTGTTTGGTAATGAGACACCTTGGAAAGATGAGAAAAAATCTAACTCCAGTGTCCCACCGGGCATGCCAAAACTGTTAGTGTGAAATCACAACACCCCGAATGTCTGTAAGTTAATGGGTGAGACTCTCAATGTGATTACATAACATGGAGATTTTCCTAAAGTGTGGGACTTTACAATCGGGAAATCTCTACAGATGAAGGTTGGTTCCTATTCCTCTCTTCAGGTGCACACATAAAATTTGTAGAGGATCTATTCTAAAACCTACTCTAACTTGCCAAGGAGACAAGGTTAAGAAGAATGAAGAAATTAAACCTAAACTAAAAGAGGTGATGCACCAAAGGAATTCTTAACAATGACTTTGCTATTAATCACACATGATCAAAAGGTAATACAAAAACCATGCATAGATAACCAATATTACAATGAAAGATAAAATGAAAGAAATGAAAACAAGAGGTGGTTGAAATCATCCATATAATTATTTTATTGCTCCATAGATTGATACAAAACATTACAATGGAAAAATGGAAAAAATTGCATTACAAGTTTTTTGGAAGGTTTGAACTCCACGAATTCCTCTGTAGACTAGAGAAGAGGGAAGGTGTAAATACAGAATTTCCAATGTTTACAATGAGCCCAAGCTCTTCCATTTATAGATGAATCAAAGAGAGGAAAATGGAGAAGAATGAAAATTTGATTTGGAAGCTCAACCACTAGCCATTAATGCCCCTGTAAATCTGCCTATAATCTATCAAGTCTGGTTCTCCATGTCTGTTTGGCATGTTGGAGAAGGAAACATAGTGGATCAAATCCAATGTAATTCTTGAAGTAATCAGATCTCATATTAATGGATTGAAATATGCTTTCTATACCCTCACCCAGCAAATCCAATTGGTTCACCATTTCTATTTGGCGTGTTGGAGAAGGAAGAAAGTCGGATCAAATAAAATCTGATCTAGTAAAGCAAATAGATCATGTATTAAAGGATTAAAAGAAATTTCTCTATTTTCACCCATAAAAGTCTATTGAAAATAGTATTTTATACTTCCATGGCATAGAGGAGGTTGAGATCTTTTCAATGGTACCAAATTTGTTGATTTTTGAGCACTGGTTCGAAAGTTATGACCATTTGAAATTATGAATCGAATAAGTGTGAAAAATCGTGAAAATGCAATCTTTAAAAATGGATCCACGGGCTCGAAATTCAACTTGCGCCTTTTGTGAAAAAATGAAAAATGCCAAAAAGTCTCCCATAACCCCGCAGACCTGAAATTCACTTTTTCCCAAAAGCTCTGGGTGCTCAAAATCTAAATTGCACCTTTTGCGCAAAAATTACAACAGTGCAAAAGTCTCTCACAAGCCCGTAAGCCCAAAACTTCACATCTTTGCATTTGGCGAAAAATCCTTCCTTAGGCTGGCAGGCTTGCACTTACAACTTGTGTAATTTTCAAAAGTTGCAAAAATGAAAACTTTCCCCGATGGCCCGCCTCCCCGCATGTGACAAAGGCTTGAAACGTGGCTTCTCTGGATGTCGACAGAGGTGCGGATTATTTTTGAACTTTTATGTTTTTTCAACAAAAAGCCAAAAATCCAAAGTGCCTCTGGTGACCCACCTTCCCACTTTCACTTGAAACATGACCACATGTCCTTTGCAGGCCTTAGGCATTTTTCTTTTTTATCTCTCTATGGGCTCATAGGCCCGCCTGCCTACTTTTGGAAAATAATCCTTCCCAGGCCAGTCGGCTCGTAACTTGTAAAATATGAGGAGTTAGAAGGACTTATTTATATTTCTGGAAAGGGGAGGAAATTTCCTACTTGATAAAGATTTTTTCAGGAATCCTTAAGTACTTAAAATATTTCAAAATTAATATCGAAGCAATAAAGGAGGAAAAATGGGTGCAGTTAACCAAATATAAGCATGAGCTTATTTTAGATAACAAGCTGTGATATGAAATGGTGAATCGTTGAAATTTTACCCTAAATACTTAAAATATAGTTTAGGTTTGATGCAGGAGGAATTTCAATGATGGATTTGATCGTAGTGGGTATACCTCAATTCCCTGAATAGAAATAATGAACCCTAGGTATTTGCTGGTATAAACACTAAACATGCACTTAACAAAGTTGAGATGAATAAAGTGTTGGATAAGATATGAAAAAATGGTGCCAAACACAATGAGATAATCCTTTCATTAATTCAATTTACCTAAATGATCAGCAATGTAGTCTTCTATAGTCTTTTGGATAAGATCATGGCTTTTGAATTTTTAAATTCAGAAGGCATTACTAGATAAAAACAAGTTCCACAAGGAGTGATGAAGGATGTGTTATGTTGGTCATTAGTGGCGAGAAGGATTTTATTATAGTAGGATAATCCATACATATGGGAAAAAAATTTCATGTCCAACATTAAGATCAACGAGCTGGTCGATATTTGGAAGGAGAAAGTCATCTTTAGGGAAAGAGAGGTTGAGGTATCGTATGTATATACAAATATGTAGCTTTCGTGAGGATTTGGTCATGAGTTCTATATTAGAGATAAATTGTGGGTGTCCAATGGGTATGATGAGATTGGAAGAGAGTAGACATTGTAACTCTTCTTTGATGAGAAAATCTATGCCAGGGTGGATCTTACATAGATTTTTCTTGAAAGGCTTGTCACTAGGATAAGAAACAAGAATGAAAATAATGATGTTAGGATCAATAGCTTACATATCATTATACCACCATGTGAATGATTGACTATGCTTTTATTTGAAGGTGGTGAAGTTGTTTAACTCTTGTGAATATAGATATTGAACAAATTTGACTATGTGACGCTCATGTGGAGTCCCTATACTAATGTGGATAGTGGATTTATTGAGAAGTGTCTATGTTTCAGGTGGTAGAGTTTTTTAAAGATAATGATCCTCTTCCCCAATATGAGAGTGGATGGATTGGTCATCTTCACATTGAAGGATGTAAATGGTGGGTGAATCTTCTTCTATCATTCCGAGAAAAATAAGAGGAAGGGTCTCACTACCATGGTTAGTTTAGTAAGTTAGTGGTCCTATAGTGATAGTGTTGAATAAAGAATAGTTAGATGCGATGGAAAAATTTCCATCTATATCCATGGGGTCATTTTGTGTAGATGGGGAATATTATTATGGTTCTATGATGGGGTTGTACATGATGCTTGTTGGATAATTAGAGGATGGATTCTCGATACCTAACCTGTATTTTTCACTTGGTTTCAAGGAATGTTCAAGGATTAATTCATGGATGAACTTATCATAATGTCCTAGTCTAAAGCCTTTTGGGAACAATGATTTAGGTGAATTTTTATGAAGGATTGTTTATATAGAAATGTGAAGACTGATATAAATATTTTTGCATGATGTTGATTAGTAGGATGTGAAGAAGGAAGATCAACCCCTCTATAAATGAGGTTGGTATTGATATGGTGGAATGAAGGATATAACATCCCAGACAATAGGTTAATATATCATATTGTTATCGGGTTGTCGTTATGTCTCTAACATTAGAAAATAATTAAGCGTAAGGAGGCGATACTCCCCAAGTAAAAGGAATTACATAACATCATTGAATTGAGTTTCATCTAAAACTTGGATGAGACGATGGATGAACTAGTGGATGCTTTGTTATAGGAGCCTGATTTTTCATTGGGAAAAAGTAATTCATTTTGTTAATAGGTAATATGAAATGCTTTAAGAGGCTTCAAATATATGAAGACTGCGAAAGTATCACCCTCAAGTTCATATTTGAGACAATGATGGAGTGTAGAGGGAATAAATCACATTACACATATCCAGGGTCGGTCTAATAACATATTAAAACTCTCATTCCACATGATATAAGATCTCATCGAGGGTTTTAATGTTGAATTTAATAAGTAAGATAAGCATGCCTAATGTAGGGGTGACAGTGTCATTAAATGCTCTCAATACGACACATGAATGAAAAAAAATGGTGTTGGGTAGTTGAATTTGATCAAATGAATTTTATGATATGATGTTAATGTTGTTGCCATGTTCAATTAGGACCCTTATAACATGAATATCATTTATTTTTACAGTGATTAAAATTGCAATGTCATGATCCTCTAGTTGTGATGATTGGATTATTGAGTTGTCAAAATAAATGAAAATGAACATTATACATGTATCAACTAGATTTACAAATGATTGTGAATCATTTAAGGGTACCAATATAGATTTGTAGTGTTTTAATCATGGCTTGTCGATGCTGAGGTGAAGTTTGCAATAGCTTATAAATGTACATTGTTAATAGAACTTGATAAAGGTGTTTGATAATGGTAGTTTGTAAAGAACTAGTAGATTTTGTTTGTGGAGTGAAAAGGATGGATACCTTAGCCTTGGAATGGTTTGTTGGATTTGATGACTCGAGAATGAGTGGGATGGAAATTTTTGAATTTTTTATAAGAATTCTTAGGTTTGTGGGTAAGTGCTCTAGTTGTGATAGGTATTGCATAAATTTTATAAAGAGGGGATTTCTTTAAAAATTCCCTACTCGTTGTGGATGTGAAAGTGGAAGATGTAATAGTATTAGATGTTTGATGGGTTACTTTTTATTGTTCTACATCTTGATGGAGTATTCCTTTTTTGGAATGGATTTTGACATCATCTTGATGGGTTTTACATTCCTCTTTATAACATCTTTGTGTGTGATGGTAATCACAAAATGCTTCAAAATTATACCAGGAGGGTTTCCAAACTCGAGAACCATATGTATTAAGTGGAGTTAAAGTGATGATATACTATTAGATGAGTCTTTCCAGGGTAAATGCATAATGTAATTTTTATGAGGAGGTTGACAGAAGTGAAAATTCATTATATGGTGATTATCATGTAAATTTGTAACATAAATATTTTAAATTTTCAAGCATGACAACATATCCAAGTGTTAAAATTTAGATTGTAAACCTTTACGATAAATATTCTAGACAAGTTCATCCCTTGTTCCAAGCCCATATCAATACTTTTTGTGTTATCATGTGTTGTAATGACCATTACCATGTGTTGGAAATATTGAATTAAGCTCATGATATTCTTCTGAGACCATGTCTCTCAAGGTAAATTATTCAGTGGACTTACGAATGTCTAGTTTTATCCTTTCTAAGGTACGTGTGAATCCTTAAAAGCTAAGTTAAAGGAATAAATTCATATGGTAGTTGTATCAAGGATATAATTTCATAATTCAAGTGATTTAGGAACATTTAGTAAATATATGGTGGTTTAGGAGAAAGTTCAACAAATGTAGGTTTTTGAAGGTGAAGGACCTTACACTTCAAAAAAACACCTAAGATTCAAAAGGTGATTTTGGGAGGTCTATAATGGGTTGGAAGAAAAAGAATATTCCACTGGAAATATAATTCAATTATCTAAATTATGGTGCTTTCATATTTTTCACATGACTAAGACACTTCTCTCCAAAATCCTTTTTGACAGGAACAACTTACAGTACTAAGAAAAAATGATATTTTTTAGGGTGTTTCAAGAAAAATTATATCATAGGACCCATCCCTTTCTTTAAAAATTATTTTTTCATTCAAAATAATATAAATAAGTTCCCAAAAATACCTCTTGGAGCTTTACCAACTTCATTTTCAAGCTCTCTCTTAAGGTATGCTATCATAGTTAAAACCTTTTTTCAGTGCCACATGTCAACATGATGATAAGGGGAATTTTTTTTACTACTTATTAAATTTTATAAGGGAAAAAATGGACATTTTTTTTTCCCTCACACATTTCATCTTCTGGACCCACCACATGACCTTATGAAGCCTCTGTAATCACTGTTTGCCAATTTTCTAGTCCCTGCCTCATGCAACACATGCCCATCAATTTTGACCATGAGACTCAAACTCAATTTTCTACCCATTTTTTAAATTTCACAAGGATACAATAAGGACAAAAAAAAATCCCCTTCTTTCTTCTACATGGTTACTCATGTGACCCGAAGTCAATACTTGGGTGGTAAAAACAAGCCATTCTCTCTCACCCATCAACGAATGCATGTGTGCTACTTTTACTCATAGGGGTAGGTGATAATTTTGTGTCCAATTATTCCCTTTAAATATGGGAAATGGTGAAAATAAAATGTGCTTCCATAAATAATAAATAATAGAAATTCAGTGTTTAAAATATCTTCCTCGAAATGCTCAAAAACCCCTGGAATGCTGCAAAAACATTTCAAGAAATATGGCTCCCATTTTTATTCCTACCATTTTTCCTCCATGCCCCACATTATTATAAAATAAAAATATTCATAAAATTAGTAATTTTCCAAAGGTCTATGTTCATGTTCTTTCTAGAATGATTTTTTGCCTTAGATCAAAGAAAAGTTCATATCTCAAAATCCGATAAATGAATTGAGGTGATATTTTTTGCAGACTTCCTATTTTCTAAACAATTTCAAGGAGAAAATGATAGAATATTAAATGATTCCCTATATTTTTAAAAGGTAAAAAACTATACTTTTGTGCCCTTGCTTCTATTTCTTCAATTTCTCATCATTTCAGTATATGGATTGAGATAACAATTTGAAAATAGAGTCCAGAAGAAAAACCTATTTCAGTGAATCCGATCTCATCTTAATCATAGGTGGGAAAGAACAACCTATAAAAATACGGATTAATCCATTAATGGATTCTATGACACAACATATAAAGGTATGTGAGGTAAATTTTCACTTCCTAAGGTTCCAGTGGGAGGAATCATGTGAAACTTAGAGCGAAGCTTCAAAATGAATTATGTAAACTTCTGAAAGTGGTTTCGTTCAAATCCAACACCGAGAAGGTAAATTTATATTTTTACTAAGTATATATGGGATAACCTACTAAAAATATTAATTTATAGAAAAATGTGCATTCACACTCCCTATTTAATTTCCTCATCATTGAGAAACTCAAGATTGAAAAAAAATGGCAACAATTAGGTAAATGAGACCATAATGGTGAATATTCTAAAAATAGTAATGGGTGAAATGTGAATAATGATTTCACATTTAAGTACTTCACTTATCCTACAATGTTCTTGGAACTCACATGATATCCTCTCTATTTTTTCAATTTAATTCTTGCATTCACTAATGTGGTGAGTGAAGAGTGTAAAAAAAAGAAAATTACCAGTTTTGTACCGAAGGTGGTTTCTGTTCATTTCACATGGAATGCATGGTAAACTGGTGGATGAATTTTTTTTGTCTCCTTATCCATTCTACTCTCCAAACTTAGAGGGATTTTGTCTCATACTTTACTCATCATCATTTCTCCCACAGTGGCAGAACCAATGATCATGACTAGGTGAACAAAGTGCATCCAATTTCTCCCATGTGAATGGTTGATCATAAAGATGAATCAATGTCTTAAAGATAAGAAGGAGTTTCTAAATGAGTGGAATCATATTCCAATATTATAAATGGTTTACATCTCAAGTAATTATCAATCCTCTTCTCGGTGTGTTTCAGCGATGTGGAAAAGGTTCATCATTTCAAGGATTTTCAAAAAAGGCAAGGTGCTCAAAATGGTATTCATCAGAGCTCTTTGTCAGTACATTATTGTGGAGGGTTATCAGTGGTCAGATTTTTATCTTCAATGTACTCAAGGTGGTGTATTCATCATGGTTACATTATACAAGAAATGTTTTTCAAGTCCTTATTCATATGCATGATTGGTTAAAAAGGAGTGGAAACTTTTCATGGTTTGTTAAAGTGTTTGAGGACATCCTTCATCATCTACAATGGCCTAGTGATCAATAATTTATCACTTCTTAACTCAATGTACTTGATGGGATATAATTTTAAATCATTCAAAAGGAGGTTTCTCATGGTCTAAAAGAGTTTAAGGATGTAAGTGTTCATCATTTAGGAAGAGGCTTCTTTCATTATAGAGGGCAAGTGTTCTTCATTCAGATTTCATGACTACATCAAGGAGTTCTATTAGAACATCAAATGGAGTGGATTGTATTCATATCCTCCCTCCTCCCCCCCTTTCTCTCTCTTTCTTCCTTCTGAGCCCTTTCTAATTCTTCAATGAATGTAATTATTGTAATTTTTCCTATTCATTTAAGTGATATATTTTCAAAATTGTATAATTATTTTCTCAAAATTATAAGATAAATACTTAATTTGTATTTTCTAATGGAAAATGAAAGCTCAAAAGTGGAATAGAAACATTAAGAGTGATATGGGGGAGATGAGAGGTCAATTCACATTTCTATAAATTGGGATGGTTTCTCCCTTCCAAGGGATCTTGAAAATGTTATATTTTGATAGCATCTATGTTGTAGAAATTGTGGATTGTTGTTGTTGGACTTTGATAAATCAATGCACATGAAATAAAAGCTAAATTTCTTACATTTCCTATGTTTCTTATATTTTTGTCTTATGAACTTTGTAACCACATTTATCCAAAATTATTTTTGTATCTTTGACAAATGAATTTAAGAAATTTATTCTTGGGTTTTTTATTCTCACTAGATAGCTTCATTATTGCTTTTCTCTATATTAAATGTTGAACTACTATGATTACTAGGTTTGAACTCTACAATTGGCCTACTCAAAACAATAACATTCATTTCCTAATTTCCCTCCTTCACCCCTCATCTCTATGATTTACTCCATGTTTCCCAATAAAATCACTTTTCTACAAGTTCAATGGAGTGCGTCTGTGTGATCATTACCCTATTGAGATAACCTACAACATTTAGATAGGAATTGATTATTTTCCATTCAATAATGGGAGTTACACCATTCATTGAAGAGGGGTGCATACCCATGGACATTTGTGGAGACACCAAATTTTATATATCGACATATTTTCTCACCAACAATGGTACAGGTGTTGAAGGGACCGTTTTTGTGTGATATTTTTATATGCCTTCTAGGGAATGATTTTCAATTGTGTGATAGTGACTAATAATTTCTACAATGGGTATGAACCTAAGGTGGAACACATAGAGTTTGGATTCCATGTTGAGGAATTTAGATGGTTACTTGATATAATTGTTACTTTTTTAGACGGAGGTATTTGTGATTGTGTTTAAGGTTACACATATAATGTTGAGTGACATGATCATTGAAAGATATTTTGAAACATTATAAGATAGGTTTATTTTCTTAAACTTGTGAAGATAACATGGATGTGATTAAATAGGATGAAAAGGATTTGGATCAATTTGTAATTTTTCAGTGATAGGATCAGGAGACATTCCTGATTAAATAGGAACACGAGGTGTAATAGATGATTTGTCTGTTGTTTATGTGACAATACTATTTGTGGATGAATATAATAGTGCATCTATGATGAAAGCACTATATTTTGAGGGTTTATTTGATTGATATTTGATTATGATGATTATATGATGAGAGTAGATAACATTATGAAATAAATGCCATAGATCTGCACAATAAAACTGTTTAGATTAATACATGGAATAATGATATTCTAAATTACATATGATGCAATTACAAATATATAGGCACATAGTTTCCTATAAACTAGGAAACTACTCTACTATCAAATACTAATCTCGTGAGTTTTTTGTAACAACCAAACAACTCAACGCACATTTGTCATTAGTTGTTTTATATAACAACTAAATAAAAAATTACTAATATAATAATAATTACCAAATGTAATTATTATCTACACAATGTAAATACTAATTCCTAACATTCCCCCCTTAGTGTTTACGTGGTTCAATATATCTCATTTTTTTCTTGTAGCGTGCCACCTCTGTGTGCTCATGATCAACTCTGCAAATGTGCAACATAGGACTTGCACAAAACTCGAACATGTGCCAACGCACATTTCTTCCATTGATGGTTTTCTCCGGCTTCTACCAACAACCTTACCAAATTGGTTTTGCAGGTGTACCAAAAACCTTTCACAATTGGTTTTTATAGGTTCACCAAAAAACCTTACACAATTGGTTTTACAAGTTTACCAGAAACCTTACACAATTGGTTTTACAGGTTTACCAAAAACCTTTCAATTGGTTTTCCTGGTTTACCAAAAACCTTCACATCATGATTGCTACAATACTTTTTGATCTATATTATATAGTGTTACTACAAAAGGGAATCATGTAGGAAATACTGCTTTCAAAATTAAACAATAAAACATAATAGAAATGGAACAATGAGACCATCTTCCCCCCCTCAATGTGAACATTTCACTTATTCAACCAGGAACATTGAAATCATACTGCACTCAACAAATTGTAATTCTGAAATGAAGGAAAACTCACACACACACTGTTACCACAACTTCATGTGGCCCCGTCGTTGGTGACTGACGAGAGGTCACTGAATGACCTCCATCCTCTTATGCCTCCATCCTTCATTAACATGTTGTTAGTTTAGCTGATATTGTCTTTGAGGATCAATAGTTTCCACATTGTGATTTATTCTTTTCTTCCCTCCCACAATGTGAAACACTTTATTTTGCTGGATGTCGGGTAACACCAAAAATGCATCCGTAAGTCAAAAATAATACTTTATTTTTAATAATTTTACATTTTTTGACTCTAACTCATGATGACAACCTAGAATCACCTATTTGATAACAAGACATAAACAAAAAATAACACTTAAGACTAAAATAAGATGACATCAATGATGGAAACAATATTGACAATAACAAAATCCAATTAAAGATTGGATTTTCATGACTTTTCATACTTTTGAAACAATTTTGATGACTACAAGACTTTTGGCATTGACACTATGACCAAATTGACTTTACCTTCAATACAATGACAAATGAAAATTCACAAAGACACAAAGATTTGATTGAGCTATTTAATCTAAACAAAAAAACCTAATAAAAATTTAAAAGATATAATCGACCTCTTATTCACTTTAAACAATAAATAATTTGTAAACACTATTAAACCAAACTTAAAACATAAGACTAGACTTACACGACTTGGAAAAAAGACCAAATGCATGCTAGATGTGAGTAGAATATTGGAACGTTTCGATAAGCTTGGATTGTGTGGATTCTCTCTCCTCTGATTTACGGATTTCTGGGTGGAGCTATGACATTTCCAACAGATAAGAGTACAGAAAGGTGGTTTAGACGTAGAGATGCGAAGTCATATTCATGAATGTGTAGCATATATAATCTTGTGCATCTATCTCTGACCGATCTGCCACTACTATATATTGTTATCTTTGGCTTGAATTTTGTGTTCAACACATGAAACAATGAACTAACTGTCTCAAAAGATATTGAAATCTCATATAATGCGACCAATTCACCAAATGTTGATGGTTTAGGATTGATTAGAGAGAGAGAAGGCAAGAGAAAAGAATGTTGAATACCAAATGTAGACATATTTACTAGGAGACACTCAAAGTGATTGACCAACCCTTAGATGTTATGCATAGAAAATATTGACCGCATGGAAAGATAAGACTAACAGGAACCACTGCCCAACAAAACTGATGACAAACTACACTGGCGAAATCTATAGGATTTTTCATGAGAATTTATTGTATGAGGACTGGTAGTATGCACTAGAGGATCAAATCAAATCATCCAACATTTATGAGTAGACTAAGAATTGAATGCGGATAATCCCTGAAATGTGGTTGAGGCATCAGATCCATGACTGAAAAATTGTGTTTCTTCTCTTTTCTAATGTATGCATAGATCTTGTTCGCTATAACAAGAAAATAAGGCAAGTTCAAGGTATTATGTTCCACTAAGATCAAAACAAAAGTCTGTGAATGTGGCGTTCACCAAACACCATTGAATAACTGACAATAATTTTTCAATAAACTTGAAATATTATTTGCAGCAGATGCTCCCAATCTCTTTCTTATTTTGAACACAATAATATTATTCCTCAGTGGGCTCGAAATCTACCCACAGGTGACTTGACAGTATCTTTACCGCTTCAAAAGGAAATAAAGACTCAAGTTGCACTTTCACGTGTATGCAGATCACCTTGTATATGGGTATAACTGTAACTATTATTTTGCTCTGATGCCAAATGAAATAAATGCCATAGATCTACATAATAAAACTGTTTAGATTAATACATGGAATAATAATATTCTATTAAATTCATTCCAGATCAATTACATATGATGTAATTACAAATATATAGGCACATAGTTTCCTATAAATTAGGAAACTACTCTACTATCAAATATTAATCTTGTGAGTTGTTTGTAGCAACCAAACAACTCAACACACATTTTTCATTAGTTGTTTTATATAACAACTAAATAAAAAATTACTAATATAATAATAATTACCAAATGTAATTATTATCTACACAATGTAAATACTAATTCCTAACACATTAAATTGTGGTTGAATAGTGGATAGGCCTGATTTTGAAAGGGTTTTTTAAAAACATCCAAATACTTATTAAGAGGTGCATTTTGGTTATGCATTTACAACTCACATTTGTAGATAAGATCTTGAAGGACATTTATGAATGAATAAAACCATTTGACATCTTTCCCTTTGACCATATAGTATAAATAGTAATCATTCTTTCTATACCAAAATGGTTTTTAAATAGATGTATCGATAGGACGTATGGGGGGAAGGGTGATCATGCATACAACCAAGATTTTATCAAATACCGCACTATAGAAATCATCGATACAAATTTAATTGCATTGAGGATAGGCGTGTTGAGATGTTGAACGTTATTTAGAAGAATTTTTAAAAATTACTATGTTTTTTGATTCCTTAGATTCATCGTGAGTAGAGGAAGGTTTAAAATATGACTTAGGTTTAAGTTTATTTTATCTGAGTTTTACCCTTCCATCTTCGAGAGTATGAATCTGAATATTTTGAGCTATATCAAAGGCTTCATTTTGAAAGGACTGGATTTGTAACTTGTATGATATTTTCTTGGCACATGAGTGAGAAAATAAAATTGATTAACTCAATATGTAGGAGGGAAAAGGAAAATTGATTGATAATGCCCCTCCAGTGTTTGATGAAATATATGATAGATTTTTAATTGAATTTCTTGATGGCTTACAAATTAGTGATAGTGATTTTATGTGCAATATTGATAGAAAATTTTTCTTAGAAATGTTTTGCAATATGAGTGAATGAAGAGAGTGAATATTGAGGAATAATGTTGTACCAATCTAAGGAAGTTCCAACTAAGGACATGGGGAATGTTCTCAACATTAGGTCTTAGTTATGTGCTATGAGGTAACAAGTATGTTCGAAGGCCTAGATGTGTTGTTGAGGGTATTCATTATTGTAGAATTTGAGGAACTTAGGGAGTTACCAATGTGGAGGATATGATTTATATTGTAAGGATGTATGGATGTCTTCATTGTATATTTTTTCATAAGATAGAGTTTTTAGGGCCCATAGATGAAAATTCAAGGATGGAAATCCTATTCATTAATGCTTGTAAAGAATAATTGTTTTCTGGTTATTACCGAGGATTGAATAACGAAGGACTGGTTTGATTGTATGTAGATAGATTTGATTGTTGGTATGACGGATAATGAAAAACAATATTATGTAGAAGAGGGGTATTCATAGGAACATTATGTGGGTTGTCAAACTATGAGTTGTGAAGATTGAATTTATTGATATTGCATGGACATGGATGTGATTAAGAGAGGTATTAAATGTTGGGGTATATGTTGAAATGGTATTGAAGTGTGGGTGAAAGGTTGGGATTTTAAAGGCATGTGATAAAAAGGAATAGATGTGTGGATGAGAGGGTGAGATTGTTGAGGTATTTCTTGAGAGAAGGTAAGGGTGGTTAATGATTGCTATGAAGAGGGGTGAACAATAGAGATGGAACTCAAATTAATGAGTGGCATCGATATTGGGATGGACGTGAATACATGTTGAATAGATGATGTGGGTTTTTGAGATGAGATAGGATGGGATATGCTTGATGGTATGGCTATTGAACCTACAAGAGGTGTTTGGATCATGGAGGGGACTAAAAAGATTGACGTGGATAAGGATTTTTGATTGGGTTCTTCATCAAATTTTGTATAAGCTGCTGAGATAGATATCAAGCCACTGTAGTATGGAGATATTCCTGAATAAATAATGGATCCCCATATGAAAGGATAAAGGTAGAAAATAATAAGGGAGCTCCACGTACATATAGGAGAAGCCACAAAAAATAGAAGATATACATCAAACATTATAACAAGCCACCGATAAAAGGTCAAAGCCGCAAGATATTGGAAGAAGTTGCGGAACATGAGAGAGACCCATAGATAACTGGAGAAATCTTAGATAAATTTAAGTAAGACAACATGAAGCCAAAGATTGAAAATAGATCCATCATGTAAAATATTAAATATGATAGAGGAATGACTCAAAAGTAGTTTCTTTTATAATCAATTGTATTTTGTGTATTTATCATAACTAATTTATTGTATATGGGAGCATAAAAAAAAATGTGTGTGAGTTCCATTTTTAGAGATTGTTTACGAGAAACAATATAGATAATATAGAATGAGAAGAATAGACATATGATTGAGAATGATGTAATCATTCTTGATAAATAAATAAAGATTAGAGGTTGGGATGAAACATGTTGCAAGCTTTCCTTTATGTTTATGTCCTTAGGGTAAATGTGGTGTATATCTTGTGTACATCCTTAACTAAGGTTGATTTTAATAAGCCTCACTATATTGTCAGGTTTTTAGGTCAACATTTGGTGTATGAGCCTAGGTCCCTTTGTTTAAGTGGATGTCAGGAAATATTTGACCACTACGGTATTGGAAGCCTGCATTGACAGAAATTGAAAAGTGGTAGGAAAATCAAATATAAAAATTCGTAAAATGATAATAAAAAAGACAGAACATAACTTATAAGGAAGAAAAATAAGAAGTGTTCAGAGAGTAAAGAGAAGAATTTTGGGCCTAGTTTCCACATTAGCTGTGGCCTTGTTTACTAGCACATGAAAAGAGAACAGAATGGTCATAGATGTATTTACGAAAACCTTTTCAGTGGAATTCATCCAAATTAACCATAGGAAAATATATTGACAAACTATGGACCAGAGTAATCAATTAATGGTATAAAACTACCCTTGCTTCCTAAATAATCACGTGAAAAATTTAAGGTTGGATTGGTTTTGATTACAAGAAACAATAAGTTTTAAGTGGATCCTGTGATTGATTTCTTAAGTCATTTCCATTCTTAATTAAAGTAGTAATGATAGAAAAGGGAGTAATTAATGATTTTGTAGATTACTTAAGGGGGACAGGCACTACGGGATTTCATACGTGAAGGGGGCGATCGAGGAGACATAACTTATTAGAATTAATGGGGTACTAGTTGGTGTGGTAGAAATATGATGACATAGGGAAAAAGAAAAAGACAAAATTAGATAGTTGGAAAAGAGGAGATTAAGAAAATTAAGGGAAGTTAAATTAAAAATAGTAACTAAAATGAGGAGGATTGAATAAAAAGCAAGGATAGCTGCAAAAAATAAATAAGTAGAGATTTTTTGTGAAAAACAAAGGAGAAACCAAGAAGAAAAAGATAAGAAAATGAATGAGAGGAAGGAAAAATTGAATAAAGTTAAGAAAATAGAGAAAGAAGATTTACGCACATCAAGTGGAGGCCAGCAATTAGATTACCCAAAAATGGAGGCAGACACATCAAGTCTAGTTATAATACCTACATCAGGTGGAGACCAACAAGGTTTGGTACCCATAGAATCCAATGGTTCAATACATTATAGAAAGTCTAGTTCAATAGGTAATAATGAGACAAGCATTCTTAATGAGGGATCTACAATAGTTAGTAGGAGGTTTAAAACTAGAGCTTAAAAGGATATTAGAAGCATAAGGGTGGAATGAAAATGAGTTATGAACCCCATTAATGATTAAGGAAAGAGGCAAAGAAGAAGAAGAAGTCACTAGAATAAAGGAATTAAATGAGGAATTCAAAGAGAAAATAAAAATATTAGATGAGTAGAATAAAGAAGAAGAAAATATAGATAAAAAAAAGAAGAATACAAGATAGAGGCAAAATAAGAGAAAATTGAGGAAAGAGATAGAGAGGAAAACCAAGGAAGAAAGGAAGAAAAATAGAATAAGAAGAGGAGTGATGATGGATTAGAATAATTACTTAGATTGAGGAATAAAATAGACAAGAAGATAGTTTCTAGTTATGAAAAGTCACCAAGTAAAGACGTGTCCCCAAAAAAAACAAACGAGCCCAAAGGAGATGAAACCTCAAACAAGACGCCATTCCATGTGCCACTTGCTACACCATTTGAGAATCTAGAGAAAGGAAAAAAATTGGAGGAAAGGTATCAAACATTTCGAGAAGAGAGTTAGAAATTATAAGAGATAGTGAGATAATTTCAAAAAATACTAGGAGAACATTATTTTGATAGTGAATTGAGTAGAGATAAGGGAAGAAAGAATAATTTAAAAATAGTTTATAACCAGAAAAAGAAGGTGAATAATCAATCAACGAGACCAATGGCTCAGAAAATTAAATTGTAAATTTCTAAAAAGGACACCAACGATGCATTGGAACAATTTTTTTTGTTGGACTCTTACTAGAAAAACAATAAAACCACAGATGAAGCTACTACGCTACAAAAATTTCTATATACATTAAGAGATGATGCACTACATTACTACATGAAGATAACTTCTCAAGGAGAAAAAGGCTAACATTGAAAGAGAATTTTAAAATAGAATTCCATTTTTTAGAAGTGCTAACAAAATTAGTAAGCAAGATGAGATACCTTGTACAGAAAGAGGGGGAATCAATGAAATAATTTAGTTAGAGATTCAAGAATTTTACTAGAAAATTTGAAGAGCCCCTGACAGATATTGTTCACCTCGGGGTTACTTCCCTACCTTAGACAAGGAATAGATTTCTAGACAATTTAACACATTATCAAATGCAATTGAGATTGAAATTAAATTGGAATTCCAACCATGGAGAAGAGAGGGTGAAACTTCATTTAAGACTAAGATAGAAAAGGTGTAGTTACAACTAGCAAAGTTAAAATTACAACATGAGATTCAGAGGACTTAAGGAATAAGAAGTAGTTCACTGCCAAAGAGCAATATGAGGCCAAAGATATGGTGCATAGTATTTTGTACCAAAGGCCATAGTATAATTCAATGTACACACTTGGAAAATACAAAAATAATTGTTTGAGTAAGACTACATTCGTCACAAAAGCATCCTCTAGCAACATAACAACATTATAAAAAACATGGTTTGGTATTTGTAGACTTTGGGACCAACATACATAGGAAACTTTTCCTTTACTAGAAGTAGCACTTCATACGAATAAATTGATGTAATGTACTACATTTGGGTTATATTATCATTATCATCATACATTCCCCTCGGTCAATGCACTAGAATACTTAAAATATTATGCTACCATGAGAGTAATGGCCGCTAGATAGAATGCAATACCAAACCCCCCCCTACTTAACCACAAATCCTTACAGTAAATATACCACCTTCACAACTAGCGATAATTGCACTATAATATTAAAATCATTTAGGTGGATAATCTCATTTTTGATGTAGATATCAGGGAGGTAACTATAACTAGAACTACTAGGGTTCTAATGACCTAGGATACCGCAGATGGTACCGAGGCAGATATAGAGGAGGTTGTAGAGGTGGATACAAAGGTGGTTATCATAAATACCATGGTAGTCAAGGTTATCAAGGTTACGATTAGGTGGTTACTATGGGGGTTATAGAGATAACCAAGGAGGTGGATATCAGGAAAGAATAACTTAGTACTCAAGAAATGTAGACAAGATGGAAATCTTGCAAGAAACTATACAAAACTGTATCCCTTTGGAATTTTCCATGAGAAATGACATGATGCATTTAATTTTCATAGATCCACTATGTTCTATAGAAGCAGAGAAATGAAGTTAGAAGCTTTAGGAGAAGATGCTCAGGGAAAATTGCAACACATCACTCAAATCCCTTGGGATGAAGAGACCATATAAAAATATAATGTCATGAGGGCCTCTACTTTAGGAAGTATATGTACAGAAGAAAACAAGAAATAATAGGAAAAATAAATTCATATGAGAAGGAAAGTAACAAAATTAGGAAAAAATACTAAAGAACCTCGATATAGATTAGTTGTTACAACTAGAAGTACCACCAAGAACGAGGCGAAAACTAAAAATTAAAAAAAAAAATAAGGCTACCACAAGAACAAAATTATTCTAATCAAGAGGAGTGGAATGATAAAGAAATTAGAATAGGTTTACACTTAAAAGAATTTAGAAAGAGTAGGGTGGTTGTAAAGGAATCACAAGCCATGGAAGAAGAAGAGACAAATTATTTTGTAGAAAAGAGATCCTTTCCTTAAAGGAACTAGCTAAATTAACAATCAATCATGGGTCGGTATACAAGTTGAAACAATTCAGCAAGTATTGGAACAATAAATAAAGGAATTTTCACATCCGTAGAATTGAAGGAGGACATAGTAAGAAGAAAAGAAACATATTTCTTACTCAGTGAACATCGTGCAACTCCACCATTTACTTAGAGGTAGATATATTTGATATCAATATTACCAAATTACTACTTGATCTTGACACAGATGTAAATATGATGTATAAAAGTACATGGGAGATACTTGGGAGGCATACATTAGAACCCGTGTGATACTTTATTGGGTTAGTGGATGGATCATTAAGACAACCGCTAGGAGTACTGAAGAATGTAATGGTAAATTTCATGGGAATAAATAATATGGTAAAATGTGAAGTAGTATAAAATGTGGCTAAGAATCCTTCATACAATGCCATTCTATCCCTGGAATGGTTTGTAGAATTCAATGGAACAATGAATTTTGAAGAAGACAAAGTGACATTAAGCACAAATGATATATGTGTTTATGTACCCTTACATGCAAAAATGAGTGTCTCATAGGCAGAAGAAGTATGACACGACCCAGAAGATGAATATTTTTGATGATATGTAAGGAGTGTACGCATTGAATAAATTATTTAACATTGAAAAAGAATTTGAACCAAACTCAGATGGTGAGATTTACGTAAAATCAGAAGGTACCACCGAAAGTTTAGATAATGTGGTAGAAGCTTGGATACATGAGTTTCCAGTGTCAAGAAAGTGAAAATTACACTACGCGAGAAGAATACCACCTAGAATTATCACACTAGAAGATAGCTATAATACCATGGGTGACATTTTTGTGCCCTCCCAAGACACATTTGAATAAGAGGATGGACACTAGTCCACACAAAAAAGGAACAAGAAGATATCTTTATGCCACCTCAAGATAGATTTTTTGCAAAGGAAGAAGAGGTAAAAGAGATTCTGATCAAAATATTTTATAGGTTGAGCAACAGAGCATCCCAAAAAATCCTACCAAATATTATGGATTTAGGGATCTTGAAGGTTATATTAAAATCATGGAAAGAATATTTCCTGATGAGAATTCAAGAATGGAGGCTTTGGATTATAACCTGACTATAAATGTCGTAGGTTTTTGGGTTACGCATAATCCTAATTTACCTCACTGAAACTTAGTTACAATGTTGCTAAAATCAATATCTATGGAAAGTGAAGGTTAGTATGCAACAATTTGTGAAACTATTTGCATAAACATATTCAAATTTGTGAAAAACATTGGTGACTATGTAGGGAGACTTCTTCATTGGTATGGATTCAATTGTCCATATGGACCATAAGGCCCATTCCGCGATCCTAGTATCCACATCAAGAAATTATATGGGAGACCTGAAATTGGGATAATATAGTTAAAGACATTTTCCATACCTTTAATTTTTGTGATGCATATTTGAATGTCTTCATGGCATTGCAAAAGATTTAAAATTTCTTATTTTTTACACCAAATGAAGAAACAAAGAAATATTATCAATAGAAGGATAAAATAGAGTTTAGAGCCACAAGAAATTTTTAAAAAGATTTCAGAAATAACCTGGTGTTTTATTATTGAAAAACAAGAAAGAGAGGAAAAACCAGAGAATTTGAGATACAAGGTCATAGAGGATGAATGAAAAGTAGTGGAGAATAAATACAAAGGGAAAATATTTTATTACAATCCCTTAAACACTAGAAATGAGAAAATTAGAACAAGTGGAGACAATAAATTTTCTAGGATTGGAGGTTAATGGTTGGAGGAAGAAGTGGCCAAGGTAGTAGAATAACTACAAGAATTTCAAGATATTTTTCTTTAAGTAATTCAAAGAGGTAGGAATGATGAAAATTAAAATTAAAGAGGGAATCAAGCCATTGAATAAAATACCATATAGATTGAAACCTAACTTGAAGGTGAAGGTGAAGTTGGAAATAGGTAAAATGTTAAATGCTAGGGTTATTCAACCCATCGATGATTCAGAATGGACCAGTCCCATGGTAATTCAAAACAATAATACTTGAGATATATTTGTGTGTGTAGATTATAGGGAGTTAAATAAGGCATGTGTACATGATCCCTTCCTAACTCCTTTTATAGAAGAAGTATTGGAAAATGTGGCTGGAAGAGAGGTATACTCAGTTATAGATGGTTTCTCTGGTTATTACCAGGTAAAACTAGCCCCAGAGGATCAACCTAAAACAACTTTTTCCATAGAATGGGGGTTGTTTATATATACGGGTACACCATTTGGGCTTAAGAATGCACCATCAGTGTTCAGTAGAATCATGATCGACACATTAAAATATTTCATTCATGATTTCCTATAGGTCTATCTTGATGACTGGAGAATTTATGGACTACTGAAAAACCATATACAAGTACTAAGGAATATGTTTCAAAGATACAAAGCATTATAGATATCATTGAATTTGAAGAAATTCATCCTCTTGACTCCATTTTGCACTTTACTAGGGCATATAATTTGTAAGAAAGGTCTATTGTTTGATCCCTTAAGAACATCTATGATTTTTAATCTACCACCACCAAAAAAATTAAAAGAGGTGTGGAAAATTCTTGGTTACACTGGATATCACAAAAATTTCATTAGAAACTATGTAGAGATAAGTGCCCCACTAGAAGAACTATTGAAGAAAAGGACAAATAAATAAATCCCTTGGTCAAAATAATGTGTAGATGCATTTGAAATCTTAAAAGAAAAATTTTTACATACACCCATCTTGATTTTCCCTTATCGGAAGCTACCCTTACATGTTCATGTCGATGCATTTGGGATAGTAATTGGATTTGTATTGAAACAACTGAGAGATAATATGGATCATCCTATAGAATTTTCTAGTAGGAAGTTGGCTATGACAAAAAGGAATTATACAATAGTAGAAAGGGAAGCATTAAATATGGTTTATGTCTTGAGAAATATAGGAAATACTTACTAGCCACATTCTTTGTATTTTATCCTAATCATGAGCCATTAAAGTATCTATCGAATAAACCATTATTGTGGGGGAGAATATGTAGATGGATCATGCTTTTCCAGTAATTTGACTTTTCTATTGCAGTAAAACCTAGGAAAAAAAATAATGGTCTGGATTATTTATTAATAATTAAAATAGAAGAAGATGAGATGCCCATAGATGATGATTTTCTTGGTGCTCATTTATTTAGGATTGAATCCATATTCAAAGTATTTGATTAAATCTCACAACTATTTCATATAGGAGAATTTCTAAGTAACTATACTCAGCACTGGAAAATAAATTTGTTAAGTAGGGAGTTTTGAGTTACACTAATTTAAGGGTAGTTATACAAAATGGGATAAGATGATGTCCTTATAAGAGCAGCTCTAGAGCATGAGAGTAAAAATATCTCAATAGAAGCACATGAAGATAAAGAAAGAGGTCACAATGGAGGAGAGAAGAAAAAATTAATGGTAATGATGGTTGTTCTATGGTGGCCTATGGTTTTTAAAGATGTATATAAACATGTTATGTCCTTTGACATATGTCAGTGGGTAGGAAAACCAAATGCAAGGGATGGAATTCAACTAAGACCTTTTTCGGCATTAGTTGCATTCAAAAAATGGGCCATTGATTTCATCGTACCTACCAAACCAACCTCTAAACATTCTCAAGCAAGTTTTATCGTAAATGGAATATATTATTTAACAAGATGGGAAGAAGCAATTACCATAAAATATTATACTACAAAAATAGCTACCAGATTCTTATATGAGAACATCATTACAAGGTTTGGATGTCCTTTGAGCATTACTAGTGATCAAGGTAAACATTTTGTGAACTCAAATATTCAAGAACTATTTAATTTTTTTATGATCAACCATAATAGAAGCACTCCATATAATCCCCAAGGGAATGGAACAGTAGATTCATTCAACAAAGTATTAGAGAATGTATTAGAAAAAATTGTTCCTTATAAACTGTAGAATGTGATTTGAAGATACCCTTCGCTCTATGGACATACCACACAACCTATAAAAGACTCACAAAATAATCCCCATTCAGATTAGGTTATGGACTAGAATCCATGGTCCCCATAGAGTTTTTTCTTCAAAGTTTGAGGATTATTGTGGCATTTAGAATGAATAAAGATGATTCACTACATGAGAGGCTAATAAAACATGAATAACTAGATGAAAAAAGGTTCATAGCTGTGTATAAATAGACTTAGGAGAAAATAAGATAGAAGGCGTAGCATGACCACCATATTAAAAGAAATTATTTTGATGTTACACATTAATTACTCCTGTATGATAGCAAGTATAATCACCCAAGAAAATTGAAGATAAGATGCATAGTACCATACATCATTAATGATATATTTCAATCTATAGAAACAACGTTATAAACATTGCAATTGAAATAACTCCCTTTACTTGTGAATGGGGCGAGACTCAAGATATGTGTGACTTATCCAAAAATAAATAAAAAAAATCCCGACTTATCTGAAAACCAACAATTTAGTGGGTTGATCAATAGGTAGGATGAAAAATCACAAGGGCATCTCTACCTTTAGAAAAATAAATATGAGGAGAAATAAGAAACCACAGAAGATAAATACCTACACAATAAAACACTAACCTATGATCTGAAAAATGATAATTTAGTGGGTAAGACAAGGGGTAGGGTGAAAATCTGCAAGGGTGTCCTTACTCTAAATAAAAAAAATTAAAAAATATATCCATTGAGTAACAATACCCATGAAATAAAGAGAAGGTAGAGCCATGGAGGGAGCATACCCACGAAATAAATATTAAAAAAAAGTAAAAAATCACTCAAATAAAAGTTGTAAAGTCATTGAAAGATGAATTTACACAAAAATGGAAAGAAAGGAAAAACCACAGAAGCAAGAAAATATAAACCAGTAGAACAAATAAATTGAATAAAGTCATGGAACAAGAAAATAGAGGAGAACCACGAAAAGAAGAAGTGGGGTAAGCCTTGATAAAAATAAAAATGGAATAAAATTGCAAAACAAAGAAATCAAAAGACATGTATAAAACATGTAACAAGCAAACCCATGAAACAAAGCAAAATCTTACCGCCAATAAGATAATAAATGTGGTAGGTGGAAATAAAATCTATATAAATGATCGATTATTAAAATATGGCACTAAAATCATATGAAGTGATCAAGGAGCTTATAAATTGAAAGATTTAAAAACCAAAAAATAGGTAAAATCAACAAGAGGGTGTGGATATTCTAGTCGAAGTCACACAAGCAAAGATTCCAAGCATTAAATTCATGAAGCACTCCATGAAATCAAACATGTATGACCTAGAATGATAATTTTCACATATTCCTTTCAACTTCACATGCACATGCAACCTCCAAAGGTAAATCCATTCCCCCATTTATGAGTATGATCACATGATACTCAAAGTGGACAGGGAATTATTGGTAGTTATGAATTCAGATACCCACCAAGATGAGTATAAGCAGAATGTGAAGATAATGGGGGAATTAAAACTTGATGCATGGAGAAGAATTTTCTACTTCTCCGGGGCAGATAGGGAAATTAAAGTTCTCCTCATCTATCTACACAATTAGATGCTCTATTTGGATCAACCATACCAAATCAATACGGAAGTGATTGCTAGGGTTACCAGGCAATGGGCAGCAGGAAGGTCCATAGTAAAAAATAAAAATTTCCCATAGAAGGATACATCAAGGGTGATGGGCATCCCAACATGCAAACAAGGCATCAAAATATCCAATATTAAAAACCTTATTTTGAGGTATCTTGCTAAAGCCATTTGTTTGAAAATTTATCATACTAATAGGGAGGATGGTTCCCATGGTGTGATTTTCCAAATTGCATTAGATATGGTCACAACCCACTTGGAATATAACTTACCAGAATTACTAGAAACATAATTTCATGAAAATTTAAGGACAATAAAAAAATTCAAACACACATTTTTCTATGGGTCAATATTATTATGTTTAGCACTGTATTTCACACAAAAACTCCCTCAAAATTTAGAACTAGTCTACTGGAAGATGGATAACCTTGTAGCTAAGAAAATATGGGAACATATGAAAATAATGGATGTAGTCACCCAAATAACCTCACTCATTGGATGAAAAATTAGAATCAAGGAGATAGTTACAAATAAACGTAGAATATCAGAACAAGTTGTTCCAAAATATGAGTAGGATTTTATTTTTATTTTCAATATTGATTATACCTTCATCAGGCCATTAATTCCCCATATCAACCAAGTGCTTCCATTGACATATGAAGCTTTAGGTGAATTAGTAGCTACATCCATACAAGTATTGCAAGCATACCCAGTAGGTCCTAAGAAACATACCCTCCCCAACTTTGATGAAGTTATTGAAGAAACTTTTGAAAAATATAAGAATAAGTATGTTGAGGCACGACAAAGAAAAGTTGCTAAAGATTTTAGTTCTATAGTACCTACCACCAAATTCCAGAAAAGCACTAGCAGATAAAGAAAAATTAAAATAAGTCATGCTCAACACATAATAAGAAGAGGCAGTATCTAAGGAAATTTCATAATCAAACAAAGAAAGGAATCCTATCTCACTAGAAGATTAACCAAAAAAGATAAAAACTAATTTCTCATGGAGTTTAGAACCATGGGTGGACAGAACATTGTCTACCACATCCTATGAATACTACAAGAAATGTTTAAAAATAGGTGTTATCTCACAAGTAGCCAAGGAGTATGAGGCGAGCTTAGGAAAAGAATAGATGGTGATACCATAAGAAATACTTTATTATATAGAAAAGAAATTCATAGTCATAGATATCAATCATTTACTTCCTAGGGAATTGATAAAATAAATTTAAGAACAAGTTGAAATAAAGGAGATAGCTCACCTGAAATCTCTATAACAAGAAAAAACTACACTTAAATAGAAAAATAAAAATACTTTTACGGATCTCCACCATATGAAGGAGCTTAGAGAGATCATTAGGATTTTGATTAAAGAAAAAAAGGAAAGAGAACAAAAAGCTACAAATCTAAAAGCTAAGAAAAAAATAGCGGAGGTAGAGAAGAAATTAAAATAGATGGATGGAAAAAAAAAAGCGTCAGACACAGCTAAACAAAAAAAGATATAACAAGAACCAAAAAAACAAGAAGAGGACAAAAAAAGGAGATTTAAAAAGAAAAAAAATTGCAACATAAGAAAAAACAAAAAATTATTGATAGAAGAAGAAAAGAAAAAGAAAGAATAAGAACTCAAGAAAAAGGAGTTAGACAAACAGAAGATAGAACAAGTAGAAGTAACCAATAAAAAATAGGAAGAAAAAAAAAACAAAAGATATCACACGAAGTAGAACATAAAGAAGAAAAAAAGGGTGGTGGAAGAAAATTAAAAAAAATAAGAAGAAGAGAATATAGAGAAGGAGAAGAAAATCAAAGAAGACATAGCACAAAAGCAGAAGGAAGAAAAAATCAAGCACGAAAAAGAAGAGGAACAAGAATGAAAGATAAGGAAGAAAAAGAAAAGAAAAAGAGGAAAAATAAAATAAAGCATAAGAGGAGAAAGAAATAAAATAAAAGGAAGAAAAAGAATAAGTTGAGAAAGAGAAGTTGGACAAAGAAGCAAAGAAAGAAACAAAACAGCTACAAACAGGACCACTAATAACTTGTAAAAACATATTTAAAAACATGTTACCTACACAAGCACCTAGATATTCATTGGAAAAAATCACCAAATTTCTATAGAAAATAAAATAGGAACATTTAATCTAGATACATAACGGATTTTTTAAGAAAACCACGAAGGGATTCAAGGTCCACTTAGATCAGCTAACTCCGTTACAAAAGTCTACTTGTAACAAGGTACTAAAAAAAAGTGCTACACATGATTGCATGAAATGGTGCATCGATCTCAAAGAAGAAATGAAAAATATAATCTCCACCATCAAAAAAAAATATGCCAAAGATCAAAATTGATCCTAATTTATCAATAGAGGCAACCACAGAGAATGTGGTAAGTGAAATATTAAGGGAGCAAAGCATAGATCTGGGAGTCGAAAAGTAAATAATCCACAATAACATAGTAGAAGAACACAAAATAGAAGTTGTTAAACCTCACAAAGTGGAGAATCAAAAGAGAAGGATTGAATTGTAAGATGTGATGGATAAGTTAGAAGCAGAATTGAATAATGCCACTGTATATTATACATACACCATTGGATAGCCGAGCATGACCGTGGAAGATAAGATAGAAATCGAAAATTTAAAGTAATAGATACACAAGGCTTCCATAGAGCATGGAATTTATAAAGATATATATGGAACTCATAGGAGGAAGCTGGTGGCACTCAGAGAAAAATAAAAAAATCAGCGAAGGGTGTGACCAAAGAAAATTTATGATATGTAAAAATGTAGCAGTCCCTTGGACAAATACTTGATAAGAATGTAACACGAAAATACAGTATAATAGACTAGATGGAATAAGGTAAATGGAAAACCCGCCGCATCAGTCATAATTCATTTAATTCAAGAAAATACACAACTCCAAGAATGGACCGATCATGTGAACAATTATTTGGATTCTTTGTATATTTATGAAAATAATATTACATAAATAAGTGAATTATTAATGGGACAACGCATAGATCTAGAAGTAGAAAAATAAATAATCCACAATAACATAGTAGAACAAAAAATAGAAGTTGTTAAACCTCACAAAGTGGAGAATCAAAAGAGAAGGATTGAATTGTAATCCGCGATGAATAAGTTAGAAATAGAATTGAATAATGCCACTGTATATTATAAATACACCATTGGATAGTCGAGCATGACTGTGGAAGATAAGACAAAAATGGAAAATTTAAAGTAATCGATACACAAGGCTTCCACAGAGTATGGAATTTATAAAGATATATATGGAAATCATAGGAGGAAGCTAGTGGCACTCAAAGAAAAATACCAAAATCAGCGAAGGGGGTGGCCAAAGAAAATTTATTATATGTAATAATGTAGCAGTCCCTTGGACAAATACCTGATAAGAATGTAACAAGAAAATACAGTAGAATGGACTAGATGGAATAAGGTACATGCACTACCCACCGCATCAAACATAACTCATTTAATTCAATAAAATACACAACTCCAAGAATGGACTGATCCGGTTAACAATTATTTGGATTCTTTATATATTTATGAAAATACTATTACTCCTCATATCAATAAATAAATTCCACAAATTACACCATAAAGGATTAGATGCCACAATATCCATTAATTCCTATCACACGAGTTGAGAAAAAAAACCCTTCCTTATGCTACACATCTGTGTTTCTAGGGGTTTATGCTTACACTTTCTCATAATAGCATCCTGTAAGTCAAGTTGGGTGATTTGAGTGAACGAACTCTTCCTTATGCTAGACATCTTAGTTTTTGGGGGAGATACGCACATTTTTTCTTAAAGAAAGAAGAAGGATGATCAAAATATCAGGGTTCTTCATTAGTTTTGGTTTTCTTGAGGATGAGACAAGGTTTAAGCGGGGGGACAATGTTGATAGGGTTCTTCACCGAATTTTTTATAATTCACGGAGATAGATATCAAACCTCTGTAGTATGGAGGAGAGTTGCGAATAAATAACGGATCCGTATATGAAAGGAAAAATCCACAAAAGACTAAGGAAACTTAGTGTACATATTAGATAATCCACAAACAATAGAATATGTCTTCCAAATATTAGAAGAAGAATTCGATAAAATCTCAAAGCTGTATGATACTTGAAGAACTTGTGGAACATGAGAATGACCCAAAGATTAACTGGAGAAACACAATAAACTGAATTAAGATGACACGAAGCTATGGATTTAAGCCAATAGAGGCACGAGTCAAAAGAAGTGTCTTTTGTAATTTATTTTATTTTGTGTATTTATTGTAGATAATGTATTTTATATTGGGGAATCACAACAAATATATGAGTGTGAGTACCATTTTGAGATATTTTGTATGAGAATTGAGATAGATAAGATATAATAAGAAGAATATACATGTACTTGAGAATGATGTAATCATTATTAATAACTAAATAAAGACTATAATTTGGGATGGAACTTATTGTATTCTTTCCTTTATGTTTCTATTCTCAAGGTAGATGTGATGTATTTCTCGTGTACATACTTAAATAACGTCTAATTTCCTAAGCCTCACTACATTGTCAGGGTTTTAGGTCATCAAGGATGAGTTGGTGTTGTATTGGGATAATATAGACCTAATGAGAAATTTGGTGAGGATGTTTATTGTTTATTAGTTACATCATGTGAGAAAACAACATTAAGGTCTAAAGTGATGATGGGGGCCAAAGACACGGGATTTGATGTTTTGGATATATTAGCTGACGGATAAATATGGACTTGTTGGATGGACCAACTCAATATTTGGATAAATGAGTTGGGATAATTCATATGTAGTGTTAAAGACAAGGGGTCATTAATAAGGTGTAGACTGCTTAAGAAGGGACACCTCAGGAAGCTAGGTAAGTATTGAGAGCGATAAGGTTTGAATATTGGATCTCAATTAAAGACCGTATCTTACACTATTGAAGAAAGGAGGACTAGATGGGTCATGAATTTTTGATATGGTGGATTGACTACTAGGAGAGTGTAGGGGTTCTTGGTCATGTGTAAGAGGTGATAAAGATGCTTGATGTTGGTCGATTAGACACATGGCATCGTCAATGTAGGTTTGGATATTTTTTAAATATTGTTAGAAATCCTCAACCATGTTTTTAGATTTCTTTTGACTGGAATTTTTTCTGGTTAGGACCATGAACAAAAATCACTAATTAAGAAGAAAAAGAATCTAATGAGTTCATTAAAATAAAGGAAGGAAGTCACACAAGAGAATTTTTATCATCTTGATTAAATTAGAAAGGTTAAAAAGTGAAAAAAATTTATATGAGGTCCTTGGAAGTGTAACTATATGGTTAATTTTGGGTAATGTTAAAGGTCGGAGTCCTTTATATACCTAAAGGTACGTGATCCTTGAATCTATGATAGCATCGGTAGAAGGTGTGGTATTTATACTCAGCCAAAAAACCGAGTCATCTTATCCTCTTGGTGATGAAATCCAAGTAGGTCCACCTAGGTAAGATTGTTTTTGATGCAAATTGTGTTGAATGTGGTTTGTTTGTGTGTGAGGGAAATTAAGTGAAAGTAATTTTTTAACTTCTTAATTATACTATATGATCAAGAATATATGAAGGGTTCACTAAAAATCTCAAAAAGAAATATTAATTTGATGAGGATAGGAGACAAATGTGATGCAAAAAGGAAAATAATGAAGGAAACATACCTATAATTGCTTTTGATTTTTGATTTTTTTAATTTTTAACTTTTGGTTTTTAGCTCTATTGAAATGTAGAACTAGGTAATCCAGAGGGGAAAAATACAATGGCATGATGTAAACAAGGAAAATAATGAAAATCATAATCCTAAAGGCAAGTTGACAAAGTTATTAGAAAAAAACCACGTAGATTGTCGATGATTTAAATGAATCATGGGTGATTCACAAAAATTTCTAGTGATTTCACATAATTGTTAACGATTATAGAGTAAACAACCATAAAATTATTATAAGTTAGTTTTAATGGAAAAATAAAAAGAAATCATTCATTTCAGACGCGTCAATAATGTATTAGGTAGGTTTTAGGTCTATGCTATCAAATGCGCAAAGTACTAAAAACTCAAAATATGGTTGGGTTTAATGATACCTTGACTAACAATCAAAATTTTGGGATGATAAGATTTAAACATTGGATGAGCACTCCTTCAGAGAGAAGATACCTGCAAGAAAAGACAAATAAACAATACATATTAGATAAAATGATATCATGAGTGACTTGACAAAGGCCAATTCTAGGAATCTAAAGGGACTTCCTCGAACGATGTGAACTCATTTGTACACCATCAAGTGACTTTATAATGATGATAAGATAAACAATGATAATGACAAGGATAAAATTTAAAACTCAAGATGAAAATGCATATCTTGTTTCACTTCATAGGTGGCCCTGGATAAAGTGACAACAATCTAGATGGCTTCAAACTAGTTGTACTGGTAGTCTACAATTGCTTTTCATATTTTGTGGAGGAATTCAATATTTTCCTCAATGCACTTGATCTCAGGCATGAATGGAATGACACATGAAGTAAGATTGTTTAGGATATCTAATTTCTCCTAGATTAAGGTTGTTGGACAATCAAGAGATTGTAACTGCTTGTTATTGGGTGATACTGACCTAGAATAATATGCTACACAAGAGACATAATTTCAATAGAAAATTTAAATCCAGGAGTATAAATAAAAATTGATGAAATGAAATGATATGATAAAGGAAACTAATTGATAAAAATTACATGCAGTTCAATGGAATCGCTGGCAATTTAGGAAAATCATGGGTGATTCCTGTAAAAGGACTGGTTTTCTTGAAAATGATAAAATGATGAAAATAAAGGCTTGGTATGATTTTATTATACTAGATTCGATGTGAAACTAGAATAGAAATGAAAATAGACAAGAAACATCTGACCTTGTGATGTGGATAAAGTTGTAAGAATTTCCACAGGGGCTGGTTAATTTTATGATGTCGATTTATCTATCATTTTATTATTAAAATTATTATCTGAATGTTGTGGTTCTTGGGAGTAGAAGAACTTTAGTTTTGGACTTGGTGATAGTTTTAGGAGTGAAGCTTCATTTTTGTATTGGAAATAAAGATGCATAGTTGTCAAAAACGTCTCAAAATATCACTCAAATAGGAGTTTGAACTCTTATTTATAATCGCGAGTGATTTGCTGGAATCGTGGACGATCCATAAAACTCTAAAGATAACATTTGGAAATGGTATGAACAAATTATAAAATGGGATTTTTGGGTATGAGACAAAGGATAATTATTGGGGGAAGTGGTAAGTTGAGTTCAAGAGTTTATAAAGTTAGGATGTTATGATGAAAAAGGATAGGATATGTTTAGAGATAGTTTAAGAGGTTTCAAAGGACTTATAATAGTGAATTTGGATGAGAAAATATTATTTACCAAGGGTGAATAATAATGTGAAAAAGTGAGTTTGGATGGATTAGATAGGTTTAATAAATTAATGTGCATATGAGGGTGAAGAAAACCTGATGTCTACAACTATGTATAGGAAAATATGATCTAGTTTTGACCTTAGGGGCATAACTATACACTTTTTTTTATAGTTTTAACCTTAATTTATATGGTTATAACTATATTCATATGGTCCTAACCCAATGTGTGATAAATCACAAATAAATCTAGTGTATAGTTTTGTGTTTTTATAAATGACATGTCATTTGATTATTGTAGTGGATTAAATGATTTAATATATTTTTTAATTGGTTTGTGATTGTAGAGAGATATGAATCCTAGAGAGTTTTTTATTGTCCTCCATATGGATACCATCCTTAGATTTTTATATATGAAGGTTGGGAAATATTAGGTAGGGTCAAGCTACACCATGTAGCCAGATAGGATATGTTCCTCTAAACATGCAATTGATTTCTGCATTATGTAAGAAATAGAACCAAAATACTTACATTTTTGGGTCCCCCATAACTGAGATGACTATAACATTAGAGGATATATCATATTCTTTGGATTATGATATTCAGAGATAGAGTGGAGGTATTACCAATAAATGTTCCAATTTAGATTTGTGGTGGTGTTAAGAATTTTTCTAGGCAGTGGTGACCTTAGAAAGATGACTATTCACCACATTTTCATTCTGACAACAAGGTTTCTATGACCCCAAAACTTTGTCATAGTTTTATTAGAATATTTTACTCCATTGGATGGGTGTGGAGTTTCAACTTCATACATGATGTAGTAGATATATATTTTGATAGATGAAGAAAACATTAGATATACATGGGGCCAATCTATCCTAGGTAACTTATATCGATATTTTTGTAGATTTTAATTAGAGAGCCACAAGTGTAAATTTCATTACTAAATATTCGTTAATTCATGAATAATTGGGTTTTTAAAATTTAAATTTTGGTAATTTTGGGGTGTTAGTTTTCTATTTATTTCAGCTAAATTTTCTAGGTACAAATTGAATATCTGGGTTGATTCACCAAATGTTTACAATAATAGCACAATTTTTATATTAAAATAACCTTTACCACATGAAAAAAAGATAAATTTTCTACTATAGTTATATTAAAATAACCTTTAAAATGTAGACATGTTGGTGTGTGTCTGTAGATGAAATATATTAGAATATAATTATAGATGCATCCATGAGGATAGTGACTAGGAATATGTTGGAAGCACAACCACTAGGGGGTGAATTATTGTTCATTAAAACTTTCATTCAATTTTACATTGACATCCATCAACCATTACCTTTAACCTACCATTATAAATCATTAATACAACATAACCATTCAACACATGCAAAAAGAGCACAAAGACACATGAACATGAGATTTAAATAGTAAAACCCTGTAGGGAAGAAAAAAAGATCAATAAAATGGAAAACTATCCTATAAATAAATATAAATTTTAGTGAAGCACCAAATCCATAAGGAAAACTAACCCATAATTTTAGTGAGGCACCAAACCCACAACGAGCACCAACCCCTAGATTTAGCAAGCACAAAATTGCATGGACGAACCATCCCCCAAGATGGCTAAACAAAAACTTAGCGACCTAAATATGTTGTCACCTTTAATATATTGGTACAATAATAGATGATGAATATTGTAAAAGGAATGATAACCAAATCTTACCAAGCCAAGAACGCAGATGCTAATCAAACATCACGATCAATAAGATAAAAGTAATTTTCCAGAATAACTTTACATAAACCTTTGCAAAAAAATGAGCAGAAATATCATATATTATTATGGAACTCAATGAAATATAATGAGAATAGACCTTGCTTATATAGACAAGCAATAACAATCTAAGAACCAATCAAGGTCCTAGATCAAACCATAAATCATGGAAAGAAATAGAAATCAAAGAACTAGTCAAGTCCATAGATTTATGAGAGAAATAGACATGAAGGATCTAGTCAATACCATAGATCTAGGAAAGAACTAGTCAATACCATAGATCAAGGAAAGAACTATACCTAACAACTACATAATATCTCCTAATATCTAAATAAATAAAAATAAATATCCACACACATAAGTGGGTGAGGATAAATACAATAAAGGTAAATAATGTACCTAGGTGAACATGAGCTAATGTAAATACCTACTCTAACACGATGAGATCCCTCTCCACCACTAGTTTGAGCTTTTGTTGTGACAGAAAATCATGTAGCTCTGATACCAGGCAGTTAAGCGTGCCACTCCCAGAGTAGTTCTGGGATGGGTGAGCTCCCAAGAAATTTTCAGTGTCACTTCCTCCTAATGTTGTTGGACCTAATTGGGTGTATACCTGGCTCCATTCTGCGGGAAGGTATTGGCATAGCAACTGATTAACACAATGAGATCCCTCTCCACCATTAGTTTTATCTTTTGGTGTGACGGCAAGTCGTGCAGCTCTGATACCATAAAAGGAACGATAACCAAATCATACGAAGTGAAGAACATAGATGCTAATCAGACATCACAATCAATAAGATGAAAGTAATTCACCAGAATAACTTTATATAAACCTTTGCAAACAAATGAGCAGCAATATCATATATTTTAATGGAACTCAATGAAATACAATGAGAATGGACCTTGCTTGTATAGGCAAGGAATAACAATCTAAGAACTAATCAAGGTCGTAGATCAAACCATAAATCATGGAAAGAAATATAAATCAAAGAACTAGTCAAGTCCATAGATTTATGAGAGAAATAGACATGAAGGATCTAGTCAATACCATATATCTAGGAAAGAACTAGTCAATACCATAGATCAAGGAAAGAACTATACCTAACAACTACATAATATCTCCTAATATCTAAATAAATAAAAAGAAATATCCACACACATAAGTGGGTGAGGATAAATACAATAAAGGTAAATAATGTACCTAGGTGAACATGAGCTAAGGTAAATACCAACTCTAACATATTATTTATCTTTTCCTTCTTCTCTCTTTCTAAAAACTTCTTTCTAGGCTTCTTCACATAACAAGGTTCTCCACCAACTTGATTAGGTCATATTACCTTGAACATCATATGATCTCTAACTTTTGGATCTCTATGAAAAATTACCTTCCCTCTCTTTCATGGTCAAACATAGCTTCTTCACCTCTATATTCTTCCCTCTTACTCACTCTACATCATTCTTTCTAAAAAACCCTAATAGACTTGCCCTGCTTATAGACATGACTTAAGATCATACATATGACCTCATTCATATTTAATAGAGAATATTACATTATATAAAAATATAAAATATCATGAAAAAATATTGTACAACCATCCTTAGGTCATAAACAGGGTAATTGCACCAAGTTGGGGGTCTAAAAGGGGGTCTTAAGTGGACGCATTTTTCTGCAAAATAAAAAGCTTCAACCTATCTGAGTTTTTTGAAATAGTTATGTTAGTGCAAAATCACAACACCCCTGAATGTTTGTAACTCGATGTGTGAGACACTAAGTGTGATTGAATAACATGGAGCTTTTCTCAAAGTGTGGGACTTTGTAATCGGCAAAGATCTCCAGTTGAAGGCTAGCTCTTATTCCTCTGTTTAGGTGAACACATAAAATTTGCAAAGGATCTACTCTAAAACCTACTCTAACTTGCTAAGGATACATGGTTGAGAGAGTTATAAGAAATAAAATCTAAAATAACAAAATTGATGCACCAAAGGAATGTTGAACACTGACTTTGCTATTAAAATATAGTCCATTAAAATTTAATACAATTACCATACACAGATAACCAATATTCCAATGAAAGATCAGATGAAGGAAATGAAAACAAGAGGGGGTTGAAATTATCCACAAACTTATTTTAATTGCTCCATAGATTGATACAGAACATTACAATGGCCAAAAGGAAAAACTTTTATTACAATTTTTATTGAAGGTTTAAACTCCCCAAATTCCTCTCCAAACCAGAGAAGAGGGAGGGTGCAAATCCAGAATGTCCAACATTTACAATGAGCCAAAGATCTTCCATTTATAGATGAAGTGAAGAGAGGAAAAAGAGCAAAAAAATGGAATTGTAAGCTCAACCACCATCCATCAATGCCCCTACAAATCCACCTACAATATGTTAAGTATGTTTCTCCTAAAGGAGTGTAGGACGAAGACCTAGAAGGAATTCACATGTATCGAATAGTTTCACTTCACCAAAGTGTAGGAGTTGCGAGATTGAAGCAAGCAATCTTTGTAAAGCAATGTGCATGCATATGAGAGCTCAAGATTCGAAAAGTGGAGTGGAATGGAAGCCTTAGCTTAGCTTGTATTGGCTTTTCATAGATCAAAAGAGATGGGTGTACCTATAGGGGGAGTGAATGTGTAACACCCATCTAAGAGAAGATTCCTCCATAATGGAGAAGAGGAGTTACTTTCCCAAATGGGAGTGTAACTCCTATGACACACTTACACATATGACAGATTCTGTAAGAGAATCTATCATAACTAAGATGACACCGAGATCCATGTCCACCTAAGTGAGATGACTCACCTGGTGAGGTGGAATAACACTAAATAAGTGAATAAATATACCACCTACACCAACACCCCCCCTTCATCGTCACTTAGGATGAAGTGGCAAGTCAAAAATGAGAAATGGGTCCTGACACAAATCTTGATGAGGAACCCATGTACAAGAAAGAAGTCCCAAGCAGTGAAGGAAAACCCAATGGGAAAAACATCCACCACAAGAGAACAAAACACTCTCTAGTCTAAGAAAGATGCCAAATATGGGTCCCAGCTCTAGACGAGCCTGAAAAGGTACCCATGTACAAAGAGGCAATCTCTTGGAAAAAAGAAGAAGAGAGAAGAAGAGGGATATGAGAGGAATGCAAAAGATGCCATGGATGGATCTGAACTCTACAGCTCTAGGAGGTCTCCCAGAAGAATGTCGATGATGAGATCGTCTACCTCTAGACTGAAAAAGAACCACCCGCAACGAACTGTGTGCCTGCCCTTAGGAAGGATAAAAATGATGTGCTGAAAGTCTGCCCACTCCACAAAAGAAACTGAAGGTAGCAACACAAAGAACTCTGAGTCTGGTGCACTGAAGTGTGACATAGGTCTAGCGAGTGAGTGCCAAGGAACCGAAGGTAATGCCACATTCGTAGAACTGTTAGAGTGAAGAGGAACACCTGCAAAAAGGATGTCCAAGTGATGTGAAGGGAACAAAACATCCTCCACAACAAAAAAGGGATCCACAACTGAGGGTGGATCAATGAAGGTCTCCGGAAAAGTGGAAGTGGTAAGAGTCCTAGAAAGGGCACTCCCAACAATGGAGATGATGAACTCCTCTGAAACACCTGTAGATGGATGAGGAACATGTAGTGCATCACAAGTAGACTCTGGGAAAAGTTGACCAAGGTCAGGCAGATACTCGTCCCAATGAGGGGGCTCAACAAACAGAAGAGCGATGTCAAATAGGTATGAGTCATGTAATGAAGGTAAAGGAGTGAAAGGGGCCTTGCACACTAAAGGTCGAAAAGAGGCGGGTGTAATGACGGCGTGAGACTGAGTAGGAATTGCTCGATATCTGATGAGATGTGGGGGGTGACAACAATGTCTGGAATAGTGAGAGAAAGAGGAGAAGAGTCCTATGTAGTACTCTTTGTGTCAGAACTGTGTACACAATCCTCATCATTAGAAGTAGAACCAAGTGAGCCTATGTCAATGGAACTATCATCACACGAAGAAATGGAGGAGAAAAATGAATCAGCAGCAACAACAATGGCGGCAGTATGTGAAGGGCCTCCATATAAGGACTGAAGAATGCTCTAGACATGGTGAGGTGGATCTGAGTCTGCCACATGAAACCAGAGAGAATGAGAGACATGCATCATCATGTGACCAAAGACATGGTCACAAGTGTCGAGGAAGTCCTCTAGATGATGATGATCAGCGGGTGTAGGAACTGGCCCAAGTAAGAAGGATGAAAGACCCTCATAGGTGAAGTAACATTCCATGGAAGCACGCCAGGCTGAATAGGTCTCTCTCCCAGTGAGAAGTGGCGGATGCTGTAAGGTGATCCTATGACACTCACGTCCTGAAAGAGAACTCTCCATGATGAAAAAATTCAAGATGCAAGGTGCAAGACATTGGACTCGGTGGATAATGCGTCTGCGTGTGTAGGCCCAAGAGTACAAGCAACCCCCCAGAATGTGGCACTTTATAAAAGTAGTGTGCTTACAAAATTGGAAATTCCATCACGTAGAGTATGATAAATCATGCAACTTTTACCAAGGAAGCACTCAAAAATGATCTGCGAGTCAAAAGTTGTGGCATTATTACGATTCCCGCAACTGATGGAAAAATGCACTAGACACGGCAAACACATTAAAAAAAATTCCTGAAATGGGTGCAAAGGGTGTCGTGTGACTACTCGTTGGAAATGACATCAAATTTTAGCAAGGTTTTGTTTTTCTTGTGAGGGGGGATTAGCCTCCTGCCAACCCCGGACCTCACCCTCCGTCTTCGACACACGTAGGAAGGGCATGATACAAACAAAATTAGAACCCAAAAATTATTACAATGCCATAAAGAGTGTTTTTATCGTCAAATCATCAAAAAAATGGATTGTTTTAACCTCCAAACAATTTCTAAAAGGGAAGTGGGCCCAGAGATGAGCTGTCAAGCCATGTGGGGAGATGCCACGTCCCAAGCTGGTAGAAGGTTCCTGTTGTTCCCACGTAGCTGATGTTCCACGTAGAGGAGGGGTTGTTGAGCTGTCGAGAGGTGTTGTAGGTCTACCACGTGTCAATGTTGTAGGTTGAAACTGTTATGTCAATAGTGATGGAGAGTGTGGAAGGGGTGAAATGGCTAGACCACGTGCCAAGGTGTAATCCGTTGGTATGAACCGGTCTGAGCTAAGAGTCTCTTGAGTCATGTAACCGTTGGGAGAGAGGAGGTAGTGAAGGATCCAATGCCGAGTTAACTGGAGAATTTCTGCCAAGTGAGCTGAATGAGACGGTAAAAAACATGAGCTAGTGGGAGTGCCGGAGAAGGTGGGCCGAGTTTCCAGTCAAATAGAAGCACGAAGAGGCAAGTGCATTCATGGGAGCACCAAGATGCCAGGTGAAAAATTGCATGTTCTAGGTTACATGTGTAGGAAGGCCTGGGAAGAGCAGTGAACAGCAAGGAGTCCTGAGCAACTCAACGAAGAACAATGCACATCAAACAATGAACAACGAGCAGCGGTGGGTGGAGCCACACACAACAGAAGGAGGAAAATAATCCAAACATAGGCTGAACAGAGGCGAGCAAGGAAAAAATCAGTCTAATACACCAAATGATGAGGAAGGCATGTGTAAATTGCCGAGGTGAGTTGTTGTGCAGAGCTGCCTGAGTAAATTGGGCTCATGGACGTGTAGAAGCCAATACCAAACCGACTAGTCTAGCAAACCTAACAATCGAGCAATACCACGAAGCATGAGTTAAGCACAAGTTGAGAGTGCTAAAAACAGTATAGGTCGAGTGACCACTGAAGGCATAAGTCACCAGAAAATATGATCAATCCAACACCATGAACTGACCATGAAGAGAGATGCACGAGGTCGTTTAGGTAGACCACGAAGTAGTAGGGAAAGGCAGCAAGATGAAAGTTGCTAAGCTGATTTGACACCAATAGAACACATGTCCACGCCAAAGAAAAAACTTAATAGGTGGTCTAGTTTAAGAGCCAACAAAACCGATGAGTCTCCATCAAGCAAACCGGGTTGTTGAAACTTGAGACTGCAATAGACCCCAAAACACGCATTCAAGGGCTGGAAAATAAGTGAAATTCAAAAATCTAAAAAAATACACCCACAGAATCTCAAAACATGCAAGTAGAGCACATGCAAAATGTGAGAGCTTACACAAGCAACTACACGGTGGAGCAACAATGGTGAGCAACGTGATTCTGGTCCCCAAGCTCTGATACCATGAAGGAGTGTAGGAAGAAGACCTAGAAGGAATTCACGTGCATCAAATAGTTGCACTTCACCAAAGTGTAGGAGTTGCGAGATTGAAGCAAGCAAGCTTTGTAAAGCAATGTGCATGCATATGAGAGCTCAAGATTTGAAAAGTGGATTGGAATGGAAGCCTTAGCTTAGCTTGTATTGGCTTGTCATAGATCAAAAGAGATGATGTACATATAGGGGAGTGAATGTGTAACTCCCATGTAAGAGAAGATTCCTCCATAATGGAGAAGAGGAGTTACTTTCCCAAATGGGAATGTAACTCCTATGACACACTTACACATATGACAGATTTTGTAAGAGAATCTATCATAACTAATATGACACCTAGATCCTTGTCCACCTAAGTGAGATGACTCACTTGGTGAGGTGAAATAACACTAATAAGTGAATAAATATACCACCTACACCAACATCTCCATGTCTTTGTGCCGTGTTAGGGAAGGTAGAATGGTAGATCAAATCTAGTGCATATCTCGAAGATATTAGATCTCATATTAATGATGTGAAAGACATTTTCTAGACCCTCACCCATCAAATCCAATTGGTTCTCCATGTCTATTTGGTGTGTTGGAGAAGGAAGAACGGAGAATCGAATAAAATCTAATCTGGTAAAGCAATCAGATCATGTATTAATGGATTAAAACACGTTTTCCCAATTTTTACCCATCCAATCTTGCTAAAAATAATATTTTATTCCTCCATGGTGTAGAGGAGGTCGAGATCTTTCCAACAGTATCAAATTTGTTGAATTTTGAGCTCTAGAACGAAAGTTATGACCATTTGAATATTTGAATCGAATCCGTACTAAAATGGTGAAATTTTTTTTTTTGCAAAACGGATCCGAAGTCCTAAAATTCAACTTCCACCTTTTGCAAATAATGCAAAAAGCCAATAATCTCCTACAGCCCCGCAAGCCTAAAATTCACTTTTTC
Organism: Taxus chinensis; assembly: GCA_019776745.2. NCBI lineage: Eukaryota > Viridiplantae > Streptophyta > Pinopsida > Cupressales > Taxaceae > Taxus > Taxus chinensis. Next base: position 669,752,113 of record CM034151.1, read on the forward strand.
CCAAAAGCTCCGCGGGCTCAAAATTGAAATTGCACCTTTTGCGCAAAAAATGCAAAAGTGTCCCACAACCTTGCAAACTCACAACTTCACATCTTTTCATTTGGTGAAAAAACCTTCCTCGGGCTTTCGGGCCTGTACTTGCAACTTGTTCCATTTGAAAAATTTGTAAAAATCCAATGTTTCCCCGATGGCCTGCCTCCCTGCATGTGACAAAGGCCTGACACATGGCTTCTCTAGGTGTCGATGGAGGTGCAACTCATTTTTATACTTTACGTCTTTTCAAAACAAAAGCCAAAGATTCAAACTACCTCTAGCAACCCACCTTCCCACTTTTGCTCGAAACATGGCCTTAGGCATGTGTCCTTTGTAGGCCTTAGGTATTTTTTTTTCATTTCTCCATGGGCTTGTGGGCCTGCACTTGTAACTTGCACCGTTTAGCGAAAAGTGTGAAATTTCCAAGTTGTCTCCCCAGGCCCACCGGTCCGCAATCTTCTCCTTGATGAAAAGTCTTCCCCTGGCCCACAGGCCCGCATTTGATAAAAAATCCTTCCCATGCCCATCGGCCCGTAACATGCAAAATATGAAGAGTTAAAAGGACTTCTTTATATTTTCAGAAAGGGGAAGAAATTTCCTATCTGATGAAGATGTTTCTAGGAATCCTTAAGTATTTAAAATGTATAAAAAATCTGATTTAAGTACAAAGGGGAGAAAATAGTTCATTTGGACGACAGGGCCTTTATTTTCTGCATAGCACGATTCGGGATTTTCTATCCCAAATATTCCGCCATTGACTAGGTCGGATGCGCTGTTGACTTCCATATTTTTCACAATACACTTAGCTTTCTCTTTGTGTGGTGATTTCAGAGATGCGTGTCTGGAATGTCCCGAATGAACTTGTGCTACGTGGGACATACTTTTCCACTTTTTCTTAAAAACAAAGGAATGTGGATATTTTGGAGATGTGTGTCCTAAGTGTCTCACTTTAACTTGGACCGTCTGGGCCAAAAAATTCTACTTTTTCCACATTTTTCTATCTCCTTTGTATTTTGGCCCCGAATTTGGTACAACCTGCATTGGTTCCATCTACAACCTCTGGACCCGCAATGCATTAAAACAACCTTTGACTTCAATTTTTAGGATCTTTTCAAATTATTCTAACTCCTTGAATCTTTTCCTTGGATACAAAAGTCAGAAAGAAGTGAAAGCGGACCCCCAAAAAATGATTTTGGGCCTCGAACCCAATCCTTCTTGCTCAGGCCTACAGAATTAATGCAAGTTATCCAAATTACCTTGAGCGGTGAATTTGGGAGAGTGGTTTGGCGACTTAGAAAGGTTACCTACCTTCTATGTGAAATGATTAGTTACCTTGAAGCATCCACTGGGCATGGAGTTTATTTGGTAATTTCAAATCTGGTCTAGAGATACCTTCCACTACATGCACTCTTATTTTTGTTAGAAAATCTTGGATTCAAGATTTGTTAGAGTAGAGAGTTGTCTGAAACTTGGAAACCTTTCCCTCAATTGATTTTCAGCAAATCTGATCTATTAGAGTGCAATGAAAACATCCAAACCTACTCCAATATGGATACTCTACTGATTTAATTCCTTATGGTTGTAAGTCTCTTCCATGAGTGAGATGAAATCTATACAAGCATACACCAAAAGTAATAGAGCATGTGCACCAGCACTTAGGGAAATTGAAACCTAAACTACAACAATACAATGTGCGTACACACTTAGATGAATTGAAAACCTAGGATAATATTTACAAGGGTTATAAATTCTCCCTCTAGTAGTAGTGTTTAAGGTAGATCCCATTGACTAGAATTTGTAATTCTTTTCCATCCAAATTAGCAAGCCGGAAGGCATTGCTACCTTTGCATTCAGTGATCATGTATGGACCACTCCATATGGCATCAAACTTGGAATGATTTCCTGGATTTTCATGGTTAGCATCCCACATCAGTACCAAGTCTCAAACTTGGAATGTCCTAGATTTATCTTTCTTGTCAAAGCTCTTCTTGATCAATGCTTGATTTTTCTCCATGATCTCCATTGCATGTTCTCTTGTTTCTTCTACTTCCATTAGCTCTGCATACTTGATTTCCATAGGCTCAAACTTGACTAGTTCTAACTGTTTCATGAACTCTAAAGTGGGTAGCTATAATGATATAGGAAACACTGCCTCCTTTCCATATACAAGCTTGAATGGAGAGCTTCCTATAGACCTCTTGGGTGTGATCCTATCAGCCCATAGAGATTATTTGAGTTTTTTATGCCAACTTCTTTGATTCTCATCAAGAGTCCTTCTGATGATTCTTAGTAAGTTTTTTTTTGTGGACTCTACTTGGCCATTACCTTGAGGGTAATAGTTTGATGAAGTGTTGAGGTATATACCATTCTTGACATCCCATTGGTGATCCTTGTACCAAGAAATTCCAATGCATTATCTAATATTATAGTGGAAGGGGATCCAAACCTAGTGACTATCCCTTATATAAATTGAACATGATGGATTCATTTTCCTCTTTAACTGCCACTACTTCAGTCTACTTGGTGAAATATTTAGTTGTGGCCTTGAATTGAATTTGGGTTGATTACTCGAATGAAGTCTAACGCCCATTACATGAATGGCTGATCCACTGAAATTATACGAAGGGGCGAGGATGCTAACCTTTCTTTCCCTGTGAAGAATGCAAATTTGTTGCATTTCTTGATCTATGAGTTGAAATTACCAAACATCGTATGCCAATCATGGAACTCATGTTATATATTCCCAACTTGACATGTTCTAATGCATCTTAAAAGAACACCATTTATGTTCTTCTTGAACAAGACACCACCAATAAGCACATATGGGATGGCTTGTAATCTGAAGTATCTCCTCTTTGCTTTGTTCATCTCTAGAGGGAATAAACATGTTTGGAGATAATGGACCAAGTCTTGGGTCTAGCATGGAACGGGTGCATCATTGGCTAGATGTTCTTGATCATTTTGTAGTAGAAGGAGAGCCTTTTCTTCTCCTTTTGTTTCACCATGTTGTTTGGAAGCAAGATGCTCATAGAAACATTTACCATGAACCAGCTTGGTCACCTTGATTTTAATATCATACTCCATTACATGGGTGATCTAACCTGCTCTCTTCTCATTGAAGTCCTTATTCAGGAGAAATTCCTTGACACCAACATGAGACACTAGTAGTTGAATATTGTTGTTCGAGACCAAGTGTCTAAACTTATTCAAACTCCTAATGACAACAAGGACATGCTTTTCAATAAAATAATACCTTACCTCATAGTCTTCCAGGCTCTAGCTGAAGAATGTTATGGGCTGCTCTGATCCTTCTCTATTCAACTGTACCAAGATAGTTGAGATTGTGTTTGATCCCCCAAAACCATACAACATGAAGTCCTTTGAAAAGTCTGGGTTGATAAGAGTTGGAGCTTGTGATATTTCCTATTTGATGGCCTCAAAACTTTATTTTCCTTTTTCTTTCCATTTGAATGCAAGACACTTCTTCAATATCATGGTCAAGGGCTTCACAAGAGTAGAAAAAACAGGCACAAATCTGTGAATAAAATTTATCCTTCCCAAAAAGCTTTGGAGATATTTCTTGTGGCGTGGCAATGGAAGTGTTTAGATGGCTTCAACTCTTGAAGGATCAATTGTTAGCCCTTCTATTGAGACAATGTGGCCCAAAATTTTTCCGTCATGTGCTGAGAATACACAATTATTTGGATTCAGTTACACTCCAAATATTTTGCATCTTTGAAATACTTCCCTGAGGTGAAAGAGGTTGTCTGTTGCATTCCTTGAGAAGATGATGATATCATATTACGATGCCAACACTATCTTGTTGATTAAGCTTTTGAATGCCATGTCCATAGCTTGCTGAAATGTTGCTCTGGCATTTGATAGTCCAAATGGCATCTTCTTATAAGAATATGTACCCCATTTGGTGGTGAAGGCTATCTTGAATTCATCTTCTTATTTTATCATTATCTGATTATAGCTTGAGTAACCATCTAGCAATGAAAACCTTTCAGCTACAACCTGCAAGATTTTCTCCTTTGAAGGAAGTTGATATTGATCCTTGAGTGATGGTCTATTTAGATCACAGAAGTCTACACGCAATCTAATTTTTCAATTTCTTTTCCTCACTGGCACCAAGTTTGCAACCCAACTTGAATGGTTGATAAGGAAGATGATGCTAGCCTCAATAAGTTTTTTCAACTCTTTTCTCATGATAGGTTCAATGTGAGGATTCTTTGGCCTTTGATTCTATTTGAAAGGATTAGATATTTAGGATTTAAATCAATTGTATGCTTAGCCAATATTGGGTTGAAACCTTTTAAATCCTTATAAGTACATGCAAAAACATCTAGGAATTCTTGACAAAGTTGAACCATTTCAACTTTCTCTTGTGGATTACTTACCTTTCCAATTTGCAATGTCTTGCCTTCATCTACTAAAATGAGCTCTGAATCTTCACCCTTTACCTGAATGTTTTCTTTCTCTTTCTGGAACTGATCATTTGGGTTGAAGATTGACTCCAAGGTTATATGAACTTTTGGTAATTTATTAGCTCTCAGCTACACCACTTGGTCATTATACTGTTGTTCCAATTTGTCTCGGTTTCTGGAGGAGAACTTAGCTTCTTCTTAAATAAAATTGACAATTTTCTGATCATTCTCGAAGACTTGCCAACTTGTGTTGTTATCTAGAACAACTGGCCTTACAACCACCTTGATATAGGGCTGAGACTTATCATTTTTTATACTTTCTAAAACTTTAAATGCTGCCCCAATTGCTGCCAGTCTATCTACTGCTTAAGTTTTCTTTCTTGGGATAGAATTGATGCTAAGAGCTTCAAAATCTTCAATGATATCCCGTACCCTATTTTTGTAGTTCTTTAGTAGATCATTTCTAGTAGCACTTTGTCTCTTAACTTACGTCACAATCATCTCACTATCTCCAAAGACTCTCAAATTGTCAATACCTTTCTTTCTTGCCCAATGCAATCCATGAATCAAGGCTTCATACTAAACTGTGTTGTTTGAGCAAGAAAACTGGAAACAAAAAGTTGAGTAATATTTTATAGCTTGAGGTGAAATAAGCATATCTCCTCCTTCTTCACCTTGTCTACTTCTTGAGCCATCAAATATTAGCTACCATACCTCATTATTATTCTTTTGGTCTAGCTTGAGGATGCTAGGGAGAGGATGATTCTCTTCATGCAAGTAATAGACTCCTAATTTAGCTTCCTCCATTTCTTTGTAAGGGTTGAAAGCATGCCTCTTGTTTTCCCATTCATCAAGGGTCAATTCTAGAATATTTCCAACCTTGGTATCAACTTCATGGGTGCTTGGATAATCCTCTTGATCAAATACAGAAAAATTTGCATTGATTGGACTTAGTGTATGAGGATCAATATGAAAGTTTGCAATAGGCTCAGATCTAATTGTATCCTTAGCTCCATACCTTGTTATGAATAACATGTGTGACCAATCATCTGACAAATATCCTCCAATTTTAGTAGTGAAGTGTCTTGACAAACATAATGCAAAGAGTGGTGGCAAGTCTATGACTGATACATCTTGTAAGACGGTCACATTGGGACATGCATGCAATGTGATGCTAAAATCCTTGATTAATCCAACAGTTGTTATTGTTGTACCATCCTATTGCACCACACCTTTGGAAATTAATTCATATTGAAGACCCAACTGATCAGCTATTTGTTTTGAAATTTAAGAGCTACTTTCTCCAAAATCAATCATGCAATTATGCACCAATTTATCTCCAATGATCAATGAGATATAGAATGGTGGGGGCTTCAAAGTTTTACCTTGTTATCCTCCATGATTTCCGTCAGTCTAAGCTGCATTGGTAAGCACATTTTCTTGTTGATTGGGTGACTGTTTTGATGTTGACCATCTTGCCATAGAAGCTTGCAATAGGTCTCTTTGTCCTGGAATAGATAATGATTCCCACATTGATATGTTTACATTTGTTTTCTTCATCTTCTCAATGATGTTGAATGGAGATTAACTATCTCTATGTTTCCCTCTTCTTTACACATTATTCTCTTGCACATGGGCTATTACAACTGACACTTGAGATGTTCTTTTTTTGTGGCTTGGGTTAAATTTGCACATTGGGAGTTACACTTTGATTACCAATACCTTGTGGAGTAATAGAGGGTTTTCGATCACTTAAATTTTATAATTGTCCCTCTCCAATATTCCTTTGCTTGGACTGTGCATTAGCAGATACACTTTGAGAAGGGGCTTGGTTAACTCCACAGAAGTCTTCAGTTTTTCAATTAACCAGCATAGTTTCAATTAGAGGTGCTTCTTGTTGAGCTTCTTTCTGCTTATTTTCCTCTTGACTAGGTTCTTGGGACACACCAATGGTCTATACCATCAAGGTCTAGTTCAGTGCACCATTGAAACATGTTTATTGATTATTAGGTAGACTGCAAGGGTAACACCAGTCGTACTCTTGTGCCATGTTGAAGTTTCATTTGGATCATATGGTCAGAATGGCCTGAAAGCTTTAGGTTGTCCTTGGTTCAAGTTTTTATTTTTGGCATGAATTGGTGGTTTATTTTTCTATTATGGGGGCTTAGCTTGATACTGAGTTTGAGGCTTATATGGCCTAAAACTCTGAGCTTGTTTTCTCTTGCTAGTCACTAGCTCGTTTCCTAGGTTCTGCATCTGTTTCAAGAGCTCCTAGTACTATTTTGAACTGCTTAAAGAAGTAGAAGACTCATTATTGCTTTGATTTCTAGGGGGTGGAATGGGATTCAAATATGGTGTTTGACTAGTGCTTGGACTTCCTAATTCTGGATATAGAGGCATAGGTGGCCTAGGTGTAAGTTTACCAGCATGAATGAAACAATTCTCATCTCTAATGGAAATGTTATAGGCTGTAGGTAAAGTTATACCTCCCATGGATTGAATGATTATAGAAATATAAGAATTTAAAGCTTTAAGAAAGTATATAAAAGCACCTTGAACTATTGGTATTATGGCCAATGGAATCCTATCCCATGTCCTTTGAAATCTAAAGTTTAAATATGTCAACTATTCATTAGGATCCCTCTTAATGGTTGTCAATTGTTCCAATAGAGATAGGTTACCCACCTTTTGTCCAAATTGATTATGAAGAGCTTTGCACAGATGGTTCCAACTCTAAATAGAGCCTATTATTAGAATCCTAAACCATTGGAAAGCTTTACCCTTGAATGATGAGGCTAACAATTTGACTGCAATGTCCATCTCAATAATTTCATGAATTGCACAGACATTTGTAATGTCTTGAATGTGGTCACTAGGAGTAGTCTTCTTCTCTCCAATGAAATATGGGATGATCTTCAATGCTGGAACTAAAACTAGGTTTTGTGCATTGAGAGTGATTGGTCTGTTGTGAGTGAAGATGACATATGGATTGGGTTGTGGATGTTCCCTTATGATTGGCTAAAGAACCCTTATTGATTGAATGAAAGGACTACCAGGTGGAGGTGTAGATAAATTTTTATTTGGTGGAGATGGAGACATTTGATCTCTTCTTCCTCTTCTCCCTCTATCTGGGGACATGTGCACATAGAAAAAAAATCCTTCTTCTCTCATTTTTGACCTTGTTTGAATTCTTCTCATGAATCTATAAAGCTTGGGCTGCTGAAACCAGTGGATTCTGCCTCTTTTTGAGTTGCCAGATGTGCAATTTAAAAGCTCCTTACAAGCTAAAAACTTACAAGTGCACATCAATCTTACTGCAATAAGAATGAAGACCTCTTTCTCGCACAAGGTGTGCCATAACTATTAGTGTGGTAGCATAGTGGCTTAAGATTCGTCGTTTGAAAATGAGACACCTATGAAAGATGAAACTCTAACTTCAGTGTCCCACACGGTGTGCCAAAACTGTTAGTGTGAAATCACAGCATCCCTTAATGTCTGCAACTCGATGTGTGAGACTCTAAGTGTGATTCCATAATATGGAGATTTTGCCAAAGTGTGGGAATTTACAATCGGGAAAGCTCTTCGGATGAAGTCAAGTTCCTATTCCTCTATTCAGGTGCACATGTAAAATTTGGAGAGAATATACTCTAAGAACTACTCTAACTTGCCAAGGAGACAGGGTTGAGAGAGTTATAAGAAATAAAATCTAAACTAATAGAGGTGATGCACAAAAGGAATTTTTAACACCGACTTTGCTATTAAACACAGACCATTAAAATGTAATAAAATAACCATACACAAATAAAAAATATCGCAATGAAAGATCAAATGAAGGTAATGAAAATAGGAGGGGGTTGAAATCATCCACAAACTTATTTTATTGCTCCATAGATTGATATAGAACATTACAATGGCCAAAATGCAAAACTCGCATTAAATTTTTTATAGAAAGTTTTAACTCCACCATTTCCTCTGCAAACCAGAGAAGAGGGAGGGAGAAAATCTAAAATGTCTAATGTTTACAATGAGCCCAAGATCTTCCATTTATAGATGAAGTGAAGAGAGGAAAAGGGAGAAGAAGGTAAATTTGATTTTTAAGCTCAACCACCAGCCAACAATTCCCCTACAAATCCACCTAAAACCTATCAATTTTGGTTGTTCATGTCAGTTTGGCATGTTGGAGAAGGAATAATGGCCTTAGATCATTTCTTTGAATTATTTTCGAAACAGATAGGGTAACGGGCATAGGAGGAATAACTTGTTAAAATGTCGGTTAATGGGTTATTACACGCACATGACTTCTGAATCCACAACTGATCATGAGAGATTCCTTTTGGCTAGGAGGAACTACCTGTAATGAAAACAAGACCACCAGAAAGCATTAAACAATATGGGCAGTGAACTGCCTAGCGTTAGCTAGATCCAGGAAGTATGATACTTCCTAGATGGCTGTCAGTCCACTGTTTTAAACAAATTAATGCTAAAAACAAGGTAAATCCTATTGTTATTTTAAAATGATTTAGGTATCTCACTTAAAAACACAATAAGAACTAGATCTAATCTAACAGGCTAAGCTAGAATAGAATCCACAGGTCAAATGGTTGGTTCTGGGTATTGCAGGTCTGTTAAAGGTCTCGGGTAGGTCACAAGTGAGTGAGGGTGAGGTAAAATTAGGTGGGTAGGTCTCTGTCCAAGGTTGTATAGGCAAACACAGAGACCAGCATCAGTCAGGGGTGACCGACCGCGATTAGGTATAACTGGCATCGGTTACTGTGAAATCTGGGAATATCATAGAATGGGGTTTTGGTCCTCCTTGTGATTGCACAAAGGATTTTGGTTGGTTAGAGATGAGGTAATGGGTGACTGGAGTAGGTTTTAGTAAGGTTTTGCTGGGTCTACGGAGGTGTAAAATGTTGGAGATAGTCAATAATGAGCAAGATGAACAATGGGTGATAAAATGATGATGCAAGGAAATAACCAGGAAAGTATGATGTTACACTTACTTGGATTTCATTTCTGAAAGTTTCTATGTGAAGGATGGAGGTGTTGATGATGAGCTTGAAGGCTATAAGTGATCACCAATTGAAGAAAAGCTTCTGCATGGGCTGCATGCACACTCCTCTTTGCTTGGAGAGATCAGATCATGGTTGGGATGGCTCTGCAAGAGAAGATGTTCAACCTTCTTCCTTAGATGTGAGTTCTTGCTGGAATTGGCTCTCTGAAGATGTGTTATCTCTCTGAGATGTGTTCTTGCTCATGTCCAATTTCTGCTTACAAATATTTTCCAACCTTAACTTCCAACCTTGGAGAATAAGGTAGTTTGGGGTTAAAAGGGGTAACCGATGGTGGTCCAGGCTTAACCGGTGATGGTTAGGGATAACCGACATCAGTCAAGGTAGGATTTTCTAGGTTTACTAAACTTAGGGAGATCCTCCTGATTTCCTTGGATCTCATGTATCGTTATCCTGTGGATTAGACTGGGAGCTTCTTGTGAGCATGCGGGAATGTGGTTAGAGGGAATGTAGGCATTGATTTTTAGGGTTTGAGTAAGTCTTAGTTAGTTATGGTAACTTGCTAAGAATAGGTCTTAGGTTGAGTTGGCTTGGTGAGGTGTCTAAGTGAACTGTATGTGGGGATATTATTCAAATAATATATTTAAATAATAAATATAGTGAGGATAAGGCATTAATTTAATTAAATTAATGAAATTAATATAAGTGGGGTGAAGGGGGTCATGGCTAGGTAAATGTGATAAAGGGTGTTTTATATGTCAAGGGACGAAGGGGGAGTGTGACCTAAATTTAGTGTCTACATTTTTCCCCTTTTTATTGTCGTAGCTTGTATTGGTAAGCCGTGCACTAACAAAAATAAGATGTGGTTGCCCCATGTGTGGGTGAAGGTGATCCCCCTCAAACCAGGAACTGACGAAGTAGCCGGCTGAAGTGGTGAGTGGTTTGATAAAAGGTAAATGTGAAGAAAAGGTAAAGGAGGTGTAGGGGAAGAGGTGAAAGGTCTACTCAGGCAATCTAGGTAATGGGTCAGGGTCAAAGGTAGCAACAGTCAAATGCACGCACATGTATAAACTGCAACATGCTACCAGTTGAAGAGCAGGCAAACTCTACATCGTCTAAGGTCGAAAGGTTTATCCAAACAAGGGTGAAGTGAATCCGGTATCCAAGGTATAGGATAAGGTCAGGAAACAAAACATAGGTTAGGTGCAGGAACATTTAGGTATGTTCGAGTACACCAAAGGTAGGGTCAGGATAAACGGTCATGGACAATAGGCCAAGTAAGGTCATTAGGTCAATCAACATAGGTAATAGTGCCGCAAGGTATAACGAACACATGAGGTCAAAGGTCACTAGCAATAGTCTAGGTCCAAATATCTAGGTCACGACACGGGTAAGGCCGAGGTAGGGGTAAAAAAAAGGCATCAACAACGGACATGATGAGGTTGAATAAAGTGGAGGGCCAGGGGTGAAGGTAAAGTGGTCTAAGTAGGTGTAGGGGAGGTAAAAGAAGGAGGAGGTAAGGTAAAATGAGGTAAATGTGAGGGCAATAAGTATGCAGGGTAACTGACATATAGTTGTTAGTAACGTGATGACGATATAGGGGAAATGATGGTGGTAGACTAGGGCAAATGACTGGCTGTAGTGAAGAGTTAACCGACATTGGTCGGTCGGGTCGGGTATAAAAATTAGACAAAAAAAACCGGTGTTTTGAAATTCATTGTATGCATTGGTAAAAGGTAGAAAAGGACAAGAAGAAAGAAAATGAAGAATATGAAAAAAGGGTACAGTAGATTAGCTTGATTGGTGGCCACATAGGTGAGATTGATTGAGTGGGAGGTGGGGCTAGGAGATCAGGTGGAGTGAGTTGATTGGTGTGTAGATTTGGTGAAGATTTGGTGATGGCAGAGGTAGGAGAGGGGTCGGGTGGACCAGTGTGGTGGCCAGAGGTGCCACCATATCGACGAAAGTGGGATACGATAAGATTTAAAACCTTTGATTGAGTTTTTTGAGTTAAATTTGTGAAAATTTAGAAAATGTTAAAAATGGGGGTGGGGGGGAGTGAAAGTTTGAAAATAAGTGAAAAAGAGGGGGAAAGAGGGATAGAGAATGGTAGGAGGTGGGTAAAAGGTAATGTAGGAACAATTAGGGTGTAAAGGGGGATTTGGGTGGGTAGAATGTTCAGGGGAACAGAAAAATAGGGTTGGAATTTCACTACGGTTGGTAACATGACAGTCACCAATTTTTATCGGTGGATGGTGACCAGTATCGGTCACAAGAACAGTGACCGGTGCCAGTTAAAGGGAGACCATGAGCGGTCAAGGTATAACCGGTGTCGGTTAACTGAGGTGAAGAAAAAGGATAAAAAGGAATGGTAGAATGGGTGGTTTGGGTAAGGGATAGGGTAAATAGGTTTCGGGTAGAATGGGTGATTTGGGTAAGGGATAGGATAAATAGGTGTCGGGTAGAATGGGTGATTTGGGTAAGGGATAGGGTAAATAGGTTTCGGGTAGTATGGGTGATTTGGGTACGGGATAGGGTAAATAGGTTAAGATGGGAAGGTTGCTAATTTTGTACTGGTTGGATATAGGCGAGAGATGAGTTTAGATGTCCCCCCTTGGTGCTTACCCTTGTATTGAGAGTATGGGTAGCAGGTGCAGGTTGACATGGTAGCATGTAATCGAGGTGGGATTGATAGGGGTGAGGCATTACATGGCATGGTAGTCTAGGGAGTGAGTCTTATGGTTGCCCTCATCGATAGATGGGACTTGGCGACCAATCTTCCATTTTGGACGGGTGAGATGACGATCACCCTGGAGGATGTTTACAGGATCTTGCGGTTGCCCATCTTGGAAAACCCATGGGATTGATCTGGGATCCTGTCTACAGGGGAGATTACTATCACCCATTGGTATATATGTAGGTAGAAAAGCTCCAAGTGCTAGTTGAAAAGAGCAATGTATAGTGCTCATCTAGAGGTGTATAGCAGGAGTGGTATTAGCATGGAGGTGAGTTGATTGAGAGCAGAGGTGGGGCCAGGAGATCACCATGGAGTGAGTTGATTGGTGTGTAGATTTGAGTGATGGCATGCATTGCAGGACACAGGGGTCAGGGAGATGAGGTGGCCAGAGGTTGTGATGGAGGCAATTTGGCTACTAAGTATTAAAAGATTGTGAGGTACGGGAGTTGTTTGGTTAATTTGATGGGAAAATTCCTTAGATGGACATGTTGATTGAAAATGGGGGTTTGCATGGGCATCGAGGTGCTATTGTGCAATAAGTAGCTTATAAAGAGTTGTTGGGCTTGTCTGGGGGGATTTGGAGAATAGTCTGAGGCTTGCACTTTCCTTCTGCACTATTGGTATATGAGCACATTAATGTGTGTCTAACTAGTGGGGATTTGGGTGGAGTAGATGCATGTTCAGAGAGCCAAGGGGTATAGGTGCCTGGGTTGGAAGGTCGAGTGTGCGAGAGGTAGGCTACGACATGACCCATAGCCGATTATAGTCAACTGGAGCCAGCTGTCTAGGGTTGTAGTGATACGGTAGACGGTCACAATGTGACAGTGACGCCATAAAGCCAGATTATGATGAGCTAGAGAGGATACAGGGGTAGGTTATGGGAGGTGGGATCACCAGGGATAGCTAACATGGAGAGGCATGAGTTATGATAAATGGAGACTAGATTGAGCGACAGTTTGGTTTAGAAAGGATGTGGTTTGGGTAAGGGACCCAGGCAAGATAGGAGGAGAGGAGATGGGATGAGAGGTTTGTCAGATAACACCTATTTGCAAATAGGTTGAGGTAGGGGTGGATTTGGCCCATACAGGATAGGGTACAATAGGATGTAAGGGGGTGACAGTAGCACACACACTTGTGCTGGTTGGATACAGGCCCAGAGACAGGGAGTTGCGGGGAGACTGGGAGGTCTACTCATCCAGAGACATAGGTAGTGAGAGGGAGATCCTCAGGAACAAGTATCACATTGAGGAGGTTGGCCTGATTGGGAGCTCCGCTTAGTATGGATGGTGTGAGAGACCAGAGATTTGATGGTCTACAGTGATCAGAGATGGGCAATTCAATACCCTACAGGCCCATATGCCGAGTCAATTCCAAAGCCTCCAGTGACAGGAGGAGATTGACCAGTCAAACTTGGGATATATCAGGAGGCAGGGAGACTAGTGGATAGGGATTGAGCCACTAGTAGCAGAGGCCAGCTTTGGTACTGGGTCAGAAGGAGGGGAGGTAGGTTGTCACACATAGAGGTATGTAGAGGGGTTGGGAGAGACACAGCCACTTGGAGTAGCTCCTGATATCAGATGGGGAGATGATTTTTGCTACTGTGGACCGGCCTGCATGCCGAGTCATTTTGTATGTATGATATATGGGATTGGCCTGCGTGCCGAGTCAGTTATGTACATGATACCGGCCTGCGAGCTGAGGAGACATTTTTTTATAGTAGATACCGGCCTGCGAGCCAAAGACATTTTTTATAGTATATCGGTCTGCATGTTGACATTTGTTTTGAGATGATAGCCATGATGAGACAGGCATGTTTATTTGAGATACACATTTATGTGATATGGGTGTACATTGTATTGATACACACATGTATATATGATGAGATAGATGATATGAGGTGATGTTGTTGTGATGTGTATGAGTTTTACTTTATTATGATATGAATGGAAAATAGATGAGTTAGGCATGATAGAGTGAGGTCATAGGCATGGATCGAGTCAGGTCGGTTTAGGCATGGATCGAGTTAGGTCGGTTGTAGGCATGGATCGAGTCAGGTCAGTTGTAGGCATGGTTGAGTTAGTTAGTTGTAGGCATAGGCATGGTTGAGTTAGAGTCATCGGTTGTAGGCATGGTTGAGTTAGTCATAGGCATGGTTGAGTTAGGTTGGTTTAGGCATGGTTGAGTTAGTCATAGGCATGGTTGAGTTATTTTGGTATTTTGGACAACAAATGGCAATATAAATGCATGAGATAGTGTAAAATATGGAAAAATGTTGGTTATGTATGAAAATGTGAAATAATATAAGTGGTATAAGTTATGTGGTAAATGGTTCAAATGTCAATTTTTGATATGAACAGGAAATCAGGTAAGGGTGAGGAACATGGTTAAGGTAAAGAGTGGCCGAGCTAACCTTCCAGGGCCCCATGCCCTAGAAGTGCTACCTACATAGTCCCGGTGAAAAGGGACCTCAGACTGATGTAGTTCTCCCGTAAGCTAGGGAATTTGATGAAAATGAGTTGGTAGGTTTATGGTATGTTGCTAGGTTTGGGTTTTAAGTGGTGGAGGTAGATGATAATAAAAATGTTGCAGGTGAGGGTGACTATGGCGAAAGGGGAGGATGACCCCAAAAGGTAAGCGTCGAGGATTAAGTCCTGTATAAGAAAATCAAAAGGTAATGAATAAGAAAAAAGATAAGAGGGGGCAAGAGAGCCACCCGATTGGTAAGGATCAAAGTGTATGAAACACATCTATAGTTAAGCTAATAAACGTGAGACCCTAAAGACAGTACACGATTAACTGTTCTACAGTGAAAGTAGTCACAAGATCACCAAATGTCGAAAGTCCAAGATGTCCCTTGAGGTGATTTAGGAAATGAGAGTGGAAATGGTAATGTGGGTAAAGGGTAGTTATTTTAGGTATGTTTGGGGTGACAGGTCTTTTGGTCAAGAGGTCCTAGGTCACAATGGGCAAGTCCATGACTAAAAAGTTTTTTGTTTTGATAGACTGATCGATGCGGGAAGTCTATATAGGATAAATATATGTCTCCTTGAGGTCTTCATGAAGCTGATCGATGCGGGAAGCTTCGGTTTCTCTCATTTTTTTTTGGAGCTTCACATAGCTGTCCTTCGAGGGAGCAGTCTATTTATAGTAGCAATTTGGTCGAGAGGAAGATGTCCTTTTGAGGGAGTCATCTTTTTTTTATTTAGAAGTTTGACTCAAGGAGCTTGGTCCCATTAAAGGTCTTTGAAATCATGGACAAGACCAAGGTGAAGGATAGGACTCTTGTTCAAAAGGTGAGGTGGAATGACCATGGGATCTCATCTAAAAGTAGATGAAAAGTATCCATGAAAATCATGCTATGTGCAGTGCCATGGTGCACATATTCAAGAGAAGAAAACAAGTGATGGGTACTCACATGATTCTTGTGTAATCGTTAGGGAGGTGTATGAAGTGGATAGCGCTCAAGGGATGATCCTGTAAAGAGACAAAGGGTGAGGTAGGACAATGAGTCAACAATAGAATGGTTGAAGATGTAATGCATTAAGGGGCTCAGGTTCGGGTTTACCCTCAAGTGAGGAAAAACGATAGGAACTTGATCCATAGGTATGTGTCACGATGTATGGTCCAAGCCAATTAGGAGAAAATTTTCCCCGTTTACTTTTCTCTGCTTTGGTTATATGTTGATTTTCTTTCAAAACAAGGTCACCAACCTGGAAGGTTCGTTCATGCACACGTTTGTCATAAGCATGTTTGATATGTTGTTGATAAACTTGAAGGTGATCCAAAGCATTAAGATGACGTTCGTCTAATAATTCTAGTTGTGCTAAGTGGTCCTGACAAAATTCATCATCAGTAAGCATGTCATGGAGAGAAATGTGAAGTGAGGGGATCTGGACTTTGAGAGGTAGAACAACCTCAGTACCGTAGACCAGTGAAAAGGGTGTAGCCGTAGTGGAAGTGTGAATACTAGTGCGGTATGCCCAGAGAGAAAAAGGAATGTGCATATGCCAATCCTTCCCAGTATCATCCACCACTTTCATGAGAATTTTATTGACGGTTTTGTTAGTGGATTCGGCCTGGCCATTGGTTTGTGGGTAATAAGGTGAGGAGAAACTAAGCTGAATGTCGAAGGCGTCGCAAAGTTTTTGTAATGTTTTGTTTTTGAATTGTTTTCCATTGTCAGTGATGAGGCGATGAGGGACACCAAAGTGACAAATGATGTGATGGTTAATGAACTCACATATTTTCTCAGCTTTCATGGAGATGAGTGGTACGCTTCTACCCATTTTGTGTAGTATTCGGTAGCAGTTATGATCCATTGATGGCATTGGGAAGAGTGAGGATTGATTTCTCCAACAAGATCCAAACCCCATTGAGAGAAGGGCCAAAGGTCCTCGAGTGACCTGTAAGGCATGACTAGGTGTATGATGAAGGTTGGAATGTTGTTGACATTTCACGCAATGTTTGACATAGTCTCAACAATCATGGTTAAGTGTTGGCCAGTAATAGCCTAGGTAGAGAATACGCTTAGCAATGGCAAGGCCACTAAAGTGACC
Organism: Taxus chinensis; assembly: GCA_019776745.2. Classification (NCBI taxonomy): domain Eukaryota; kingdom Viridiplantae; phylum Streptophyta; class Pinopsida; order Cupressales; family Taxaceae; genus Taxus; species Taxus chinensis. The sequence continues at coordinate 669,768,881 of CM034151.1, forward strand.
TCCACATATGCCATCATGAACCTCCTTGATGGTATAAGGAATCTCAAAACTTGTGAGGCATCATAGGAGAATACCGTCAAATCCGTGCGCTTATAGAGGAGTCCTCCCAGGATAACGAAATGGGAGACCCTTTTAAGGAAGGCACATTTTCCGTTACAGGTGAGATCAAGTGGTAAGATGGAGAGGGATAGGTAGTTAGAGTATTGTTTGTACCAAAGGTCCCGCAGGTCAGGGGTGTCGGCGTTGATTGTGTAAACATCATGAGGTAAATAAGAAGGTGAATGGAGGCATTGTACAGTGACAAATATTTTAGAATCAGGCAGGTGAAGTGGGTATCTGGGAAGCTAAGCATGCCATAGTGTCTGCAAATTTGTTGGTTGAACGTGGAATGGTTTGAAGGGTGTAACGGTCAAAGGTGGTCAAAAGTATGTCTACATGATGTTTATACTTCTGAAGTATCTCGTTACGACATTGGTACACACCATTAACTTGGTTCATGACCAATTGTGAATCACCAAAGATGTGGATCAATTTGACATCGAGGGCATAGGCGGTCTGGAGACCTAGTACAAGCGCTTCATACTTGGCAATATTGTTGGTGCATTCAACGTCTAGTTTGAACAGACAAGGGCATGGGTTCTTCATCTAGAGGAACAATGATAACACCAGCTCCACCCCCATGATGACACTTGGAACTGTCAAAGAACAGTGTCATTTGGTAAGGGGGTTCGTCCAGGGAAAGGGTAGCAATGGATTCATCAGGAAAGTCAAAATTAGAGGGTTGGTCCCCGGAAATAGGTGCGTCAGCTAGTTGGTCAGTGATAGCTTGGCCCTTAATGGAATTTTGGTGAATGAATTCAAGGTCAAGATCAACTAAAAGCATAAGCCATCATGCGTTGCACGTTGATTTTGATAGGGTTTGGCGTACATGAAGTGTAAAGGATCAGTGTTGGTCACAACATAGGTTTTGTGGTTGAGTAGGTAATGACGGAGTTTGGTGGCAATGAAAACTAAGGCTAAGCAAATCTTTTCTGGATGGTTGTATCAGGTTTCATAATCCAAAAGAGTATGGCTTAAATAATAAACCTCCTACTCCTTGTGTTTTTCATCGTGATGAGTGAGCATGGCTGTCATGGAGTGATCGATAGCTGAGATGTATAGGTAAAAGGGTTGATCATCTTTAGGTGGAATGATTATGGGTGGTTGGAGAAGGTATTGTTTTAGGGCCTCAAAAGATTTTTGATAATCATCATCCTAGTAAAAGGAGACATCCTTCCTAACCAGATGGTGAAATGGTTGACACTGATCAGATAATTGTGAAATGAAATGGCGAATGGACTACAATTTACCTTGCAGGCTACGAAGTTGTTTGAGGTTAGTGGGTAGAGGTATTTTCAAAATAGCCTTGACTTTGGAAGGGTCAACTTCTATACCATGGAGGGAAATAATAAACCCCAGGAGTTTTCCTGAGAGAACCATGACGACGCACTTTTTAGGTTGAAGGCGGACACAATATTTAATGAGGCGGTCAAAGATGGTTTTGAGGATGGTGAGGTGTTTGGCATGTTGTTTAGATTTGGCTAAGAGATCATCCACATAATCTTCCAATATTCAATGCACGATATCATGGAAAATGTAATTCATAGCACGCTAATATGTAGCACCAGTGTTTTTAAGGCTAGAAGGCATGACTTGATAGCAGAAGGTCCCCCAAGGGGTAATGAATGCGGTCTTGTGCTAATCTTCTGGGGTAAGCAAAATTTGGTTATAACTCAAGATACCATCTAGGAGGGAGAGTATCTCGTGACCCACAGTAAGGTCAACCAGTTGATCAATACCACGCAAGGGAAAATCATCTTTCGGGTAGGCAAGGTTGAGGTCATGGAAGTTTGTACAAATACGGAGTCCCCCTGTCACCTTAGTGACAAGGACAATGTTAGAAATCCAATGAGGATAATCAATGAGTAAGATGAAGGAAATGGAAATAAGGCACTGTAGCTCCTCTTTGATGAGAAGGGAAATGCATGGGTGCATTTTTCATAGCTTTTGTTTGATAGGTTTGGCATCTGGAATGGTTACGATATTGTGGACCACTATGGTGGGGTCAATACCAGGCATGTCTGTGTAAGACCAAGTGAAAGCGTGGTTATAATCTCAGAGAAAAGAAGTGAAGGCCTCCTGTTCAGCAACATCTAAATATTGTCTGATATTTAGGATGTGTGGGTCGTCCTGAGTATGAGTGTTGATCTTGATAGTCAATTCATTCAACATGGTTTGCATCTCAGAAGGTAACAACCGATGAATATATGAGTCTTCTACACCAAGGTAGGTGAGTATGGATTCATCATCCTGACATTGAACGATGTTAATGGTAGGTGTGTCATCGTTGATCATCTCAGGGTACAGGAATGAGAGAGTGGAAGGGGCTTCACCTTCATATTAATAAGTCAGAGGCCCCAAGGAAATGGTGTTTATGAAAAGAAAAAGTTAGGAGGGATAGATTTTGGATCCATTGACTCTGTCGGTGAGAGTTGTGATGAAGGTGGAGAAGGGGTAGGATCCGTAATGGGTTCAATGCAGGCTTGTTTGTTTGGTGGAAGGTTCAGGGAAGCCGATACCACTCCAGTCATTATGTTTTCAGGTGGTACATGGAATAATGGTATGGCGTCCTTGCTCATAAAATGCAAAACCAAAACCCTTCCATGCACAATGGTGTAGAAAGGTGTGGGTGAAATGGTGATTGGTAAGTGATTGGAAGTCAGCGGAAAATGGGTGGGGTTGTGATGGTGGTTCAGGTCTGTAAGTGGTAGTATCAAGGCCCCCATAGCTAAGACTAGTACAAATATGAGGAGGACCATAAAGGAGGTGTTCTCCTATATGGTGATCATAGCGAGGGTTTTGGTGAAGGCTCCCATACTCACGTGGAGTAAGGAATGTGTTGACACTATATAGGTGGTACTCCCCCAGAGTGAGGCATTGAAAAACACCTTCCAAGGGATCAGTGATTAGTATGTGGGTAGCTGATATGGAGGATGTGTCAGAGGTCTATGCGGAGGTGGTGTTAATGGATTGGGAAGCTAATGGGTCAACCGTGGAGTTATAATAGCAACTATATTGGTAGGTGTGGGTCTAGGTGTAGGTGAAGTGGTATCAGTCATGGAATTAGACGTATTAATCGGGATGAGTACATCGTTGGGTCGGTAAAGCATGTTGCATGTTTTGAAAGGTGATGGGTTAGCTGGAATGGTATAAGTGTGTCCTTCTATGCATGTTTAGTGATGTGTACCATGTTGATTTGAGGGAATTTTTCAAATGGAGTGGGTGTAGGGTAAGTGGTATAACAACATCAAGGGTAAAAACCTACTGGAGGAGAAAAACCCTGTGAGATCAGGTGGGCGTAGTGACATTTGGGTGGTAGTGTGGCAAGTTCTCTGATGCGAACCATGTTAATTTCAAATTTTGTATGCGGTTCTAGGATCTATGAGGGTGGAGGTTTTGGTTGTTGAGTGGGTAGTGTGGGAATGGGTGTAGGTGAAGTAGGGTCCTCGTCAAGAAGGTCATTGTCATCAAAGTTGGTTTTGGGTGGACATAATTGGATAAGGACAGTTTTCAAGGCCTTGTAGTTCTCCACATCGTGTCCTGGCACATGATGGTATTCGTAAATTTTAGTATCATCAAACCCGTTTGGCTTGGCTTTGAGGGGGTCGTAAGGTCTGAGTGGCAGTAATGTGATGACAGAGGTCTCCAAGAGGTTGGTTAAAATCTTGGCATAGGACCTTGCTAGTGGATCACAATGGGAAGTGAATGTGGGTTGTCTAGGAATTGTTTTTGGAAGAGTAGGAATGGGTTGAGCTATGGGTTTAGGCGCTGGTGTGGTTTGAGGTATCGATCAGGTTCATTTAGGTAGGGGTATAGTAGATGGATGGGTAGGAGGATGAGGGGTTGTTTTAACTACCCTGTTGTGGGGTAATGGGATTTTTTTTTAGGTTACACCTTCTTGGGTAATGGTGATGTGGGTGTACGAGGTATAGAAGGAAAAGAAGATGGAGGAAGAGGGTGAGTTACCCATGGGGATAATGGGGGTGCTATGAAGGTAGATGACATGGGTTGTGCTTGGGGTGTGAGGGATAATGACTGAAGTGTAGTGGGTACTGAAGCAATAACTGAAGGTATCGAAGGTATTGGTGGTAAAGAGGTTTCAGGTGTGGCTATGAGTCATGTTGCGTGACTGGGTAGGTTAGAAATTTGTGAGGCAAGAATGGGTGGTTATGTTATTAGGTTATGAATAGGTGAAGGTTACTTGACCCTGTTGGGAAGCTGAGGTCTTAAGGCAGATGGGGCAGGTGCGGGTGTGATTGGTGCGGCAGGGGTAGGAGGTTGACGAGTTTGTTTCTTGGGTTTGGGTATTAGAGTAGGTGTGTTATTGATGTTGGAGGATGTAGCTAAATCTATTTTAATAGGTGGATGAGTAAGGTTGGTGGTCGGGGTGACCCCTAAAGTGGTAATGGGTTGAGTGGAAGTAAATGTTGTGGGTATGGGTTTGGATTTAGGTACAGGTCATGTTATGGGTAAGGTTGTGGTGTGGGTGCTAATGGGTATCATGGAAGGGACCATGACAACAATGGTTGTATTTGGTTTGATAGGTGGAAATGTGCTTGGGTAGATAGTGGAGGTATCATTGAGGGATCTCTGCATCTGTCCCACCGGGCATGCCAAAATGTTTCTACATTTTTCTTAGATCATTTCTTTGAATTGTTTTCAAATAAGATAGGGTAATAGGCATAGGAGTAACACCTGTTCAAATATCAGTTGATGGGTTGTTGCATGTGTATGACTTCTGAATCCACAACTGATCATGAGAGCTTCCTTTTAGCTAGGAGGAAATACCTATAATGAAAACAAGACTGCCAGAAAGCATTAAAAAATATGGGCAGTGAACTGCCTAGCGTTAGCTAGATCTGGGAAGTATAATACTTCCTAGAGGGCTGTCAGTCTACTATTTTTAACAAATTAATGATAAAAACAAGGTAAATCCTATTGTTATTTTAAAATGATTTAGGTATGTCACTTGAAAACAAAATAAGAACTAGATCTAATCTAACAGGCTAAGCTAGAATAGAATCCACAGCTCAAATGGTTGGTTATGGGTATTGCAGGTCTGTTAAAGGTCTTGGGTAGGTCACAGGTGAGTGAGGGTGAGGTAACATTAGGTGGGTAGGTCTCTGTCTAAGGCTATATGAGAAAACACAAAGACCGGCATCAATCAGGGGTGACCGACTGTGGTTAGGTATAACCACCACCGGTTACTGTGAAATCTGGGAACATTACAGAATGGGGTTTTGGTCCTCCTTGTGATTTCACAAAGGATTTAGGTTGGTCAGGATGAGGTAATGGGTAACTGGAGTACGTTTTAGTACGGTTTTAGTGGGTCTACAAAGGTGTAAAATGTTGGAGATAGTCAGTAATGAGCAAGATGAACAATGGTGATAAAATGATGATGCAAGGAAATAACTAGGAAATTATGATGTTACACTTGGATTTCATTTCTGAAAGTTTCTATGTGAAGGATGGAGGTGCTGATGATGAGCTTGAAGGTTATAACTGATCACCAATTGAAGAAAATCTTCTAAATGGGCTGCATGCACACTCCTCTTTGCTTGGAGAGATCATATCGTGGCTGGGATGGCTTTGCAAGAGAAGATGTTAAACCTTCTTCCTTAGATGTGAGTTCTTACTGGAATTGGCTCTTTAAAGATGCATTATCTCTCTAAGATGTGTTCTTTCTCGTCAAATTTCTTCCTTACAAAAATCCCAGTTCCAACCTCTAAGTTCCAACTTGGAGAATAAGGTTGTTTTGGGGTAAAAAGGGGTAAGCGACGATGGTCTGGGCTAACCAGCGATGGTTAGGGATAACCGACATCGGTCAAGGTGGGATTTTCTAGGTTTACTAAACTTAGGGAGATCCTCTTGATTTCCTCGGATATCGTGTCATTATCTCGTGGATTAGACTGGGAGATTCTTGTGAGCATGCGGGAATGTGATTAGAGGGAGTGTAGGCATTGATTTTTAGGGTTTGGTTAAGTCTTAGTTAGTTATGGTAACTTGCTAAGAATAGGTATTAGGTTGAATTGGCTTGGTGAGGTGTCTAAGTGAACTGTATGTGGGGATATTATTCAAATAATATATTTAAATAATAAATATAGTGAGGATAAGGCATTAATTTAATTAAATTAATTAAATTAATATAAGTGGGGTCAAGGGGGTCATGGCTAGGTAAATGTGATAAAGGGTGTTTTATATGTCGCGGGATGAAGGGGGAGTGTCACCTAAATTTAGTGTCTACAAGGACGTTGATATTTTTCCAACAGTATCAAATTTGTTGAATTTCGAGCTCTTGATCAAAATTTATGCCCATTTGAATATTTGAATTGAATATGTATAAAAATGACGAAGAAAAAGTTTTTCAAAATGCATCCGTGGACCCCAAATTCAACTTGCACCTTTTGCAAAAAAGTGCAAAATGCCAAAAATCGTCCACCGCAGGCCCAAAAATCTCTTTTTCCCAGAAGCTCCATGGGCTAAAAATTGAAATTGCACCTTTCACATAAAAATTGCAAAAGTGCAAAAGTTTCCACAAACCCACAACTTCACATCTTTGAATTTTGTGAAAAAACCTTCCTCGGGCTCGCAGGCCGCACTTGTAACTTACGCCATTTACAAAAGTTGTAAAAATTCAAAGTTTCCCCAACGGCCTACCTCCCTGCATGTCAAAAAGGCCTGACACATGGCTTTTCTAGCTGTTGGTAGAGGTATGGCTCAATTTTATACTTTACGCCTTTTCAAAACAAAAGCCAAAGATTCAAACTTCCTCTAGTGACCCGCCTTCCCGCTTTGGCTCAAAACATGGCCACGTGTACTTTGTGGGCCTTAGGCAGTTTTCTTTTTCATTTCTTTACGCCATTTACAGATAAGTGTGAAATTGCCAAGATGTCTCCCTAGGCCCACTGGTTCGCAATATTCTCCTTGGAAAAAATTCTTCCCCAGGCCCAAAGGCTCGCATTTGGCAAAAAATCCTTCCCAGGCCTGCCGGCCCATAACTTGTAAAATATGAAGAGTTAGAAGGACTTTTTATATTTTTGGAAAGGGGAAGAAATTTCCTATTTGATGAATATGTTTCCAAGAATCCTAAAGTAATTAAAATGTATAAAATATCTGATTGAAGTACAATGGGGAAAAAGAGTTTGTGTGGATGACAAAGCGTTTATTTTCCACATCGCCTGATTTGGGATTTTTCTATCCCAAATGTTCTGCCCTTAACTGGGCCAAATGGGCCATTGAATTCCACATTTTCTGCAATACAATTAGCTGTCTCTTTGTGCAGTGATTTCTGAGATGCGCCTCCCAAATGTCCCAAATGAACTATTGCTACCTAGGACATATTTTTCCACTTTTTCCACACAACAAAGGAATGCGGCTATTTCAAAGATGTGCGTCCCAAGTGTCCCACTTGAACTTGGACCATCTGGGCCAAAAATTTCTACATTTTCCACATTTTTCTATCTCCTTTGTATTTCGGCCCTGAACTTGGTACGATGAACCTTGGTACGACCTGTAATGCATTAAAACAACATTTGACTTCACTTTTTAGGATCTTTTCAAATTCTTATAACTCCTTGAATCTTTTCCTTGGATGGGAAATTCATACATAAGCTAAAGGGGACCCCCAAAACATGATTTTGGGCCTTGAACCAAATCCTTCTTGCTCAAGCCTGTAGAATTTATGCAAGTTATCCAAATTACCTTGAGGGGTGAATTTGGGAGAACAAGTTACACTTAAAATTGGAAGATGTTCTGTAAACATGAATCACAACATTTTGAGTCTAGTTTCTAAGCTACTAAATTTTATTGAAAATGGATAAGTTTGAGTGGGTCGAATAACTAAAATAACAAGTTCACCTATTTTTGTTAAAAAACATAACAGAGTGACTTTCATACGCCCCACCAGTTTTTGAGCACCATTTAGTAGTTTTGAAAACTCTTTTGTAGAAAGATAGCTTGGAGCATCTAGTTTGTGTTGGAGTTTTTTAAAGTTTTTTTTAGCAAATATTTATTTTTGTATGATTTTTTTAGTACAAAAATTTTATGTTTTGAAAATTAACGGAGCTCCAACCGTTCCCTTCCCCCCTAACCACCTCAAAAAAATATCAAAAATTATATTTAAAAAAAAATTATGTATATAATTAGGCCTAGTTTGTGCTAGTAATTTTTTTTTCAATTTTGATGACAAAAAAAAAAGAGACATGATGAAAGATAGACATATTTAAACTTTAGAAAATAGCGATAAAATAAATAGAAAATAAATAATATGGAAACCTTATATTAGTTAGAAAATTAAAAAAATTATATTTTTAGAAAGAATATAATATGCTCTACGTCATGGTATAATTTTTTTTAAACAAATTGAATGTTTTTTGTTGATTTATCATGGAGGAAGTGACATTTTTACATTTTCCTGCAAAAAAATGTTGTTTGTTGTGTTTGCGCAGGTCCATGCCTCATGATTGGGGATCCAAATTGGATACCTAAGCCTGAGGCATGGCCTAGAAAAAGTGAAAATGTAAAACACATATGCATTATAACGTGTACATGTTATAATGCATACACACTATAACCACATACATGTTCTTTATATTATATACATTGTATACGTGTTTGGCATGCTTTAATCTACAAAAATAAATGTTTAAGTATAAGTTTATCATTTATAAGTATAAGTTTTTAAATTTATTTTATTAAATATAAGAAATTAGGGTCACTCTGCACCTTATGGAACTAGTCTCACAGATACATTAGTCACGGTTTAGGAGATAGTTTTTATAATATAATTTGGTCAATACATAGGTAATTTTAAGGATTTCAGCATTCAGCCTAAATTTTTTAGCATTTAAATTCTACAATCGAAACCCTAAACCCTAAATGCTTAAATCTAAAACCCAAGGCCCAAAACCTAAACCCTAAATCCTAATCCCTAAATCCAAATCCTTAAATATTCAACCCTTACCCATGATCCTTAAACCCTAAACCATAAACCAGGAACCATGAGCCTTAAATGTTAAACATTAAACCCTAAACCCTAACCCATAAACCCTAAACCCTAAACCCTAAACACTGAATCCTAAACCCTAAGCCCTAAGCCCTAAAAATAAGTCCTAACTCCTAAACCCTAAACTCTGTGACCTAAACCCTTAACCCTTAACCATGAGACCTAAATGCTAAACCCTAAAACCAAAATAATAAATCCTAAACCCTAAACCCTAAACCCTAAATCCTAAACCCTAAAACCTAAACACTAAACCCTATAACCTTAACCCTAAAACCTAAACCCCAGACCCTAGACCCTAACCCCTGAGCCCTAAGCCCTAAACACTAAATTCAGAGCCCCAAGCACTAACTCCTAAACCTTAAACTAGTAATTTTGAACCCCAAACCATAAGCCATAAACCATGAACCATGAACGCTAAACCCTACGCCCTAATCCCTAATCCCTAAACCATAAACCCTAAACATTAAGCCTTGAACCCTACACCCTAATCATTGATCCCTAAACCCTAAAGCTTAAACCCAAAGCCTTGAGCCCTAAACTATAAATCCATATCCCTAAGCTCTAACCACTAAACATTAAACCCATAACACTGAACCCCGAACCCTGATCCATAAACCCTAAACCATGCACCATAACTCCTCCACCATAAACCCTGAGCCCTGAACCCTAAACCATAAAACCTAAACCTTAAGCTCTAAATGTTAAATCCTAAAGATCCCAAACCCTGAACCATGAACCATGATCCCTAAACCGTAATCCCTAAACCCTAAAACCTAACCCCTAAACCATAAGATCTATACTCTAAACCCTAAGAACTAAATCCTAAATCCTAAACCCTAAGCCCTAAGCCCCAAACCGTAAACCCTAAACTCTGTGAGATAAACCCTTAACCCTGAGACCTAAACCCCAAATTATAAATGCTAAACCCTAATGAAAAAACAATAAACCGTAAACCTTAAACACTAAATCCGGTACCCTAGATCCTTAACCCTAAACCCTAAACCTTTAACCTTGAGCCCTAAGCCCTAAACCCTGAGTTGTAAACCCTAAACACTAAATCCAGAACCCTAAGCTCTGACCCCTAAACATCATATATTTCAAGTAGGTGTCATGAGCGAGTTCATCTTTTTTATATCTTAGGACCATATTTCTTAGTCATGTGCTTAGAACCATCATTAAGTCTTCTTTTAGAACCATCTTGTTTATGAGAGGTAGGCATTTACCTCCTTCAAAATATCAATAGATGAAAGACATCAAATTTTGATGAATCTCTTTGAATTTTCTTCCTACGAAGTCGAGGAACCCTTTTCAGTTGAATACTCTTTGTTAATACAAATAATAATGGGTAAGACACAAAAAATTACAATGAGTGAAATAGTTCACATGCAATGGAAAAAGAAGATAGCTATATTGGGTAACATTTATTTGTATCAAATTGTTCTTAGATATTTGTAATTTCCATCCTTTAAAATATCAGTAGATGAAAGGTATAAAATTGTGATGACATGCTTGAATGTTCTACCTACGAAGTAAATGAACCCTTTTTTGCTAAATACTCTCTGTCAATACTTATAAGAATGGGTAAGACATAAATCATTATGGACAAGCATCATAGAGTTGATTCATGGTCACTAAAGTGAATTATGGAACAAATTTAAAAATCGGTACCCATTTAAGTAGTGGTAGGACCAAAATCAAATTTCGAAAGTAAAAAAACCTAAAAATAACTCTATGTTGTCCCAATACAAAGACCGAGTACAATATATATGACCTGAAAGTTTTAGGTCCTTTGCTGAAATCCTGAAAATAAGTAAGTACTGACCAGATTAGATTTTAAAAAACTATCTTCTAGATTATAACTATTGGAGCTGTAGCACAACTTCCATCAGGTGCAGAGTGACCATAATTTCTTCTATTTAATAAAATAAATTTAAAGTATAAGAAATAATGAAAGTATAAATTTATTTTTGTAAGTATAAGACACCCAAATACACATACATAGTACATACTATACAAAATGCATACGCATTTTGAATTCTCTAAAATGTGTATGTATTTTTCCTTCTCTAAAACCCGTATGTATTTTGGCTTCTTCAAAATGTGTATGAAGTATAGGTTCGGTAATTACCAAACAAAAATAATTAAAACACGTACGCATTTCATCTGTGTTCAGGATTTTTTCCAATTTTTGGTCCCCCAATAAATCGTGCACTTACCCAATAACACTTCTTTCCCACATTTCTTCATTATGACTCAATTAGGCCTAAATGCCGAAAACAACTCCTTCTCCAAGACATAGTCTTATTTTCCCAAATGGTCTTCTTCAACCACATGGTCCTCTTTAAACATTAGAAAAAACTTAGAAATGTTGTATAAGTATTCTACTATCATTGAAAAATCTTATTCAACTATACAACATTATATCATATCATGAAGCCACCCATTAGGAATTAATCCTATTAGGTATAAACACCAAAAAAAACTAGTCTTCAAAGATGAATATCAAACAACATCAAAAAATTCAATCATGTACCTAAAAATGGTATACATGTTCCACATAACCTTAGTGTAATCACTAACTCCATCAGACATTTTTTCTTATATTGTAAGTTCCCCAGAGACATTTACCAACTCGCACTCACATAATTGTCCTAACACCATGAAAACTAGTGAAGAAGATCTAGAAACCATACACCTGTTATGACCCATTAAAAGAGATATGATGCATGCATATGGTACAATAATAAATCATGATCACGCTCAAGTATCCAAACATCATGAACTCGAAAAAACATTGGTCTTATAAACCAATCTCCTAACCTTTCTTTTCTAGTCCTAATACCATTCAACTAGGTAAATATGTGAGCACCTTATCCTAACTCAAAATGACCTTCAAATATTCTTAAAAATTTGGTTCATGTCATATTATACTTGTTCAACATCTTCATATTCATAGGGGAATTTAACTCAAGTCCTAAGGACTCAATAACATGTCTTCACCATGACCACCTGAAACTTCCAAAACCATCCCAAAACTATTCTTATAAGAATAACTTCCAAATATATGAAACAAACCCTTAATACCAATATATCTTCTAACCTCAAGCTCAACCACCATTGCTACCAATCATAAATATTGGAAAAAAAATTCTTACCTTTCAGACACCACATCTTAGTGAACATCCTTAACCTATCTTCATAGAATTTTGGTATTTTGAAATAGATCATGGAGATAGAAATACACTGTATCATCTCTCCCTGACTTCTTGAAACATTAAAAACTATAGGATACCAATTTGAGTTCAAGTATACCTCACAAATTGCTTTATTACATAGTAGATAAAGACCTGGACCCATCAACACATAACCATCAAGCTTACCCTATGACCATACACACATCTTGGGCCATTTTAAAGTAATTTTCATTATTAATTTTATTTATTAGTTTTCCTTCATCACTCATTCAACCTTCAATATGTACCTACTTCAATGTGACAACACACCTTGGTTCATCATGGACAAGAAATAATTTCTCTACATGGTAGGCATTAATGAAAAACTATTGCAACAATGTAACTCCATGAATATGAATGGTTTCTTAGTAACTTCACTATGCATTTCCATATTTTAGAAAATTTTCACCTCTCTTAAATAAAATTGAGATGATATATTATTTTCCTTTGACCAGTAGGAAATCATAATTCATAATAAAAATTAAAGGAGACACTCAGTAGACCTAATTCCCATTATTTCATTGTGCACACCTAGAATTTTGAGAAAACATTCCTAATATCCTAACTCTTATTCAATTTTATACCCTCAAAGGCAAATTTAGGGTAATCATATCCTTCATATCCATATAATAAGAAAATATATTGTTCTTACAAAAAAAATTATTGCATTTCAAGGCCATAGACTTTTATTAGACCTTAAGAAACAAACTTGCACTCTTTACACTCTTCAAACATATAAACTAATAATAAAACCTCCACAGATTGATTCTTGCAACATCACTCTATGACTATGAATATCAATACTATCATACAAATATGTACCTTAGAACATATCTCCATACGTTAATTATATTTCACATTGCTTCTTATATTTTTCTAACATCATGTACATCCTCAAAGCCACCTTTGATGCATCACATGAATGAATATTCATATACAACCCTAAATCAAGCCTAAAAATGACATCATTTTCTCAACCATGCATAAATTTTACTCATCGTCGAAGCCTTTACAAACATTTTTTTATACTTATCACTTAGCAATATGAATACATGAATAACATTGAATAAGATCAAATCAAAAGACACATACCTTAAATGATCTTCAATGTCCTTCTCATATGCTTCAAGAAGTTTCCTTTCATACCTTCATGATGCTCGAGAAACATATCCAAAATTACTCACCTTCTTCAAAAAAATTCAACAACATTATCCATAGGGATATAAAAAGCCATGAACATAGGATATTCTCATATCTCTAAGATACTCTTTTCACCCATCTTAAATTTATGGGATTGATAATAGTTTTTCAGGATCCATTTGTTCTTCTTTAGTTCCACATGCTTGATGTCTTCATCATCCTTCTATTCTACAAAATGAGTTGATAACATATAATATCGGCTCTCTATCATGGAAAAATATCTACCTTGACTTGTAGACTCATCAAATTTAGCCTTAACCTTCTCGTTTACCTCCTTTTGTGGATAAATATCAACTTTCCTAATCATGGTATCATCCTCCTTCTCTTTGTCAACATATAAAGACAACAAGAGTTCTTGGCATTCCTCCACTTTTGACCCTTATACAACCTTGGAAAATGATTCATCTAGATTTTTGGACTTAACATGATTAATCCTTATTGACTTAGGTCTCCATACTTTTTCTTTGCATTCAAGTTACCTATGCCGAAATCCATTACACTTAAAACAATAACCATGAAATAACATTCTTGTATATTCCACACTCTTGTTTTGACTTGAGAACTACCCAACTCTGTTAGAATAAAATATTCCAATTTTTCCTTTATCATGACAAATTTAGCACTCTCCTTAATAGTGAAAATTTTAACGCCTTCCATCATCCCATGAATTCTCATTACAATCTCTTACTTTTTTACCAAATTAATTGCATGAAAAATAATACCCATTGAGTGAACTTCCACACCTTGTACTTCTTGAAATCTCATTACCTTAAGAGACTTGATTGTTCTTAACTACCATTTAAACGTTTTTGGCCCTAAAAATATTTAAGAAAACTATATTATCCTTTAATACTTTGGTCAAGACACTCCACAGATTTCGTATTTTTATGCTTCATAGGAGTACCTCAAGTTATTAAGCTTGCTTTAGAGGACCTTCTCATATACCAATTTTTAGAAGAAAAAATCTTCAAGTGAGGGGGAGTGAATCAATGTGAATTATCATTTTCATTTACTTATAAATTGACATTCATTAATCATGTAATTAAACTTTCCCATGTTATAAATCATAAATAAAAAAACAACCATTAAACACATGTAAAAAGAGAACAAGAACACATGGACATTGGATTTAAGTGGGAAACCCTTATAGGAAAAAATACCCACTGGTCAATGAAATGGAAAACTATCCTATAAAGAAATATCAAATTTATTGAAGCACGAACTCCACAACATACACCAACCGCTGAGTTTAGTGAGGCACCAACCCCACAAGAAACACAAACCCTTATATTTTGCAATCACCAAATTGCATAGAGGGACCAACCACCTAGATGAATCAACATGAAATCATCCACCTAAATTTATTTTTCACCTTCTTAATAGTGTTAAAACAACATATGACGATTGTTCTTTAGTTGTTACTTCTTCTCTCTTTCTGAAAATCAACTTCTAGGATTCTTCATATAATAATATTCTGCACCAAGTTGATTAGGTCATATGATATTAAACATCATATTTTCACCACCTATTGGCTCTACATGATGAATTCTATTCCATCTTTTTGATTGTCACATTTAAATTCTTCACCTTTATATTCTACCCTCTTACTCACTCTACCTCATTCTATCTAATACACCAAAATAGGCCTACTTGCCTTTATTATATACATGAATTAAGATAATACATAACACCTTGGTCATCCTTCATAGTAAATTATATAAATATTAAAAAATAATAAAAAATCCTCTTTAGGTCAGAAATATCACCTCATGCCCGCATTTATTCATTAGGACTTATTTAGGCCTAAATGCCTAAAACAACTCCTTTAGAAAGACATAGTCTACTTGGCCCACATGGTCTTATTCAAACATTAAGAACCACGTAGACATATTTTATAATTCCTCTACCATCCTCTAACATGTTTTTTTGACTCTGCAACATCATATCATATCATGAAGCCACCCATTAGGAATTAGTCGTGTTAGGTCTAAGTACCCAAAAGAACTAGTATTCAAATAGGATGATCAAACATCATCCAAATATTCAATAATGAAACTACAACTGGTATAAAGCATCCACATGATCTCAAGTTTATCACCAAATCCATCATACATCATTAAGTGGACTTTAAGTGCTCAAGAGAAACTTGCCAACTTGTACTCCCAAAATAGTCCTAACAACATGAAAATCAGTAAAGAAGACTTTTCAATCAAAATCCTATTCCGACCAATTCAAAGTATTTTGATGTATGGAAATGTTATAATAGTAAAACCTTATCACTCTACATTATGAAAACATCATGAAATCATAGCAAACATTGGTATCCTAGACCAATATCTGAATCTTTCATTCTCAGTCCTAAAACCAGTTAACTAGGTCAACATGTGAGCACTTTCTCATCATAGAAAACATCATGAAATCATAGCAAGGATTGGTCTCCTAGACCAATATCTGAATCTTTCATTCTCAGTCCTAAAACCAGTTAACTAGGTCAACATGTGAGAACTTTCTCATCATAGAAAATGACATTAATATATTCTTTAAAAATTGATACATGTGATATTACAATTATAAAAAATATTCATATTCATAGGGTACTTCAACTTAGGTCATAAGGAATCACGACCATTTCTTCACCATGACCACCTAAAATTGCCAAAACTGTCTCAAAACTAGTCTTGGAAGAACAACTTCCAGAGACCCCCCTAAGGGTACAACCTTGTTCTAAAACCACCCTTGATAACTAGTATGGATTCCAAAATTACCTTAGCATCCATTTATTAAATATTTATAGTTAAATACATGAGATATATATAAAATTCCTTAGAAACATGAAATTTACTATGGGGTCCACTTACTATCATGTCATATCATTACCACTTGAAGAAACATGAGAGAGTATAATAGAGCCTCAAATAATCAAACTAGGTCACCCGATTAATTTTTGGTGTTAGGTTAATTATGCATAGTATAATTATTTAATTAATTTTATTAATTAAATAATAATGGTTATAATATAAACCATATTTTTGTTGTGTATTGTTATATGGTTTCTAAACCATATTTGTCTTTCATGGATGTTGTTATATTGTTTTAACAGTATATTTGTTTTTATTCATTTGTGCTTCCCGGATGTTATTGGAAGCTAATGTAATTTGGAATATGGTTGCACCTGTGCAACTTAGTTTCCTGTTTGTATTTGGTTGTGCAATATCTATAAATATTGCAGCCCATTCTTTGTAATGTTGGTTGATTGAGTTTAATAAAATATAATCAGGCTTCCACCCCTGTTGCTCAATCTACATTTGGTACCAGAGTGATGAAGCTCCTGGAAAGGTTGGAGAAAGGTTGCAGAGGAAGATAAATTCGTGGAGAAGAAATTTACAACATTAGGAGAGCCAGTGTTGCCTCCAACAACTTCCCACATCTCCCTGCAGTCTCACAACCTCCTGTGCATTCTCCAGGTGTTTATAAGGCAAATTTTTTTTGCCTTGGTGCATCTGCACCAGGAAAATTTTCTATCTGGAGCTGTATACATTTTAGAATCTAAAAAATAAAAAATCAAGGGTTTTACCTTGTAAAATTAGTGACATTTTATTCAGCTAACTAATATTAGTGCCACTAAATTTGGTATCTGTAAGCTATGTAACTCAACATTAGCGGCTACTGCCAAGCTATGAGGACTCTATGCATAAATTTATTCCTGAGCCCCACATTTGGTGAAAATTTTAGATTGCAATCCTTACATTGACAAGTCCTGCATTACAAAGGAGGCAGTTATCACTATTTGATTGTGTCACTGCTATTTTAATAAAAAAACAGTGATCAACACTTTGTAACCTACAACAATTAGTTGGATTGGCATTGTTTACATCAATCAAAGGATTTGAGAAATGACTTTTCAGGAACCTGGGAATATTGGAACCTCATAACTCTGGCTACATTCTCTCCATATCCTAGCACCTGTACAACAATCCAAAGCATTTGCTCCACGTACCTGCAAACTAGTGGGCAATTTCAAAGGGGAGCCTATTTAGTCCTGTTAGCAAAATCTCCATTGCTAACACAGACCTGCCACATGCAAAGAACATAGTGGCCATTGTCAAAATGCTGGAGAAAAACATTCAAAAATAATGAACCTGCACTAGAAGCAAAACACGGTGAGATCAAATACAGTAATCAAGCATCACTCAACACGTTGGAAAAAAAAGAAAACAAAAAGTGAGAAAAAGGAAAAAGAGGTGAATCAGATCCAGGAGAAGATAATAAAAATACAAAGGTTCAAAATGCAAAGATAAAGTCTTGGATCCATTTTTCAAGCAAGAGAAACCCTAAATCACATTCCTCTCCTTTGCAGCCACGTGGAGCCTCTTCAGGTCACATTTTCAAAAGGTAAGTCAATTTTACCTTTCATTAAATACAAGTTTGTTCATTTCCATATCAAGCACCCTTAAGTGGCCAAGTTGGATAGAGGGAAAGCCTTAGAAGTGGGAGTGCATGGTTCAAATCCCACCCCAACTTGCTTTTCGAATTTGGCAGAATATTTGGTGGAACCACCAAATTTAGCAGAAATTTTGAATTTAGTTATAACTAACTAAATTTAGCGGAGAAATCCCTAATTTAGGGTTAAAAAAATTCTCCCATTCAGCCTATTTTTTCATTTCGGGCAACTTTCTCCAAAAGGGGGATACCTAAAAATTTGCATTTTCAGCTATTTTTTGCAATTATTTGCATTTTGGGTCATATTGGGCTCCGGAGGCCACCAGGGCCCGCAAAACAAAAAAAAATTGCCTGTCATTCAAATTTTTCTAGATTTTTGAATGTAATTTGTATACTTCAGAATATTGTACTAATTTGTAGGTTGCCATAGTCAACTGCAAACTTTGTAACTGCTCAGAAACTGGTAGAATTGTAATAAAAAACAATAAAAAATTGGTTCTGTAACACTCACGAGATCCTAGATCTCATTCACAGTGTTCGGTATATACGGTGCCTCTGGGAAGTGCTTATGGGTAAAGCCATCATGACTACTACTGCACTTAACACCTAATATAGCTGCAACAATGTCATCTGGGCATCGACCCTTTAAATCGATGGGGAGTAATAAGGTCACAGTGCACACACTATGAACCATCCCATCTGTCTGTGAATGATTGCACGACATAAATCTAGACTGAGAAATTATCCAAGTATATAGCAAAGTTACGCGCGCGTATGAGGATATTTCTTTGAGCCGGTGTCAATAATTGCACACAGACCCCATCAGTACTGTCTTGGTACCACGTATTGAATTCTTTCACGTATGTTAATGCCTCTTTCACATACCACCGGGTATATAGAAAGGGAAAGCTTCTTCCACGTACCGAATGGGTATATCGGAAGGGTGCATATATAGAAAGGTTCAGTATATCGGACTGATGGTATATAGATTGGGAGACCTAATACCTGGAGTGATAAGAGCCAAACCCTGTCAGTGATCTCTGCAAAATGGGCACCAATGCCCCCAAATTTTTTCTTCCAGATTCACAATTGCTCAGAGGAAATAACTATGCTGCATGGAAGACTAAAATCAAGACACAACTTGAGTTTGAAGAAATCTAGCCTGTTGTGAATGGTACTCTGACCAGATCAGCCACTGATACAACACAACAATGGTAGTTTGATAAAGCAGATCAGAAGGCCAAACTCATCATCTTGTTTGGAGTGTCCGATGATGTGCAACCCCACATTCGAGATGGCAAAACAACAAAATAAGCGTGGGATAAATTAAGCATAGTATACGAGGCCAAGAACAAGAATGTTATACTCAATTTGCAGAGTCAGTTACATACACTGAAGTTCAAGCAGAATGAGAAAATTGAAGCTTTCTTAAGAAGAGTTACAGAATTGAGGGCTTCACTTTTAGCCCTGGGAGAACAGTCACAGATGATGCTCTCATTCCCATTGTTCTGAGAGCACTCCCCTCTTCTTACCACATTTTTGTCACAACACTAAACATGTCAGATATGACAGTTGGTTTTGACAAACTGGTAAACCTACTGCAACAAGAGGAAGCATTGCACAATAAGGATGATGAAGAGGAGCAGGCACTGTCTTCACATCAAAAATGGAAAGGAAAAGGTAAAGGAAAACCTAATTCCTATCAGAAGTCCCAAAATCAAAATCAGTATCAAGGGGACAGACAACAGAAGAAGCAATGTCCAATCTGTAAAAGAGGACATAACCTACAAGATTGTTGGTACAATACTTACAAGAAAGGTTCATCCAACAACTCTGGACCACAACAACAACAATCTTACAAGGGACATTCTAACAACAATCACGGGTAGAAAAAGGGGAACTGGAAAAGAAGACCCCACCAGCAAGGTAATATTGCTGAGCAACAAGAACAGTCAGACAATGAAGACTTCTTGTTCACTGCTCGATCAAGTGAACCATCCACGTCATCTAGTGATGTCTGGTATGTTGATTTGGGAGCCACTCGACACATGACCGGCCACAGAGACTGGTTTATTTCAATGAGGGACACACCATCGAAAAATCATGTTTCGTTGGGAGATGATTCTTCATATACAGTTCAGGGGATTGGAAACATTTCTCTACCCCTTGGTTCATGCAAATGCAGACTATCAGATGTCCTATATGTCCCTGGGTTGACAAAGAATCTACTTTCAGTCAGTCAACTCCTAGATCACAACCTAAAAATTGACTTTGATAGTCAATCTGGCAAGAAAATGTGCTTGATTCGAGATAAATCAAGAGGCTTGAAAATAATTGCAAAATCCTCCAATGTGGGATGCATGTTCCAACTTGATTTTGTTCACAGAGATGATCAAGCACTTGTGGCTAAGAACTCCACCTCAACATAGTTGTGGCATAGAGATTTGGTCATGTAAGTTTCAAATATCTCGAAACACTTCGCCGGTGTAATATGGTACATGGGCTACCATCTCTTCAGAAGGATACAGAAAAATGTCCTCACTGCCTAGTAGGAAAACAACACAGAGCTTCATTCTAGAGGAGTACATTTCAAGCTCATGGTAAAATTGACCTAGTTCATACCGATCTTTGCGGTCCAATGCAGCCAAGTCATTCTGGGTTCCAGTACTTCATGCTTTGTGTTGATACGACTATTCGAGGAAAATGTGGATTTTCTGTCTTCGCAAGAAAAGTGAAGTGTTTGAAACCTTCAAAAAGTTCAAAGTAGCAGTTGAGAAAGAAACTGGTCATCACATCAGAACTCTCCACTCAGATCGAGGGGGGGAATTCACCAGTGATGAGTTCAGAGACTACCTACAAACTCATGGGATTCATTCGACAAATTCCTCCTCCACACACACCGCAGCAAAATGGTGTTGTTGAGAGAAGAAATTGTACTATCATGGAAATGGTGCGATGCATGATCAATGATTCCGGACTTGCAAAGACATTCTGGGTAGAAGCAGCAAAGACAACAGTGTATTTGTTGAACAGAGCACCCACAACTACTCTTGATGGAATAACACCACAAGAAGCATGGTAAAAAAGGAAACCATCTATTGCACACCTCAGAGTATTTAGGTGCAAAGCAAGCATGCACATACCCAAACAAAACAGAAATAAATTGGACATGAAGTCACAGAAACTCATCTTCATTGGGTATAGTGAAGAGACTCTTGGGTATAGATTGATGGATCCTAAGACCAGAAAAGTCTACACCAGCAGAGATGTTGAGTTTTTTGAGAAGAAGGAAGCAGAGACTCCTCCTCCAGACTCACAAGATGTAGATTTTTCACCTGTTGTAAAAATTGAAGCTGATGTTCCCTCAGAAGATGAAAGTGATGATGGGGATGATGGTGTTGATCAGATAGAACCATGACCCATGGGAACAGTTCAGTCGTATGCCTAAATGGTGTATAAGTACATTACGAGATGCAAAAATGGATGCTCCACCAGATACATCCACCCCTGGACCACGGACTCATAGTAAAGCAAGGGAAGAAGTCAATTTTTCTTTGATGAGTAGAGTTATTGAATCAGATGAGCCCTCTACAGTCCAGGAAGCCCTACAGTCAAAAGCTTGGAAAGATGCCATGGATTCTGAATATCAATCAGTGATGAAGAACAACACTTGGCAGCTTGTCGATCTTCCACTAGGGAAGAAACCCATTGGATGCAGATGGATATTTAAAACAAAGTACAAAGTAGATGGGATAGTGGACAAGTATAAAGCAAGACTTGTAGCAAAGGGGTATGCACAAAAAGAAGGCATTGACTATGAGGAGACATTTTCTCCCACAGCTAAGATCAAAACAATCAGGATGATTTTTTCTCTAGCTGCTCAGTTTGGATGGAAAGTTCACCAAATGGACGTAAAAAGTGCCTTCCTAAATGGAGATTTACAAGAAGAAGTCTACATGACTCAACCTGAGGGATATGTAGTACCTGGTCAAGAAGCAAAGGTATGCAGACTCAGGAAATCTCTGTATGGCCTCAAACAGGCACCCCGGGCATGGTACATCAAGATTGATGAGCATCTCATACAACATGGATTTGTTAGAAATCCATACGATCCCAATCTCTACCTCAAAAATCAAGGGGGGAGATGGTGATTGTTGTTGTCTATGTTGATGATCTAGTCATCACTGGTAGTTCAGTGAGGATGATCGATGCAACGAAGAAAGATCTTAATCGATCATTCGACATGACTAATCTCGGGCTGATGCATTACTGTCTTGGATTGGAAGTATGGTAGAAAGAGAATCATATTTTTGTTTCTCAAATGAAATATACCAAGACTATGCTTGAGAAGTTTAGGATGATGGATTGCACACCAATTGCTACACCCATGGAGAATAGATTGCAGTTATCTTGTTCAGATCCATCTCCTGAGGTAAGTGCCACTCTCTATCGGAAGCTGATTGGGAGTCTCATTTACCTGACCTACACTAGACCAGATATCAGCTTTGCAGTGAGCTATCTATCCAGGTTCATGCAGGAACCCAAAGTTTTTCATTGGAAAGCAGCAAGGCACATTTTGAGATATCTCAAAGGATCAGTGGATCTTGGTCTAGAATACAAGAAGAATGACAACTTCTTCTTGACTGGATATTTGGATTCAGATCATGCAGGTAACATTGATGATAGAAAATCCACTTCTGGATTTGTATTCTTTATGGGATCTAGACCAATATCATGGGGAAGTAAGAAACAACACTTTGTTTCTCACTCTTCCACAGAAGCCGAGTATCGTTCTACAGGAGAAGCTGTCTGTGAAGTGATTTGGCTATGTCGCATACTAGAAGGACTTGGAATACCACAGGACAAACCGACCACCATGTATGTTGACAATGAAGGTGTTCTCAAACTTGTTCACAATCCAGTGTTTCATGAGAGAACAAAGCACATTGAGGTTCAAGTTCATTTCATATGTGAACATGTGTTGAAGCACAACATCCAGCTTCAATTTTGTCCAACTGCTGAACAACGAGTAGATATTTTCACAAAGTCACTTGCACGTGACAAGTTCGAGTTGTTCAGAGAGTTCCTCTCCTCATCTCTTCAGACAATGCACAATTAAGGGGGGGAATGTTAGGTTAATTATGCATAGTATAATTATTTAATTAATTTTATTAATTAAATAATAATGGTTATAATATAAACCATATTTTTGTTGTGTATTGTTATATGGTTTCTAAACCATATTTGTCTTTCATGGATGTTGTTATATTGTTTTAACAGTATATTTGTTTTTATTCATTTGTGCTTCCTGGATGTTATTGGAAGCTAATGTAATTTGGAATATGGTTGCACCTGTGCAACTTAGTTTCCTATTTGTATTTGGCTATGCAATATCTATAAATATTGCAGCCCATTCTTTGTAATGTTGGTTGATTGAGTTTAATAAAATATAATCATACGTTCTATCCATCTCTCATGTACTTAGGGTCATTATCCATTCACAAGTATTCTTGAAAACTTGGCTTGTATTCATGTCTCTTCAATACAAACATGTACCAGCCACATGTTCACCATGCTCAATAAAAAATGGGCCATGCTCAATAAACAACTTATCTTAAAAACTTTCTCTTACACTCATCACAACTCTTGTATACCTACTAGTCACCATATCATCTCAAGACACCTATACATGTATCTATAACTTGACACCACCTTTGAGATTAATTACTTATGGCTCTTGGCCACATCAATGACAACAAACCATGAATACTTACAACTAAAAACCTTCATCATCACTCTTTGACATTGATGACACCACAAAGCCAATACAATACCCTAGTGATGTTACAGTTGATGAGATTTTAGAGTGAGTTCATGATGACACACGAAAGTTTTTCATATTTATTTGACATAGTTTACATAATAGTGGTACTATAGAGGAAATGGGATGATATATTAGTATAATTAGCATTGAAAGTAGAAAATGTGTTAGAGAATAGTCTTGCACATGAAGTAATTGTAAAATTCATGAGTGTAAAGCTATTGTATGTGAAATCTAGTGCATATATAGAGACCCTACTAGAGAAAAATGTAGAAATGTATATCATGATCATATTCTTTTAGTTATTTATTTGTACGAGAGGCCTCTATATTTCAAGATCCTATTGGGATAATGAGAAAGGATGATAGTGATAATGTATAGATATATGTTAGAAGGAAATAACCCTCATTGTACTTTAATTTCTGTCAAATAGTAATATGCATATATATCATTTTGTTTTGAGCACATATGGTATCTTTGTGTGATGATTTCTATATTAATTTAAGTTTTGTATGATGCACATGTTGTCTTGATGTGATTGAGTTATATAGATTTTTATGGTATATTTATTGATTCTCACATTTGTTTTGAATAAAATAGATGATTGAATTATGTGTCATTGATCAAGGTTAGTGATTATAAAAATGGGTACTAACATTTAGATAGGATTTAAGGGTAATGAAAAGGAGTCGTTAAATGAGGGCACATAGGAGAAAAATTATTGTGAGGAAACCTATTCCTAAGAAAGAGGGAAGGGTGTTCCCCATATGCCTTAACTTATATAAAATGTACACCGCATTTAGGGAATAGTCATGATGCTAAGTGAATAAAACTTAGTGATGATGAGGAAATAAGTTAGAATAGTCTACGTTAGTATCCCAACATCCATGGATAGAAAATATGCACTGAAAAGAATTATTTGTCTCGTAACAGTGGATTATATAGAATATGTTTTAGTAGGATAAAAGGAATTATATGAATAATATGACTATCTTTTTCTACTAAGGATGGTTTTTTGAAAGCCTATTTGTGTTTATATTTCTATAATTGTTAATTATTAAAATCCTCAATCTGAAGGACATTGAGTATAAGAGGTTGAGATATTAAATTTTCCAAGGCGGGACCATTGTGGAAGATTAGAGTTTCCACAAGGAAATTTTCTTGAGGGGGGAATACTATATATACGCATGTCTTGAATCGAAAGGGATAATTCCCTTGTATTCTAGCCCCTTGAGTTTATGATCTAACACAAATATCATTATCATTTTTCCCATCGATATGATGAAAGTTACAAAAATGTTATCCTTTTTCATATTCCAATATATGACGAGGATTATGTGAAGCAGAGGGTAACCAAATAAACCACTTATCAAGTAGATTAAGAAAACTATCATGTCGATGATAAAGGATGTTATCAAAGCATGATATTTTTAATTTAAGAAGATGAAAAACGTTTATGGAATTTAGAGGCTTTGGTGGAATATGATAGGATGTATTTTCATGGTGTAAAAATTTAACCCTATCCAAGAGAGAAGGTGGGTCATATAGATTGGTAGATGTGGGTTATGTTGATGAAGCAAAAGAAATATCATGAGAATGTGTGGAAGTGTATGTAGGAAGAATGTCATGATCAATGAAAATAACAAATAAGTAAATGAATAATGTGTGTCATATAGAAATTTATGCTTAAGTGAGAATGTGTGAGCTTGATAAAAGAGGTAATGCATTTATAAATATTGGGGATGGTATATTAGCTATTGCATACTATATTTATAAGTGTAATATATAATAAGTGATTATACTACCTTTTCCTTGGTGTAATATGGGTAAAATATCATATCTCGTATTTTCCTTCGTGTAAAGACAATAAATGATCAATAAAATTAACAATAAACACGTCCCCAATCTTTTAAAATGTGCTCATATATCCAATAAAATTGTTTGTAAACCAATACATTACATCAAAATTTATGGGAAGGACTTTAAAATAAAATTATCCTTGTTATAAGAATATATGGTATATCTATAGTACTAAAGATGTAGATAAGGGTTTGAATCCACATCAAACAATTAAAATTTAAGCATTACAAAATTATGAGGAAACAATGATTAAAATATTGTACATCATATCAGGTTTCATGTATAGTATTATACTAGATTATAATATAATAATCCCTAGTTTCTAGGGTTAAAGTATGTTATTTAAATTATAAATCACCTACTTCATGCATAAGAGAAATGACCTCACGATGAGGTATCACATAAACACTAACAGGCTCATTTAAAGGTTTTATTTTTCCAATCGTAGTATCCATAAGAAACCTACTTAGATTAAAAAATATGTCATCATTCCTAGGAACATCAGGAATTCATAATATACTTTCATCGATAGCATCTATAAGGACCATATAATTAGGTACATGAAATTTATGTATATTGGGCTTGTAATGGTGATAGCATTAGGATCAACACATAATGCTTATTTGACTAAATTGGGACTTATTCCATTCCTAGCAGCAAAAAAATATAGCAAATATCGGAATCCAAAACTACTTGTTTTGGATTCCAAAATGTTAAATATTGGAATTATATGGACTCCAAAATTGAACATATTGGATTCCAATATCGCATATATTGGAATCTATAATACCATAGATTAGAGTCCAAAATCACATATATTGGAATTTACAGCACTCCAAAGTCCCATATATTGGAATCCAAAATGTAAAATATTGGAATCCATTATACAGTCTAGAGTCCGCTAGGTATTATCTATGCTTTGGATTAAATAGAACATGTATATGTTTTATACAGGCTAGCAGCAACTAGGAATTATTTATGATTTGTTATGTACAGAACATTTCTTTTTGTAAGGGATAACAGCTGCCAGCCATTATTAATGCTATGTTATATACAAAAATTGGTTATGTTTTAAATGGTCTAGCAACTACTAAGCATTATTTATTTATTTTCACAGTGAAGCTCCAAAAAATAAGTTCTCTCGAATTTAGTTTTTGATCAAATATCATCAAAAACATCTTCTCTTGTCCTTCAATGGTTGTAACAAAGGCCATAAGGAAGGTGTTAAATTTGATGCCCTTTTAGATGTTTTTTATCGTGTTGATCCGTAAAATAGTTGTAATTCTTTGAAATAACCATCAATTTGACTTGCATATTTTAGATATGACCATTTTTTTTATAGATTATTTATATATTAATTATATTTAAAAATATATATATATATATATATATATATATATATATATATATATATATATATATATATATTATAATGTTATAAAGTTATTTTATGAACACTTTTAAAAAAATACTAATGTTACAAATTTTTAAGGGAAAGTTTTTCTGATAATTCACCACAAAAGTTATTCAATCATACTGCCATCTTATAATTAGTGAAAATATAAATCCTCCAAAATTATATTTCTAAAATATCAACATAATATAATAGAGTTATGTAATACATTCATAATAACATATGAATGTATATATTATTGGAAATGTTAAGCATTACCATCATAACAACATTTTGAAAAGTTAAATAGTTATTTAGCATTTTCTTTCTCCAAGTATTTGATGCACTCTACCACATTCAATTCCTAAGATACTATTTGTGATATATTTTTTTACAAATTGGCCATCAACCATTTATATTTTAAACAATATTTGCCATCTTCTTTTCATACCCAAAATATGATTTTCAGGAGGGTTTTCCTTTGTACCTAATGTAATACAAAAATTTTTTTTTCAAATTGATATGAAAAATATTTTCTACTCCAAACCTTTTCTAGGTATCTTAATGATATTCCCTCGACTATATTACAATGTTCCATTGCCCAATTGAGTCTTGGACTCAATACAGGTTGATATTTTTTTATTGAATCCCATTGATATTATTTTAACATCAACAAAAAATCAGATTGTTGGAAAAGAATCCCAATTCACAATATGGTGATACTAATTTTATAAATTCTGACAAGCTACCTCCCAGGTTGATAGCTTTCATACCAAACTTGAATGACATATTCCTATTGTATTTTTTTTTTAATCCCATATAACACGTCCTTTGTATCTAAAATAAGTAAAATTTCTCTTATCACTACCTATAGAGAAGTAAACAAATTAAATTTTCATCGGTTGCATATCAATTACAACCAACTGAAATAAACAACATTTTAGCTTACGAATAACAGTTACCGAATGATACTGCGGCTTGGATTACATTGCCTTTACATGCTGCTAGATCCGTTGATGCAAGAGTTATTTTAAATAATACAATTATCAATTCATAATCTCTTTCTTCCTATTGAAAATGCCAGCATAATGTATTTGAAATAAAAATTAATCAATCAATAATTGATTTCATGTTGTGTCAAACATAAATGGATGAACATAGTGGTTTCTGTGGTGACATTGTAAGTATAATATCAATTATTATCTACCTTATAATTAAATTTTAGCATTCGGTTAAGCTCCTCTTATATTCATCTAACCACCCTTTGGGGGAGAACAATCCTCAGCATATTTATGAGGATTTGTGACCTACTAGGCTATGCCATCATCGACCGAACTAGTTTTAGTCATAAAACATTTGATGAGGCTATCCAGGTGCTACTTTACATACGTACGAGTTAGATCGAGCCATATGTAGTTTTGTTTATGATGATATTGAATCCAAAACAATGTTAACTCAATGTAAGTATATGACAGTAGTGAATCAACTAAACATTGTGGACAATATGTTGTTATAAATCAGCAAGATATTGATGAATGTAAGGTTGTTTTGTCAAACCATTTCTTTATTGAACATGGATGCATAGAGTCTTCTAATCTCTACAAAAATTAAATTAAATTGTTATAGTAGCTTACAAATGGATTTCCTTAAACTTCTTCTTTGTCCCTAAGCTGAGCATATAAACTAAAGTCTGTTAGTTATCTCTTCTTATAAATTTGTGGGCCTTATAATTTTTTTTTATAAAATTCACATGGATATCACTTTTTTCTTATAAATTTGTAGCCCTTATTATTTTTCTGCATAATCATTTATTGTCTTATAAAATTTTGGGGCTTATTAGAAGTTTTGTTTGTAAATTCACATGATTAACATATCTGGATGTGATGGTATATTTGTGGCTGATGTGTCAGCATCCTCCAAATCTGTCATCTCTCCTGTAAAAAACATAACTTTATTACAAAAAATTAAAACCATGGCAATTGAATATAGAGCTCATTATTCATATTTATAAAATGATTGAAATTAAATCAGCATGTTGAATTGGTTGTGTAACATCACAGTGAAACTGGTTGTACATCAAGTTTTATAGCTTTGCGGTTATCTGGATAAAAAATAATTGTATAAGTGGAATATTTAGGTTAAAAGCCATTAAAAAAATTAACTTGTTTTCAAGTTTTTTTTTAAGACGAAACTTTCTTCATATGAGAATAGTATTGTTTCAGAAACATCGCTTGACTATGTGTCTCAACAATAAAAATTGAAGTTAGTTTGGACTCCGTGAATGCATACAGTGTAACACTGATACTATAAATAACTAGTACTAGAGAATTTATGGAACAACATCGAGTGAAAATATCATCCCATAAATCATCCATGATCATTCACAAAGAAAAGGATAGATGTTTCCTTGTAGGTTGATGTCACTTGCAAGTAAGAAATTTTTGTGGCAGTTTCTTCATCCAATCCATAGTAACTTCTTATATTTAATAATGTTATTTTTGTGGTTGTGCATACAAGATAATTTTTACATAAGAAACACAATTTTCAATATCCCATTTCTATCGTAGAGTCTGTAACATCCATCCAAAATTGATACATAAATGTCTTTAACCATTGTCCATATATATTTGTATTGTGTCGCTCAACATTTTTTAATAACAAATTAGTATTACAACAATAATGATACAATCCAACACACTAGTTCCGATGAATGTTAGAAGATCCATTATGACATCAAAAGAAATATTTTTGGTCAAATTACAACAAATCAGTTATCACACATTCAACATTTAAAGGATTAGTTGAAGGTATAGCTGATAAAGTTGATGGAAGATGGAATGTATATGCATATTTATAAGAAAAACTTTCTATGACTTTCACCCTTACTGGTATATTTCCTTCCAGTGACATCACATAGTTGTCTAATATTTTATGCGCTGTGACAATAAATACTTCTTCCACTTCATGATATTTTATTTCACTTAGCAATTTTTTTGCCAATATGGGAATCAAATTTTATTTTTCCATTGCTCTCTTCACCTAATAGTACAAACAAATGACAGCACTATGATTCATGTTATTTAAATTTTTTTATTACATTGGATTCACCATAGGATGTCAATACAATATTATCCAAATTATTATTTCTCATATAATGTCTAACTTTTTCTCTCATTTTTTCGTCTCCTTTTATTCTCTGGCAGTAAGAATCAAATGTCTCTTCTATTACACTAGCCTAAAAAGACCCAGATTGATTTATTATTCCTTTTCAATCGATGCAATTTTAATTTAGATGGGTCTATCTCTAATTTAGTTAAATATGTTCACCTCAACATAGTAAATAACTTGGCATGTTTTGGAGGTGAAAGAAAACCTTTTCTATGAAAGAAATGACAAACAAAAGATGTTTTCTTATTTATATACAATTTTTGGAATAGTGCAAATATACCATTTTGAATATCTTTTGTATTTGAATAACCAATTTTGTCATAATCTATTATAATCCCCAAATTCCAACCATATTTTAAATAGGAATATGGTTCTGTTGTTTATGGAGGCATGCATTTCCCATTTCTTGAAAAAGGAAAAATCCAAATCCATATCCAGGATAAAACACTTATTATTTTCAAAGTCATAGCATGCTCCACCTGGAGACGCAGTGTCCCCAAATCAATAACTTCTAATGATAGAATGATACCAACTTCCTCATTATTTTCATCTATAACAAAAAAACAACCATAGGTCGACGTGGTAGTTTTCTACGGGAAATAATTTCTGCAAACCATTTCTCACGTCTCTTTTCTTCCAAAAAATACCACCTGCAATGAATGGAATTTTTCTGAATGCAGCGCGAATAATGGAAGACATTTTACCTATATTTAAAGTAAAAATACATTAATAATTAGGTAATTTCTGAACTTTAAATTGTTTTTCTCACATTTTTTGTTAAGGAATTTAATTAATACCCTAGAAGACACCAACCTTTAGACTTCTTTACTATGTCTCATAGCAGAGTAATTCAATTAATGGTTAGTGACCGCTAGGATTCAATAAGATATCTTATGTATCATTCAACTGGTTACAGTAATTCATATTTTGTGAATCAAATCAATAATAAGAGAATTTTTGTAAAATTCTAGAAATCCAATTGTGATGTATTAAGAGATACGAAACCATTTGCACCTTTTGAAAGTATTACTTATGAGCCAGACAAGCCATAACACTATATACATGGCATGATAGGAACTTTAAAAAATACACACTTTAGTGGCAGATAGACTTCTAGTCAATGTAGAAAAGAACAACATATATTATTTTTTAATACATTTACACCTTTATAATAATAAACCGTAAAGGAAATTAAGATGTAATATTTGGTATTTCGAAGAGAGTTTGTGGTAGCTTGGAATTTTTTAGTTTGCAAGACTATGTGATTTATGTGTTTATCAATTATACTGTACTAATGAGGATCAGATGCTTGTAACAAGACTTGTGAACATGTTTAAAGGATAGTGGTCAGAAGATCTAATGTTTGGTATTTTGAGGTGAGTATTTGAGAAACAAATCACATTAATGGATTTAGTGATAGATCATCATTTTTTTTATATAAGATAAAGTGAAATATATGTATATCAGACATACTTTATTTATTATGTCTAAATGTCTATAAATACTCTAAGTATGATATTTTAAGCATAGTGCTTGGTGGGAAATTCCACATGAAGCTATAAAAAAGAAACAGGAAGGATTACACATTTCCTAAACGTAAGTATGGCCCTCTTCACAATAATCATTTTTGTGGTAATAATGCTCTCTATAAGGACATGTTGGGTTAAACCTACTTGAGAAAATATTTTATTATTAACAATATTTTTTGAGTACCACTAAAACAAGGTTCTATTCTCTCTTACTCTGACTATAACTTAGATTTACAATACTAAATAAAGAAATTTATTCCAAATTGTTCAAACTTATGTTAACATATTTATAGTGCCAATCTTTTGTGGCTGCAAATATTTACTATCTATAAAATTTTGGCTCATATCCAAGCCCTAAACAAGTGATACACTACAAATCTCTTATAGATATCAAGCCATATGTATTGTCCATAAAATATGATGTGAATCCAGCTGCAAGAGGTTGAAATACCTCCAAAAACACACATAAACAGCTTTGAAAATAAAACTAGGAGTTTCAAAATAGCTTACTTCTCATTCTGGAATTCACACTGATCTATTACATCATTACAATTCTCCTTTTATTTTAAGACTACTATAAAACCCTAAAATGCCAAAAAACCCTAAAATGCAAAACAACTCGGATTGACCCCAAAATTTGCGTGCCAAATATGCATTCATAAATTAGGACTCACGTGAAATTTGGACTTATTCTGACAAGAACAACAAAAGTTATTAAAGTTCTAAGACCTAGTCAAAAGCGGAAAAAAAATTTGGAGCCAATTTTAGGCCACTAGATGATAGAATCCGAGCCCGAAAACGTGCCAAAATGAGCACAACCTTATAAGAAAAGTTAACCCTAGCATAGTACTAATGTATATCTACCACCCTGTAAAATTTCAGGACGATCCAACGGTCAGATCAAAAGTTATGGCCTCTACAAGTTATGCTCCCGCATCAAAATATATTGTTTATAACATATAATTCAAAATGTTTCATATTGGGAAAATAGTTTATCCAAAGCTTAGTTTCATTACTTATCAAAATTAATGAGACACTAGATGGTAGTTTCAACAGTTTATTTTATTGAAAATTATGGTAAAATAACAAATTGTGGACTATCTTAGAGACTACGGGGTTCCTACCATTATATTCATTGTAAACACTATCTCTACAACTTTGGATGGACTAGTGTGTTTCATTGATTATAATTATATCATGTTGGCTATAATGTACCTAGACAGAGACCATATCTATAGTGTATACCATATATAGGGATCAAGCCTTATGTAGTTCCCATAAGGTATATTGTTTGAAAAAAATAAATCACATCAGATCTTGTGGGAGAAATTTCTTAACGAATGCCAAGCATTTTTTCCTTATAAAAAGTAAGGGCATAGTGGACACTAGGTTCAACAATTTAATAATTTGAAAAAAGTTATAAAATAAAAGATCATGCTCTAGTTTAGCGGTTTCTAGGATCCCACCATTACTACCAGTCATAAATGCAATACATATATAGCTTTTGGTCGCTACTATGTTTTCATCTATTATGTACTACTCGCAAGGCTTATTATTTATAACATATAATTCACATTTTTTTTAGGAAAGAAAATGCTTAGTGACCACTAAGCTTTTGCACATATTGAGTGGAATGTCCTAACCTATTAAATTGAATTTTATAGCGTAGCGGCCTCTAGGCTCGTACCTTTACCTCTTATCAATATAAACACTATCTTTACAATTTTGGATCGCCAGCCTTAATATGTAGTTCCCAAAAGATACATAGTTTTCAACTCGTATTTTATATCATTTACAACCAAAGAAAATGCTTATCAACCGCTAAGATCCTTTACTTATTGACAGAAACGACATATCAGACCATAGTCTCAAATTTTTTCTTATTTTGAAAGTAGTTATAAAATAACAACAAATCATGGTTTATTTTAGTGCCCGCTAGGTTCCTACCTTTACCTCTTCCCATTTTAAACACTATGTGTAAATTTTTTAATCAATAGGATTAGTATGTAGTTGCCATAAGTTACATGGTTTTCAACACATACTTCACATCATTTTTTAACAAAGAAAAATCTTAGCGCTCACTATGTTCCTTAATTTATTCACATAAACGACATATTAGAGCCTACGCTCAAATGTTTCTTATTTTGAAAATAGCCATTACAGTAACACTATTTGTACAGTCTTCGATCACTATCCTTATTATGTATCCAAAATATCTTGTTCAAAATTGCCACGTGGCACATTTTAATTAGATAATTAATTTAAATTAGCGCACAATATATCTAATAATGTATAAATAAATGTTTGATAAATAAGGGAATGTAAATATATGCATATTATTCTAATAATTTTCAAAACTATGTTTAGGATTTATTTCTTCTGTTTTTGTATTATATATTTTTACTATGCTTGGTTCAATTATATATTGTATAGTATATTTGTTATTATGTTTATATGATTATAGGCTATAGATAATGAAAAATGTTTATTCATTTTATATTTTTAAACCATGGAAAAATAGAAATAGGGAAATTTGAATTCCCCTCCATTTTCAGATATTTCAAATTTAAATAGACCGCCCTTTTGCTTTTAGAGGAGTAAAGTGAAAATTTCAAATTTTCTTATCCTGATCTTTATCTATTTTTGAAATTTATTGCGTGGAATGTGATAAAAAAATTATTAAATATCTCAGAGAAATATTGAGTAGTGTTTCATATTTTTTGAGTCAATCAGAAAAGCATGTCTTCAAAATAAAAACAAATACGCATGAAGGTCGTAGATTGTGGGGCTGAGTTGTTTGAATCCCAGTTTTTTTTTTACATGCGATTATATTCTTGTTTGCAGAGAAATGAACACAAAATAAACATAGAAAGGATGCATAAAAATGATGCACATGAAGGAGGATAGACAACAGAGGTTGTAAAAATAATCACGATGATTGTTTGAATGAGATAGCAGATGGAGGTTTCAGAGACAACATAAAGCACGAAATAAAAGCAGATATTACTAAATCTAGGTATTAATAGTAAAAGCGTATCCTTTTTTAATTTTGGGATCTATTATCTTTCTCTGTGGTTCAAATGGTTCCTGTGTTTTGTACGGTAGTCCAATTGTGATCTGCAAACCAGCACTAATTTGTCCCTACTGAATTGTGTTCCATAGTCAAGCCTTGCTTTCTAGTTTCTTTTGATCTCTATGCCAAACTGCCTTGTTCTTCATGATAAATTAAATGTTTTTATGCGTTAATGAAAGAAAATTTAATCCCTTTTTCTATCTCTACTATTTATCTCGGTTTAAATCTTTACTCATTTCTGTAATTCTATGTCCTCTCTTTGGTTATTTTAGTTTTGAATTTTTCGTTCTCGTTCCCCGCAATTGTTTATTTAAGGATAATGATAACTTGTGGCACAAGCACCTTAAGTTTAAATTTTATTTTGGTTGGGAGAACCAAAAATAGTTTAATGTTGTTCATTAAGATGATGCAAAGAAACATCACTAATTAATTCATATTACATTATTTACATGGTTTCCGCTTAGACATTTTAGGAAAATATTCAATCTTAAAAAATTAATTTAAAACTATAAAACCATATTAAGAATTCAATTGTATCATAATTATTTTCAATTATATACATGTTTCCATGTAGAATTAACCAAATGTAATGTCTTCATCAATTTTTATGTTCTGTACATTGGAAGTTTAAACAACTATATATGCAATAATATTATTGAATCTAATTTTAATCAATATGCATCCTATAATTAACATATTTTTGCTTTTTATCCCTCTAATCAATGCCAAAAATTCACATAGCTTTGAGGCAGTCCACGATATAAGTGCTTTGTTTCGACAACCTATTTACTAAACCCATAATTCTATTTCAAATTACATATAAGATTTTACACGTCATATTTATATATCCATTATATAAATTCTGGATTTATTTGTTATCATTTGTATCTTTTCAATAGGATTTCTTTTCTATGAATAAACTCTACCATAGGAAAAGTTGTCTACCCTAGCGTCTGCTAGGCTATAATTCTAATTTGGAA
This sequence comes from Taxus chinensis, assembly GCA_019776745.2. Lineage (NCBI taxonomy): Eukaryota > Viridiplantae > Streptophyta > Pinopsida > Cupressales > Taxaceae > Taxus > Taxus chinensis. Next base: position 669,804,681 of record CM034151.1, read on the forward strand.
AAAACAATAGTTTTCCTTGGCACCTCGAGGATCATTTGTTGTTATATAGGTAACACAATGTCATTTTTTAACCTAACGATCTCTTTTGTTCTTTGTTAGCTGTTATATTCGCAAAGATTAAAAATTTAGATTTATAAAACAACTTCATTTTTTAACATGATATATTTACCTTTAAGAATAGATTAGTGGCTACTAGCATGCAACGAGTAGATGGTGTAGTATGTAAAAACTGTGTTTTTATATATGCTTAGATGCAATTCTGAGTTTCCATATTCTTTCATAAATGTAAAATAATTCTGCCAGAATCTTATAAGAAGTAGATAAAATCTATACGTTTACCTGTATAACATATTAAAGATACAATTTTACATATATATTTATGTATCCACTATATAAATGCAATATTTATTTTATCATTTTATATCTTTTCAATATGATTTCTAGCAAACATTAAGAATTTAGATTTATAACATAGCTTCATTATGAACATAGCTTAGCAGGCACTAGGGTTGCAATGAGTAGATCGCATTTTATTTAAAAACTTGTAGCATAACTTCTAGTCACTAGTCTAGGTTTCTTTTCTTGTCATCCTAATGTAAAAATATTCTACCAAAATATTATAAGAACTATAGAATTCTAGACATATAGTTATGTAACACATGAAAAACATGATTCTAAACGTACACAAATTCAATATGAACATGATATATTTCCCTTTAAGTATAGCTTAGCGACTAGCTATGGGACAACAAGTGCAAGTCAATATGTATACTATTATGTAAATTCAAGATTTATTTTTTATCGTTTATATAAAATCCATTTTTGAATACGATCTAAATGAAAAATGTTGCCTACTTTAATTACTTCTAGGCTATAATTCTTATTTAGATGAAGTCTTTGTTTACCTTTCCGGACTCAAGGATAGATGGATTTTTTTATAGGAAACACACCTTTTTGGGTCAAGATTCCAATTGCTTTGTTTTTTTCTCTTGTGTTAAACATGCTTTTTTATTTTTATGAAACATCGCATTTTTAGGTCAAGTGATCTCTTTGTTTATGAATAAGAATAACTTAATGGCCACTAGGATTCATCAAGGATATCGCTGTTGTATATCATTAAGAACTTATGGTGGGTTGGATTAAAGTCAAATTAAATTAAAATATTTTGATATAAGTTGGCACTAGGTACTTCCACACTATAAAATTTCAAGATTAGTGGGCATTATAATCTATCTAGTTACCCAATTATATTTTGAGCTTACCATTGTAGCTTATGAAAAAACATAATATTTAGATCAATAGAAATATCTTGGTTTTAGTAAAATAAAGTAAGATATTACATGCATAGAGGTGGGTACACTTATGCCAAAACATAATAATATGATCTTAGTGAATACCGAGTACTAAGAGCTTAGCGGCTGTTAGGTTATGCCACAACATATTATTTGGGTATTCAATTCGCTAGGTTATGTATCATAAGTATGATATGTTATTTTAAATTAAGCCCCATATTTCTATCTTAGCTCCCGCTAGGTTATGCTACCACATAATTGTTGGAACCTAGTGGTAGTTATGATTTAGAAACTAAATTGATATATTAAAAGCTCAGTGCGATCGCTAGGTTATGCCACAATATAGTATCTGGGTATTCAATGCAAATGCTAGCTTATGAATTAGGTAAACATTACATGTATCACAAAGAATATATATATATATAAATATTATATATATATATATTATAATATTAGTTGAATACATTATATTATTTTGAGATATTAAGCTAGGATATTTCGATGATAAGTCTTTTATCCTAAAATACATGAGGAACTAGTCCATGATAAGTTTTCTAGCAATGGACTGTACCATTATAATGCCCACTTCTCTTCGACTATTGTTCCGAGTTATTCTCTTGCTTACTAAATAGCCTAGAGTACATGGTTATTGATATTTTAGTACTTTGGATAGAATATTTATACTATACAGACAATTGATTATTATGATGATTTAACACTTATGAGTGGATTTCTTTGATTCCTAGTAGACATAATTAGACATTATAGCACATGTTGATTAGCATTGATTACTTATATACTGACATCTTGATGCATAACATTTACGAATACATTTTGATACATCAATCTAACCATGGCTACAATTGATATTATGGATTTATTGATTGTGAGATGATTTTGATGATTACTATATGGATTGTGTGATTATCATTTAAAATGTGAACTGTGATCATGAACAAATGTAAATTATTGAATTGAATAGAATTACATACTGTTATATGCATAATGATGATTATATGATGATGCTATATATATGTGTGTGTGTTTATTTTCATGAAGTATTGATAACAGGCCATGAGGTGCTATCAAGGTTTTTTTATTCGTGATTACAGGAAATAAAGATCACACAAACAAAGAGAGACTAGGAAAGCTAACCATGAAGGAATTTCGTTGAGGGACAGAAAAATCCTGTCACCTTGGAAACTATCATGTTTTGTGTTATGTCATCTTATTATTTTCATCTTCCAGGGGGTCTCCATGGGGATCACCTCACATATGTGACCATGGGTAATTGTAGTTATGTTATTTTTTTTATTAGAGGTAAAAAGGTTTTAGGGGAGCCTACCCTGAACAATCAAAGCTCCATGAGAGAAAATAATTACATTACAAAAACATCAATAAATTGATAATATAACAGTCCATAATAAAAATGGCTCCCGTAGGAGAAATAGTATGTGAAACCACAACATAAAAAAAACACAAAGGAACTAACAACAGTGAAGAAACTAACAACCAAAATTGTGCTTACAGAGATAGTAAATAAAAAAAAAACACCCCTATCCCAAATCATTTATAGGATTTTTCAAGACCCTCTAACACTTTTTCCCATTCCTTAGCCAGAGCATCTATGTTACGAACAAAAGACACCAATGGTCGAAACTATCAGAGTCACCTTTCTTTTCCTTCCAACTGACTATCCACAACACTATAGGCATTAGCGAGCTGACCCAACAGTTTCCGGAGGTGATGAAGAGTAGATTTCACCATGAATACACTCCATTCCATGATAGCTATGGAGAATAGCACGAAAATGGTCTAACAACATTTGTTATGAAACCATAGTTGGATTTTAAAACCTAGAAATCTCTATCACCATTATGCCCATTTGGTTGCTTCCACAACCTGTGCGTTTCATCTTATGTCAATCATTAAATAAAAAATGCACTGAGATCTTGGTGAGCCTTATATCTCCCTTAATTTACTTAATATCTACCACAATTTAGCCAGATGGTTCTCCCCTTTCAGAGGTCTGAACTTGCCCCATAGCCTCAAATTTTTGTTCCAATTGACACATTGACAATAGTTGAAGAATCCTATTTACTAGACTTCCCCTCTGGTGTTCAAAGGGACACTAGAAGCCTTCTTGGAATTGATCTCCCTAATATTCTAGACCACCACAATCTCAACCTCATATTTATCCTCTTCTAATCTCACCTTCCTATAGAATCAAAATTTACACTCGAGTCTTCTTCCTCTGAGTCTGAGTCGACTCCATCCGTATAAGCTTCCATAGTTTTAGTTAGGGATCCAGTCTTTTCAATATCCAGGGATAAATCATTTTGACAAGGGAGAGATGAAATCCTTGATGGAGTGGGATAAAGACCCTTCTTGTTTTGAACTGAGAGATAGAAGCAACTCATGGAGAAAAAAAAATAAAAGGGGAAGCTAAAATCCTTGCCACGTCTGAAATGATTAATCATAGGAAGGTGGGTAGGCATAAATACATTGGTGACATCCCTCTAGAGTGATAAATTGGATAAGGGTGAGAGCCAAATCCTCAAACGTTTTAGGTAAAGATAGACAAAGATAACCAACAAAGTGGGAAGTGAGATTTTCTTTACCTTTGAGAAACCATGTTCGGCTCTTTGGAGGCTTCTTTTTAGAGTTTATAGACCTCCCTCCCAACTACAGGAATACCCATTACTTTGGCAACCAAATCCACTATGAAATCCCAATGCGAATCCCCTTCATTTCAATCACCACACCTTTTTAGTAGTCTTACAGGTGTTGGAAAAATATTTACTAAGATTTTCAAAATGACCTTCAAAAAATTTTTAGGAAGGGAAAAAAACCCTTGCCATAAAACAATATCCATGGCTTCAGGTGTCACCCCTTTGAGATCAGCAGGTTTAGGTCTAGCGAGGTCACCACCCATTTTACTGCACAAAAAATAGTTCACGAAAAAGCTTGAATTCCAGGTAGCCAAAGGATTACACGTAGGCCCAAAAATGAAATTACTCTAGGCATGGGAGGACAACAAAACCTTTCTAGACACACGAGAGGATTCCTTCCCCGATCTTCACATTATTTAGAAATAAATGCTCACTATTCCTATGGCAAATGACCATGATGAAATTGAGACACCATTAACTGATATTACTTTGTGTCATGTCCATTAATGTCATTATGTAAGTGTGCTCGCATATTAGAATCAAGAGCTTCCACTTCATTGATAAGTGTCAAATCATCACAATTAACCCCCATATTAGCATAATAATCCACCACAAAGTTAGCCTCTATTAGTGTGAGTTATCCTATGTGTCCTCCTCTCATGTTGGAGGGTCATCTCACATGGGTTAGGTTTAGGGTTTCATATGTGTCATGCACTAGGGTTACTCAACACCCTATATGTACCCTTTTTCTATTCATTTATGAGCATTGCAAGACACTCCGCTATCTTTCCTCTATGCAAGCTTTGTTTCTGTTGAGCAAGTTCTTCCATTACTAATCATTTTTTCCTTGCTATCGCTATAGCTTTCATGATTTCGTCGGAGTGCAACTACTTCATGGTGCCTTGTTTCCGATTCAATTCTCGTAAACTCTTTTCATGGTATTAGATATGAGATCGGGTAAACGTGCACTCGATTTTTTTTTTGTTGCTATTACTCTTACTTGGTTTCATTATTTTACTCTGCATGCAAGTCTTTTGATCACTATTTTCTGGAAATTATCTTGCTAATATCTCTAACAAGCTTTCTCAGAAAGTTTTTTGTGTTTTTTTTCTTGTGCATGTGCAGGATTTTTCAAAATACCTTGAGAAATCAGGTTTTTTTAACTGCTTTTTTTTTTGGATGCATCAAAATCGAAAATAGAGATTCCTTTCATTTATTAAAAAGGAAGTGAAATTTTTTTAAAATCTCTGGTTTTTACAGGATATTTGTCTATGCATGTTGTCTGTGGTTGCAGGATCTTTGAGTTCTTCAGTCGTGGTTGCTCATCAATGAACTGTTGTCTCTCTAACCATTTTTGGACTATTTACATGTGTGGCCGGCACTTTTTTCATTCATTCCTAGGCATTTTTAACCTCTCCCATGCTTTTTTGCTTGAAGGGGTTGTAAAATCTTATGTACATGCTATTAACTATCATGCGTGGACTGTAAGATCATTCCTATGTGTTTTTCAACACACAGCCACATTTTTTTTTCTTGCAAGGGTTTTTTTCAACAACACAGCCACGTTTTTTTGCTTGTAAGGGCATTTTTAAACACAGCCACATTTTTTTGCTTGAAAGGGCATTTTTTTTTTGTGCTGGCAACAAAAAATGTGACTGTACACTCCTGTGCATAGCTATACACTCATATGCGTGGTTTGTACACTTAAACCAATCGGTTTGGTAAGTTTAAGTTCATTTCTTTCTTTTAATCTTACTCAAAACAAACAAAAAAACGTTGTTTTTTCCAAAAAACGGGCCACCTTTTTTCAAGCTCAGTTTTTTTTGTGTTGTTTGGTAAAACAAATCCTTCTTTTTAGTAAGTTTTTAAAATTCTTAACTTTAGATTTTTTTTATATATATCAAAGTTTCTATAAACCAATTTAGAAATTTGTTTTAATTAGAAGCATTCAATCCTTCTTTCTAAAATCTTTTGTTTTAAAAAATATTCAAAAAAAGTTCTTTTTTCAGTGATTTGCTTAATTAAAGCCTTTTTCAACATTCATTAGATTTAATTAAATTAGACCTAATTTAATTTCACATTATCTAAACAATATATTTCCTTGGCATTATAATTTGGTCCTTTGGCTGCTTGTATTTTTAACCTTCCATCGAGTGCCGAAGATGAAGGGTGAGGTCCGTGATTGGCAGGTGGCTAATCCCCCCTCGCAATACAAAAAAAAACCTATCTCAAATTCCATGTCATTTCTAATGAGCATACATACGAAACCCTTTGCATGCGTTTAGGGAAATTTTTTAATCCGTTTGCAGGCTTATTGGCTTTTTCTCATCAATTGCGGGAATTGGTTTTTGCTATAACTTTTGACTCGTTGCTCGGTTTTGAGAACTTATTTAGTCAAAGTTGCATGTTTTTTTGCCCTCTAGATGATGAGATCATTAGATTTGTAAATGCACTAATTTTATAAAGTGCCACATTCTGGGGGGTGTCTTTGTATTGCTTATTTTAGTTCATTCTTTTGAGCTTTGTTCTATTCCCTTTTTTGTGGACTTGTGAGCGCATTTGTCATAGTTTTATGACAAAGGGATTCTTTCATGTGATGTGAGACACATTTTCTCACCACCAGGGTTGGCTTTCACCTCCTTTCTATTTTTTGCTTGTTCTTGTTTATGGTGTCCTTTTTTGTTGCGCTACACAAAACACTGTTGTGGTATCCTCTCTTTCGCATTATTACGCTAATTGCAAGACAAGTTACCAAGTGTTTCAAACCACACGCACGGACCCAATTTTAATCAACGCACTAACCTATAAAGTTCCGAAAGTAAGGGGGTTATTATTGTCCTGGGTGGTTGTGTTTCTTTTCTGCATTTCTTTCTCTCTATCTCTCTCACTATGGATGCACTTTCAATTCCTTTGCTTACGTCATTCAACTTTTTTGAAAGGAGATCGAAAATAATAATGAAACTAAGGGGTAAAGGGTTATTTCACGTATCACCATGGGAACTGAGACTGAACCAGATGACGAACCTAAAAAATCTAAGTGGTTAAATCGTAGTGATGAAGCTTTAGGTCTTCTTTGCATGTCTGTTTCTCCTGACTTGCTCTTCCACGTTGAGGCATTTTAAATACCTACATCTGCATGGAAAATGTTGGATGTGATGTTTGGAAAACTAGATGACATGAGAGTGCATGAGTTGGGAAATGAACTACTAGGGTTAAATCCTAGTGACTTTGAAAACCTACAAGCCTTCTCAAAATTTGTCCACATTAGATTATTGTTAAAAGGATGTCAAGTAGAAAATAAGGATTCTCAACTAATATTGTCGATTCTCTCTAAGCTAGGTCCCAAATATTTTTTCTTCGTGTCAACTTTCTATGCTACAAAATCTACTTTGGGCGATACTTGGATGATGCCCTCCTTTGACTATTTTTCGTCCCAACTCATTCGAGAATAGGAAAAACTCATTCAAATGGGGTCTCTCAAGTCTAAGTCACATGCCCTTATAGCAAGTACTAGTAAGGGAAAGAAGACTGAAAATAAGAAAGAAACTAAGGATCAACCTAAGAAAGAAACCAAGATCAAACCTAAAAATGACACAAACACTTCAACTTCTGAGCCTAGAGCATAGAAAAGCAAGTATTTGTGTTCCTATTGCAAGAATTCTGGTCATGACGAGCAACATTGTTTTAAGAAACAGATTGATCACTTATCTTATTTACTTGAGAAAAATAAAATAAGTGTTCCTGAATCTATAAAACAAAGTGCTTTGAAGGCTGAGTCTTCTGTTGCAAAAGGTGCTAGAAATGATAAGAAGAAAGGGAAGGCTCTTGTACCCAAATTTTCTCCTTCATCGACATGGATTATAGATTCTGGTGCCTCGCACCACATGGGTTGTTCACATGTTGAGTTTTCCAACATTGAACCTTGTGGAATGTCCCAAATCATGATGGGTAATGACATGACAGTGTCGGTTTCCAGTAGTGGATCGGTAGAGATGGATGGGGGAACATTTAACCAAGTGTTGAGTGTTCTTGATCTCTCTACCAATATCCTATCAGTTTATGAAATTACTCACCTTGGTAAAGGAATGCGAGTGGAATTTGGTCCTAACTCAGTGATCATTCGTGAGCTTAACAATGATACTACAGTGGCTGAGGGAAATTCAGATCACATTTCACAGTTGTACACCTTCTCCCACTTTACTTCTGATTCTATGCCCACTACCTTGCTCACTCATGAAAATGAGGTTAGTAAGCTATGGCATGAGCGTTTTGGACATCTAAATTATCACTACCTTGAACAATTGAGTCAAAATGAAATGGTCAACGGGTTGCCTCATGTCAAGTTTTCTAAGGGTCTTTTTGAGGGTTTTACCCTTGGAAAGCATCCTGAAAAGAACTTTGACAAAGGAAAATCCTAGAGAGCCACTCGTCCCTTGGATCTTGTTCACAACGATGTTTTTGGTCCATTTCCTTCTCCTTCATTTACTAGAGATCTTTATGTGCTAACCTTCATTGATGACTATTCACGATATACTTGGGTATATTTTCTTAAGCTTGAGTCTGAAGTCTATGAACATTTTCAGGACTTTAAGGATCTTGCTGAGAAAAAGGTAGAATAGTCTATCAAGGTTCTTCGAACTGACAATGGAGGTTAATATGTAAACAATAGGTTCATAAATTTTGTACTTCTAGAGGGATCTCTTTGCAACATACAGTTGCTTATAGCCCTTCATAGAATGGAGTCACAGAAAGAAAGAACCATACTCTTAAGGAGATGGCCACTTGTATGATTCACTCAAAGTCTCTTCCTCCGTAGTATTGGGTTGAAGTAGTGAATTGTGAAAATTACATTCAGAACCATGTTCCACACAAGGCAGTAATAGGGATGACACCCTTTGAATCCTTGTTTGGACACAAGCCTAATGTTGAGCACTTTCAAGTCTTTAGATCCAATGTTATGGCTCGGATTCCCAAGAAGAAACGCAAGGCTTTGGAACAAACAATCCAAACCTTGTATCTTTATAAGGTATCCTGATGGCGTGAAGGGATATTGAATGATGAATTATACTTCTCATGAGCTATATATTGAGAGAAGTGTTAAGTTCAATGAGTCTTCTTCGACTTCTAATTCTCCACCTATTGAGGTTCTTCAGCTCGCTGATTCAGATTTTGACTCATCAGATGATGATACTGTTGAGCGTGCTCCTCTTCTAGATCCTCCCAACCATCAAACCTTTGAGTCTTCTGATTTTGATAGTAGTGATGATAAGGAATATGTCCCTTCTCACTCAAGTGAAGAATCTTCCGACTCTGAGCTTGATCCTCCTGGTCCCCTTTGGGCCAGGAAAACTTTGCAAAGTACTGGAGATTTAGTTGGAGATACTTCGGATATGAGACGTACTCACTCAGATTTCATTGGACACCACTCTTTCTTCACCTCTGCCTCTGATCCATAGTCTTTCTAGGAGATTTCTGGTATTCCTAAGTGGGATTCTACCAAGGATGAGGAGTATTCCTCTATCATGAAGAACGATACTTGGGATCTCACCACTCTTCCGAAAGGAAGAAAAATTGTTCAGTGTAAGTGGGTGTTCTGAACAAAGTATGGAGTAGATGGAGATGTCGAAAATTTTAAAGAACAATTAGTAGCTAAGGGTTTCTCGCAGATAGCTAGGGTTGATTATACAAAAACCTTTGCTCTAGTTGTGAAGATGACTTCTATTCGACTGACCCTAGCCATTGCCACAGCAAACAGATGGAAATTCCATCAAATGGATGTTAAGAGTGCCTTCCTTCATGGTCACCTAGAGGAAGAGATCTATATGGAATAACCTCTGGGTTATGTCCAAGATTCCTCCCTCGTTTGTAAGTTAAATAAGTCTCTTTATGGCTTAAACAAGCCCCTTGGGCTTGGTATGCCAAGATGGACTCCTTCTTACTTACATCAGGATTCACTAGGTGTCACTCTGATCCAAATGTTTATATTCTACAGTAAGATGACTCCACAGTCATTCTTATTCTATATGTTTATGACTTGTTGATCATAAGCAACTCTTCCTCTATTATTGATTCTGTGAAGATCACCTTAGCCAACAAGTTCTCCATGACTGACTTAGGTTTGCTTCATTACTTCCTTGGGATCTAAATTTCACCATCTGACTCGGGAATCTTGATTTTGCAACCTAAGTATGCTCTTGATTTTATAGCTCAGTTTCATATGTCTGATTGCAAGTCTTCTCCTACTCCTTTTCTTTTCAGGGTTAAGTTGGTTTCAGATTTATCTACTCCCTTGGTTGATGGTACTCTTTACCAAAAGTTTGTGGGGAGCTTGATCTACTTGACTCACACTCAATCAGATTTATCATATACTATTGGGATCATGTCTAGATTCATGCAGGAGCCACATGAGCTATATTTGAAAGCAGCTAAATAGATCCTTCATTATGTTCATGGCACTTATGCTGATGGCATTCACTATTATAGAGGGGTTGATATTGACTTGATTGGATTCACATATTCTGATTGGTCCGGTGACTTAGATCATCAGAAATATACTTTTGGCTATAGTTTCTCTCTTGGTTTGGGTCCTATTAGTTGGTCTAGCAAGAAGCAGAATGCAATTGCGATATCCTCTACAGAGGTAGAATACAGAGGAGTAGTTAATGCTACCATAGAAGCTATTTAGCTACATGGTATTCTGACAGAGTTTGGCATCCACTTTCGGTGGCCTACCATTATCTACTGTGATAACATGAGCACAATCTCTATTTACAGAAATCTAGTTCAGCATGAGTTGTCGAAGCACATTGAGATCCATATGCACTTCATACAGGAGCTTATTCATGATGGTATCATCGACATTTAGTACATTCAGACAGCTGATCAGATTGCAGATTTATTCACCAAGCTCTTCACTGAGATGAAGTTTCTTCACTTAAAGTCTCTTCTTGGGGTGAGGTCTTCTGCAGCTGCCCATCTTCTTAGGGCTATGTAGTCCTTCTTTTCTTCTTCTTCTTCTAGGAAGATTGTATTTGTATATGAGCACCTTATCAGGCCTTTAGTTATCAGGCCCCATTGACACATCTTTCTTAGTTGTTTAGGAGTGTCTTCCTCTTCCATCTAACTCACCATAGCCACTACCCCATCTTCAATGAAGGGGGAATGTTAGTGTGAGTTATCCTATGTGTCCTCTCATGTTGGAGGGTCATCTCACATGGGTTAGGTTTAGGGTTTCATATGTGTCATGCACTAGGGTTACTTAGCACCCTATATGTATCCCTTTTCTATTCATTTATGAGCATGCCAAGACACTTCACTGTCTTTCCTCGATGCAAGCTTTATTTCTGTTGAGCAAGTTCTTCCATTATTGATCATTTTTTCCTTACTATCGCTAGAGCTTTCACGATTCCGTTGGAGTGCAAGTACTTTGTGGTTCCTCATTTCCGATTCGATTTTCTCAAAATCTTTTTAGCCTCCCTATAAACATTCTTTAAGGTAATAATTTAAAGTAAATTTGACATTTCCTTAATACTCTTAATAGATATTTGGATGGAAATAGAAATGGATCCTTTCCTAGTAATGTTATTTCATTTGTATGTGGTTATATTATTTATGTTAAATATGGATGTTGAGATTTTATTTATGTCCTTATATACCCCTTGTACTCTGATGTTTCTATGAGGAAAATGTACCCCTAAGTTAGTTATGTAAATTTTTAGGTGTGAGCTAATGTTCCCTTCTGATTATTATGCATGTTATATGTCTATGGATTAATTATGATTAATTATAAGGGTTGTTGGTGCTCAATTTAACCTCATCGTGTTTGTTCGAAAAAATATTCAATCTGCGTGGTTCAATGTAATTTTTGTTTCCTTGATTGGTTCGTGAAAACTTTTCCCTTCATTTATCTATCGTTGTCAATCCTTCTCCATGATCATCGATCACGATTAATCCTGGTGTTTTTTGTAAATTATGTCCTTGGAGGAAAATACAAATTTAGGAGTAAATGGTGAAGCTTACCCTGCATTTTACTGTTCGACAGTCATGTTCTCCTAGTCAAATTTTATCTCAAATTCTCATGGATATGTGGTCTTCTTTAATTGGATGAGGCATGATGGGTCTATTTTATAAACTTGTCACTTTTTGCTATGTTTGCAAAAAGGTTGAATTGGTTCCATGGCTCCTTTGAGTTCTGATTGGCTAGTCAAATTTATCAAGTGGCAGAGAAAATTTCTTATTTTTTCCCCGAAGGTGCACACGTGTTATAAGTTGAGAAGTTTTGGGAGGGGGGGGCATTTTTTGCTTTAAGGAACTATGGTGAAAAGAGTAAAAAATTAAAATAAATTCCTAAGGCCCGCATAAGCACATGTGGCAATTAAAAAGTCAAAAAGGAGAATGGTGGATCAGCTGAACACATTGAAGTTCTTTGGCTTTATTTTGTAAAATAAGTAAAGTTTTAAAGTGAACTGCGACTCTGCAGGGGACCAGAGAAGGACACGTGGCCGCTTGAAAAGTCAAAATAGGTAGGCGGGCCTCTTGAGGTTTTTTTAATTTTTAGCATTATTATGAAAAAGGAATAAAGTATAAAAGTGAAGTGTGGCCCTACCAAATGCCTATATAAAGCCACATGGTGAGTCTACATCAAAAATGGGAAGGTGGGTTTCCAGAGGAGTTTGAATTTTCTTAGATTTGTTTTAAAAAGGGATAAAGTTATAAATGGAAGAGAGACCCCACCAAAGACCAGTTAGAACCTACGTTTAAAAGTCAAATTGAGGAGGTGGAGCATCGAAGAATTTTTGAAGATTTGGTCCTTTTTGTGAAATAAAGTAAAAGAATAAAAGTGAGATTTGACTCCGTTGAGGCCCACACAAAAATTTTCTAAGCGGGAGTGCGGATCGCTAGAGGAAAATTAGAAATTTTTCCTTTTTGGTAAAATAAGTAAAAGTTGCAAAAATGGGCCCCAACTCTGTCGTCGCCCAAGTTAAGCCACGTGTCAAGCCTGTATTTCAAAGATGGAGGGGTGGGGAAAAATGTCAAAAATACGCATTTTCTCCAAAATTCATAAAATTAAAAAAGTATTCTAAGGCATGTATTAGCTAAGATCTTTCCACGTGGACGACTCTAATTTAAATTTGTGAAAGGAAAAGTTAATGACTATGGCGGGATGCATCTGGTTTTTCCACCATTAACACTCCAAGACTTCAAGGGATGTAAATGTGCATCATTTTTCATCATTTTCTAATGTTTTCTTGTCGTCTTTATCAACAAAGTACAATTAAATGGTTATGGAGCTCGATTTGTGAATTTGAGGAATGAAAAAGTTGAATATTTGAAAAAGAGTTGCTTAAGCACCTGCAAAAAATGAATTGCTAGATCCAGAGGAGATATATGTGGAGAAAGATTCTATATTCATGAAGGATGAAAAACATGTTTCCAAAGGAGATGATTGGATGTCCTAGTTAAGTAACAGGTGGAAAATATCTGCAAATATTTTCCTTTTGAACACCTGGAAAATTTTTGTTATAAATCTGTTAAACATCACTTTTTAGAATCATGATCCAATCTATGCAACAAAGGTTCCTTGAATATTATTTGTTTAGGGGAAAATATTTAATGTAATTTGAGTGTTATAAAGGACATGAATTAGTCATGCAAATGGTCGGGGGTTGATTTTTAGGAAAAATTTTTAGAAAGCCCATTTTCCTGACAAACCATCTGAGAAACCTGTTAATCTCTTGTGTTTTAGATTTGATCATGTCAAGATGGTTGCAAGTGTACAGCCATTGAAAGTATTTGGGATTGTGAAATAAACTTTCCCCTGCTGATAAATCTAATAGATCTCAAATTAATCTATGTTGATCTTGGGAAAAATTGTGTCTGCTTTTATGCTAGAATGTTTTCAAATGGTTTTTGATGTTCCCATTGCAATATTATGTTAAAATCCCTCTGAATCACACAAGATATTATCCCTATGATAGTATACTGGTGTTTGCAATTTCATTATGAGAAGAGCCTTCATCCTGTAATGAAATAAACAATTTAAAATCACTTTACCCTCACTTGTTGACAAAGATTGTTTGTAAGCCTATGACGGTATCTTAGGCATGATGAACAAGGGATATTTAATGTTTAACTGAGTCTTTAACTGGATCCTTCATGTTAAATTATTGAAGAGTGTGTGAAAAAGTATAGATCTAGGCCTCCATTGATGCACACCTTCTAGTTGAAGGAATATTTTGGCTGATTTTGAAGCTTTCTGTTGTTGAATTTTCCAATTGATGTAAAGGTTCTCAGAGATCTGGAAAAGTCAATTTTATCTCGCTTAGCATCCCACCAATAATTTCTTAAAAACCAACGAATACTACCTGAACCACCCCTGTTTTCCCTGTCTATCCACAAATGATAAAATTCCATTGCCAAAATATGTAGAAGCATTCAGGTTTCAATGTCTTTAGTAACCTGAGCCTTGTTTATAAAATATCTCCATCTTCTAGTGTGATAACTCGTGACAGTAACATTTCTCCAACACCCGAGTGACAAGAAGCCAGCTGAATCCCTTTCCCGGCTACAAAACAACTTATGATTTGTCTTCTCTCTGAGTATCTTGTTGAATATGTGATGCTTGCTTGGACTTTTTAATGGAGAATCAATTTGGATAACAACACCATTTTTGGCACTATGTTGTCGAGAATAGTTTTATTCCGGTTCATATTCATTTGGCTCGTCAACACTACCAGATTGGCACTCATTTCTGGGGAGATTTGATTCCAGTTCATACTCATTTGGTCGTTGGTAATGTTTCTTACATGATCTAAGTGCAAATACATTGTTTAAACATCATCCTTTTTTGAGATCTGTAAGAGTTTTGTGGAATAACAAGTTCATTGTGTAATATTTCATAGTTCCTAATGGTTATTGCACTAAATTTTTATCATCTGTGATAAATACTAGTAAAGGAATGGTCAGATATGCTAGGCTTTGTAGGAATTATGTGTTGATAGACATTTGACTGGTCATTTATAGTGCATTTGCACAACTAGGGTGAAAATCCTTAGTAGCGTAACTCCATGTTGATTTGATTTTGATAAATACCATTGTCTTAACCTATTGTCAAGTCAAATTTATCATTAATATTTGCAAAGATGGAAGGAAGAAGATCTTTCTTCACTAAGGATCCTACTAGGAGATTATTTCTAGAGCTAGGAAAGACAAATTCAGAAGGAAAAAGAATCTGGAAAGTGGTAGGATATCAAGAATCAAGGAAGGAGATCTCCACTTTGAAAAGTGATCATCATGTGGTTGAGGATTACCATTCATTTTCAAGTGATTATGAACCGGGTAGTTTTTATATAGATCTGAATTCTCCAACTGGAGAGAGGCCATCATCTGTGTTGACAAGTGTGATTCTCAGTTTTTCCCTGTGTCCTCCAAATCTGATTTGGTTTTCCTCGAAACTGATCCATTAGAGAATATTTACCTTGAAAATCATATCCATGTGCTTCAGAAGCCCCTTCTCCCTCATCTTATTGTTTCTCCTGTAAATTTACCTCCTCAAGGAAATATGGCCAAACCTCCACCTCAAACATCCTTTTGTTGTGAATACTTTTGGACTTATCAATTTTAGAGGTATGGTTGGGTATCCAAATGTAGTGCCACAAGATGTTAGAAATATACTGCCAAAGTTTCAAGGTAATAATGTTATAACTGGTAATCAACATCTAAAACTTTTTGTCAATATGATGGAATACTTTACGATTGATTTTGAGGATGTGTATATAAAATTGTTTATGTATACTCTTCAGGAGGATGCATGTGACTGGTACAAATATTTACCAGACAACTCAATAGACTTATGGAAAGAAATGAAAAATGCCTTTAGATTGCAGTATGGGTATAAGATAGATCCCAGTTTTCTTTTGTCTGAATTTGAAAATATAAAAAAGAATCCTAATGAATGTATTCATGATTTCAATACAAGGTTTTAGAAGATATTGAGAAGGTTACCAATAAACTTAAGGCCATGTGATGAATATTATTTGATCAAGTATTTTGATGCCTTTGATAAGAAGGATGCATATTATTTGAGGGATAAAAACCCTAGAACATTAAGACAATCCTTTACCATGGCTTTGTAGATTGAAAATAACATCAAGGCAGTTGATAAACCTCCTAAGAGGGAAGGCATCAAGTTGATCAATCCTAAAAATCCTCAGTCAAATAAGGTTGTGGATCTAGAGGAGGTTGTAAAAACCTTGGCCGGAGATGTGAAAGAAATATCCTACAAACTGGCTAGCAAAGAAAAGGGGATAGGACAGAGCTCCCAGGTTTAGCACATGCCACAAGGTCAGGAAATATTTGCAAATCATCCCAGAGGTAATTATAGATTAGATGACAAAGGAAAGGGACCTATGGGATTGGGAAATAGATAGCCTCAACCTAGGGAAAATAGAGTGATGCCTAATCCTTTGACTAATAGGGTTGTTTTATTGGAAGAAGCCCATGTAATTAAATGGTGTGATAGATGTTTCTTGCCCCATTCTCCATGTGTGGTTGATGAGGAAGTTGAGGAAGATAATGATGATGAGAAAAATGATTATGTGTGCATGGTGGGATGCTCTACAAGCTCATAATAGGGAGAAACTTCAACTAAATTAATAAGTTCCTGAACTGTTGAAATTTTCTGGGATTGCATTCACTGGGTGTTACCTCTTCCTCCTACTCATACTTTTGAAATTAATATGGTAAAAGCTTTTGAATTTCCTAATAATGATTTTGAATACTTAAGGACATTAATTATTAAGAAGCATGATGGAGGAATTCCTTCCGAAGAAGATAGACATCTATTAATGAATGCATTAGTTTCCCAAGAAAAGGAACATAATACCAGGAGTAAGGTTACCAAAGGGGTAGGGCCATAAATGAAATCAAAAATTCCATTACTTACCAGTATCCCTAAGGAAACCCCTAAGAAAGATGCATCTAGAAAAGGCCTTGTTGCCCTAAGTAATACTTGTATTCATCCCCATGCTCAGACTATGAAAAATCCCATGCTACCAGATGAAGTTATGAATCTCCCTCCCAATACTGCCTTACCCAAATATGTTCCTTGTGACATTTCCCAAATCTTGAGTTAGATCAAGGTTCAAGTTCTTATTGTTGAATTCCTTAGAATTCCTAAGCATAAGAAAAGGGTGTTTAAATATTTGGCGCGTAAGGAAGAAAAGGTCACCGAGGGTAAAAATGTGAACAATTTAGAGTTTCGTCCTACTATTGCAAAATTAGAAAAACAACAAGCATTAGAGGTATTGGGTGAACCACCTGAGTTGTATTTGGGAACTTCTCTGGTTGAGTATCAGCTTAATGTGGATCCATTTTTTACTACACTGATTATTAAAGATAGGTTGTTACATAAAGCTATGTTTGATTTAGGAGCCTCATGTAATGTAATGCCCCTTGAGGTCATGAATGAGTTAAATATCAAAGTAATAACAGCTTATGGGAAATGTAGTGCCATGGATTCAAGAGAAGTGTTAGTAGTTGGATGTGTCAAAGTATTAGTAGTGCAACTAGTACCTTATCTAGGGAAGTACCTAACCTTGGATGTAGTAATTGTGGATTGTCCTGCTAAATGGGGAATGCTACTATCTAGAAAATGGGTAGCTAGTGTGGGTGGTAGTGCGCAGATGGACATGTCCTATACAACCATACTGATTGAGGGTAGCCTTGTGAAGTTATGTAGTGAGAATAAAATGTTATATCTCATTGAAGATCGCAACAATGCTTCTTATGAAGTATTATACACAGACATTGCTATTGATAACTTTGTGGGCTATGTTGGTTTCAAAGAGCATGAAATTGATCAATGCAAATATCGTGAGTAGTGTTTGATGCAGCCTTGAAAGATGTTGAAAAGCATGACCTAGACATAGAGGAGAAACTTTGGAAAATATGGTTGGGTTGCAACTTGAGAAAGGAAGAAAAACAATCATATGTCCAACTATTGAAAAAGTATCAAGACTTCTTGGCATGGTCATATCCAGAATGGCAAGCATTTGAAATATTTCCTTGTTTGTTTTCTCTGGATCAAGGTGCTCATCATTGTATAGTGTATAGTCCTTTGGTTTCTTTCTGTTTTTGTTTTTCCGGGTCCTTGGTGACCATTTTTTGTTGGTTTCTCGGTTCCTTCTTGGGACGTTGGTTGTTATTTCTCTACTCTATAAGTTGGCTCTTGACTTCATTGCCCAATGGTTTTATTTGGCACTTGTTCTGTTGTTTTTCCTTGTGGCACTCGATAGGAGTGCACATCCTCGAGTTGGAGTGGATGTTGGTGCTCAATTTAACCCCGCCATATTTGTTCAAAAAATTCTTCAATCTATGTGGTTTAATGTACTTTCTTATTCCTTGACTGGTTCATGAAAACTTTTAACTTCAGTTATCTATCGTTTTCAATCCTTCTCCATGATCATGGATCACGATTAAGCTTGGTGTTATTTGCAAATTCTCTATCCTTGGAGAAAAATTCAAAGTCGGGCACAAATGGTGAAGCTTCCCCTGTATTTTATTATTCGACGTTCGTGTTTTACCCATCAAATTTTATCTCAAATGCCCATAGATACATGGTATTCTTTAATTAGATGAGGTAAAAAGGGTCGATTTTATAAACTTCTCACATTTTTCTATGTTTGCAAAAAGGTTGAATTGGTCCCATGGCTCCGTTGAGATCTAATTAGCTACTAAAAATTATGAAGTGGTGGAGAAAATTTATTATTTTTTCCCTGAAGGTGTACACATGTCATAAGTTGAGTTGTTGCGGAAGGGCGGGCCCTTTTTGTGCTTTAAGGCACTATGGTGAAAAGAGTAAAAAATTAAAATAAATTCCTAAGGCCCGCATGAGGACACATGGTAGTTTGAAAAGTCAAAAAAAGGAATGGAGGATCGGAGGAAAACCTTGAAGTTATTTGGATTTATTTTGTAAAAGGACTAAAGTTTTAAAGTGAATCACGACTCTGCAGGGGACCAGAGAAGGACACGTGACCATTTGAAAATTCAAAACAGAGAGGTGAGCCTCTGGAGGTTTTTATAACTTTTAACTTTATTATGAAAAATGAATAAAGTATAAAAGTGAATCGTGGCCCCACCAAATTCCGAGGTAAAGCCACATGGTGAGTCTCCATAAAAAATGGGAAGTCGGGTTGCCAAAGGACTTTGAAGTATTTTAGCTCTATTTTGAAAAGGAATAAAGTTATAAATTGAAGCGCACCCCTGCCAAAGACCAGTTAGAACCTGTGTTGAAAATTCAAAGTGGGGAGGCAGAGCATCGGAGACTTTTTTAATATTTTGGCCTTTTTTTGAAATAAAGTAAAAGTATAAAAGTGAGCTGTAACTCCATTGGGGACAAAATCAAAAGTCTCTAAGTGGGAGGGTGGATTGCCAGAGGAAAATTGGAAATTTTTCCTTTTTGGTAAAAGAAGTAAAAGTTGTAAAAATGCACCATGACTCCATTAACACCCAAGTTAAGCCATGTGTCGAGCCCGTATTTCAAAGGTGGAGAGGCGGGGAAAAATGTCAAAAATACGCATTTTCTCCAAAAGTCATAAAATGTAGAAAGTATCCTCATGCCCATGTTAGCTAATATCTTTCCACATGTACAACTCTAATTTAATGTTGTGAAACAAAAAGTTAATGGCTATGGTGCAATGCATCTAGTTTTTCCGCCATTAACACTCCAAGACTTCAGGGGATGCAAATGCGCATCATTTTTCATCATTTTTGATGATTTCTTTGTCTTTATCAGAAAAGTGCAATTAAATGGTTGTGGATCCCAATTTGTGAATCTAAGGAATGTAAAAGTTGATTATTTGAAACAAATTTTCTTGAGCACCTATGAAAAATGAATTGCAAGATCTAGAGGAGCTAGATGTGGAGAAAGATGCTATATGCATGAAGGATTAAAAAGTTGTTTCCATAAGAGATGATTGGATGTCCCAGTTAAGCAACGAGTGGAAAATATTCACAAAGATTTATCTTTTCAACACCTGACAACTTTTTTTTGTAAATTTGTTAAACATTACTTTCTGGAATCATGATCAAATATGTGCAACAAAGGTTCCTCCAATATTCTTTGTTAGGGTGGAAATATTTTATGTAATTTGAGTGCTATAAAGGGCATGAATTAGTCATGCAAATGGTCAGGGTTTGATTTTTATGAGAAAATTTGAGAAAGCCCATCTTCCTGAGAGACCATCTGAGAAACTTGTTAATCTCTTGTGTTTTATATTTGATCATGTCAAGATGGTTGCAATTTTACAGCCATTGACAAGCTTTGAGATTGTTCAAGAAACTTTCCTCTGCTGATAAATCTAATATATCTTAAATTAATCTGTGTTGAGCTTGGGAAAACTTGTTTATGCTTTTATTTAAGAATGTTTTCAAATGGTTTTTGATGTTCCCGTTGCAATATTATGTTAAAATCCCTCTAAATAACATAATATATTATCCCTATGATAGTATAGTGGCATTTGTAATTTCATTATGAGAAGATCCTTCATCCTGTAATGAAGTAAACAATTTAAAATTACTTTACTTTCACTTGTTGAGAGAGATTGTTTGTAATTCAACGAGTGTATATTAGGCATGATGAACCAGGGGTTCTTAATGTTTAATTAAGTCTTTAAATCGAGCCTTCATGTTGAATTCTCGAAGAGTGTGTGAAACCGTGCAGATCTAGGCCCCCATTGATGCACACCTTCTGGTTGAAGGAATATTTTGGCTATTATGAAGCATTCTGTTGTGAGTTTTCTAATTGTTGTAAAGGTTCCCAAATATCTAGTGAAATCATCTTTATACTACTTCACCTCCCACCAAAAAAAATTGTAAACAATGAATCCTACCTGAACCACACCTGTTTTCCCTGTGTAACCACAAATGAAAAAATTCCATTGCCAAAATATACAAAAGCAATCACGTTTCAATGTCTTTAGTAACCTGAGCCTTGTTTAGAAAATATCTCCATCTTCTAGTGTGACAACACATGAGATTTATATTGTCGTGTATTGATCATATTTTCTCAAGGTTTTCTTTAAAAAATATGCAAAGAAGGATCTATTGATGACCTTCATGAATAGAGGTTACAAAATGGGTCGTCTCACCATAGTTGAAAGGCGCAACATAAAGTAGTGAGGATAGATCAAATCCTTTTATATGGTGTTATCCATTTCTCCAATGCATGAGTGAAAAGGAGCCATTTGAATCCCTTCCCTGGATACAAAATGACTTATGATTTGTCTGTCTCTAAGTATCTTGTTGAATCTGTGATGCAGCTTGTCTTTTGAAGGGAGAATCAATTTGGATATGAACAAGGGTTATGGTTCGTAAGATGATGTGGCTTTTGGGATGGTAGAGATCCCTTGGAATATTCTTTATTCATTTGAATTTTTTTATGTTACATCGGTATGTGTGCCACCCTTAACCCAAAAATCGGATTTAGACTTTGAGCCCAATTTTGAAGGCTTGTGGGACAAGTTTAACTTGTTTGAAACTCTATAATTTATTCCCCTAATAATAACTATGACTTTAGGGGTCATATTTATCCCCAAACCATGATATTTTGGTGGAAAAGAGGCAATAATTTATCTCTTTTTATTGGTCTCCTAAATTAGTTTCAAAATGTGAAATTTGAGCTTGTGTGCAAGATTGGCAATGTCATATCCTCAACCTACCTCTTAATTATGCTTTGGTTTTTGTGTAATCCCGGTGATGTGGATTTGAGGGAGATGAGTTGACATCTTACATGGAGACACATCACCTCTCCTTCCTTATTTTCTATTTAATTACATCTTTTGGATTATGTTAGGGTTACATGGTTTACTTGTTTTTACTTGGATTTTGGATTTTGTAGAATGCATGCTTGGGAATTGCTTTTTTTGCTGAATGAGTTTGATGTCTTGAATTGCTTAGAAATTGAAGGTGCTAAAAATGGAGAGGTAGGAACTTGGTCTTTTTTATTTCTTGTTTTTAAATGTTTATGGAATGTAAAATTTTTGAATGCATCTATGTATATTTCTTGGGTTGGGTAGGTTACCTTAGGAAGGTTTAGGGAGAGAGAAAATGGGAGCTATGAGAGAGGTTTAAGAGCTATGTTAATTTATGGAGGGAGTTTTTTGAAGAGTGTTCCACTTTGTTGAGGGATGAGGGGAAAATTATTAATTAAATTTGTTAAATTTATTTGAGGGAGTCATAAGAGTTTTGAGGGAGGAATAAGAGTTTTTTTATGATGAAATTTTGAAGGCTTTAAGGTGGAAACTTAATCTACTTTGGAGGTAAAAGGGGGATGATCATGTTTATTATCTCATTTTGGCTCTAAGAATGTTTCTTTGTGAATTATGGAAAGAAAATTGTAGGTTTCTTGTTGTTGTTTTATATTACATTAAATTATTGTGTGAGTATTTCTTTACGTAGAAGCCTTGTTAGTTGTCATGGTTGTGAACTCTTTTCATTGTTACTTTGTTTGATCTTGGGGGTCAATGAAGGGGAATGTATTCACCCCTTCCTTGAGATTTTATTGGGAGGAGAGTGTTTCCTATATCTCTCTCCTTTTTTAGTGTGTAAGAGATGTGATGGAGAAGTTGTAGTTTTGGAGGAGTTGCAAGAATCCTTTTGAAGAAAGTTTTAGTGTTGCCTCCACCATTTTGGGTGGAGGGATTTTATTTCTTGGATTTTAAATTACTTTTAATTTGTTTGTAAATAATGTAATTTATATAATTATGTTATATTTTGATCATAGAAGGAAAGTAAAATCCATTGTAAATCCATTACAAGTCAGAAATTTAGCATAGAATTGTTGATCCTTGATTTTATAGTATCAAATGGTTGTAATCAATCTGCATACTTGAAACTGCAAATATTGAAAGAAGTATTTTATGTAATCTACTAGCATTCTAATTTTAAGGGAAGAACTGAAATGTTACATGAAACATTGTAGAAAATTTAAATTGTAACCTGTAATTTAATCATAAGTTCTATCAACAAATTGAAGGAATATTATCTCTTTTCTAACTGTATAAGAGTAATGAATATTCCTTCATACTTCCTCCAATATTTCAAATGGAATTCATTTCTTAATTTATTTATTTTCATTGCAAAACAATGAACAACTACAGTGAATATTTGTACTTTGATTATAATTAGTAAATCTGTATGAAAGTATGAATTAGGAGATCATATTGTTTTGTTCTTTATAATGTATTTTCCCTACATACCTAGTGAAAACT
Source organism: Taxus chinensis (assembly GCA_019776745.2). Lineage (NCBI taxonomy): Eukaryota > Viridiplantae > Streptophyta > Pinopsida > Cupressales > Taxaceae > Taxus > Taxus chinensis. The sequence continues at coordinate 669,827,913 of CM034151.1, forward strand.
TTACTTGATGTATTTTATTATAAATATTTGGAGTTTTATGTATCATACCTTTTGTAACTCAGGGATATGTGTTTGTGTGTGTAGTTGTGTTTATATATATACTCTTTTTATTAAAAAAATCTAGATTCTCAGTGACCAATGACGGCTAGCATAATCGATGTCAGTAGACTTGGCCTAATCGACACTAGTTAACAGACTGACAAACGTCACCCTAAAAAGTTTCTATTTTCTAATATGGGCCAGATTCGACCAAGAAATGCCATTTTTGAATCTTAAGCTCTAAAAAATATAATAACAGATTTAATGAGATCCGCCAGTAAGTATATGTATAGATATATATACACATTTGTGCATGTATCCATCTATATTCCTTTGAATACAAGTTTAGTATAATTTAAATGAAAAGAAAATTTATATTACCGAGATCCGAATCATTCACAGATCTTTGAAAAGAAATAGCTACCTATGAAATGTGTTTTCATATCTGGAGCAAAACCAAATGTAAAGGGGTGGATAAACACCCAGAAACAAAAAGTATGGTAAAAGAAACTAAAATAAACTTACAAGAGAAAGATTTCTTAAACCCTAGTGAACAAAAAAAATCTGAAAAATAATGAGAAAAGAGAGAGGAAATTATCCCATTGTTATCCCTTCAACCTCCTCATAAAAATATTTTAAACTTAGGATCCCTTGCCTCCATCATTTCTCCCTTTGTATAACTTCACCTATGCAAATTGAGGCATAGTTAGGATGAAATGAAAAATATAGAAGACATAAAGAAAGTTATGGAAAAAAGGGAATCCCTAAGATCACAGGAGGGGATTAAATCAATCTAACGGATGTGATTTAATCCTCATCCTTAAGGGCTGAGTGAGTATAAGTTTATAATGATTGGAGAATTTTATTTATTTTGTCTAGGAAACGTGTTCCCAGGTGTGGTCATTTTATTGTTTTAGGATATTTAATTAAGGGGATTTAATTATTAGTTGTGCATGTAAGTATGATTAAATGGGGATTTGATCAATTAAAGGTATTTAATTTAATGTTGTGAATGTTTAGTGTTATGTAAAAATTTGAATTATATTAAAGAGGTACGTGGTTATAATAAATGGTGTTAGGAATTTAATTTAAAGTGTTAGGGGAAATTTAATATTTAATATGGGTGAAATATTAATATGTTAGGAATTTATAAATATTAGTTTAGGAAATATATTTTATACATGACTTATTTAATATCATTAATAACCTTAGTGGATGATTTTAAACATAAGTAATTTAAACAGAAATTAAATAATTAAAATTGAAATTTCTGAGGTTTCAATAATTAACTCAGATAAATGTAATTATGTTAAGGGATGATGTGTTGGTTAATTAAATGAGCCTTTATTATTTGGGAATATTGTAATTGAGATTTAATTAACAACCTTAATATTTTAGAAAAAAATTGTCGCACTTCCCTAGTTGTTTGTTGGTGGTTTGAGGTGGCAATTTTTGGTCGTCACACTTTGTTATTAGAGACGAAGGTTCAAATCTTGGACCTTTGGAAAGCATGGGAACACAATTGAAAACTTAGTATGGCTGAAAACTAGAAAAGTGGAATTTTTTTTAACATTTGATACATAGAAAAACTTAGTAAAATTAGACATACCTCGAATAATGGACTAACACCCTTTTTGGTTTGTGCAGGAGGCACATACCAGACGAGTTGTTCTTTCACATAGAGCTAGATGGATCACCCCTAGAGTAGGTAATCACCACTATATAGCCGCAGATCTTAGAGACCATATAGGAGGTCAATGTCATGATACAAAGAGAATCAATACGAGGATGACCTATTAAGCATGCTAAGGAACCATCACAGTAGGCTCATGGATCTCCACACCATAGTGGGGAGCGTAGGGTAGAGATTTCTCATGTGGAGCCAAACATATAGGACTCAATAAAAGGATATAGGGCCACGAGACACAAAGAGATATCCAAGGATGAGATCAGGTTTTTGATTTTGTTTCAATATGTGGATTACATACAAGATGAGAAGGTTAGAGTGCACATGTTCATTAGGGGACTGAACTCATACTTGGGTAGGGCAGTGCGTATGCATTGTCCAAAAAATTTAGTTGAGGCCGTTGAGAAGACCTATATTATAGAGGATAATAGGGAAAATAAGCATTAGGCACTAAACAAGGTGAGGAATCACATCCAATAGTTACAAGATAGTCGATTAAAGGGGGTGACCCCTCCCCCTTGTGGTGGGTATGGATCCACACTGTCTTCTTTTAGACCGCAGCCATAATACAAGAAAAAGTAAAAGAATCATCCACCATTTCGGCCTCCACAGATATATGACGCTCAAAGAGGTCATAGTATGGGGCCTCCTGCTAGGGGACCCACTAGGAAATAGGGAGGACATAAGGCCTAGTTAGTCAGATCTCATCCATAGCGCCCGCAATCATTCATATAAGGATCTTTGGGTTCTACAAAATTGACCCCCCGAGTCCTAAGAGGAGTTGCTTCTCCTTGGAGAGGACCACACAGTTGTTTTGGATGCGGATACCGGGGAATCACTCAAGAGTTTGTCTGCATAACCCTAATAACAAGGATAAAGATTCCTTTTTAAGAGCTAATAGTTGGTGACATGGCTAAGAGCTGCAAGATATATGTAGTGCCCGAGAACCACTAAGCAGAGCATCAGGGCACAATGATTGAGACTACAGATAGCATCGGTGTTATTTCTAACTCTATCTTATTTTATTCAGGCTCTTCTAATTCCTTCATATCTCTATCCTTAGTAAGATTGAGGTAGGCTCATGGAAGTTAGGCAGGGGCCACAGTTGGGATGTTGAGATGTCTTTAAGATCCAAGCTCTCAGTGGACTCTTTAGTGAAGGAGTGAATAGTTGAAGTAGGACCCTTCACCATGACCTTGGATCTTTGTATTCTTCCTTCAGGTTCTTAAGGAGTTATTTTGGGTATGGCTGGGTTATCTGCACATAGAGCTAGAGTAGATTGTTATAGTAAGGTGATATCTTATGCGTATGATTTGGGTGTTGAGTAAGTGTTAGTTGGGTCTAGGAGGCCTATTTATTTTCTAACCATATCTAATATGAAGCTCAAGTGGTGTGCGCATTGGGTATGTTAGATGTATGCTATTACAATCAGTGACAGATCAAAGGATAGGTATAGTGGGCCTTCATGGGATGATCACCACATATTGAGAGAGTTTGGTTTTTCCAAGATAGATTTTCTAGGCCTACCTCTCCCACGTGAGATAGATTTTCATATAGAGTTAGTTCTTGGTGGAGATCTTATCTCACACACATTGTATTGGATGACTACCCTGACCTTTGTGAGCTCAAGCTTCAGCTAGAGGGCCTTCTTAAGAAGGGCCTCACCCTTCCTAGTGTATCCCCTTGGGGTGCACTAGTGATTATTTTGAAGAAGAAGCAAGGATCCTTACGATTTTGTATCGATTACAAACATCTGAACAAAGTAAAGATAGAGAATAGTTACCCCCTTCAACACATTGATGTTTTATTTGATTAGATGAAGGGAATTAAATTGGTTTCTAAGATTGATCTCAATTTTGGGTATCATTAATTAAGGATTTCAAAGGCAAAAATTCAAAGGAAAACCTTTCACACAAGATATGGTGACTCCACGTTCACAGTTGTTCCATTCAGTCTTATGAACTCCCCCGTAGTGTTCACAAGTTTGATGAATGGGGTGTTTAGGAAATTTTTACATCATTTTGTGCTTATATCCCTTGATGACATTTTTTATTTTCTCATGCACACATGAGGAGCATGAGGAACACCTTCATCAAGTTCTGTACTATCTTTAAGAGCAACAAATTTATGGGAACTTGGAGAAGTGTGCATTATTTTAGTCAGAGGTTAAGTAATTGGGTCACATTATTTCTAGGGAAGGTATTGCAGTCCATCCTTCCAAGATTAGGGATATCATGGATTGGCCAATGCCAACCAATTTGAATGAGGTACAAAACTTCATGGGATTAATAGGATATTATAGGATCTTTGTGAAGGAATTCTCACGTATTTCTCATCCCATTACTTCCCTTTAACGGAAAGGTAATAAGTTTGTTTAGTCAGATAAATGTGATAAGTATTCAAAAATATGAAAGAATGCCTCACTACAATGCCTATCATAGTATTACTAAATCCACCGAGGGATTTATTCATATGTACATATGCTTCCTTTGTAGGCATAGGAGGAGTTTTTTATGTAGGATGGACAAATTGTTTCCTTTGAGTCTCGCAAACTCGAGTATTTTGAGCTCAATTACTTGACTCATAACCTTTAGCTTGCAGCAGTGGTCCATGCTTTGGTTTGGTGGTGAAATTTTATTTTGGGGAGGAGGTTTACACTCGAGATAGATGATATGAGCATATGAAACCTCTTCGCATAACCAAATCTCAACGTCCATCAAAAGCATTGGATGGATATTTTTATACGAGTATGATATACAGATTGAGCTTGTGAAGGGGAAGGAGAATGTAGTTGCAGAAAGTTTGAGTCGATGGAGGAACGTCGCCATGGATACAGTATATGGTATAGATTTTAGGGATAATATCTTGTAGTAGATTCCTCATGACAGGTTCTATCTTACAGCTAGAGATGATATTGATTCACGTAGACCCCTTACAAGGAATTTTGAGGGGTTATCTTTAGAGTCAAATGGGTTGCTTTTCCATAGGGGATGGATCTATGTACCCAGAGACATAGGATTGAGGCAAGATATCTTGGCAGAGGCTCATCGTGCACCTTATTTAACCCATCTAGCAGTTAAGAGGATAGAAGCTTCACTGAGGTAGCTCTTTCATTGGAGAGGTATTCGGAAGAATATTTCTTATTTTGTATCTCAGTGTTTGGAGTGTCAGAGGGTGAAGTTCAAGAATCATAATGCATCTGGCATTATATATCCCCATGATATATTGGAGTAGATATGAGACACCATTTCCATGGATTTCATAGTGGGGATACCTACGTCAAGATATCACCATGACACCATCATGGTCATGATGCATAGATTGACTAAAGTGGCTCTTTTTTCTTTGGTGAAGACCACTTATACATCTAGTGCAGTGATGTGATTCGATTTGGATGAAATGGTTAGACTTCATGAGATTCTGCGGAAGATTATTTGTGACCAAAACCCCTGTACACATCAGATTTTAGACCACTATGCAATTTGTTCTTGGGATGAATATTAACATCAGTACAACTTACCACTCAAAGATAGATGGTTAGATAGAGTGGGTGAACCAAATATTGGAGGATATGCTTCACATGAACATCATGGATAAATAGTCACATTGGGAGGAGTATATTTATCTATTAGATTTCTCTTACAACAATAATTTTCAGAGTTACATTCATATGGAATCATTTCAGGAATTATACGGTAGGGAGTGTAGGACTCCGTTGATTTAGGACATGATAAAGTACAGGGTATCTCTTGGGCCATCTATGTTAAAATATATGGATTAGTAGGTCACCTTGACTAGAAAGAGATTAAAGGAGGCATAAGATAGGTACAAGAAGTATGTAGATTAGAGGAGAGTTGACCACAATTATGAGGTGCGCTAGAAGGTATTCCTGAGAGTAATACCTCATAAGATCCTATTTGTTTTGGAAAATAATCTAAGCTAGCTCCACTATTCATGGATCCATTTGAGATCTTGGAGTGGATTAGTCTTGTTACCTACTGCCTAACATGGCCACCTAGCTTGTCTTGCACCCATGATGTTTTCCATGTTTTTGTTCTTCAAATATATATTAAAAATCATTATCATGTATTAGATTTGGTGGCATTGCATGTGCAAGAGTAGGGGCATGTGATTTTGGAGCTCGTGCGCATTATAGAGCATTGGATCCTGGTCCTTTGAGTTTGTGAGATTGATGAGGTGCACGTCTAGTGGGATCAGTACAATGAGACATCAGTTACTTCGAAGGACACCACTTTACTATAGGCTCATTTTCCACACTTATTCGAGTAAATTTGAGGAGAAATTCGAGTCTAGGGAGAGGAGGATGTAATGCCCATTGCTCTTCGACACTTGTTTGTGCTATGATCTTGCTTACTAGCTTCCTAGAGACATGATTATTGGTATTGTTTATAGCATATGTTTAGACTATATGGACATCTTTTATTATGATTATTTAGTTCTTGTCATGGATTGTTTTGATACCCAGTAGACACTTTTATACATTCTAGCACATGTTGATTATCATTGTTTACTTATATAATGAGATCTTTATGTATAAGCAGTTGAGACTATGTTTTGATGCATCCTATAACCATGGCTACATTGATATTATGGATTTATTGATTTTGAGATGATTTTGATGATCAATATATGGATTTTGTGAATTTCATATAAAAAATGTGAATTGTGATCATGAACAAATGTAAATGTTTGAATTAAATAGAGTTACGTACTATGATATCTGATGATGATTATATGATCATGCTTTATATATGTTTTATTTTCATGATGTATTAATGCGTGCATGAGACCAAAGGTGGTATTATTTGTGATAGCACGAAAAAAAAGATCACATAAATAAAGAGAGACAATGAAAGTAAACCATGAAGGAATGTCACGAGTTTACAACATGGTCACCTTGGTAACTATCGTGTTTTTTTGTTGCATCATCTTATTGTTTTCATTTTTCAGGGGGTCTCCATGTGGAGCACCTGACGATGTAACCATGGGTAATTGTAGTTATGTTATTTTATTTGTACATGGTTATATTATTTATGTTAAATATGGATGTTGAGATTTTATTTGTCCTTATGTACCCCCTTGTACCCTGATGTTTCTATATTGCAAATATACCCCTAAGGTAGTTATGGTTATCTATCGAAAGTGCACCCCTGTAGAGAGATTTTTGTAAGTGTTCTAGGCTTCCAAAATTTATCTCTCTCTTTCATATATATAATGGAAACACCTCAGGTATGTGGGTATACCTATTTTTGAGGTGAGTAGCCAGTATCAAGGCTAGTTCCTTATTGATGTATCCTAAACTAATTTTTCTGGGGTTTAAGGGTAAAAAGAAAGATTATAAAAGGATTTAAACTGAGGTGATACACCAAATTTATGTGAGGTATTTGACTGAGTACATGCACAATTGATATGAGAAAGGATTTTGATGCACATGCCAATAGTTTTTCTGTAGATAATTAAGGTTAAACACTTTGATGTATTGAGGGATAAAATCACAATAGTACTCTTAAATTACACATACACATTAATATTATGCAGAAATTACTAAATTTGCAACAGGGTAAGATAATTAATAAGGGAATTTACATTCACAAGATTAATGGAAACATACACAAGACTGAAAATAATTGGAAAGGTAGAAAATACTTCACATTCAGAGGGAAAAATTGGCAGAAACTGCTTCAACACTCTTGTATCTAAAAATTACTCCTTTTTCTTTGCCAAGGCACAAAATATATAACAAAATTATTTCCCACCCTTCTTAAAAATAGGCTAGAATTGTACTCACCCATACATCCTATTTTTATGCTTCATCTATTAATAAATAAAGGAATAAAAATAAAACATGAAAATAAAAAGAGGCATTAACAACCATCTATTACAACTTAGTCAACTTCAGTCGACTGTTCTATTTTTTAAGAAAAAGCATGGATGAATAATTTGCTAAAAATAAGTTTTCTCGATGAGCAAGTCTTCTTCCTTGTGCATGAAAATTTTGTCTTGTTGTCTATTCTTTTGTGAAGGCATGCAACCTTATCCATTTATAGTGATAATATGGTACTTTCTAACCATGGTTGAATCCAATGAACTCAAGACTCAAATTAAGGTGCAAAAGTATTGCAAACTTAATCATTTTTGTATTTGCATTCTCAAGCTTGATTCGAGCTAAAAAAGTTCTGCTAAAATTTTTTCCATGGCCACCATTATTGATTGTTCAAGCTTGACTGAAGGTTTTTTTTTGAAGAAACTTTGTATTTCATTACCTCAAAAAAGAGCCATCCACGTAGGAAAGATTTGAACTGAAAATGGGTGTGGAAAATCTTTATTTTTTGTTTCTGATAGAGATTATGCATTTTAGATGCTTTTGGCCCTCCCATCCACTTTTGATTCAGCCCCCACATATGTCTTTACATAGTGCTAGTGGGGTCATGCTCAAATTTATTCCTTTTTCAAAATAAAGCTTAAAGTTTCAAAGTTAGAAAATCCATCTTTAACTCTGGTGACCCACCTCCCCGCCTTTATCTTTTGATGGCATGATCGGAGTTGTGGGTGATTTTATCACTTTACTCCTTTTTTGCAAAAGAGCTCAAATTCTCAAAGTAACTTGGCGATCCAACCTCCCTTTTTTGACTTATTCAATACGCGTCTTTATTTGGTCTTCAGTGGAGTTGCTGGTCACTTTATCACTTTATTCCTTTTTACAATTGAGCTCAAAGTTTAAAAGGAAAAACATACTCCAATGATCTGCCTCTCCACCTCTATAATAAAAATAGGCCACGTGTCCTCTTGTGGGCTTGCGTGTTACTTTTATACTTTTTACGCCCTTAGCCATAATGTTTTAAAATGCAAAAAGCAGCCGCCTCTCAACAACTATCTCAAAACAAAAAAAAGTCATGCCGCCCCAAAAACTTCATAGTTTCGACTATCCAATTAGAATTCATCAGGCCGCCTGACCAATTTAACATTTTGCAACAATAATAGAAGTGACAAGTTTGTAAAAATAACCTACCGTGCTGCATCCAATTAAGGATGACCACGTATCCACGGATGTTGGGACAAAATATTACAAAAATACATGATTTTGAAAAAAATAAAAAGAAGGGGAAAAACCCGTATTCATGCCATTGTTGAAAGCTTTCGATCTCGGATCTGCTGTAAAAAGATAAATCTACTATTTCATTATTGCCATTTTTCCCTTTTAATACTGATAATTCATTCTTCCTTTGCATTATCTTTGTGATTTCGTGGTTTCCTTGGAGATTTCTAGTTGAGACTCGTTCTAGGTCCTCGTTTTCATTCTGATCTTGATGACCATTCAAGGGTTTTTCTCAACTTTTGATTAAATCAGTAATTTTTTTGCTTCCTTCCCTGATTTTTGGATACCCATTTAGTGGGATTTTCGATTAAAGTTAGAAACTATATTTTCTTCCTTATATCTGCAACTTGAAACTGATCCTCAATGTGAATCATGAATTTCTGAAATCTTTAAATATGCTTTAACTTGGATGTGCATGCATTTTATTATTTAAATCTCCTCCACTTGAGTTTGTGTTCTTAATACTAAATGGGCTCTGTTTACTTGATACCTGCATTCATCCCTTTGAGTTTTTTACAAAACATAGATGAACATTTAATGGTCATGCGTGAATGACCCATCTGTATCTGCATATATATTTTCTTTTTATGGCTCGAGTCGTTGCTTTTGATTAACCCAGATCTGGGTATTCCTCCTTTGATATGGGTATTTGAAAAAAAATTCAATCCATCCATTTTTCTTGAAGATGAGGATTATGTGTTCTAATATTGTATATGCCTTATCCACTGGTTTTTCTTCTTCTTGAGCTATTTCTTTGAAGTTGTTCTTTTCATTATGAGTTGTTCTCAAACTTGCAGCCTATAATATGATGTCTATATTTTGAGATGGAGGGAAAAGTCCTGGAAAATTTTTATAGACAACATAATGATATCTTTGAGCTCTAAACTCTAAAATTTCTATCTCCATAAGCTCTTATTCTTCCTGAATTTTCAAGCTCTAAGATGGATTCCTTTTACATTCTTCTCTATTTGATTTTTTTACATAAGGGTTTGTCCTTGTCATCTCTTTTTTGATTTTGAAAGCTCTTCATATTTGTACTTTGTTTTTACCTACTAAGCTTCCCCTGATCTGCACTGTAACTTATTCTATTTCCATAATAGATACTGAACTTTGATTTGAATTCTCCCTACATACCAGTATGTACTTGTGATTTATTTCAATATTAATGTACCATAGGATAGAAGTCCTTGAAAAATGTAACCTTTATCTAACAGTGAGGACTATAAGACATGATATATTTCCTTCTTTACTGTAACTTGTGCGTGCACACTTAAGAAAATAGTTAGAAAATACTTAGGCCTTTTGGCCTCTCTTATGTTCCATGGTTTTTATTTTCTTCTCTCTCCTTATTTCTGAGTGGGTAAATCATGTATGCTTGAGCTCATAAAATAATAGTTTTCCTTTTTTTGTTTTCAGGGTAGGTCCACTTCACCAATGTTATCCATCATAACAAAGTTTCGAGTTGCCCAGTTTTACACAAGTGCAAAAATTGTCAAAAGTTCTGTAAATTGTTAGGTGTGAGCTAATGTTCCCTTTTGATTGTCATGCATGTTATATGTCTATGGCTTAATTATGATTAATTTTAAGGGATATGGTTAGTAAGAGGATGTGGATTTTTGGATGGTAGAGATCCTTTGGAATATGATTTATTCCTTTCTCTTTTGGTTATAATTTTTTTTAATTTTGCATTGGTATACCACCCTTAGCCCAATATTCGGATTTGGGCTTTGAGCCCAGTTTTGAAGGCTTGTGGGACAATTTTAACTTGTCCCATAGTCTTTAATTTCTTCCCCCCAACCATACCTATGACTTGAGGTGTCAAATTTAGCCCCAAATCATGATATTTTGGTGAAAAATGGGAAATCATTGCTAGGTTTCTCTTGGTCTCTTAAATTAGTTTTGATATGTGAAATTTGAGCTTGTGTGTAAGATTGGAAATGTCATATCCTCAACCTACCTCTTAATTATGCTTTGGTTTTTTTTCGTGCTTGGTGATGTGGATTTGAGGGTGATGATTTGGTATCTTACATGGAGATACATCACCTCTCCCTCCTTATTTTCTATTTAATTACATCTTTTGGATGATGTTGGGGTTACTGGGCTTACTTTTTTTACTTATCTTTTGGATTTGGAGAGTTCATGTTTGGGAATTCTTGTTTTGTGAAGGAGCTTGATGTCTTGGATTACTTAGAAAGTGAAGGTGCCACAAATGGTAATGTAGATCTTGATCCTTGTTATTTCTTATTTTTAAATGTTTATGGAATATAAAATTGTTGAATGCATGTATGTATATTGCTTCGGTTGGGTAGGTTTCCTTAGGAAGGTGTAGGGAGAAAGAAAATGGGATTCATGAGGGAGGTACATAAGTTATGTGGATTTTTGGAGGGATTTGTGGGAAGAGTGTCCCATCTAGTAGAGGGATAAGTGTAAAATTAGTAATTAACTTTGTAAAATTTACTTGAGGGAGTCATAAAATTTTATATGGAGGCATAAGATATTTTTTATGATGAAATTTTTGAGGCTTCAAGGTGGACACTTAACCTACTTGTGAGGTAAAAGGGTGCTGACTATTTTCTTCTCTCCTTTTGGATCTAATATTAAGTCTTTGTGAATCATGGAAATAAAATTGTAGGTTTCTTATTGTTGTTTTATGTTGCATGAAATTGTTGTGTGGGTATGTCTTTATGTAGAAGCCTTGTTAGTTGCCATGGTTGTGAAATATCTTGATTGTTACATGGTTAGAGCTCAGGGGTCAATGAAGGGGAATGGATTCACCCCTTCATTGAGATTTGGTTGGGAGGAGAGGGTTGCCTAGCTCTCTCTCCTTTGTTGGTGTGAAAAATAGGTTATGGAGAAGTTGCATTTTCGGAGGAGTTGTAGGACTCCTTTGGACGGTAGTCTTCATGTTGCCTCCACCATTTTCGATGGAGGGATTGTATCACTTGGATTTTAAATTACTTGTAATTTGTTTGTAAATAATGTAATGTATACAATTATTTTATATTTTGATCATAGAAGGAAATTAAAATACATTGTAAATCCATTGCAAGTCTGTAATTTAGCATAGAATTGATTATCCTTACTTTTATAGTATCAAAGGACTGTAATAAAATTGCATTCTTGAGACTCAGAATATTGAAACAAGTATCTTATGTCATGTGGTAGCATTCTACTTTCGGGGAAGGCCTTAAATCTTACTTGAAACCTTGTAGAAAGTTTAAATTGTAACATGTAATTTAATTTGTAGTTCTGTCAAAAAATTGAAGGAATATTAACTCTGGTATTACTGTTTAATAGTAATGAAAAATCCTTCATACTTCCTATAATATTTCAAATGGAATTGATTTCTTACTTTCTGTATTTTCCTTGTAAAAACATTAACTACAGTGAATAGTTGTTGTTTGATTATAATTAGTAAATTTTTATGAAAGTATGAATTAGGAGATCATATTGTTATGTTCTTTATAATATATTTTCCCTGCATACTTGGTTAAAACTCTACTTGATGTTTTTTCTTATAAGTATTTGGAGTTGTCTATTTCATACCTTTTGTAACTTTGTTATAGATATATATACAAGTATCTATAACTCTGTGATATATATATTTGTGTGTGTATATATACCCTCCTTTTATTAAAATAATTCTAGATTCTCAGTGACAAACACTGGCTAGCGTAACCGATGTCATAAGACTTGGCCTAACTGGCACTGGTTAGTAGACCGACGTTGGTCACCTTGCAAAGTTTGTGTTTTCTAATATGGGCCAGATTCGACCCAAAAAATCCATTTTTGAATCTGAATCTCTGAAAAAATGTAATAACATATTTAATGAGATCCGCTAACAATTATATATATAGATATATATACAAATTTTTGGATATAACCATCTATGTGCCTTTGAATACAAGTAGTATAATTTAACCAAAAATAAAATGTATATTGTCCATATTTAAATCATTCACATATCACTATAATAAAATAGATACCTAAAAAACCTTTTTCATATCCGAAGAAAAATCAAATGTAAAGGGGTGGATAAAAACCCAGAACCAGAAAGTATGGTAAACAAAAATGAAATAAACTTGCAAGACAAAGATTGCTTAAACCCTAGTGAACAAAAATAAATCCCAAAAAAATGAGAAAATGGAGAGGAAATCCTCCCATTGTTATCCCTTTAACCTTCTCATCAATATATTTTCAACTCAGAATTCCTTGCCTCCATCATTGTTGCTTCCTGTAGCTTCACCTGTGCAAATAGAGGCACACTTAGGGAGAAATGAAAAATGTAGAAGCCATAAAGAAAGTTAGGGAAAAAAGGGAATCCCTAAGATTAAAGGAGGGGATTAAATCAATCTCATGGATGTGATTTAATCCTCATCCTTAAGGGTTGGGTGAGTATAACTTTATAAATATTGGAGAATTTTATGTATTTTGTCTAGGAAACTAGTTCCCGTGTGTGGGCATTTTATTGTTTTAGGATATTTAATTAAGGGGGTTTAAATATTATTTGGTCATGTGTAAGTATTATTAAATTATGATTTTATCAATTAAAGAGATTTAATTTAATGTTGTGAATGTTTATTGTTAGCTGGAAATTTGAATTATATTAAGGAGGTATGTGGTTATAAAAAATGGTGTTAGGAATTTAGTTAAAAGTGTTAGGGGCAATTTAATATTTAATATGGGTGAAATATTAATATGTTATGAATTTATAAATATTAGCTTAGGAAATATATTTTACACATGACTTATTTAGTATCATTAATAACCTTAGTGGATAATTTTAATGTAATTAATATAAGGATAAATTAATTAATTAAAATAAAAATTGCTAAGGATGGATTAATCAATTGATATAAATGTAATTAAGTTAAGGGATGATGTGTTGGTTAATTAAACATGCCTTTTTTATATGGGGTTATTGTAATCGAGATTTAATTAATGAACTTAATCTTTCAAAAATAAAAATTGTCGCACTTCCGTAGTATTTTGTTCATGGTTTGACGTGTTGATTTTTGGGTGTCACACCCATGATGATTACAATCAACTAATCCAAAAAAATATATGCCAAAATATTGGGAAGAGATGTAATCATCTTCACTTCTCCCACAAATACTTCCTATATTTATACACTTCACTATACAGAAAACCATCCCGACCCTTAATAAAAAACTAAGGACAAATACATCCAAGAAAGATTAGGTCATTCGGTCTCTCATCTTGACCTCATCAATGATCTCAAAATCTACGTCCCCTTTCCTCTGATCAGAGGAGGAGGAAAAATTGACACAACATTCCAAAATTTTCATTTTAGTGCAATCAAGGAATTCCATACCCTCATGTTCTGCATCTACCTCCAAACCATGTGCAATAGCCTGCATTCCCCATGTCAAGGCATGGACATGATATTAAAGGCTGACATTATGTTTGCTACTTAAAATGGTCCATAGTTTTGCACAATATGTTTTTCGTGCTCAACCCTTACACCATGTCAAAAATATTCCTCCACCCTTTGGAATGGTTTAGGTCAAGCATTAGCTTGCGCTTTCTCTCATAAATATCATTTTCATCTTCTTCTTCGAATCACTCTACAACTGAAAAGACCTTCTCAATCCAACTCTGTATAGTTACATTCCACAATTTCCTTTCCATCAAATAAGTAAATGATTCCCCAGTGTCCTTGTCTATCATAGCTCTTTACATCTTCCATATAGGACCACACTCCATGTTACCCAAGAAACTACCAACACCCGTATCACCATCGTAGAGAGACATGAAGCAAAATGACCATAGATGAAAATAGGAAAGGGGTAGTGAAATGTCTAGACTCCCTGGATATATAAAGCCACCAACGCACAACACATGAAAGGAGGTAAGTGTGACACTACCGAAGATCATCGATTCGATATCCTTATCATAAATATTACGTTTCCCATTAAAAATATTAAATTCCGAGCTCCATCTTACATGTCACGTGTAATATAACCCTTAATCGATTCTACCTATCACATGAATACAATGTATCGATGTCATAAATGACCATTAAAATTGTGGATGATATATTCTCCTATCACCGCAAAATAAGGTTACCCCTCAAAATAATGTAACATTTTTTATTAAACTATTATAATTCGCTACGTTTTGACAAATTGAAATAAGATGTGTTGAGCTTATCGACCTCTAAGTTATATAACCACGTTAACTTTAGAGAAATGTATAACAATCAAGATCTGTATAAATTTGTCAACTTTATTGTATGATTATAATATTTCAAATTATGATATTTCAAGGATAGCACCCACTATTTTATGGCACCACACAATCTTTGCAGCCTATCAGTGGTTATGATTTGATAAATTAAATTAATATATTTTAAAAATAATGGCCACTAGGTTATGCCATAACATAATATTAGGATCTTAGCAATCTCTAGGTTTCAACAAAAGAAAGTAAGAACTTAAGAATATAAATATTTTGAGCTAAAAAAATAGTATTTAACAAACAAAATAAATACATTCACTTTGGATATCTTTATATAAATCAAGTCCAGTATAAATTAGTTAAATTTTTTGTATGTATTTTAGATTTTGAATTAATATATTTGGAGTTTAGTGCCCACTAGTTCATGCTACCACATAATATTTGGATAATACCGATGGTTTCAAATACTTTGAGCTTAGTAGTCAGTAGCCTTAGCCATAACATATTATTTGGATATTGAACTTGCTAGGGTATAATCATTCATAGTTATGATATTTTACTGTAGTTAACAAATTACATGAAGATATTTTGAACAAAAAAATAATATATGGAGGTTACGGTCCATATGATTAAACAAATTAAATTAACATATTTTAACTATGCGGAGACTAGATACTTTTATAATATATTATTTCGATCATAGTGGTTGTTATTATTTAACATGTTACTAAATGTTGTTTTGAGCTTAGTGTCTGCTAGATTATGACACAACATAATTTTTGGTGCTTAGCTTGGCTGCCAGTGGGTTACGCCAAAACATAATATTAGCTTAGTTGTCAGTGGGTTATGCCAAAAATAATTTAAACAAAATAAATAAGTTATTATTATCTTGGCTACTAGTGGGTTATCCCAAAACATAATATTTGGTTCTTAATGGTGACTAGGATTTAGCAAATTTGAATCAATGTAGTTTGAGCTTAGCGGTCATTAGGTACCTAAACAATATACTATATTGATCTTTGCGGCCGCTAGATTTTGCCAAAACATGTTATTGGGTGATTTCATCACTAAGTTTTAATAATTCATAATTAAGATATTTTACAACATCTAGAAAATTAGAGGCAATTATTCATAAATTTTTAGGTGCTAAACCCACAATATAATATTTTGGGTTTAGTTTTTGTTAGCAACTAACTAGTAAGAGAATTATATTTTGATATTAGACAATGGTACACATACCACACCATAAATTTTTGGATCTTGGTGGTCACTAGGTTTTATTAGAATAAGGTAGGATATTTTGATTTGAGAAGCTGCTAGGTTATACAAGGACATAAAATATGGAGCATAACAATCTTAAGGATGTAAGAAAACTCATTAAGATATTAGGAGCTTAGCGATGACTATGATATGTTAAAACATAAAACTATTTAGAATCAGAGTAAAGGGGTTTTTTCTCAATTTACCTCCATACTTGCATAAAATATCCCTAACAGTCAAGTATTAGAGTGTAACAAGAAGAAAACAATATCATATGCAAAGAAAAATAAAACCAAACCGGACAAAGACAAATTACATTTTTTGGATATTCATGAGAGTAGTTGCTTCATCCTTAGCATTGGTAGTAGGGCTTCCTTGAACCAACACATCCACTAACTTAATGTGTTATAATAATTCTTCATTGATTTTCATCTAGGTCATGTTCATGTGAATTTTCCATTCCCTGATAGCAGATAGTGAGTGTAACATAATATTCAATGGCCTCATGCAGATTATGGGAGATATTCTCTAAATGCTCCTTGTGTTCAAAAGCTACATTAGGGGAGCCCATTTTCTCTGATAGAGGAGAATCAAGGTAAATGAGGAGAGATTTTGTAACACATCTAGAATTTCTAAGCCCATGATAACTTCCATGTGAAACAGTGGGATGGAAGCCATGCATGCTTACATGATTAGGTGAGTTGAGTTGGTTGTAGCCATTATAATGTCAGTGGAGACAATAGGAGAATCAACAGAAGGGTTAACATTAGGTGGAGAGGAAGTATATGTCAGGACTAAAATTGATTTAGATACCTTAAGAGAGTTATCTGAGGGGTATAAAGGGTTAAGAGCCACTGGAGAAGACGAGGAAGTGACTAGAGCAAAATATTTAGGGCTAATGATCTTGATGTCTATATAGGATTTGGAAGGGAGCCAAAGGTGGCAATGGTGATGATAGATATAGGGAGTTGGTTGCAGAAGAGGAAGGGGTACACAATGCTTCTTGTAATTATTAGAGGGGAATTGTGATAATTCTTTATGGGAATCTTCATTTTTTAAGAGTACATACAAAAGACCTTGGTGTAGGAATGGACCTTCATCTTCTCTAGCTAGTTTAAGGGACTTATCAAGTGATTGAAACATAAAATACATAAAGTTTGCTTTCTAATCATGTTGAAGATGCACAAGAACAAAAATATGAGGTCCATAGATCACTATGTTGTTTCATTCTAGCATGAAGTACCACCTCAATTGGTTAGCTACCCTATGCAAAAGTTATGGAATCGAGTCTCATTCATAGCCCGAGTGATACATTGTTGGATTTTCACTAAGATATAGGAAATCATCCATATCCTCCTAAGGAGAGAGTTAAAAATAAATGTCTCCCTCTATGGAGATACCCATCTCATATGCAATGAACTTTATCAAAACAAAAAAAAATCATCTTGGCCACTTTGACACTTCCTTTCTTCCAGGTTTCTACGACACTGCTAGTCACTCGGACAGAGTGACCAGGCAGTCTTTCCATAAACGATGTGAAACCACCCTCATGCAAATATTCCATACAACTAGGTCAGCCATGACATCTTGATAAGAAGAAGGCTTAATGCATTTGAGGGTGCCACCCATAGTGAACAAGGCTATTCTGATAGTGATTTCCAGATGCCTGATATAGACGATGCTTAAATAGAGATGTCGATCACCTTCATTCCAATCTTCAACACATGTCTCAAATATTTGTAATTGAAATCTGACGTAATTAGTTATAGTCATTAAATTTTGTCTCCTATAACAACAATGCAATCTATGAATTCCATAAATTCCCAAAAAACCCACAAATTTTGTATCCTCTTGTCGCCGCCAAAAGAGGTTATGCCTCAACATAACCTAATAAATTTTATTGTAATGTTAGTTAATGTTTAGCCAACCACAACATTAATTAGTTAATTTTCATGTAATTACTGCATTTAGTTGAGGTTGAAGGTTTGAATGTTAGCGATATTAGATACAAAGGAAGAATCTTCAAACAAAATGAAGCAAGGTAAAATAACTAACATTGCTATAAATGATTTAATATTGTATAGATTTTCAGAAAACAAATCATAAAGCAATATCTTATTATAATTTCATTATTGACACATTTATTTGTTACATTTAGTTTCTCCAAGGTTGTTCATTCTACACATGGAAATTAAGTGGGTAAGCACAAAGATGTTACAAGGAGCACAAACAACATTGGTGATGGAAATAATTTTGTGAGATTTGGTGAGGTGATTTCAAAAAACACTGTTTTACTGGAATGAGATAGGAATGGTGTTGTCTCGAAAATAAATGCATCCCCATGAGTCCTCTCCATCTCGGGGTATGATTTTTTCAATGCAGAGCAGCGTGTTTAGTTCAGACCAAGACAAATGTAAATGTAGATACAATTACATGTACATGGAAAGAATAATATTCTTATTGGGTTTGTGTTCTCTTATAGGTATAACTGCATTGACAATTACAAGTACAATTATAGGTACATGACAAGAATAATATGCTTTTTCATATTTTAACTAGCCTCATGGATGTTAAAATTTCTTCTAATATTGAAGCCTTAGGTGACTTCAAACTGGTATGGGAATAGATATTGTTATAGAGAGAATAATTATGTGAGTAATTATTCACACATTTGGTTGTATTATTTGATAGTTGTGATATTGTTGTGAGTTACAAAAATATGACGGATATAGGTAGATTGTTGGAGCAACTTCCTAGAATATAGGAATTGCATCTCATTATATATTTTATGATCCAGAATGAATGATTATTGTAGTAGTATTATTGAATTATTATTCATTATAAATCTGTTGTACCTATTATTTTGGCATCAGAGCGGTTTTCTTATACCTATTATGGAGTTTTGAGAAATAGAATTATCTGGGGCAGCTGTGATATTGTTCATTGCCCCATCTGGTGTTTTATATCTGAGATATTTTTTCCTATGTTAAGGCTCGAGTCATTTCTCATTGAAAATGTATTCCAATCCAGCATAGGTCTGGTGATTAGCAACATGCGTTGATTTTCAAATCCAATACAGTCCAATTCACACAAAGTTTGCTGGAGGTTTGCATTGGTATATTGTCATATATTCATTTTCCCTAGCTTGGTGTATACACAGATTCGCAAGGAATCGGGAGGAAGATCCAGTGTTTGGCATGATCATGCATAGTGGTGTTTTACATCAACTTCGTTGTTCTTAAGTTTTATTGATGTCTCAGCACATCTGATTTATTCCTCCTGGGTCTGATCTCTTCTCGACAGTGCATTCTATCAACCTTACAAAAAGTGACTGTGGTGTTATCTCATTGTTGTGGGTCTTCTTGGCCATTCAAATATGTGCACATATCAATCACGGCTCCAACATCTTGGAAAGCTCATTATATTGCTTTTGACACTCAGATGATCAGGCTGTCACCTGTGCGCAAAAGATGATTTTATATTTTCCAGTCGTTCAACATTGGATTCGTGTATTTGGTGTAATTTGAAGTTGTATATGATATTGCACTGCATTAATTCCATCATCCGATGTCTATTTGTGCTCTTACACATGGATAATATTGAATCTTGATCAAAATCTATGGGGATCATTTACCTTGCCATCTGCATATTTGACCAGACAGCAATATTAAAGAAAGGGACATGTAAACATTTTACTCCTGTAGGCGTAACATTGGGAGTTTCAAACATTACATAGAATCCTCATAACTCAGCATTGAAGACAACTACAATGACTTGAGTATTGAAACCTGCAAATCAATCTAGATATATGCTCTTTCGTAGCTGTAACAATGTAATACATTTATTGGACTCTCTAAACACTATACACGTGGATCCTTTTGGCATGCAAGCTGCCCACTTGTAAGCATGGTTAGATCATGGACGTGAATGCTTTCTTATCCTTCCAGCTCAAGCTCGCAAATATGCATGGGATTCTAATAAAAGGTGCGGTTTCTTTTGAATTACAAAAGCCACAGATCTTAGAATAAGATTATTTGTAATTTATTAGTCAAGGGATTAAATCTCGTAGTGTTTCAATAGTAGGGGGTGGTCTATAATTTGTAATCATGTGTCTTTTAGTTTAATTTGTGTATCAAAAAATTTAAATATAGAAAGTAATTAAATATTACTTTCTGAGTTTAAGTCTTTAGTAAATATCCATGTAAAATTTAAAAAGTAATTTGTTTTTATTACTTTTTAAATATAGTGTAAATTGGGAGCAATATCGGTTAAAGCCGACTCCCCTAAGAGTGCATTTTCAGTTGAAACTGACACTCTAAGATATAATGGACATTCCACTAGAAAAATTCAATGGTCTCAATTTTCACACATGGAAAGTCAAGATCCAGATGTAGTTGATGAAAAAAAATCTTTGGAGGATAGTAGATGGAAAAGAACCAGCACCTTTAGATCCGACCAGATTGGCAGAATGGGAAACATGGGATGATAAAGCCAAAGCCATTATTGGTCTTTCCCTTTCAGACTCTGAATTACATTATGTTGATCTAGATAAAAACTTGAAGGACATCTGGGATAATCTCAGATATAATATATTTCAAGATAAAGAGTCACTATTATTTAACAAGCTAAAGAAAGGCATATTGATTTTAGTTTCCACTAGTATATCCCGTGTTAATCTCGTAATGAACTTCCACTTGGTTAGAGGATTGAATTGATATAAAAAAAGGTATAGTAGTTTGGGATTGAAGTGAAATTTGTAACCTGTTTTTTAAATTTGATTCTACTCAAACAGAAGTGTGACTAGCATCGTGGATGTTAAAAGTTCTTCTTATTGGAAGGATTCCAATATTTTTTAATTACTACAAGATTCATTTTATGTTTTACTTGTAATATGTAATGTTGTTTAAATGGAAAAATATTGAGCATGTTTCTAAAATTGTCTGATGTCTTTTAAACATCCTAGATCAATTATTTTCACAAAAATGTTTTGCTTTCATGCATTGATGGATATCAATGACTACAATGCTAAATTTTAACACATGACATATCCATTATTGGACCAAACATATTGATTGTCAAAACATATGTTTCCTTGCCAAGAATTTTTAGAGGAAAATTTGGACTAAGGATTTAATTCCCAAGGTTAACAACATGAAGACTGTCTACCTTAACTAGAATTTAATTTAAAACATTTGAGGACAAAAAATGTCTTTATTTGAAAGATTTGTTACTCACTAGGAAAATACCTTTTATGTTGTACTTATAATATTTTTTTGTTTGAATGAAAAGTATTGAACATGTTTCTAAAATAATTTGATGTTTGTTAAACGTCCTAGATCGATTTTTTGCACATTAATTATTTCTTACATACATTTATGGAGATCAGTGACTATAATGTTGAAGTACAACACTTGACATATCAGTTCTTCGACAAAAAATATTCATTTTTTGAGCATATGTTGTCTTGAAAAAGATTTGTAGAGGAAAATTTTGATGAAGGATTTACTCACAAATGTCAAAATGTTTTTTTGTTTAGTAGTACAAAACAATATTTTAACCCTTTACAATGTGAGAAATTATACAATTAATAATTGGACCATCAACAATATCCATAAAGATACTGAATAAAATTTTCTGAAAGAGTTTGATAAATGTAATTATTTATACCCCCTAGAAAGGGTAATAAATGTGCGGATTATCTTGCCAAATCACGGGCTAAAGGTTGTAATTTTAAAGAGTGTGAGAGGGAAGATGATATCACTAATGATATTAATATCATTAATAACATTAAGTACTGATGTTCCGGTGGTTTTTTCCCTCATTAGGATTTCATATGTGTACTTATGTTTAGTAGGACCCTTCCCACATGCAAGATATATGATAAGATCAATCTCAATTGACTAAAACCATGGGAGGTGGTCATTCGAGAACTGACCCTATGATATATGTTTCCATGAGGGACAACCGTTCCTTTTGGCACATTCTAATAATTGGGGGATTTAGGAATTTCATCTAAAAAATCACGGGGTATAATTCTTATCTTCCGTTGAAATTTGGTCGGGCATGGAACAATGATAGCATGGTGATCTGTGGCATGGAAATTCAAGTTTTGGAGGATTAGATAGCACATGCATCTAGAATCAAGACAGATGGATTAAATATATTCAAATATCAGACAATACATGGTCACAAAATTGATACTTTCTTCTGTGGTAAAGAATTGGTTTACCTGCTGGTAGACGCTATAACTAGATTCTGCAAACTTGATATTTGGAATATAGTTTGCCTCCACCTTATGAGGTACATTAATCTTGAAGAGAATTATAGAAATATATTTAGTAACCATCTTACTATGCTTAATATGTTTACGCATAAGATTGTTATGATCCTCCCTTTTTTCTTTTTTATGTCACTCTCTACATCGGTGTATGATTTTCAACAAAGAAAGATTGATACCTTGATACAACATGGAATAATTCTTTTTCTTTTTAAGAATGGAAAACCAATGTTGGAAAAGTATTTAGAGCCCAAATCCAGGTATTAAGATGAAAATTGTAATCTTGTGGACCATATGAACAAACTGAGGTGAAATAAGAGTAAGTAACCTCGTGGGAATGGAAATCTTGGTACTAGGGCTGCATGTTTTTTTATTGATACGAAAGGGTATTCATCTAAAGGGAAAGAGAGAGTAGAGCTAGGTTAGAATGTGGATTTTGATAAAATTTCTCTGAGGGTGAGTCAGGTGGAAATGGATATGGAGAGTAACACCAACAAATTTTACATTCTAAAACAACATCAATCCTTGAATAATTAACTGGGAAGTTGTGACAATTTTTTTTTATGTTTCAAAAGGTTGCAGGGGTGTCATCCATAATATACATTTAATTAATTCCTACCATCAAGGTTACATTTCATAGGCTAGATGCATTCTAAATTATTAATTAACTATTCTTTATCCAGTTCTAATGTATATTTAATTACCATACACTAGATAAATGTCCACTGGTTTCTTTTACTAGGTTAATTAATTTCCCTTAAAGGAATTAACATTCAACCCACATTTAGAAAACCCTTATCCTTATTTACCTTAGTTCTCTTAAATTATTTTCTTTAATATCCATTGAATAATTTAATAAAATCTACTAGAAGGGTTACATAATTAACTTCACATACAAGGGTATTAAGTGGCCCCATTTACACATACCTTTAATTATCTAAAAACACAAAACATTTACTCTTACCTAAAAATTGTAGGGTTTATTATCAAACCTTGGATCAAATCAATTCTTCCAATTAGATCTTAGGGTTCCATACGAACCCTAACTATCCTTATGAAATTTTATTAAATCATTTTTCTTTCCCTAGGCTCCTCATTCGATCTTATCTTTTCTTTAATTTGCATGTTGGAGAAATCGAAGCCATGGGAGCAAGGAAGGAAGCCATGGAGGGATTTATTTGGATCAATCTTAGTATACTTTAGTTTAGTTTATAAACTTATTGTAGCAATGTATCCCATTTTTTGATTTTAGAGGTCATCATTCTAAATCTGGAGTATTTATTTACTCATTTCCATTTTGAGTTATCTACTTGGGAAAAGCCCTCTTGACAATTGATTTATGAGATTGAATACATTTAAATGCCAATTCAAGGATTTACTTTATTAAAACAATGATTTGGTTTCCATATAGAATGTTGGTGGTTTTTTTTTCATTTTAAAGACTCGGATTTTGGTCTAATCGAGTTTAAAATTACACAATCACGGATTTTAATTTTTTCCACTAGAAGTGATGAAACTACCACCCAAAATAAGTTGGAGGTCCTGGGACCTCCGGTCTACATGGGTGATAATTCACAAACTACCGTATTGCCTAGGTGGCGGTTCAAAGACTACCGTTCTCCATAGGGCGGCGATCCTATACTTCGAAAACTGAACCATACATTTTGTGAATTTTCCAAAAATAGATTTTACAAGGGTACTTTAGAGTTTATCCTTAGCTTGAATTTCAGTGTTTAAAGTCTCCAGTTGAAATGTTACACCTTTTTTTCTTTTCATACATAAAATTACTAAATTTTAAGATTTAATATTTCTATATTAACAATAAAAACAACTACAAGATAAATTTTATTTTCATCCAACAAAATTTCTTTCAAGTTCAAAGGTAGGAATGAAGCTTAATCTATTTCTAGTATTATTGTTTTCCTTTCCACAACCAAATGAAATTTTTACACAAAATAACTCATTATAATTTATTGCATCTTTACATTACTACTACAACCATTTGTTCAACTACAAACAACTCTAATTCACATTCAGATTTGTTTAGAATACATTGTTAATGATTTATAGTTTCTATGTTATTCCTTCATTCTTACAATAATGCAACTTTAACAAATAATAATGAACTTTATTTTTCTTTGAGCATAGTTCATTTCTTCCAAAGAGCCTTCTTTTCCACAATACATTACAAGTTAATAACAAAATATATAATACAACTTTTATTTCAAATACAATGCTACTAGTCTTCCACCTTAAGTGGGAATAATAAGAAAAATTTTTACAATGAAGGATTTCTTTTGACATCAACAAATACTCCAAGTCCCAATTATTCAACAAGAGCTCCACTATTACTTCAATTTAATCACAACTACAAAAAATGTGGGGAGAGGCAACACTCTCCACCCAACCAATAATCCAATGAGGAGAAGAAGATATCCTCCTCATTGGCCCTCGAGCCCCAACCAAAATACAATAAAGGATGGATCTAACTCATGGCAACGATCACGAAGCTTCCACATCACAATACAAAATTTAATAACCATTTCAAAAAACCTCCAACATAAGATACAATCACAAGAATGAAACTATCAAAATACACAAGGCTTGAAAATGCAAAGCCAATGGAGCAAGGGTCTATGGGGATATCACTTATGCCTCCCAATGGTACTAGGTTCCCACTGTAAAAGCCTCCAATATACATCTCAAAACTTTTGCACAACTCTTATGCCACCCACATTCTCTTTTACCTCCCTAAAATGTCTTATGTCTCCCTTAAAAGAACCAAGTAAGAAAGGCAAGTATTTTCTTATCAAAGGTGAGGCACGAAACCCAACTCCCTCCCAAACCATGAAATAGACACTTATGCCTCCCTACAATGGAAAAATACCCATATCCTTCTCCTACACCATACTTATGCATTCTACCCAATATTCTACCAAGCACATAAATCATTCACATACATGTAATACACACATATAAAAAACAAACAAGTAAAAAAAATAATGTAGCTCCTACTATTCCATAGTAAGAACATGACCAAGGAATCGTTGTCCAAGCTCCTTGAAGCTCAATCCAACACCAAAAAACTCCAAGACTTCAACAAGCACTCAAAAAATGCTCTAACTTCTAAAATGTACATGCACAATAAAAATAAGTAACCCCAAAACTAACAAGTAAAATAACATATATAGAAATAGGGAAGAGGAGGGTGAGGTGCCTTCATGTAGGATGCCACATCACTTATCCACAACTCCACATCACAAGTCAAACCTCAACCCCAATGCACAATAAATTGGTTGTTGAGAGGAATGACAAGCATCTTACACACACAATCCAAATCCACACCCCCCTAAGGAAATAATTTAAAACCCCATGTAAGAAATGTGCAATAAATGTCAGGTTTTTTCTTACAAAACACATAATGGGGTCTATTTTTTACCCCCAAATCATAGGTAGGGTTGGTATAAGAAATTAAGAGGTGTGGGACAAGCTTAGCTTGTACCACAAGCCTCCAAAAATGGCCCTTAAGTCAAAATAGGAAAGTCCAAAGTAAGATAGAGTGTACAACACTTAAAGTCACTTAAACTAAATCAAAATCACAAAATCCAAATGACCAACTACTCTAATAAATGCCCCCTTTTGTCACATCCAGATATGTCTTAATAACATGATTAAACTAATTAATAAAGGAACATTAGTCACCAATAATTAAATAAATTACATCACACAATAAATCACATACTCTACAGTAAATAAAAGAAAAAGGGAATTAATTGCACACATAGCCCATGATCACAATTCAAGGTCATCCCTCTATGGGGACCTCCTAAAAAATTAAAAAAACAAAAACATTACACAAGTTACCATGGTGACCTTCGTTGTATCCATCTAGTATTCTGGTGCGTATGGTCTCCAATTCCGCTTTTTCTTGTTGTGATATAATTACCTGTAAAATCACACAATACCTCCTTCATCCTCATCACCACATAAAAAACATCAAAGATAAAATATACGTAGATAAATCAATAACCATCCTCATATAACTAAATCATCATCTTAACTAAACATCGCTATAATTTATCTAAAATTTCAACAACATCTCAATTATATCCTTTTTTTCAATATCAAAAAAATCACGAGGTTAGTTCAAATTCTAAATCCTAATCAACACAATGAGAATTCCAAATGTTAGTAATATATATGTTAACATAATCAATATAAAAATTTCTCTTTGTACCTCTAAAAATCCACACAAACCATACCATGAATAAAAATCCATCAATAGTCAGAATATCTCTATCATATAACAACATGCTAACCAAAATGATACAATAATATCCATGTCTATAGTCAACAATAATCAAAATAAAAAAATAGTAAGTGTCGAAGAGAAGTGTGCACTACATCCCCCTCCCCTTAGACTCGACTTCCTATTAGAAGTCACTGAAATAGGTGTGGAAACTGGCCTCAGTAACAATGTAGCATTCTCCCATGTAGCAGGAGTCTCATCATACCTATCCCACTAGATTCACACCTAATCAATCTCTCATCTTCGAAGGCCTAGGGTCTTGCACTCTAAAATACACATAGGTTCCACCATCATCTTCCACTTCTCCTACACCTTCAATGTGGTCCAATCCAATACATGAGAAGGATCTGGGATATATCACCTAAGAACAAATACATGGACCACATCATGCACGTCAGACAAGTTGGATGACAAGGCTAGATGATACACTAAGGGAACGATCCACTACAGGATCTCGAATGGACCCACAAATCTAGGTGACAATGTAGAGACTTTTCCATAACGGATAGGACTTTTATGACATATGACATGAAGTAACACCTTCATGCCCACCTCATAACTATGGTAAAATCTCCTCTAATCTGAATAATTCTTCTTCCTATCTTGTGCTTACTGTAACATATATTGGATTAACACAACTTGCTGCTCCATGTCCTGTAATAAAGTTGGTCCAATAGATAATCTATCCTCAAGTCTATCCCAAATCAAAGGTGTCCTACACTTCCTGCCAGAAAGTTCCTGAAATGGTGTCATCCCAATAGAACTCTAGAAGTTGTTGTTGTAAGGAAACTCAACTAATTAAAAGTACTCCTCCCACCTGGAATGATGATCTATGATGTACATCTGAAGCATGTCCTGTAAAATTTGATTCACCTACTCCATCTAACCATCTATCTCTAGATTATAGGTTGTGATGAAGTTGATGTTCATCCCAAGGACCTACTACATGGTAGTCTAGAAATGTAATGTGTATAAGGGATCACAGTTGCAGATGATATTTTGTGGAATCCCGTCAAGTGTAACAATCTCATTCAAGTACACTCTCACTACTACATTGGTTGTATAGGTGGTCTTCATCACAGAAAAATGAGCTACTTTCATCAATTTATCGATAGTGAAAATGATGAAATCATGGTGGTATCTTGATGTTGGTATCCCTACTCTAAAATCCATTGAAATGATGTCCCATTTCTACTCCAATATAACATGTGAGTAAATAAGGAAACCTGGCAGTTGATGCTTGGCCTTCACCCTCTGACACTCTATACAACATGACACAAACTAAGATAAATCTCTATGAAGACCTCTCCAATGGTAACACTATCTCAAGGTAGCATGTATCTTTTTCACCCCTAGATGGGATGCATAAGGTACACGATGAGCCTCTGATAAGATATCCTGTCTCAAAACTCCATCTCTAGGTACATAGATCTAGCCTTTGTGTCTTAGAATTCCATATGAATCTAAATAAAAGTCATCGAAATTCCCCTCAAGGGGTATCTGAGACTCAATGTCTGATCGAGTTACATGGTAAATACTGTCATGAGGAAGTTGTCGCAAAATATTGCTCCACAAACATATACCCACTAAAGTAGTGATAGCTGAATGTCTCCATCTACTAGACACATTGGAAAAAATATTCTCTTTCCCCTTTACATGCTCTATCTCCATGTCATATTCACATAGAACCTCCATCCAATGCCGTTGACAAGCGTTGAGATTGGGTTGCATGAAGAGGTGACATAAGCTGAAATGGTCTTTCCTGAGAAAAAATATCCTTCCCAAAAGGAAATGTCTCCATTGATCTAAATCATGCAAAAATACTACAAGATTAAGGTCATGAGTCAGATAATTGATCTCATGATCTTTGAGTTTGTGAGACTCAATAGCAACCACACGACCCTCCTGCATCAAGACACCACCTAGTCCTACCAAGGAAGAACCTGTACAAATAAAGAACTCCCCATGAGGATCTAGCACTGCAAGAATCAGTGTTGATGTAAGGCATCCCTTTAGGGTGTTGAAGGCCTGCTCACATATGTCGAACCAAAAAAACTTCTTCCCTTTCTGCTGAAGGGAAGTGATGGGGTGCACAATCCAAGAGAATTCATGAAGAAATATATTTTAATAACCTAGCAACCACATGAAACTACATACCTCAGTTAGACAGGTTGGTGTGGGTCAATCCATAATAGCTTAAATATTAGAAGGATCGACTTTGTTACCTTCCCCAGAAATGATGTGACCCAGTTATTACACCTCTGACTGAAAGAATGAACACTTCTCAAGGCTCCCGTAAAGTTGCTTCTCACCAAGGCACTGCAGAACATGTCGAAGGTGCTCCTCATATTCCTCATGCATGCATAAGTAAATAAAAATGTCATCAATAAATATGAGCATGAAGCGGTCCAAAAATTTCTGGAATACTCCATTCATCAAACACATGAATACTAAAGGGGAATTTGTCAGACCAAAAGGCACTATTGTGAACTTGTAGTGGCCATATTTTGTATGAAAGGATATATTATGAATATATACCTTTGCGATCCTCAGTTGATGGTATCTAGAATTAATATTTATCTTGGAAAATATTGTGGTCCCCTTCATATGATCAAACAAATCATCAATATGTAGAAAGGGGTAATTATTCATGATCTTTACTTTGTTTAGCTGATGATAATCGATACACAATCACAGAGCTCCATCCTTATTATTTTAAAAAATCACCAGTGTACCCCAAACGGTTACACTAGGATGGATTATTCCTTTCCCAAGAATGCCCTCCAGCTGCAAATTGAGCTCACAGAGCTCACAGGTAGTCATCTTATAAGACACTCGTGAGATAGGCTCTATTTCTGCGATCAAATCAATGTTAAAATTTATCTCACGTGGGGGGTGGTAACCCTAACAGTTCCCCTAGAAAATAATCTCAAGATATGTTGGCTGTCAAGTTACAGCCCACTAGACTCATCCTATTATCTACTGCTAACCATGACAGCAAACAACTGGCAACCTCATCACGTACACCGCTTAAGGTGTATAACGGATATGGTGTGAATAGAGGTGGTTCTCCTTACTCAAATTATCACTATCTTCACTCCCAAATCATTTGCACATGATATTACCTTACTGTAACAATCAAACATAGTATTATGTGTGGATAACCAAACCATGCCCAAAATAATCTCATAGGAACCCAATGGAAGGATATGAAGATTCTAGGTCATGGAAAAGGGTCATAGATCAACTATACACTCCTCGACTAAGGATTCCACTATGGGTTTGGCTCCAAAATCCATCTTCACATCCCAAATATGGATCTACCTAACTGTTACCATCCTGCATCACTCTACTACAAATGGATAAATAAAAGAATATAAGGAGATTAAATCAAATAAAAAAGGAATAAAAATGTCATCAATGCTACATTTCATCTCAATCATCATGCTCTAGTGCTCTTCCTGGTGGTTCTCAACTATTGCATGTATCATGTGGCTCCTATCCATATCACCTTTTGTAGGATCTGAAACTGTCACCATACCCTTGTTGTTAGGGTTCTAAGGGCACTCTCTCTAATGATGCCCAAGTACTTCACACCCATTGCAACTACGAGGGCCCCGTAAATGAGAAGAAACTCCTGTAGGTACTCTAGTGTTTTGTGTCATGGAACTTGATGATATTACTACGGAATACTGTGGTTGCTAGTAATGAGCTCATGATGACTGAGCTTTAGGAAGTGCCTGAGTCCTGACTGGTCCCCTAAGAGGAGGCCCCATACTACGTCCCTCTAAGCATAACATCTCTATGGAGCCCTAAATCAAGGACAAGGCTATTGTTGTTACTGAGGTGGCTACTGAGGTGGCTTTAATGAAGACTATGTAGAACTATGTCCACTGCGATGAGGAGGATTTGACCTCCTCGACCTATTATCCTATATCTATTAGATATAGCTCCACACTCTATCTCTGGCCTACTGCGTCTTCCCCCTGGTCTGCTCTGTAATATAGGAATCATCCATGGCCTCTACTAATGTCTGAGGGAAATGAATGCATAATGCCCCTCCAATGTCTTAGTTTAGGCCCCTAGTGAATGTGTGGATCCTCAGCTACTCGTCCTGCATGTAGTCTACATACTTAATTAGGTCCAGGAACTAAATCTCATTCTCTACCACTGCCATAGATGCCTGATCTAGATCATGGGAACTCATGCTATATTTAGATTAATGAACCTCTTGGATGATTATCTACTCCTAAGCATCTCCTTAAATAGCTCCCAAGTGACTCCACCAAAGCCTGACTCCATACCTCACAAGGTTGATGGAAACAAGGGCCTTTTTCTTATTGGTACATGGACGTAGCTTGAAGCATTCATTCAATCCAACCATACCTCTACCTGAAATCCCCTAGTTTCCCCAGTGAAATGAGATGGATGGAGTTTCAGGATCTCCCTGATGTGATCTACCACTATAGGCTTCATGTCTCTAGGTCTCTCAACACGATCATCACTCTACCTAAGGCTCCTAGATTTGTCTCTAAATCCTGTAGCCCTGTCGCCATGACCCTAGTGTCCCAAGAGAAATGAGATAGATGGAGTTTTATGATCTCCTTGATGTGATTTATAGCTATAGGCTTCCTACCTCTAGGTCTATCAACACGATCATCACTCTACCTAGGGCTCCTAGATCTATCTCTATATCATGTAGCTCTGTCTCCATGACCTCTCTATGGTGAATCTCCTTTGACTGACTCAACATGGGATTTCTCTTCCCTATAATCATCACTATGTCAGGAAGGCGCACGAGCCTCTACTGATGGCTCTATTTCATGTATGCTATGTCTTCCCGCTAAGGATCCCCCATATAACAACATTAACATCCTATAATGTCTGAAGTATCTTAGGAAAAATGGCTGCTTACTTGCCTGATCTAGGGGTGGTAAGTCTAGGTCCACATGCAATTACCCTTCATTTGTTCCATGCCTCCTGCACAGACCAAGGCGAGAGTTAGTTGATTACTCTAGATTTTGTTTCAATTTTTTAATTTTTCTACATTTTAAATACGACGCAAAATTGTGTGGTGTTGGGTTTTGAGTTGTGCTAAGTTTTCTTGTTATGTCTTATGTTTCATAGTGTGACCGAGGTCCCTGTATTGAACTCATGGATCTGATACCAAATGTAACCCCCACAATTTCAATGATCTAAAACCGCTTTAATCCTTAAATAATTATCTCAAAAGTTACGGCATTTTTTTTTGTTTTAAAAAATTTACAAGGATATCAACCCCTATAGTACATTTCATCAATTCCTATCAACAATCCACTATATTACAATTAATGGATCAGGTCTAGGTCAATACTTAAAAATTATTAATCCATTTATAATGTCATTTCAATTATCATCCACTAGATAAGTGTCCATTAATTTCTCTTACTAGGTAAAATAGTTTCCCTCTTAGAAAATCAACATTTAACCCACATTTAATCACCCTTATCATTAGTTACCTTAGTCCTCATAAATTATTTTCTTTAATGTCCATTGAATCATTTACTAAAACACACTAAAAGAGTTACATAATTAACTTAACATACAAGGGTATTAAGTGGCCCAATTCACCCATTTACACATGCCTTTAAAATATTTAATAGTTCATAACATTCATTCTTACCTAACAATTGTAGCATTGATTCTCAACCCTTGGATTAACTCAATTGCAACCACTAGATCTTAGGGTTCCATACTAACCCTAAATATCCTTATGAAATTTTATAAAATCCTTTTACTTGCCCTATCCTCCTCATTTTATCTCTATTCTTTTCTTTAATTTAACAGGTTGGAGAAATGGAAGCCATGGGAGCAAGGAAGGAAGCCATGGGGGAGATTCATTTAGATCAATCTTAGATTAGTTTAGTTTATAGATTTATTGTAGCAATGTATCCCATTTGTTGATTATAGAGGTTTTCATTCTAAATCTAGAGTAGTTATTTAGTCATTTCCATTTTTAGTTATCTACTTGGGAGAAATCCTCTTTTCAATTGATTTATGAGATTGAATACATTTAAATGCCCATTCAATGATTTACTTACTTCAAACAATGATTTGGTTTCCCTATAACATGCTAGTGGTTTTTGTTTTTAATTTTAAAGACACAGATTTTGGTCTAATCAAGTTTAAAATTGCATAGTCATGGATTTTAAGTTTTTCTGCTGAAAGTGATGAAACTGCCACCTTTCATGGGTGGTGTTTTAGAGACTTCCGCTATGCACAAAGTGGTGGTCCTATTCTTTGAAAATAGAAAAATCAATTCCATGATTTTTCCAAAAAAAAATTTATAAAGGTACTTTACAGTTTATCCTTAGCTTGAATTTAATTGTCTATATTCTCCATTTAAAATTGTACACCATTTATTCATTACATTCTTAAAATTACTAAATATAGACATTTTCTATTTCTATACTAATAAGAAAAATAACTAAAAGATCATTTTTATTTTCATCTAATTTTTTTTTTTCAAGTTCAAAGGTAGGAGTGAAGCGTAATCTATATCTAGTATTATTGTTTTCCTTTCCATTACTACCACCGTCATTTGTTATACTATAAATAACTCTATTTCACATTTAGATTTTTTATGAATACATTGTTAATTATTTCCAACTTCCATGTTCTTCCTTCATTCTTACAAT
This sequence comes from Taxus chinensis, assembly GCA_019776745.2. Taxonomy (NCBI): domain Eukaryota; kingdom Viridiplantae; phylum Streptophyta; class Pinopsida; order Cupressales; family Taxaceae; genus Taxus; species Taxus chinensis. Next base: position 669,861,480 of record CM034151.1, read on the forward strand.
AATGCAACTTCAAAAAATAATAATTGAACTTTATTTTTCTTTGATCATAGCTCATTTATTTCAATGCAAGGAGGCTTTATTTTCAACAACACATTGCAACTTAATAACAAAATTTACAATACAATTTTTCTTTCAAATACAATGCTACTAGTCTTCCACTTTAAGTGGGAATTGCAAGAAAAGTTATTACAATGAAGGATTTATGTTTGGGCTCTAACAAATGGTCGAATCCCAAAATATTAAACAATAACTCCACCATTTCTTCACTTCAATCACAACAAAAAAAATGGGGGAGAGGCAACACTCTCAACCCAACCAATAATCCAGTGAGGAGAAGAAGCTATCCTCCTCATTGGCCCCCAAGCCTCAACCAAAATGTCATAAAGGATGGAATGAACTCATTGAAACTACACAATGCTTCAATATAATAATAAAAAAATTCAAAACACATTCAACACAAGATACAATCACAAGAATGAAAATATCAAAATACACAAGGCTTGAAAAGACAAAGCCAATGGAGCAAGGATCCATGGGGAGATCACTTATGCCTCCCAATGGAATTGGGTGCCCACCTAAAAACCTTCAAAAATACATCTCAAGCCCCTAAAAAACTCTTATGCCTCCCTCAAGATCCTCTTATACCTCCCACATTCTCTTATTCCTCCCTACAATCTCTTATGTCTCCATAGAAATAACCAAGTGAGAAATGCAAGTATTCTCTTATCCAAGGTGGGGAACCTGACCTAAATCCATCCCAAAAAATGAAATAAACTCCTATGCCTCCCTACATGTAAAATCCCCATAGCCTTCTCCTACACCATACTTAGGAATTCTACCCATGAACTCAATAAGCATACAAACTAAACCTTTGCACATAAATATACACATATAAAAGAAAACAATTAAAACAAGGTGTAGTTCCTACCTTTCCATGGTAGAAATTGATCAAATACTCACACTTCAAGCTCCTACAAGATCAATCCAACTCCAACAAGCTCCAAAATTTCAACAAGAACTCCAAAAATCTCTAACTCAAAAATTACAAGAGCACAAATGAATTGAAGTAACCCCCAAACAAACAAATAAACTTGCATATATAGAAAAAGGGGAGAGGAGGCCAAGGTGGCTCCATGTACGATGCCACATCACTTATCCTCAACTCCACATCACAATTCAAACCTCAACCCTAATGCATAATAAATTGGTGGTTGAGATGAATGACAAGCCTCTTACACACACAATCCCAACCCACACTCCCTAAGGACATAATTTAAACCCATGTAAGAAAAGTGCAATAAATGTCAATTTTTGTCTTACTAACACATAATGGGGTCTATTTTTAACCTCCCAATCCATAGGTGGGGTTGGTATACGAAATGAAGTTATGTGGGACAAGTTTATCTTGTCCCACAAGCCTCCAAAAATGGCCCTTAAGCCTAAATCTGAAATTCCAATGTAAGGTAGAGTGTACAGCACTCAAAGTCACTTACACTCAATAAAAAGTCACATAGTCCAAAAGAAAAACAACTGTAGTAAATGGCCCTTATGTCACATCCCCATATAACTTAATAACATGATTAAATTACTTAATAAACCCCATTAATCAATAATGATTAAATAAATTACGTTATAAAACAAGTCATATACTCTACAATAAACAAAATAATAGGGAAATAATTGCACACATAGCTCATGGTCACAATTGGAGGTCATCCCTCCCCATGGGGACCCCCAAAAAAATAACACAAAACAACAAACATTACACAAGTTTCCATGGTGACCTTCATTTTATCCATCTAGTATTTCCTTGTGGTTGGTCTCCAATCCCCCTTTTGATTGTTGTGATATAATTACTTGCAAAATCACATAATATCTCCTTCGTCCTCGTCGCCACATAAAAAACATCAAAGATAAAATATATGCATATCAATCAATAAACATCCTCATATACCTAAGTCATCATCTCAACTAAACAATTCTATCATTTTTCTAAAATTTCAACATCTCAATTCTATCTTTTATCAATATCAACAAGATTACAAGATTAGTTCAAAAGCTAAATCCTACTCAACATGATGAGAATTTTGAATTTTAGTAATATATATGCCAACAACATGTCATAATTATCAATGTAAAAATGTCTTTCTATGCCTCTAAGAATCCACACAAATCATACTATGAATCACATCCATCAATAATCAAAATATCTTTATCATCTAACATCATGCTAAACCAAAACGATACAATAAAATCCATGCGTATAGTAAACAATAATGAAAATAAAAATATAGTAAGTGTCGAAGAGGAATGGGAACTAGATGGAGGCCTTAGGCGAAGTTGGAATGGATATTGGAAACAATTTCATGCATTACATCGATGCCTCCAAGAAAATTTGCATCACCAAAAACTTTATCAAGGCCGATATGGTACAGATGAACAACTTCGTTTCGGAGTTGCATGGGTGTCTGGTCAATCTAGAGCAGGGACACAAATTTCATAGGTATAATATCCACCTCAATAGTTCTGATGAGGAATATCAGGTTGAAGATGACATACCTATCATGAGCGAGAAGGATGATAATATGAAACATTTGAAGACTAACTAGTTTGTTAGCTCTTGGAGATTTTATTTTACTATTTTATGACTGTATTGTTTGGGATGTTTTCCCCTTCATGTTTCGCAATTTTTCCTTATATTGATCTCTTGGACTATATTTTGGGATAATTTATTTTAGACCTTTTTGTCATGTTTCTGTTTTGTTCACTCTTGGTGATGCTCACAATGCATTCTATTGTAAGGTTTCTAAGTGCCTTAATCAATGTATAAATTATCCAATCATTATGTTCACGTATATTTAATAAACCTTTGTTAATAGTAATTTTGTTAATAAAATTTTAAATTAAACAAGAAAAAGCAACAATTTAGTGCATCATGGATGGGAGATGTACTAGTAGTGTGATTGTGCTAGATGTGCTAGTTGTGTGATTGTTTTCATAGAATTATGATTTTTATTAAATAGAATAAAGCACTATTGCAACAAGGCCTCATATTTTTCAATTAAATACTAACTTGCAACTAAAGTAAAAAATAAATAAGTTTTGTAGTTTAAAAATTACAAACTTTAGAAAATTGAAAATTTATAGAATTTTTTTAATTTTGATTGTGAGATTGAGGACAAATTTTAAGTAAGATGTTTTGAGCATAAAGGCCGCTAAGGTAACCTAATACTTCCAAAATATAAAATTATGAGCATATCAATTACTAGCATTTAACAAGGCAAAAAATATATTTTTTAGCTTAGCATCCACTAGCTTATGCGACACCATAATAATTGGATATTATCGATCGATAGGAATTAACAAAATAAAGTAAGATATTGTCATCATAGAGTATGTTAGGTTATGCCACAACAACATATTTCAATGTACAAAAGTATGTCCATATTTTTGTATAAGGGTTAATATGGGGGTTTAAAATTGACCCGCATCATTTTACAAAATGGTCGTTAAAGAAAAATATGAAATTGAAGCATAAAAGAGATAAATGTTGTAGGAAGAAAAAGAAAAAAAGCCACATAAGCACGATGAAAAAAGAGAAAATTTATATTTTTTGAAAAAAACTGATGATAGTTGTTTCTTCCATAATACCAACATCTTAGATTTTCCTTGTTCCTCAAATTCTCCTTTCAAAAATTTGTATTTGTTCTTTTGTTCTCCAAAATCTATGTGTTTCTCCTACTCTTACATTACCATATTTTTTTGCAAATATGTCAATGTAATCCATCACCAACACATTCAATGGAAACTCATTATTAACATGAATATATTATAAAATGTTTTCATTAACAATGTCAATGATTGAGAGGAGGAAATGATGGAGATAAAATAGAGATTAGATATCTCTTATTCATTCACTGTATATCAAAAGCACGATACATATTTATAGGGACATGTACAAACAATACTCCCCAGAATGGATGGATTTACTACCTAGAATGAATGGAGTTGATACAAATAATAAGAGATAATAATGGAATAAATAATAATAAAATACTAAGTAGACTATGTTAACATTCCCCCCCTTATTAGATTATTATTGCAAATGTGACCCCTAAAAAGTTCAAATTTCACTTTTCCAAGAGATTTTGTTAGAATATCGGAAACTTGTGCTTCTATAGGATAGTACTGGAACTGAATGTGATGGTTCAAGATGCGATCCCGAATGAAATGACAATCAATCTCAATATGCTTTGTTCGTTAATGAAAAAACGTATTCTGCATGAGCTCAACACACTCTAATTGTCGAAATAGAGAATAGGTGATTGTTTTTGACGAATCCCATGTCATCCAAAATGCAACATAAGAAGACCCCTCTAAAAAATTACTTTTGAATCGTTGGTGAATTTCTAAAAAATGTTTCATTTTTTTTATTAAGGGCAAATAGTTTTGAAGGGACTATACCCTGAATACAAAAGGGCTCAAAAGCCAGATAGAAAAGATTAAAGAAGCAGCCCAGAGAAGGGCAAAATAGTCAACCAAGGAAGGCTCAACAGCCAAATATTACAATAAAGGAGAAAACAAGATCTAAACGTACAAAGATCCAGAGAAAAGAAGGAAAGAACAAAAAGGAACCAAAAGAGAAATAGCATAAGGAGCCCCGCCGCAAAACAGCTCCAGAACTACCCGATGACAGCCACATCGCAGCCAAAAAACAGCATCACTACAGCCCTTTACTTGATGGCTCTATCAATTTTGGTTTTGATAGCCTGTAGTGACATGAAGAAGGCAATGGAAGTGGCCTGAGAGGGGTCTTGAAGATCAGCTTGGGCAATTGCAATGTCCCTTTTCTCTTTAGGGCCCCATATATCCTCATTGATCCCACTTATACTGCAAACACTATGGACATGTTGCTCAATGAAGTTGTAAATGCTTTTGAGGGTAGACAATATGCAGTCATTTCAGCTTTTAGCATTCCCCAATCTGCCATCCAGGGACTGTAGTTTCTTGAAAATTTCACCAATAACCCCCTCATCCTCCTCACTTTGAAGGATCCTTTTGCCCTTAGCTCTTTCCATGTTTTTTATAGCTCCTTTGAGCTCTTGAAGCTCCTTTTCTAATATGTCCACCCTATCTAGAAAATTCTCCTCTTTGGGCTCCTCCACTGGCCTGTTGATATGCAAAAGGCTTTCAGCTAGTTCTAAAAAATGTTTCGTTGCAAAGGTGATTTCACAGAGCATTTTTTTCCCTCGTTTCACAATTTTGGCTGGGTAGTTGGATGGATAGGTTGGTCAGGCGAGTTGGTCAGTCAATGGTTGGGGTAAATGGTTGGATGGGTGGGTTAGACGGGGGTTGGATGGATGGGTTGGTCGGGTGGGTTGGACGGGTGGGTCGGACGGGAGGGTTGGACGTGGGTTCGATGGATGGGTTGGTCGGGTGGGTTGGACGGGTTGGTTGGACGGGTGGGTTGGACGGGTGGGTTAGATGAGAGGGTTGGACAGGTGGGTTAGAAGGGTGGGTTGGGTGGGTGGGTTGGACAGGTGGGTTAGATGTGTGGGTTGGACAGGTAGGTTGGATGGGTGGGGTGGACGGGTGGGGTGTACATGTGGGTTGGACGAGTGGGTTGGAAGGGTGGGTTGGAAAGGGTGGGTTTGACGGGTGGGTTAGATGGGTGGGGGTTTGATGGGAAGGTGTTGGATGGGAAATGGTTGGTTGGGTGGGTTGGACAGGTGAGGAGTTGGACGACCAAGGGTTAGACATCGTGGGTTGGGCGGATGAGGGTTAGTTGGCTAAGGGTTGGATGAATGAGGGGTTAGATGGCTCTTTGCTGGTTGGTGAGTTGGATGGATAGGTTGTTAGACGGCTGATCGGTTGGTCGGGTAATGGTTAGGGTTTGTAGTATTTGGACGGTTAAGCTTAGAGTAGTTACACGCATGACGCATGTGTTGGGTGTTGATACTAATGAATTTAATGTTCTTTAATGACACCCCTGGGCCCTATAAATACCCTTTCAAGGTTCATTTTTTCACTTTTATATGTAAATTTCTAGTGCTCTGAAGCTCTGCAATCTCCAATTTTACACCCAAATTTCACTTCTCACAAATTTCAGCAATGGCCAACACCACATCTAGTCCTACACCCAAATTTCAATACAAAAACCTCATGTGCCCACATTTTTTAGCTCTACTAATAGCAAAAGATGCTCCCAAGGATTGGCTTGAAAAATCTTAATTTTTTGGGCTTGTGAACATGCCCCAATTCGACACTAATACATCAGTCCTTGATTACCTTTTCACCTCTTACAACGACACTGATGTACAATTTTCCATTCTTCTTGTGTATATGAAATGTCATAAAATTTCTTTTTCTATTGAACCCGAGGACGTGCATCAGTTATAAGGTTTACCTTTCTAAAATAATCCACATGTTACTATAAAGGCTGTCCTTATGGATGAAGACAAAAAAGTTTGGAGTCTCATTACAATGTACAGGTTGATGGTAAGTTTACTATTTTCAAATGATTTTTTTATTAACATTACTTGATCACACAAAGGCTCTAAAGTTTCTTTTCTATAATTGCAAATCCTTTTAATCATTCATCAAGAGGCCTTCTTCCACAAGGCATTACAAACAAATTCTTTATTGCAGCTACTTCACTTTTTAGGCTAGGATTGTATTAGAAGGAATATCTACAGACATTCCATATTGGGAAGTTCAGTATTTATTACAGACACTAACAGGTCAAAAATTTGATTGGTATAGTTATTTTTCCAATAGAATAAAATTAGATATCTACCATGCCTGCAAATGTAACCAAACTGATAAATCCAGGACTGTATTATGTTGTTGCAATTTTATTCTTTCTTTCTATTATAAATCGTACTACAAATTAATGTAGCATAAGATTCTTACTACAATCAATGATAATATGATTGGTATTAGTCTTGAAGAACAAAAGGTAACATTTACTTTTACTGTCTACTTGTTATAATGATTCAAATTTCAATATTTTTAATAAAATATTAATTGTATGATTTTATTTTGCAGAGAAAAATTATAGTTATAGCATCGCATAAGGAGGTAATTGCTAGAGGTAAAGCCCCTACAAAGGTCTGTGTTGATTCTGACATGGATTCAATAGAATCAACACCAGTAAGACCTTGTCAAAAGTGACCTAGGGGGTTGATATGTACATCACATTTACCATCACATTTAACTACATGTATTAATAATGAAGTTATATTTTTATATAAATTATAAATTCAAACAATTAATATAGATTATGTATTCTAATATTTCTTACTAATCTTTTCTACATGTATTGTATTCAGAAACTAATGAGTTTGATGATGAAGATCAAATTCATTCCGGGTGTGGAGATCGAAATGTCACAATTTTGTATCCTTCTATGCAAGGCATATTGTACGGTAGTTTGATTTTCATGATTTTTTTCCTTACAATTTTTTAGCATTTACAAATCCCAACCGTTATATTCTAATAATTTGTTGTTTTCTTCATGCAGATAATATGGCTTCAGGGCATATTCCACTTGCAAGGAGGCCACCAATTCCTCTAACACGTTTAGTAAAAACACAAAGGAGGACTTCGACAAAGAATATTAGGATGCCTACAAAGTTAGTAGGAACAGTTCATCTTGCTACCACTGAATTTCTTGGACTGTCACTAGGTGATGTTTTAAGTGTGATAGCCTACAACTTTTCAACAACATCACCCTTTACGATGAGTATTTGGGATTCAATAGTGGTGATGCAGAAAAGAGTAACTATTTTGACACCCACGATATGATTCAATCTAATCCGCCTCAACAACAAAATGTGCATGTAATACAAGGAAGTGGCTCTCCTCCTCCCCCAAGTGATGCTCCACAAACAGATGATGAAAAGACACATTTTATATTAGAAAATCTGATATCAGATAGTATGGTGGAAATAATTTAAGAGGTTGTAATGTATGATGTAGATTTGGTGCGGTCTTGGGAGAGGAGAGAAAAAGTTTTGATAAAATAAATAAATACAAGATACCATAATCATTCTCAAAGGCATTCATTGTTCACTTCCATAGAGAGCCAACCAACATGGTAGGATGTTCTGCTAAACAAATCTCAATCAAGGACAATTTAATATAATAATGATTACAATGATGAAATTATAGACATAATGATAAACAAGTTGGAGAATCTCAATGCTGAAGCACAGGATTACTACAACAAATGGTCTAAAGACAAGACTAATGTTTCAATAGCAAATGCAGAAAAAGAGAAATTTGTTGTGAGTGGGCATTTAGTTTTACATGAAAAACCTAAATATAATGTTATAAGCAATGCATTAAAAAATTTCATATTATCTGATAGACTAAAAATTTAATATTTATGTTTTGTAGGAAAAATGTGAAAATTTAAAGAAAGAAGCAACTTTTTTGGAAGCACATTTGAAGAATGCCCACAAAATCTTGAATTATTTTATACAGTTGAAGGAAAAACTCATTGTTATTAATAAACAAAATAATACATTGAGAAGGATAATAAAGGAGCATAAGATGGATCCAGAAGTCTTACTAAAGAAAAAGACAGATGCAGATGCAACACTTTTTTTTGCAGGAGATGTAGCAAGGGATGAGCTGAATATATTGGAAAATATCAACACTGCAGTAGGAGATCTTCAGGAATAAGGAGTTATAGAAGATAGCTCTGTACAGATGTAGAAGATTCCTCCATCTCTTACATAGGAAAAAGAAAAAGCTTCACCTGCATCATAAAATTTTATAAGTTAGTAAAGTTCACCATGTGACAGGTGTGTTGTCACAATTCCGACACTAGCGTAGGAATTAAAAGATAATGGCGAGCCCTTTTTTATTTTTTATTCTGTGTGGAAGACGTAAGGACAACTATGATTTTGAATCATAGGCAGAAAAGAGGATGACCTCGTAATGTGTTCTTATATGATAGAACTTGTCCGGAAGTTTTGATATGTTGTTACAACCCCTTTTTTGAATTGTATTGACCAACAATGCTTTATGAATTTGTAATTTTTTCATAAAGTAATCTGCCACATGAGATATCAATTTCAAAAGAACTTTCAAAGTTAAAATTGTACAATGTTACTATATGTTGTTGATACAAACTATGTTTCATTTCTATTGTTTACATAAATGTTGCTTAAATTTCAAATATTTTATTTTTTTACATTTCTGAATTTTTGCAAATGTAAAATAAATCAGTTAACAGATATAAAAGGTGAATGTGTCCTTATTTCAGTCTAAATTTGAAAAAAAAACATATAAAAAATGGCATAATTGAAACATATAATGACATTGTTCCAATGGCAAAGGATCAAATACTGAAAAATATAATTTTGCATTTATTGAAAGTTTTAATCTCTGAATGAAATACAAAAGTAGTCTCAATAATGTATAGAAGAAATGAAATCTATGTGAATTTGAATAGTCCTAGAGTAACACTTTCATTTGTTTCTTGGAAATCAACTATAGCATGATTTGTGGATGTGTCTCGATCCCCTGGGTCAGCTAGAATATTACTAAAACCTCTTATTTCTACTAGTGAATTCCACAATGTCAGTGCTCTATCATAAGGAAAAGACTCCACTGAGTAACTCGATACATACAATATGAGACAACTTTCTAGATTCCTATCCAACCTATTTCAAATTTTTGACTTTAAAAAGGATAGTATATTGAAAACCCTCTCATCTTCCATAAAACCCAGAATCATTGTTTGATAGAGCTCATACATCTTAATATACTCACTCAAATCTTCACTTAGAATACTACTAGAATAGATATTTTTCCAAATCCTTTTCATGGCACTGTAATCCTATGGGTTTTGTAGAAGCTGAAATTGTCGTATCATAGTATTAGCAAAATCCATTGACTATGAATTAAGTAGTTTTCTTTCCAAAATTCCTTCTACAGAAACTCCATTTATCTCTTGTCTTACGGAAATGATCACTTAGATCACCCATGTTTTTGACAAATATAAGACTAATAGATTGATAAGGTTTGTTGCCAAAAAAATTCCAAAACTACGTATTTGCAAATCCCATTGCTTCAATTATTTTATCATTTTTGAATCTTTCACTAATCTCTTTAGCTAACGATTCAGAGATCTTTCTCAACTTATTCATTATTTCCATTAATAATGCATCATATAAATTTCCTATCACTTTTACTTCTTCTATTTCTGAGTTAGCCATATCAATTATTTTTTGGTACATATTAAGTGGAATCTCTCTTCCATGTGTTGTTATACACAGATCATCATTTATATTGTACTTTAAGAAGCATCTAGAAATTTTTCAAATCTGTCGATGCATTCCATTTTTCAAAAGTAGCACCCTGAAAACTCCCATCAGAGATATATAAACATTCTAGACTCCAGCAAACATGTCTTATGAGTCTTATAAAGTATGTAATGTAGAAAGACTGATTTTGAGCATGCTTTGTTAAAATATTAAGCTCCCTCAACATGGGAAAAATATCGCAGAGTGTGAGTAAATTTTCTATGTCAGTTAGATGGCATAATAAATCTTTAGCTTTATCTACATCCCTGCGGTATTTAAACATAAATCCTGTCAGTGAAGGATATTCATCATATATTCTATAGGTAGGTTCGTACATAGATATTCATCTGGTATCTACTTCTTTGAGAAGTTTTTTTCCCTCTGTCAGTCTAATAGAATTTTTTTGAAATTCTAAAAATCTCTTAGGACTGCTATAATAATAGGCATGCAGATCACATATCAATTCCTCCACTTTATTTAAATTTTTAAATGTTCTCACAATTTTGTAGGCGAGATTCATTTTGTGAGCCATGCAGTGGACAACAACCATATACAGAGAATTAGTTGTTGGAAGTCTAACACATAAACCATTTATAGCTCCTTGCATTACAGCTGCACCACCGGTTCCAACACAAACTAATCTTGTTGCAATGGAAAATTCATCCATTCCGGTGATATCCTTCAGATTTGACACTACCTGTTTGTAAATATTTTCAAAATTGCAATTCTCTGTCATTTTATGAATTGCCTAGAGGTGTGCAGTCCTTATTTCATTAGCAAATGTGTAAACATGAATACATATCCATGAGGTATTATCAACTACAGTAACCTCAGCTAAAGAAAGGGAAATATACTTTGCCTTTTGAACACACAGTTTCAAATCCTCTCTCTACTAGAGATAGACATTTTGCAATCTCCCAACTACTGGTATCTCACTAATGAGATTGAGGAACGTTATTTAAACCAATAACTTTATACATAATTTTATTTTCTCTGAAATCTGACATCAGTCTTCCCCTTTTCATTATATGAAATATGGTTGCAAATTGAATACCCTTTGCTTGTATTTCTACCTCCATAGCTTTGCTCAATATTTCTACTATGGTCACACCTTTTTCATTTACATATTTTACACATTTTTTTTACTTTTCATACTTTTCTGTGTATTTGACATGTAGACAATCTTTTGCATCTTTCCATTTATGTGTTTTGATTATGCTGCCATCCTATAGATTTTGGGAAATGTATATTTTCCTAAAGTGTTTTTCAATTGTGTCTAGTTTGAGCTACATCATGTGATTCTTCCCCTATTTCTAAACACATATTTTGCATTGACATTGTGTTGGAACATCATGAGAATTTTTAGTGTACACAGGTTTAATAAAAGGATATTTTGCAGCCCATTCAAACTGGAATTTCATTCCAATTGTCTAGTTTACCATCTTTCTTCTAACATATTTTCTTTTTTTTCATTGGGATTCAACTTTTGCATCTAGGCTGTTAGCAAAAATATTTTGAATCTCATGTCTCCTTTTTCTGGAAATAGACCTTGAAGTAGAAGCTTCCTCTATTGGTGTATCTTGAGAATTTGTTGAATTTTATTGTACTTACTATTTCATTAAGGGATGGAATGTTTTCCTCAACATATAATGGATCATCAATATCTATAAATTGATTATTCTATGAAGGAATTTTTGAAACAGTCTACAAATAATTTTATAAAATTGTACTACTGATATAGTATTAATCTTATTTATAATTAAATTTTTACAGAGTAAAAATGTCAAATAGTTGCTAAGAACAGTATTATAAACATAATTCTTAAATTTTGTAAGATAAAATAACCAGTAAATAGACACTTGCCACATAACAATATTTTTAGCTAAAGCAAAAACTGACTTCATTTTTTGTGATTTTCCAAAATAGCCAAGCAAAGTATTGGCACCATTTTTTGAACTTGTTGAATTTGTAATCTTCTTGTCTTGATTCCTAGTATCCATGACTGTCTTATTGCTTAGGCCCTTAGAGGTGGCTCTTATGTTCAAAGGATCTGAGAATGGATAGTAAAGGGTCTGGACGGCTAAGGGTTGGACAACTATAGTTTGGACGGTTCAGGCCCCAGGGGTTTAAATGACGAGGGTTGGACAATGAGGTTTGGACAGAAAGGGGTTGGATGGTTAACGGTTGGATAGCTATAGGTTTGATAGATCAGGGTTGGATGGATCAGGGTTGGATGGTGAGAGGTTAGACAGAAAGGGGTTGGACGAATAGGGGTTGGATGGCCAGGAGTTGGATGTCCAGGGGTTGGATAGAAAGGGGTTAGACGACCAGGGGTTGGATGTCTAGGGGTTGGATGGCTAGGGGTTGGACGGAATAGAGTTGGATGGTTCATATTGCAGAGTTATTCTAGTCAAGGCTAGATGGCTTTGAGTTGGATAGCTCAGATTTCAATGTTGGTAGGATGAGGATTTTCTTATTTTTACTTCAGTGAATATACGCACATGATATAATTCAAAATGGTGGCAAATTACATTCATAAGTTATTATATATGTGTAAAATCTAGGAAAAAATGAATAGTATAAGGGACATGTTAGCCTAATTTTTTGGTGAATAAGTCAGCTCTGAACAACATAATATTTGCACTAATTTGAATTTCTATAATCCTCAATTTTTGTGAGTTTACAAAAATTTGCCACTAAAATTTTCGCTAGTGTAACCATATCAGTTCACACATAACTTCTTGTGTGGTGCAATATTATGCCTCTATGGATGAGATAGAAACAAAATTTTGCTTCTTGCTTATACACAAGATAGGTCCAGATCCAAGATGTAATATGTATCCTATGGTTGACTTCTGGTCATCAACATATATGGCATGGTCCGATTCGACGTATCCCTATAAGAAGAATTGATCATTATTCTTATATTCAATACCAAAATCAATTGTACCTCAAATATACCTCAAAACATGCTTTTGTATAGTCTTGTGACATTTCTTTGGTTCCTACATGAACCTTGAAAGATCGCTAATAGCATAGCATAGGTCTATTCTGGTATATGTTAAGTAGATGAGTCCTCCAAAAAATTTCTTGTAGAGAGTAGCATCTACTTGAGGTGACTCCTGGAATCATTAAAGTTTCAAACCTTTTTCCATGGGAGTGGATATAGGTTTGTAGTTCAACATTTTGTACTTTTCCAGGAGTGTCTTGGCATATTTTATTTGGGAGAAAAAAAATTTATGCTCCTTTTTCCATATCTCTAAGACAAGAAAATGTAGTAGCCCCAAATATGTCATGTCTAAGGTTATTTTGAGATTATTCTTCACAATATCAACCTGATATTCTAAACTGCTAGTGATCACAAGATCATCCACATACATAACAAGAATGACAATTTATTTGCCTACCTTATTTATATAAAAATTAAAATCTAAGGGGCTACGAGTGAACCCATGCAGCAGAATGTGATCATCAATCTTGATATACCATGGACTTAGAGCTTGTTTCATTCCATACAGTGATTTTATGAGATGACATACCTTCTGAGGATGCTCTTCATCAAAAATCCTTCAGGTTGGGTCATGTACACTTCTTCTTTCAGATCACCATTTAGGAAAGCACTCTTGACATACATCTACTGAAGTCTCCACCCTTTCTGTGTTGCTAGTGTGCAAACAACTCTAATGGTCCTTATCCTCATAGTGGGTGCAAAGGTTTCTTCATAGTCAATGCCTTCTTTCTGATAATGCCCTTTTACTACAATTCAGGCTTTATGTTTTTCAATGGATCCATCTACCTTATATTTTTTCTTGAAAACCCATTTGCAACCTATGGGTTTTTTTCCTGTAGGCAGATCGACAAGTTCCTATATCCATTTTTTCTTACGTGAGTCAATTTATATATTTGTGGCTTCCTTCAACTAAGGTTGACTTAGTTCTTCATGAACATTATCAGTCTTGGAGCTATTAATCAGTGAACTCATGAATATAAAGTTTACCTCATTTCATGTTTGACTCCCTGTTTTGACTTTGGATGATGTATTTGGGAGTTGTTGCAAATGTGAGTCCTTGATGGTTCTTTGTACCCACTTTGGACAAGAACTTAGTTTCTTTTGAGAAGAACTATGTCATTTCCATGTGGATTGATGTGGATTCACATTCTCTAGTTCTCTGAGGTCAACAAATAGCTCTCCTTGCACCATTTATTTTCTTTAAGTAGTCTCCTCTAGCTGATCATCTGATTCTGGGACTAGTTGATGAGAGGTTGTTGGTAATGGTTCTTCTGTTGTCACTATTTAGTCAAAGGATGTCTCATCACAAACCTTTTGGTTGGATAATTTTTCACACCAAAATATGAGGTTCAACCATAGTACATGGGATTAAATCCCTCCTCAAAGACAGGTGAGGTCACCTATTTATTACTAATCTAAAACACAAAAAAATATATATATACAATATTCACACCAATCTAACCATTGGGGTTGGGATAGAATCCCAAAATCCATATCCATAATAGGTGAAGATATTGCTCTTTCGAAATGAAATGGATTAGAAAGGAAATTACTATTATGGAAGAAACACAATGAAAACAAAATGAGAGGAACGTATTTTCTTTCAAGTAAACACAGAGCACGAAATAATCATATGAGCTTTAGATAACAAATGTATGGTTTGAAATGATTAGAACAATCAAGATGCTAAATAAATAATAGCTTAAGATTATGAACATAATAACAATATCTTAAGAAAGATACATCTCACAACACAAAGTTTAAAAAATAGCATCAGTTCTTATTCCTCAAATGATTAAAAGAAAACACAAAGTCTTTCTTATTCACAATAGATCTCAATATTCCAAAAAATCTCAACCCTTTGGAATGCATAAGCGTCCCTTATTTATAATAAAAGGAGTTGAGAGAAAATAGGATAAATCCTAGAAAATAGTCTTTTTAATGAGAGTCCTACTTTGCTTGACTCTCACGCAGGAGACCAAGTCAAAATTTTCCTCCTATGTGACGAAACAAAAATAAAAAAGACATGTCAATTTCAGGATTGAAATGACATGCAACATTGTGCCTATTTTGTTTCATCATCTTTGTCTTCCTCCAAAAAATCTTGCTTGTCCCAAAATTCTTGGAACTTTCAGATTATACCCTACATCTCATTTTCATCAGGCACAGTAGAATGATCACTCAGAACTTCACATGTTTCCTGAGTATCGCTAGCACTACCAGGAAGATTTTTCAGTCTCTTGTTGAGTTTCCTCAAGGTTTCCAAAGAATCTTCAATTTTCACAAACCTGTCAATGATTTCTAGGATGAATCCATAAGTTGATTCATGTTGAATTGTTTCTTGGATCTTCTTGTAAAGATCATCAAAATGCAGAATACCCAAGCTTTCACTCAACTCCTTAGCACAGATCTTGACTAGCTCTTGTTATTTGTCATTGATGTCATCAAATAATTGATCTCTTGATTCCCTCAATTTACTGTAAGCTTCATTGAGAATCTTTATTCTGAATCTAATGGATTTGGTTAGTGGAAAATGTTTTTCCCCATGTGGAATGATGCCTTCTTCGACCAAAATTCCGGATGGAACCTGTTTCAGCATTTGGAGAGCTTCAAAAGTTAACTCTAGGTTCCCGACCTCTGCTGAAAATTCATCATTCATTTTCTCTCCATCCTTCTTTATATCCTATAAGGATTTTTAGACTTCCACGGTGTCCTCGATGACTTCTTTTCCTTGCATGAGAAGCCTTTGGATCCATTCATTGAATTTTCTCTCCTTCTCATTAATATTCTCGATCATGGGTAATGATTAGAAATTGAACCTGATAGGAGTAGAGGATGATGGTGTTGACTCAGGAGGCTTTGAAAGCTTGAGTACTACTTCTGTCAGCTTATGTACTTTCTCTTTTAACTCATCTCTTTTTTCCTTAGTTTCCTTTAGCTTCTGACACAACACATTTATGACATCTTGTGCATCCTACTGTGCACCCTCCATTGTTACTTTCCCTAGAGCCACCCTTGTGATTTGATAATCTGTGACCATTATATCATCCTTAGTTTTATCAGCCATGGGAGTAGTAATTTTTGAAAATTTATGCCCTGAGGCATCCACTGAAATCCTTGAAACTATTTTGGGTTTCTTGGCTGACTTGGTAGGAGTGACCTTGAGGGAACTAAAATCAAAGGCTGGTAATGGAACTACCACCTTCCTCTTCCTCAGATTCTGATCTACTAACCATTGAGATGTATTGGAAGAAGTTGCTCCCATTGTAGGTGTTATGGTCATATCTTCAGGTGGAGGAAGGTAAGCTTGTGGAGTGGTGACCACTGCAAGTGTAGCATCCATGGTAACGGATTCAAGGAATGAAGGTGCATAATGAGGAGGCATGTCCATGGTTAAATTGGGTCCAGTGGGGAGAGGTGAGAGGCTAGAAAAGATACTACCCATGGTTGAGGAACTTGGTGAAGAAAGCTGAGGCAAGGAAGATTGAATGGGAGGAGGCAAGGATTCCAAAATTAGAGCTTGATAGATAAGAGGAAGACTTACCTCTGATGAATTGTCAACCAAAAGAGGAATGGAAGGTTGAACAATATGTTCTCCTGAAGGAGGATTTCATTGTTCTGGTTTTGGAGATGAATCAAGAACCTCAACTATTTGTGGGAGAGTTACTTGATCTTCTCCCTTTCTGACAAACTTAACCTTTATTGGCCTCTTGGAAGGGTTCTCATCCTTTTCCTTTTTTCCCTTGGAGGGTCCCACTTCCAAAGTATCTAGTTTTGAAAAACTTCCTTCTTTAAAACTCATTCCTCAAGAAATGAGCCACGCCTTAATACGGACAAGAATTTGAGCAACTCTCCCCACAGTAGAAGCTTTCTTAGAAATGGACCAAAAAATTTCTGGGAATACATATTGGTCTTCGTTCAACCCATCATAGGAGGCGTCAAGGATACTCTTGTTGTCCTTAGTGCCTTCTGGGATGTGAGATAAATCTAGCATCTATATTTATTCAATTTTCAACCTGTTATTGTCCCCTCTTCAGATGGCAACCGCATCCAAAAGACCAACCCAAATATCTTCTATGTTAGGAATATGTAGATATAAATTCCCATACAATTTAAGGACTCCTTAGAAATAAAATCCATCTCTATGCTTCATGTGCTTCTTCAACTTGTCCTAAAGTTCATGCACCATATTCTTAGCTTTAACCACTGTCAAGTATGTGTACATTCTAATGGAAATAGGGAAGGATACAACAACCTTATGTTCACTCTGTTGGAACTTGTGGAAATCCAACAATTGTCTTAAAAACTCCATTAGGATTAGCTTATCACCTGGGAATCTGGACAATCAGAAAGGATCACCCGGGTACATGACCACTCGAATATATGTGAAATTCTTGAACTACAAGAAGATACAACCCCATTTTGATACTTCAACCCATGATTTATCAGAGACTCTTCTTTTCCTTAGATCAGGGTTCATCTTGCAGATATTTTCCTATAAGAAATCCTCATTCACTCTTTTGAATTGATCCTCGGAACCCTTCATTATTAGCTGAGGGAAGTATCGATATATGTGTTCTGTTAGCCTATCTCTTTTTGCATCCAACCCTAGATAATTTCTCATGCCACCTACTGCATAGGTGACATATGATGACATATAGAATTTTCCAGTAGTCAAGACTATCTTCATCTGGGAATCAATCTTATCACTTATAAGACCACTCCAATTGATCCCTTGTTCATTCTATTTCATAAGGACCATGAATTGATACATCCATCCTTGGAAGTCTCTTTACTCAGGGAGTCCAAATACTCGACTCAGAAAGGTGATGATGTCACTGATTTCAAGTATGAAATCACTCTTGGGGAAAAACTTGGGAATCCTAGAGACAGTTGGCTTGGCCTTGATCAAGAACTTTCTATTCACATTCCTGATGTAGTCTTCTTGATCTTTTTCCTAGAATTTTTGTGCTAACTTAAGATCTACATCGACATATTCCTGAAAATTGGGTAATATTAAGAGGTCATCAAAGGAACCCCCATCCAAATTCACTATGACTTCTCCTGCTTGATTTTTCATTGAGTGAGAATCTGAGTCATAAATGGAAGCACAAGCCAAAATGAACTCGGGGCATTGAGCAGACATTGGGAATCCTGCTATAAGAGGGAGGTCACTGTTGGTTATTGAATTCATCTAGGGACTCTGAGAAGAATCCTTGGTTCTGTTCCAAAAGTCTTCCATGTCAATGTTACCAAGCTCCATATCACGGATGTCATAATTGTAATCTATGTAGGAGGGGGATTCCATTTTTTGGTACTTACAGTTCATCCTTCTTGACCTGTCTGACTTATTCTTAGATGATCCAGGATCCGACATGAGAAATCCTGAAGAAAGAATGCCTAGACAACTCTTGTTTGATTAATCATACTTGGAAGCTTATTGAGCAACCCCACAAACCTGGCACACTATCCGAACTTTAGAACTTGCAAAGCACTTGATGAAACCAAACACACTAGAATGTATGTTAGAAATAAGGTCTTTTCGGACACTTCACAAAACCTGAAAGACTATAGAGAGTGTCAGAACTTAGTAGATGTCGGACACCGTGTAAAACTCAGTATACTGGTGGAATTCATAAGATGTTGATCACTTCTAAAGACCCGACACAAAGCGGAGATCGGAGGATGTTAAACACTCGAAGAAACCCCATACACTGTAAAGTGTATGTCATAGTTTGATATATGTCTGAAATTTGGAACAACCCAATAGAAGGGTGGAACTTGTAGATTTTCAAGCACTCGATGAAGCTTGACAAACAGCGGAAGCAAGAAGATGTTGAACACCCTGCAAAACCTGAAAATAAAGGAATCAGGTTTTTGAGGTGTCAGGAAATGCAAAATTGCTACCATTTCACCAATTAGGGATTTTATATTTTTTCAGTAATTAACAAGGTATATTCCATGGGATAAAATAAAGAAACACCCTAGGGGTGAATTCCAAATAAGAACTTTCATTGGAATACAACATAAAATGAAGAAAACAATCTAAAACCCTAAACCTAGAGGAAAAATAGGAAAGGAAGGATAACAACAAAAGAATATCTCAATTACAAATCCAAAAGACCTCAAATTGGCAAGAAAAGTAAAATATCTTCAGTAATCTTGAAAAATAATCGAAAACAGAACATGAAATCGATCAAGAAGCTCAATCGGGTTTTGAGGTCGCAGGCACAAGTATGAAAAATCCACACAAAAAAAGTACAACAGGTAAAAATGACATGTAAAATCAAACTATTTATAAAGTCCTCACATTTATTACACTTCACCTAACACATGTGCCAACTACCCAACAACTCGGCGTTAATGCCATGTCATCATGCTTGGAGTGCCTGAAAACCAGACACAAAGGATTAGCTATCAGTTCGGGTTTCAGGTTTCTGGAAATAGGCAACATGAGGCATGAGATGTTTGGATGTTCCAAGGTCCCAAAAACTTGACACAAAGGAACATATCAGGTTTCGGGTTTCAGAAGTCAAGTGACATGTAGCATGCTTTTTGTAAATCATGTTCTGATGTTTGTGAATTCTGAAAAACTCACAGACTAACATGTTTCAGGTTTCGAGTTTCGGGAAAAAATTTGCATGAAGAATGTAGAAAATATTTTTTCATGTTGTTGAATCCCGAAAACCTGAAAATCTCCTCAAAAGGGCATTTTAGGAGATTTTTCCAAAAAAAATCTATCGTTATCTTAATTTTAGCTAGAATCACTAAAAAGAGATAACAAAAACACATCCCGAATCTCGTAGATTTTTTTCATCTTAGGATCCATGAGATGATGTAGCTTCAAGGTAGTGTTGTAGCCAAGTAGGATGCATGGGAGTGTCTTTGGCTGAACCTTATTTCTCTTCTGAGCTCACACATGCATGTATGTTGTGCAACAAAATACTCACAAATGAGAGATTGATGGATTTTTACCACTCCATACCTCTTCTGGCATTTGATCCTTTATAATATTTTTTGATGCCCTTTTGAGAAGATATAAATATGTTTGTACTTCTTCATCCCAATAACATTCCTCTAGCTTTGTTGTTGCTAGCATGCAGTGATCCATCTCCATCACTATGCGATTGCAATGCTCAAAAAATCCATTCTTTTGGGGCATGTAGCGAGTAGTCAAATTATTCTTAATTACTTGTTGGTTAAGGAAGGCCAAGAATTTCTTTAATGTGAATTCCCCCCTTTGATTTGAGAGAAGTAGAAGAATTGGTTCTTCAATCTCTTTCACAACACAATGATAGAAATTCTGGAAATGTTAAAAAGCCTCACTTTTCCTTCTTCAGGAAAAACACCAACATCTTGTGAGAGTGGTCATCCACGAATAGTTGGAAGTACTTGTATCTTGAAAATGAAGCAGACAGCGAGCCATACAGATCGGTATGAAATATCTCCAGATGCTTCTTTTCATGGAAAGTGCTCACCTAAAATGGATCCTTGTGTTGTTTTCGTACAAGACAACTATGGAAAATAGAAAAGGAACTGGACAATTTGGGTAGTCCATGGACCATTTATTTTGAACTCATCTAATGTAATGAACTAATTGAAAAAGTGACCATATCTAAAATTCCAGAGAGCTATAGATTCTATTGTTGAGGAAAATAAAGCTACTGCAGAAGATTAAACAGTATCTAAAGCAAATAACTAATCTTTTAGAAATGCTCTAGCAATAACCATACCTTGTTGTGAGATAAAACATGATTTAATGCCATTTTGGACAAGAAATTCTACCTTTAGGTGATGATTCAAGAGCTTAGTCACTGACAAGAGGTTACTAGTCAAGCCAGGAACATATAGTACCTTTGTAAGTGTATATTTTCATGGTCGTAGAGGAATGGCGAATTTTCTTATTCCTTTTGTAACGTACTCTTTTTCATCTGCTATCTGAACTTGATCTCCAAGGGGTTATTATTTTAGTGAATCAAATAGTTTCTTGTCACCTGACATATGTGTACTTGCATTAGACTTTATCAACCATACTTTCTTCATGGGCTAAGAAGTTTGAGATACTAGTAAAAGGTTCTTACCACAATTGGCTCCTTATGATGTCTCCTCATTAGATTCATCATCTTGTTGATTTGTGAGGTGTCATTTTCTCTTTCTTTGATGGGGATGGTGTTTAGTTTTTTTTTTAAGAATCATTTCCAGATGTTCTTGTTTAGCTTGAAGAACCTTGTTTCAAACCATTGCACTAGTAGTGATTAGTGTCATTGTTGGTGTGTGTATTTTCCACATCATCAAGTGAGTCATCTCACTTAGGTGAGATTGTAGGCCCATGTGTAATTTAGGGGTCATTATGAGATTCCCTTACGCGTCAGTGTGTTAGCAGGTCAATGTGTCAGTGTGTCATATGTGTCATTGGGAGTTACACTTCTATTCTGGGAATGTAACTCCCCCTCTCTACTCGAGTTGTCATGATTGCAGCACTGGGGGTTACTCAACACCTCCTATATGTACACATCTTTTGATCTATGAGATAGAGGAGAGATTTATGGTTTAACCAAGTTTTTCCCATGTTTCAAATCTTTGTATGCACATTCAGTTGATGCTTGCTCCTCTCGAGATCTCTGCATGCTATCATTCGCACGTCTGTTGATGTGCACATCATCTCTCGTGATCCTCTCTTGCGGGTTTTAAACCCACTTTCATGGTATCAGAGCGGATCTTGTGGATTCATGCACTCATCGGTGTTTCTGTGCGTGTTTTTTTACTTCCGACGTGATATTTAGATTTTGTTGCATGTGTCGTAATGGATATTTCATTCGTGCGTTTATTGCATTGATTTCGGGCTTTGTACCATTGTTCTTGGGTTCATGGTTCATGATTTTTGGTTTGTGGTTTTGAGTTTTCTAGAATTTGCATGCACTTTCTATGTGTTCCGGGGTGCATTTCAAGTTCACGGGTTACAAATTTCAGAGTTTAGTGCTATCTTGTTTTTTACTTCGAGTTGTACTCAACTTGCTCACCTTGCTTGTCTACATGCATCCTCCTCATGTTCTCATTGACTCGAGTTGGAATAGCTTGACGATTCAGTTTTCTTTGCATGAACATTTTTGTAATAACTTTCAGGTTCCTAGACTAATTTTTTCCACTGCTCGCTGATTTCACTGTCTGGCTCGGATTTTACTTTTACATGGTCATGGTTTTTTAATACAATGTGGGCTTGTGCATTAGCTAGAACTTTGGCTCATGCTTTGGCCCTCAACTATTTGCACTTTTGTGTGGCCTGTGCATGGGTTGTTTGTCCTTGGACCACCAGCTTGAGGATTACGTGAACATTTTCTACCTTGGTGACTCAAGCACTCCATCCCATTCCTTGGTTTTTTCCTGGTGTGCTACTCATGGCCTGTATAGTTGTTACCATATCCCACCAGCTAATCAACCTTTACTCTTCTCAAGTTATTTCTCATTTGTAGAGAATCTTTAGTTTAGTGGTATATTTGGAGCCTCATCTCAGTGGGGTATTCTACACATTGAGCGGTTTCAAAGAACATTTTGGCTATTACACCCAGCACGCCACATCCCTCTCCAACTCCACCACTCCATCCTTGGCACGTGGCCCTACTCCAGCACCTCCAGCTCTCTCTAGCATGTGGATCACCTCTTGCTTAGCACTCCAACATTTACTTCTGCACAACCATCATCTCCAGTTCAACTCATTTTTTTTTGGCCTAGTTATTCATGGTTGAAAAGCAAAGGGAATAGTGTTAACTTTGTGTTGTTCCTGGTTCATGAGGATTTAGTTTCAGATCCCTGTGTTTTCTATTATTTACGCGCAGAATTTGGTTCAGACTCTTGATTAGATGCAGCCAACAACTCCAATGACTCCCTGGACCTCCACGTGGAGCTATCACTGCCTACAGCACCTCCCACCTGTGAATACTTCTAGGCATGTGACCTTAGGTGTTTTCAAGCTCTGTGACCTGCAGCACTAGCTCCACCTCCCTCCAGCTCCTCCACATGTGGATTTCCTTTGCTGCAATCAACAGACCTACTCCTCCATGTGGGCTCCACAGCACGCATTCCCAGCATCTTCAGTTTGGTCAAAAAGTATCTCCACGTGGGCCCTCCTATCACCTTATTTTTAATGTTTTAGGGTGATTAAAAAAAACAAAACATTTCCTTTAAGTGGCATTGTAAAAAATTGGGTTTTTGGCTGTATTTTGCTTGTAATTTGGCTTTCCTACGCTTGTCGAAGACGGAGGGTGAGGTCCAGGGTTGGTAGAAGGCTAACCCCCCCTCACAGTCAAAAAAAACTATGCATAAAATTCCATGTCATTTCCAACAAGCAGTCACACGATACCATTTGCACTCATTTTGAGCACTTTTTTAATCAATTTGTAGTGTTTATTGACTTTTTCCATCAATTGCGGGAATTGTATTTATGCCATAACTTTTGACTCGCTACTCATTTTTGAGCGCTTCCTTGGACAAATTTGCATAATTTCTCACACACTACATGATGGCTTTGTCAATTTTGTAAATTCACTACTTTATAAAGTTTCGCATTCTAGGGGGTTGACTATACTCTTAGGCCTACACACGCAGATGCATTATCGGCCGAGTCTGACGTCTTACTTTTGTGGATATTTCATTTTGCATCATGGAGAGTTCTCTTTCCAGATGTGAGCATCGTAGCATCACCTTACAGCCTCTGTGACTTCTCACTGGGAGAGGGAACTATTCAGTTTGGTGTCCTTTCATGGAACGTTACTTCACCCATGAGGGTCTTTTACCCCTCTTGCTTGGGCCAGTTCCTGCACCCACTGATCATCATCATCTGGAGGACTTCCTTGACACTTGTGACCATGTCTTAGGTCACATGATGATGCATGTCTCTCATCCTCTCTGGTTTCACGTGGTAGACTCAGATCCACCTCATGGTGTCTGGAGCATTCTTCAGTCCCTCTATGGAGACACTTCACATACTACCACCATTATTACTGCTGTTGATTTAGTTGTCTCCTCTTCTACATGTGATGACAGTTCCACTGACATAGACTTGCTTGGTTCTACTTCTGATGATGAGGATTGTGCACCCAATTCTAATGTAGACAGCATTACAGAGGACTTCTCTCCTCTTTCTCTCACTATTCCAGAGATTGTTGACACATCCCACATCTCATTAGATATCAATCAGTCTCCTACTCAGTCTCACATAGTCATCACACCCACCTCCTTTCCAATTCTAGTGTGCGAGGCCCCTTACACTCCTCTACCTTCATTAGATGACTCCTACCTATCTGACATCGCTCTTCTATTTATTGAGCCCCCTCATTGGGATGAGTATCTGCTTGACCTTAGTCATCTTTTCACATAGTCTACTTGTGATGCACTATAGGTCCCTCATCCATCTACAAGTGTTTAAGAGAAGTTCATCATCTCTGTTGTTGGGAGTGCCCCTTCTGGGACTCTTACCACTTCCATTTTTCCGAAGACCTTCATTGATCTACCCCTCAGTTGTGGATCCCTTTTTTGTTGTGGAGGATGTTTTGTTCCCTTCACATCACTTGGACATCCTTTCTGTGGGTGTTCCTCTTTTTCACTCTGATAGTTCTACGCACATGGCATTACCTTCAGTTCCTTGACACTCACTCGCTAGACCTATGTCACACTTTCGTGCACCAGACTCAGAGTTCTTCATGTTGCTACCTTTGATTTCCTTCACAGAGTGGGTGGACTTCTAGCACATCATTTCTATCCTTCCTAAGGGTGAGCACACAGTTCGTTACATGTGGCTCTTCTTTAGTCCAGAGGTAGAGGATCTTATCATCGACATTCTTCTGGGAGACTTCCTAGAGTTGCAAACTTCAGATCCATCCATGGCATCTTCTACATTTGTCTCGTATCCCTCTTCTTCTCTCTTCTTCCTCTTTCCGAGAGATTGCCTCTTCGTACATGGGTACCTTTTCAGGCTTATCTAGAGATGGGACCCATCTTTGGCATCTTTCTTAGATTAGAGAGTGTTTTTTTCTCTTGTAGTGGATGTTTTCCCCATTGGGTTTTCCTTCACTGCTTGGGACCTTTTTCTTGTGCATGGGTACCTCATCAAGCTTTGTGTCAAGACCCATTTCTCATTTCTAACTTGTTGCCTCATCCTAAGTTACAATGAAAGGGGGGTGTTGGTGTTTTTATTTTCCACATCATCAGGTGAGTCATCTCACTTTGGTGAGATCATAGGTCCATGTGTCATTTAAGGGTCATTACGAGATTCCCTTATGTGTCAGTGTGTCAAAACGTCAGTGCGTCAGTGCATCATATGCATCATTGGAAGTTACACCTTATTTTGGGAATGTAACTCCCCCTCTCTACTCGAGTTGTCATGATTGCAGCACTGAGGGTTACTGAACACCTCCTATATGTACACGTATTTTGATCTATGAGATAGAGGAGAGTTTTATGGTTTAACCAGGTTCTACCCATGTTTCAAATCTTTGCATGCACATTTGGTTGATACTCACTCCTCCCGAGATCTCTGCATGCTACCATTCACATGTCCGTTGATGTGCATGTCATCTCTCGTGATCCTCGCTTATGGCTTTTAAACCCTCTTTCAGTCATGAGTGTTATTTTTACAAATGTGACGCCACCTCTTCGACATTTGATCTTTCTATTGTGGATTTGGTTGTGCTTGAGTTGGATTTTCTGGGGGACCATTCCAATTCTTCTAGCCATGGTATGGCTTTGAGAATAGATCCTTATCCTGAGTTTCCTCTTGGGATGAATTGATGGCTTCTTCCTGCTCTAGCTAGTTCACAAGTTCTTCGAATGCCATAATTTTTTTAGATACATTTAGTTTCATAACAAACACTTAGAATTGAAAAGAGAGCAACATCAAGGTGATCAGCATGATAAGTTTTTCCTCCACCATTTATCTGAGCACTAATAACTCCAATCGCAGCTCATCCACGCGACATAATAACTCCTCAAATTTTACATCTAACCCCATAGAGAGGGTATACAACTTTGACTAAAGATGGAGGATATTAGTCTGATTTTTGGCTTCATAAATGGTTTCCAACCTCATCTCATGCCTCATTTGGTTTATCTGCATTCCGAACATGTAGTTTCTCATCATCATTGATATTGAGCAGTATCAGCATCAAGGCTTTGGCACTAGCCATCTCATACTTCATTAATTCATCAAGGGCTATGGGAACAGTCACAGACCTGGTGATAATGCCCCATAATCCTTTAAACTAAAGGATTGTCCTCATTTTATTTTCTAGTTCGCAACATTTGGCCCTTTAAGTAACTGAGCATCTCAGAGTAGTAGTTTTGGTGTACACATTGTAAAAAAAAATTATTTATTTATTGATTCCAAGAGATATTACAATGTTACTCATTGATCATAAGTACCTAACTCGTAGATGCTCACGATACTCATGTACTGAGAAATGGTGAAACTTTGTGGGCCGTTCATCTTATTCTTCACAATCGACATCATACCAAGCTTCTATTTCTTCTCGAACTCACTTTGCTTGAAAGCTAGTTTTGAAAAGGAAATACTCAAAGAGTCCTTTGTGAACCAATTTTTCGAAGACACGTTTCTAGTGTTGCGTAGCTCATTGAGAAGTGCAAAGTAGAACCCACATCTTTCAGGAGCTTCTAGATGGTGTTCTATGGCTTGGGAGTTGATGTTGCGACTTTCAGCAGTCTTGATTGTTAAATTCACGATTTTCATTTGGCATGGCTTTGAGAGATTCTACGTTGCCTTGGTAGAGGATTCGTCTCTATGAAACTAATGGCATGTTTTTAAAAAAAATTATGCAGGTGACTTTCAGGCTTCACATAGCTAATATATATAAATCTAATTTATTTATAGCTAATTAAAATTTACATCAATATATATTAAAAACAATGAATTTTATATAGCATAATTGGTATTAATAAACATTTATTTGTATTTTTGAGGGGCAGTGTTGAAAAATTACCGTTAGCCAAAATTTGTTTGATAGGTGGGTTATCGCACTTAACTAATTGAATCAAGACTCACACTTAGCAATGTGAATCAAGACTTGCATCTAGATATGCGAGGTGATACTTGTTGACCAAAATAAGCTCACACTTATTTTTGGTCAACTAACCCTATTTTCCCCCTTTTGTGCTTCAATATGAATTTTTATATATTTCAAGCACTTAAAGTCCACTGAAAGTATTTCCATCAAATAGGAAATTTCTTCCCCTTTCAAAAAATATAAAGAAGTCCTTCTAACTCCTTATATTTTGCAAGTTACGGGTCAGTGGGCCTTAGAAGGTTTTTTTGCCAAAAGTGGGCCTACGAGCTTGGGGAAAGACTTTTTGCCAAAGGGAAAATTGCAGACTTGCGGGCCTGGGGAGATAGTCTTGGCACTTTATGGAGATTTTTACTAAATAAGTGCAATTTACAAGTGTGAGCCCTGCGAACGATTTTTTCACCAAAGGAAAAGAAAAATACCTAAGGCCCGCAAAGGGACACATGGCCATGTTTCAAGTCAAAGCGGGAAGGCGGGTTGTTGGAGTGTACTTTGAATCTTTTGGATTTTGTCTTGAAAAAGTGTAAAAGTCATAAAAGTAAGCCGCAACCTCCGCCAGAGCCCAGAGAAGACATGTGTCAGGCCTTTTTTAGCTGCAGGGAATCGAGGCTGTCAGGGAAAATTCTAGAAATTTTCTAACTTTTTGCAAATGGCATAGTTTACAAGTATGGCCCCACGCGCCTGTGGGATAGTTTTTTTGCCAAATGGAAAGTTTCAGAGCTGCGGGGCCATGGAGGGTTTTTTACCCAAGTGAATTTTCGGGCCAGCGGGGTGATATTTTTCGCCAAGGAGATTTTTAGAACTTGCGGACTGTCATTTTAGGTTTTGTGATTTTTTTGCAACATTTTGCAAAAGGCGTCAAGTGAATTTTGGGCCCGACGGATCCATTTTGCAGGACTACATTTTTTCACCATTTTTGTGTGCATATTCGATGCAAAATATTAAAACGGCCATATCTTTTGATCCAGTGGCTTGAAATTCAATGATTTTGGTACCATTGGAAATATCTCGACATCCTCTTCGCCATGGAAGCTTCAAATTTGAATTTTAGTGAAGCTAGGTGGGGAAAAATGTGTGAAAACATATCAGCACAAAAAATGTAGAACCAGGCTTCCCAACTACAAAATTTAATGTGGTATGGCACTGCATTTCTTCTTCCAGCAAGCTACGAATGCATTGGGAAATGCATTTTTAGAGGTACCCTTGATTTTGGGGATCATTTTAATGAAATGTTGTTGGTTGGTGAGAGAAGAAATTCGAATTATCTTTTCCCTCTCTCTCATTCTTCTTCTATATATTATAAACACTTCTCTTTTGAGAAAGAGAGACATTCTGGGTGTGGGGAAACTCTTACAAATTTGTTTCCCGACTCCATTTTTGAGCTGCAAACCTTCTCCTATGCCTAGAAAGTGTATTTGTGCCTCTAAGTAGAAATGTAATGGTCTGTGCACCTTCTAGAGTAATAAACTCATGTTTTTGTGGTGTTCTTCAACCCTTTCTCATGTTTTATTGTTTCCTCATGCCTCTCCCTTTCAGATCTATTTTCTGTGCATGTATTTTATATTTGCAGGTGCTGGATGTTGTGTTTCATGGAGACTTCTAAGGTCCAGATTTGGATCTGGGTTTGTGTCACTTCTGTCTGACCTCCCCTAACTCCATTTTCCTTTTTGTATTCTCCCTCATCATGAATATCTTCACTTACTTTTCTGGTGTATCACCACTTTATTGTAGGCTTTGTTTTTCTTATTCTCTTTTCTCCCTGGTCTCCTTGCAAAGCTAGATTAGGATTAGAATATTTTTCCTACACTGGAGTAGGCTTGTGGCAGGTATTTTAGGAAGAGAAACCAGCCTTCTCTGGAGGATCATCTCAAGTTTGTAAGTCCCCATAGCTTGAGAGATGTTCCAATTTTATGCAAATCTCATCGGATGCCCCATTATCAAACAACAAATCTGAGAAGACATCCGAGGGGTGTTATGATTTCACCTTAACATTTTTGGAATGCCTAGTGGGAGACTAGGGTTATATTTTTCAATCTTTTCAACGTGTCTTAGTATAAAATAGAAAATATTAAGCCACCGTGCTACCACCTAACAATTGTTGGCACATCTGGTGGGACCAAGAGGTCTTCATCTTATTTCATCAAGTTGATGTGTTCTTGGTGAGATTTAATTTTTGGAGGAACATGCAAAGCACATCTAGTGACTCCATCTAGTCAACAACCCATCTCTGAAGTTACAGACCTTCCTTCCATCCATTTCCACCCATCCATTTTTCTTCCATCTCTTTCATCTCTTCTTCCATTCCATGAAGTTGTGCAATTCATGACTTCATTCCCATCTTGGAATTCACACTTGCAGCAACAACAAGTGTAGTCCACCTCTAATGTATTTCTCAACTCCTCCAGATCAACATTATGATTAGATTAGAACCATTATACTTACCCATATGAGACAAGGTGCCAAAACCAGTTTGTTCATATATGGAGCTTATCAAGAACAAGGGTGTGCATACAATGACAACAGTTATATAGAGAATGCTGGAGCTCTACTAGTGAGAAGATTCAAAGAATGGAGGCTAGCATGGTTCAGTCAAGGGCTACAGCACAAATGAAGGCATTCAAGAATTGGTTGTACGGCACCTTGTCCATGGGAAGGCCCTTTTCCAAGAAAATATAGCCCACATGAGAAGCTTGACTTCATGGTTGAAATTTTGCCTCAACTTGCACAGTGGACTGGAGGAGATTAGAGCCTACGATCTTGGTGCCAGACAACCTTGTCAATGGGTAAGTCCACCACCTCATGTCTTTTCTTTTAATCCCTTCCTCAAGCTTTGTCATCGCAACAGTGTCAATGATTCAAGTTTCTCATTGTTTGCTTCCCCAAGTGTTGATTTCCCTTCTCCATCTTCTAGTCTATCATCCCATCTCAATTCCTTTTCCCTTTTCCCTTCCAAAATACAAGTCCCCTCCACAAGCCAAAATAAATACCTTCCCCTCCACCACAAACAATAGAAAAAACTAGTTGAATCCCAACCCACCCCTCCTCTTGCATCCCCAAATCCATGTTGGGAAGAAAACTCAAGAAAACTAGCCAAGGAGGTAGCAAGAAGAAGAGCCAAGAAAAGAAGAAATGATCAAAAGCTTGGTAAGCTTGGCTCTCAGATATTCGGGATTGATAAAGATCCCCTTGATGGAGAAACCCATGGAGGAGGCTGAGGTCAAGAGACAAGTGGTGGCTAAGGCTGATTTTGTCAGCAGTAGGACAAGATGATACAATCATTTGTTCTGAATGTAGTGCCCATTTTGGCACTTTATTTGAAAGAATGTTGATCCCATTTGAGCTACACAACCAGTCCAAGCAAGGGAAGAAGAAGCTACTCCAAATCCAAAAAGGGAGGAGTGCATTCTAGCTATGTAGAGGAGAACCATATAGTTCTAGAGGTTTCAAGTACAAAGAAGGCCATAAAAGAACCTTCATTTCTTCCTCCCACTTCATCCCCTTCAAGCTCTAATGTTGAAGAAGAGTTTGATATTTCAAACTTCATGTTTGAGGATGAGGGGAACCATGGTGAGAAATTTACAGATCAGGAAGGACACCATGGAGGAGGTCGCAACACAAGTAGCAGGATAATAAGGAGGTAGATTATCTGTCTGACTTGAAGGATTTCTTTGATGGAGAGGAGCTCAAGGAGATCACATCATTTTCTCCTCCATCATCCACCTTCCAAGCACAAGAGCCTACTGTCATGAAGGAGGAGAATTCAATTGCAGCAGCCTACATTTCATGAAAGGCCCTATGAAACCATGGTTGGAGGATCTTAATCTTCCATGTTCTTCTCAGGAGGAGGAAGGGAAAGAGACAGGAGAATTCCACACCATCATCTTCCTTGCCATCAAAAATCAACATGCACAACCTCTTTTTTCAAGAAGGTCCGCAAGAAGACTCCATTTTTGGAGTTAAATTTCAAAGCAATGGGTACATCCATCATGGATCAAACCTTGCCCAATAAGGTACTTGGCTTCATTGGAGCCAAGGGAGTTTCCAAAACCAGTCATGCTTCACTCCAGAGCATGAGGATGAGTATCAAAGTACCAAGGATCAGTTGCAATGCCTCTTCAATCCAAATAAAAGCAACTAAAAGAGGTATTTGTCTTGTTTCCAGTTGATACCTTGATGATTTGGGTGGAGGATCGACCTCTTGTAATTTTTTCACTCATAACAACAGCCATGTTCAAGCCAAATCATTTGCATGGCTTCCAATTTTAAGAAAGGGAAGCTACTTCTCCCTGCCAGTTGCAGGATTTGTTTGAGTTCCCTTTTCTTTTGGTTAGCGTAGAGTAGGTAGGTTTTCTTTCAAAAGTAGAATGCAAGTTCTTGTGTACAGGATCTACATATCCCACTTGGGGTATGTATGATTTCTAGTTTTGCCTACATAGTGAATGTTGTGGTGTTTTGTTGCTCAGGTGATAACTGCATTAGACATAGACAATTTGGCGAGATCAGAAACCTCATTTTCAATAGTTTCCAAGTTCGGGCAGTGGGGATCCAAGATTTTCACCAAGTTCAAGATCAATATCAGGATATTATTCATGACTATGTGCCCAATGGATACTTCAAGGCCACTGATCACTTCATCTAGCAGACAGATGTCCCCTGTGATTCAGTAAATTGTTATCCAAAATAAGCTCACACTTATTTTTGGATCAAACTACAACCATTTCCCCCATTTTTGTGATTCAAATGAGATTTTTCAAATTCTAATTCACTTAAGGTCCCCAGAAAATTTCCATCAGGTGGGGAAATATGGAAATTTCTTCCCCTTTCCAAAAATACAAATAAGTCTCTTCTAAGCCCAGAATGATTCAACTTGAAACAAGTTACTCAGGAAGGCGGGCCATATTAGGAAGGTGTTTTTCCAAAAGGTGAAATGGAAATAAAAAGGCACAAAAGGGGATGTGACTTTTGCCAAAGGGTAACAAAATTGTGAGACCCTAGGGATGGCTTTCCTATGGGGGATAGATCTTAGCACTTTAGTGGATTTTTCAGACTCCAAAACCAGTGTAATTTACACTCGAGCCTGCGAATCAGGTAAGTATGAAAAAGAAGTGAAAGTCTCCCTAAGTCTCTTCGGGACACGTGGCCATGTTTCAAGAAAATCCTCAAATGAAGCATAGGGTCTCCACGGATGTTTGGTCTTTTGGATTTTCGAATTTTGAAAAGTGTAAAAGCCAGTGGAAGCCTCTGTGTGCCTCACAACTAACTTCAGATGCCCAGAGAATCCAAGTGTCAGAGCCTTTGTCAAATGAGCGAGGCTCTCCATGTGGTTAGAGCCGGGGGAAGTTTCATGGAATTTTTGAAAATTCTAAGAGCAAACAGCGTAGTTTCCACATGGGCCTCAGCCGTAACTCCAAAGGTAAAATGCAAAAAGCAGGCCCTCCACGGGGTCAGATTCTGGAAAGGTTTTTTGCCGACCAATTGAATCAGCTTTTTTAAAAGAGCCAGCTGAGAAGTCCTTTTGCCTCATCAACGCAACTCCAAAGGTAAAACCCAAAGGCATTTCCTTGAATGAGAGCTGGCCCTCCATATGGGGTTGGACATAGATTTTTGCCAAACACAACTTAGGAAGAACACAAAGGAAGCACAAGTGCAATTTTGGGCCGACGGATCCATTTTTCAGGACGTCGCACTTTTTTCACCATTTAATGGTAGATTAAAATCTTAAGAATATTGTGCGGCCATATCTTTGGATCTTACAGTGCTTGAAATCTAAACCCAAAGCAGTTTGGTACATGTTCAAACTTCTCGACATCCTCTTAGATCATGAGAAGCTTTGAAATTTGGAAATTTTGGCAAAGTACTAGGTGGGATTAAAAAAATGAAAAATCTCCAGTCTTGAAAAATTTAGGCTGTCAAGCTTCACACCAACCACCAAATTTAATGAGGTATGGCACCCATTTTTTCTTCTACCCAAGCAAGGAAATGCATTGGGAAACGGATTTTCAGAGGAACCCATGACTTTTATAGGATCATTTTAATGAAATTTTTGGGGTGGGTGGAGTAGGTGAATTCAATGCATTTCTCTTTCCCTCTCTCTAGGATTTTGAATTCTTCTATCCTATTCTAAACATTCTTCTATATTTGAAAAGAGAGACATTCTGGGGTATGGGGAAACTCTTGTAAATTTGTTTTGACTCCATTTTTACACCCTGACAAACCTTCTCCTCTTTCTGGCAAGTGGTATTTGAGCCCGAACCTCTGATTCAAGCTGTAATGTAATCTGTGAACCTTCTAGAGCAATAAACTCATGGATTTTGTGGTGTTCTTTGGAACAATAGTCTCATGTTTTATTGTGATTTCCCGTGCCTCTCTCTTTCAGATCTATTTTGTTGCATGTATTTATGTTTGCTGATGTTGTGTTTCATGGAGATTTAGTGGTGGATTTGGATCTGGGTTTGTGTCATGATGGTATGTCTAACCTTCCCTAACTCCACTTTTGATGGTTTGTTCTCCCTCAACAGGATATCTTCACATTCCTTTTCTGGTGTATCACTGCTGTTAGTGTAGGTTTTATTTCTTCTTATTCTCTCTTAATCTCCTTGTCTCCTTGGAAAGTTAGATTAGGTTTTAGATAGATCCTCTGCAATATGAGTAGCTTGTGGCACCTGAGTTTAGGAATAGGAACCGGCCTTCTCTGGAGGATCATCTCAAGTTTGCAAGTCCCACACTTGAGAGAATCCAATGTTATGCAATCACACCGGATGCCCCATCGAGTTTCATACATTCAGGGGTGATGTGATTACACATCAACAAGAATATGCATGTATGGTGTAAATTGTATACATTGGGAAATTAAATAACAAAACCACATTATATGGTTCATGAAAAATAAATAAATACCAACCCTGGTATGAGCTCTAACTTCCCAGATAGGGATCCTAGTAATCTTTCGTTATCATCTAAAAAATTCCATGTTGTGGTTCAACTATAGTGTCTATGATAGTGGATGTAGTAAGTCTTGTAGAATTATGTCAATGACATTTGATGGCCTTGTTTTAACTATACTTAATATCACATTTCTACACCAATCTCGTACATACACACATTGCGAGATAAATATCTCTACAAACACTTGGCATTATTACATGAGAGTCACACATGTCAGTTATATAAATTAATTTAAATCATGCTACGTCTAAATGATTAAGAAATATTTTTTTATGACTGTCAATTATAACACCATCTCAGGGAATTTCTAGGGACATGTGATTTTCAACGTTTTCTTATTTTGTGATTGCCACCTCAACCTCTCAATGATAATTCTATAGGTCAACGCATGGTATTTCGATATGTACCCTGTCAACATTTTTTACAACAATCAATTAATTCACTATATTGACGTATTTCTATGTTGCTATGGCTTGAAGCATGTTTGCAACTCCTTAAAATAATAGAAAATATAGCAAATTCTTAACATCATCTCTCATTTCTAAAACGCTTGGGCAATGACATGGGCTCACTACCACTATGCTTATGTAAGTGGGTGACCATGCAGGACTCAATGTGGTGAAAGTGGAATCCAATAATAGCATTATTGGAATTCAAAAATCAAGAAATTGGAGTCCAATAATAGGGAAATTGGAATCCAATAATAGAAAAATTGGAATACAATAATAGAGAAATTAGAACTGAAAAAGTCCAATAATGAGAATATTGGAATCCAATATTGCTACTAATGGAATCTAGTACAGACATAAATGGAATCCAATATATGCAAAAAGGGAGATGGATTTCTTCCAATATTTGAAATATTTGAGTCTCAATTCAATGGAATTTTGTCCCAATTCAGTCAAATAAGCATTACAGGAGGAATTGAACATGCATTGTAACCTTATGCTTGGATTTTTCACAGACTACAAAAACTCTAGAGTATAAGACAAAAATAAAAGAAAATATATTTTTACATGGTAGGTTTGAAATTTTTCTAGGATAGTTGCATGTTATTTTGGGATTGTAAATATAAAAAACGAATTATATGAAGTCATCTATTTTTTAGTCCTTTACCTTAATGTTGTGGGATTTCCACATAGAATTCAGTTATCTCTTGAGCATGGATTCATAAGAATGCATTTTTCCCACATAGTATATAATAAAGGTAAAATTTTAAAGATTTTAAAATGCATTCTCAAACTATTTAATTGAGGAGGAATTACATATCCTTCATTTGAAATATCTTTGGATCAAAATTTTGATATGTTTTTTTACTGTGATCTCCACCTCTATCTTGAGGAGCATCCAGTGATGCATCCTCGTATAGAGCTCATTAATAAAAATAAATCAATACGCCCCAAAAATGAATATAATCAAGTATAATTAAATAAAAATTAAAAGAAGCTATTCTCCCAAAAAAAATGAGAAATGAGATAATGTATTCAGATAAAGGGCAAAACCCCTTAAACATTTAAACAAATTTCAGTATACAACTCCGAACACTAACGATTAAAAAATTATCTAAATAAAAAGGCATTCATAAATTGACTAAGAAATATTATTTATTTAATCCAAAAAAGGTGAAGATACTCAATAAATTATTCAACTTTAAACCCAAGAAAGTAACTTTAACAAATTACAAAAAAATTGCTATTTAAGATTAATGAATTCTAAATGCAAAAGAATTTTTCATATGTATCAAAATTCGGTTTGCGTAGAGAAATGAGGTTGTGAAGTCGATGGTGATTGGATTAATTTTATATTTTTCTTATGGTACATAGTAGGCCATGATGTTGGGATTAGATGACATTCTTCTAAGAGTTTTAGAAAATGCTAAGACCAAAATTAATGACAATCCATTAATAATTTGGAAGACTTATAGAGAAAAGAAAGGGGCACGAATAATTTTACATGGTGACATGTTATTCAAAAATGTCAAACATGTTGGAATTAGGGACTGATGATTGTTTTTTTACACCTAGTTTTCACTAGGCTGGGAAACTGAATTTTCTCATGACATGTGTGTAAGAATTGTTAGGAAATCATAGAATTTGTAGCAATGAATAAGCATAAATTTAGAAAAACAACAAAAAGATTTATAGAGATAGAGATAATAGAAATATACAATTCAATAAAAAACATGTAAGAGATGAATATTATATTTACATGGTAAAACCCTAGCTAATTCCCTAGGGAAATATTCATGATGTAAGATATCAAGAATTTATTAACTCAAGATGAACATATTACATGTGAAATCATTATGAACTACTTTGGATCATCATAAAAATAAATAAACCTAATTGGAAAACTACAATTTGGATTCCTCCTCCTAAAAATAGAGAAAAAAATGACATTAGGATTTTCCTTCTTAAACAAGGGATTATATCCTTAATTTTTGCTTCAGTGGCTCTTCCCTTGAACTACCTCTAGGGGACTCTATAGCATATTTACGGCCCTCTAACCCCCCATGATAGGAGTAGGGGAACAAGACCCCCCACACCCCCAGGAAGAGAGTGAAAAACTGTGCCATAAAAGGGATCAAAAATATAACTTTGTTGTCACATATATAACAATATCGACCTTGACAAAAAATCATCTTGGTATGTTATAAAACCAACTCGTTTTTTTTTTCTGCAAGCCAAGGGAATATAAAAACCATTTTAGCTTCTATAATAATATTGTTTTTCTTAACATATAATCACAATTTTTTGTTGTGTGGACATTTTCTAGTGATATTATTCCTTCATCAATAACATGTCTATCAAAATGATACATAAACATAATATGGTGTGTTTTACTATGATAATCTTGATTCTTAGAAAAAAATAGAACTTTGATTATCAAATAATACCTTCATCTTGTATTAATCTCTTTCAAAATCAACCAATATGAATTTTAGCCAAACTTCCTCCTGATAAGCATGATATAGAGCTACATAATATTTTAAAACTTTTAAATTGTA
The DNA here is from genome assembly GCA_019776745.2 of Taxus chinensis. NCBI lineage: Eukaryota > Viridiplantae > Streptophyta > Pinopsida > Cupressales > Taxaceae > Taxus > Taxus chinensis. The sequence goes on from CM034151.1 coordinate 669,898,827, forward strand.
GAAACCTAAAAATTTTACATGACTAATTAAAATTAATCATGCCCCACAGTTTATATTTATCCACTACCAATCCATTTTAATCTATTTTAATCCATCATTATTATTCATACATCAATCATATAATAATTAATCGTAAGATTAATTATTATTATTTATCCATTTTAATATCATTCATCAGTTATCATTTTTCATTAATCCTTTTATTTCATCTAATATCTCATTTTTTTATCATGAATTCCTTTTATTTCATTATTATATCATATTATCCTATTTAATTCTTCATTAACATTTTATAGGAATTTAATATTCCTATGTCTCACCTACCACCTACCATACACATCCCTTCATCTATCCTTTCCATCAAATCACATCCCAAATCATCAGTTATCATCATAATTTAATCATAATCATATGCACATCCTCACCTCTAAATCTATAAGCTTATCCATTCTTCCCTCCCATTTAAAAAATAATAAAATTAAAAATACAATATTCCATTGATATTTTAATTCAATGGAAAATTCTCACAAAATCTAGAATTTTCCATTCTATAATTCTCCAAACCTCTCAGCAATCCTCCACCATTGATCCCAATCCACCATGGAAAGATCTTAGCCATTGAATTTTCCACTCACAAACTATAAGTTTGCACTCATCCTTCATGAGAGAACAACTTGAAAATACACAGCTAAACTCTACCATTTTTAGCACTCAATCATTCATATTAAATTCAATCTATCATCTACAATCATTTATCCTTCATCCTTCATCAAGAAATCATCAAGCAATCCAAGGAGAGGTGCTTCCCAAGTGTCTCCAAATATATGAAGAAATCAATCAAGTTAAATCCAAGAAATCTAGGAGCACATCCAAAGCATCAAGGGAGCTCTTCATTTGGAAAGTGGAGCTATTGCATTTATTTCTCCCTTCCATATTTTTCTATCAATGGTTTTGTTTGAATAGATTAGATTTATGGATCAATGGTTTTGTTTTGGGTTACTAATTTCTATCTAATCTTTTCTTGCATTATAGAAATTAATTTGATAGGTCCTCCTACAAGTGTAAAACATAACCAGAAGTCGATCTTCTTTCATCCATATCACCTAAAATATTTAAATTAACATTTCTACAAATATAGTCACCACTATTATTATTGGTGACACAATAATCACTTATTCCTCACAAGTAGTGAAACAACCACTTCAATTCTAACCAACGGTATCTACCTAGATTTTCCATAGATCTACTAACAAATTGAAGTGTATGTGAAATGTCAGGCCTTGTCCATACCATAACATAAATTAAAATTCATACTGCAGTAGAATATGGTATGTGAGGCATATAATCCTTTTCTTATTTTTCTTTTGTATGAATATTTTTTTTAAGAAATTTGTAAATGGGAAGAAAAAGGGATTATAAATTGTTTCACATCTTTCATACCCAATCTGGTTAGTATCTTTTCCAAATAGATGCACTTTGATAGCTAAATCTTACCATTTAACATGTCTATATGTATCTCCATGCCTAAAATTTGTTTTGAAGCTACTAGATCTTTCATATTAAATGTCCTAGCCAAATGTGCCCTTAAAGTATTGATTTCTACCGTGATTTTTCTTTCAATAAGCATATCAACATACAATACTAATATAAGGATAAATCCATTGTCTAAAAACTTGAAATAAAAATAATAGTGACACTCACTCCGTACGAAATTTTGGCTTATCATGAAAGAATCAAACTTCTTGTACCATTTCTTAGGTGATTTTTTAGGCTATTCAATGATTTCATGAGCTTATAAATAAATCATTTTTTTCTAACTTGTAAAAATCCTTCAGGTTGTTCCATATATATATCCTCTTCTAAATATCCATGTAAGAATGCTTTTTAACATCTAATTTCTCTAACTCCAAATCAAGTAAAGTAACTAGGGATAAGACTAGTTGAATTGAAACAAGTTTAACAACTAGTGGAAATATTTCATGAAAATAAATACCTTCTTTCTCTGTAAATCATTTTGCTACAAGTCTATCCCTGAACCTCTCAACTTTGTATTCAACTCCTATCTTCTTCTTATAAAACCATTTACAAAAATCATTTTTTCTTCATTTGAGAAGTTCTACTAGGTCCTGTGACCTATTATTTTTCAAGGAATCCATCTCCTCTTTCATTTCCCTCTTCCATTTGGCACTATCCACATCTTCTAATTCTTCTTGATAATAACTAGGTTCCCGATAATTAGAAATCAAAGTAATTGAAATATTGGGACTGTACTTGCGAGGAGGATGCCTAACTAGTGTAGATATCCAAATTATATTTTGGGGTGTTCCCTCATGTTATTTTGACTTCTATATTTACTCCTTAGGTGTTTCCTCAAATTTTGAAACTTTAACATTTACGAATTGTTATTTTCTTCCTTTTTAGTATTTGAAGATGATTTAGTTTCAAAATTTACATGTTCTTGTTTGGGTTTTTGTTCTTATATGATTTCACTATTTGAGTTTAGGAGAGGAGATTCATCAAACTCTACATCTCTACTAATGATGGTTTTGTGAGTTTTGGGATCCCACACTCTTTATCCCTTAACACCATCTACTTCACCATACCCAACCAAGATGTAGTTCTTGAATTTTGGGTATAAATCTAAATGCTTATTTTTATTATTAAGAGCATAAGCATTACAACAGAAAAAATTCAAGTTTGAATAATCACATGAATGACCTATCCATACCTATTCAGGAATATTTTAGTCTATTGTAACTAATGGTGAGTGATTTATTATATAAAAATTTGTACAAACTACTTCTACCCATAAACAATGATCAAAATTTACATTGTTGAGGATCCATCTTACACTCTCTAAAAGAGTACTATTAATGCATTTAGTAACCCTAGTTTGTTGTGGGGTATACTATGTGGTTTAATGCCTTTAAATCCCAAATTCCTTGCAATGGCTATAAAAATCCAAGGATGTGAGCTTGCCTCAATTATCTGGTTTTAAACATTTCATAAACATGTCAGTGCTCTTTTTAACCAAATCTATTAATTTCTTAAATGGAATCAAAACATTATATTAAATTTTAAGAAAATAGACCCATACTTTTCTAGAGTTATCATCTATAAAAGTAACAAAATAGAATGTTCCTTAATATGATATTAAAAGTGTTGGACCCCAAACATCAAAATGAATATAATCAAGAAAACCTTTAGTTACATTAGTTACATATTTAAAAAAAATTCAACATTATTTCCCAAAAACACATTGCTTATAGAAATTAAAGTCTATAAACTTTGTATCAAGTAGTAACTCACAATTCTTCAATACCTTTTATCATTTATCACTCATGTAACCCAAACATAAATTCCATAAATGAGTCAAATATTTTGTTGTTGTAGATACCACAGCTACTTGAATGATATTTGTAGTCCCTTGAAATATATAATGGTTTCCAACCTTTAGAGCATTGATTACAACTAAGACACCCTTAGACAACTTTAGATCTCCTCCTTGACCTATGAACATATAAAACATGGAGTCTAATTCAGTCAAGGAAAGCGAACTTTATTTGTAGTTATGGTACATGTCCTAATTTTTTTAGTGTCCTCACTATACCCTCAAAAAAATTATCTTGATGCTACCAATCCCTTCAATCTTACAAGAAACATTACTTCCCAAAAGAATATAGCTACCATCAAGGTTTTGGTAAGAAGAAAACCAACCGCTATGTAGAAATCTACGATGTGTACAACCATAATATAAAAACCATTCATGATGATATGATGAAAAATTACAAAAAAATAAAACTTCATCAGTCATACCTTCAGTTGTTTCTACTTGATTTGATTCCTTGGTGACATCTTCCTTATTTTCTAATTCTTTCCTCTTCTAACAATCCTTCTTAGGATGCCTTTCTTTTCCACAGTGCCAACACCTTTCCTTACTCTTCCCTCCTTGTGACTTAGATCTATTGAGATTTGACCTATTTCTGTAGATATTCCTCTGGAAAACATGGCTTCAGGTGTAGAGGTCTCTCTACCAGAGTTTCTTCTCAATTAATCATCGAAAAATTATCCCACAACAGAATCATAGTCAAGGTCATCAACAATAATAAAATTGATAGAAGTTACTATATGATCCAAATAATCTAGTAAACTACATAGTAAAGTGAGTTCCTTGTCTTTATCATCTACTTTCACACCAATACTAGTTAACTTACACAACAAAGTATTGAAAATATTTAAATGATCAACAATTTCCATGCCTTCTTTCATCTACAATGTATACAACTTCCTCGTCAAGTAAAAACAATTTGTTACAAATTAATTATGTAGAGAGTTTCTAATTTAGTCCATAAGCATGTTGCTTTCTTTTCTCGTTCTATATTTAAGAGAACCTTATGTGGTAAACATAACCATATTGCACTGAGATATTTTGTATCTAGCACTTCCCAGTCATTGTTATTCATCCCTACGCATTTTTTTACCTTTCCATATAGGCTTTGTGTTGCCCCTGTTGTACTAGTAAATCACGTGCTTTGAGTTTCCATAACTGAAAGTTTTTATTCTTATTAAACTTCACCTTAAACTTAGCACTCCACACTTTCTCCATTTGATGTAATAGAAAAAAACCAAATATAGAACCATTGCTACAAATCTAGAAAATGTCCCTCTAATACCACTTGCTAAGAAACCATAGACTTTGCAAAAATGAATAAGAAAAAATAAATAACAAAAATATGATTTATAGAAATAAAGATAAAAGAAATATAAAAAATACCAAACATGCAAGAGATGAAAAATAGATTCACGTTGTAAAACCCTGGCTGAGTGCCTAGGAAAACATCCATGATGCAAGATATCAAGATTTTATAACTCAAAATGAACAGATTACATGCCAACTCATTTTGAGATAGTTTGGATCTCCATAATAATCAATACACCTGAAGTGGATAAAAATAGTTTGGATTCTTCCTCCTAAAATAGAGTGAACAAATACCATTATGATTTTCCTTCCTATAAATAGAATCTGTATTACTAAAAACAAGGTATTGATTCCTTAATTTTTTCTTCAAGGGTTGTACTCCTGAACCCGTGCAGGGGGGCACCATAACATGTCTCCCTACCTTCGCACCCCCCAAGCCCCCTCCTTGTGCAACAAGAGTGGAGGGAAAGCCCTAACACATATGCACCCCCTCTTTTTAACAAAGACAGCTAGAAACCGTGCCACACAGGAATCCAAAATTTAACTATGTTGTCACATATCTAACAATTCCAAAAATGTCAAACATTTGACATTAGGGATTGATGATTGTGTCTTTTACATGTAAGTTTTTTTTTTATCGGTAAAATATGGTTAAGGGGGCCATATCCCATACAATATGTGGAGAGAAAGATATAGCATTGCGGAACAGAAGAAGCTAGCTCTACCAATGCAGCACAAAGGAACAAAAAATAGCACTTCCAAAACCAGCAGTGCAACCAAAAACAACAATGAAACCATATAGAAAGAGTTCATCCCTGGGACCCCTTCCCATGGGATTTTAAATGCATCTTAAGGGAAGATTTATTCCCTTTCTTTTTTCTATTCAAAATCGACCAATCTTTTTCAGTATTCAAATTTTCATTTTCATTGTTATAGATTGGAATCGTAATTTCAAAATGCTCCTTATAGTTTTGGGTCCCAAATGCAGTAAGAGCAAAGGAGCATGTACCCTTTTCTGAATCCACAAAATCTACAGGTTTTTGCAAAGGATTCATCTGAATAGGAGGAAGCCCTTCCTCATTCACAGTGTTCTAAATCAACATCCTTCTTAGAATCACAATCTAAATCACTATCAGAGGGGACATTTATAACTAGGTGGCTAGAATTTGAATTCTTCCACCAAGAGCTTCTACCTTTCACCTATTTTCTATCCATATGGCAATTTGAAGCTAAATGGCTGATAGAGAAAAACAGGGTCTACACCTAAAGAGAAACCCTTCGTAGTCTAGATTTTTTGTCCAAATTCTATCATCAACTTTGAGGTTCAATAGTTGGTGGAAAATCTACAAAAGTATCCATATGCACTAATATTCTAGCATATGTAGTGTGCTTATAATCTTCTGTCCTTAGATCAATAATCAAACATTTTCCTAATGTTTTACACATAGTTTTCACTAGAGAGGAAAACTGAATTTGTGGATGGCATTTGTGAAAGAACTGAAACAATTGATCATAGAAATACGCACTTATTAAGAGAAATAATTTTCCCCGTCTATACCTCCCTATTTTATTTCCTTGGTTGAGCGAACAATACGGGCAGCTTACAATATAATGATTTTTTATGGTCTGCTAAGCACCTTATTGATGTTTATATTGTTAATTGTTTTGAAGAATGGTCCTAGTTACATCTATTGTAAGGTCCGCTAAAACAACCCACTAGAGACCCAAGAACAACCTAGGATTAGTCAGAAAAATTATGGGATAATTTTTTTTGATTAAAAGTGTCTACTACCAGGTTACAAAACAACAGTTGCCACAAGAAAGGTTTTGAGGCCAAATAAAAATCTTAGCTCATAATTTTCTCATTACAACAATTATTAAATTTACAGGGTCAAAACTAAGCGTTAGAATAGTCACTAAGATTAAGAGGGCAATTTCTCATTCTCCCACCCCCTAACAGGATTTAGATATTCAATCTAGTTTTTCTCAAAATTAACACACTTTGGCCAATAGAGCGAGGAGAGTTTTAGCACATTTTCCCCTTTGGAAAAAAATCATGATTTGTCTCTGCACACCCGCCAGCCCGAAGAGGACACGTGTCAAAATTTCTAAACTATGGCGAAAAATCAGGTCGTCAAAGGATTTTAAGACAATGATCCATTTTGGCTGAAAAGCATTATGTAATCAAACGATCCACACTTTCGCAGATGCCCAAAATACCATGTGTCAAGTGATGATTGGTTGCAGGAGAAATAGACTTACGGGGAAACTTAGAGATTTAATACTTTAGGGGTAAAAGCGCAAAGGATTAAAATAGCCCATGCCTCCAACTTCCCCGAACAATGCCATGTGTCAATCAATGGTTGGTTGCGGCCCATTGGACCGTCAGAGCAATTTAGCAAAAATTGTCTTTTGCAAGAAAAAGTTTTAAAGACCTAAAAATCTCCATGCCTCTACGGATGTGTCGTGAAGACACGTGTCAGCCATCCATTGAATGCGGATCGATGGGCCGGCGGGAGAATTTAGGAAATTTTTCCCAAAAAATTTTCAAAGCGCTAAGCTAAAAGGGAATCTATTCCTCCACTGACACCTTGTGACACCATTTGGCAGAAACTGATTGGCTACGGGCTGACAGGGTGGTGAAGGAAACTTTGGAAAATTTCCCAAATTATTTTAAAGGTTAAGTTAACTATTGTAGGACCACACGGTCGTGAAAAACAACCAAAAAGACAAAGGCGGGTCCGTGGGGGAATTTTCCAAAATTTCTTTTTTTGAACTTAGGTGATTTTGACAAAAATAAAGGCTTTCGGGTCAACTGAGAGGTGGGGGAATTCGTGCCTTTGGCACTTTTGACCAAAAAACACTAAGGGAAAATTTGGGCGCGCGGGTCTGCCAAAGAAATTTTTCCCAATTTTTTTTTTACAGTTAGAATTATTTTTGACGCCAAATGAAGAAAGACTTCAGAAGGCCATAGATTTTGATTGGGAGATTGTTTTTAGGAAAACGAGGAATTTTTGGAAATCTCTCGACATCCTCTATGTACACGAATCACTAATTTTTTCATTTTGATAATGTTTAAGGGGTCAATTTTAAGAAAATGATCTACAAGCTTTTAAAAGGCAAGCTGGTAAATTTTAGCTTATGAAATTTTAATCAATTGATGTTCTTCCTCTCTGAACATGTCAATTAGACATGGAGAATTGTTCTTAGATGGATTTAGGATGGATTTGGAAGGTAAGTCTGTTCGATTGACTCCCAATTTTTTTAAAAACATAATTTTGACAGTAAAACCAACAACAAAACGGTTGAGCTCGATTTTGCTAAGTTTTCTAAGAAATTCCTCAAGTGTTTTTGTCCAATTGAATTCATTTAGGGCATACTACTTCAATTTAATCATTTAATTTGTTATTTCATTATTGCAGGTTCAAATTGTGCATTTTGGATAAAGTTTTTTCCAGTTTGAAAATACAAAACAAAGATCAAATTTTAAAGGATCTATTTGCCATTTTCATCTTCCAAGTATTAGAATTCATTCCATATCTAATCCAACACATTAAGTTGATTCAAATCCAAGTATTCAAATTCCAAATTATGATTCTGATTTCTAAAACATTCATTTCTAAAGAACAGAGCATTATGACATTTCTCCATACATATTCACCTTTTTCATCTTTCCAATCAGAATTTCAAAATACATTCAACAATAAAATTTCAATACCTAATAATGTCATTTGAGAAAATTAATACAATATTTAATTGATTCAAAAAAATACCTTTACACTTCTTCTTTCATTCCTCAAATACAATGACCAGAATTACAATTTCTTTCACATTCTTGCAAAGCAGCATACAGAGTACATTTCTTTCAAATTTTGAATTACAAATTTTATAGCCAATATAAAACATATTTCCATCACAAATAATGTATAAGGTCCTCCACTTCAAAGTGGGAAAAGGTTACAATACGAAATATTCTCAACAAGGATTGTCAAACTTCTCTTTTTTTTTCTCTGTTCCAAAACAACAACATGAATATTCTCCTTTTTTATTTATTTCCATTTGATCATAATAGAGCAGGGGGAAAGACAACGCTCGCCACCCAACCAAGACATCCAATGAAAAGGAGAATCAATCCTTCATCATTGGCCCCCAAGCCCCAACCACAATGCAATAGGAGATGTGTTTCAACTCATGGAAACAATAGGCTTCCACAAACACATATGTAAATTTCACATTAAAACACAATCCAAAATATAATGTAGTTTGCAAAAACATTAAAAAATAGTGAACAAAACTTGGGCTCCATCATGCAAGACAAAGGAGCAAGAAACTGTGGGGGATGTTGTTTATGCCTCCCAAAGGGGAAATTGGTATCAACACCTGAGAAAAAACTGCCAAAATATACATATATATCATTTCAGACCCCTGACATGCCCTCATGCCTCCCCCAAGTACCCCTTATTCCTCACATTTCCTTATGACTCCCCAACCTCTTATGGCACCCCATAATGAGGAAAGAAATGCAAGCTATTTCTTTTTAGGGTGGAACCCAGATCAAAACTCCGTCCACACTTATTCCTCCCACAGAAATACCCCATAGTCTTCTCCTCCACCATCCCTAGGCCATCTACCCAAACAGCCCACACACATGCCAAAACAGTCACAACAATAACATTTGCACAAATAAAAGAAGAGCTTTTCAAGAGCCAAGCTCTTACCTCTCCATAATGCAGTTTGTTCCAAGTTCTAAATAGTAAGCTTTCCAATGCAACATAGCCCAAGATCAATGAAACACAGGCCTATAAAATCCTACAACCTTTCTCCAAAAGTAAGGGCTCAAAACAGAAAAATAATTCGCCCCAAAAGAAGAATGCAAAAGTGAATCAACCAAAAGGGTGTAACCCCAAAACAATAAAATTAATTCAAATATATATAAGGGGGAAGAGAGGAGGATGAAGTGGATCTTTTTAGGATGCCACATTACACATCCTCAACTCCAACTCACAAGTCAAATTCAATCTCCAAGACACAATAAATAAGTAGGTGAATAATATGACAAATTTACTTACACACTCAAATCAAGCCCATATCCCAAAGGATTGAAATTAATTTGAAGCAAGAAGTGAAATTAAATCTTTCAAATAGACTTACAAAAATGCATAATGAAGGCTAGATTTAAACTCTCCAACCATAGGTAAGGTTGGTATGCAAATTTAAGAGGTATGGGACAAGTTTAACTTGTCCCAAAAACATCTAAAAATAGTCTCCAAGGAAAATTTCAAATTCCGAAGAAGATGAAGTGTTTCATACTCAAAATTTTACATATATATCTCTTACACATATCTTACAACATTTAATACAAGATTCAACCACTCCAATAATTATTGTCTTATGACCCAATTTGATTTATTTATTTTAACAATATGATTACTCACATTATATACAACAATTTATTTAAATAAAATGGGTAAATACATCACTTAATAAACACATACAAACATCAATAAAAAAGGAACCAAATAAATAAATACAAATTACCCTTGGTCATATTTAAAGGTGTTCCCCCTCATGGGAATCCCTAACAGAATCAAACACACAAAAAAATACAAGTTTCCATGGTGACCTCGTTGAATTCATCTAGAATTCCAATGTGGTTGGTCTCCAATCCTCTGATGTTTGTTGTGATATTTTAAACCTGCAAAATACAAATACCTCCTTTGGCCTCGTGGCCATATTAGAACATCCAAATGAATATAAATATAATTTTAAGATCATCGACATATATGTGAATCAAACAATCATCAAGACAATCAGTAGTATCACTTATAATCTCATCCACAACTATCTCATTATCAAATTTAATTCAATCTTCATTTTCTAGGTCTACTCAAAATATCCAAATATCATAAGTCCAGTCAACATCTATAACATAACCATGTCAAACAATATATCCACATCAATATCTAAAATGTCTCTAATAGTCATCATGCACCATATTTGAATCAAAGTCCATAATAAACCATGATCTAACATCTAACATCATACTATAATAAAGTCCATAATCATGTCCATAATATAATCAACAGTACCATCATCAGTATCAAAAGGTGTCAAAGGGAAGTAGGAACTACATCCCCCTCCCCTTAGACTCAACTTCCTCTTGGAAGTCATTGGAAAAAATGTGGAAATTGAACTCGTAGTAATGTAGCATCCTCTCATGTAGCTGAAGTATCATCATATATATCCCACTACACCCAGAATTTCTCAATATCTCATCCTCGAAGTCCCAAGGTCCTACAATATATAATGCAAATGGGATCCACTGTCACTTACCCCTGATCCTGCACCTCAATGAGGTCCAATACAACACATGAGAAGGATATGCAATATATATCCTAAGAACTGAAACATGAAACACATCATGTACACGAAACAAGCTAGGTGGCAACATTAGATGGTAGGCCAAAGGGGCCAATACACTCCAAGATTTCAAAAGGAAAAACAAATCTAGGAGCTAACTTAGAACCTTTTCCATAACCGATAGGGATTTATTTTGGTCTGACACAAAGGAACACCTTCATGCCCACATCAAAACTATGAACAGTCATGTGCTGATCCACATACTTCTTATGCATGTCTTGTACCTCTTGCAACCTCTGTCTAATCATAACCACCTACCGCTCCATGTCCTACAATAAAGCTGGTCCTAGAGAAACCCTGTCCTCTAACCTATCCTAACTAAGGAGTGTCCTGCACTCTCTACCATACAAAGCCTGAAAAGGAGCCATGCCTATAGAATTCTTAAAACTATTATTGTAGGCAAACTCCACCAAGTACAGGTACTCCTCCCATTTGGACTGCTGGTCCATAATGTACATCCTAAGCATGTCCTCCAAGATATGATTCACCCACTTGGTCTAGCCATCAGTCTCAGGGTGATATGTTGTACTGAAGTTGATCCTCGTCCTGAGGGCATACTGCATAATGGTCCAAAAATGGGAAGTATACAAAGGATCACGGTCAAAAATTATTTTCCGCAGAATCTCGTTCAACCTGAAAATCTCATCAAGATATACCTGTGCCACAACACTAGTTGTATAAGTGGTCTTTACTAGAGAAAAATGAGTGACTTTTGTCAATTTAGCCACCGCGACCATGATGGCATCATGGTGGTATCTCGACATCGGTAGCCAAACAATGAGGTCCATGGAAATCATAGCCAGCTGGATATTAATGCTTGGCCTTTAATTTCTAGCACTCTAAACAGCGTGACATGAACTGAGCCACATCTCTATGAATTCCTCTCTAATAATACAACTATCTCAAGGTCACGTGCATCTTCTTCACCCCAGGATGGGCTAAATAGGGTGCATGATGTGCCTCTCCCAAGATGTCTTGCCTCAAGCCTCCATCTTTAAGAACATAAATCCATCCTTTATGCCTAAGAATACCATCTTCCTCTAAAGAAAAACCATCAAACTTCTCCTTAAGGGGTCTCTGAGACTCGATCTCTACTCTGGCTGCAATGTATAAGTCATTGTTAGGAAGCTGTTGTAGAACCCTACTCCGTAAATCTATGCTCACTGACGTAGCCATAACCACATAACTCTGTCTGCTAAGAGCATCTATAACCACATTATCCTTCCCTTTCACATGCTCTATCTCCATATCACACTCACAAATAAACTCCATCCAACGTCGTTGACGAGCATTGAGATTGCACTACGTGAAGAGGTGGTGAAGACTCAAGTGATCTGTCCTAAGTGTGAATCTCTGACCAAGAAGAAAATGCCTCCATCGAACCAAAGCATGCACAACTACCACAAGCTCAAGATCATGAGTTAGATAATTAAGGTCATAATATTTGAGTTTGCGAGACTCAAAAGCCACTACTTTGCCCTTCTGTATCAACACACCTCCAAGTCCTTCCAAAGAAGCATCCATGCAAACAAAAAACTCACCTTGTGGATCTGGGACTGCAAGTATAGGTTCTGTAGTGAGTCATTCCTTCAGTGTCCTAAAGGCCTGCTCACACCTGTCTGACCAAATAAACTTATTTTCTTTCCGTTGAAGGGAAGTTATGGGGTTTGCAATCCGAGAGAAGTCCTGAAAAAATCTCCTATAGTAACCTGCTAATCCCATGAAGCAGTGCACCTCAATCATAGTAGTGGGTGCTGGCCAATCCATAATAGCTCTAATCTTGGAAGGATCGATGGTGATTCCTTCTCTAGAAATGATATGACCCAGATACCACACCTCTGTCTAAAAGAATGCACAATTCCCTGTAAAGTTGCTACTCCCGAAGACATTGAAGAACCTGGTGAAGGTGCCCCTTGTGCTCCTCATGTGTACATGAGTAAATCAAAATGTCATCAAGGAAGATGAACATGAAGCAATCTAAAAGGGTCCTAAATACCCCATTCGTCAAACTCATAAACACTGCAGGGGGCATTCGTCAAACCAAAAGGTACCACTGTGAACTCATAATGGCCATATCTTGTACAGAAGGCGGGTCTTATGAATGTCTGCCTCCAAAATCCTCAGCTGATGGTAGCCTTACTTAAGGTCTGTCTTAGAGAAATTTTTGGCTCCCTTCATCTGATCAAACAAATCATCAATGCGTGGAAGGGGATAACTAATTCTTGATTGTTACTTTGTTCAGCTGACGGTAATCAATAAACAACCGCAAGGATCCATCCTTCTTCTTTACAAAGATCACCAGTGCACCCCAAGGGGATACACTAGGATGAATTAGGAATTTCTCCATAAGGCCCTCAAGCTGCAACTTGAGCTCGTAGATCTCAAGGGTAGTCATTCGATAAGGTGCTCGTGAGATAGGCTCTACTCCTGGAACCATATCTATATGAAAATATATCTCCCATGGGGGGTGGTAACCCTAGTAGCTCCCCTATAAAGGCAGAAGAAAAACTCTCTCAAAATGGGATGGTCATCTAGTGATGGTCCACTAAACCCATCCTCTGATCGGTCACTAATTGTGATAGAAAATATCTAACAACCCCATTGCACACACTGCTTAAGCTACATAGCAGAGATGGTGCAAATGGAAATGGATCTCCTGACCCTTGCTATCACTGCCTCAAATCCTAGATCATCTGTACAAGATATGATCTTGTGGTAATAATCCACTCTATCTCTATGTGCAAATAACTAGTCCATGCCCAAGATGACTCCATAAGAGCCCAACGAAAGGATACAAAGTTCCAAGGTAGTGGTAAAAGGTCCCGAATCCACTACATACTCCTTAACTAAGGAGTCTATAGAGATCTTGGCTCCAGAAACCATCTCAATATCCTAACTACCACCAACCTGCATCGCTCTACTAAAGATGGTGCAGTAAAGAATCAGAAGAACCAGAATCAAACAAAATGGAGGTAGGAATACCACCAATGTTACCTGTAGTCTCAATAACTGTACCCTAATGCTCTTCTTGGCAATTCTTGACCATTGCATACATCCTATGATTGTGCCCCATGTCACTAATAGTAGGCTTTGAGATGTAATTCCATCACCCATTATCATATTCCTATTCATTGCTACATTCATACTTGTTCTCTAAAGCACACAAGTAATCAGGTACAGTCTATACATACAAATAGTGTTTGGGAACCTGGAAAAGTAGATGAAATATGAAGAATATTTACTTGACACAAGCCCTGTGTTGCATGGATGTGGATGAGGAAGATAAGAAGAATCACATTTGCATCCTCTTTGAGAAGCTGACCATTGTCTTTGGGATTATTAATACAATCCCTAGGGCACCCATCTAGGTTACTAAAAATCTACATGTGTGTGATGACTGCCAAACTACTATAAAATTCATGTCTAAGATCATATGAGGGATGTAAATGGTTTTCATAATTTCAAGCACGGGGATCTATTTTTGTGGGGATTACTAGTGATTGTGTTGTGGAAATCCTATATTTTTGAGCTTGATTCAAATACTTAATATTGGCAGGGTAGTTTAAAATTTGGGAGGGATTTGTTGATTACCTGCCACTTGGCAAAATTGCAACACTCATCAAATATTTTAGGCCAAATGGACACGAACCTCCTAAAATCAACTAGACTTAAACAAATCTTTGGTTTTAGAACAAAGCGGGGGTTGAAAGGTCAAAGGTGGTGAATATGCGGTTGGCTAAGATAGGGGCTATGTGGAATAATCTCAATTTCTAAATCATAGACCTGAGACATAGTTATTCAACACTTCAACAAGATGATTTCAGGTGGACACCTAATCCCCAAAATAAGGGAGAATGAAATTGGTTTCGGGTCCAAAAGGGAAAATGTAAGTGAGGAGAAGTAGAAAGGATCGAATGGGACAAGATGAAACATGTGGAAACATTCCATCAAACTCTCACTAGATGTGACCAGGTGGACATGAAGTCCCTAGGATAAACGTGGGTGATTTATTTTTTGGATCTAGTCCAGGAAAGCCAACGGCCAAGGTAGATAGGTTTACAAGCAAGGATGAGTTAGAGGTGGATAAGTGGAAATCATTAAATTAAAAACAAAACACAAGGCATCCCATTTCTCACCTTCATGTGACCATGCCACCTGCTCTAATCTTCAAACTGAGATTGTATAATACAAATGCACTCTGACAGATGTAAGCCCACAGAATCAGTTGCAGTTGATTAAGGTATTATGTCTAGTGTGAGGGTTAAAAAACCAAGACATGACGTGTGGTAGGCTAGGAAGAGGCCACCCAACAAAGATCGATGACGTACAGTATGCCATGTATCATCATTCCAGCACAGTGCAGGAAAATGAGTTACCGCATATGCAAATTCTATGGAATGAGCCATGGTTTATAAAATTTCAAGTCTGGAAGGGAGTGGGAGGAATTGAAATATAGAACACGTGGAGGAAAAAAAGGGAAAACATGTGGCAAAGGAAAGACATGTAGGAAACACGTAGGCATCCCCATAACAAACCATAAGGTTCTGCATGTCAAATTGAAACCCAATGACAACGTGCCACATGTGAAAAAATTGTTGTTCATTTCGCCCAATCCCTACAACTTCATAGGACCATATCTCCATCTTTCCATAGCTAAAATCACGTATTTCATTAGCAATTCAATGTTTACATAGAACAAATACGTATTTTCAAATTATACATAACAAAATAATTAGAATGCATTTACTTACACGTTATTTGAATAACAAAATAAAAATTGAACGACAACCATTGTAAGCACAATTGATTTCCTTCATTTTTTCCTTGTTATAGGGAATGACCATGTTTATAATAAAGCCTTTCCAATTTGCAGTGCACGATATGCTTTGGATGACATTGATGTCAAGGTATTTATCCAAGTAAGACAATGCATTCACATTCTGAGACAAATATGCATTGTAAGAAGACTGTGCAACATATCGCCTTAGATAAAGAACATCAAATTCTCAATTGCATAATGCACAAATAGAGTTGAATCTTCTTAACCTTGTGACTATACCTTGTGAAACGTGGACTCAACTGAATGCAACAAAGCTTTAAATTTTTTGAAAGACATTTTTTAAAGTAAAATATATATTATGGTTATGGGTAAGTGATTGGAGCCTCATCATTGATTGGTGTG
Organism: Taxus chinensis; assembly: GCA_019776745.2. Classification (NCBI taxonomy): domain Eukaryota; kingdom Viridiplantae; phylum Streptophyta; class Pinopsida; order Cupressales; family Taxaceae; genus Taxus; species Taxus chinensis. The sequence continues at coordinate 669,915,128 of CM034151.1, forward strand.
TTAGTTGATGATTTTATCATGGTGGGTGTGGATTAGAGGACCTTGTCTTAGTTGAACTGATGATCTCACTCCTCCAATATTTGTAAAAATTGCATTATTCAATTTTTATAATCCTAGGATATCGGTTCATGTGTTGATACTTTAGAGCTTAGTGGAGTTCGTTTCAAGTGAAGACTCAAGGAAGGCTCAAGATGTGCAACGATATTTCTCTAGTGTGCCTGATTTATGTTGTCAAATCATGATGGTTTTCAGATGGTTATATCTCTAAAAAAAATTTATGGGGAGAAAAATTTATATGTTAATAATGTATTTCAATGGTTGACCTACTGATATGACCATTAAATTCTAGGTTTCTTTCCCTTCTTGAGGTCACTCTTGTAGGGTTGTTGGTGTTGGAATGCTTATGTATCATATTGTTGTCTCAATGACCTATGTTAACTCATGTTAGAAATTGGTCTAATAAGTATTTAGTGGGTTTTATGTTGTATTTTTATCTATGTTTCTCAGCTCCTCTATGACTTTGTTGGTTGTGCGGTTCTTTGAGGCACATGTTTGTAAATTCACTTGTATATTTGTCTCATCTTTATTTGGTCTTGGAAATTTTTGCATACTAATTGTTGAGTTTTGTTGAAGGTATGTTTCATCTGATTGATCATTGTATGTTCTATTTTTTATTCTTTAACTCTCAAGAAATAACATCAAGCATACAAATCTTAAATCGTTTAGAAATAATAAAAAAAAATTTAACAACATATGTAAACCAACTTTAAAAATTACAAATTAGGATAAGATAGGGTTGTACACCAATTTCCTCCTTGAATAAAATGCTAGTGACCCTAAAATAGCAACAGGATCATGCATGCTTTTATTGAGCTATCGTAAAATTATGGGGGTTTGAAATGATAAGCAAGACAAAGTTTTTTGTCTTAGACAAATACTCTAGGATAAAGGTGTCCTATATAAATATGTTTTTTTTTCTCTATGACTCTGATCTAGTTCTTGACTTTTTCACAATCTTCATATGTATTTTAAAAGACTTATCTTGTATCTAATTATCTTTGATCTCACTCTCATAGCTGATTTAGGGATTCTTCCATATCCATACCCTAGCTCCTCCTTTTCTTAAGAACATGAAACTATCACCATAACATGATAGTTTTGTAGTTATGGTGATTTCTCACTTGAACTCTTGACAGTTGCATGGTTAAGGCGATTCTTCATTTGATCGCTTGCCAAGACAACAATGCTATCTATAGGAATTACTTTTCCAATTAAAATTTAATCCAAATTTTAATTCTATTAATAAAGTATAATTGATTAATTGCACACGAGTGTGTTTTTTTTTTTTTTTTCCTTCTCATCTTTTAATTATATCTATTTTACATAAAATTTTCATTTTTAACTTATATTTACTTTATATATGTAGATGCGGATGTATTAGAATATATTTATATGTGGAAATATAAATTTTAAGTCTATTACTATTATTATTTTAAAAATAAACTGTAATTTTATATAATAATTAATGGAACTAATAATTAGTGAAAATATATTAGATGTTTCATGTACATTATCATGTCATCGTCAAATTTGAATCAATAATAATATTTGAACATTCAAATCATAATTGCATTTCCTAATTTCTAGTTTCAATAGGTTTAAATTTTAAATTAGGTCACTTTAGTTATGGGTAGGATTACTTTCTTGCATAAAAAATCATACCAACCATGTTGTGGTCAAGCTGTCATATAAGCATGTTTTAGTTTTTTTTTTTTTTTTTTCCCAAGCTCGTCAAATTGCCATGTGAAGTGTACATGAAGCATCCAATTGCTTGATTATCCTTGGCTTAGGAAAGCATACGTATTAAAAAAAATTTGTTAATGAAAAGCATGAGAACGAATTTTAGAATTTTTATTTGGTCCACACTTTTGCGAATAGGTGATTTGAAGTCTTTCCTCGAGGAGGAATTTTAACCAAAATGTGACACCTTTAATAAACTGAAAGATTATCGAAATAATTGTGTATGAAGATATAACTCATTTGTTGTCATCACCACACATATATTAATCGCTACACATATTATTATTTTTCCCATTGTTTCCTAAATGGATGAATTGATTCATAGTTGTGTATTTCATGTAAAATTAGTTTCCTATGATTTCTTTTTTCAAGGACATCACTGTAGTAATTTATTTAGAATATTGAGTGTTATTTAGCTGGTAAACATGTCATGTGAAGTTTTTTATTTTCTGATCATTTCAATTATTGGGAGAGATGTCTTTTTCTATGGAAAAATCATGTTCATGAAGTTACCATGTGAAGTTTGTTTTTTCTAGTCATTTAAATGTTGGGACTCAAGGAATGTATTTTTCTTATGAGAAAAATCATGTTCATCAAGTTGTCATGTTTAGTTTGGTTTTTTGAGTTCATTTTAATTATTAGGAGAGATTTCTTTTTATACAGGAAAATCATGTTCATCTAGTTATCATGTGAAGTTTGTTTTTTCCATTCATTTCAATTATCAGAAGGGATACCTTTTTCTATGGTAAAGACCATGCTCATCAAGTTGTCATGCAAATTTTTATTTCCATTAATTTCAATTATTGGGAGTGATGCCTTTTTCTATGGGAAAAATCATGTTCATCAAGTTGTCATGTGAATTTTGTTTTTTCCTTTCATTTCAATTATTGAGACAGATGTAGTTTCCATGGGAAAAATCATGTTCATCAAGTTGTCATGTCAAGTTTGGTTTTTCCACTCATTTCAATTATTTTGAGGGATGTCTTTTTCTATGGGAAAAATCACGCTCATCAAGTTGTCATGTTCAGGTTTTTCCCTAGTTCATTTCCATTATTAGGATGGATGTCTTTTTATATGTGAAAAATCATGTTCATCAAGTTGTCATGTCAAGTTTATTTTTTCCCTTCATTTCAATTATTGGAAGGGGTAACTTTTTCTATGGGAAAAATCATCCTCATCAAGTTGTCAAGTGAAGTTTGTTTTTTGCATTCATTTCAATTATTGGGAGGGATGTATTTTTCTATGGGAAAACACATGCTCATCAAATTTTCATGTACTTATTATTTTCATCTATTTTATTTTATTTAGCTCATTAAGTTCTCGTGTGAACCTTGCTTTTATCTAGCATTTCAATTATGGGTAGGGATGTCATCTTCATTGGGAAATTTAATGCTGGTAAAGTTGTCATATGAATTGTGTTTTCAACAGTCACTTCAATCATTGAATAGGATATCTTTCTCCATAAAAAATTTCAGAGCGGTCAAGTTGATATGTGAAGTGTACTTTCATCTATCACTTCAATTATTATAATAATATCTTCTTCCATGGTAAATTTCATGGAAGATTAAATATTGTTTAAATTTTCCTACACAAAATTACAAAGTTAATTATAGGATTTTATGTTTCTTTTGGTTTTCCTATGATAACAAAATATTTTCAAAGCATCAAAAATAACAACCACATCCAAGAAAAGGCCGCACTGCTTTAAGGATTTATCCTTCTAACCTTTTACCCCATGGGTAAAGTTATGGTATTAATAGTGTCATATAAACCACAATTTTCTCACAATTATTATACATGTAGGATAATTATTAACCCACAATAATTCTAGATAGAGTATTGTAGTGCTTAAAAAAATCCTTAACTTCTACGAGATATGCCATCCTATTTTTAAAAAATGGTACTGATGATGAAAAGGAATATTGATAGTTATTTTTAATCATAGGATTAATAAATACTAACAATTTCATCTTAAAACAGTTAATATTCTACATTCCAATTATTAATATGAAATGATATAACAAATAGAAAATAGAATAAATAATCAAACAAAAAAATAGGGTCACATGCATAGTCAAGGATGGATTGCATCTCCAAATTCATATATAGCTGCATATGAGTTCTCACACAATGAAGGATCTCGTGTTTCATTATAAGTTTAAATAGAAAAAAACACATTCTTTAGGTTAATTCTAACTTATATTGAACCCATAGCACATAATATTTAAGTCATAACTTAATCGTTCACTACCTCTAAGCATTTGAAATATAACACAAACCGATAAGAATATTCACATTAGAGAAATTCCAGCAAAAAAAGTGTATCATGTACATGTTGCACTTAGGTACATAACATGAGCTAAGTTGGAGTAGAGATAAGAGCACATGCGAAAGATCCTCAAACATTTGTCATGCCTTCATGGACTACCTGAAGTCCTCTTTGTTGATATGGTTTTTCAAAGGAAAGGCTATGATGGAGAAATTCTTATAAATTTGATCTATAATTATACCCAACCTAACAAATTGAAAACTTTGTTAATAGTTTTTGGTACAAGCCAATCACACATAACCTTGATCTTTTTATTGTCATTACACACGTCTTAGGATAAATATATTAATCAATTTATTGAAAATATTCCTTTCAACTTCACATTTAGATGTCTTAGCATGCTTCTTCTTAGCACAAGCTTCATATGGGAGGAAAATGAATTTTTCCAATAAAAATATCTACAAGAAATATAAGTAGTAACTTAGGTATGAACTAACCAAATACCTTTCTCGTAGTTTCTAAAATGTCACAATTGGAGTATTGCTAGGACCAAAAGGAATGATGCAAATTTGTATTATGGCTCTATGATGTTTGAATGTAATGTTCTCATGTTCTACACTCTAAAAGAGTATATGATTTCAAGATGAGTGTGTTTTTTTCTTCCTCTTCTCATTTTTTAGTCGTATTTATTTCACTTCAATTTTTTATTTTTTATTTATATTTACTTTATATTGTAGATGTGGAAGTATTATAATATATGTATATGTCGAATTGGAAATAAAATTTGTAAATCTATCAATATTTTTAATTTTAAAGTAAATTATAATTTTATATATAACAATTAATGTAAGTAATAATTGATAAGATATTGTTAGATGTCTCATTTACATTCTCATGTCAACATCAAATTTTAATTGGTAATGATATTTGAACATTTGAATCATAATTACAATTCTTAATTTCTGAAACCGACCAAGACACTATGTGAAGTGTACTCAAATCACTTCAATTATTGGCAAGGATATTTTACTGCTTAAAAAATCATAATTATGGATCAAGCAATTATTTAATTTTTCAATTTTTTGTCAGAGGGTCATCAAATGAAAAGCATGATTCAGTTCACACTTTTTCCAAAGGTGCCAAATGAAAATCAGACACTTGTGTATGATGACGTTCACTCTATGTACGATCTCTTGTCACCATAAAATTTGAATTGATGATGATATTTGGGCATTTTATTAATAGCTGCATTTCCCTTGTAAAATTATTTGCATGTCTTTTTGTTTGCAAGTACTTTATTGTCTTACTAAAGTTGCCATGCATAGTTTGGTCAAGCTATCATATACTAATGCTTTCAGCTGGTCAAGTTTTTACATGAAGCTCGTTTTCATCTCTCACTTCAATTATGGGTAAGGAAACATGGTGTCTTCTTCGATGGTCATGTGAAGGGTGTTTTCATCTATTATTTTATTTATTATAAGAAATATTTTGTTCCATGAGAAATTTTATAAAAGATTAAATAGTATTAAAATTTACCGAAACAAAATTATAGGATTTTGTGTTTCTTTTGATTTGTCTACGATAGTAAAATATTTTCAAAGCATCAAACCAATAACAACTACATGTAAGACAAGGCCACACAACTTTAGAACTTTCTCCTTCTAACCTTGTACCCTGTGGGTAAAGTTCTTGGTATCAATAGTCTTATAAACCAAATTTTTTCACAATTATTATACATGTAGGATGATCGTTAACCCTCTTAATCGTAGATAGATTATTATATTGCACAAAAAACTTCTTAACTTATGTAGGATGTGGCATCCTATTTTTAAAAAAATTACTAATGAGCAAAATGAATTCTGATAGTTATTTTCAATCATACAATTGAATAAATATCAACAACTTCATCTCATACACTTAAAATTTTCTAATTCTAAGTAATAATATGAAATGAAATAGAAAATAGAAAATAAAATTAACATAAAACAAGAAAAATAGGGTCACGTAGACAATCGAGGATGAATTACACTTCCAAATCCATATATAAAACACATGATGGATATCTCCTTTCATTAGAAGTTTAAATAGGAAAAAAGACACATTCTTTAAGGTTTTTATAACTTTATATTGAGCCCATAAAACACTATATCTAATTCATAAATTAATTGTTCACTAAGTCCAAGAATTTGAAATATAACATAACATGATAAGGATGCTAACACTAAAGAAAAATCTAGCAAAAACATCATATCATGTACATGTTGTGCTTAGGTAGATATCATAAGCTAAAGTTGGAGTATAGATAAGAGTACTTACGAAACATCCTCAAACATTTTTTTATGTCTTTATGGACTACCTAAAGTCATATTTATTGATACGGTTTGTCAAAGAAAGTCTATTATGGAGAAGATTCTTATAAATTTTTTCTAGAATTCTACAAAGCCTAAGAAAGTGCAAAATTTGTTATTAGTCTTGGGCACAATCCAATCACATATAGCCTCTTATGCGAAATAATTCAACCAAGGTATTGTAAATATTCCTTTCAAATTAGCATTTAGATTCCTTCGAGGCGTGCTTCTTCTTAGCACAAAATGTCTTACACCTTTTGTGTATGTTTAATATGGGAGGAAAATGAATTATTCCAATAAACAATATCTTAAAAAAATATAAGGACTAACTAATGTAGGAAGTAACTAACTACATTTTTTAATAGTTTCTAAAATGTCATAGTTGGAGTATTTCTAAGAATAAAATAAATTATGCAAATTTGTACAAGTGTCTTTGACAAGGCTTGAATGCAATATTCTCATGTTCTTCAATCTAAAATAGTATATGATAGAATCTAACCATAAGATATATCTTCAATTAATAATTCATCTCATGCAACTTATCTAGAAAAACATATAGCATTTTCATATAAAATTTATTTTTAATCAATTGTTTCCTCAAAGCCTTGTCAATATAATACTAAAAGTGTACATTTTATTCTAATTAAATCATTAAATAGTACGGGTAAAGATAAATAAGATCATATTTCAGAAAAAATGTGTTTCCACTAGAATGATCTCTAGAAAGAGTGGAAGGGGAACCTTTGTTACCACTCCTTTTCACTTTTGAACAAGCTTGATTTATGGAGAAATTTAATTTGACACTTTCTAGTTTGAGATATTTGGCTTGATTTTGGGTTGAGTACTATGTGGGAATCAACTTCCTTGGTCTACTTGCTCAAGGACAAACAACTTCAATGTTGAAAATCTTCAGGTTATTTCTCCATTTTGTTCCATGCGAGTGATTTGTCTTAGGTTTTTCTTTGGTTCGTTTATCCCAATATGATTGAATTAATATTTCTAGCTAGTTATTTTTAGTGGATGTATCTAATTTTCTTATGAAACCACTTGTTATTGGTAGGAGTCTATTTGGTAGTAGGTTGTACCCAGATCTACCTTTATCCTATGAAATGAGAACTATTGCTTGTGAGTGATCTTCAGGTCATGGATGGGAATGGTGTGATGGTATTTTATGATAGGTGGAACTAATTTAGCTTTCATATACTTCTTAGTGTTCTTTTTTCATGACATTTCTCTTATTTTCTAATTTATGTGTGGACTAGGGAGAAAGGAAATTGCATTGTGATTTTTCTATCTTTCATAGTATTTTCCATACTTTGAACTTGTTTTTTAATGCTCATATGAATATGGAGTTGTTTCATGTGAAATCTTATAGATGTATATTATGTGTAATGGATACATTTTCCTTAAATTTAGGTGTTACTCTCTTTATGTCTTATTTCATGTTATCTCTTTATCATAATAAGAGTGGTGGTGAGTTGGTATCCTCCATATTATCCTATCTTATGGTTAATGTATTGTGGTTATGGGTAAGTGATTGGAGCCTCATCATTGATTAGTGTGCTAGTTGATTATTTTCTCAAGATGGGTGTGGATTAGAGGATTGTCTTAGTTGGACTGATGATCTCACTCCTCCAAATATTTGTAAAAAGCATGTTACTCAATATTTATAATCCTAGGATATTGTTTCATGCGTTGATACTTTGGAGCTTAGTGGAGCTCGTTTCAAGTGAATAATCAAGGAAGGTTCAAGATGTGCAAGGATATTTCTCAAGCGTGTATGATTCATGTTGTCAAATCATGATAGTTTTCAAAGGGTTATATCTCTAAAAATAAATTTATGGATTAGAGAAACATTTATATGATAATAATGTACATGTCAATGGTTGACCTACTAATAGAACCATTATTTTCTAGGTTCCTTTCACGTCTCGAGGTCACTCTTGTATGTCTGTTGGTGTTGGAATACCTATCTAACATATTATTATCTTGATGACCTATGTTAACTCATCTTAGAAATTGGTCTTATCACTATTTAGTAGGTTTCATGTTATATTTTTACCTATATCTCTTGGCACCTCTATGACCTTGTCGGTTGTGCTGATAATTGAGGCACATGTTTGTAAAGTCATTTTTCTATTTGTCTCATCTCTATTTGATCTTGGAAGCTTTTGTAGACTAATTTTTGATTTTTTTTGAAGGTCTGTTTCATCTGATTGATCCTTGTATGCTTTAGTATTTAACCTTTAAATTTAAAAAAATAACATCAAGCATACAAATATTAAATCATGTATAAATAATTATAAAAATGTAATAACATGTGTGAGCTAACTAAAAAACTTAAAAATTGGTATAGGATAGGATTGTACACCAATTTTCTCCTTAAATAAAATTGTAATGACCCAATACTATGCAAGAGGGTTGTGAATGGTTTAATTGAGCTATTGTAAGATTATGGGGGTTTGAAATGATAAGAAAGAAAAAGTTTGTTGTCTTAGACAAATTCTCTAGGATAAAGGTGTCCTATATGAATCCATTTTTTCTCTATGACTCTAATCTAGATCTTGAATTTTGCACAATCCTCACATGTTTTTAAAGAGAGTTAAATTTTATCTAATTATCTTTGATCTCACACCTGTAGCTGATGTACGGATTCATCCATATCAATACCCTATCTCCTCCTTTTATTAAGAACATGAAAATAGATTTAGTCCCAAAATGGTCAAACTTCTCAACCCTAATTGAGTTGAGAAATTCTTACAATGCAACCCTCTAAATAATCCTTAAATCGATGTAATTATCTCTCCTAGTAGGTTTTCAACAACCTATGATAATCAATATAATGATACGTTTGATTATTCCCTGGAACACAAAGGTAAAAGAGGTAATGCATGTATTATACATGCTTCATATTTTTAAAAAATAGTAATTAGATGTGTCCTTCAGTGAGAAAGACATCTTGGATGCTTAAGAAATGTATTGATCTTATTAATAGTCACCCCTTCATAATTTTTTTAGAGATGTAATTATATAGTGATTAACCCTAAAATTTGGATCCATTTTACATGTAATTGACTCATATTTAATATCAAGTGATCCAAAATATATACATGAATTTCTATTTTATTTTGAAAGGTTTCAACAAAAATCATGAGATACAAAAGTTAGTCAAATAGGAAAAATTTATTGGGATGACTTTGGAAAAGAAGGATGACTATGAATTAAACTTACAAGAATGAGCCCAAATCAAAATCGTAAGGGGGGAATGCCAATACTTTTTTTGAAAATATATGGATGATGAATTGAGAAAGGATTGTGTCATTTTTAGGTATGTTGGGTTGGTAAAATATTGTATAAGTGTTGAAGGCACGAAAGTAGGGGGCACGTAAGTAGGCATGGGAGTTGGAAAGAATTGTGCCATGTAGTTTCAGGAACAAGGGAAGTTAGAGATCAATACTTAACCATTTTACATACATGGGCTAAGAGTGGATTGAGTTTTGAACATGCTTTTTGGAAGACTTGGAAGACATGCCAAGCTATTTTGGGAATATGTGAAAGATGAAGTGCCATGCGGAGTTAAGCTAATAATAGGATTAGAACTAGAGTTATTTATAAGCAATCTATTATCAGACGAAGCTTGCATGCTTCCTAGTTGATTTTGTAGTGGCACGTGGCTATTCTTAGTATGTAGCCCTATTTATAAGAGTGCATAAGTAGTGAAGGGAAATTCCTCACTACCTATATATGTATTGATTTACACGGTTTAGAGAGATCAAGTATGTTATATGTGAGTTACATTGTTAGTTTATGAGCACGCATAAGCTTATGGAAACAATATATGTATGTATTCAACTCTAGTTATGAAGGATTAATACTATGGATCTTTATGGATGGATATTACTTTTTGATTTGTCTATTCATGCTTTTTTTATGGTAAATATAATCTTGATTCTTGTCTGATCCTTTATGCACCATGGTTGTGATATAGTTTATTTTATGATTTATACTTGATTACTTGCCATAGATCTAGAATGTATGTTCTTTCATGCTAACTCCTTGACAAAAATTACATAAAAGAGGAACTTTGTACCCTTGCGTGCTTTGGATAAGCACTCATATTTATCTGAATGATGTGTCAACGCACATTGGGATGTGAATGGTAAAATAAGACTACATTTTGGTTCCATTATTGGGAACTCTTTTCAAGCAATTTTAAGGATGTTGCATGATGAAGATGTATCGGTTGACTTTGGACATCATTGAGAATTGGGTAGAAAATTTAGAGGAAGAGTTTTCTCACAGATATAACACTAGACCTGAATTTAAGGCTCATGTGTGGGTTGAAAAACATTTGTATCATGAAATCTATGATATATTCTTTTTTTGTTTCCCTAAAGAGTTATAAGAGTGGCTGGTAGCATATGCATCAAAGATAAATTGGAGGTACAGAACAATTTTTTTGACACATGAAGATTACATGACGCTACATGATGTTGATTTGACTTAAACACATGTTGTAGATTATTTGTTGAGTGGTGTTTTGCATAGTTACATGTTGGAGTACATTGTTTATACTTATTCTTGTCTAGATTTTGTTGAGTTTTAGTTATTACGAAAATCCAAAGGATCTTATTTTGTGTGTTATCCCTTTAATTATTAAGAGCTTGATTGTGACTCTAGGTTTGGAAGAATGACCTATGGCTAGCTAAACCTCCACCGTGCACGGGGGGAAGGAGTAAGTGTTGTGAAATATGGTGGACTTGGAAACAAAAAGATAGAGAGAATAAAGGAATATTATGTATAATGAAGTGCGAGAGAGGGAAATTACAAAGAAGCACGAAATTGTGGAGTTTGTGGAGTTGCAGAGGATGATGGCTCGTGAAGGATTTGAGGCTCATGTGGAAGATGTGGAGCCAAGGCATTAGGGTCTCCCCCCACTTATGAAAGCACAATAGATAATCCCCTTTTGATTTTGATGATAGTGTGTCTGATGGAGAAAGATTACAGACCACGGGCACGCATCTAATCCTACATGGTAACCTTTCCCTTATGCTTGGTGTTCCAGTTCCGAAAACCGTTGTTCAGAAATAGGTTAGTGTTGGTGATAGAGTAGCGATACGTAGATTCTAGTTTTCATTAAATACAGGAGTTCATCAGATAATGCATTCATCTATAGTGGTGCAGAAGTCATCTTTGTTGTTTGGAGGTCTAGTTGGTGGCATAAGTTTTGGTGCATCACCTTCACAGAGCTTGGGCACACAAAATGTTGGTAATACGTTTAGAAGTATCACCACTTCACAGACCATGGGATTTCAGTTTAGTAAAGTGGGTTGGGACATAAGGAAACACATCCTCTGGTCTAGTAGCTGCTATAGGAGGTAGATCAAAAGGATCTTAAGGTTTGGGATCTAGTGGATTTGGTTGTTCTAAGGGTAGAGGTAATACATGTTCTCGATTTGGTGGGCATGGTACGCACCAACCACATCAAGTTTATTACAAGATTTATGTTCTCCTACTAGAGTGAAGAGGTATTGAAGATGCAGTTGAGAATGTACACACGTGTTAGATGCTTTAGTGTGCTAAGGGGAATCACAGCTCTTGATCATAAGGCAAGTTAAGTTTTTACTACTTTGCAACGGTCCGTGAATAGTTAGTAGAAGAAGAATGATTTAAACCATACTTTTGTATGCTAAAACATGTTGTGTGATGTTTTCTTGGTGGAGTTTCATATACCCAAGTTTGAGAAGAAGAGCATTAGTAAGCTGAAATAAATCAAGTAGCACATGATTGAGAGTGTAAGGGAGTCTGACGCATGCTTTTAAAAATTTACTATCAAAGTTGTCTTATGATATTGACCCTAGCTAGAATGCATAGTGGTTTGTTGGCAGTTTTATCACACCCTTCAGAAGGGTGCTCTCTTATAAGACATTTACAAATCCACGCAAGGATTTGGAGGAAGTTGTGTGCACTGAGGTAGTTGAAGCATAGACATTAGAGTTAACCCATTCTTAGAGGCGCAGATAAAATCAATTAAAAAGTAGTTGGATAAATTTTTAGGTAATTCATCCCATAAGATACAGTTATATTTGGTGTATGGATTATGATGTGGAAGGACATACCAAGGATATCTTCCCTCATAAATCGGTGCATGCCATATTGTTGCATAATGAGATCTATCACTTGGATCATGATTCAAGTAGGTTCCCCTTGTTGTAGCACTGTGATCAGGAGGAACATGTCTTGTTATTATAATATTTACATGTCCTACACTCATGAAACAGAAAATTATAGATTGATTTCTTATATTCATGAGGCTATTGATATTGGTATACATCTGACCAGTTCTATAAATGATTCTAAGGGGAAAGATGAATAGCGTAATCATAATCAAAATGAAGGGAGTTGTGATGGAGGTGGTAGAGGTAGAGGTTATCATGGAGGATCCATAGGTTGAGCTCTCGATGGTGGAAGAGGTTAATTCCCATGAGGAACCTATTTTACATGTAGATCCCCTAATCATTAATGATGCAAATGCCCTTAGAACGTAGTATGCTCATGGTGCAAGAAGTAACATAAGTTTGAAGAATTCCCTAAGTTATATGAGCACCTAATTAAGAAATATAAGAAGAATGATAAGGGCGTGGGAATGGTTAGAGTAAAAAACATTGTGGAATATCATTGGATGCCAAAGATAGAACTTGATCCTAAGATGTTAATCATGCTCATTAAGACACTCACTGAGGTGGTGCATGCCACGGAAGTTCTGAGAAAGTAGCTTGTTATTATAAAGAAAGAGGTGCTAAATGCAAAGTATATAGATCCTTCCCATCAAAAAGAAGTATATTAGGAGACTATGGAGGTTATTATAAACTTACAAGGTGAGATACAATGCTTGAAGGAGAAGTTTTGGAAGTTGGAGCAGGTGAAGGCAATTGAGCTGCCTCAGAGGGATGTTTATGACTTAAAGGAGGTTTGTAAGATATTTCCCCAAGAGAATATAATTACTTTATTAGGGGAATAGCTGAGGGAGAAGGTACCACACATTGGATTTGAGTGCAAGAGAAAAATATTGCATGTAAACTTACCTCCCTAGAGTCTTGAATATGATAAAGAGATCACTTTGAATGCATATGTTGATGGTTGACTATTGAGTAATATACTAATTTATACAGGTGTAGAAGTAAATGTACTCACTTTGGATGCATGGAGTCAAATGGGAAGACCACTACTACAACCGTCTTCGAATGTGTTGTATATGGAAAACAAGACTCGAACGATACCCATTGGAGTACTGGAACAGGCCACTATTACTATACAAGGGGAAAAGTTTACTAGAGACTTTGAGGTCTTGGTGCTTGTAGAAGAAAATAATTTTCCAAATTTACTTGAGTGCCCTTGGTGTTACGTGAATAATGCTGACATGTCATTTAGTAAAGGTTATATCCATTTTGAGAACAAAGAGGAGTGCGTCATTATTACTTTGACAGATATGAAATTTACACCTTATGTAGATCCATTAAGCGAGGAGGATCTTAATGGAATTTATGTGTGTACCATCAGAGATCTTGACAGTACTGAGCCATCTAAAGATGTTATTATTTAGTGGGATGATTATCATTTTATTATTGATACAACTAGTATTTCATGTGATAACTAGGTGCATGGAACATATGAAAATGGTTATGTGAGAGATAAATAATACAGTAATTCACATGATCAGGGTGCATGTTGTTGGATGTTTGAGTTATAACCAAGTACCTCAATACATTGGTGAAAGGAACCTTGATATATTTCTGCATGCCATGGAATCCCGATGGACAGATTAGGGTGACAGAAGAAATATGTTGATTTATAAAATGTGTGAAAAAGATACACGTTGGTGGAATACACATAGATATAACCATTTGGAGTGGAAAGAGGTGATAATATCCTTCTCTACTAATTTTCTGAGGAGTAATGTACCTTCTAAAATTTGTGAATTTCATAGGAATGATTCTACTTTGCATCACGTTCAAAAGTGTGAGAGACTCTAGACGAAGGGGAAAGAGGCCTTTCAGCCATCACTTTTGGTACATAAGTTCTACACCACTCAAAGTGGTTGTGCCCACATATGGTATGTTCATGCAGAATTAACAAGAGCAATAGTTAATTGGCAGGAGATGACTTTAGGTATGATTCATGCCTTTGACTATTTTTTATACTAAACCTCCATTAAATGAATCATTACACATTATAAAGTGCCTCATGATGGTGGATAGTGCAAAGGATGATGAAATCCTATTAGAAATGTTTTTGGAATTGAACTTGGAGGCATGCTTTGATGAAGGGGGAAACAGATGAAGAACAACTTGGGCACGCCTAGTTAGAAAAAGACAAGGGTAAGACAGTTTACATGATTGATGATGAAGAGGTGGAGAATCCAGATGTTGACCACACTCTAGGTACGCACGAGATATTGGAAAGTGCAGATGAGAAGGTGTGCATGTATCATGAGCCTATGAAAACAAAAAAGGTGAATATTGGGACAAATACATAACCTAATGAGGTAAGTACTGGTGACTATTGATCTGAACAAGTGGTGGATAATATTATTTAACTTCTATGTGACTTTCAATATTTATTCCCATGAGATAATTTTGAGTTTAAGGGAGTGCATCAATAATTAGTTGAGATGACGATCAATTTAAAAGAAGGTGCGCACTCGGTTAGGAAGAGGCCTTACAGGACGAATCCTAATCTACATATAAGGGTTAAGGAAGAGAATGATAAGATGTTGAAGTATGGAATCATTGAGCCCATTGAGAAGTCAGAGTGGGTTAGTCCCATGGTGATTAGTATAAAAAAAGATGGTAGGATAAGGATATGTGTGGACTACAGGGAATTAAATTCTTCTCGTTTCATAGATCATTTTCCCACACCATTTACTAAGGATATCTTGGAGGGAATTGTAGGGCGTTAGATTTCCTCTTTCACTGATGGATTCTCTAGTTATCATTAACTGCACATAACAAAAGAAGATCAAGAAAAGATAACCTTCACCAGTGAGTGGGGAAGTTTTGTATACATAGTTATGCCTTTTGGATTGAAGAATGCACATGTAGTCTTTTAACACATCATTATGAAAGCATTTCAAGACTTTGTTCATTAGTTTTTATAGGTTTAATTAGATGATTGGAATATATATGGGCTAATAAAGGATCACTATGATAATTTGAGACTCATGTTTGAGAGATTTACGCAGCTAAGCATTTCCTTGAATGTCAAGAACTGTATCTTGTTGAGTATGAAGCTAAATTACTTTGGTTTTAGCATGCAAATTGAACTTGCTAGTAAAGAAAGTAACCAGCATTGGTTAGGGTAGACCGACATCGGTCAGGGAAAGTTAGAACTGGTGACGGTTGGGCAGAAATTGGCATCATTTACATGTGTGATGAGCTTTTAAATAACTCTTGGGTTTTGTAACTATGTTTAGAATTAAAATAGATTAATCGAATGTAATTACATGGCGAAGTGCCCTAAAGTCTAAAATGACTATATAAACATAAAGTTAGCATTTATATTATGATGATGGATCATAATTACAAGATAATTGTGTGAGAGAGTATTCTTGGTGAAGAAGACAAAATCTTGAAGGAAGAAAGTAGTGAACATATGAAAGGTGTGGAAGATTGTAAATCTTCATTGTTTATCTTGTCAAAGCTTTGAATAATAGATTATCTTGTTTCTAGGTAGACAAATCCCACATTAGGTGAACCATGTTAAATCTAGTGTTGATTTATGTCTCTTGATTTGTATATTTATTCTGGTAGAATATCCTCTTTTATTTGTAGGTATGCTTAGATCTGATATATTATCTATATAACCAGTGTGCTAAACCCAACAAATTGTATCAGAGCTTTGTTTAAGGGTTTTGTGTGTTGAAAGATTTACTCACATAGGTTTTTTCCGATTGATTGGGAGCTACAAGAATGGCAGAAGAAAACAAATAAAAGGTAGAGAAATTTGACGGCTGAAATTATCAGTTATGGAAGATGCAGATTGAAGTTTATTTGTATCAAAGAGATTTGTACTTACCATTGGATGAGAAGTCTATACCTATGAAGATGACTGATGAATAATGGAATATTCTTGACACAAAGGCTCTGGGATCTATAAGATTGAGCCTGTTAGCATCCATGGCTTCCAATATTACAGAAGCAACTTCTATGGTAGAGTTAATGAAATCTCTTGCTAATTTGTATGAAAAACCTAGTGCTTCAAATAAAGTTTATTTGATGAAGAAACTATCTAGTTCTAAGATGTATGATGGTGAATCTACATAGAATCATTTGAATGATCCAGATCTATAGTAAATCAGTTGAAATCAGTTGCAATACCGTTTGATGATGAAGTGAAAGCACTTTTATTCTTATGTTCGTTTCTTGATAGTTGGGATAACTTGGTATTGGATGTTAGTAAAACAACATATGATAATAATGTTTTGAAGTTTGATGATGTGGTTATTATAAAATTGAATGAAGAAATTCGTAAAAAGAGTACAGAGGAAACATTATCTGGAAATGTTTTGAATTTAGAAAGCATGGCCAGCCAAAGGGAGAGATCCAAGAGTAAGAGTAATGGTAAATCAAAGTCAAGGGATAGCAGATATAAATCCAAAGGTAAGGGAATTACTTGTTGGAAATGTGGAAAGAAAGAAAATGCAAAGAAAGATTATTGGTCAAAGGATAAAGAAAATCAACAACCAGAAAAATTTAAAGAGGTGAATCTTGTTGCACCATAGGCAATGCAAGATTCCCTTATTCTTTCTTTAGATAATAGAATTGAATCTTGGGTTTTAGATTCAGGAGGTTATTTCCATGCAACCCTTAATAAGGGTTATTTCAGAAATTATGTCCAAGGCAATGTTGGGCATTTTTATTTGGGTGGTGATGAATCTTGCAATATTAATGGTAAAGAGGAAGTTCATCTAAAATTACAAAATGGAAATACATGGGTATTGAAAGATGTGAGGCATGTGCCAAACCTTAGGAGAAATATTATTTCTGTAGGGCAACTAGGTGAATCTGGTTACATGGTTACTTTTACAGGACACTCTTGGAAATTAACCAAGGGTTCTTTTGTTGTGGCAAGAGGTAAGAAGGTACGAACGTTATATTTATCTACATGTGTTACTGATTCCTTTTCTGCATTATCTACTTCAGATTCAGATGCAGGTATGTGGTATAATCGGTTGGGCCATATGAGTCAAAAAAGGAATGCAGATATTAAAGGCTAAGGGTAAGTTGTTAGATTTGAAATATTTAGATCTTGATTTCTGTGAGCATTGTATTTTTGGAAAGAAAAAGAGAGTGAGATTTATCAAAGTTGGAGAAACTAAAAGAAGTATAAATTGGAGCTTGTTCACTCAGATGTATGGGGACTAGCTCAGGTAGCTTCTCTTGGAGGATCCCATTATTATGTTACTTTCATTCATGATGCTACAAGAAAGGTATGGGTTTATTTTATTAAACATAAATCTGATGTTTTTGAAACTTTTAAAATATGGAAATCCCTTGTTGAGAATGAATCAAATTCAAAGTTAAATTGCCTTAGATCTGAAAATGTTGGTGAATATTGTATCAAGGTTTTCAATGATTATTGTTCAGTGAATGGGATACGTAGAGAAATAACATTTCCAAGAACACCATAGGATATCGGCATTGTAGAAGGAATGAACATGACAATCATGGAACGTGCTAGAAGTCTGAGGATACATTTTTTATTGCCCTTACAATTTTGGGTAGAAGTAGTTGATACAATGGTTTATTTGATTAACCGTGGTCCTTCAAGTTTACTAGATGGAGGAATACCAGAGGAAGCTTGGACTGGAAAAGAGGTAGATCTTTCTTTTCTTAAATTTTTTGGTTTAGAAGATTTTGTGCATGTTGATAAGGAAAATACGAAAAATTTGGATGCAAAATCCAAGAGCTGCACTTTTATTGGTTATGAATCTAGTGATTTTGGATTCTGTTTTTGGGATTTAGAGAATTATAAGATTTTTTAGGAGTCGTGATGTTGAATGGAATGAAAAGAGAATGTACAGGGATAAAATTTTGGTACCCAAGGATGAGAAAATTAATAAGTTTATTGATGAAAATGAACTCTCGGGTTTGAAAATAACACCTATAGAAATACACATTAACTAGAATCAATTACTAAGGATTCGAACTAGCATCGGTAATGTGAACTGGCATTAGTTATAGATGAACTGGTGACAGTTAGAGGTGATTGGCATCGGTCACTATCAAATTTGGACACAGATGTCTAAGAGGCCTAGATTGAGCCTCCGGTACCCCAAACTTCTGTGAGAAGATCAAAAAGGGTAAGTAAACCTCCAGATAATATTTACACCTTCTCTATTTTTTTTGTTATTGACTGATACTGGTGAACCAAAAATATTTGAAGAAGCAATGAAGGATGAGACCCACGTGCAGTGGGAGCATGACATGGATGAGGAGATGGATTCCTTAGAACAAAACTAGACTTGGGATTTTGTTAAGTTTCCAGTAGGTAAGAGGACATTGCAGAAAAAGTGGGTTTACAGGATCAAAGAAGAAGAGGGTGGACAAAAAAGGTACAAGGCAAGACTTGTAGTAAAGAGATTTACACAGAAAGTAAGTATTGATTTTGGTGAATTATTTTCTCTTTTTATTAAGATGACTTCTATTCGTACTGTATTGAGTTTACTTGTAGTAGAGGATTTTCATTTAGAGCAACTAGATGTGAAGAAGGATTTCCTTCATGGTGATTTGGATGAATATATTTATATGCAGCAGCCGCTTGGGTATGAAGTCAAGGGTAAGGAGAAATTAGTGTGCAAATTGAAAAAGAGTCTATATGGTCTCAAGCAAGCTCCAAGGAAATGGTATTTGACGTTTTATAGTTTAATGCATGAGAATGGTTACTTAAGATGTGAATCTTACCATTGTGTTTATTTCAAGAAAATTGGTAATGGGAGCTATATTATTTTGTTACTGTATTTGGATGGTATGCTTGTTGTAAGATCTAGTATGCAGGACATTGCTGAGCTTAAGGGAAAGATAGCTCACACATTTGCAATGAAGGATTTGGGAACTGCAAAGAGAATCCTTGGCATGCAAATACATAGAGACGGGAAAAATAAGAAATTATATTTGTCTCAGGAAGCTTATATTAATAAGGTGTTGGAAAGGTTTAACATGTAGAAATCAAAACCTGTTAGTACACCTATGGCTGGACACTTCAAATTGAGAAAAAATCAATGTCCTTCATAACACAAGGAGGTTGAGTACATGGCACATGTTCCCTATGCTTCAGCGGTAGGAAGTCTTATGTATGTCATGGTTTGTAATAGAGTAGACATTACACAAACAATGGGAGTTTTGAGTAGATTTATGGATAATATAGGTAAAAAATATTGGAAAGCAGTCCAATGGATACTCAGGTATTTGAGAGGGACATATAGCATGTAATTATTCTATGGAGGTTCAGATATTTCATTATGTGGCTATGTTGATTCAGATATGGCTAGAGATCTGGATGGTAGGAGGAGCAATACTGGATATAATTTCATAGTAGGTGGGATGAAAGTTAGCTGGATTTCAAGATTGGAGAAGGTTGTGGCTTTGTCTACTATAGAGGAAGAGTATGTTGCAGCTACAGAGGCTAGCAAAGAGATGATATGGATGAGTAGGTTCATGGAAGAGTTTGGAAAGGAGCAAGATGATTGCAATTTATTCAGTGACAGTCAGAGTGCAATTCATTTAACAAATAACTCAACGTTTCATTCCAGAAAAAAACACATTCAGTTGAGGTATCACTTTATATGGCAAGTATTGGAGGATGGATAGTTGAATCTAAAAAAGATTCATACGAGTGATAACCCTACAGATATGCTAACAAAGTCATTAGCAAAGGAGAATTTGGAGCTACACTCCACTTCTGTTGGTCTTTGAGTTTGAGACTTGAGGAGGAAGAAACAAAGCTAAAGAGGATCCAAAAATGGTGTTGTACAAGTATGGTGTAGTAATTAATCTCCAAGTGGGAGATGTTGAGTATGGAGCTAAATTACTTTGGTTTTATCATGTAAATTGAACTTGCTAGAAAAGATAGTAACCGGCATCGGTTAGGGAAGACCAACATTGGTCAGTGCAAGTTAGAACCGAAAATAGTTGGGTAGAACTGGCGTTGGTTACCTGTGCGACGAGCTTTTAATTAACTCTTAGGTTTTATATCTATTTTTAGAATTAAAATAGATTTATTGAATGTAATTGCATGGCTAAGTTCCCTAAAGTCTAAAATGAATATATAAGCATAAAGTTAGGGTTTAGATGATGATGATGGATCATAATTACAAGATAATTGTGTGAGAAAGTATTCTTGGTGAAGAAGGAAAAATATTGAAGGAAGAAAGTATTAAACATTTGAGAGGTGTGGAAGATTGTAAATATTCATTGTATATCTTGTCAAAGTTTTGAATAATCGATTGGCTTGTTTCTTGGTGGACATAGCCCACATT
The DNA here is from genome assembly GCA_019776745.2 of Taxus chinensis. Classification (NCBI taxonomy): domain Eukaryota; kingdom Viridiplantae; phylum Streptophyta; class Pinopsida; order Cupressales; family Taxaceae; genus Taxus; species Taxus chinensis. Next base: position 669,936,081 of record CM034151.1, read on the forward strand.
GGGTGAACCACGTTAAATATGGTGTTGATTTATGTCTCCTGATTTATATATTTCTTCTGGTAGAATATCATATTTTATTTTCATGTATGCTTAGATCTGATATATTATCTGTACAACTAGTGTGCTAACCCCAACATATCTTTTCTACACCCTTTGACACTTTATTGGGACACATTACTTGCAAAGAAGTATTATTAGTAGATCCTGTTGAGTTTGTAGTAATTTTTAGCTTAGAGGATCCTATCAACCAGAGAGAGGTGCACAGATTCTTGGGCCACATAGGTTATTACAAAAAGTTCATTAAGGGATATGGTAAAATTCCATCTCCCTTAGAAGAATTTTTGAGGAGTAAGGGAAAGTTTCATTGGGATGAGGAACAACAAATAACATTTGAGAAATTGAAGGTAAGACTTACTTTTGTGCCCATTCTACATTTTCCTTCTTGGGATAAACCATTTCATGTACATGTTGATGTGTATGGCATGGCCATTAGTGCAGTATTGACACAAACTGGTGAAGGGATTGTTGATCTATTTGTTTTCTGAGCAGGAAGTTGACATCAGTTGAGTAAAATTATATGACTACATAGTGCAAAGCATTGTCCTTGATTTACGCGCTACATAAATTTAGACAATACTTGTTATAAATCCCATTTATATTTTATAAAGATCACATGACACTTAATTACTTTGTTAATAAGTATGTTTTGCAAGGGAACATATGTCGTTAGATTATGTTGTTCCAAGAAATTGAATTTATAGTTATGGTAAATCAAGGGAAAATTATTTTAGGATCTGATCATATGCCAAGGATTCATTCAGGAGAGGATGCGAAACACATTGAGCACACAATGTCAAATGCATAATTGTTCAGAGTGAACCACACACCCTTTAACTTAGATAATATTTTTGTGTTTTGCAAACTGGTGTGGCACCTAAAGAGATGATGAGATTTGAAAAGAAACAAATTTCCATACATGCCACACCTTATATATTTATTAGTGGATATTTATACAAATTAGGTAGTGATGCGTTCTTGCATCGGTGTGTGCTTGAGCATGAGTGTGAAGCTATTCTGGAGGAATCTCATGGTGGGATTGTAGGAGGAAAATATTCAAGTAATGGTACCATGTGAGAACTTTTACTATCCCACCTTTGGTGGGAAACACTATATAAGGATTGTAAAGAGTATGCTAAGGCGTGTGATCACTGCTAGTGTCTTTGAAATCCTGGCCATAGGAATGAAATGTCATAGAGGCTTATAAAAAGTGCAAAAACTTTTGAGAAATGGGAAATTAAATTTTTAGGACCTATTTCCCCACCCATGCATAGCACTGGGTCGCATTACATTATAACATGTACATATTATATGACTAGGTGGATAGAAGTAGCACCTATAAAGGATTACATGGTAGCCACAAAAGAAAGATTCATATAGGAGAACATAATCAACAAGCATGGATGTTTATTGAGCTTGACAAGTGATAGAGGCACTCATTTTCTTAATGACACTATTAGGATATTGTTGGAAGAATTTATGGTGGCACACCATAAGACAACGCCAATCACCTGTAGGCTAATCAAATTGTTGAGGTTTTCAAAAAGATATTCAGACATACATTTAATAATATTTGTGATTTTGGGAAAAAGGATTGGGATGATAAATTCTCTACTGTACTTTGGGAATACAGAAAAATTATAAAATATTGAGAAACACCACACCCTTTCAATTGGTGTTTAGTGTAGAGGTTGTTTTACCAGAGAAATTCATATTCCCCTCCTTGCATATAGTACACATATGAGGACTATATTATGAAAAATCACTTGAAGAGATTATATATAAAATGATGCAGTTGGATGAGTGGTGTGCGATAACATGTTAGAGTGAGAAGAGAGAAAAGGCCAGGAAGAAGGCATGGCATGATAGGAACATTATGAATAAATAGTTTAAGGTTAGGTAGAAGGTTCTTATTTATGATTTAAATTTTTTGTGTCACCCTGGAAATTTCCAAGTGCATTGGTTAGGACCATATTTCATTATTTATATACTTGATTATGATGCTTTCCAATTACAAGTGTGTGATGGAAATTGGTTTACTAATGGGAATACCCTTAAGCCCTACTATAAATAAGTCTTCTTGATGTTTGTAATAAGGTAGTATTACAAGTAAGATTAGATTTCCCTTTAATGTATTTCCTTTATATGTGTTTCCTTTCATCGTTGTTATGATTTGTCAAATTAGTTCAGTGTTTTATTGTAATAAGTGTGCTTTCCCACTAGTAGTTGATTATTATCTATTGAATTCATGTGTAGAGGACCACACATAATTTTAGTGTGGGGTGGATAGAAAATTTATTGCTGCCTTGATGAAGATTGGTGTTCATTATATAGGTGTTCAGAGTAAAGACGGTCATGAAGAGAATTCTAAGAAAATTTCTCATATGGAAGACCGTGCATAGATAGATGGATGCACAGTATAACGTAAGGTAGGCTGCAACATTAAAAAATAATTGGTGTGAGGCAGATTGGATAGGTACTTAGGCACATGGAGGCGCGCGTAAGGAAATATATGGCCGACAAGTAGTGGGCACGCCAAAAGGTTATGAATGAGGCATGGAAGAATAAGGCGCAACGTGCAGAAGAGCTATGGAGAAAAATTAATACCGCATACAGTGGTAGTTGAGGAGAAATTAATGTGGGGAATTTTTGAAAACCCTATAAGAGTTAATGATTGTAACTTTATTATAACCTTGCAACCTTTGTGATCTTGAGTTATGAAGTGCATAGTGCGACAAGTGAGTTTTCAAATGGTGAAAAAGGTGAAATCAAGACATGAAATTTATAGAGCTCTGCAGTAGAGGTGTGTTTGAGCTAGTTGGCGATGTACAGAAGGTGGTTTCATGCAGTTGGGGTTTTAAAAGGGCATATTGAAAGCTTGGGCATGCTAGGGTATGGGAAGCCTGAGGAACCAAAGGAGATTGAGAGAATATAGGGGTAAGGTAGCGAAAAATTGAAGTTTTTGAACAACATTCTTGTTGAGCTAAGTAAATGGTACCAAGGATAGCTCTAGTCGTTTCGAAGGAAATCGAGGAAACATTGCAAGAGTGGTTTTTCAAAATGCAGTCACCAGCGGAAGTAATTAAAGGAAGTTTGTGGATGTTGCAGTTGACTAAATACAAGATTAGTGACTTCAATCACAGAATAGATAAAACCTTGAAGCATCTTAGTACCGAGACTATACGAAATACCGATAGAAGGACCATAGATGGAAATAGGGTTATGGATAACTCAGCATACAATTTTTTTTAAAGTTTCAAAGTTATACGATTATATGAACTATCGTATTTTGGAAATATTGAGTAATTGTACCCGTGGTAGATTTCGCATGTGCATGAATATTTATTCCACTTCACAAGGAGGAGGATGTGAATTATGAATAAATTGATTAACAAGGTCACAGGTTTTAATGAATCTGGTGTGGAAATTGGAGGTGATTTGTTAGATGACTAGGGATTAGAGGTGATCACCACCGCATTTCACTACCGTAAATTAGGTCGAGCATTCAATGTCACACATATAGAAGACCTAGCTATAAGTATAGCAATGCACCTAGTTAGCTATAAGTTGGGCACCTATGAGAGGTGGATGAAAGTAAATAAGCAACAATTTCATATAGTGAACAAGATGGAAAACAAGACATATTATAATATTGTGAAATACATCATGGAGATTTTAGTAGTAGAAGCGCGCAACTAGGTTGACAAAGGTGAGAAAAAATATTTTGGTTCTAATTTTTTTAAAATGTATTCAATGAAATCGGTGTGCCCAATCGGACGAAGGAAAAAGTATGGGAATACATTGTGGAAATTAAATCCCCAATGAAGAATTTCACCAAATATACATGTCATGGGTCAATTTCAAATAATTATAAGTAGCACCAAGAGAAATGGTTCAGGAGGATATTTCATTCGTTTAAGGGAGAGTGGTGCATACCGTGTGAGTTACCTAGTGTTTTGGAGGGGAAAGTGGAGTTCACCACATATCATCAGTTCTTCTTGGGCCACTTCTACGTGAAGATAGGTGAGAATAGACCATGGTGTAAATTAACATTTTCATTTACTACCCGCTATTTTCAAGATTTGGTGAACAGGTTACACAACATGCATAAATTATAGTTTGATGCTAACAAGGTGGACGCACACATCTATATTATGTGCAAGACATATGTCTACCTCAATAAGGAGGAATATGTAGAGACAATGGAGTTAAACAACATTAACATCACTCCAGAGGTCATGGTAGTAGGAAAAATTGAGGCCACATGCGTGTATGTGTACCTAAGCCCACGGTTCAAAGAATGTAAAGTTTTTGTTGTAGAGGACTTGTCTTTAGCAAGTTCTCGAAATGGTAAGTATGCGGTGGGCACAAAGAGGCCACTTAAATAGACACCCCCCAAACGGGAGAATCAGGGCTTGCAAAATGTTATGGAGAGAGAGGATGAGAAAGAAGACAACACCACACTTGATCATGGTAGAATACAATTACACAAAAGATACGCAGGTGCAAATACTAGTCTTGGGCCCTCACAGCCACTAAGAAGATCACTCCATGTTACACCTGTTAAGCATGTCGAAGGAGAAAGAAAGAAGAGGTGTAGGTATGTAATGGTGAAGGACAATGATGAAGAGAAATACTCACATAAAAGTGCACACAAGGATGTTGCCACACCAAGTTTGGAGGTGCGAGAGGATGAAGAGATAGGTGGTGAGAAATTAATTTTAATGATAATGTCCCTAGCATGAGTATGAATGGGCATGACAAATAAAGAATCACGAGTAGCGATATGAAAATTGAAGACAATGTTATGCACCCAATCAAGGGACCTAAGGGTGATGAAGAAGTAAAACAAAAGGAGAGTGTTGGAACACAAGAACAAACAAGTAAGTGTGTTTGCGAGAAAAGGGAAGAATGTGTGATATAGATGCAAAACCTTAGATATGTTGATGACTAGAAAAATATTATTTGAGTCAGGTTTTAAAGCGCTATTGGAAAAAACAATTTATATGGATGGGAGCTGATGGACCCAGAAATAGCGAATACTCGCACCAGAAAGAAATTTTCATGGTGTATGCAGACCTATATGGATGAACCAATATTTGATGTATGCAAAGAGTTATACATGTCAATAAGAATGAAGAAAATTCCCATGTAAAGGCACGCAACTATCAATCCAATAGATTTCTCGGATGAGCAAGCAAGTAATGCTCTAAAAAAGATATTTGTAGAGGTCACGTGGAGAAACATAGAGAATGCCACTACTCTGAGAATAGTTTTAGAAGACAATAAGGATAAGGAGGAGGAAATTTGGTGTTTAAAGGAAGCAAGAGAGAAGGTAAAATTGAAAGCGCACACTATCTTATACATGACCAAAGAGATTGGTTACAATATTTTAGCATCCTGACCATAATATGAGAAGGAAGTGTCTGTAGAATTTACCTCTGAATTAAATTGGCTGTGTACCTTGGTTCATTTAGTTTTAAATTAGGAAAAAAAAATACACAATTTCAGGTAGAGCACGCAGTGGTGGAACCAAAATATTCTTCTTAAGAATTAGAGAGGATGAAGAAGAAGATAACACATAGGATAGTGGAATTGGATGTCTTGCTAGAAAAAATTCAGAATGAATTGAAGAGGGAAGACTTGATGCTAAGGATGTGTGAATATCCAACACTATTTATTAAGAAAAGTAAATTGGGTGAAGAAGAATAATTTATTGTGGCAAAGAAGAATGAGACAATCGGGCATGAGGAGAGGCTTACACTAGTTACAAAAAAGCATTACATGCTTGCAGCGGAATAGGACCCTCATATGGAGAGGATTAATTAAATTGGGAAGTTGATAGTGTGGAGGATGAACATAATGGAAGGTATGATTTCCTCCCTGGCCAATGTTTTCATATTCTTGAAGAACGAAGGGGAAAATATGATAATGGATAAGATGAACGGGGTGTTCGGTGACATCCCTACCAAGGCAAGAAAGGGACTCTGTGGGTAGGATGAGTTGGAAGAAGATATAAATAATGAGTACCCAGAGCTATTGCTACCCGTGGAAGAAGAGCATCTAGGTTGGTGAATTACACATACATTAATTCATTTATCTAAAATATATTCTTTAATTCATTATTCTCTTGTAGGCTAAGGCATTATTACCCATTACCAGGGTGGAAATGAATCTAGTGTGGGTTAATGTTGGGTTGGTAAACTATTTTCTTAGTGTTGAAGGCACAGAAGTAAGGAGTGCATAAGTAGGTGCCAGAGTTGGACAGAATTGTGCCATATAGTTTCACGGCCAAAGGAAGTCAAAGAACAATACTTGTCTATTTTGCATACATGGTATAAGAGTGGATTGATTTGTGAACATGCTTTGTCAAAAGACTTGAAAGACACTCCAAGATATTTTGGGAACAAGTGGAAGATGAAGCACCATGCTGAGTTAAGCTAATAATTGGATTAGAACTAGAGTTATGAATAGGCCATCTATTATTATATGAAGCTTGCATGCTTCCTAATTTATTTTTTATTGTCACATGGCTATTATTAGCATGGAATCTATTTTAAAGAGTGCATGAGTAGTGAAATGCATGTCCCCACTACTTATATATATGTATTTGTTTTCATGATTTAGAGAGATCAAGTATGTTATATGTGAGTTATGATGTTATTTTATGAGTGCACATAAGCTTACGGAGACAATATGTGTATTTACATTCAGCTCTGGTTATGAAGGATTAATACCATGGATTTTTGTGGATGGATATTACTTGTTGATGTGTCTCTTCATGGTTACTGTATGGGAAATCTGATCTTGATTATTTTTTAATCCTTTATGCACCATGGTTGTGATCTAGCTAATGTTTTGATTTATACTTGATTAATTGTTATGGATCTGGAATGTATGTTCTTTCATGCTAACTCCTTGACAAAGATTACATAAAAGAGGAACTTGTTACCATTGCGTGCTTTGGGTAAGTTCTTAGATCTTTATTAGTAATGTTCCAGTGCGCCTTGGGATGTGAATGGTAAAATAAGACTACAAGGTATCTACAATTTACCCCACATTACAAATTGAGAAAATATTGTGCCATTTTTAGGCATCTGCAATTTATCCCACTTTAAAATTTATTTAAAAAAATATTAATCAAAGGAATGGAATAAATTAGATATATCAGAAAGGTGTAATATACCAACATATAATGATAAACAAGTAGAACCAATAAGAGGATAAGAGTGACTTAGTTTATATCGAACTGTGTGGACTAGATCTGGGATAGAAAGATGGTGAAAAAAGCTCATTTTGGACTGTATGTGCTTTATCTAAAAAAAAAAAAATTGAAAGTTATACCATATAGAATCTCCTAGAAGGGGACAAAATCAAGTCTTCAATGTTAGTTTTGAACTGTATAAACTAGTTTCCTAGTGAAGGGTGTAGATCCGATTCTTTCAGTGACTGAAAATTTCACCTTCAATTCTCTTTGTGTTGTATCGACTTTGTCGTAGGGTTCTCTTGTTTCTCCTATACCTGTAAAACAAACCCTATCTTCCTACACAACACTTGAGAAAACATTAGTGGAATAAAATATGTCTATGTTTGAGTGATACAAACCTCAATAGTCTCCCCATTGTGATTTCCATTGACCATTACACTACATTTTAGACTCAATGTAGTTCTGGTGTGTGTGTGATTTAAATTGTATCCCTTAAAATTTGGTTACCCTTGTGAAATTTACACAAAGATAACGAGTTATAACAATTTTTTCCCTAAGATGATGTGTGCTGGACGGTTCATTATCTAGGCAATATCCTAACATGTTCATTCATATTAAGGTAATTAAATTTGATAAAATCAAAGTCAATATATCGGTAGATATGTATGCGTGAAAGTATTTAATTTATTGATAGTTTGAATAAGGTATTGGGGCTAGGTTAGAGAGGTGGGTAAAAGGATAGGGAAATTTAATTTTAATATTAAACTAAATCATGTTATTCATCTAAATTGTGATAACTTCATCCAAAATTATAAATAATTGGTGTCTTATGTTGATGTTTTTTCCATGGTATTTAGTATTGTGCCAATGCCATATCACTCATATTTTATAATTTTACCTAAGATATATGTGATACATAACTTGTATACAAGTTTTTATTTGTAATTTAATGTCTGATGTGTCATTTTCTATGTTTTTTGCATTGAAAATGGATATTATCTCGCATAAGTTTCATGATGGGAGATCTATGTAGATAATGATCACCTTGATCCTTGATGCAAATAACCAGGATTTGATTGATAAACCAAAGTTAGGGACAGTTAAATAATTAGGCCAAACATCCCATTACATATAATTATTAATTGTTTTATGTGTGTGGTGTGATGCAAATACATCTACATTCTAGTTACCTATTGGATAAGTGTAAAAAAAATTAGACAATTTATGGAAGATCCTATCACTACCTATTTTTTGTTTCCATGTTATATTATGCAGTTATATACATTACACAGAGGTTTATATTTAATTTATTAGCATGAAGAGATACAAAAATTATATATGTCAATAATATTCATCATTACAAATTGATATAGTTTGGTATCGTGTTCGACATTTGTGAATAGTTTTTTGGGCGTACCATTGGGACATTTTGTAGAGTTGGATACAAGTGGGGTGGCCATCTCATCCCATTAATTTAAGAGGTTGGCGAGGGTGAGAATTTTTTTTCTTAGGGTCACATTATGTTGGCTCCACATTTACAAGGAATTATATTGTTTCTATACAGAGGACTATGTGATATGGACTTATTGAGTACTCATACAATAAAAAAATACTTGATTAGTGTGCATATAAAAGGTTTATGCTGTATTTATATACATGTAAATCGAAACGAGAATCCCATCAGTGAAGACAATCAATTTGAATTTTCTTACTAGGATTAAGTTATAGGTGGATAGGATTGTACAATTCCTTAACGAGTCTAGTATTATAACCTACTTGAACCTAATGCTAATGCACACTTTAATTATTTAAAAATAGTCCTTTGGCAAAAGTGAACAAGTAAGATATTTTGAATATTTTCTTAAACACAAAGGTGATAAAAATGTGCTGGAAAAAGATATTTACATATATACTATTAACCATGATATTGAGAATAATTAATGAGAATATTGCCAAGAAATTAAAGGTATTGAGATAAGAGTCTACTCAGTTCATGATTACAATTATTGGAAAACAATAATTAGAGAATTTTTTTCAAATTCCATTGGTGATAAAAAAATCTTAGTAGTTAATCATGAAATTTTCACACAAGGAGGTGGAACTTGAGGAAACATTACTCTAATGGGATTTTGAGGGAGAATAACTTTAAATGAAAAATATCAATTTCCCCTAAGTTGCAAAATATGTTAGGATGGATGTACATTTTTATTTGTATGTGTGAAACATGTGTCAATAAAAATTTTCCATGCATATGGAATGTCAAATGAAACATGGAGAATGCTGGAGAAGAGAGGGCGGATGAGTTTTTGAAATTTCGTGGGTGGGAATATGATGGTAGGGAAATCGTGCCCAGACCCAAGGATTATGCTGAAATTGTATAAGAATGCGATATCCATGGACATGAAGATGCTATGGAAATGGGACACCTCAACAAGACATTAGATTCTTGGTCAAACCGTGTTAAAAATGGAACTCCTTCAAGGGGAAATTTTTTTTTCCTATAGGTGGTCAAGGATGCATCGGGATGTGTTTTGGAAATCCATGATTCCCTTCTTAATAGCACTACAAAAAAATTGAATAAAGCACTGGTTAGGAAACTAGTGGGAGGGATACAAAATATCGATGTTGTTAGAAGATGGGCCAAATTGAAGTGGAACCCAAAAGGACATCTGGAGGTAAGTGCTCTCAAAAATGGATTTTTAATTGTTAAATTCATTATCCAAGAATATATGTAGAAGGTTCTGGAAGAAGGACCTTGGTTTTATTGAAAATTAGGTTAGTATCTTAAGAAATGGGAACTAACTTTTAATCCAGAAAAAGAAAATCTTAAGCAGTTCCCTATCTGGATCCAATTTCCTAACCTACCCTTGGAATTTTGGCATGAGGATATTGTTGAATGAATAGCAAACTCTTTTGGATTTATATTTGTGATATACAATGCAACCTTGAATATGAATAGACTTGTTTGTGCTAGATTCTTTATTTATAGTATTACAGACAAGGATACCCCTAATCGCATCCAGTTGAAGTCTAGACTAGGAATATGGGAGAAGAATATCAAAATGAAAATTTCTCTAGCTAAATGCTTCAAATACAATAGTTGGGGACATTCAACCCAAAATTGTAAGTTAAAGATCTCCAAGATGTATACGGCTATGATAGAGAATGAAGGAAAAGAAGATAAGGGAAAAGGGATAATGTAAAGCGTAGCTTACCATAGGAAGTTTTTTTTTCAAAAATCATACTGAAGGATATAAACCTCTAAGAATCAAATAAAAAGAGGAAACTGGGATAACCCCAGCAAAAATTGTCCCGAAAACGAATGATGATGGTTTTAATTTGTTGGTCAATAGAAGGAGATCCAAAAATCAGTCCTGTTCTGACTCAAAGGTTAGGGAAAAGAAGAAGGAATTACCAGTTAAAGACTCCCCTTTTGTAAGAAATTTGGAGCTCTTTTCCTCTAATAAAGGGAATGGTTCGAGTAGCAAAACCTGTGGACAGGTAAATATAGAGAAAAGCTATAAGGGTGAACACCATTCTGTAGAATTAATCATGGAATAAACAATTAACAAAAAAATCCAAGAACAGAAGGGACAAGAGAAAAATGAATATATTTTACTCCAAGGGAAGAGAGGATAACAGTAGATGATTTGATTAACCTCTCCTTAGATGAAATCATGAATGCTCAACAAGTCCTAAAAAAGGAGGTGGAAGACAAGAAAGAGGAGATAACTCCTAGAAATAATGGGGATCCCCAGAAATAACTTCCTCAAGAAAAGAAAAAGTGGCCTCATCTGCTAAAAGGGGTGAATCTTGCAAAGTTTCTCCTTATAGAAAAGGGTATTTTCATGAGGGATAAAACACAATAACTGTGGAGACTATTAACAACAAATAAGGAAGGCCAAATAAATTTGAATCAATAAAAATATCTACTCAGAAGGAAATAGACTCAAGGAAACAGTCTTGTTTAGATCATAAGGTCTTCAGAAAAAACAAACCCAATATTAGAAAATGAATTGCATCTCTTCAAGTGGAAGATGGATCAATAGTACTGCTAAATGGAGGGTTCTTAAATACTTGATTGAAGGACAGAAAATTGATGTGTTAGCCGTTCAAGAAACCAAAATGAAAGAAGACAACTTCCTAAATTTTTGTAAATTTTTTGAGAAAAATTCTAAGGCTTATATTGTTAGTTCGAATGGGGACTTTGGATGAATAGCTATGGTTTAGAATCCTACCCTTTATGAGGGTAATCTTCTAGTGAAATGAGATTATCATATGGTTTTGATGCTGAGAAAATTGGAAAATAGAAAAATATGGGTTCTATCAAACATTTACGCTCCCGCCCTTTACAAAGAAATGAAAACATTATGACAGCATCTCCTTACTTTAAAAAAACATATCACTAGCTCTGATTGTATTGTGATGGGTGAATTTAATACCCCTATTTCTACCTCAGAAAAGAAAGGGGGATCCAAGGAGTTTACTATCGGTATGGAGGATTTTAATGATTTAATTACAAACTCCCAACTCCACGATATAAAACTTAAGGGAAGAAAATGCACCTATTCAAATAGAAGAGTAGGTTCACAACTTATACAAGTGAGACTAGATAGAGTCTTGGTAACAGAATAATGGTTAAGAAAAGACATGTCCCTTTTCTCTCTACCAAGAATAGGGTTTGATCATAAGCCAATTCTCTTGATGATTAATAACCCTTCAAGAAGAAGAACTCCCTTCCATTTCGAGAAAATGTGGCTCCATTGTGAGGAACTTAAAGATATTATTAATGAATGGTGGAAGTTTAAGGTTCAGGGAACAACGGTGTATATATTAACCAAAAAACTGTAGAATGTCAAAATGAATCTTAAATATTGGAATAAGAAAAGTTTTGGGAATATATTCCAGAAGAAAGTGGAAATCAAATCTAACTTACAATACTTACAAAGGAAGAATGAAAGGATGGAATATGAAGTGGAATTGGAAGACTATGAAAAGGAAATATTTCTCCTTTTGGAATACCACAACAATCTTGCAAAGGAAGAAACCTTCTGGAGATAGAAATCTCAAATTACTTGGCTCAAGGAAGGGGATAAGAATACCATTTCCTTCCACCTATCTACCCTAAAGCGTAGAAGTTTCAATAGAATTAATAAAATCAGGAAAGATGAAGGAAATATCTTGGAAGATAAGAATGAAATAACTGAAGAGGCTATATATTTTTTCAAAAATCTGCTCACTAATCAATGTGTTCCAAACTTGGCCAAGGAGTAGCACTTTCTAAACTGCATTCCTTCTATGGTTTCCATAGAAGATGATAATATTATCTCAGTGATCCCATCAATGGAGGAGGTTGAATTTATGGTCAAACATCTCAGTCCACATAAGGATCCTGGTCCGGATGGGTTTCAATCCTTTTTCTTTCAACATTTTTGGGATATAATGAAAAAGGATGTTTACAACATTGTGAGAGAGATTTTCAGCCAAAAAAATATGTTGAAGGATATGAATTGTACCTTTCTTTCTCTTGTCCCGAAATGTGGTAATGTCATGGAATTTAAATACTTTAGAACTATAAGTCTCTGCAACACTACTTACAAAATTTGTACAAAAATCCTTGCTCTTAATTTACAATTGATCCTTCCTTATATCATTTCAAAAAAACAAGGATTTTTTGTTCTGGATTGTCAAATTCAATATGGGATAATTACAATAAAAGATACTATTCATTTGCATAAACTTAGATAAAAGTTTGCTTTGATTCTAAAAGTGGATATAGCCAAGGCTTATGACAAGGTTTCGTGGCTTTTTCTTGATAAAATTCTAAACAGTTTTGGTTTTGATGATCCCTTTTGGAGTTTAGTTAAAGCTTGTATTTCAAATGCCTTATTCTCCATTCTTATTAATAGGACCCCTTATGGCTTATTTCCTAGGTCTCAAGGTTTAAGTCAAGGGTATCCTCTCTCCTCCTTTATTTTCATAATTATGGCATAAGACTCAATGTGGAAACTAGTAATGGCTCCATTAAATGGATATATCCGGTGAGGGGTATGCATAATGTGACACATCAAAAAAATTTCGATGATACTATTTTGGTGGGAGAAGTGTCTCTTCCAGAAGCTAAGAAGTTTTAAAAACTTTAGATGATTACATGGAAGTTTTGGGACAGCTGGTGAATTATAGGAAAATTTCTATTTTTTCCTTAACACTCTGGAAAGACGATGTAAGAAGATAGATATAATTATGGAATGTGACCATAAGCCATTCACAACCATTTATTTAGTCATACCCCTTTGGAAGAAGATACCTCTTAGTGGTGAATGGAACTTCCTTATTGAAAGATTTGAAAAGAAGCTTCCGGGATGGAAAGCAAACATGCTATCTCAAGTTGGGAAAATTACTTTACTTCATAGTTCTATCCAAATTCTTCTAGTGTATGCAATGTATCTCTACCAACTTCCCAGGATAATAGTGGAAAAACTGGAAAAGATCCAAAAATGTTTCTTATGTAGTGGAACCGAAAGTAAAGAAAGAATTCTGCTAGTGGCTTGGAATAGGGTCTGTAAACCTAAGAAGATAGGGGGACTTGGTCTTAGAGATTGGACTAAAATGAACAAATCACTTCTATCTAAAATAGGATGGATGCTAACTGAAGAAGATGGGGTGTGGGCTAGAATTTTAAGGAAAAAATATTGGACGGATGCAAATGATGAACAATGGATATTCAAACAGGTGTCCTTCAATGGGTCAAGTTTATGGAAAGCTATTAATTGGGAAAAGGAAACTGTGGCAAAGGAAAGCAGGTGGAAAATAGGTAAAGGAAATGAAATTTGCTTCTGGACTGACAAATGGGCTGGTAAATTTACCCTTGAAGAAAAATTCCCCCAAATTTCAAATTTGTTAGAAGATAAATATGGGGGAAAAATAAATAATTATATGGATAATACTGAGAGCTTTCAAACTTGGAAGTACATAGAATTGGACAGGAAGGAATGTAGAGAATACACGGTTATTCTCAATGAATTCTTAAAAAACTATGTGTCTTCTAACAACAAGGAACAAGATAGAATTTTGTGGCATAAAGAATAAAATGGTAGTTTCTCAATCAAATTAGCTTATTATTTATTCTTTGAGGAAGAAACAAGAGAGGAAGATCTTTTAGCTAGTAACATATGGAACAAGAATATTATCCCCAAGGTCAATGTTTTTAATTGGATTACGGTGATAAATAAGATTATTACTATTGAAAACCTCACCAAAAGAGGTTTCCATATGGTAAATAGATGTGTTCTATGTGAAGAGAACTTGGAAATGGTAAACCACCTGTTCTTGGAGTGATCTTTTTCTTATCAAATTATTTCTTCTATTTTGGGTATGTTCTCGATTAACTGGATTAGTATTAAGTTGATCCAATCTTCATGGAATCAATGGAAATGTCCGTTCATCAGTCAAGTGCTGAAAAACCTATCAATAATTAGCCTTGGACATTTGTGGTGGGAAATATCAAAATAAAGGAACATGAGGATTTTCAATGGTAAGAAACTTCCCGACAGGTTGATTATTAAAAAATGTTTACAAGATGTTAGAAATTATTTTTCTATCATAAAGAACAAAGAAGTGGAATTCATGGACTGTGAACAACATATCTTAAAGAAATGGAACTTAATCTGTGACCCACAACCCAAGAAGAGTAATCCTAGAGAAGGGGTAAAATGGACTTCTCCTAGAGAAGGTTTTATCGAACTCAATTTCCATGGTGCCGCTAAAGGGAACCCTAGTAGGCTAGAGGAGGAGGATTTTTTCAAGATGCTAAAGGTATGTTTCTCCTTGCATACCTATTTAATTTGGCCATACAATCTAATCATGTTACAGAGGAAGTGACGATATGTTGGGGAGTGAAGCTAGTAGAAGAGAGAGGTTTAAAGCACCTAATTTTGGAAGGTGTGTACTCATTTTTATGAACTAATAGTAACAGTAAAATCCCATGTGTGCTGACCTATCACCCAGCGGGTGTTGGGCACTCACCCGAGGCATGCGCGGGTCGCCAAGCCCCTCCTTTATGTGAGTTGTGTGAGAATACATTATCTATGACAGATACTTGAACGAAAAAGAAGTAAGAGACCATGCATTCATTCTTGAGAGCTTAGGATGAGTTATTATACCAAGGCATTCATTTAGATAACAAAGGAGAAACCTCAACAGAATACATATATCTGAACAATAACATAAAGGAAATGCACAAAGGATTACATCCATCCACATGATATACATACAACAGATCTCATGCACTTGTATAGATATGAACCAAGAGCCACATATATTCATGTTTAATATGTTCAATAACCACATTACATCCATTGTAGACCATAACAGGCCACATATAACAACACAGATCAAATCATGCATCAGAAACTGGGACTATGTCCTTCATATTACAAGGATAATTATAGACTCATCCCTCTAAATATGCCATCACTCCTATAGTTCTCTTAATCCCAACCCATAGAATCCTTGACTCTATTCCTGTAGAGCTTCACCTCTCTTCAACCATGCCTTTGCGTTCTTCTCATCTTACTCACGACCCTCTGTCTAATGTTGAGCTCCCTTCTTCTATATGGAGCACCTCTATACATATCTTCTCCTTCACTTCCATGCCTTCTTGAAGGTAACATAGATCAGTTGCCAAGTGTCCAAGTGGTCCTCCAATGGAGCATGCTTCCTTTGATCTGAGCTCTCTACTCTTTACAATGATGTCTTTATGGATCCTTCCATTGCATGCATGGAATATTCCTTTCTTAGACCACCAACGTTGTCAGGATGGCACCTTATCCACTCCGCATTCTAGATCAGGATCATGCTTTTATCCGTGTGCTGCCTAGAACACCAAATATGGCTAAGTCCCAAAAACCTCTTACTCTTGCCTTAGACATGCACCATGGGTGTTGCTTAAACCCTTCTAAAACTTTTTCCATGTGCCTTCACCCTATGCACCCTTCTTCAAATAGGTCTCGTGCATCCACGTGCCTTCTTGTACTTAGCCAATATTCTGGGGCCCAACATCACCCCACACTATGCACTTGTTATCCATCCTCAGAAACAATTTTTCTTAATGAAAAAATAATGGTGGGCTTCGAATAGGTGGAAGAATAATAAAGGAACGAATAATGGGGGAGAAAGAATGAAAGAATGGGGAACTTTTTTATTGTTGAAGGAGGAGAGGGAAATCATTTCCTATTTCTACCTCTAGCTTCTCCCAAGTGTTAACCTCATTCTATGCTTACTGACAGAGGTCACTCACTAGGGCACTCACCTCCTCAAAACTCAGATCCTCCCCTTTGGTACTCATTGTCTAAACAATGCTCTCTAACTGATTTCTCAAACCATCAATCGCATCTATCCCACGGGTTATCTAGGGGTATAATTCCTTTAGCCAGATTTTGATCGAACCTCATAAGGTCTCGATTGCCTCTGATTTATTTTCCACCTCGACCAAGATCTTATCTCTTTCTACTCTGTTCCCCTTATTTTTATCTTAGAACTCCTTGAGTTTTGTTTCATGGGTGGCAACAAAGATGTTTTCTACTATATCCCTATCAGCGCAGTTGTTATAAGCAGCTTCAGTGACTTGTGTGGCGGCCTTTACCTCTGCCATAGGATTTTTGTGTATCAAGCAACAATCTCAACAACCTTAAAATTTTCTTCTTTATCTTGGTGCGTCAGTGCCTCTTCTTTCAAACTCTAAAGTGAGTGGTCACCTTTCCATTGTGATTTTTTAGGTCAAATCCTCTAGACATTATAAGGCTGATTCATATTTTTTCTTGACTGGCGGGCTAATTCAGGATGCTTCAGGACAATGGCATCTATAATCATCTCTACCTTATTGGAGACTTCGTGTACCTTATCTTTCTCTATATTTTAGCTCATGCCTTAACTAAGCACTGATCAACTCCTCTTGCTTTAAGTCCTTGCTCTTTTCCATGAGCTCCTCTTTTTTCTTCTCCAATTCCTCCTCCAGGAATCTCACTCTATCATTCCTCCCAAATAGTCTAGCCTCAACTTCAACTGAAACCTTGTTGAGCACATTCTAAACCCAATCATTTGATATATACTAATTGTTTATAAGTGGATTCTCTCCCTTCTTCTATAACACCTTCATTAGTTCTCTCTAACTTACCTCAAACTTTGGTTCATCCACATGGGAATCAAATTCCCAAGATATCATCTTCATATTCCATGGATATGCACCTTCTTCATCAAATGAATTCATAGCAAGGAGTTGTTCTATTGGTATGGTGCTCTGGAAGTGCACACGTAGCACCTTATCTTGGATCATTGATGTAGCCCATTCTTGGTCCTTGTGTTGCCACTACACCCTTCCCACATATGCACGTAGCCTTTGGGAAGCTTACTGCCATAATTGGAATTCCCACCCATGCTGCCATATTATTTTCCAATTCTTTCTTCTTCTACTTCCTTCAAAATTTCATCCGCGCTTCACTCCAACTCCTATTCCACCAAGTCCTTAATAATGCCTGCTACCTCTATCTCTATGGCTTCTTCCACTTGTTCCTTGGTGAGGCTTGGGGTTCTTTTAGTTTTTAGTGCTTACCTCTTCACTTACCCCCTTGCCTTGATCATCTGATCCTTCTTCATTTTCTTCATCATTCTTCTCTTCATCTCCCTCCTCCTCAGAGTTGTGAATCTCATATACTAGATGATCTTGAGCTCCCTCTGGCTTGTCATCATCTGTTTTTCCAATATAGGCTTCTAGGCTTTCGGTCTCCTCTGAATCTTCCTTTTTTTCTACTTTTCTGTTTCTTCCTTACTGGGGATTCTAGTACAACAGATTCTTCCTTCTCCTTCTCCATCAATAGGTGACATATTACTTGGTGATTCCTCATGTGTGAGGGAATCTTCATACTCTATACCTCTTCTTCTTGGGGTCTTCACCTTGACTGGGGACTTTTTCCTAAGCACGTAATTGCTAGGCTTAGCGCTTGCTTCCGGTACACGCCCACAGATTGTGATGTTTACACACTTGGTTCCTTTTTCTCCTGCCCCTCTTCTCTTTCTCTCTTCTTTGGCACAACCTTATTTCTCCCTATGGGGTTTTTTGGAATGGAGACATCACTCTCCAGATAGGCTCCTTTCTAAAACTTAGGACTTATGCGTATAGATATACCCTTGTCGCGGTCCTTGTAGACGATCAACAACATCAATGGTTTCATCATTTGCACTTCATGGGAGACATACTTCTCCACATATACATGCTTTTTAGGGTATACAATATTTTGGTGCAACTCGTGGTAGTCTTGTTCCACCTTGACTAAGATCAAACCTTAGTCTTTTGGCTTCCTTAAACTAGTTGACTCCAGCTTGGAAGTATTGTGCAATGAAGGAGAAGGGTAGAATGCACCATGGACTCTCAGTCCCATCTATTAATGTAAATCTGCTAATGTAGAAATGTTGGTATATTGAAAATTCTACTTCTCCATCCATGATTGTGGGAAACTACTCTGGGATCCTCCATTCTACCCCAAATGTGTCACACATTCATTTTTACAACTTTTCCAGGCACACCTTGTGAGTGGATGTCATGGTTTCACAAGTGTAGTTTTCAAACCTTTTTACGGGTGAGAGGGATCCTCTTTTAGATACTCCCAAATTAAATTTTCTATGCCATCAGGGCATTCAAATCTTCTGAGAAGACGATGGTGAGGAGAACATTGTAGAATAATATATTTTCTCCTTCTTGCGCGTTGCTTATGATTTCATCCGCAATGAAGGTAGACAAGTTATAGATGGTCTCTTCTGAGATATTTCAACATACATTTAGCCATGCCTTGTTCACTTGTGTCCATATTTCTTAATCATTAAGCTTTGTCACCAAGGGTGCAACCATCCTCATAACAGGGTCTAGAATTTATGCAATGTCAAAGTACCACAGACCCTTCTTGTAGTCATATGCTGCTATTTTCTTCTTGATATCTTCCTTGTCCTCTAAATCATCATCTATACATTTTCCTTCGCAAATCAAGCCAATGAACTTAGATATCAACTATGATGTTATGTGCATCTTGCACCCTAAAAAATTGAATTGATCTTCATGTATGTGTGACATCAACCACTAATATAGTCTCTCAGGTTTTACAAAATAAGGTAACTCATATAAATGCAATAGCCCTACCTTCTCTAGCTTGACTTTCACCTCATCACTGTATATAGGCATTCCATCTGGTGTCCTCTTTGTTAGTTGGATGATCCAGCTACAATTCCATTTCCTTCTCATTTGTGCTCGTGTGATGGTTATAGTCTCTTATGGCCATTAGTCTTAGGTGGGATAAACACTCATTTCCTAGAAATACTCCATATGGGTATTACATTTCTAGATACCATTTTTCATTGTAGCTCATGATGGTAGCAGTTTGTTTTCCCTTTCCCTTCACACTTTTATTTCTTTGGTGAAACAAACACCTTCTTAGGTGCCATGTTTTCTATCAGGATAAAATGTAAAACTTCTTCTCACTCTATTATGTTACTCTTCTCAAATCCAAATATCAACTCTAAACTCACACTCCTAGGATAAATCCTTCTATCTCCATGCCCTAGCTACCAAACCCTAACTAGGAAAAACATTCCACAAGATGGTGCACTGCAAACTAAATCTCCCCATGCCTGTGTACTCCTTCCACTCTGGTCTACAAATCTACTCTAGTCACACACTTATATTTCTAGGATTATTATTCACACGAATCTCTTTGGATGCCCTAGTTTGCAAGATCTCTTTAAATTTGTAATGGAAAGGTAAATAATACCATGCCCAACTTCATACTTATAGTTTCTTCTCCTTCTCTAGTAATAAATGATATAGAAAATACCAACATACTCAACATTAAATGTGGCTTTATCCACTAAGCCAACCTTAAGTTCCCTTACCCTCACCCAATCCTGAATGAAAAACTTTCTACAACCTTCTAGTGTGTAAAAATCCAAACTGACTGAAGACTCTTATGCACACATCTGCAGCATCGAAGGCACTTCTTCTATCATTTACCTGATGTTTTCCCTCACCTACCTCATGTTGTTCCTATGATATTCATCCCTTGTACATGGTCTTTGTTACAGACCTTCTTGACATCATAATTCATTATCCACCATTTCCTTACGCACTTTCTCAACCTCACACGCTTCCTTCCACAAGGCCATTTAACATTACTTCCAACTTATTCTTCACTTTGCACTATGTTGCACTTTCCACCCTACACTAAACAGATGTATGGTCCTCTGCACATACACAACCTTAGGAAAAATAATAATGTGGTTACCGATGCACAAGGCACAAAAAAACACAAACAGAAAGGAACAAGCAATGAGAAAGGTAAACACAAGAAATGAAAAGCATTAAAGTAAATCCTAAGCTAAGTGGAAAAACTACCTTATTTACAAACACAAAGAATACTTATTTATAGTAGGGCTTCAACCTTCTCCCATTGAAATGACCTGGTAATCTCATCCCATCCAATGCTTGTAACTGAAAAGTGTCTGAATCAAGGATGTATGAGATGATGTAAGGGCCTAACCAATGGACTTTCAATTTCACAGGATGGCACAGAAACTTGGAATCATATAACAAAACCATCTTCCCAACCTAAAATTATGTGTTCTTGATGTGACGATAATACCATGCCTTTTGTCTTACATTCTCTATCTTCTAAATCCATCTAGCAAGTGATCTCCCCTCATCTAACTGCATCAAATTATCAATCCTCTCTTCCAGTGCTTGTCCATCAGCTAATCCTCCTGTGTGCACTATACACAACGATGGTAACATGAAGTCAACCGGAAAAATAACTTCCCATGCTAAACACCAATTGAAACGGTGTGTCCTTGTTCAATCTCTTATAGGTTGGCTTGTATGCCCATAGAATGACTGATACCTTGTTATCCCAATCTTGTCTTCCAATGTCACAGATTTTGGTCAATGTGTGACTTAGTATTTTGTTAAATGCTTCAATAGTTTTATTTGCTTGTGGATGATAAGGGGTGGTCTTGTGATGGGCCACCATAAACTCTGCTAACAGAATCCTGACCGATTCATTTCATTTAAAAAGTGCATACCCCTATCACTTGTTAAACTCAAGGGACATCCATACCTGTTGATTATGTTTTCTCATAAGAATCTAGTATCTGTTGTTGTAGTTAAATCCTTTATAGGTGCATTACCTCTTCCCATCTTGTCAAGTAATCAATACAAGTGATAATGTAGCGTGAACCAGTCCTTCGTGCAAAGGTGAAATAGGTCTTACAAAGTCAATTCACCCATTTTTCAAATGGTTCAGCACTGGCTATTGGTCACAAGGGAATTTCATCCCTTCTTTTAGGTTTTCTAAGGCACTCACAATGGTCACATGCCTTACAAAACTCAATACAGTCCTGGTATATGCTTTCCCACCAAAACCATTTGAGTAGAATCTTCCATGGTTGCATTTCCTACATAGTGTCCTCCTGCAATCCCACCATGTGCTTCCTCCATAATTGCAATGAACTCATGTTCTAGCACGCATCGGCATAGAACCTCATCATGGCCTAACTTGTACAAATCTCCACTAATCAGCATGTAAGGCTCAACGGGTATAGCCAACTGTTTTCTCTCCAAGGCCTTCATTCCTTCTAGCACCACACCTATTTTTAGAAACACTGTGATGTCTTCCAAGTCCGAGGGAATGTGCCATAACCTAAATAGTTTGCATCTAACATAGTATCCTTAATGTTTTGCATGTCCTCCCCTGAGTCAATCCTAGATAAGTGATTAGGTCTAGAATTACTCTTCCCTAGTTTTACTACAACCAAAAACTCAAATTCTTTAAATAACAGGACCCAACGACATATTTTCCCTTATAGAATGAGCTTGTTGACTAAGTACTTCAATGCCACATGGTCCGTGTAGAATATAAATGGTGTTACCAACAGATACTACCTAAAATTATGTAGCACGTAGATCATAGAAAATGCCTCATGCTCAGTAGTTGTGTAATTCTTGTTATGCTGGTGTCAACTTTCTACTAGAAAAACACAAGGGGTGATCAATAATCCCCTCACCAGGTTGTGCTAGTACCACTCCCATGGCTTGATCCCTGAGGCATCAACATGCACATGGAAAGGCTTATCCCAAGAAGGAAAGCATAGTATGGGTCACAGTAACAAGCCTATCCTTTAAAGTATCAAATGTCTTTTTCTGCGCCTCTCCCCAGTGAAAGGCACTCTTTGTGCTTAAGTAATTCCTCTAAAGGCATGATGATCTTGGCATAACCCTTAATGAATTTATTGTAGTACCCCATATACCCAAGGAATCCATGCATAGCACTTTGACTAGTAGGCTCTCCCAATCCCACAATAACTGCAACTTTAGCGGGATCCACCAGTAAGCCTTCCTTACATATAATATGCCCCATCATGGTTCCAAATGGAGTAGCAAAGACACATTTCTTAATGTTGAGGGATATCCTCAACTACCAACATCTCTCAAACATCAACCTCAAATTATAACAATGGTCTTTTACTAGCCCATACATAGTCCAGTCATCCAGGTAAACTTGAAGAAACTTATGGATGAAGTCTTGAAATTCTTGTACCATAATGTGTGAAAACATAATAGGCACATTCTTCAATCCAAAAGGCATAACCGTGTAGGAAAAACTTTCCTAGTCAAGTGGTGAAAGTTTATCTTCTCCTAGTCTTCCTTTACAATTCTAACTTGGTGGTACCCTGAGAATCCATCTGTAAAAGAATAGACTTCATTCCGGCCACTCCTTCCAAAATTTCTTCAGTGAAGGGGGTTGGAAAAGGGTCAATGACAACAAACTACATTCAACTCCCTATAATCCACACAAATCCTTATCCTTCCATCCTTCTTGATACTTATGACCATTGGACTTATCCATTCTGATTTTTCAATAGTCTCAATAATGCTTGATGATATCATCTTATCTATCTCTTCCTTGACCTTTACGTGTACGCACAAGTTAGGATTCATTCGATAAGGTCTCTTCCAAATTGGGTGCACACCTTCCTTCAACTTGATCCTCATCTCCCCTAAGGAATGGTGAACACCTTTGAGCTCATGGTACCCACGAGGGAAAAAATCCTAAAACTCACGTAATAGATCAATGATCTTAGAAACTTCCTTCTCGACCAATAATCCCCAATGATAGCTTCCTTAGGTTCTTCCTCTGAACCAATGTTAACCTTATTTGTCTTCAAAGGATCATGGTAGGTGCATGCTCACTCATCAACACTATCTATGACCTCGCGTGTACCTATAGAATGGTTAACATCCAGAATTCTCCATTTCTTCACCATCTATCACATAGACCATATCTTCCCTTTTTCCTTTTCTATGCACACACGCTCAAGTTGTACCTTCTCTGATTCTTCTTCATCAAAGTGAGTTCTCCAAACTAGGTTCTCCTAGTAGTTCTTGTATTCTATCTTCCACCATAGCACTATCTCCCATTATAAGGTGCTTGACAACTTGTAAAGCCTTATCTACTGATGGCTTTGTACTCCTATACTCAAAAGATTGAATGAGATCAACCGCCAACTCTTATGCCAATTACCTATTTGATGATGCATATCCAAATTAATATACCATGCATACGCATAGCCTTGTAATGTGGAATACAACTTATGCACCCATAATGAAGGTGGTAAATATTTTGCCTTTTATCCATGCCTTCTCACATGCTTGGACATGAAATGAGGTGGTTTCTTTACCATGGTAGTCTTGTATGATGGTGGGCACGTTTCTCTAGAGAACCTAATTAGAGAATGTGACCCTTACCTCATGCCATTCTCAAAGGCTCTCTTGATGTGTAGCCCACCAGCACATAATAGTCCCTGAGCAGGTTATACAGCTGAACATATCTCTCCTTCTCTTTCTCATTTTTCCACTAAGCCTCCATTTCTGGCAAGAAATCTTCAGGATTGGCACCTCAAGAGTAACTTGGTAACTTTTTCCCTCCTAGGTTCTTGACTGAACATGCCTTTATTACCCTTGTTACAGATCCTCTCAATTGTTCACCCAATCAGCTCATAAGTCCCATGCACCCAATTGTCACATGTCATGCTAGTGGTATCACTCAAGGACTGAGCATCTTCAAACTGGATAACTCCCTTTGTGGGATGAATTATCTCAGGGTCTCTAATAGAGCACACATATATCCTATCAAGGAATTCTTCTCCCAGGGGCTTAGTATAAGGTGCTGAATTCCCATACAGTCAAGGGGATGATGACCCATTCTTCCTTGTTCTCAAAACTAATATATCCCTTGTTAAACCATAAGTCAACATTGTTCTTGTAACACCATGGGCACCCAAGAATCATTGGAAAGTTTTACCTCGATGACGAGCATAAGACTTTGAAGTCTATCCAGTGAACTTTTCCCCTTGAATGGTGATAACTACATCCTTCAAGACTCCAATGGGAATTTCTTTTTCTTGTTTTCCATATACAACACATTCAAAGATGGCTATAATGTAGGCCTTCCCATTTGATGCCAAGCATCTAAGAGTGAGAACATTGACCTTTACACCCATGTCAATCAATATGTTACTTAGAAGCCAACCATCCACAAATGCATTTAAGGTGATTTCCTTGTCATAGTCAAGGCTATGAGGAGGGAGGTTAACATGCAGAACTTTCCTTTTATGCTCATCTCCAGTGCATGGTACCTTCTCCCATAGCCATTCTCCTATCAAGGGAATAATATTCTCTTTCCTTAACATTTTACATACTTCCCTGACCTCATCTAGATCCTTCTGTGGAGTCTCAACATTCTTTCTTTGCTCCAACTTCCTTGACTACTCCTTCAGGAAACTGGATCTCTCCTTGTAAACTCCTAATCACATCCATAGTCTCTTGATACACCTCCTTCTTATGAGTAGGGTCCAGATAATTTCCATGCACTACTTCCTCTCTTGAAACCAGTGTCCTTTGTCTTGGAATCTCCTTTGCACATGTAGCCTCTACTCGCGTTGTCACCAATACAGGTTCTTATCTTGACTCACACACCACTTATGGCATCCACTATGAATCATCCTTCTTGATGCTTACAATCCTAGTGCCTTTGTACTTCTAGTGTTTCTAGTTCATATGCTCATAAATATATGGACACTCTTCATACTTGTGTTTCTTTCCGCACCACGAGCATTGCAACAGATCAGGGAAATCACACTTGTAATGATTCGTAGATCCACAGTTATAATAGGTTCCTCATGGGAATTTTATTCTTCCTATGCCATAGTTACTGCAACCAAAAAATCCTCTATGAAAACCTCATCTACACAGCCCTCCATCTACGTGCCCTTTATAGTTTCCATCATCATCCTTGGAACTACTTTCAAGGCTAGGTCTGGCACTCACCAAGATAAATGATGTCATGAATCTGATCAATCAGCCTACAGTATTTGGTATCATGGGTCATAGAGGTACAAATATTAAAATAGTAAGACACATTCTTATAGATCGTGTGCTAAAGTAGAGGAAACCTACTTGCCTCATGATCCCCTGTGCTAAATTTCACAATCTACTGTAATGGCTCATACTAATTTTTGGGGGAAAATATCCTTGGCATGCCCCTCTATCTCATAATTTGTGCACCACAAGAACACTGCGAGTCTCATGTGCTGAGTTCGCATAGATAGATATCTTCCCCAACTACTTGGCCATTGCAGCAATTTGACTTAAAGGTGCACTGGTATTAATGCTTCTAATGGCCTCGTCATGTAAAGAATCCTCCAAGGCCTTGTGCATGGGTCCATGAATGTCTTGTGTGAAAGTTCCCTTCTAAATGGTGCTATTATCAATCCTCCAAAAAACTATTGACCATGCTGAGAGGAATGAATTTCATATGAAAATTTGGATAGGAAATTTTTAAACCATGCATCATACTCCGGCACACTCTCTGTCATTCCTTGTTGGATCTCTTTCAAAGCGTTGATCCTCTTTTTATCAAACTTAGGGATATGTAACGCTGCTAGGAAGGTTTTTTCCTCAATGCAGTGTATTCTACCACCGTCTGATGGGGGTCATACTTTTGATAAAAACTATGCACATGCCCTTACAACATTTTTGCAAAATGAATTACCTTCTGCTCCATGGGGTAGTGATCCCTTTCATGCACCATAGTAATTCACACTTGTGGACATGCTCTGCAACATCCTCAATTCCCTTGTAATGTGGTAGATTTAGATACATCTAAAAAAATACATGTGGAGGTGGCTGAGGCCCTTGTCCACCTGACCCATAACCTTGATTTCCTTGGGTGTTTCCTCTACCACCAGATCCACTGGATCTACCAAGTCCTATGCCTCGTGATCCACCTAATCCACCTCCAAATCCTCCAGATCCACCAGTTCCTCCTGTAGCTAGCAACATAGGCTTGAATTGTTCACCAAGTGTGTCCCCAACGTCCCACTAAACTACATGCCAATGGTTTGTGATATTGTTCTACTACAAGTCATGTATCCCACACCACTTCTAGATGTGATAACCAAACTTTGTGTGCTTGCACTTTTCCCAAAAATTCCTCTAAAAACAGGAATGGTCTATGTACAACCATAGATGTCCCAAACAAGAAATTATATGTCCTAGGTGCACCAGATCGGTTACTTCCACTGATACCATCTAGTGTTAGCAATACTTGTTTCTTGATTTGGAAAACCAAGCACCAGGGATTGGTCACTAGGTGGGTTGAGATGCATGCCGATGGCTCTTATTTATCCATGGGATGAACTCTCATTAGAAGCTGAAGGGGTATCTATCCCACGCTTGCCAAGATGGGGTAGCATAGATTGCTCAGGTTCCACGTCCTCTGCATGAACCTCAATTCCTTCCCGTAATGCCTACCTCTATAGATCTATCACACTTGCAACCTCACGTTGTCTAGAAATCTCCCTTTCACGTGCTTCACCATACTTGAGTCATATTTCTTCCCTCTCTTTTTCTTCCATAATGTCTTTCCATCTTCCTCCACCCTAGCTTCCTTTCCCAGCACTCAGATAAGTTTAGCCGGCCATAGGGAATGCCTCCAAACTTAGTGTAACGATCAAGATCTTCAATAGCCAATGGGATAGCTTGCAAAAATGATCCTCTAGGTTCCCGTAGGAACTCAAATTCAGCAACCTCTAGACAATGAATACGTAGAAATGGCATATTCCAGAGTATAACTAGTCAACACTATCTTCTCCACCAGTGATCAACAACATGTGTCCAAGTCAGATCCGCATCCTACAGCCTCTGATAGTCATCTTTGGTCTGCATATGCGTGATCTATAGTACCAGCTTGATCTGGATGCATATGCTGAGAGTCCATTCATACAACTCTACTAGTAAAAACAAAATAAATATCTTATACAGCTCATGATACAGATGCTCTTCTACCCATCTGTGTGCATCAAACTCAGGTTTGGTACTAAATCTTTGAGAAAAATCATCCTCAGTGCTCTTAAACCATGCTTCAACACTTTCCAAGGTCAAGCAATTCTGTCATCACACATCAAAGGAACAAAGATGTATCTCATTTCTCACATAGCAACTTTGAAAAGTAGGTCCCAACAATGGAACCAAGATGTAGTCATTTTTATACCCTTAGAGTAACAGTAAAATCCCATGCGCATCGGCCTATCACCCAGCGGGCTCTAGGACGCTCACCTGAGGCATGCATGGGTGTCTGAGCCCCTCCTTTATGTGAGTTATGTGAGAATGCATCATCTATGACATATAATGTAAGTGCAAACAAATAGAAAAGAACCATGTATTCATACTGACAGCTTAGGATGAGTTATTAGATTAATGTGTCCATTTAGCTAACAAATGAGAAATATCAACATAATACAGTATCTAAATAATAGAAGAAAGGAAATGCACAAAGGATTACATCCATCCACATGATATACATAGAATAGATACATGCACTTATTCATACACTTGAATAGATATGAACCAATAACCACATATATTCATGTTAATATGTTCAATAACCACACTACATCCTTCCAAACCATAGCAAGCCAACATATAAATGTAGAGCAAAGTCATGCATCAGAAACTAGAATATATCCTTCATGTTGCAAGGATGAACACACACCCATCCCTATAAATATACCATCACTCCTATATTTCTCCTAATCCTAACCCATAGGATCCTTTAATATATTTTTGTAGAGATTCACCTCTCTTTCACCGCACTCTTTTTTCTTATGTCAATCAACGCCCTCTATCTATTTCTCCTACCCGAGCACCTCTATATATAGCTTTTCTCCTTATCTTCCATGCCTTCTAAGGTAATAGATCAGTTTCTAAATGTACAAGTGGTCCTCCAATGGAGCATGCATCCTTTGATCCGATCTATCCACTCTTTTCAATGATGTATTTCTATATCCTTCCATTGCATGTATGGAATATTCCTTCCGTCACCATCCAGATGCCAGGTCGGCACCTTATCCACTCCGCATGCTAGATGGGTCACACTTTTCTCATGTGCTTCCTAGAACATCGAATATGGATAATTCCCAAAACCTCTATTTTTCCTTGTGTGTGTGCCATGTATTCTTTAAAACCTTGTTATAACCCTTCCCTGCGTACCTTAACCCCATGTGCTCTTCTTCAACTAGGTCCTGCATTCCCGCATACCTTCTTGTACTTATCCAATATTCTAGGGCCCAACAAGGTAGCTCTCTTAATATAATATCATGTATGAAGGTAAAAAATACAACTTCTATATCTATTGAAGACTTCATTAAAAACACCAAGAATAAATTATCCTCCTTTATTGAAATCTCTTTCCAACACATTTACCATGAAGGAAATAAACTAGCAGATTTATTGGTTGACAAGCGGGTGAATGCTATGGATTTAAATGTGGTTGAAAAACTAAACAATTTGGACGATAATTTCATACACATTCTTAAAGGGTAATATGCCCCCTAATATCATATATTTTTAATGAGGATGGATTTAGGTAATAATTCTTCCTGGGTGACACACCAGGATATTATGATCCCTAGACTCATGCCAAACATTATATCATATCATTTGCATTCTTTAGTTGTTCACTAAGAACAATAGACGTGAGTTTCTCAATTTTTTCCTGAAGTTCCCTCAGATCAATGGTCACCATGCTTAAAATGGCCATGGAGAATGATATGCTGAAAATGAAGGAGATTATTTTTGCAGATCAGGTATGTTCACATCCTCAATGTCAAAATCAAAATTCACTATCTTAAAATTCTTGTTGAGATGATTCATTCCATGGAGGTTATGAAGAATAAATAAAAGGATGGGTTTTGGCCAAAAGTGGTGATAGCTAAACCGGATAACCAGATCTGAAAATCAACTATTTTCGGCTTGGTCAAGGAATGGAATGGGTGCATGCAAACAGTGGGAGACCTGACAAAAGAATGATGGCTTATATGCCTTTCTAGATGTATGGTTTTTTTAATTTTTTGTCTTTCTGTTAGTTCCTTGGCTCTTGATCTTAGTTATTTTACTTTGGGCTTTTAGGCTAGTGTTCTTGTTACTGGATTTATAGTTTTGGTTTTTGGTATTAGTGGCCTTCAATGGATACTACCTGGGCCCTTTTCTCTTGATCTTGCATACTATGTATGGGGTAGGGTCCTCTCAACTCTCTTTTACCTCCTATAAAAAAAATCAAATATGATTTATGGTTATTAAATTTAAATATTAAATAATTGAAAAGGTGGGTTTGTTTTTTATCAAAGGTCACAACATGTATTTTTTTCTTCTTGTCTTATAGAATGTTAATTTTTCATCAATAGTATTAAAATGTCTATATCTCTATCTAGTGTCATTTCACACTTAATCTAAAAATTTATAGTTTTTTATCCTTTTATTAAAAGTAAAATTGGCATTAAAACATTCTCGTAAGATGAAATTTTAAAAATCACATAACCAATATAGTTATAGCATCACTCACAGTGTGTTTCTTTATAATATTTTTTTGCAATTAAAAAATAACTTGTAAGTTTGGATTTGCGTATGCCTAAATGTATGTGCCATGGACCAATTTATCTATTATGACCTTGAATAAACAAAATCATTGTTAAGTAATAATATTTACACAATTGTTAATTATATTACCTAGGGAAAGAGGCTTAGCATGGAATTATTAAAATAAAGTTGTTACAGATAACCTAGCTCATCTCAGAGGTCAGAGGTATTACATAATAAAATGTACTGGTGGGAGAGTATGGAAATGATAACTTTCCCTTTTAGAGTATCTATTTCTACAAAAAATAGCCAAGTTGTATACAATTTGAGAGATACATAAAACTTTAAAAAATTGGAACATTAAAGAAGATTGCAATCCCCAATGAATTCGCCAATGTTGAGGCAAAAGAAAACCACATAAAAATCCATATACATAGACTGATTAGAATCACTAGAAGAGTATCCATAGGGAAAAAAATAAAATGGCTTCAGGGGGGAGATCAAATCCCAAATGCTCTGTTATGTATTTTTCCCTAGTCATCAGCACCTACATGGATTTGAGGATAACATGAGAGTGGAACGTAGCTTCCACACCCATCATATCTCTAGCCTATTCCATCTCCACATGGTCCATGTTTAGAAGGAATTTCCTCAAAGAATTCAAGAGAATATTGGCATCATTGGTACTTTGGGCCACATCAAATACATTTTGTCATCCCACAAATTACTTAGGGTCAAACATGAGCCTATGAAAATGAGTTATAATTTCCTCCTCCTCGATCCCATCCAATTCTTTGGAAACCGATCAAGCTTTACAAAGCAAAAGTTGCATAGAAGGGTTGTGAATCCTTCCTTCTAGCCATTCTTCTAGAGAAGATTCCACTAATTCCCCATGAATTGGGGAACTTTAAATAGCTCAATGAGACCTGCGACTAGCTTGAGATGGCCTGACAAAGAGCCTCCCCAATGACCGCTTTTTTCTATAAGCTCCAAGAAAATACAGCCCTGAAGCTCTAACTTTTCCACAAATGTTTTATGCCAAAAACCCGAATAACCCATGTATATATAGGGGTAATGGAGTTATTACCACTTAAGCCAAGAAAATATCATAATTTCTCCCCCACTTCAACATCCAATCCACACGTGTGAGGGATAGAAGGATCGAGAGAGGAGCTCGAAAGACCATCACAGTGAAGATTAATGATATAAGTCATTAATCAAGGACCTTTGGAAATACATTGGGAATTTCTCCCACCATACATTTGAATGAGACCCTTCCTTTTAAATCAATTCAACCCCCTAATTTTCTAGGAGATCAGTTGGAATATTCCCAACTCGTAGAATATGAGAGAGGAATTTTTTTTCATATCCTTTTAAAAAAAATAAGGATTCCTGAATAATTTGATTTAAATTCCAAGTCATATCTAATCAGGTTTTGAGAGCCTCGATGATCACTTGAGAATGACCTTCTATCCAAAATTTTCTCTAGTGTTTCTCACAAATTTATCTAAGCCAAAATATGAGGACTTAGCTTTTAACTACATTTTTGGTTTCTCGGCCACCATCTAAGGACATCATGAACATCAGTTGGCCCTGCGGGTCTTGAATTAAACAACCACTACCAGCATAGCTAGGATTTATTTTTGAGGCCTCATCAAATTTCAATTTTACCCAACTTTCATTAGGTAGAAGCTATCTCATATAAGATTTTAATCCATTCTAGGCCATATTAACAAGGAAACATGCAAGGAATGAGAGGCCATTTTCCAAAAATATATATATCAAGGGGTAGGAGATAGTAAGTTCATAATACCAAGTAGAAAAATATTCCAAGATGATAGCTTTAGAGAGGCTCCAAACTTATGAGGCTAAGAGAGTCATGTCATTAAAAATCATTTGGTTTCTTTCCAACTAAAGGCTCTAGATAACCACAATAGGAGTGAGGCTCTGGATCATGCTGAAAACCTTGAAGGACATAGAGAGATCCCAAAGAGAGAGAAGCTCAGTAATGATATTAGTGCATACCCAATGTAGATCCCATTTATTCAAAACTATCGAACAAACTATAAACAAAAAAGAGGTGTTAGTATGAAAATGTAAATGAAGAAATTACCCCAAAATAATTCCTAAACTAAAACTTCTAATTGCTACCTCATATAGTGAAAGATGGAAAGGAAGGAGTATAATACCTGCACTTACCTACAGGATTAAACAAATCATCTTTTAATGTGGTGGATTTTATCTTGGATTTCTTGTTGAATGCTTCAGATTTTAGAGAAACTTGGGAAACACCTCCCCTTGATTTTTCCTTTGATTTATTGATGAAAGATGAAGGATTAGATTGAATTAATGATAGAGTGATGATTAAGGATGAATTGATAGAGTGTATGGATAAAAGAGTATATTTTTTCTATATATTTTTAATACGTTTCAAGCTAGCTCTTATGGATGAGGAAAGCTGAATTTTTAGTTTTTGAGTGTAGGATTCAATGGCTAAGATGAATCCATATTGGATTTGGATCAAGGGTGGAGGATGCATGTGAGGATTAGAGGATTCTAGAGTGGAAGGATCTAGAAATTTGAATTAAAAATTCATGGAGGGAAGAAACTTCCATTGAATTAAAAAATTCAATGGAAGGAGAAGGTTAGAGAGTCTTCTAAATTTAGAAGCCTTTATATTTAGAGGTGTGGGGATGTGATTAGATTAGGATTAGATTAGGTTGATTAATGATTATTAAGGTGAGGTTACATGAAAAGTATAGGTGTAGGGATGCATAGAGTATGTTATTAGGTGGGTGTAGGAATATTAAACTCCTAAAATGATAAAATAGGATTAGAAAAGGGGATAATAATAATAATTAATCTTGTGATTAATTATTAAATAGGATAAAATGGATAAAATAATGGATAATAATGAAATAGGATATTAAATGACAAAATAAATTAGAATAAAGGGATTAAATAAATAATGAAATTAATAATAATTAATCTTATGATTAATTATTATACGGATTTAAATGATGTTGGGGAATAGATCAATTGTAATTAACCATGTCGACATTTTAGATGTCTACACAAACCTCTCGAACGTAAGGACAATGAAATAAGAGGTGAATGATAGATTCTGAGGCTTTTCCACAAAGAGGGAATTTAGAGGGGCCAAAAAACCCATGCTTCATCATATTTTCATAGGTGAGTGGTTTTCCCAGGGCCAAAAATGAGAGAAAAAAATTTTCCTTAGGAAAGCTTTCCTTAACCCAAAAATAATATGCAGGGAAACTATGAATGATGTGTGTAGGGTGATTAGTCAGCCATTGATATAATTCCTCAAAAGTTATTTCCCCACAAGAGGATTCCTTCAAAAAATATCGATTCCCTAAGATGGAATCACAGATTGGATACATTCGTAGAGAGTGAATAAAATCCAATTTAGCATCAGGGAAAAACCCAAAATGAGGATCCATAAATTTTGATCATAGTTTTCTACCCCTGGATTTCATTAAATAATCTTTTATCAAAGGACTAAAACTAAGGAGGGAAGATAGAATGGCACCAAAAAGGTCAGAATAAATCAATACAGACACATCCTTTAACCAAATATCACCCAAAAATTTAACTAGAGAATCATCCCCCAAAACCCATTTTCTAGAAGGGTAGAAGAAGCAGAGACAAGACATGAGAAAATTCCAAATAATAGAACCATTAGGGAAGGAACTCTAGGAAAAAAAATAGACAAGAGAAACCAAATCAAAGTATTTGGCCTAGAATACCCTTCTAAAAAATTGATCATATTCTTGATAAATCCACCACACTTATTTACACCAAAGCACAAAATTGAAGGAGAAGTAGTCTCGAAACCCCAAACCACCTTCGCTCTTTGGATGAAAAAAAATTCTCAAGAAACTAAGAAAAACTTCTTTCTGTCTTATTTCCTACACTAGACAAGCCTGTGTTGAACAAAAGTGATGGCCTTTATTGTCAAGGATGGAATTTTGAAGAGAGACATGAAATAAGTAACAATTAATTGGAGTGAGGTTTTCACCAAGATATTCTGATGCACTAGAGAGAGACACTTACCCTTCTAGGAGGATAATTACTTCTAAGCATTTTCAACCATAATTTTGCAATGCTCTTTTACATCCTTACCATTAATTAGGTGCATTTCAAGGTATGAGCTAGGAAAATATCCAATTGAGAATTCAAGGAAGAAGGTCAACCTCTGCTGCAGTTGGGGAGGACCATTAATAAAATAAAATTTTGATTCAAGCTTATTGACCTTTTGACCAAATACAACTTCATAATCATCCAAAAATGATTTGAACGTTTTGGCCTCAACCCTTGAGGGATCACCTAAGAAAAGTGTATCATCCAAAAAAATCAGATTGGATAGTTCTCAAGGAGATCCAGAGCCCCTTTAATCCCCACAGATCAACATGTATTTGAATGGTTCTTCTAAGGACCACATAAAAAAATAAATATAAATGGTGATAGGGGGTCTCCCTACCTGAGTCCTTGTGAGGCATTAAATTTCCCAACCAAGATCCCATTGATTAAAACTGAAAAGGAGGGAAAAGAAAGGAAAGATTTAATTAAATATATTCTATCCTTAGGGAATCAAAACCTGATGAGATTGTTTTACAGAAAGATCCAGTTCAATCTATCAAATATTTTCATCATATCAAACTTTATCAACATCTCTATGTTTTATAATGACTTAATGAGTGAATGACTTCATGAACTACAACAATTCCATTTAAAATATGCCTTCCTTTCATAAAACCACTATGACTGTCTGAGATAAATTTATCCATAATCCCTTCAGTATATTAGCTAGAACTTTGCAGATAATTTTGTAGATGACATTACAAAGGGCTATAGGTCTTAAATAATCAAAATATCCAAGATCATCATTTTTTGGGACAAAAACAATGAAAGTGAAATTCCACTCATGGAGCACTGATTTCCACTTTCAACACTCTTATGTAGATTCCCTGACATCTTTCCCAACAATGTGCGAGAATATTTGGAAGAACTCTATTTGGAAACCATTTGGTCCAGGAGCCTTATAAGATCCCAGTTGGAAAATTGTTGTCCTTACTTCTTCTTTAGTGATTATATTCATTACAGAATCTCCCTCTACCTCAGAGATTAGCTTAGGAATGTTCTGTAGGAAGTATTTCGTCACCAAAGGGTTAAAATCACTCCCATTGTTTATGAGGTTTTGGAATAACTCCAAACCTTTAGATTTTATTTCTTCCAGGTTTGAAATTAGTTTTCCTAAGGGGTAGGATACTTTCTCTATTTTTTTGAATTTCCTTCAAATTTTGGTAGATAGATGAAATAAATTGGTATCCTGTCTTCTTCCTTGAGCTAATTGACTCTATATTTTTGTTTCCAGAAGACCTCCTCCATTTTTAGAATTTTGTTTTTTAATCCAGATGGATTTTCTGTATTGCGAGTAAAAAATAAGAGTTACCTTACCTGAGAATGACTTCTTGGATATATTGGAGGTCCTCGTCCACTTCAAATCTCTTTTTGAACACATCCTTGAAGTATTTTTTATTCCAAACTCTGGCCATAAATTTTACATGATGCATCTTTTTGAGAATTCTAAAATTTCTACATCCATAAATTCTAATCTTCCAACATTCCATAAGGCGTTCCTCAAAAATAGGACCAAAAACCACATGAATTCCATCTTGAATGGGAATCCCACCGGTTTTATTTCCATGTCTAAATGGAGGGAAATAGGGAAGTGATAAAACCAAGAGAAAATATGAACAGAGGTTAAGAACTTGAAATTCTCCATAATCCAGTTTGGAATAATCACGAATATATCTAGTCTTTTTTGAATGGCCTCCAAATTTTAATGGTGATTGGTCCACGTGAAAGTTTCATTCTTAGTAACAACATCAATTAACCATATTACAAAAAAAATGATTGAAATCAAATGAACTTACCAAAAGGGTAGCTCTCTCACCTCCTTTTTGACCTGGATTGAGAATAGCGTTGAATTCTCTTGCTCCAATCCATTTGAGATCAAATTGAATTCTAAGGGATTCAAAAGAATTCCAACATCGATACTTCTCAAGAATACTAGTAGGCCCATACACATTTGATACCATGAGATATGCACATGAGAGGAGTTCAAAAAAATACATGTTGATTCCTTGAGATGATTTAAAAACCAACTGACCCCTGAATAACTTTGGGATCCATAGTGTTAGGATCCCCTTGAGAAGACATCTGAAAAAACCACCTCCCGGCTGTAGGATGACCAACAAGAATTTATGACAAACTCAATCTTGTTCATTTCTAATTCAACTTCTTGAAGAAATAAGATTCCATGATTTTTTTCTTCCCTAAGTTGTTTTACCAAGAAATTTTTTTTAGGGGAATTGACACCCCTAACAGTATAGGTTTGTATAATCATCATGGATTATATTAAGGGAAAGAGATAATCCCCACATAGAAATCCTATAAGGTTCTTTATTAGCCAAGGTCCTCATTCAACTCTGCCTCAGCTTGGGAAATGAAGCCATTTTTCCTACTCCCCACACTTTGACTTGGCCTTGTGTCTGGTTGGCCTTTGATATCAAGTCTAGACAATTGCCTATGATGGATGGATGGATCCTTTACTTCATAAATTTAGGACTTCGGGTTTTCCTCCCAAGATTTATTTAGGGATGGATCCTCTATATTTTCTAAATATCTATTGAGGGTGTTCTGAATAAGTGTTTTTCCTTGCCTTAAAGTCCTTGTGCTGAACTGGTCTAATTTGAATGCTTCCATAAATATATCTATATCTTCTAGTGGTAGGGATGTCCTTTAACATCCAAGCTTCATCTTCACTATCCATTACAGGTTTTATCTAAGTTGGTTATGAGTCTTCCAAAACCTTACTGTCATTAGGGGATTCTTGATTAGCTGGGCCTATGTCTAGTTGGCCTTTGATATCAAGTCCAGAAAAATTCCTATGATGGATGGGAAGAGCCTTTACTTTGTAATTTTGGGACTTTGGGTTGTCCACCCAAGAGGTATTTTGGTATTGATCCTCTGTATTTTCTAAATCTCTATTGATGGAGTTCTGAACAGGCATTTTTCCCCCTTCCTCAAAGTCCTTGTGCCAAATTGGTCTAATTTGAATTCTTCCATAAATATATCCATATCTTCTAGTGGTAGGGATGTCCTTTAAGATCCAGGTTTCATCTTCCCTGTCCATTATAGGTTTTTTCTGATCCGGTTGTAAGGCTTCCACAACCTTATTGTCATTAAGGGATTCTTCATTAACTGACTACAAAGCTTACACAACCTTTCCATCTTTAGGGATTTCTTTATTAACTGACTCTGAAATTTCCACTTCCTTTTCATCCTTATGGAATTCAATTTTGTCTCGATGCTTGGATCTATAATTTAGCAGTCAGGGTTGACAAAGGGTCGGGGATTTCCACCCAAATATTGTTAGGATTGTGTGGATTAAGTTCCCTCTCTATATTTCTCCATAGCTTTGGGAACATTTGTTATTTATGCCCATTTTCATTACATGAGTAGCAAAGAAAGGGCATACATTCATAGTCTAATTGTTGTGCCAAGTTTTGAATGATAAAAAGATGTGAATGTATAGATGGATGGGCCTTGAGATGTCCACCATAACACATATTTGCACATCAGAGGAAAAAATATTCTTCCTAGTGTGTTTTCCAATTCCAAGGCAATGGCTTGGAGCGATTCTATGCCCCAAAATTCAAGAGGAAGCTTGTACAATCAGATCCAAAGGGGGAATTTTCTTACCATTTCCTCTACCATATTGAATAATAGATTCTAAGGCCTCAAATATAGGCAAAAATTCTTGTAGAACCAAGGACCACCGAAGAATATTTTATCCCAATATTGAGCCTTTACAAAGGTTGCTTGGAAATAGTCTTCAGAGAGAAGACTAATAGTCAGGCATGGTACAAACACCCAATTCTTTCCCATCCAAAAGACTAGTTCTTCATGCAAAGGCCAAGATCTAATGAAATTACATATTAGGGCTCTCTGCTCCATTTTTTCATAGTAATATCACAACAATTCTTCTATAATTTCCATAATATTGGGGTTTTTTTATACCTCGACCAATATTTCCCCTAACTTCAATTCCCATTCACCATAATCTTTATCTCCCCCTACACCAATGTCTTGGTTTGAAGGAATATCTAAAATTAGGGGATCTTCAACTTGAGGTTTAGTGCTTTAGTGAAACCAGATAGAGCAATCTTCTTGAAACTGAATGATCCCAATAGAGTCCTCTGAAGGGTGAGGGGACCCAACGCATTGATTTTGGGGGAAATTTATTTCTAGAGGATTCAAATTTCCCTTTGTGACCAAAGAGATGGAATTTGATCCAGAGAGGGGGGAATATATTTAAATTTAAAAATAGATGGGAAATTACCTCGATATCACTTTCTACCTCAGCGCCAAGGATCCAATCTAAATCCCTTATTAGATTATCAAAGGTCATTATCGCATTGATCCAACAAGAGTGCATCTCTGCCTCCACCCTTCACCTAAAAATCAATTTCTCATTTGGGATCCTATGCCTATTTCATAATTTTGACACAATTATTATGTTAAAATAACCTCTATTTGATTCAATATATATGAATTTTTTGTTTCTACAAATCTGATTTTTTAAATCATATATATTTGATTTTCTTAATCGATAAATAATTAATTAAATGCATGAAGTGGGTCTAGACACTCAAAGTTGGTCTTTCACTCTTTGAAACCAATAGTTTTGAAAATACAACCTTGCTAAGATAGATATAACTTTCTCATTCCTAATTGGTATATTATAAGGTCTTGTGGTAATATTATTTAAACTTTTTCACTAACATGTCATCAAATTTTGAGAACACAATACATAAAATCCAGAGGAAAACCTAAAAAAATAGGTTCCAAACTTTGGATGGAATATTTTACTCCCCTGAGAAATACCATACATATTATTTAGGAATGTACATATAGTCCTAACCTACTTGTATGATTGTTTTCATGAGATTTTTCAAGGGAGAAAGTAAATTTTGAAACATGACAACTATACCTTAGTGTTAAATGTTTTTCTTAGGACCCCTCCTGAATATCTTGATCAATCTGTCCTCGATGTCATTCCTATCCATGATCCTCTAAAGTAATCATATTTTTTGTGTGTACTTTTTTGTATTGGAAATTTCAAAATATGGTCATTTAATTCATTTTGTACAACACTTTTGAGGGAGAAATCTTCAGTAGGCCTAGAAATTCTATTTTTTAGCCTTTCCTGGATAGTTTTGTGTCCTTTGGGGAAGATTTGAAAGATAAAATTCATTGGTAAATGGTATTAAATCTCTAATAACATATTTCAATAGGTTTAGGAAATTTTGGGAAATTTTTCGAGATTTAAGAATAAGTTATGCAACCGCATGTTTCTAAGGTGTAAGGAGTAAGCAGTGGAAAAAAAAACTTGAACTTCAATGGAAGATTCTGAAATATTTGTGATGATTCAATAAGAATAAAATATACCATTGGAAATATATTTCATTTCCCTATATTATGGGAAGATATTATTATTTTTAAGGAATAGGTACTTCTCAGGGAAGAGTAATTTGTGTACACTTACCCTACTGTACCGAATAAAAAAGAAGAATTATTTAGATAGGAAGGAAAATTAAATTCTTGAAAACTATCCCATTGACCTAAAAACTATATTTTGATTCAAATTGATATAAAAAATCACCTAAATATACCTCCTATAACTCCTAGAAACTTGGTTTCAAGATTATGGGAGTTAGTCAAACTTGCAGTTGGAAGCCTTGTGCATTTTCGTGTCCAGATTGTCTAAACTATCTTGACTTTCCCAAATTTTAATGGAAATTGGGAAAATTAGGGAAAAAAAAATTCACCCTACCCATATTTGAATCCCTTAGATCCTCATGTGACCTTAGACCTTCCCGATAGGTGTTAAATGATCATAGTTGAAAATCTGGTTAAGTATTTTCCACTATACCCCTTGGGCACATTTTTCTGCCCCTATTATTTCAAACATCTAGGATAGTTGGGAAGATTGGGAAAGTAGAATTAACCCCACCTTCATACCCTTTCCATGTTCATCATATGATCAGAACTTTCTCCCTCAGGTGTTAAAAGTTCTTATCTCTCATCTCTTCATCTCTTTGAATCATTTCCTGCCACTTATAAGGCCCTAAGAGAAAGGAAAATTTTATTTTCCCAAATTTCATAAGAAAATGGGTATATTTGGGACACCATAATTTACCCCTCCCCAGGGTAGGTTTAAAACTCAAAAATAATCTAATTGTTTACACATTTCTTATTCTTGCTTCTTCTTCACATGACCTGGAAAGTGCCGCCGAAAAGTTATAAAAATGTAAAATAAACTTCTGCCCACATCATTATTTCTTCATATATCCATGAATTTTGAGTGATAACATCCATTAAACTTGTAAAATTTCTATAAACCACGTTAAAATCCTTCCATGAAGCTGTATGCATCGAAATTTAAGAAATTCATAACTTTCAATTGAGGGAACGGAATTGGGTGAAATTTTCTTAGTCACTTCTCATTCCAGGAGCCTTAAAAAAAATTGTAGCAAAAAACTAGATAATAATATAAATAGTTAATTGTATAAAAAACTTATTTTATGCCCTAACATCTACTTTTTCTATTGCTAGGCTTTCTCGTGGGTAGATTGAGCTAACATTTGGAGCACAAGATCATAATGAGGAACATAATCCAGTGATGGAATTTTTTGTTCCAAAATGAGGTGGAAAAGTTTAGTTTCTAAACAAAGTAATTATATGGAATCCTAAATTTCTAAAAATAGAAACTTACTAAAAATATTGATTCCCCTCATAACAATGCACTCAGAAAACATTGAAAATGATAAACTAGGCAGTCTTTCCAAAAATAACAAAACAATAAAAAAAGAATAAAAAATAAAAAACTTCCTAAAAATATAAAGTGTCTAAAAATGGTAAAGGATCATCAATGCATTTGAACTAAGTATGCTAGAAGATCAAGAAGTTCAAATTTGAGAAAAATAAGTGAAATTTCTTAAAATAGCAGGTCCTACTTCCACCTGCTAAAAATAGAAAGTATCCATTTTGAGTGCACAAAGTTATTATAGGCTCCATTTTAAATCATCTCACTAATTTATGATGTCTTCATAGGGTTTTATTATTATTTCATTGATCAACTAGGGAAATTCATCCTTCAAAGAGGTCTTGAGGCATCATTCTAGTCACATTTGAGTTCAAGAGAGATACAAAACATCATAGGGCGCAATGGGTAAAATATAGGGATATTGTACCTTCAAAAGATATTGAAATATCTATTGTAATTCAAAGAAAAAAAATCATCAAGAAGGTTTGAGCCATCCACACCTCCCTGATGAGCTGGATGAATCAACTCAATGAGTTAAGTAAACCAAGGTGACCTGCGAGAGTTGACCAAAGTGAGTTGAGATATTTGAGTGAGCTCAATGTGATATTCAGGGTAATTTTTCTAAATTAAATCATTGTATAAATAAGATAACATGTATGATTAGATGGTAATGAATAAAGAAAATAAAGTAATCCCGTATTCTAGGAGAGCTTGTAAACAGGTAAATCTCATTGAAGATCTCACAAAACCTCACAAGTCAAGCAAGAGTGATTCGTTGTAACACACTTTTATCTAAATAAATCCAGGTATGTCTTCCCCAATGTAAAATCTTCCCCATGATGATCAATATTTGGTTCCACAACAGGATCCCAAAAGTTCTCCAGTGATCAACATTGTGTCAACTCCTGAAGACCCATTTCCATGGATTCAATAAATGATTGAAAGTGGGCCAAGGACAACACAACTTTCTATCATGCCCAGTCTCAAAGTAATATCAAGAAAACTGAATCCCAAGTGAAGAAAGAAGGCACAAACAACATCATGCTTATTCAATGGCATCTTAGGTAACCAGTATGTTGAAGTTTTTAGGGCTAAGATTTAAAAGCCTATCGAGGACATGACTCCATCAGACTACGAGTTGACCCACATCTCATTGGATCAAGTTTCACACGAGGGTAACTGTCATTTTTTCAACGATTCTTCTTCCTACCTCCTCACTTAGAATGAATAATATAAGTAAAAAATTTTGCAATTGGTATAACAGGTAAAATATCTCAATGCCTACATCTAACCCTTCTTGGAATCCACCTCAACAAATTCTCTTCCTATAGAATATATTCCTCCACTTAGTAGTTTTGATTGTGAGGTAATTAAGAAAACACAAGGTTACATAAAGGAAAGGAAGGATAATGAGAATTGGGTTGAGAAAATCATCAAGCAAGAAAAGGAATTGTTTCTATAATTCATCTCTCTTATAAAGTACATCCTTCTAACTTTTTTAAAAGTCAAGAAAGAAAAGGATGAGCTTGAAAAGAGATCAATCATTTGGATGAGATATTCCCCTGGTGTCTACGATGATCTCCTTTAACTCTGACACTATCATGAGTAAGAATGTGATGGCATCCGCTAAAGAGAACTTGTCTCAAGTTTGGATCTGCATCATAGATATGAAACATGCAATTCTCAAAAATTCTATATCCGAGTTGGACTCTTTTTGAAAACATGCTTTCAAGATATTGAATGATGTATAAAATTATGTTCAAATACTCCATTTCTTGATGCTCACTAAATAGTCATCATTGGAATAACTCATTATCTCCTTCCAAGATCTAAGAAAGAAAGAGAAATGTGACTCTCTTTCCTTTACCAAAGATAACTTAGAGTCCCTAGCCCATATCAAAAGTTACATTTCTACAATTGCAATGGATCATGAAATATGGCTTAGTCA
This sequence comes from Taxus chinensis, assembly GCA_019776745.2. Lineage (NCBI taxonomy): Eukaryota > Viridiplantae > Streptophyta > Pinopsida > Cupressales > Taxaceae > Taxus > Taxus chinensis. The sequence goes on from CM034151.1 coordinate 669,979,219, forward strand.
ATACATGAGGATCAGTGATGTCCTTAAAGAATGAACCAAGGAATTGAATTGTTTTTTCATTCTAGATAAAGATATGTTTGCACATGTAATAGCTTAGTTTAGTAAAAAATTTAAGGAACATGAGACCATTTCAGAATCTAATCATCAAGGAGCATGAACCGAAAAAGTTATTCATCATAGAGAGATTCTTCATAAGATGTGGAAACTTCTTCCACCTTATTTATTTCTCCCTTTTCCTTCTGTCCCTTTTTTAATTCTTCATTGAGCATAATTATTATATTTCGTCTCATTCACTTAAGTGACTTTGTAAATCTGAATTATAAAATTCAATTTAATTTGTAAAAAAGGGAGCTTATTTCTTAGTATCCTAGGAAGATATAAAGTAACAAGTTTAATGAGAACATGAAGATTCATGTGGGGGTAGGTGAAAGGTCAATTCACATTGTTTTAAATTGGGATGAATTCCCCATTCTTAATGATCCTAAAAAAATTAGTTCTTTATAGCAATAGTGGATTGTTATTTGGGTGTTGATATTTTTATCACCAAAACATGAAATAAAGTTACATTTCTTTCATTCCCATTTTCCTATGTATTTTTCTATTTTCTCTCTTATATTCACTTTATAATCATAGTGATCAAAAATAGTTGTGTATCTTTAATGAATGGAACTTGAAGAACTATGTGTCTATGTGGGTTTTTTTTGTCTCAATAGGTATCTTCATTATTACTTTATTCTATATTGAATGTTGAACTACTCCGGTTATTGGGTGTGAATTCTGATTGTGCCTACTCACAACAATAACCTTCCTTTTCCTAATTTATCTCCTTCAACCCTCATCACTACAATTTTCTCGCTTGCACCCCATACAAGCACTTTACCACTAGTTCAGTGGATTGTTCATGTGTGATCTCTAACCTATTCAACCAATCCAAAACATTTACACATGAGTAGATTAGTTTACGTTCAATAATGGGAGTTGTACCATATAATGCAGAGGTGTGTAGCTGCATGAGGGTTGGTGGAAACTCCTAATTTTCCATATCAACAATTTTCTCATCAATAGTTTCTTGTGACTCTATTGGGGAGATATTTACCCATGTGTACCTGAATAGATCTATATAAACTTCTATATATATATTAGAAAAAATGAAAAAAAAAATCTCAAAAAAAAAGTATTAAAGAAAATAAAATCATTATATTTCAAAGAAAAATCAACTTTTGAAGGTGACTCCATCAAGTAATGAATCCGTGTCACGTTATTTTATCGCAACACAATGATGAAATTTCTAGATTAGAGTGTGGTACCGATGAATGAAAGTGAAAAAGAATAAGAATATGATGACTTCTAAGAAATGCAGATGTCTGACCAACCATTAATCAAGACTAGTTATTATAAAGATGAGAGTTCAACTACTTAGAGCAAAAATTAGAAATTAGACAAGAGAAAGGAGGGTAATGTCATGTCTCTAAAAATCAAGGAAATATTGTATAAAATGAAGAAGATTACTATTTTTTAAGAACCTATCATCAAATCCCAGTGGCTTCAATTCAAGTAGATTATTGCTAAAGGAAGGAAAATGGGACTTGTTGATGAGGAAAAACGTAAAAACCTGATGAAAAGGATTGAAAGAAGGTACACAAAGATGTATGAAGCTGCAAATATGAAGAATATAATTAAGGTAATACTTTCAAACTCACATAGCTAAATAAGAAACTTGGAACCATGTATTTTATCTCTCTTCCTTGGGATGATTTCCTTACCTATAGAAATAAAGAAATGATAGACTTTAAAACTAAATATGTAAAAAGAATAGTGAATATTGTACAAGGAAATTTAGATCCCCAAATCTATCCTGAACTTTTTGAATATGTTGAAGCCCTGTAGGAAATATACAAACAACTTGAAGCACTTCACGATAAGAAGGAAGAAGAGGAGATTTTTCATATGGATGAAGTTCCTGACGATTTTCCACACTCTGTGGTGTTTATTCCTGGAATATTCTTGGGCAATTCTGATGAGTGCCATATCCTCAAAACTTCTCAATAAAACCAAATCATAACTTTAGAATATGAAGAAGAAGACATGATAATTGAACCACCATTCATAAACTCATTTCGGGTTGAGGCACAACCTGTGGAAAAACAAATGAATTCAAGCGAGGATCCTTTTTGTGCAACAGAATACCCAATACTTGTTAAAGAATCCATCAATAAAGAAGATGTAGAGAAATAATTCCTTCATCTTAGACACAAGATGAAAAAATTGAGGTAATCATGGATGATATCCTTTTCAATTTTTATTTTTCAAGTGATGTAGAAATGTTGAATGATGAAATGGAGAAAGTTGAAGAATAAAATTCTCTTCCCAATTCAATCATGGATGAAAAAATGGAATATTTAAATTTCTTTCATGAAACTAGGGAGGATAAAAAACTTGAGCATGACCTTTCCAAAGAACTGATTTCACCACACTCACCAAATTATCACAATGATGATCATCATAATAAGTACAGAGCATCTCCTTTTTCTTTTGAAAAAGAAGTTGCTAAAATAAATGATCAAGATGAAATTAAATATCTTGCTGCTTCAACATGGTTCTATAATTCCCATAATAAAGATGATGAAATGGATTTTGAGCTCAAAGGTGTTCCCTTCATGCATAGCTTGGACCTATTCTCCTTGTCATAGGATGTTGAGAACTGAGTATGCCCTTTCTTACAAGAAGTTGAATATTGTACAAAAAAAAAATTAGAGCATGAGTACGAGGATGTTTCAAATGAGATTTGGCTATGTATGGATCATATTTTTAATATTCTCCTTGAGACCCAGTGAAATTAATTTTTATAATGGAGATAACAACGAGCATATTGAAAATTTGAAAGAGTAATCACTATAAGACATTTTGAAGACTAAGGAAGAAACTGAGGACCCGCAAATTAGTCTTGAGATCCTGACTTGGGCCATGGAAATGCTAGATAGGTATGAGTCAATTTGTGTTTATAATAGCCATGCACCAATGTTTGATGATGAGATGGAGAAAAAGCATGAGCTCAATGTTATTTTTAAAGCCTTGGAAGATGAACATGAAGGTAAAGGTAAGTCTTATCCTCTCTTATTTTGTGAAAAATATCATGAACGCAAAATAAATAAGATTCATGGATATCTTTTGAATATCCCCAATCTTGAAGAAAACATCTACATCATGGAGGAAAATAATATTGATAAGTTTGCGATGATTTATATTGAAGGTAATTTTTCAATAAAATGTGAAGAGGTGTAGGATCCTTTTGAGTGGGTTCTAGCTCAAATTTTCCTAACCACCAATGGATGCCCTAAAAATTTGTAGCAAGATTGCATATTGCAATATTCACTCAAGGGTGATAAATGTTTCGATGAAAATAATTGTAATTTTGAAAAATATGTGTAGATCAGTTTTGAGCCAGTAGGTGTTGATGACAATTTTTTCAGAAAAAAAAGTAACAACAAGAAAGAATCTTGTGTTAAAATCATATTTTAATCATCATTTCCAAAGCCTTTGTTTGTCCTAAACATGTCTTCATGAGGCAACATTTGCTTAAGGACAATAAATATATTAAATGGGAAAAGAATTAGTGTGTTCTTAATTCTCCTAAGTTCCTTACTAATTCAAAAGATGACTTTGTATTGCAATTCAAGAATGATGAAAGCTCCCATGAAAAATTAAAATTTCCTAATTTTTAGAAAATAGAGAAATGGTGTCTCATGATCAAAAAATTTATCAAGTAGAAGCTGTAAGATGCAAGAATTTCAAATATATAAAAAATTTATCATTAGATGTAAGAATGTGTTTAGTACAATGCAAGTATGAAGAAAAAATATTTGTATGTTTCTTTCTTCTCAATCCTTATAGAGCCATTACAGGAGCATGGTATGATCCGGTAGTGACCTTCGAGAATCGAAGGCTAGATTTTAGTCCATTGTTCCATTAAGAGGTATGCTTTTCTTAACCCATCTCTGATTATGTGTATATTATTTCCTCACCTCTATAAATTACATACCCTATATATATTTTCCCTTTTAGTTGCATTTTTTTCCTCTTTTGGTGTTTTTCCATTTCCATCAGTGTGTTTGTGTGTTTGTTCATGTTTGGAAGAAATGAATCCATAAGCCAAATGGATAAGGAACTAGTCCACAAAGTGTCTTGAGATTTTGGGATTACTACATACTTTTTCCTCACTGCATTCAATCCAAAAAATTTCCCCAAGCTAGATCCATCTATTTTAATGATATTTTACAAGGGAAAAATTCAATGTTGAAACATGTCAACTATACCCTAATGTCAAAAAAAATTCTTAAGAGCCATGTTGAACACCTATACGGATCAGTCTTCCCTCAATGTAATACCTATCCCTGATCCTTAAAATTCCTTATAATTGTTGTGTGTACTCCCATTTATGTTATAAATTTCAAAATATGTTCATTCAATTCATTCAGTATAGCGCTTCTGAAGGAGAAATTTTCAGTAGGCCTCGAAAAGTTATTTTTAGCCTTTCCGAGATAGGTGTGTATTTTCAAAGGTACAGTTGAAAGATAAAATTAATCAAGAAATGGTATTAAATAGATAATAAAAAATTGCAATAGATTTAGTAAATATTGGGGAAGTTTAAGATATTTAGGAATAAGTTGTGCAACTGTAGGTTTCTAAGGTGCAAGGTGTAAGAAGTGGAAAAAAAGCACATAAACTTCAATAGAACATAATGGGAGCTCTAGGAAGATTCAAGAGGAAACCAATATACCAATATAAATATATTTCAATTCCATACACGATGGAAAATTTAAATTCTATTAAGGGAATTAGGGCTTCTCAAGGAAGAGCAATTTGTGCAGACTCACCCTCTAGTCCTAAATGAAAAAGAATAATTTTTAGAGAAATATGCAAAATAAAGTATTGAAAACCATACCATTACTCTCAAAATTATATTTGGATTAAAATTCATATATAATCTCACCTAAAATGACGTCCTACAACTCCAGAAAAAATTGCTTCAATAATTTTAGAGTTAGTCAAGTTTGAAGTTTAAAGCTTGGAGTATTTTAGTGTCTGAACTATCCCAACTATCTCAATTTTCTAGGACATTGGGGATAGTGGGGAATTTAGGGACATAAAAAATGTTCCTTACCCCTCATTTTAATCCCTCTGGCCCTCATGTGACCTTAGACCTTCCTGAAAATTGCTAAATGATCATGGTTGAAAATTTGGGTAAGTATTTTACACTATACCCCTTGGACCCATTTTTTTCCCCCTATTTTCCCAAATGTGTGGAACATTCTGGAAATTTGGGAAAGTAAAATTTTCCCCACCCTAATTCCCTTTCTAGATTCACCAGATATTCATAATTTTCTCCCTCGTGTGTTAAAAGTGCTTATCTCTAATCTCTTCATCTCCTCGAATACTTTCCCGGTACTTGGCTGACTCATAGAGAAAGGAACATTATACTATCCCAATTTTCCTAAAACAAATGGGGATATTAGGGGGAAAAATTCATCCCACCCCCTTGTTGGTTGAAAACTAAAAAATAATCGAACTGTTTAGACATTGCTTCTTCTTACCTCTTCTTCCCGTGAATTGGAAAGTGTTGTCAGAAAGTTGTAAAAACGTAAAATAAATTTCTACCAAATTAATTATTTCTTTTTATATCCATGAATTATTATTTATAAGATCTATTAAACCTGAAAAATGTCCAGAAACCACATCAAAATCCTTTTAGGAAGCTATGTGCAGTGAAATTTAAAAAATCAACTTTCAATGCAATAAACAAAATCGGGTGAAATTTTCTCGGTTTCTTCGCATTCTAAGATCCTTCATGAAAATTGTAACAAAATAAATGAATATTTTAATAGGAAATGGTAGTAAACCATTTTTTATTCCCTAGCATGTAATTTTTCATTTAATGGGAATTTAGCTCGGTAGATTGAGCTGAAGTTAGGAGCACAAGATCGTAACGAGGAACCTAATCCAGTGATGCCATTTTGTTGCAGCCCAAGTTTGAAAAATTTAGTTTCTAAAAATAGTAAGTATTTTTCATCCTCAATTTTTAAAAATACTAACTAACTAAAAATCAAAACTTGGGTAATTATCTAGTCCTAATTTCCTACTTCTATTCATACGATTCCTAAGTAAGACAATTACTAATTAACCCATGTCTTTGGCCATATTTTTTGTGGTCTTTTAATTTTTCTAACTTATTATGTTTTTTTAGACCTCGACCTTTGTAAATTTATGTGATCATAATAAAGGACCAAACACTTAGCATTAGTTATCACCACCTAATTTTGCATCCAAAGGCTATTCAAGAGCATTCAAGCATCCATTCTATGATCCATTCAAGGGCAACGACCTGCATTATTCTGCATACACTTAATAGGAGGGGAGTCTACTATTTTAATGAAAAAAATTATTTACATATTTTACATCTAGCTAAGCCGAAAGTAAGCACAAGATTGATATAATGTGAAAGAAATTGTCAAAATGTGTGTAAAATTAGTGGAATACAATGTCAAGGAGAGATAATGCATGTGTACTATGTATGGTATGATGGTTGGTGGAATTATGAAAAGAACGCCACAAATAGGGTGTAAATAAGAGTAATAACACTCGAGTTATGAAAAAACAATGTGGTGTGTATAAGTTGTGAGAATAGGCACGAAGTAATGACCATAGTAAAGCATGTGATGAAAATTACTATAAGCATTAAGATCAAAAAGTGATTATCCACTTCATTTTTTGTTTACACAATTGTGAGATTGAGCGCTAAGTGAGAAAATATGTCACAAGTGAGATTAACATGTCCTAGTTGGTTTGAGAGGGTCACGACCGCTATAGTGGCACGTACGATTGCGGAGTAGGTAAGTGTGTTGTTTTTTTTAAATGTGTGTGTAGTACTCATTTGTCTGGAATTTTTACAAATTTGAGATTTGTAATTTTCTCAACATGAGTGTTTGTATAGTTTTTTTCTAGACTTTTTTGGTTTTCTAACATGGTGTGTTATGTGTGTTGTATGTGATGCATATTGGTTCCTAATAGTAGACACATCCGTGAAGACATTGACACAAAATTTGTTGCTTGATGTACTTGGTTGAGATATACTCGAGTGTGTGGATGATATCATGGAAGAGTATGCCTATTTATTTGATCCAATGGCCATAGCAGTGACAATGTGTACTGTGTTGCTAGGTAAGAGGGATGAGGCAAGCGAGGGGATCTGATGAGACATATAGGCAGTAGTTTGTTGTCCTTTAGCGTAGCATGTGTTCGCATGATATGTTGATTTTATGTACAAGTTTTCATAGAATTCTATGAAGATTACCATGTTACATAGGTAGTTTTAGAGGTATCAGGGTCATGAACAATGGCGTAGCATTAGCGGTGAGGTATATAGTTCTTGGTCTCTCGCACTACCCGAGAATAATAATGATGATGAGATTTGATATGTACTATATTATGTGATATGGGGGAGTTTTTCCTTAGTGATGAAACATTTTTGTGATGATGATATGTATGTATGGACACATGTTATTGATTTTTTCTATGCATCAACTTCACAATGTGATTGATGATGTATGATTTAATGTTTATTGTCATGATGTATGTGATATGTCGTATATTGTTTGCATTGATTAATGTACAGTTGCACTATATAATGTTTAATAATGATTAAAAAATGTGTAATGTGGATGATGATAGATAACATATGTAATGTGATTGAAAGTGAAAATTTTGTTGAATGGAATTTGCAACGTGTAGTTAGTATAATGATGATAGTAGAATTGCTGAGAAAATTTATAATGTGTGATTTTTAAAATTAACTTGTCATGGTGAAATTTGACAAAATATGATGTGGTTGTAACATGTTAGTATGATGAAACTAAGGGGGAAAATTAGTGATGCCCCCCAGTGTATGTATGAATAGGCTTATTGAGTTAAGAACCCTCAGTAGTCAAGAATGAGCCGCATAAGAAAGAGTGCGTTATTAAGAAAATATTGAGTGCCCTAGATGAAAAAAAAAAGTGCGTGATGAGAGGTTCTTAGAGAAACTCCCTCAAAAATAATATAAGAACCGTAAGAATACAAGTGTGTCATTTGGGGGTAAGGTGATAAGAACCACCTACTAGAGACTGAGTCAGCGTGAAGTAGTCAGAGCATGTGGAATGGAAGCAATGTGTAAATATGTGCCAAACAGAATGTCATATAGAGCTACAGTGACATGCGTGAATGCGGATGGTTGTGGAAGACAATGTGAAGTAGAAACATGATGTGGTTGATAATGTGTATGCAATAGATGTGATGGTGTAGTGATGGATGGATGCAATGGAGAGTACACATGAGTGACATATGATGGTGATAGATGAACTATTACAGACGAGGTAGATGATAGATTGATTGCTCACATGAGAAAGAGAAAAAGGATACAATTACCTTCTCCTCTAATTGTTGCATTTTATCATGAAGGGAAAGATAATAATTGTCCCTATGGGCATTTATGTGATGATAATTATAGTAATTTTGATCATAATGACGTTGTAAATGATGTTGTGGATGGTTCCGGTTGCAAGTTAAGCAAATAAGATGCCTATCAATTAAAACATGTTTCACATCATGTGGGTGAGCATAATGAGAAATATTTAATGGTTCACACGATTTAGGTGGAGTAGAAGGAAGAGGAGCCTGTCATGGAGGAGGAGAAGAATTATGTTGTGGTGGTGAATTAGGTTGAGTTTGTTTTCTTTGCTTGTGAAGAATAGGTGAAGACTATATAGAATGCTCAACCGATATCAATGGAGGGGGACTAGATGATAAAATAGGAGTAGATGCATGTGGAGGATTAATGAAATGTACTAAAATAAGATCTTGTTGTAAGTTGATGGCTTTATAGAATAGAATAATGAATGAATCACATGTATCACATTCTAAATTTTTCTTAAGTGCAGGAGTCAAACCACGACAAAAAATGAATTTCTTCTCAAGGTCTATTGGTTGGAATACTAGCTGATGCATAAAAGTATTAAATAATATTATATAGTCCTTGATAGATTCTAATGAGCCCAAATGTAAACAAGGTAGGTGGTCGTTAGTGTTGGCATGATAATGTAAAGTGGGTATCTACCACTGCAGTATGCCCCAATATTATATTAAAGTTTGTACATCGAACTTTATCGTGGAGGTCTTTCACATTTAAGAGTGAAGCAACTCGACTGATTCACCCACCCATATTGATTTCAGTGATCCCTCTTGGGATGTGCTTTTAGTAACAACTATGTTTATATAGTCCAGTATTAAATACTAAGACCATACTATAAGATATGTTGGATGATCATTGTATCGAATGATTTCAGAGAAACAACTCTACAATCATTCTAGGAGCAAATTCAAAGTGTTGGGTAAAAAGCTATTGAATTCTTAATATAGACAGCGTTTTACCAGTGGATTTTTTCCTTTGGGTTTCTCCACTTAAATCTGGTGTTATTTGTCTCTTGTCCTTGTTTTTTATTTACTTTCAGCTCTTGTTCTTTAAGCTTTGTAATTCACTATTTATTATAAGATATTTCTGTATCAAATCGACTGCACATCATAACTTATATTCATTGGAATTTTAATGGTGGATCTATAATATGTCGATTATATTTCCCCTGCTAAATCTAACATGATATCAGAGTTGGTGATTATACATGTGCAGGATTGATCTAAAAAAATTTAACTTGAAGAGATGAAAAATCTTTAATTTTATTTACAGATTTACGAAACCTTAAAAGTTCTACAATTTTCTTCAAGTTAACTAGGTTTAAAATTCCAATTCCCACCTAAATATTTCTTGAAATATTGGTTAAATGACTTTTTAGATCATATTTGAGTTTTTTTATGCTTAGATATTTTCTTCTACATCTTGTTTCAATTGTATGTAGTTTAAATCCATCGTTTGCGAGCTTATTTGAAGTTTTCGCATTGTGTATAGCCATTTGGTTCAGTTTTTGACTTTGGACCTGAAATATTTATTTAGATCCAATTTTTTTGGAGCTTCTAAGACTGCTCTAGCTGTAAATTTATTTATTTTTTGCTAATTTCGTCTTTGCGAAGCTTGCTCCAATCATTTTGGGTCATCTGGCTTCACGTTTTCTAGTTTTTTTTGTTTTTATGAAGCCTGGTGCAATCTTTAAGTGCCAAGTGCCTTTGCTCTATTAGTTTTTTATTGAATTTTTCAAAGTTATACTATTATGAAGCTCAATCCAATAGTTTTTCTCCAAGTTTTTCACTCTTGCATTCTTATTTGATATTTTTGTCATTTGCAAAGTACAAAATAATAAGATTGTTCCATGCAATTAGCAATTTTGTTTTGTTTCCAGTCACGAAATACAAGCCAATAAGGCCTTTATGTGTGTCACCATGTTGGTAGGATTGGATTAGATGTCCTCTATCATTTGAGAAATTTGAGCCAATAGGATTGCTCCAAATAGCCAAGTATTTCATACTTTTAGTATTTTATTAGTTTACTTTGGACATATGCAAAGGTTAAACTAATAAAATTACTCCATGTATATTTTTATTTCACATTTTTGAAATCTAAGCCAATATAATTGGTCCATATTTCACATTTTTCATTTTTTCCATTTATGCCAGTAGTTATCCAATAAGAATTAGCCACCTTTTCACATTTTTTAGTTTTGCAAAAAGTGAGCCATTTAAAAGGCTCCATGTGTCTTCAGTTTTCTTTAGTCATTTTGGATGCACTGCGAAGTGCAAACCAATAGCATTTGGACACGTACATATGTTTTTTTACATTTTTCAGTCTTTTTCAGATTTTTCAAGCGCGAACCAATTATTTTTTGACACTTATATTAATATTTTAATTGTTTCATCCTTCACAAGTGTCAGGGTGCCAGTCTTTTCTTTGGCTTAGCCACTTAGATTGTGACATCTCTCTTATACCTTTTTTGGACCCAAAATTTATTGTAATTTTAGTTTATTTCGGGGAATTTAAGTCCTCTTAAAGCATTCTATTTAAATTTTGGAAGAAAGCCACCACATGTTTATTCTTTAGCCGTTATATTTTTGACAAGTGGCAACATTGATTGATTTTTTTTTACTATCTTTGATTTCACATATTGTTCACATTGTGTCAGAGTGAAAAATAGTGAACCAATAAATTAAAGACACATGTATACGATTCTACTGTATATTTTGTAATTAATTATCTTCTGACTTATTAACTATATTGCGAAGTGTGAGCTAATTAAAAAAGTGACATGCGTACTTTTTTTTCGTTGTTGTCAAACTTGTTATAGCTTTTGACATGTGTTTATTAGTTTTTTGTCACAAACCCGATAAGTATTCTATCTAATTTATTTTATTGGGACTTCACACCCACCCTTTTTGGTCATAGTTTTATAACTCTGTTATAGACCCGAAAAGGCATTGACTATATATTTTAATGATTTTGCATCCACTAGAGGATATGCCTTGTTATAAAGATATATTTTATCTCATAATTAATTAATTGATTAATCAATTAATTATCTAATTATTCTGTTAAATAATTTGTAACTCGGCCCCAACTGAGATCTATCAAATTGATCTTAAATTTGATCAAATCAAACTGTTTTTTTATTAGTTTAGAGCAGTTTACATTTGTATAGAAAATTAGAAGATATGTGGTCATTTTTGTGCCTATTGGGGTGTGGAGCCTATTTTTGGTCTTCTGGAATCAATATTAGAGTGTTGGAGTTCGAATAGTTAAGTTTGGAGACTTTAGGAGCATTTTGTAGCTGTGTGTTGTTTTCATGTTGTGTATTTGTTGTTAACTGGTAGTTAACTCGCGGTTGTCATAGTGACGTATTTTCCATCTGTGAGAAGTTGAAAGGTCATGAATTTCAAATTTTTAGGATCGGATATAGAACTCCCTAGAAGGATTGTAATCTTAAAAATAGAGGTGTTAGGGGCGTCCTAATGTATCTTGAGCATCTTGAGTGATCAAATATATCTTGAGTCTTAGATGTGGTTTAGCATCTTTGGGAATTTCGTTATGATTTCATGAGTGATTTCTATGTAAATTTAACTAAGAGAATACTATGAGATTTTTTTTACTCTTATTGATGCTAAAATTTGAGCAAGTTGCTAAGTATTTGGTATTAGATGCAGAGGTTTCTTTCCATGTAACCCCACATATAAATTACTTAGTTTTTTCAAGGTGATTTTTGACATGCATATCTTGGTGATGATGAACCATGCAACATAATAGGGAATTCTTATGTTCGGGTGAAAATGCAGAATAGGAACACATGGCTACTTAAGGAAGTTAGGCATGTGCCTAGGTTGAGGTGGAACTTAATATCAGTGGGTTAGCTAGGTAGTGATGGTTGTAAGGTAAAATTTATAGCGGATGATTGGAAGGTTACTAAGGAGGCTCTTGTGGTTGTAATGGGTAAGAAAATTGGTACTTTGTATTTAACCATTGGTATTGATTATTGTAATTTAGCTATTACATCTGAATATGAAACTTTGTGGCACCAGAGACTTGGTCATATGAGTCAAAAGGTCATGCAGATTCTAAAGGATAGGTTACCCAGGTTAAAAGAGTTAGATTTGGAATTCTGTGAGGAATATGTTTATGGGAAATATAAGTGGGTGAGATTCCTCAAGGTTGGACCTACTAAGAAGGAGGGTTATTTGGAGTTGGTGCATATAGATGTATGGGGGCCAGCTAAGGTAAACTCTATTGGTGGTTCATGTTATTATGTCACTTTCATTGATGATGCAACTAGAAAATTATGGGTGTATTGCATTAGAAATAAATATTATGTGTTTGAAACTTTAAAAATATGGAAATCCTTGGTTGAGAATAAAATTGGTCTCAAGATGTAATGTCTTAGGTCAGATAATGGAGGGGATTATTGTAGTAATGAATTTCTTGATTACTGTTCAGTAAATGGGATCCACAGGAAAAGAACAGCTCCAAAGAATCCATATGAAAATGGAGAGTCAGAGAGAATTAAATGGACAATCATGGAGTGTGCTAGGTACATGAGGTTACATGTGGATCTTCCACTCATGTTTTATGTGGAAGTGGTGAGAATAATTGTTTATCTGATTAACAGAGGACCCTCTATGGCCTTAGATGGAGGTATACCTAAGGAGGCTTGGTCTGGTAAGAAAATAGATTACTCATTTCTTAGAGTATTTGGATGTGAGGTATTTTTTTCACATTGATAAATATTATAGGACCAAGTTAGAGGCTAAGTCTTAGAAATGCACATTTGTTGGATATGGTTAGGATGACTTTGGTTTCCGTGTTTGGAGTCTTAAGCACAAGAAAATATTTCGGTCTAGAGATATTTTCTTTAAGTAAAAATTCATGTATAAATATCATTTGTAGGAATAGAAAGAGGAATAATAGATAAAATACACCATGTTAGAGGACAATGTGGATGCATAGGTGTCCAAGGGGCTAGTTCATGTGTAACATGCTCCAGAATAACTAGTTCGGGAAGCTACACATCAAGAAGCCCAAACTCCTAAGATGAGAAGTTATTCTAGGGTAAGAAGGGAACCTGAACGCTTTACTCTATATTTAAATTATTTATTTATAACTAACAATGGAGAACCAAAGTGCTTTGAGGAAGTAATGCAGGTGGATGTCAGGAAGAAGTGGGAGTAGGATAAGGGTGAAGAGCATAGATCTCTTATGGAGAACCAGACTTAGGATCTGTTAGAGCTACCTAAGGGAAAGAGAGAATTTCCAAACAAGTGGGTGTATAGAATCAAAGAGGAATATAGAGGTAGAAAAAGGTACAAGGCTCAGTTGGTGGTGAAGGGATTTACAAAAAATAAAGGTATAGACTTTGATAAAAAAATTCTCCTATTTTTAAAATGGCTTCTATTAGGACTGTTCTTGGTTTAGTAGTAGTAGAAGACTTTCACTTAGCATAGTTAGATGTGAATACTTCGTTCCTTCATGGTGAGTTGGAGGAGGAATTATATATGCAGCAGACATAGGGTTATGAGGTCAGAGGGAAGGAGAGGTTAGTGTGCAAATTGAAGAAGAGCTGGTATGGCATGAAATAAGTTCCATAGTAGTGGTATAAGAAGTTTTATAGTTTTATATAGGAGTAGGGTTACTCCAGGTGTCACTTAGACCATTGCATGTACATCAAGAAGTTTCTTGATGATAATTATATTATTATGTGTCTATATGTGGATGATATGCTTGTTATAGGGAAGAACATGCAGCAAATAAAGGTACTTAAGAAGAAGCTAGGTGACTCCTTTGTTATGAAGGATTTGGGGCCAGAAAAGGAAATCCTTGGTATGAGAATAACTCAGAATAGGAAGGAGAGGAAGCTTCTCTTATATCAAGAAAAGTACATAGAGTAGGTATTGGAGAGGTTTAGTATGGAGGATGTTAAACCGGTTGGTACTCCTTCAGCATGTCACTTTAAATTATCAAAGGAGCAGAGTCCCAACACTGAGGAGGATATAATATAGATGTCTAAGGTATCATACTCATCACCGGTTGGAAATTTAATGTATGTTATGGTATGTACTAGGCCTGATATTTCCCATACAGTGGGAGAAGTGATAAATTTTATGAGTGGTCTAGGTAGAGAGCACTGACATGAACTAAAGTGTATCCTTAGATATTTGAGAGGGACAATGGGAGAAAAATTATGTTTTGGTGGATCAGACACTACATTATATGTGTATGTAGATTCAGACATGCTAGGATATTTGGACATCAGGAGGAGTACAATAGGTTACATATTTACGGTTGGTGATACAATCGTCAGTTGGATTTCACGGTTATAAAAGGTTATGGATTTTTCAACCATAGAGGATGAGTATGTTGCTGCCATAAAGGAAAAAAAGGATATGTTTTTTATAAAAAAATTACTTGATGAGTTTGGGCATAATTAGGAAGCTGGGAGACTACACAATGATATCCATAGCACTATTCATTTAGTGAAGAACTCCACTTTCCACTCTAGGATGAAGAACATTCAGCTGAGATATCATTTCATCAGGGAACCTTTGGAAGAAGATAAGTTAAAGATGGAAAAGATTCAACCAGTAAGAACCCTGTGGATATGATGAGCAAGGCGGTCACAAGGAAGAATTTGAAGTTGTGTCTAACTTTGGTTGGCCTTCATGGATGATAATGAAGGGTTGAGAACTTTTCTCAATGGGAATAGTCCCCAAGTGGGATATTTTTGGGGTGTGGAGCCTATTTTTAGTCTTCTGGAATCAACATTAGAGTGTTGTAGTTCGAACGGTTGAGTTTGGAAATTTCATGAGCATTCTGCAATCATGTGGTGTTTTCATGCTATGTATTTGTTGTGTATTCTTTTGTTAACTAGCAGTTAACTAGAAGCTATCACAGTGACTGGTTTTCCATCTGTGAAAATTTGAAAGGTAAGAACTCATCCATGAGAAGTTGAAAGGTCATGAATTTCAAACTTCTAGGGTTCACTTTAGAACTCGCTATAAGGATTGTGATCTTATAAATAGAGGTGTTAGAGGCATCCTAATGTATCTTGAGTATCTTGAGTGATAAAAGAAATATTGAGTCTTAGATGTGGTTTAACATCTTTAGGAATTTTGTTGTGAGTTCATGAGTGATTTCTATGCAACTATAACTGAGAGAAGACTGTGAGAATTGTTTTACTCTTATTGATGATAAAATGTTAGCAAGTTCTTGATGAATGTAGCCCACATTGGGTGAACCACGTTAAATATTGTCTTATATTCTTTTGTGCATTGTTTATATATGTTGTTATTTTTCTCCATGTATAAGTTTGCTAAATAGTTTCCTACTGCTGTGATTTGAGGAATTGCTTTCACATATTTATCCTTTAAATCCTAACAGTACCTCTATTTGGCTTCCTTGTTTTTTTAAATTTAATTGTTTCCATGGTCTTCTGAGCATTAGAAATGTCTATTTTTGCTAGTTTTTCGATGGATAAGTCTCAGATTTTGAATGGAAAAAATTATAGCATATGGAGAGTTCGATTGAAAGCTTGTTCTATGGATAGGAAACTATGGGATCTTGTGACTAGTGTCAAAAAACATCCCATCGGGAGACAAGTTACCCTTGAAAACCTTAGATCATTCTCTCAGAAATATTAGGAAGATTTTTCCATCATAGTAGAAAGCATTAGAGATGAATTCTTGATGCATATAGGCCATATGGACTCACTTGTAGATGCATGGAAGTAATTAGAAATCATGAATGAAGGCAGTAGGTTGTCTAAGATAATCAAGTTATTTTTAGAGCTGTTTACAACTCCTATGAAAGGGGATGAGAAAATAGTCAATTATTTAGCTAAAATTAAGAATATTAAAGCTCAGTTAGATGGTTCTAACTGTGAATTATTTCAAGATAATCTTTTTACTTTATAATTCATATCAATATTCATGAAAAATTCAAACATTATATCTCTATTCTTAACTCTAAGTATCAGAATGAGAATGATCTTCCTTATTTAGACACTTTGTCCTCTCTGTTAATTCAAGAAGAGCGTGTAATGGAGAAATTTAATTCAGAAGAGACTGCTTCTCAGGGATTGTTCTCTTAGAATCATAAGCCTTCTCATAATAGAAATATCAATCCAAATCAGAATTCTAATATCAAATATAGATTTAAACCAAATCCTAAGACTAATTTTCCTAAGAACAATCCAAAATTTAAAGTCAAATTTAAAGGAACTTGTAATATGTGTGGAAAATTTGGGCATAAAAAGTCTTATTGTAAAGTAAATATTAAAAAATCAGCTAAGAATGCTAGTAACAACAAGCCTAATGATCATAAGAAAAATCAGAAGAAAAATCATGAAACTCTAGCTAAGCAGTTTATTTAATTATATACTTTTCTCTCAGCTTCAAAAGAAAATGAATGGATTCTTGATAGTGGTGCCTCTAGGAACATGACGTGTACTCCCAGTATCCTATCAATGTAGTTAAATGTGAAGAGAATATCTATCTAGGAGATAACTCAACTCATTAGATCTGAAGGTTGTGTCAATGTTAAGCTATGAAATGGTGTAATTAATGTTAGAGTAGGTATTTACCTTAGCTCATGTTCACCTAGGTAATTTATTTACCTTTATTGTATTTATCCTCACCCACTTATGTGTGTGGATATTTCTTTTTATTTATTTAGATATTAGGAGATATTATCTAGTTATTAGGTATAGTTCCTTCCTTGATCTATGGTATTGACTAGTTATTTCCTAGATCTATGGTATTGACTAGATCCTTGATGTCTAGTTCTCTCCTAAATCTATGGTCTTGACTAGTTCTTTGATGACTAGTTATTTCCTTGATTTATGGCTTGATCTACGACGTTGACTGGTTCTTAGATTGTTATTCCTTGCCTATTTAATCAAGGCCCATTCTCAATCTTATTTAATTGAGTTCCATAATAATATATGATATTGTTGCTCATCTTGTTTTCAAAGGTTTTATGTAAAGCTATTCTGAGTGAATTTATTTCATCTTATTGATCGTGGTGTTTAATTAGCATCTATATTTTTGGCTTGGTACGATCTGGTTATCGTTCCTTTCATGGCATTATTAGGGGTAGTGTAGATTGTTATATGACGTTCCTAATCGAATCAAATCCTTGTGAAGCTTTAATGCAGTATAAATTCTTTATGCGTTAATGTGTATCTAACTATCGGGATTTGCTCTTTTTTTTTGTATGCCTGCAATTTTAGTGGAGACCTTATGCATGTCCATTGGATCCAATAGGAAGAAAAACCCTAAGCTAGCCTGTGAGGACTCAATTATTTCAGTATGTTTTGCAGAAATTTTCATTGTGTGTGGGTAATGTATGGTACAGTGAAACATTGTGAAGTATTTATTAGTGGCGTGAGTATTATATGCCATAAGAAAACCTGTGAAATATAGGAATTGTATTCCATAAATTTTTTCGGGGGATAAAGACATTGAATCTGGGTGGATTTAGTAGTTTTTGCATGAGGATTTATTCCTTGTACATGTAGGAGGACTTTTTCTTGAGTAAGATGTTGTATTGTAGAAATGTGGTAGGGGTCAACTTAGATGTTATGTTCACTTGAGTATTACTATGTCAACATAAATCAAATATGTAGAGATCTTAAGCCCTGAAGGTCATATGGAATGTTCATCATGAGTTGGTAAAACGTTAGAGAAACCTGAGAATTACTCACTAGTAGGTCCCCCTTTACATTTCATTTAGTGTGGTGAAGACAACAACCCTTGTGTTATTAATAAACTCTGCTACTGATATGTCTTAGGCATGCATGGGAAAATATTAAGGAACCCTTGTAACCTTTAAATCGGTAACCTTGGATTCGAAGTGCCATTTAGTGAAAAAGTGATTATCTTCGATATCTTTCCATGATAAAGCTTGACATTTTTGATACTTGCACTATAATTAATAAAGGGCCAAGATATGGTGGAGTGTTTGATACTTCGAGTGTGCATGCACATAAACGGCTGATGCCCGAAAGTCCTATAACTATTTGGGAATTGGATTTAAAAACCATGATTTATTAGTGAGAATGAACAAAATTATAATGTCTGAGAGTATGTGGAATTCAAGGTGAGAGATTAGTAATATTTGAAAAAAAAAATTATATCACAGCATTATTGTAAAATTCTCTTCTACTATCACTGAGTTCACGATATGGTATCCACCAAGGGTAATACAGTTCCTGGTTTTTATACTTGCTAGAATACAACATTACCATCATATTAGATGAACAACCATATCCAAACTTGATAGTCCACTTGCAGATTTTAATCCTGAGACCCATTCAACATTGATCTGTAAAAGGATTTTTGAATTTGTTAAGGGGGACAATGTTGATGTTCATACACTTATGACAGTGTGTTGCCCCGCATGTGATCTTCCACATTTGTGCCTATTACAGGCCCACATGGTATGGAGTCCTACTTTTACTAAAGCTGCAAGTATGATTTGAGAAGCATACCACTATATTCAGTTGGTCGCATGCTAAAATTCTATGAGACATCACTAAAACAATCTAATAGGTAGACTTTAACCAGGTTATTGTAATTCCTCTATTAAATCTTCCTAGAAATGGAATATCTCGTCATGAAATTATGTAGAGTAAGGACTAGTGAGCTTAAGAATCAAGTGAAATGATGAATGAGTGATTTAAAGAAGAGTATTTGGAGTTTATTATTTGAATTTTTGGTACTATCACTCTTGCTGGAAAAATGTATTGGAGGCAGGCCAATCATATGTGTGTTTGCACCTTCACTCAGTATTGAGAATTCTCTAAGTGTTACTCAGCTGTCAAGTATTTTGATCAACCTTACAGGACAGTTAATAAACATGTTCTTTTGCATGCACCCATATAGTGGATTTTGCACCAAGTGGATGATGTATGCATCTTCTTCATGAATCCGATGTTGAATTGGAATGGATATCAAATGTGTTTTGAGCAGTGACATGGGAATTGGATCTATATAGAGGAAGAATCTACAAGCAAGAAAAATCCTACAAAAGTAGATACTGCTTGCTCCAATAGCTAGTAAGCTTATGAAATGTGATGCAACTTGTTTTGAGGCAAATGTCTTTAGCAGGTGATAGTTTATTTCATCTTGAGTTATTTTGAAGAGACTTCTTAGTAGTCTTTATTTTTGAGAATTATGGCATGTTGACAGTACCCTCTTATGGAAGATGTTATTCATGGTGCATTATAGTGTTAGTTTTTTAGTGTTCGAGTAGTTGTTTTTACAACTCATACAGATTTGTAGTGTCACTCCAACCCATTCAATAGTATGGGAGGGTGTGGTGTTGATCCTACTTCTTCGTGTTTTGTGTCCTTGCCTTGTTACCTTGGCTTTTGTGTCCTTGCATGATGATATTGATTGATGAACCTGTATGAGGTATAATCAAAAATAATTCGAGGAATCATCTCAAGATGATAGATGGATTCAGGCTATGAAGGATGACTATAACTCATTAATAAAAATGACACTTGGGAATTAGTCCCTCCTCCTTCTAAGAGAAGCATTGCAGGTTCTAGGTTTTTGTTCAAAATCAAATATAACTATCTAGGAGAAATTGACAAGTTCAAGGCAAGGCTGGTAGCTCGTCGTTTCACTCAGAGAGTCAGAAACCTGGTATTTATTATGTTGAGAATTTTTCTCATGTTGCTAAGATGAGCATTGTTAGAATTATTCTTGCATTGATTTCCCAATATGGTTGAGAGATTCACCAAATGGATGTTAAAAATTCTTTTTTAAATAGTGACTTAAAAGAAGAAATCTATATGAGTAAGCCTAAAGGATTTGAAGTACCTAGAAATGAAATTTATGTATGTAAGCCTAAAAAGCCTTGTATGGTCTTAAGTAATATCCTAGAGCTTGGTATTCTAAAATTAACAATTTCTTTTTGGATCTTGGTTTTTCTAATTGTTGTTCTGATAATGATTTATATGTTAAAGTTGAAAACAATCATATTATCATTATTGTCTTGTATGTTGATGATATTTTGATTACTATTAGTGATATAAATTTAATTTTTATAATTAAATAAAGGTTAAAACAACATTTTGAAATGACTGATTTAGGTTTATTAAATTATTTTATTGGCATTATTAAATTTCAAGATCATAAGTCTATTGTTATAGATCTCAACCTCGGCATGTTGTGAATTTTCTTATAAGATTTAACATGATTGATTGTAAACCTGTCATTATTCCTATTAAATTTGGTGTTAAGTTTGATGTTAAACCAATGTGTGCTAAATTTGATCCTACTCTGTATAGGTGACTAGTTGGTAGTCTAATTTATTTGACTATTACTAGACCTAATATTTCTTATGTAGTGGGTCTAGTTTCAACATTTATGTAAGAACCTTATAAGGATCATTGGAAAATGGAAACAAGGATTTTGAAATATATTAAAGGAACAATCAATTATGGTATTCTTTATTCTTCTTGTAATGATACACACTTATTTGGTTGCTGTGATTCTAATCATGCTGGTGATGTTCTACTTCTGGATATATTTTCAAGTTGGGTGCAGGTTCCATCACTTCAAGTAGCAAGAAGCAACCAACAGTGTCTATCTCTTCTCCTGAAGCAAAGTATAGAAGTGTTATGGAAGCTTCAAAAGAAGCTATGTGGCTGAAAAATACTGTTGGATGTGTTACACATGGGTTTCAAAGGGAGTTCTACTCTTCTATGTGATATCCATATTTGCATTAATCTTGAAAATAATCTAGTTTAACATCAAAATATGAATCATATTGAAGTTCATATGCAATTCATTATAGAAAAAGTCTTGAATGGTGATATCGATCTCAAGTTATGTTCAACTGAAGTTCAAGTTGCAAATATCTTCACCAAGTCACTATGTTCTGTAAAGTTTAGCAAATTTCGTGTCTTGTTGGGCCTATCATATTTTCCCTTGAGGGGGAGTGTGAATCAAAATTCCACTTCTTAATAGCCTGTTGAGAACTTCCAATACTTCCTCCAATTTGTAATAAGTAAATGTGTCACATTATGTGAAGTTACTTGTAAATCTCAGTGAAGATTTAGTTATGGGTATGACTTAGTTTATAAAAGGCTCCAGAGTCTGATATAAGTCTTCATATGTAAAGAAATAGTCGTAAGAATTTATTTATGTGAAGATATGTAGATTTTTGTTGTTTGCATGCTAGCTTGAATAATTGTTTATGATTCAAGGTTCTATAAATCCTTTTGTATAAAAAGGTAAATTTTGCATGTCTGATTTTTCTTCCCACTTAAAATTAAGGAGGAGTGTTGGGGTCATAATGTCATGTGGGTATCTACCACTGTAGTATGCCCCAATATTATATTAAATTTTTTCCATCAAACTTTATCATGGAGGTCTTTCATATTTAAGAGTGAAGCAACCCAACTGATTCACCCACCCATATTGATTTGGGTGATCGCTCTCGGGATTGGCTATTGGAAATGGTTGTGTTTGTATAGTCTAGTAATAAAAACTAAGATTAGACTGTAAGATATGATGGATGATCATTATATCGAATGATTTGAGAGAAATAACTCTGTAATCATTCTAGGAGTGAAGTGGAAGTGTTGGGTAAAAATCTATTGAGTTTTTAATACAAACAATGCTTTACCATTGTAGTTTTTCCTTCGGGTTTCTCCACTTAAACATAGTGTTATCTATCTCTTGTTCTTGTTTTTTATTTGATTTCACCTCTTATTCTTTAATCTCTATAATTCACTATTTATTATAAGATATTTCTATGTCTAATCTACTACACATCATAATCTATAGTCATTGGCATTTTAATGGTAGATCTTTAATCTGTCGATTATATTTCCTATGCTAAATATAACACTAAGTAACCCTAAGGCTATATTAATGATAAAATGATGGAGGCAAAGCATCCTCTATGTCATAGTAATCACTAATTTAACCCCAAGGGAAGATGAGTATAATATTGTAACTCCTCGTCAGTAAGACTATGTCGAAAAACCTCAATTAAAAACTTGTCATTATAATAGGGAGTCATGACCATGTGGTAATGTAGAAGATGAGCATGAGGGTCACCAATACCATCAAAACATATGAATGTAGGAATTATAAAGTCTTTAGGAAATTCAGATTTGTGAATTTTCTTAGGAATAAGGTTACCATGTAATGAGTTGTTATCAATAGAAGCATAATAAGCCCTAATTTATAGAGTAAGAGATTGAACCTGAGATTCTAATTGACCTATGACATGCATGAGAGATGATGATATCCTATGAAGGAATATTGAAAGATGGAAATAAATGTTTTAAGAGGTTATAATTTTCCATTGTGAGTGATCATAGGAATATCTAGAGATGACAAAGGAGATTTCTGATTGCTAAAGGTCAGCACTAGTAGAATGTGTCGAAGAAGCTATAGTATATTATGTAGATGGAATAATTCATAACAATGGGTAGGAATAGTATCAGAAACATCCCTAATAAGTGAGGTGACCGATGGAGATACATCTATATGATAAGACAAATTGATGGGTGTAGATGGTGTAATAAGAAGAGATTGAAACAAGTAGGAGAAGAAGAGGTGATAGATGGAGGTGACTCATGAATAATTTGCTAGATGTAATCTCAGGAGAAGGTAAGTGATGGAATAGGAGAATTCAAACTCAGTATTATGAAAAAGAAGGAGAACCATGGCTATCAACTGCCTCATCAAGATTAGAATAAAGACCCAGAAATGAGAATGTCACTAAGGATACTATCAATAGGATCATCAACATAGTAATCAAAGAGCATGCAGAGACTAGCATGATGATGTATCATGAGAAGCAATATTAAGAATTAGGAGAATCATGTGAGATGAAACTATAAGAGGTGTTCTAAGTAGAAGAATTATTAGAATCAACATGTACGTGTGAACAGATGATCAATACCAAGCCATATACTCAATAAGAGGAATCATCTAAAATTTCCTTAGAAATATCAGAAGGAAGATCACTAGTAGTCGCTATAACATGATGTACAATGAGTGAAGGCTATCGGATCCTCAACAATACTAATGCCAATGAGAGGATCTTCAAAATGAGTAGGCACATAGTTTGTTTAACCATATAGAGAGCTGTTGCTTGAATATGAGCTGGTATAGGAGTAGGTATAACCATAGAGAGTCATGCGCATCAATGATGAGTAACATAATCATAGATAGGGTTAACACTAAAATGAGACATGATGGGTGAAGAAGATGAAATATCCTTATCCATTAGGGTTTTAAGTAGATCCTAGAGTAAAATATTCTAAAGTACGGGTTCACCAAAATGATTAAATTAAATATGTATTTTCTAAGTTAATCTAAGCAAGCACAACAATGAAATCACTGATATAAAATGAAATACAATTGCTAAATATTTTATTTGATATTTTAAATGAAATATAATAATGGAAATAATATGAAAAAGGTAATAACTTAAAAATGACTTACCTCATTGTGTGTAGGGACTAGAGAATATGATGAATGGAAAAAGAACAATATGACAGAACACATCAATAAATTACAATTGATGAAGATTTGGACAAACTAGGGCATCTGGGAGAGGATTAGGGCAACTTTGGGTGCCCTAGTCTATAGTATGGGTTCCCTGGTTTGCAGAACAAATCAGAACTTGAATTTAGAAGGGTCGCTAGATGTTTGTAATATCTCAATATTTGTCATGCAAGCTTCACAATAGGTTTACTGATGACACCGTAAATCTGTAATGAATAATTACCTGCAAAACCCCATACAAAGCATCAAAACGCTACAAATTAAATATGCATATGAAGGGGTTAGATTGTCTTTAGCCACCACAATGGTGGACTTACAACTAAGTGTTGTACTACATCTCAGAAACAATGTAGTTATGTGATATTTTTGTGTGCAATGATGTGTCTAGGGTACCCTAGTGCCAATGACACAGAGATAGGGGAAATGCTAGATGTAAATGCAAAATGGTGGATGGAATAGAATAAAATTATCTTTCCTATATAGTGTGTGTGTGTGTGTGTGATGAAATGATGCCCAAATACAGTCTCTTTCCTTAGTAGATAGCTAGCCCTCAGTGGTAGATAGTTTTCCCATAAGATAATAGGTATTCTATGTTTATATAGGGATCTCTTGCTCAAATTTTGACACTAATGACCGAACATGCCAACTAGTACCTAGGGGAATGAGATGAAAAAAAAAAAATACCGACCTCAAACAAATAAATTATAACCAAGTGCAATGGGGATTGGTATGCCTAAAACTAAGGACCAGGGCACCCATGGGTGCCCCAATCCTACCCTAGGTGCCCTAGTCAAAGACTAGATATGACAACTAAATAAATGAGGAAATTTGATACTCCCTAAGAGATGACCAAAACTTTTTGAATAATTGATGACTGTGTAAGAAAAATGATGACGAAGACCGACTAATTAATGAAAGGACTAGGGGATGGGTCATTAGTGAATACTTTTCTTACGCAAGATCCATATATAAAATAACATACTTTGCACTATAATTATAATATTAAGTATGTGATTTTATGACTATATGGTCTTTGTACGATGCTTCTAGCTTCCTGTTCATCTGATAAATACCTTGGCACAATTTAGATTTGGTTTCAATTCAGATAAGTCTCTTTTGCTCCTCTTTTCACTTAGGTTTTCATAATTTCTAGCTTAATTTATTTGGGTCATGTACTATACTTAATTTTTTATATATTTACTACTATAATGACAATCATATTAAAAAAAATTATAGCATTTATTCATATTTTTCTTAATCATTTTGGTAAACTTGTACTCAATTTGAATTCTCTTAGGATCCTCATACCTTTATTGTTCTCATCTTTCTAGCATATCTTTACCATTAATATCTCTATTAATGATTTCTTACTCATCAATCCTAAATTAAGATATAGAAGAAAAACTCTCCTAGCTACCATTCACATTCATGTTAATATTCATCCAAATACAATATATCAAACATTTGTAGATGCATTCTCTCAGTACATTGATTTTCATTATAATCCTAATACTGATCTCGCTGTTTTAGAAAATGATCCACCTCTACATATCATTATTTTCATTTATAATATGGGCATAAAACACACTCTAATCGATAATGGATATGAACTCAATCTTTTTCATATGTCATTCCTTGAAAAGATCAGCCTTTCTTTTGTAAATGTTAGTCCAGCATGTCTTTATCTTTGTGTATATGATGGTTTTTTTTGTCCATGCCTATGTCACATTACTCTACCTATCACTATTGGAATAAAGACTCTTAACATGGTTTTATTTGTCATTAACTTCCTAGTGTCATATAACTATTTACTTGGTAGGTCATGGCTTTATGTCATGCAAATAGTTCCTTCTACAGTACATCACTATGTAAAATTTATACATGAATTCATCAAATATATAGCTCCTTGTGATCGTCATCCATTAAAATATTGCAACCATGATCCCAATACTACACTTCCTAATCCAAGAACTGATACTACTAATGTGCCACAACCTATGGATACTCTACCTCATTTACCATCACTTCAAGGTATTATTTACATGATGGATACTATCTCATCTACACCACCGCCTCCACACGCTTCTACTACTGTTATGATTATTTATCGGGGCCATATCCAGCCAATGGATGTTGATCCATTCCCTACATCTACACATGAGAAACCTCCACTAGCACGTCTTCCATTCACATGTAAATTTTTAATTAATTACACTTATTGGGAACATATTCCATTCGATCATACTTCATCTGAATCTATATGGACACATGATGGCTTAACTTGACTAGGATTTGCAGTAGACAACATATTTCTTCCACCTCATTATCATCATCTCTATAAGGGATTTGTTCACATTATCACTACTTATGGTATTTGAATATTTTATCTCACAGTATTTCTTGTACGTTCTCCGTGTACTTCTCCACTTACGATCTAATAGTATTGGTTTGATCATATTGAGGGCATGTTAGAATCTTATCATACTTATATATCATTACTCATGCCATTTTTTCATGTTTTCATTTGCAATGACTTATTTCTTGGATATTCACCAAATCTCACTCATTGGCATGCCCATGGTTGTCCACTTCCTCCATTCACTAATGAGGAATATGTTATGGGAATGTATAAATTTTCTTCAATGATGCTTTACTCTACCAATCTGACACTATCACTTATCAAGTTTCATATGTTTCACCATTTGATTTTGAACATGAAAATGACAACCTTTTAGATGTCATTATTTAGTCATACTCATCATCACACACTTTGTCAAGAATCATACTTATTTCCCCCTCTAACATCAACAATCATCTTATCTTCTCATCACATCTCATCTAGATATTTACACAAAACATGCATCTTGATACACTCTTGTATCATCATTAATCGATGAAGAACTGTCATGATTTGGTTCACAATTGATTGTTAAGGGAATCCTATACACATGAACCTCACATACTACATATTACACATCAAACACTCTATTCTTCACGCATTCATATCCTTCTACACAATATCTACTCTATGTATTCATGACATATCTTCTTGGCATCCATTTTTACATGGTGTGGTCATTACCATATGATGTAATTTAGTCTATAGTCCATACTCGATTGCTGAGGGTATACATCTCAAATGGACATCATCACACTCACACATTTACACTCTACACTTTGCGCTTTGATGATCACATATTCTTGTACACACCATTCGAACCATTTCCCAATGACACACTCTTGGTTTGAGGTTCATTCTTGATTTTTGAGGGGGAATATATAAATGAACTTCATCTCATGTATAGACATCCACACCCACTTGGGGGGCACACAGCTCATATCACCTTCACTTTGCATTTCATTCCATGTACACTCCACAACATACTCCATATCTTGTTCACACTTAGTCTTGCTTTCATTTACTTTTTATATGTACACTTTACTACAAATGCTATATATATAGATATATATATATATATATATACAAATGCTATATATATAGATATATATATATATATATATATATAGTATGTCATTATATTTTCATACGCAAACGCGTGTTCACTTGTTATCTAGTTGTGATCACAAACTCTACATATCAATACATGCAACATGGATTCTTGGTGTAGTACCTATTACCAGTCCCACAATGGCTCCTTGGTGAATCCAATTTCATACACTACAGGTGTTACTATTTCACTTTGTCTCATACCACACTACTATATCAGGTTGTACATGCTTTGACATAATTTTTATTTTTATAACATGCTAAAGGGTGCTTCATTTGCAAAATTTGGGTTGTAGGTCTATTTGCTTCCATGGTTATCTGTTACATTTTTTTTTTCTCATTTATCGTTGTTTGCCACTTTTTATGGGCTTCTCCCTTTGTATTGTGTGCACACTTGTATACTTTTTTCTTATTCATCCTTTATTATATTTTGAGATTGTGAGTGATGCCCCATGTTTGAAACCTTATTTTCATGGTCTACATTATCTTCTTACCTAAGTTGTCTTCTTGCGTCTTAGATTAAACATTGTCTTCTTGTCTGCAAGCTTACATTTTACATGCATGTTTTCTTGTACTAACACTTGTCTCCTAGCCACTTATTTTCATGTGCCTTGGTTTCTACTAAACACACTCCTTATCTCCTACAGGGAATTAGTTTTAGTGTAGAGATTGATCCTCCTTTGGGCCACATACTCTTTTAGTGACGTCGGATGCACCCCAAACGAGTGGGGTATCATTTGGGTGAATCGGTCACCCCTTATAATAGTTCACCACAAGACACTACTAGTACAAAATAATCATTAGCATTGGGTAGGGAATAGATACTGAATTAGGTCCTTGAAACAACACAAACACCAAAGACCAGACCCAAACAGTATCGCATGGGAAACCTTGACACTTCCTAGATTCCTGTGATCAGGGGGAAGCTACATAGAATTATTCAATGCAATACAGTCTACAATACTTCACACAATGGATTATACAGGCTAGATTTTCCTTAGCACCTACCATACATTCATTATCCAATATTTAATTTTTTGGCATTGGGTCAGAAATGGTCAAACTAGATCAATTTTTTACACACCATTTGTAGTGGTGTTCACACTCACAAGAAGCAATTAAAGGTCGGAGGATGACACCACAATTTTATTCCAACACTTATTCTAGTTCTTAGCATGATATTTCCTAACAAACTCGCATTCAACGTAGCAAGGGTGAGATTTACCAAAAAAATCGGTCTGCTATAAAATCTTCAAGATCCTTTCTACACTCTTTTTCTCATTACGGATCAGGTGCATATGTTCCTTTTTCACATTTTCCATTTTTACATACATCTTTACATGTTTTTTACATGTATACATGCGTATTTGAATACTTGTTTGTTCTAATCTTTTGTAGGTCCGTCTGTATGGGAAGCGGTAGTCAACATCACACAAACATTGACATAAAAAACAAGTAAATTTGAAACATATACAACATGCATTTCCCCCTACAGTCATCATATCATCACTTTTTACACTTTCTCATCTTTAGTCTCCATGCTCCACATTTCTCATCACTCCACGCTTTTCTCTTATCTCTCTGCACGCTTTTTGCATCAATATGCATGGTTATAAGGTACATAACTCTATATACTTCATGTTGTCAAGATGTTTCTCAAAAACATAAAGTGGGGAAAAATATAGACACAAAATCATGCACTTTGGGTAATTATCTAGTCATGATTACATACTACTATTCATATGATTCCTAAGTAAGAAAAGTTATAATCAACCAATGTATTTTGGTACTTCTGGTATTTCACTTTGTCTAGCTCAGTCTGTGTTTTTATACCTCATTATTTTTCATTCTGGATACTAGCGCGTAGAGCAGGACACCAACGCTAGGAACTGCCGACCTGTTTATACTTTTTTCACATCTATTGGGTCATTTCTATCTATTTGAGAATATTATATTTTTGGTATTCATCCTTTTTGGGGTTGATTACGGAATTAAAGCAAGGGAATCATATAAATAGAAAGTTATGTGATCATAATGAAGGACCAAGAACTAAGCATTAACTATCACCATCTATGGTTGCATCTAAAGGTTATTCAAGAGCATTCAAGAATCCATTCAAGGGAAATGGACTGCATTATTATGCATACACTTCATATGAGGAAATTTTATTGTTTACATGCACACAACTATTTCCATGTTTTACATATAGCTACTTTCTCACTATTAAGTACGACACTCACAAGAGCCACCTAGGGCATGATTCCATACACATGCACATAAAACTAAATTGGGTTTGAAATGTAGTGTAACACTTAGTAAGATCACTTGTTTGATAGTTGAGGACAGTCTGACACCTCATTTTTCATATTTTTTATTTAGAATTTGATGTCTCTTTGAGGGTTTTATTTGTCATTACTTCATTGCAGGTTTCCACTGACCTTGAAAATCATTTTATGACCTTATAAAGAACAAAGGAAAAGGAAAATGAATAACTTGTGACCTTGAAAAGATTATTTTTGAGCATTTTTGCAATCACAAGTGCCTATTTCAAGTTTTTAGCACCCGTAGGTTCCCCTACCCCTATCTGGGAGCTCTTGTCCAATATATTCCTCCATATCTACATTTTCCTAGTTATTTGCCCAATGGTTCTAGCTTCCTGTTCATGTGGTTAGCACCTTGACATAGTTCAAATTTGGTTGCAAACCAACTCTGTCTCTTTTTCTCCTCTTTGCATGTATGGTTTCATAATTTCTCCCTTAATTTGACTGGTTCATTTACTGCTACAATAACAATGATATTAAGCATTTTTATATAATTTATTCATATTTCACTTAATCATGTATGACATTGGAATTTTTATACAACCCTACTCAAGGTGTATTTATAATCACAGTTATAATTGTAAAGGTCATTCAAAGTTAGATCACCCATTTCCAAAAATGTACAATTCTAGAAATTCCTATATCTGTAAAAAGCTAAGTACACTCATTCCTTTGGGCTTTCAAGTCCACATATTGTTTAACATATTTTTTTACCAGTATAAAATTTTTATTCTAATTGTAGTAATTAATGCTATAACTTAATTAATAATAATATCAACATGTTTCTAACCATTACATCCATTAAGTTATGTAACTCACTATAACCAATTAGGTTTCATGTTAAATCTAATAAGGATGTAAACAATGGGAGCATCAAAATGATAGGAATATTACATAAATAAAAGCTATTTATTTTAAGAATAAGAATTATTTATAGGCTTTAATTGTTTGGCATGGTTGATAAAAAATTGAATCACTTCAGTAGGTACTTAGTAACTTATCAATGCTTTAGAACTCATGAGAAGTTGAAATGCATCATCCTTGCTATCAAAACATTTTTAAAATATGGTTTAAATCTCTAATTCATGATGGAACATAAAAATGTTATAGTTTTGTATGTCATGTTAAAACTTGCATAATTACTCTAGAAAACCTCATGATGTGATCCATATTTCCATAACCTTCCCAATAAGCACAAGAATTTTTCTTTTTGAAAAAATATTGGAAAACAATCCTTTAGGGAACTAGGCCATATCGTCCTCAATTTACATGCTTTCATAAAATCATGAAGTGAATTCCCAAATTAAAACATTGCACCAAGTAAGGCTTCTACGTCTAAATGTAAAAATGTGTTTTCACCACATGGAGACATCAAATTTAGATGTTACTATAATAAATAAAAGTAGAGGGTTTGTATTATAGTTAAATTCTTGTGAGAGTATCACATATATATGAGAGATTCCTCGTTAGTTAGGGAATATTAAAAGGATCAATGGGAGATAAAACATCTCAAGAATGAAAGATAAAGTGATTTTTCATTAAAAATGTTCTTAAGAAATGACTTGATGAGTATGATAAAAAAAAATTTGCACATGGTTTGAACTCAAAGAGTAGTGTTTGGATCAGTAAGCTTTAGAGACCGTGTTAGCTAGATAGGGTAGTTTCTTCAATAGTTGTAACTTTTTAGAAATAATTTTTTTCTCTAGGAAGTCATAAAACTACTTGTAATGAATTTCTTTAGATTGGTCAAATATGAGGAGAGGTGTAAGAGTGAACCGAATCCATAAGTCCAATGATATTTAAATGTTGCATGTTTTGTTGTTTACAACTATTGATTTTGTAATTTCCCCATTAAATGAAAACATCATTTTTGTTATGTATAAAAGTTGTATACTCTAATGATTCATCTAAAATTGGGACGAGAAAAGATCTGTTGTTAAGAGATTCCACTCAAAATATCTTATTGGGAGATAATAAAAGGTGGAGAGGATTTCATAATTTTTAAATGAGTGTAATGTTAGAACCTACTTAAACCCAATATTGATTCACATTTTAATTGTTCAAGAAGAACATATGAAAAATTGACCAAAATTTCGAGAATAACTATACATAATATCACACAAATAGTAATAGGTATACTAAGAAATACTACTATTAATTTGGCAAATACAAGTCTTGGAGAACGATCATTTGAGAATATAAGTTGAATTTAATTAGTATGAAACAATAGACTAGAAGTTAAACCTACAATTTTATTTTAATGATGTGTAATTCAAGGAAGAAATTGTCTAATAGAATGTGGAGAGAGAATATCTTCGAATAAAGACAATTAGTAGCTCCCCTAAGATGCAAAATATGCCAAGGGTGATATACATTTTTATTTTTAAATTTTAAATATATGTTTTAATAATACTCTAGCATATATTTCATATCAAAGAGGTTTAATGGATATGAACTTAAAATATTAAATAATTGAAAAGGTGAGTATATTTACAATTCACAACATGTCTATTTATCTTCGTGTCTAATATAATATTTGGTTTTCATTTATGTACATATTATTAAAATATCTATCTCTCTATCTAATATTTTTCCACACTAAATATTAAATAGTTTAATGTTTAATCACTTAAAATTTCACTCAAAATATTCTATTAAGATGAGATTAAAAAATTCGCATACCCAGTAGCTCTAATGTCATCAAAATTGTGTTATGTAAAAAATGGATTATTTTATTAATAAATACATGGTTTGTAATATTGGATTTTTGTATAATCAAGGACTTATTTAACAATTGGAATCTTGAAAAAAGTAACCAACATTCACACAAAAATGTCAACAAAATTGATATGTTAATGTAACCTTAAGTTGATTCAGCAAAATCGCCCATATGTTTCTATAATATTACTTTTTGAAATTTATTTTGGTTATTTTATTTTTTAAAATAATGCCTCTGAATTATTATGTGAGAGCTTCAAGGTCAATAAATACTATTGCATCAATAAAAATATATTAGAGTAACAATAAATCTTGTTTACGAATTTTATGTGTTTGGAATGCTTGAGGCAATATTAAATTACATTAACATGTATGTGGTAAATTATAAGAAATATTTGAATCCATAAGTTGGGAGTGGAGAGGTTTGAGTAGGAAATGATGATTTTGAATCCTATTACTAAACGGAAGCAGGGAGATGGGGATGGAAAAGAGCAAGGGACACGTGAACCTACATAGTTTTAGGGAGTAGAGGGCCCCAACCCCACGTGGGCTGAGGTGGTTTCCATATAAAGTACATGCGTGGAAAGGTGATCACCCAAGTGGAAGTTACTCATCAAAAATCTGAAATCGGGCACCATTCACAGTTCCAAATGAGCTCATAGACAGGGAAATGCAGAGAAACATGTTATCCTTGAAAGGAAGGTTCAATGCACCATGACCCAACGTGGATGTGATACAAAAATGGCCAAGCAAAAATTCACAACCAAAAGGTAATATGGAAATCTATTTACTTACTAAAGGATTTTCCCGGTCCATTTTAATGTTGTAAAACATTTCAATAATGTTCTTGTGTAAGGACCGTGGTTTTTGGGAACCATGGGATTGTTCCTGAAAAGAATGGACCCCAAGATTTGATCAAGAAAAATAAAATATCAATGTCATGCCATCATGGGTCAAACTCCTAGGATTGTTGCTAGAGTTTTGGAAAGAAGAGTTTGTAACAAGTGTAGTTAATTCACTTGGCACGTTGGTTTCTATATCCACGTTAGTTTCCTTTGATAGAGAAACCAAATCCAGAACCAAACTAGAATTTTCTTGACTCTGTATTAATTTGGATCTAGATATATAACTACATGAATATTTCATAATCCATTTGAAGCTAGGTAGTTAGAAACATAATTAGAATATGAGAAATTGGTTACTAGATGAAAGAAATGCAATAGAATGAGACATACTATCAGAGCATTCATAAATAATGTTAATGATGGAAACACAAAGGAAACAAGGAAGAAAAATGGAGTGGCAGGAAAATAAAAATTAAACAAAAGTATAAGCAGCAAAAAAATAGATGAAAACCATTACATGGATAAAGAAAATCATTTTTATTGTCTTGTTCAGGAAAATGATACATTGGAGGAGGAAGATTTTTTTGAAAAAATTCAGATAAATGAGCTACTTATGGAAAATATAGAAATAAAGGAAAAATAATTAAAAAGGGAATAAGTCTAAATAGGAATCAATGAGAACATAGAATAAAAATATCCAAAACTTCAAGAGAAATATAAAGAAGCAAATTAAAATATCTAAGAAGATTTAAGGATATCGAAAAAAATGAACTAAGATGGACAACAAGAAGAGGAAATCAGAGAAAGGGTCACAAAACTAATTGTAGAATAAGAAATAGAAGCATGTCAAGGCTTAAACACGGAGGATCTCACAAATGAAACTCATCCAAATAGTATTGAATTCTATAAAAGAGAAAAGAAAAATGTAAGAAGCATCATCCTCTAGAAAAACCAAAACAGCACCTGATGTTGGAAGAAGAAAAAATAGAGGCAAGCCAATGGGGAAAAAAGAGAAAAAATGTAACAGATATGGAAATTACAACAAGAATACAAAGAACCTTTGACCTCAAAGGGTCCAAAAAATCCAAAATTTTAAATGAAAATCCTCAGTTGGAAGGTAAGAGGTCTAAACAACGCATTTAAACAAATTATCCTTAAATATTTAATCAAGAATCATAAGCCTACCATTTTGGTGCTTCAAGAAACAAATATGGAAGTGTTATCCAAAATTCTGCCCTTGTAGGTAATTTTTATGAATTACATTTTATCTTAGATTGGAATCGGATGAACTGGAAATTTGAAAAAAAATAGCGGTTGGAAGGCTTTTATCCTTTGGTTTTAGGCCCATACTTAGGAAAAAATGGTTAAAATAGGTAAAAAATTAGCAAAATTGAAAAAATGGCTTTGGAGGCATTCTAGTTACTTTTTCTAACTCCCAAAATTCAAAAAATTAGAAAAGGGTTAAAAATAAATAGAGAAAAATGGCTAGATATGTGTTTTTCAGTGTATTGCAGGTGGGGTTGGGGTTCCTGGAACTAAGGTTGGGTCTGGTTTATATTGGGGAGACCGATTTCTTTTCTTGTAGAAATATCATCCGCTCAAGGAAATGGTGGAATGGGTTAGAGGAGGTTGGGTTTACCACAAGTCCTTAGCGACTGAAGTCCAATGGGTAGGGGGCGCAATGTTTGTATTACGAGTGGTCAGTGCCTGTGGGGATTCAGGTAGTGCAAGTAACTTTTTCCCCATCGGAACAAGTTCCTCTCAACATTAGAGGAGTTGATGTAAAAGGTACGGTATTTTTTATTAGATAGTTTGGGATTTTCGGGCCCCAGGAAAACTCTAGCCTCCATTCAAATTTAAACCCACTTCCCTGACCCCTCATTTGATCTAAAATACAAAGAAAGGTGGTAGGGGGAGAAAACCAAGTGCAATGTGGAAAAGTGGGTGTTGTGAAGAAGTCGAGGTGGCGAAGAATAAAGACCCGAGTTCCACATGTTTCATATAAATCTGAAATACCCGATTTTAAAAGAAAATCAAAGCAAAAAGTGACCATTTACATTGCAAATTAGCAACTGACCTAGAGCACTTGACCAAAAATATGGGCTTTTAGCATTTTGGAGCCCCCCGACCCACTTGGGTGTATCTCCCTTCCATGTGGTCTAAATTTAATAATATTTACATCAATGGATTTGGATTTTCATGTAATTTCTCATGGGAATAAGAAATTAGAAATTTGGTGGTGGTAGGTGGCCCAAAAACTCAAAAAACTACCCCAAATTTAAATGATCACCTATAGGCAATTCTAGGGCATTTAACGAGGACATATGTGAAAATTTCTTTTTCCACAAGCAAGAGTACATAGTGACATGGGTTTTGTAAGGGTTCCAATCAGTTTTTCATGTAAATTAATGGCTTTTGTTGTTGGTTGAAGAGGAAATTAGATCTCCTTCTCTCTTTCACTTATATATTGTAAATAGGAGCTCATTTTAAAAATTTGGACATCTCCATTATGCACCTCTCCTTCTTCACCAGTTGTTACAGGTGTTGTGGGATTTAAGCATTTCATTATAGAGAGTTTGCAAGGACTTCATGCTTCTTTATCTCATTGTAATGAATTGTGTCACTCATTGAAGTAATAAAACCAAGATTTATGGTTATTTTGTAACACTTTTCCTATATTTTCTTACATTATATGGCCTCTAAATTACACTTCAAGGTATTTTGTACATATTAATGGTTTCTTACATGCTCTAGATGATCTTGTTTCATTAAAATGGTGTTGTGAATGTGTTTTGTAAACTATGATGTTATGGATATCCTCTCTATCTCCATTTTACTCCATTTTTAGTCTCAGAGAGTATTGAAACTACCCTTCTCTTAGTGTTATCACCTCCCTCAGTGTAATATTTATTTATGTTCATGTTCTCTCGTTCTCCCTCGTCCCTTTGAAATGATAGGATAGGATTAGATAGTATATTTCCTTTCATTAGTATTAGCTGGTGCATTATATTAGGAATAGAAATTAGCCTACTCTCAAGAGTTAGCTCAAAATCATGGCCCCACACCTAGAGATAACTCCATGTTACCTAGTTACACTATTTTCACAGTAAAGTCACATGCTAGCAAATACGAGGGTACTGTAATTTGGTGATAATAGTTTTGGCATGCTCGGTGGGACTGAGAAATCAGATCTTCCATGTTTATTAAGATTGGATATGTGTCTTGGTAAATTCCTAGCCTTTTGAGGCTCTATATAAACACATCTGATAACTCCAAGGATCAGAATTTAGTTGTTTTAGTAACCTAGGTTTATTAGATTCATGAGAAGGATCCAAACCAGGTCTAGGATAAGAGAAAAATGGATATTTTAATACTTATGTTTATCTCCAGGAAGAGGGAAAAGAGGAAGACAAGTTCAAAGATCTCCATCTCCACAGAACATGACTCCTTCAACACCTCCACCTGGTAGGTCATTTTTGCAATCAACTAGATTTCTTAAACCAATCAAAATGGCTCAACCACCACTAAATCCATTTTTCAATTTCATGGGCAATTGTCACTTAGCCTCAATGTGCAGAATCCAATTCCAGTGGTAGCATTAAATAGCATTCCTTATTTCACTTGAGAGAATCACACAACACCAATTAATCATATCCAAGATATTACAAATGTATGTTCCATTCACGAGCTTGTTTATATGGATTTGGCAGTCAAAATCCTTATCTCAAAGGGAAATATTTGAAGTAGTTTAGAAGTTTAATAACTTAATCAATCAATAAATGGAATGAACTATGCTCAGGACTTTACAACTAGTTCAGGAAAAGGGTAGACAATTTATCTCTTTTGGATCAGTTGACTACAATCAAAAGAACTCCAAATGAACAAACGGATGACTTCAACTTCAGATTTCCAAAGAACATGGTACTGGATTCCAATTCCCATAAGACCAACGATTTGAAGGTGCATTTTTTCTATTTCCTTTAAAGCTCTAAATTCTGTTATATCTATTATGATACAATCTATGAGAGGGATAACTTTACCATAAGTCTTTCCTATAGCCATTAGAGATGAGAATTACCTAATTGAATCCGATAGACTTACACCTAGGCCACCTATACCTATTTATCTATAAATGGATAATCCTATATCTAGTCAAACACTTGAGTTAGCCCTTATTCCTTCTCCTAGAAAGAAGAGTTCAATTGAATCTTCCACCTCTTCTAACACCTCAAATAAACTCTAAGAGGTAATGAAACAATTGCAAAATATAGGGAATGAGTTAGTGACCATGAAGAGGTAACAAGCTCAAGATTTCAGGACCCTACCAGTCTCTAGTACCAACCCAATAAGCCCTCATATAAGTCTAATAGACCTCCTCTTCAAGCTACTAACCAGAAAAAAGGACAACCTCCCGGGTGTTAGGCCATTTTAACCTTATAATCCTAATGTATGTTCAACATCGATAGCCTTGGTTTCAATCCAATACAACCTTGTACATGACTACGAATGGTTTTTCCCTTGTGGACAACCCCTTAATCAAGTAGCATGTTTCAATGGTATGTTTGAATTAGGCCTTAATGGTACAAAGTGTTGGTGTGCCTCAATAAACAAATCAAGAATAGAATTATCAGCAAGTAAACACACAAGAGGCATCCCAGAATTATACTTCATTAGTAAACTGGAAAGAAGAGCATTTTTGTGGGTATTAATTAGCCTCTTTCTCAGGGTGTAGAAGCCAACATAAGGTGTAAGAAGAGAGCAATTGAATAAGGAAATTCATCAAATTAAAATGCTTCTCAAACTTCTATCACACTCTAAGGAATTAGTAGTTCAAGTGTAGTCCAAAGCTCACTGAATTAGCCCAAGGAACCTTTTGTATCAGCTCATGTGCAAGAGAAATTAGTATCGAGAAAAGGGCAGAAGTAAGATAATCCATATCCATTCAACATCATTCATCAAATGAAGAAAATGAATGTAAGTATCTCTATGTGGGAATCATTGGAAATTCTTGGACAAAGAGATCTATTACAGGTAGCCATGGCCAACATGTCCTATTACAAATGAGTCATCCAAAGATGAATAAAAGGTGCTCACCAATGTAAATCAACAAGAAGGAGGTCAACTAGGTAGAAACATGAAACCTCCTCTATTTTATGTATCTTTGATCATTGGGAGACAACCTAGTATACAACTGCATGATTGAATATGGGGAAAGTATATCATTGATGCCAAAGAAAATATCAGATCAGTTGGGTCTCAAATATGAACATGTCTTCAAAGGTTTGATACAATTATATGGTACAGTAGTGGGAAAAATTTGAATCATAAAGAATCTTAATCTAACACTGCATTACATTCCCAAATGTCACAGGTCCAACAAAACATATCAATCATTGATCTACCACCACTCTTTACTTTGTGTTTATCAAGGGACTTCACAGCTAAAATTGACAGGTACCATAATTAACTGATTAGTCCCACATGCTTTTAATAATGAGGTATAGAGCTAAAGTTACCATCAAATCAAAGCCAATTGTAAATTATCACATTGATCCTTACATACCAATTCCAATCAATGCCAATTGCACCATATTTGACCAAGAAGATTGCTCAAACACTCAGCAAGCATAAACTAAGGTTGGAGACATTGTGCATTTGACACTTGATGATTGGGTTCACATAAGAGATGCTTATACTCCATATAGAGAGATGGAGGAGGATGAGTTAGGCATCTATTTTCTACATGAAGAAAATCCACCTCTTCCTAGCATCACCAAACCAAATGATGCAGATAACAATGAATTTTGACAACTATTTTTTTACGGTTCAAGTAGAAAGCAAGGTATATGAGGAGGATAAATGTGTATATATCCAAAAGGTAACAAGTAATACTCATCTTTTCGATTCCAATTTAGTTTTCTCAAATAACATAGCCGAGTAATGAAGCACTAGTCCATGGATTACACTGGGCAAGAAAAAGAGGTATTGAAAACTTGTAAGTCTTTGGGGGATAGTAAGCTGGTATGTAAATAAGATTAGAGGACTGAATGTTGTTAAGAAGGATCTCCTAAAGAGCTACAAACACATATAGTATGGTATTTAATTGAGGAATTTGAAGCTTTTAACATTGATTCCATTCCAAGGAAGAAGAATGAGGTTTGTGGACAGGTTTCCATCCATTGGAGAAACATTTGATGTTGTTGAAATTATCAAGAAAGATCAAGTATAACTTCATATCAAAGTAGTGGTGAGGTAAGTTCACTACAAGATAATGAGTTATATATCCACAATTTATCCACATTATTACTGTGGATATCTTTTTTAAAATAGTGAATCCAAATTTGTGGACTCCACCCACAATTTTTTTGTAAAAATGTTAAATGTGAGAAGATCCTCATAAAAAATAGCGAGAATTCCACAATTTAAAATTTGTGGCACTAATGACAATTTAAATATTGTTATATATATACAAATGAAAAAATTGTAACAAATTTCACAATTTCAAAAATGTCTTAGATCCATAATTTTCAAAATTGTAACAATTTTTTATTTTTTACAATAAATTACAAAATGAAATTAAATAAAAAAATTAATATATATTTGTTTATATATATTTGAAAATGTTTATTTATACATTATATGGATTAATTAAATTTATTTTTATATAATATTACAATAATTATATTTACATAGTATGTTTTTAACATGAATTAGGTGTAAAAAATTCATAACAATAATAAATATTAAAATAATTAAATTCACACAATATTTTAAATACCAATATGATAAAAAGAGTTCTTTAACTAGGAAAATAAAAATTTTACCATATTACAAAAATAAAAAATATTTATTAATAAAAATTAGGAATCAAATTTTTAAGAAATCCTAAACTTAAAAACATATTATTAAATGATAATAAGTTACATTAAAAGAAATAGAACCTCGTTTTTCCTAACTATAAGCAATTACCACATATGCTCCAAATCTAAATATCATCACTCTTCGGAAATGCAACTTCGATCTTACAAGGAAAAGTAATGTTGATATGCTAAATTTATAAAAAATAATAAATCTTTTGATTGAGGGACGTAAATGAAACAGGAATAAATTAGGTAAAATCAGGTAACTTTGGGGTTATCTCTAGTTACGGAAATCATCAATAATTAGATAGTTGATCACTCCCATTTGGCCAGGAAGAGAATTAATTGTCTACCATATAATATGACATACAAAAACATGAAATTCATGGTATAAATATGGTATAATTATTTTACATCCTCGTGTCAAAAACATGAAATCCATGGTATAATATGACATACAAAAACATGAATTTTTCATGGTATAGTATGTTCAAAT
Organism: Taxus chinensis; assembly: GCA_019776745.2. Classification (NCBI taxonomy): domain Eukaryota; kingdom Viridiplantae; phylum Streptophyta; class Pinopsida; order Cupressales; family Taxaceae; genus Taxus; species Taxus chinensis. The sequence continues at coordinate 670,020,018 of CM034151.1, forward strand.
TTCGTCATTATAATTTATTTGAGGTGAATTAATTTTTTGGATTATTTAAAATTATATTTTGGTGTGTTTTATATATATAAAAATGTTCTTTATTTGGGTTTTGTTTTTTAAATCCATTAAAATGTTATGTTGAAAGTAGGTGTGATCATATAGCTTTTCTCATAATAAAATTGAAAAAAATGTAAATAATTCACAAGTTCATATTCAACTATTCTGATATTGTAAAACATCCATAATTTTATTTTATCAAAAGACAATATTATTGTGAATAGTCCACAAATATTTCACAATATCCACTTTTTGTGGATTCCCTTGCGGATAGAGGGGCCTAAGTGAAGTAGTGGCTGCTCCAGAAAATCATACAAGCTGGAAATTGTTTCAAAGTGATCAACAAATCATAAATTTCATTTAGGAAGAAGTTGAGTTCTCAGTACAGAATCAAGAAAAATTGGGAAAGGCAGTATGGGGATCAAGTGGTCCAACTGAGAATAAACAAACTCCCAAAAGGCATAGTGACGCTAGAGTCAATCTTCAATCCTAATGACTAGTTCTGGAAGGAAAAAGCTAACATTCAGGTCAAGGGTGAAGATTCAGAACCAGTTTTGGTTGGAGAAGGAAAAGTGCTTCAAATTAGAAAAGTAAGTCTCTTCAAGAAAATTATGATTTCATACAACTTTGTCAAGAGTTTTTGGATATGTTTTCTCGGAGTTATGAATATTTGAGAGGATTTGATTTGAGTTTGGCCTAGCAAACTATTCAGCTAGATCCTAAAGCCAAGCCCATTAGGACAGAAGTTGAGAGGCTAGTGAACCTTCATATTGAGCCTCTCATGAAGAAGGAATTGAACAAGCTCATTGAGGCAAATATCATCTTTCCAATCAAGCACTCATCATGGGTTACTAATATGATTCCAATCAAGAAAATAAATGGATAAATCATATTGTGTGTGGGATCATCGAGACTTGAATAGATATTCTCTCAAGGATCATTATCCACTTCCTTCTATAGAAAAAAATCTTGCAAGTAGTATCTGGTTCAAAGATATTTTCATTGTTATATGGCTACTCAGGCTACAATCAAATCATGGTGAAAAAGGAAGACTTGTTCAAGACAGCTTTCACCACCAAATGGGGCACATATTCTTACATTAAGATGTCACTTGGCCTTTAAAATTTCAGAGCTACATTTTAGAGAGAAATGGACATGGCGTTCAAGCGGCTGATAAACAAGATGTATCTTGTGTACGTATATGACATTATTGTATTCTCCAAGAATGTAGCTGATTATCTCTCTCATGTCAAACAAGTATTCGAGAGATTCAGGAAATTTGGAGTGTCTCTAAATCCTAAGAAATATATATTCCTCTCTCATGAAGGTAAGCTCTTAGGCCACATTATGTCTAAAGAAGGGTTGAATATTTATCCAGAAATATTTTAATCTATTCTTTCTCTACCTTTTCCAAGTCATAAGAAGGATCTCCAAAGCTTCTTAGGGAGAATTAATGTCATCAGAATCTTCGTGCCAAATTTTTCCACTTTTTTAAGCATTTAACAATGATGCTCAAGAAGAACCTTGCATTCAAGTGGACAGTGGAGGGAAAAGAGAGTTTTGAGGCTATCAAACATGCAATATCCCAAGCTCCAACTCTCATCAACCCACATTTCTCCAAATACTTCATTCTCTATGCCTTTGGTGGCTCATACATAATCTTTTCCATCTTGGTAAAACTGAATAAATAATAATCTGAGTAGCACATTGATTTATTTAGCCAAATCTTGGAAGACTATGAGGTGAGGTACTCTTTGATTGAAAATCATGTCCTCACTGTCATAAAGATCTTGAATAATTTTAGACACTCGGTTTCAAATGACAAAATCCATTTTTCTCATGTATCATGTCAGAGTGAAGGATTTTCTCCTAAACAAGGTATTGAATGAAAAAGGGAAGGTTGGATTACTCGTTTCATGGAGTATGATTATATAGGAGTAATGTAACCAAATTATTCCATGGAAAAATATTATGTGAACAATTGGATTCCAATCAACATGCTAAGTCAAAATATGAAGATGGAGTTGTCCTAGTACTCTCAAGATGATCAAGAACAAGTAAATGATGGTGTTCCCACTCCTTGTTGGACTCAAGACATAATCCATTTAATTAAAATAGGTTTATGCCCTATGGGATTTAACAAATCAAAATTACGGTATTTTCGACTCCAAACCAATTCTGTATGTTCTCATTGATGGTATCTTGTTCAAAGAAGATACCTGAACGGAGTTCTCTTGAGATGTGTTCCAAAAAATCAGATTGAGTAAGTGCTACATGAGTTCCATGATGGATAAGTTAGAGGTCATTTTTCTTCGCATGTAACATCCCCCAAGATCATGAAGGATGGTTACTATTGGCCTAAAATGTTTAGTTACTATTATGCATGTATCAAGACATATAAGAAATGTGCATTCTTCACAGGAAAAGAGGATCCAACAACACTCCCACTCCACCCAATCTTAGTTAATCAACCATTTATACAATAGGGACTAGATTTCATTGGGGTAATCAATATGAACTCAAGCCAAGGTTGTTGGTGTGTGGGATCCTATGTGTCCTCCACTCACATATGAAGGGGTCATCTCACATGGGTTATGTTTAGGGTTTGTTTATGAGTCATGCACTAGGGTTATTCAGCACCCTATATGTACCCTTTCATTTCTGATTTATGAGTATGCCAAGACACTCCGTTGTCTTTCTCTACATGTCTAAGCTTTGTTCTGTTATGTAAGTTCCTCAGTTGATTGATCAGTTCTTCCTTGTGATTACGTTGGAGCCATTACGATTCCACTAGAGCGCAACTTCATCATGGTGCACAGTTTCAGATACGATTTATCAACTCTTTTATGGTATCAGAGCTGAGATTGAGTAAACGTGCACTCGTTATTTTGAGTTGTGATTACTCTTGGTTTCATTTTTTACTCCTCGTGTAAATTTTTTGATCATTATATTCTGGAATTTTTATTGATAACATATTTAACAAGTTTCTCTTGGAAAGTTGTCGGTTTTGCTATGTTCTTCATGCATGTGCAGATCTCTTTGATTTTTTCAGGGATTTTGGAGCTACATTTAGCTAGCTATAGCTAAATCTAGCAGATCAGCCAAAAATAGAGTATTTTCTAGTTCTTTTTAAAAAAATTATTAAATTGAAAATTCTTTAGATCTTTGTTTATGGCTTTTCTTTGTTTTTGCTATTTTTTTTATAGATTCAGGTCAAAAAATTCAGTAATTGGTGGGATGTGACTCAATCTATTCTACAAAAGGATCTTACACTCTGAGCACTCTAATTTGTTGCTCATGCCCCTTTTCTGCAATGGATTTAGACTATTCTGGCCATTTACATGTAGCTTGTACCCCTTTCTTGCAGTGTTTCAACCTGTTTTGGATGTGTTTTGCTTACTTTGCGTGGAGGGCTTCACCTTCCCTGCATGGGAGCTCGCTAGCATTCAAACTAATCACATGGAGCCTGTCTAACTCGAAAGCTAGGACCTGAACTAAAAGGAATTACTGCTCCGCATGCGCTGAGTGCTTTGCCCTTCAAACATGTGCACAAGTCTTCCCAGGCCTTTCGTGGACTGCACAAAACTCATTTTTTCCCAAACGTTTCAATCGGTTTTTTTGCAAAGTGGGATTTTTATTTGGTAAGTTTATTTTCGTAAGTATTTTTAAAATACTTTCTATTTTAAAACCCAAAAAAGCTTTTTCAAAATCAACTCGGGTTTCCACCAAGCCACGTGATAAGTTTTGGAAATTTGGTACGCTTTTTTATATTTTCCAAATGGTGGAAATTGTTTTCATTAACCGGTAAGTTTGTTACAAGGTTCTTTTGGTAAGTTTTTAAATACTTTATTTTTTAAAACAACAAAAATATTTTTAGTTTTTTGGTAAGTTTTTAAAAAAATTGCTTTATTTTATTACAGTAAGTCTTTTAAAAAAATCATTTTCTATTAATAGATCTTAATTAATTTAATTCAATAGATTTAAATTAATTTAATTTAATAGATCTTATTTAAATATTTAATTAGGATTTATTTTCTTAACTTAGATCTTAAATAATTGTAATTAATTAGATTTAATTAAATTTATTTCCTATTAATTACGAATATCTTTTTTGACTAGTAAGTATACTTCAAATCGTCTTTTAAATTAATGTTAATTTATCATTTTTTTAAACGTCCTAACTGCTTTAAAATTAGCTAAATCAGACATTTCCAAATGGTAATTTTTTTAAAAGCGTTATTGTCGATTTTTTTGCTAATTGTGCACTTAAGTGTGCAGTGACACTCTGAGCACTTTTTTGTTTTCCGCATGCCTTTCCGGCATTCTGAAAGATCAGCGGAACTCATCCTAAGTTCATCTAAACATTGTATATTACCCTTATTACTGCTTGTAACTAGTGAGCGCAATCCATCACAATTTGTAGTAAGGGGGTATCATTTGCGACGTGAGACGATTTTTCTCACAACCAGGTTCTGATTTTGCCTCCTTCCTAGTTTTTTGCTATTGTGCTTGTACGGTGTCACTTTGTTGCGCTCCACAAAACACGATTGATGGTCTCCTCTCTTACGCATTATTACGTTGATTGCAAGGTAAATTACCAAGTGTTTCACGATGCACACTCGACCCTGATTGTATTCAACACACTAAACTATAAAGTGCTGAAAGCATGGGGTTTATTATATTGTCCTGGGTGGTTGTGTGTTTCTTTTTTGAATTCCTTCTCTCTCTTTACTATGGATGTACTTTCAATTCCTTTGCTTATGCCATTCAAATTCTTTGAATGGAGATCGAAAATGATTATGAAACTAACGGGTAAAGGGTTATTCTGCATTACCATGGGAACTGAGACTGAACCAAGACGACGACCCTAAAAAATCTAAGTGGTTAAACCGTAGTGATGAATCTTTAGGTCTTCTTTGCATGTCTATTTCTCCTAACTTGCTCTTCCACATTGAGGCATCCGATAACACCTAAATTTGCGTGGACAACATTGGATGAAATGTTCAGAACAACAAGATGACATGAGAGCGCATGAGTTGGAAAACGAACTACTAGGGTTAAATCCTAGTGACTTTGAAAACCTACAAGCATTCTTCTTGAAGTTTTTCCACACTAGATTGTTGTTAAAGGAATGTCAAGTAGAGAAGAAATATTCTCAACTGATCTTGTCAATTCTCTCTAAGTTAGGTCTTGAATATTATGTCTTCGTGTCAACTTTTTATGCTACAAAAGATGCTTTGGGTGATACTTGGAATATGCCCTTCTTTGACCATTTTTTCATCCCAACTCATTCGAGAACAGGAAAAACTCATTCAAATGGGGTCTCTCAAGTCGAAGTCACATGCCCTTGTAGCAAGTACTAGTAAGGAAAAGAAGACTGAAAAGAAGAAAGAAAAAAGGATCAACCTAAGAAGGAAACCAAGACCAAAACTAAAAATAACATGAACACTTCAACTTCTGAGCCTAGAGCACAGAAAGACAAGTATTTGTGTTCCTATTGCAAGAAGCCTGGTCATAAAGAGCATATATGTATGAGAAAACAAATTGATCATCTTACTCAACATTTACTTGAGAAAAATCAAATAGGTGTTTCTGATTCTATCAAACAAAATGGTCCAAAGGCCGAGTCTTCCACTACAAAAGGTTCTAAATATGATAAGAAAGAAAGGAAATTCCCTTGTAGCCAAAGTTGCTCCTTCATCGACATGGATTATAGATTCCAGTTGCCTCACACCACATGGGTTCTTCGCATGTTGAGTTCTCCAACATCGATCCTTGTGGAATGTCCCAAATCATGATGGGTAATAACACAACAGTGTCGATTTCTAGTAGTGGATCGGTAGAGATGGATGGGGGGAACATTCAACTAAGTGTTAAGTGTTCTTGATCTCTCTTTAATGGCAAGATGACACAACTCAAAAGGGAGGGATTGGATAATTCACACAAAAAAAATTATTGATTTTTATTAATATTTCAAACTTGTTTTATTTTTTTGTCTTTTAAATCATGACAAGAATATAATTATTTATATCCATCAATATTATTATCATTTCACATTCTTTCTTTATTTTTATTTATTTACTATGTATTATTTTTATATTATTAATCATATGATAAATTATAAATCATGAGTATTATTATTATTACTATATTTTATTAGCAATGATGATGATGATAATATTGCTATAAGCCTATCAAAAGCGCGAAGGAACTTGATGATGATTTCGAGTTATAAGTCTTTCAAAAATAAGTCCCCACCAAAACGACCGTTGGGATGTTTTTTGAGAGGGTGTCATTACATGAATTCTTTTCGCCCTCACCAAACAAATAAAAACAAACACTAGTCACAAAATTCAACTAGGCAAGGTATCACAATTACAAACATTATAACATGTTGGCTTGCAATACTAGATCGTTCTAAAAAGATGGGTTGATTAGCATACAAATGTATAATCTTCATCCATTACAACTTGATTAGATAGGCCAGGGAATTACATTATACACCAAGTAATTGTAGCATGAAATTTTGTGTGTTTTACAGGAATACATAATATCAATTTATTCTTAATTACATCTAACAATATCATGTGGCTAAATTTTTTGTAATGAAAACTTGAAAATGAAGTTTTTTAGATGATTTTGAAGAACGCCTAATGCCAATTTGATGTCAATTAGATTAGACACTACCTTGTAGTTTAAATTTTTGAAATGACTTTTTACATGTTTCTTTCATACATAATGTTGTTCCTGCTAAATAATAAAGATTTGTGGTATATAATAAGTTTCATACATTATACTCTTCGCTAAAAGGAAAACCATGCTAACAATTCCTTTTGTAGGATATGACAATGTTTATGTAGATATAGTTGCAAACACATAAACACAACCATATAATACATATTCTACTATAGCAAAATGTATCACGATTTGGTATCAATATTATAGCATACGAATAATTGTAAATGATCCATGTTATTAATTTAAACTAAGAAATTAATGTATGGATAATATGTTATTTGTGTACCTTTTCTTGTATTGGTAATACAGCTCATCTTGTAAACTTCCTAGACAATGGCTTCCACTAAAGCAATAATTGTACATAAACAATGATTTTAGCATGATTTTTTGTACATGTTTTTATAATAACCAATTTTTGTACAATGATTTTTGTACATAAACAATTATACACATATTTCTCATCAAAGATGTATGCTCCCTCACGTTATTTTTGTTTTCATCTTCACACAAATCATAAATATATTAAGGATGTATTTCACATGTTATTAAATATTTGAAATTTGTGCTTGATAACATATGATAAATAAGGGAGAATGCAGTATAATTTATATTACTAAAATGTTTGTTTCATTTTATATGTACATGTCATATACAAAGGCATAGAATGTTAAACATGACATATGATAGCCTAAAGCTAATGTTCTCAAACATTTTAACCCGGTATTTGGCATGGAACAAAGACTATCATATAATTTGGGAAATCCTAGATTTGAATCTCATTAACCTAAATTACAACTATTTAGGTTTCCATCTAGAATCTAAAATAGAAGATGGCATATACTCCCACCTTACACTAAATCCTTAACCTTCTAGAAGTCACAAGATTACACCATGCATACTCATAACACTATAAATCAATACAAGCAGCTACCAAAAACATATACATTGTATTGTACCATATAAATAGGCTCAAACATAATTATTATATTTTGAAATACAATAAGATTCAAGCTTCCATAACATTAGTCACTTGATAGAATATTATAAGCTTATACAAAGATCACATATATTATTTGGTACAACCAAGGTTGGGGACCAAATGAATGGAAAACAAGTCCTAGAATCCAAAGCGCAACTTATCTTTATATATCTTACCCATTTCATTTTATCAAATACATTTTAGTCGCCACACTCTTGAAAATTAAAATTTCCATCTTTTAATAAGAATTTTTAACCAGTAAGCTAGTGAATTGCACTAAACATATAATTTATGCCAATGAGAGAGGAGATATGGCATATCAGAACTCAAAACAAATCTCTCAAACTATTAAAACACATTTGCAACCTAAATTGATTCTTACATATAACTTCAACTAATATTTTGGCATAAATATTGTGTGCTAGGAAAATACACTGATAAACAAGAAAGTAAAGAAACTGGCCAAATACCTTCTCCTTCATGATTCCTTAGCAAACCTTAAAATGGGCAGTGAAACATGGATGAGCCCTAATTGTGTGAAATGTAGGTTTTTTCCTCGAACTGGAGCAAGGCCTTCTCTACAACAAGATCTACTTACTTTGCACCAATGGACAAATGGATTTTGGATTTGGGATGCTTCAAGATGAGGCTGTTTGGGCATTAGGACGAGGTGGTAAGGATGTTGTTTTCTCAAGGATATGGTGAATGGGGAAAGATAAACAAGAATGAGAAGACGGGGTGGGAGTAGGGGGTAAAATCGGGAAAAAAGGAGAGAAGGATGGAAAAAGTAAGGAGATGAGGAGGACAAGGGTATGGTGAATGGGGAAAGATAAACAAGAAGGAGAAGACGAGGTGGGAGTAGGGGGTAAAATCAAGAAAAGGGGAGAGAAGGATGGAAAAATTAAGGAGATGAGGATGATGAAGAATTTAAAGAAGATGAAAGAGGAGGTAGAATGGAGAAGAAAAAGAAACTAAGAGGGACCAGGAAAGTGTGGAAAAAATTAGAGAAAAGAAGAGAAATAGGTACATGATAAGTGAAAAGGTAGGGGTGGTAGAGAAAAGGAGGGGAGGCCATAAGGAACGTGAAAATGGTGGGGGAGGAAGGGAGGACAGAGCGAATACATGGAGAAGATTGAAGGAACCTGGTCCTCGTGAGGAATACCACGGTAAAGAATGTGGAACAGACCGTATTGAGATGTAGGTGGAGGGTGGGATGATAAAAAATATGGGACAACGCTGAAGAGCTAGGTTATCAATGGGGAAGTAAGAAGAAAACATGAGGTAAAAGGGGGAAGAAGATGATATAGAGGAAGTGAAATAAGACAAGGAGTGGGAGAGAGAAGAGGATAATAGAGAAAATGATGTAGAAGGAAAGAAATCAAGAATGAGGATAATAAGTGTAGAGTGAGAAGTATAAGGAATGTAAAGATAAGAAAGATGGAGGAATGACACAGATTGGAAAATATGAAGAGATGCATGAAATGAGGATACGAGGATTATGAGACAATAGACAGAGGGTGTATGATGAAGACAGTAAATATATTGAAGGGGGTGAAGGGAAGATGGAGAGGTGGGTAAGAAGAGACAAGAAAGGGTGGGGGTGGAGAAAAGGGATGTGAGGGAAGAAGGAATGGGGGATAGAAGGGGCAATGTCAGTGAGGAGACATTAGGGAAATTCCACTGATAATGAGTTGTGGGGAAGGATGAGAGAAAAAATGAAGAAAGGGAGAAACTAAATGAGGAATGGAAAGGGAAATTCCAATGAAGGGACGTTAAGGAAATTCCACTGACAATGAGTGGTGAGCCCAAAGGAAGGAAGGAATGAAGAAAAAATGGAGAAGGTCAAAGGGAATGAATGAGGCCATGTGGAATGAGGATGAGTGTATTTTAGGGAAATTCCATTGACAATTATTAGCGTGGAAATATAATATAATGATGAAAGAATTATATGGGAATGTCAACAACAATGGCGAGTAAGCGTGGGGGTAGATATGTGGAAGAATTCAATAAGATGGATTGGAAAGAGTAAAGAAAAGGTGAGCAATGAATTGGGACAAGGAAAAGGCAAGGAGAGGATGCAGAGGATGAGGATGAACAAGGTGATGATAAATAAACAAGACATGAAGAGAATGGGAAGATAGTGTATGAAGGATGATGGATCAAGAAGGTGAAAATGGGGGAAAGAAACATGATTATAGGTGGAAGATAATAGACGCATTCTGTGATATGATAGGTTGAGGAATGAGAATGATAGGTGGAAAATTTGGTTGGTACAAGAGACTAGGTGGAAGATGAAATCAACAGAGTGAACAAAAAATGAGGCAAGGGAGAAGTCCAAAATGATTAGTTCAACTTAAGGGGTACCCTTAAGTGAGACTGTCTTGTGACGGAAGTGGTTAAGTAAGATTTCCAAGCAGAGGACATCAATATAGATGATTAGAGGATGGGATAATGGGGAATTCTAAGAAAAATTGAAAGGTAATGCTGATATGTGTGCTGATGGGAGAGTACAAGATGACAGGTCATCCTTAAGAGGGACTCTTAGGTGAGATCCTCATGCCGCATAAGTGGTTAAGTAAGATTGTCAAGCAGAAGACAATGACATAGATGGTGGGAGGATAGAATGATGGGGAATGAAAATAAAATGTGGATGGTGAGACTGTGAAGCAATGGGAAAAGGAAAGATGACATATCATCCGTAAGAGGGAGTCTTAAGTAAGATCACCAAGCCGTAGGATTGGTTAAGTAATATCACCAAACTGACAGTGATGATATGCAAGGAGAAAGACAAAATTGTATTGGGTACAGGGGTGGAATGATTGGTTGAAGCAAATGATTGTGATGAGAGGTGAAAAAAATAAGAAGGGGGAAATATGATGGGATGGGGGAAGGCCATAAGGTAAATCAACCTTAAGAGGGACTCTTAAGTAAGATTGTCATGTGGTAGAGATGATTAAGTAGGATCATCATCTTGAAGAAGAAAAATAATGATGAGAAGAAGTGAGTGATAGAGTTAATGCGAATAAGGTATGACAAAATAGACTGAAGGGGAGCCCTCAAATGAATTTTCCATACTATGAGAGTGTGTAAGTAGGATGACCAAGTAGAAGACGGATTCAGGGAGGGATGAGAAAAGAGTGAGTGATGTATGTCAGAGTAGAAGAGGAGGTGAGAGGATGTGATAACAAGGAAGAAAGGAAACAAAGGAGTGTAACATGAATGGATGGAGAGTGTGAGGGGAATCCTTAATTTGGATGCCCATGTGGTGAGAGTGATGATGCAATAATGATAAACAAAAGAGGTGGATTGGAAATATGTGTGTGGTGGTCATCGTCATTTGATGAGAGAGGAGATGGTGGAGAATCTTCTATAGTGGGAAGATCTTAGGAAGAGGCTATACCTCCACCGAGAGTCCCACGTAGAAGGGGTGATTAAGTAAGATTATCAAGTGTGAAGCAGAAGAGTGAAAGGAAAGAACACAAATGGGTGAGAGGGGACAAGAAGTGTGAAAAGGGTAATGAGGGGATAAGTGACGGATGAGTAAAAATGAGGAGCGAGGATGAATGGATCAAATACATGGTGACTATGGTGGGGGGAGAAGCTGGTTGATAGTGAATGCTATTTGGAAAGATCTTCAAGTAGGATTTACAAACTGCAACGGTGATCAAGTAGGATTCACAAACTCGGGAATGTATTAGTACGGGTGAATGGATGGGGTACAAAGTAAGATTTTGATCATACAAGAAGATACTCACGTGACAAAAAATATCTTAATTTTAATATAGCACATAACAGGATGCATCATGATATAAAAGATTAGGATGACTAGACTGTAATATGTGTGACAACATAGACAAGGGCCATCAAAAAGGTTTGATGCCCCAGTATGATATGAAAATGGAAGAGAGCATAGACAGAGGCCATCAAGAAAGTATGATGCCCCAGTACGATATGCAATCAGATAACATAAGTAGATTAGAGAGAACACTAGGATACAAAAAATCAAGATGCCCCATGTAATATATCAAGATACAAGAATGCAATTAATAACTTGTAACTAATAATGCAACACAAGAACTAGTAAACATGTCCCTGATGTGTTCCATAGTGATGATTGATTTGATGTGCCCCCAAGTAAGGGTACAAGGACATAAAAGGTATTAGGTCATTGTCCTCAAACACGGAAACAATGAGAGCCAAATTTTCCCAAAACGAGGATTCACGCGAGGAGAAATGGTTTGAATTTGATAGTCATAAGGTGGTTGGATCATTCGTTGGGGATAATAGTTCAAAGGATGAATTGTGTTGATTATTAAGTTTTTAGGGTTTTGGACTGTTTTACATTTTTTTAGAATTTTTGCGATTTTTTACATGTTTTTGGAATTTTGAAGAATTTTCAAATGTTTTTGTATTTTTGGATATTTTTATACTGTTTTGGGATTTTTTTTAAAAAAAATTGTTATAATTTTTTTACGGGATTTTTTATTTTCTAATGTTTTGGGGGATTTTTTATTTTGATACTATTTTCGGATATTTTGTTGGATTTTCTATTTTTTTGGATTTTTGGATTTTGAATGTTTTGGGAATTTTTTATTTTCTAATGTTTTTGGGAATTTTTAATTTTCTAATGTTTTTGGAGATTTTTGGTTTTCTAATTTTTTACAGATTTTTGATTTCTAATTTTTTGGATTTTTATACTGTTTTTGGAGATTTTGTTTTTGGCAATTTATGGACCAGAATGCAAACTTATTTTGAGAGGTGATAAACTAGGATATCGTTTGTATGTACCGTGTTCATCATGGTAACTCATGCTTCAAATAATGCAAAAATTATCACTCCATTGGTAGGATATGTTGGTGATGATATGATGGAAAGAAGTCTAGCTCCATTCTTGACTCCACGCAACTAGTAATATGCGAGGGCTTATCACCAAGAATCAAGAAGGATGCGAGATGTAGATAATGAATATAGAGACAATTGCTAATAACAATCTTTTTGGGAAATTACAACTCAATTCTTCTTAAGGTCATTGAACCAGTTTCAAAAATGACTTTCACTTTATGGGTCATTTGCTAGACTTAGACAATTACGTGGCCTGCTGATTGGTAAGATATGAGGTGAAGGGATAGTTCTCCCTTCACTTAGGCATCTAAATTACTTCTTTGGGAATTCTATAATTGTGAGCACTTTAAAATTGATATGATTTTATATTCTTGAAATAACTCCCTATGCATTGCCCCATGCTACCAGTAAGAAGTAAGGGCTCATCATAGAAGGCAAAACATAGGTGGGTAAATTCCCTTTTTTTAAATGTTTTTTATGTTTTTAATAATTTTTTGAATGTTTTTGTAACTTTTTATGCTTTTGTGAATAACACTTTACGCTTTACCCCATGCCACTGATAAGAGGAAAGGGTTTATCACTAAAGACAATACGTAGACAAGTAAGGGCACCTTCCTCAATTCCTAGTCTCACACTACCAGTAAGAAGTGTGGGCTCAACACCAAAGACTGTGAAGGATGAAAGGTGTGACATTGAATTATTCACAATTTATTTAATATATTGAATTTTTCAATAGTAATTTTTATTTGGGAAGGAATGTTTTCCCCCAATCTCATTCCCACATGACTAGTAGGATGTGAGGGTTCAACACCGAAGACTAAGATGAACAATCAAACGAACTGGGTAATGAAGTTTAGAGCTTTGTTATGAAAGAGATAATTTCATTGAAGGGAATATATTACCATCAGTAAGCTTCTAGGTATGACCATAGGTGAAGGCAGCTAAAAATGGGAGATATTATAAGAAGTATGATACTCTTAAGAATTAATATGATCTATATTAGCAACTGTCTCATGATGATGAGTATGAAGATATGATTGTGATAATGATAATATCTGCCAATGAAATGAATAATTTTAAAGTATTGGGAGATGAGTAAGACAGAAGGAACAATGTATAAGTGATTTTCTCCCAGAATAGAGAGTGCCTCAAGAATAGAATTTCTTTAAATGTATTGCATTCATTGGTTCATCAAATTCTTGACCCTCTTCAGTGGCCAATTTATAGGCTCTAGAGCCAAATTTAGCTATAATTACATAGGGTCCTAACCAATTATGCTCAAATTTTCCTTTTTTCTCGCTCTTTAGTGGTATTCTTTTGATTTTCTTTTAGAAATAGGTCATCAACCTCAAACTCTTTGGGTTTTACCTTTTTTTGATAGACTTGAAGATGATTGAGGGTATTAATTCATTTCTCATTGAGAATTTCAAGCTCATGAAGCTATGATTTTTGATATTCATCCTCATTAATTATATCTTTAAGAGAGATTCTCAAGGATGGAAGTTCAACCTCAATATGTAGAATGGCTTCACAACCATAAATGAGGTAAAATGGGGTGGCTCTTGTAGGTGTGTGGTAACATGTACAGTAAGCTCACAGAGCAAGGTAAATTTGAGTGTGACAATTATGTCCATGGGTTTTGACAATTTTTTTCATGATGGATTTTAAAGTATTATTGGTTACCTCATCTTGGCCATTACCCTAGGGGTAGTATTGTAGTCATTTTTAATCCCTTAGAACAAAATTATAATCCCATGTGTGTCAACCTATCACCCAAATGATGTTGGGCGCTTAATCGAGGCACGCACGGGCGTTGAGCCCTTCCTTTATGTGAGCGCTATGAGATGGAGTTTTCGTTGATAATAGATTTAAGTGTAGAAGAATAAATTATCATGCATACATCTTGAAAGCATAGAATGAGTTATTATACAAAAATACTCATCCAGATAAAAAAAGGAACCCTTATACAGACAGTAGATCTAGTCATAACATAAAGAAAAAGGCACTAGGGTTTACACCCATGAACAATATATTTAGAACATAACGCATATATTCATGTTGACCATATTTTAGTAACCATATTACATCTAAAAGGGTTCATATCAGACTGATATATCATGACTAGACATGCACTCAGACATCAGTGGGATCTAGCTATTCTTCCCATATTACTTAAAATTTCAGAAGACCGATCCCCCTAGATGTGTTAAAATTCCTACAAGTCCTCATAATGAGTAGCCCTAACTCCCTAGAATATCCTATTATTTCTATAGATCTTCACCTTTCATTCTCTTTCTCTAACACCGATGCCCAGGTGTGTCTCTCCTTCATGTCTCTAGAGTCTTTTTCTTCTACCTGAGAATCCTAGGTTATAAGACCGACACCCACCACCATGCACATTCCTCGAAGTAGCAAATTGGTTTCCAAGGGTGTCAAGGTGGTCCTCCAATGGTGCATTCTTCTTCAAATCTAAGATCTTCCGCTTTCTAGTAATGATGTATTTCTGGAATCCTTCCATCGCAGTGGAACATTCTTTCCTTGACCACCAAGTTCACCAAAATAGTCACCTTTTGTACTCAGAACATGCCTCAGTCGAGTCATGTCTTTTTCCTCAAGTGCCTCTTAGAAATGCCTAACTATGGACTAAGTCTTGAAATAACTTGTTCTCTACCTTGCACGCACACATCATGATTTCTATTAAGTACCCTTCTAAACCTCTGTCCTGCGTGCCTATGCACTTTTCATGTGTCCATCCTCTTCATACTAGGTCCCACATGCACATGTGCACCCTCATGGGACTTGGTCAATATTTTGAGGGCCCAACAGGAGGATCGATTTCATACTAATGAGGGGAATATTTAAGCTCATGGTCATGCCCCACTCTCATATAGATTATTTATAGATAGTGCTTTAGCCCTTAATAGTTAGAATAAAGATTGAAGGCTATGAGGAAAGGACCCACTTGTAGAGATAGGGGCTAATAATCTCCTGTATGAAGCTCAGGAAGAATGCCACCGCATCCGTGCCCAAAAGACTCAAGTTTTGCATAAATCTTCTCCTATAAAATCAACCTCACTGTGTACTTGTTGTCACATGTCATTCTCTAGGGCGAACACCTCCCATAAGCTTAGCTTATCCCCTTTAGATACCCATTTGTAATCAAATAGATTCCTTCCACTTTCTATGTATCAATACAATTGAATAAATTTGTAAAAAGTATACCATCATGGCGGGTGATCTTGAGGGTTTTACTTACATTCAGATGGTTTTATAATTAGTAAAAAATAGAAAATAGGTACCAAAATCAGCTAACTGATTTCTTGTCCACCTCAGTCAGAATTGTTCCATGCTCTTCTCATTTTACCACTCCTTAATCATCTTGACGAAGTACTTGCAGTATCCATTTCTAGTTTTCTTACCCTTCCTAGACACTACTTGTTACTCTATCCTTCTTTGAGAACGCTAATTAGCATAAGTACACCTCAGCAATTTGTATATTTTTGTATTTAACATTAGTTTTAATTACAGTTTGGTATACTGACATATTACTCCCTATAGATATTCTTGATATGAAACAATATATATTGGCATACCATTACCTAATTCTGTAGAATATAATCTCAGTGGTTTCCTAACCCTTAATCCAGGACACGAGTATAAATAAGTCCAATCTCACTAGGGGTTAACACATATTTCTGGTCAAGGGACTTAGGTCTGGGTGCTGTAAGATAATGGCATTTAGTGATGCCTTCCATATTGTTAATCAAATCTTGTATCCTATTGTGGCCTAGGTAACACTCAGTTTGTGCTTCAAATTACGTGTTGATCATCTCTATCCTGTTTCAAACTCCTTAGGGATCCTTTTAATGCAGATTTGGTGCATCCTTTTATTTCTAATGTCCACCTCACTAAATTAATCTCACATTAATCATAAATCCGTTGAGAATATATAATCTAACCTATTACACATAGAAGGAATGGGAATCTTTATTGACTTCGTTCTAGACTTTCCCTATTTAATACATCCTTGTTATTTTTGAGAATATACCATGATGATGAGTGTTATTAACTTTGGATCTAGCACCTTACAAATCAAGATGAGATTCTTTCCCTGTACTTTGATCTAATGCAATCAATCCATGATGGTGAGATTAATCATGTGGACCAAGATAGCAATTTCCTAACTCATGAGTAACTGTCTTCTTCATCCAATGAAGCCTTTGTGCCCAGGGTCTAAAAAAAACTTGATAGCATGGTGCTCTGGAATCACGATGTCTCAGCATCTAAGATTGGATCATTGATGTGCAATCTCATTCCTTTCAAATGAAAATGTCTGCCATTATACATCTTCCCACCTGTTGCATATAGCCTATGGAAAGGTCACAGCCAATATGGGATCTCCCCTTCCAAATGTTACTATGCCTATTCCTATGTGTACCACTATTCTTACATTTTGTGATATTTATGAGGCTTCCCACTCCTCTTCTAATACACATGCCCTTGATCACCTTGTTATTAATTTATAAGATAAAGAGTCGTAATTATAAAAATCTACCTATAAGTTATATAATGTTATGGATTCTAATCAATTTCTTCATAATCCATTTGCACCTAAAATAACTTGTTATCCTTTACACCCTCTGGTTTGTTTCTTCTAAGATTTGTATCTACGAGGGGAAAAAATATCCTAAACACCATCTTCACTCCTTTCACATTAATGGCTATGTAGTCTTCTCGGATCTTTGTTTCCTCTGATTCTGCCTTCTCTACCACCTTCTACTTTTGCTTTATTGGTGATTCTAGCGTAAGAGACTCTTCCTTTTCCTCCCCTTCACTAGGCAACTCCTTCCTTGGTGATTCTCCTTGTGTTAGAGGTTCTTTTTGCTTTGACACCTCTTCTTCTGGGGTCTTATCCTTAGTTGGGGACTTCTTTCTCTATTCGTAAGTACTTGGCTCAGTGCTTGCTTCTGGCGCACCCATAGATTGTGATTTTTGTACACTTGGTGCCTTCTTATGCACCTCTTATCTCTCCCTCTTCTTTAGACTAACCTTCTTCTTCACTGTGGGGTATTCTAGAATGGAGACATCATTTTACAAGTAGGTGCCCTTCTCAAACTTTGGCCTAATGCGTAAATATACTCTACTTGCAGTCCTTCTGGCAATCGGCAGCGTTAATGACTTAATCATTTATAATTCATGTGAGACATACTTCTCCACATACGTGCACTTCTTTAGATATAGGATCTTTCAGTGCATCTCATGGTGGTCTTGGTCTACCTCACTAAGGTCAAACTGTAGCCTCTTGGCCTCCTTAAAATGATCGACCCTTACTTGGAAGTAATGTGTGGTGAAGGAAAATGATAATTTTCACCATTGACTCTTAGTCCCATTCGTCAAAGTGAATCTTCTGATAAATAAGTGTTGATATATGGTAAACTCAACCTCCCCATCCATGAGTGCTGGCATTTTCTCAAGTATCTGTTAACCAAAATAAGCTCACTCTTATTTTGGGTTAACCAACTCCTTTTGTGCTTCAGTCCAATTTTCATAAATTTTAAGCACTCAAGAAATGGCTTCAATAGATAGAGAATTTCTTCCCATTTCCAGAAAGGTAAATAACTCCTAACTCCTTGTATTTTTCAAGTTATGGGCCAACGGAGTTTAGAAGGAAATTTTGCCAGAAGCGAACCTGCAGAGCTTGGGAGAGATTTTTTCCAAGGAAATGCAGGCTGGCAAAACAGAGGAAGACATCTGAGCACTTAGCACTTTTGGTTAAAAGTGAAAAAGACAATTGCGTGCCCGCGAGCTCATGGGAGGAACAAAATGGAAAATTGCCTAAGTCCTGAAAGGGACACATGGCAATATTTTCAGCTAAGGTGCTAAGGCGGGATGGTAGAGGAATTAAGGACTTTAAAATTTTGTTTTGAAAAAGTTTCTAAGTCAACAAATTGGCCGCACCTCCATCGACACCCAGAAATGCCACGTGTTAGGCCTAAACCAGCAGCGGGAAGGTGGGCCATCGAAGGAACTTTGAGAATTTCACCCTTTATTCCAAAAAAGTGAAAAGGTTGCAAAATGGCCCCTAACTCCGCCCAAAGGCGAAAAAGTCAAAGTTTGAGCCTGCACTATTGTCAAAATGGGAAAGTGGAGCATCGGAGGAAAAAGTGGAAATTTTTCTTTTTCTTAAAAAGGCATAAAATCAAAATGCGACCCATGGCCCCGAAAAATCGGGTTTCATAGTCGGGGAAACAAGTCGGAAAAGCATGGGGCGAAAACATATGTTGAGCCACCTCTCCCAAACCCGATGCATATGGAGAGGAGAATCCCCGAACCCCGATGGGCTGAAGACCTTTCTCATCCAATCAGAGTCTGCCACGTGTCATCCAGGTGGCAATGCGCGGGAAAATATTTTAAAAATCTGTTTTCGAGCCATGTTCTGTAGATAATGGTAAGACAATCCTCGAAATCGTCATATCTTTTGCATCCAGAGCTCAGATTTTGACATGTTCCTTGGCATCAACGGAAAGCTAGTGAAGATCCTCTTCATCATGGAATCTATAGGGGCTAATCTCGAGTTTTTGGTGCAGTATTAGAGAGAGAAAATTGAGAAAACATGTTCTGACACGTGGTAATGACAGAAGTGACCAGTTTTCAGCGACCAGTTTTAATGCAGCATGACAGTCTTTTTCTTCCTCTGTGAATAATTTAATGCCAGGATCATGTCGCTTCTTCATCAAACCCATGACTTGGCAGAATGATTTAAAATAAGCACCTGAAAGGTGGTTGGAGGAGATCTGATCTTGTCCTCTTTTCCTTCTCTTCTCTCATTATTCCTATATATTGTAAAAGGAGTGGCATTAATAAAAAAAGAGTTGTTCATTCTTTCTGCTCGTCTGCCCTCCCTCTCTCTTTCTTCTCTAGGGTTGAAAATGGAGTTCGAACTCTCCTCCTCTACTCTGTAATGGCAGTTTTCTTGCCTCTTTACTAATGGAATGATGTTCTGTGCAAACTTCTGCAGCAACAAGACATGTGTTTTGTGATGCATCTGTCCATCCTTTCTCGTTTTTGCTTGTTTTCTTCTTGCCTGTCTTCATTGCAGGTATTTATGCATGTTTAAACGTTCACTACAGATCTGGAGCTGTGTTCATGGGAGTTTTGGGACACTTTCTGTGTGAAATCGCATCCTTGGGCCTGTGATGCATCTGTTCCATCCTTCTCCATTGCTCACCTCTCTCTATTGTCCCATGGCAGTTGTTGATAGATGTCCAACAGCTTCTCCTTCTCTGGTGTATCACCGTTTTAGTGTAGGCTTTTGCTGTTTTTCCCTTCTCTCTCTCTCTCCATATCTCCTTGGAATGGTTAGATTAGGATTAGAATATAGCTTGCCTGCACTGGAATAGCTTGTGGTAGGTAGTTTAGGAAGTAGGAACCAGCCTTCTCTGGAGGATTCCTCTCTCGGTTTTACAAGTCCCACAGCTTGGAGAGAGGTTTCCAATGTTGTGCAATCACACCAAATGGACCCTGGCTGAGACATCACCTAGAAGCCTGATGAGGCCATCCAGGGGTGCTGTGATTTTGCATCTAACAGTTTTGGCATGCCCGGTGGGACCTTAGAGGTCTTTCACTTCATCTTTTGCAAGGTTGATGTGTTCACTTGTTGTAAGATCTTTAGCCTTATGGAGGCAGCTTGCAATTACACATCTGGCGACTCCATCTGAGTCAGCAACCCCATTTCTCTAAAGCTTGCAGACCTTTCGTTTCCATACATTTTCATCCATCTCTTCTTTCCATCCCTTTCATTCTTTTCCATTCCTATGAAGTTGTGCAATCATGACTTCATTTCCATCATGGATTTCACATCAACAACAGCAGTATATTCCACCTCCAATGATTTTGCACAACTCCTCCAAATCAGCATTTTGAGCAGATTCAAGAATCAGTATGCATATCCCATATGAGCAGCAGTGCCAAAGTCAGTTTGGCTATGGAGCTTTCCAAGAGCAAAGGGATGTGTATACAATGAAGACCATCAGATCCAAGATGTTGGTCTGTTGGAGAAAATCCAAAAGATGGAGGATTGGGATGGTGCAGTCCAGGGAAACAGGCACAGATGAGAGGCATTTGGAATCGGTTGTGAAGAGCACCCTGTCCAATGGGGTGGGACCTTTTCCAAGGCATTACAGCCCTCAGGAGAAGCTTGACTTCATGATTGCAACGCTGCCTTTGCTTGCACAAGTGGATTGAAGAAATAGAGGCATGTATGAGAGAAGTATTCATTCAACCTTGTCAACAGGTAAGTCATTCAACCACTCCTCATGCCTTTTCATTTTCCTCTTTCCCAATCATGTTTCATTTCAGCAAGTGTCAAGTTTCAAACCCTCAGCATCTGCTGTCCCAAGTGTTGAATCCATGTCTCCACCTCTCTAGTCTTCCCATCCGAGCACCTCGATTCTTCTGTTCCTCTTCCCTTCCAAATCCAGTCATCCCCCTCCACAAGAGCTAACAGAAACACCCCCCTCCTCCAAAGAAACAAGAGGTTTCACCTCCACCACCACAAAAAATTGTCACAATCAGTGGAGTTTCAAACCTATCCTCTCCTCTTTTGCATTCCCAATTCCATGTTGGGAACATGAAGAAATTGTAAAAATCAGTCATCAGGAGGACAGCAGGAGGAAGAGCCAAACTAGAAAGAAGAAATGATCAAGAGCTTACTTGAAGGTTTGGGCTGCCAAATTTGGGATTGACAAGGATCCCCTTGATGGTTCAAGCCTACAGAAGAAGCTAAGGGTTGGAGAACAAATGGTGGTCGGACGACTGATTTTGTTGCAGCAGAAGAAGAAGATCTTGATCAGCCCCCAACTTGTCCTCTAGAGCATGCAGATTGTCAGAGTTTGACTTGACAAACTTCATGCTTGAAGAGAAATCTGAGTTCAATTCAAACCAGCAAGATTGCCTTCAGTAACATTGGAGGAAGGAGAAGCTACTTCAAGTCTAAAAGAAGAGGAGCACAATCTAGCTATGGAGGAGAAAAATGCCAGATCCAAGAAGCTTTGAGCACAAAGCAGGTTACATAAGAACCTTCAGTTCTTCTTTCCTACTTCATCTCTACTCAAGTTCTAGCACTGAAGAAGGAGTTTGATCTCTCAAACTCAATATTGGAGAGATGAAGGAAACCATGGTGGTCAAGTTGCAGATCAAGAGGACACCATGGAGGAAGTTGAACACGAGCAGCAGGACAACAATGAGGCAGTTTACCTGTCTAGATTTGGAGGACTGTTTTGATGGAGAAGAGCCGGTTGAGTTTTCACATCATTCTCTCTCTTCATCATCCATCATTCCAAACACAAGAGTCTGTTGTCATGAAGGAGAGCATTCATTTGCAGCAGCCTGCATCTTATAACAGCCCTTTGGAACCAAAATTGGAAGATTCTAAATCTTCTCATGTTATTCATCATGACGAGGAAGAGAAAGGGCAGAAGAATTCCTACCATCTTCTTCCACGTCATCCATTCAAAGAGGGTCTACAAGAAGACTCCATTCTTGGAGTTGAAAATCACTAGCAGATGGGCATATCAAACGTAGATCAGACCTTGCCTAATCAGGTACTTGGCTTCATTGGAGCCAAGGGAGAAGCCAAAACCAGTCATGCTTGCATTCTCAAGGCATGAGGACGAGCTATGCAAAGTACCAAGGATCAGCTGCTATACCCTCTTCAATCCAAGATGCAGAGCAACTAAAAGAGGTATTGGATCTCATTTCTAGTTGATACCTTGACTGATTTGGATAGAAGACCAGCTTCTTGTTGATTTTTCCACTCACATCCAAACAGCCATGATCAGTGCCAAATCAATTCCATGGCTGCCAATTTTGAAGAAAGGAAGCTATTTCTCATCAACCAGTTGCAGGGTTTGTTTAGCTTGCCCATATATTTGGTTAGAGTAGAGTAGATAGGTTTAAGATCACTAGAAGCATAGTGATTGGTACACACTATAGATATCCCACTATGGGTTCATCTAGAGATAGGCATAATATTGTATCTAGAAGTTGTGGTGATTTTCTATAGCTCTTGGAACAGTGAATTGTGTCATGGCATTTGGTCCATTATCATTTCAGTTCACTGGGTTGCCAAGTGGCTCAAAGGTCATATTCTATCAGAGTTCAAGCTAGAGTGTGCTTTTTTTCAGAATTGACTGCCATTCACAATGGATGCTTCGATGGACACTGATCATTTAATCTAGCAGGCAGATTACCCATTTGAGTCGCCAAAAATTCCAAACCTATTAATAAATCTCGAGCTCCATATATTTGGGTAAAACGAACTACCTATATATTTTCTTTAGATCTAGACCTATTCAAGAGCTAGGCATAGTCTTTGTCTAGATATGCCCATATATAGATGTCAATAGAGGTAGGTATATTTCTTTCCCTTTCCATGGAAATGTAAAGAGTTTTTAGTCTGGAACAATTTTGTGTCATCCTTTTGCATTAGTTATTTTCGAGGCCGAGTGCATTTTTTGTCATGTTGAAGAGTGTGCCATTAGTTCTTCTGTGCTCGCAAACATAATGGACCTATGATTTTTTCGAACCCTTATATTTAGTCGGCAGAGTGGAGGAAGACTATCTAATTATCTTAACCTCCCATACTATTTGGTCTAGAACTGACCCATATATTTGCGTGTCGGTGAGCCCGTGGGAGGAACAAAATGCAATATCTATGCATAAGTACTGCTCCGGAGACGTGCTCATATATTTCATCCAGAGATAGAGCGCTAAGGCATGGTCTAGAGCTAGAAGATTTTTTTAGGTCTGGAACAGTGTTGTGTCATCATTTTCCATTATTATTTTTGAGGGGAGTGAATTGGCCGCACCTCCATGTCGACACCCAGAATTGCCTTCTTCTTTTGTTCAGGCCTACAACCAGCAGTGGGAAGGTGGACCTATCGTTTGTTTGAACCCTTGAGAATTTTGCCCAAACTACCAATCATGGAAGCTGAAAATGGAATAGCTACTTAAATGGCCCACAGGGTCTCCGTGCAAAGGGGAAAATTTCAAGACTTGGTTAGCTACCTCACCAGTGTCAAAGCGGGATAAGTACGGCTACACATAAAAGAAATATGAAGCTCTAGGGATCATTTTCCTTGAATGTTATCGATAGTCTATAAGTTCCAAATTTCAACTGCAAAGCCCTGCAAAATTAAGTACTGAGTGGGAAAATTTTGAAAGTTTATTTGCGGGGAAACGGGCCTTAATGGAGTTCAAACTATTATAACTAGAAATTAATTTGTACGGCATGTGCACATTCAAGATTTTATTTCCATAGAATATTTTTTGGATAAAATGGGAAGGAACATCAAAAGCAAAATGGAAGGATGGTGGTAGATAAAAAAAAAGATAATCCCGAATGTCATTTTTCCTAGAATTCGATAAGAAAAATACTAAAAGTTCCCTTTATAATTTCTCACCAAGGCTCAAACTTTGACAATCTTAGCACCATTGGAATGCTCTAAGGATTACTAGTTCTCATGGAATGCCTTCAATTTTGAAGTTTTTGTGATAAGATTATCTGGGATGAAACATTAAAACTTAATGTCATTTGATGCCTTACCAGGACTCAGATCAAGAATTAGTTAGCAAATTATCCTAAGGTTAAATGGAAACTAAAGCGTCTTTTTCAAGACTCTAAGATTACCAGAATATTC
Source organism: Taxus chinensis (assembly GCA_019776745.2). NCBI lineage: Eukaryota > Viridiplantae > Streptophyta > Pinopsida > Cupressales > Taxaceae > Taxus > Taxus chinensis. The sequence goes on from CM034151.1 coordinate 670,044,324, forward strand.
AAAATCATCACCTTCTACCACTGATGAAATTTTTAATGCTCCTAAGCCTTATCAGTCATGGGAGAAGGGAATTCAGAATGTCATTTGATAAAGTGGTATGAAATCCATCTCACATTATTGTAGAAAAAAAATCATCCATAATCTAGATGTTTTGCTGAGATATTGTAAAAGCAGGCATTGATTTTAAAATGTTAAAACAACATAAGATTTCCTGTTCGACCACCATCATCTCACTTCTAACACGGGATAAAGGGAAATCTAGTTTGAACCTCCTAGACTTGCTCTCCATTGAATGGACATTTATGAGTCCTCTTGCCCATTTTTCATGTTTGTGCCACACATCTGGACGAATAACACATGTCTAAAATTTATGATTAATTTTAGTTTCATCCTTAGAGCGTCGTATCCTATTATGGTGGACATACTCTTACCTCTCATTGGATGTTGCAGGGTACTCAGTGGATTCTCTGATATGTCATTATGGGTCTATTCATGAACTGTATCTCTATGGGGTTCCTTGAAACATTTTCTATGTGAAATCTCATTTTGTCATCTATGATGCAAATTTGTCCATAATCTCAAGTGATGGACCTAACTATCTGAATTTTAGGCATCAGATGGACTTGTAATCAATAAAATTGAATGATCCTGATGATATTGTATCAATGTTTAGTGTAGGCTCTATTAGATCATGTTTCCCATTTCTCTCCATGTCTTTTTGACAAGTTATATGAGGATTTTGGAAGGATCTTGCCTACATTGGAATAACTTCTGGCACTTAGATTATGAAGAGGAACTAGCCTACTTTGCATGATCATCCCAGGTTTACAAGTCACCTTACAGCTATGGGGGATGATCTGCAACATGTTATGAAAATCTTACACCAACATGGTACCCTGGTCTTCCAAAAGTTTCATACCTAATCATGGCCATTTGGGGCTAGTTCCATGATTGGGAAAGCTAACAGTCAATCCTCCACTCTACCTCAAATGGGACAAGTATTCGCAAGTACCACTTCTCCAAGCGCTCCTTGTAGAGTTAGTACATATGTAATCTACAGGTATATCTTCCTTAAATCGATCATTTTCTAGTTCTAGGGATATGTACTAAATTTTATTGAATATATTACATAGGAAAACTTATCTGGTGTATTAGGCACTTCACTCTCCGAAAAGTTGTGATGTTTGATGGTTTCAAGGATTTCCAAATCCTTCATCTGAAAATCAATCACTTCATATGCGTGCTATTAACGATGCTTCTTACTGATAATGTAGGGGGACATATATAAGTAAATGCATTTCGATATTTTTTTATTCTATCATACGTATTTTGCATGCAATGTTCACTAGTGTCTGTACACCCCTCAGAAAAATGGACTTTGTTGCCAAATGTGTGGCCAAAATTAGACACTAATTTTAGGGATGTCTTCGATGTTAAAGTTGCATGATTCAGTCAAATAATTCATAGCACCTACCATCTATGGGTTGATGGCTATAAATTGTCTTGCAAGTCGACATACAAAATTGGATTCAACTTTACAATCTAGTTCAAGGGATAAGTTCCATATGAAGCATGGTAGGTGAGAAGACATTTTGTGATCTCTGAAATAAAATTGGTCATCATGTATTTAGAAGACATCAATCACTGGGCTTTAAACCATCTGGGCTTTCCAAAATAAGGAATTCATATAGTTACAGCAACCTAAAATTACCCAATTACCCCTTATTACTTTATCACTCTAGATCGACATGCCTGAATGCATATCATCTTATCTATCGATCCAACTACTCTTCAACATCATCTCCTATCGAAGGTATGTTTGTACTTAATGAGACCGATTCTAATCACTAATGTGGATCATCCCTATATGGGATCACCCATATGTCTCCCAAGTAACACCACCTTCTCCTGATATAGAATCTGATCAACTGACTCCTCATTGATGACTGATTCTGAAGAAGATCCCATTGCATCTACTCTACCATCTCCCTTCCTCTTCGATGACAAAATCATCCAAAATGGTTTCAATGCCATTATTCACTTGTCGGCTAAACCCTAAACTGGTGACTTGGTTGATAATCCTGAGTGATCCTCGATGTATCGAGTGGCTGAAACTTCAAGTGAATGAATCGTTCTCACACTCAATATGTTCCTTTACTGCAAATGGCTAACTTGTAATTCAAGTTATCTTCTACATGATAGAGTGCACATTTTTTAATTTCTTCTAATAATCCATGTACTCGGTAAAATTCTATGGTTTGAATATTCTTCTCTTTTAAATAATAATACACTGGGAATTCTATGCATTCTTTCCCTAAAGGAAGAAAAGTTCTTCGTGGATGTAAATAGGTCTATAGGAGCTCAAATAATGCTCTTGACGGAAATTGAAAAATAATAAGGTGCTCGTCTTGTTGCTTATAGGGATTTTTTCCTAAAATTGGAGTGGACTAACTGCTGAAACTTTTTCTCCTACTAACGCAATTATGGATTCATTACATCTTGTTCTCTCTCTTGTTTCTTCTCATCAATGGTCAGTACTCTCGTTCCCATATCCTGACGTGCAACACTTTCACATTTTTACATGGTGATCTCCATGAGGATACCTTACTATATGGAGCAACCTTATGCGCGTGTATGTAGCATTTACAGGCATCTCTTCCATTGGTTTATAGACTTTTTTTTCATGATGGTCTCAACAAACTCCATGAGCTTGGTATGATAAAATGGATCGATTATTTTTTGTCGACTATTTTTCATATATGTGAAACTGACACCATATTACATATATCTTCAAACTATTTTGATGTACATTTTTTGATACGGGTTTTATATGTTGATGATCTCAGTCCTTACAGTTAGGCTTAGTTTCTCTTATTCAAGACTTTGTACTACCATCATAAGCTTCACTTGGTCTCACTAAGCTTCATCACCATCACTCAACATAGATGTGTGGTCCTATTGCGACATACAGGAATTATATTGTAGAATTGTTACAAAAGTGGTCAACATGTGCTTATTGTAATCCAAATCAACAACACAAACATTTCAGTTAGGGAAACATTGAAAATTTATTGTATGATTGTAAGATCCTAACCTACATTGCAATATTGCACTTATGTATAGACAAATACTTAAGACCCTATTTATATCTCACTCTTACTCATCCTAATACTCACTTTTGAAATGTTAACCTTGTGTCTCATTTTCACATGATCCACATGAGAGTCACTAGAAATTAGTAAAGCATATGTCGTGATATAAATCAAGGGACTTTGACATTTGTTGGTCGTCAAAAAGGACTTCAAGAAGAGCAATAGTCAGGGGACAAGAAGTCCCTCCTCTTTAATGGGAGAGGTTCCCTTATTCAGAAATGAACCTATTTACACATATACAAAGCATGGTTTTACTGGTGGAACTTGGATATTATGAAAGTTTTTTCTAAAAGGATCATCAATCACAAAAGGATTGAGGAATGAAAATGTGAGAACGAGCAAAAAGGCACCATTCAGAATTATAGATGACAAAGTAATTCCTTATGCATGCGAAGGGTACAGCGAATTGGAGATAAGATCATTTGTATCACATTAATAAGATGAAATTTGAAAAGACACAAAGTTCTGTAAATAACATCTGCAAGAATACAAAGCTTCTCAGCATAATACAGACAAATGATATTAACAAGATTAAACGAATAGCTTGAGGAATAAAGGAAACCAGATAGACAAAGAATGAAAAATCCTTCTGTATTGATTTCTTTATGATTTATTTACACTTTCAGAAAATAAGCCAAGTTCTTCCTCCCTTCAAAATGGCGAGGAGAGGCCATTATATAGTTTACAAATTAGTTACTCTTGGTAACTACTTCTTTTAACTAATGATTAAGTTAAAGGGCTGTTGATCGCAATACCCCAACTAATTACAACAAATCCAAGAGGAAAGAGGGGGAAGAGAAGAGAAGAATTAGGAGAAGAAGATAGGTGCTCATGACTGGGAGGGACCCACCGACTTTAAGATCCACTATCTGAATCTCTTCAACGCCTCTGGCTATGTCTCTGCCTCGTGGGACTGATGTGTTAGCAGTAGACTGAGTCCAAAATCTGAGGCACTTCTCCATTTCCTTGTCGAACTCAACATGAGTATGATAATCTTTATTTTCTTCTTCTATGGCAGATTGAAGAGAGTATATTTCCTTCATTTTTTCCTTGGAAATGTTGCTTTCCTTGAATAGATCACCTTTGATAAAAACTCTGAATTGAGCTTTGATTTCTTGTAAAGTGAGAGAGATACACCAGAAGTCTCATCATGAAGATGGCAATGTATATCTTTGAAGGAAGATATAACTAGTGTTTTGAAGGCCTCACCCTTCTGCCAGCTATTTCTTTAACTCTCCCAAAGCCTCCTCCAACACCTTGATTTTCCATTCCACGCTATAGACCCAGGACTTTGACAAATTATCCTTGGCATCCTCGAAGACCTTGTTTGTCAATCAAAATATTTTCATCTGTTTGTCCCATTAGATGGAGGTCTACTATGCAACTGCCCCAAAGTTTAAGTTCTTTATCAATGCTCCTAATAGTGGAGGAGAGCTTCTGTTGCAAATTACTCACCTTCCCATGGAGTTTGAAGGCTTCATCAATGAAGTTTAATCCTGCAACCAGCATATCATCCACCATGGCCTCAATAGCCCTTCCATAGAAAGAATACTTGTGCATGTCTTTGATACTCTGCACTTCATCCTGGCTCAGAATTATAGGTGGTGGAAGAGTAGTCAATGGGGTAGGATCCAAAACTTTATCCTTGGACAGCAGGGACTTGATGAAACTCTGTAAGAATCTAGGCTTGTTCTTCCAACTGTTCAATGGTTTGCTGCCCTTTCTCTACCCTCCCAATGACTCTGGTGACTGTTTCCTGGAGATATTGTGGATCTCACCTTCAGGGGTAGACTCTCCCATGGGAATTCTTGAGAGTTCAAGGTCGGATGCCTGCAAATCCTGCTCAGGTTTTTCTACCTGTAGGCTTGGCTATCTCCAGGAATTGTTGGCCCTGAGCATCAGACCACTATCCTGGAGGTAGTTCTAGATTTTTTGGCGTGAGAAGGAGGAGTAGTGCCTAACAAGGCTGCCACAATATCAAAATTGGGGTCCTAAGATTCGGGTGGAAGACTTTCTCTTCCTACCGTCAACGAGAGGTTACACCCATGAAAAAGAGGAGGAGGAAGAAGTAGGTGGGGCAAGAGGACCAAGAGACAGAGAACTCATGGTGCACCCAAGGTTTGTACTGCTGTTGCCTCAAGTTGGTGATATCAGTGGAGATGCTTGGGGATCAACTGGTGCAAAGGAATCAAGGGTGTTTGGAAGTTCAGCACTCTGGAATTCTTTGTCCCTATCCAGTTGGTGCTTCAGGGGTGCTTGCAGGAGCTGGCACTTCACTCTCTTCACTTTCACTGAGAACAATAATGTTCTCTGGTCCCGAAGGAAATTCTGCTTATGCTTCCTCAGGGGGTATTCTTCAACAGGCTGCTTCTTAACTCTCTTTGAATTTCTTCTGGTACACCTTGGTGGATGAGGAAGGAGTAGAGACTGCAGGTCCTTGAGTTGACAAGGCAGGAGGGGTTTGTAGAGGTGCTGTCTGATCTGGGTGTCGATGCTTCCTTCCTTGGTGTTGAAAGCATCCTTAGAGGAGGATTCCCCTGAGTGCCTTCTAAATCTCACAGACTTTCTCTATCAAACTAGATCTTGGTCCTGACTAAGACCAGAGCTAGGATCTTCAACCAAATCATCCTTCTCCTTTCTTGAACCAATCCAAGTCCTCCAAGGGAGAGTGTTTGACCACATTGTCATACTCATATGAGTACAGGTCAGAATTATCATCCTTGAAGCCCTTCAGGAACTTGGTACAAGGTTGAGTTCTTTGAATCAATTGTAGAGAAAAACTGCCGTAATGCCTCCTTCTTGCCTCAAAATCATCAACACAGTCAGCCCAATAGTATCCTCTGTGTCTGCCCTATGATGATAAGTGATCTTGATGTTCTGTCTCAATAAAATTTTTCAAGTCAAAGCAAGTTCTTGGCCTGAACAAATGGACAGTAATGGGAGTCTAGGGCCCTTTCTATATTGTGTGCATCCAGGGCTATTTTACAGGTGTAGTTTCCCAAAGAGATGGGGAAGTGCAAGCCAGTAATTTTCTTATCTATGCAGGTTCTATGCAATTTGTCCAATTGCCTGCATATTTCTATCAGAGCCATCTTGTCACTGTAGAACATAGGAAGCCTCAGAGGGGTGCTCTCATAGCCAGCAAGCCTGATATAAGAAAACTTTCTGAATTGGATAAAATAAGCACCGTAGTGCAATATTAGACTCATGGCTTCATCAGAAAATCTTCTAGCAATGTCACCCTCAAGAAGTCTGACCATGTACATGGTGAAAGCATCATTCACCCTTCAGAAGTTGTGATTGCTGGTCTCTAGGGTGAACTGCGGGCAGTAGGCATATACAGGATCATCCTTGTGAGCATCAATATAAGAAAAAGCAAACCATTGTCTTGATGCCACCAGAGTATACATTAGGTACGAAGTCATAGAATTTCTTCGTTTGCTGTACATTGGACAGCTGCTCCGCTAGGTTCATGCTAATGATTTCTGCCCAGTTGATATTTTGAGTTCCCTCGCACACCATGTTGATGAGCGGGCACATCCAGAAATGGAACTCATTAGTAGAGGGTAAGAAAATAACCCAAGATAGTAGAATTATGAAATATGACAATTCTTCATTGAAATCTTCCCAGAGAAGAGTCTTGGATAGACGAGGTGCTCCCTTCTTAGGGGTTTTAAGCCAAGACTTCGCCACCCGTGCCTTATAGTTATCGTTGTCTTGATTGAACAGGGCCTGTGCTTGATTCTGGGAGACAACTATGGCATTATCCATTTCTGGAATCCTCAGTGCAGTGCCAATGGCAGCAGCGTCAAGTTTGGCAATGAGCTCCCCGTGTATGTTTGTTAATTCACTCGAGTTAGGGTTGAAATGAGCCCCGCATGAGAGCACTATATCTACGCATTGCACCAAGATTGGGAAACCTCCAGCGAAAGCCAGACCACTATCGTGAATCATTTGTACCATTGGTGTAGGGTTCGCGTCTATCATCCTCGACCAGAAATCACCAAAGTCAAGGTGGCGGACTTCACTGTCACCGATATCAGGAACGGTAGACTCGAGTGGTGAAATTTGTTCTTGCCCTTGAAATTTGATATTTTGCTAATAGTAATTCAGAAAGCAAAACTACAGGTTAGACTTAGGGTGGAATTGCAGGGGAAATAGATAAGCGTGTAGGAATTTAGATTGCAAGGGTTCAAGAAATGGATAGCATGAAAGCAGTGTGCAAAACGCATAGGGGGTTCGCTTGTTATATAGCCGTTTTGGAGAGAGAAAGGTAATAAATGTGGATTAAATTCATACCTATCAACTTGAAAAGTAAGAAATTCGGGTAGAGCGGGAAAAATTAGCACGAATGGCACTTGGTTAATTTGGGACACGAGGGACGCGAAAGCGCGGGGTACGCGGTTCAGACGAGCTGGGCGATGTGAGGAAAAGACGCACAAATGCTTTTGGGACATGCGGGACAAAAGTACGTGGAATACGCGATTCAGCCGACTCGCGCGAAAATGAAACAATGGGTCTGGAGAAATTTGGGGACATCTGGGATGCAAAAGCGCGAAGTACGCGGTTCAGCTAAACCGGGTGAAAATGGAACAAATTGTCCAAACCAACTTGGGACATTTGGGACAAAAAGTTCCGACGGGCCCGAAAAAGACAAACTTCGGGGAAACCGGCCGATTGGGGAACAGAAGGCCCAATTGAACTTGGGACACGTGGGACAAAAATGTCCGACAGGCCCGAAAAACACATAAAATGACCCAAAAACGCAAATTTCCTCAAGTCCTTAACTTTTCACACTATCAGTTCGACAGAAAAGACACTTAGACTCAAAATTTTAAATTTTCACCTTCTTAACAGCAGGAGAATTTTGAGTGGACAACATACAAGATGATGTAAGGGCCCAACTAATGGAATTTTAATTTCCTAGGATGGCAAAGGAACTTGGAATCGTACAACAAAACCATTTGCTTAACCTCAAATTTCTTATTTTTGATATGAAGATCATGCCATGCCTTTTTTCATTCCTTTTCAGTCTTCTGACTCTATCTAGCAAGTGATCGCCTCTCATCTAACTGCATTAATTTCTCAATCATTTCCTCAAGCACTTGTTCATTAGTCAAACCTCCTATGTGTGCTATACGCAGTGATGGTAGCATGAATTCAACTGGAAAAAATCCTCCATTGCAAACACCAATTGAAAACGTTGTGGCTTTGTTCAACCTTTTGTAGGTTGTCCTGTATGCCTATAGAATGGTTGATACCTTGTCATCCCAATCATGTTTTCCAAGATCACAAATTTTGGTCAACATGTGACTCATTATCTTATTGAATTCCTCAACAGTTCCATTTTCTTAGGGATGATAGGGAGTAGTTTTGCGATGGGCCACCATAAATTCTGCTAACAGAATCCTGACTGTTTCATTGAGAAAATGTGTACCCCTATCACTTGTTAAGCTCAAAAGACATCCATACCTAGTGATTATTGTTTTCCCATAAAAAATCTGGTTGTTGTGGTTTCTGTACAATCCTTTGTAGGCGTTGCCTCTGCAAACCTTGTTAAATAATCAGTATGAGTAATGATATAGCGTGAACTAGTCCTTTGCGCAACGGGTGAAATTGGCCCTACAAAATCAATTGCCCATTTCTCAAATAGTTCCACGCTGGCTATTTTTCTCAAGGGCATCTCATCTCTCCTTTCTGGTTTACCAAGGTGCTGGCAATGGTCACAAGCCTTGATAAATTTAATGAAATCTTGGTAGACACTTTCCCACCAAATTTCTATGAGTAGAATCTTCTGTGCGGTGGCATTTCCTATGTAGTGCCCTCCTGCAATCCCACCATGTGCTTCTTCCATTATTTTAATGCGCTCATGTTCTAAAACACATCGGCACAGAACCTCATCACGACCTAACTTGTATAAATATCCACCAATTAACATGTAAGGTGCGACGCGTATAGCTAATTATTTTTCTCTCCAAAGTCTTTATTCCTTTCAATGCCACACCTATTTTCAGGAACACATAAATATCTTATAAGTCAGAGGGCATGTGTCTTACCCTAAACAATTGTGCATCTAACATTGTCTCCTCAATGCTTTGCGCGTCCTCTCCTAAATCTATTCTTGATAAATGGTTAGGTCTCAAATTTCTCTTGCCTTGTTTCACAACCACTATAAATTAAAACTCCTTAAACAGTAAGATCCATCTACATATGTTCCTTTACAAAATGGGCTTGTTAACCAAGTAATTTAATGTCATATGGTCCGTGTAGAATACAAATGGGTTTGCCAATAGATATTTTCTAAATTCATGCAACATGTAGATCATTGATAGTGCTTTGAGCTCGGTAGTATTATAGTTTTTCTCTGTTGATGCCAACTTTCTACTAGCAAAATAGAAGGGTTGATTGAAAATCCCTTCTCTAGGTAATGCCAACACTACTCCAATGGTTGTCCCTAAGGCTTCCACATGTACAAGGAAAGGTTTATCCCAAGAGGGAAAGTGTAAGATGGGTGCAGTGATAAGATTGATCTTTAATGTATCAAAGGTCATCTATTATTCCTCACCTCAATGAAATGGACTTCCATTTTATAGCAATCCCTCCAATGGTGCGGCAATCTTGGCATACCCCCTTATGAATTTCTGATAGTATCCACGTTGTTGGTCTGAAGATCTGTCGCTCGGCAAAGATCTATGGATAGACGAGCCAACAGTGTTGCAGGGCTTAGCCCCTCTTTGAGACAGCAAAGTGAAACTGGTTTATTGCTATTTCTACTAGCAGGAACCTATGCAAGTCTCACAGATTCTGCCTTCGGGGGTTGGGATCTCATCCCAGTAGAGTATTCCAGGCTGCGAAAAGAAAGGAATGAAAGAGGGAGAAGAGAAAGAACAGATCTGAAGGGAGAAAAGAAATGAATTCCAAAGCAGAAAGGTCAGAAGATTTATGTTTTTAGTTTGGTAGTAAACAGAGCCAAACCTACTTGCATAAATAAACAAAGCAATACTGATAAACAAATGATGGAAAAGTAGATATGAATCCAACAGATTAAACACATACAGATCTAACGTAAGAAAGATCTAATGTATAAACACAGCTATTGAGCACAAAGTCTGAATAATTGTATTACTGTTCTTTTCTATTACAAGAAAGCTCAAAGTCTTTCTCTCCTCACTTCTATTTCTATCTGAAAATTGTTTTTTTTTTTTTTTCGAATACAAGTATTCTCATATTTATAGAAGATAAGGGAGAGAGAAGGAAAAATGGAGCCAACCACTTATTTACAAAGATATTTACAAAATATCTAAAAGTCATGTTGACTTTGACAACTTGGTGGATGACATCATCCCATGATGTAACATGGATGATGTCATCATTTGTGCCAACAACATTTTAGACATTTCGAAAAGAAAGTCGGAGAATAGAGAGAAGAAGAAGAAGAAGAAGAAGAAGAAGAAGAAGAAGCTACTCATCATCATCATCCTGCGGCCAAAAAGGGGTTGCCTGTTTCTGATGCTGCTCAGGTGATGATATGTGGAACTGAGCGCGGTATTCCAAAAACTTGCTGATCATTGGCCCAAATTGATCCTGTGATGGATCCTTGTGCCGTTTCATTGATTGCTTCGCAAGTCTCCCGTTCGTCTATGAGCTTCTCCAGGAGTTTGGAATAATCCTTCTCCGCCTCAATAAGGAACCCGATGAATTCCCTACAGGCCAGTAGGTTGTTGATAGATTCAGTGTCGAATGTGACCTCTGGCCCTGTCCCTTGAGACGCTATCTCCTTGAAGATCCGGATAGTGTCATCAGCTGATCTTAAGGTAAGGGAAGGAGTGAGCAACCTTGGAGTCATGGCGAGGAAAATTTTCTCCATTTGATGCATTGCATCCAGGGCCTCTTCCTTTACCTTGTCTATCTTTTCTAAAACAAATTCCAGCTGATCTATCTGATAGTCCAGAGTGGACATAGTTTTGTTGAGGGCCCTTGGATGACCGAAGACTCCGAACTTGACCAGATCTTCGACTGAACAGTCGAACATTTGTTGGAAGGTCTCATGCTGGAGTCTAGCATGTTCTAACTCTTCTGATATCGGACCTGCTAATGCTTGGAGTTCCTTATTCGCCTTCTCGATGTTCAGGTATAAACTGATATACTCGACGATTACTCTTTCACTATCCTTGAGGATCTGGCTCCCTCCAAGCAGAAACAGCCATACCCTGCTCGCCGATCTTTGAATACTTATTGATCTTCTCCTGACTGAGCAGCTCAGGAATCTCGGCGGCAGTTGTGGGAGGTGCATTTCCCATCTTCTGTAAGGCTTGAAGCAGGTACTTGTTCTGCTCCTTCAGTAGCCTTTTCTTCTCTTTCATTTCCTGAAGCTTTTTGCAGAGTGCATCAACTGCGGAAAGAGCTTCCCCCTGGAGACTTTCTGAGGATGTCCCCATTGTGACTTGGGTCATGGTGAAATCTATCGGAGACAGATCTTCTTTCTCTTTGAGAGGGTTGGGGTACGCTATTTCCATGACTCTCTCACCCGCAGCGCTCTTTGAGAAGCGTGTAACCGGCTTGTGCTTCTTTGCTCCTTTAGCCGGAATGACCGAAAAGTCCATCGGAGCGATGGGAACTTTCCTCTTTTTGTTGGCTCAGCTGCTGAGAGATCCAAGCTGGTCCTATAGAAGAAGGACCAGAGACAGAGGGGGAGGCAGCAACAGTAGAAGAGGGGGAAAACGTGGAGACACGCGGCGGCGGCATGGAAAGAATAGCCGAAAGAAATGTCCACGGGAGGAAGGGGAACCGCAACTGCAGAAGACATAGGAAGGGAAGGGAGCTCGGAGATGAGGTAAGAAATAGAGGAAGACAAATCGGCGAGGGAGGAGAAGATAGATGAAGAAGCAGGGGAAAGGGTAGAAGAAGGGGCAGAGGACACGACCAAAGGGGTGGTCGTTTGAGTCACTCGAGGAGGGGAAGGAAGAGAAGAAGAAGGGATAGAAGGGACCTCTGAAGTTGTAGCGACGCCGACATCCTGGGTGGATGGGCGTATAGGACTATCCTCTGTCAATTCTTTTTCTGGCGAATCCAGAGTTATTACTTGTTCAGGCTCTGAAGGAAGAGGACTTTCAGGGGCTTCCTCCTGAATGGTGCTAGGCTCACCTTCTGCACCTTTGCCTTTCAGCTGCTTCTTTGACCTTGGAGGTGCGTTACCCAAAGGGGAAGTTGTGAAATCTACCCCGAGGTAGATTAGTCCGTTCATGCGGCACCAATGCTCTGTTCTCCGCATAGTCTCCTTGACCCTCTCCTCAATTGTTTGAGGAGACTTATTCCTGTCAATGGCCAGGAAGGGCCAATTGTCCCCATCGGTGTCATTATACACCTTATCTACTTCATCTTCCGTAGTCTGGAAGCCTTCGGGGACAATGGCCACTCCGTATTGGATGATTTCCTCCAATGCTAAGCGCGAATGATCCTTTCTTCTGAGTTCCACCTCATGGAGAACGTCAATGTAAATATCCTCAATTTGAGGGACATGGATCGGATCGAGCTTCGCTTTTGGCAGGCAGCTTCTTGGGTCGAAGGTGGGCCTGGCTGGAAAGTCATGCTTCAAATTGAGTAGCTCCAGCTCTGTGAACATTTCCTTCACCTTATGGTAGGAGGAGCATGTGTACCGGCCCACTGTGAGGGGGAAAGGAGTTCCGCCCTTCTTTCTTTTGAGGCACTTTTCATGGTACGTGACCAACTGTCTTGATAGTTCTAATAGAATCAGCCTTAGTCCAGCATACCTCGGTAGCCTGGTTGGCTCTCCCAAAAAGTTGGCAGCCCTTAGATAGGTGAACGTGGGAAATTGGGTGAACAGGGCCCCCCATTTCTCTGTGACTGCCACTATGTTCTTGGTTGTCCGGCTATGAGTCATGTTTGGCCTCAGTAGGCAGATGACATGATAGAAGAATGCATCGTTAACTTTTGCAAAATGTTGGATGCTATTCTCCAGCCTCAGCTCTGGATAGTAATCAAATATCTTGGCCTGAGGCCATACTCCACTTCGGTTCAGCCCCGGATAATCCCTTGTTGATGCTGCAGCGTAGACTAGATAGGAGTTCCTATGGAACACTCCCATTGTGGCGAACTGTTGTAGCTGCTCAGAGATGATGCTGCTGATTATTTCACCCCAGCAAAAGCGCTGATCGGGCAAATTCTTATTCATTGTCTCCAGGTACCGCAGCATCCACTTATGGAAATAGTGGGCATCTGAAAGCCCGAAGACTCTGCTCAGCAAGGTGATAGTATCACTGAGTTCCTCTGAGAAATCACTACGGTGGATAGTCTGAGGCCACCGGGTCACCGCCTTCTTATTCTTTAGGTAGACCTCATTCATCAACTGCATGCACTGGTTTTCGTTGTCTTCCCAGGCCTTTATGCATTCTCGTTGGCTAACAGCCACGTAGTTCCGATGATGAGGGATGCCGAGCATTATTTCAAAATGACGGGCAGTGAGGTTTATGACTACCTCGCCCTTGCTATTCTCGACACATCTTGTGTCTTTGTTGTAACATTGGGCAATCACCATCATGAATTCGTTGTTGACAGCGCTGACGGGGATTCCTCCGGCGAAGTGCAGGGCACTACCTATTAACTTGTCCATCCATGGACTCCTTGTGACCTTCTGAGTTCTAACCCAGAATTCATCCATGTCAATTTGACCCAATTCAGAGTCTCTGACATCCATACTGCACTCAGCTTGTGATTCGGGCATCCTGACCCTCTGATATTTGTATTTCATCTCTTCTTCTGTCAGCTTAGCTTTTCCTCTTGGTTTGGTGGGCTTTTTGCTTGACGTAGACATGTGTTCTTTCGAACTTAGTTGCTGATCTGCACGAAGAAGAAGTGAGACCCAATCCAAAAAGGTTGAATTAGTCATTTGATCTTCCATTGGAAAGCTAGCAGAAGAAAGAGTTAGAGATTATAAGGCTCAGGGCGCGGGAAAAATGCAACTGGCAGGCCAAATAGATAAGGCGCACAGAAAAAGAGTGCTGCAGAGGTTATACTGGCGCCAAAGGAGCATGGCGCGTGGATGAAGCAGGTTGCATTTTATAGCAGGGCGCACAGGGAATGCGTGTTACATTGGGGTTCGGTGCGCCTTTTGGTGCATAGGAAGATTGTGTAACATTAACAAATGGTGCGCCAAAGGCTTTGGCGCGGCGCATGAAGGTTTTACACAACATTATGTTACTGCAATGGAGGATGCGCCCGCGCCTTGATAGCTTTATACTTGCGCGCAGAAGGCTTGTGTTGCATGAAAGCTGGGTGCGCCCTTTGGCGCATGGAAACATTATGCAGCATGGATAAAGGGTGCGTCAAAGGCTTTTAAGGAGGTGCGGGATTTAGACCTGTAGCATGCAAAAAGGGCGCGCCATTGAGGGCGCATGAGTTCTAGGTGCAGCATGACAAGAGGGTGCGCCATTGGCGCGGGTTTGGGTCATGTAACATGGCGGGTAAGTGCGCCGAGGGGTGCAACTGTTTTTGTTGCAACAAGGCGCGCCAGTGCGCCTAAGAACTATACTAACTACTCAGATATTTTCTTGCTTTCTCCCACTTCAAAAGTTTCTTGGACAAGTAAGGTTTCTCAAAAAGGTTTCAGCAGACCAAGCCATTTCAAAACAGCTCCCTTCCAGTAGATCTGGAAAGAGGAAGGAAGAGGAGGAAAAGAGGAAAAAAGAAAACAGGATAGGACAGGGGAAACTAGCTCAAACACATCCATTTAAAAGCCGACTAGCAATCCGAAACACAGACCAAGCACATGAAAGCACGCAATGAAAAAGAGGGAGAACCTCTTACCTCGAATATATATCAAAAATCTGAAGAGCGGGTCCACAGGGCGATGACAACGACAGAGCAGAGCTGACAAAAGCAGAGAAATCACGTGCTTAGACAAAAAGGAAGAATGAAAATGACATTTGGGCGCGCACTGATATATATAGAAAAACTTGACATTAATGCACCAACCACTTTTGAAATGGCGCATGAAAACTGCTGTCGATAGGGGAAAGTGTGCGCCCTTAGGCGCACGAAAGTATTCGACAACAGAAGAATGAGCGCGCCTTTGGTGCACCGTATGTATTGTCGACATGAAGTTATGTGCGCCCTTTGGCGCACCAAAACTTGGTGTAACACATAGGTTATGTGCGCCCTTTGGCGCACCGAAAGACGTGTTAACATGGAAAACCATGCGCCAAAGGCTTTTAAGGGGGCGCACCAAAACTTGGTGTTACAAGGAAAATCCATGCGCCCAGCCAAAAAAGGCTCAAAAAGACTAAGTTCGAAAACTAGATTTCCCGGGAAGGGATTTTACGACGTTTCGAACGCGAAGGATCCCTAACGAGGGATCGAAACAAAATTTTTGGTATGGTTATCGGTAAAATTGCCCTTGTCAATTTTACGGGATAACACACGTATGCCCAAGGAACCCGTGTACTGCGCTTTGGCTGGTAGGCTTCCCCAGTCCCACAATAACAACTTCGGCGGGATCCACTAGCAAACCCTCCTTACATATGATATGCCCCAAAAGTGTTCCAAATGGGGTGGCAAAAACACATTTCTTAATGTTGAGGGATATCCTCAACTGCCAACATCTTTCAAACATTAGTCGTAAATTATCACAATGATTTTTTAGTAGCCCATACATAGTCCAGTCATCTAGGTAAACTTGAAGAAACTTATGGATGATGTCCTGAAATGCTTGTACCACGATGCGCGAGAACACAACAAGCACATTCTTTAGTCCAAAAGGCATGACCGTATAGGAAAAGCTTCCCCATTTAGTGGTGAAATTTTTCTTTTCTTAGTATTCCTTGGCAATTCTGACTTGGTGATACCCTGAGAAATGATCCATGAAAGAATAGATCTCGCGCCAAGCTACTCCCTCTAGGATTTCTTCAGTAAAGGGGGTTGTAAAAGGGTTAATCACACAAACTACATTTAACTCCTTGTAGTCAATATAGATCCTTATCCTCCCATCCTTTTCAATTCTTATGACCACGGGGATTATCCATTCTGACTCTTCCATAGCCTCAATAATCCAAGATGCGATCATCTTATCTATCTCCTCCTTCACTCGTATGCACAAATTTGGATTCGGCAGATATGGCCTCTTCTAGATTGGGTGCGCACATTCCTTTAACTTGATCCTCATTTCTCCCAAGGAGTGGTGGATTCCGTTAAGCTCATGGTATCCGTGAGGAAACAAATCCTAAGACTTGCGCAATAGATCAATGATTTTTGAAATTTACTTTTCCAACCAATAGTCCCCAATGGTAGCCTCCTTAGGTTCCTCATCCGAACCAATGTTAACCTTATTTATTTTCATGGGTTTATGGTATGCACACACCTATTCATAAACACTATCTACTACCTCGCACGTACCCATAGTATGGCCAACATTCAAGTTCTCCACTTCCTCACCATCTATTACATAGACTAGGTTTCCTTTTTCTTTTCTCCATGCATACGCACTCAAGTTGTATCTCTTTTGTTTCTTCTTCATCAAAGCACATCTCCAAACTAGGTTCACCTAGTACCTCTAGTATCCTATCCTTCGCCATAGCACTATCTCACATTGTAAGGCGTTTGACAACTTTCAACGTCCTATTCACCAATGGCTTAGTAATCCAATATTCAAAAGTTTGAATGAGGTTAGCTGCTAACTCTTGTCAATTCCCTATTCGACGGCATGTCTTTGAGTGAACATACCATGTGCATGCGTAGCCTTGTAAGGTGGAGTATAATTTATGCACCCATAAGGAAGGTGGCAAGGCTTCTGCGCCTTCCATCCAGGCCTTCTCGCATGATTAGACATGAAACAAGGCGATTGCTTCCCATGATAGTATTTTATGAAAATGGGTGCATTCCTTCAGGAAAACCTAACAAAGAATGTGATCCTCACTTCACGCCATTCTAAAAGGCTTTCATGATGTGTAGCCCACCAATGTGCAACAATCCTAAGTAGGTTATAATTGAGTATCTCTCTTCTTTCTTCCTCATTTCTCCACTGAGCCTCCATCTCCCACAAGAAATCATCAGGGTTGGCTCCTCCAGAGTAGCTTGGCAACTTGTAACTGAGTCTCTTAACTACCCGCCCAATTAACTCATAAGTCCCATGTGCCCAATTTTCACATGCCATGCTTGTAGTATCACTCGAGGATTGAGCATCTTCAAACTGTATAACTCCTTCTATAGGATGAATTATCTTAGGGTCTTTGATAGAGCACACATAGATTCTGTCAAGGACTTCCTCGCCCAAGGGCTTAGTATAGGGTGTTGATTTCCCATATGTCAAGGGAATAATCACCCATTCTTCCTTGTTTTCAAAACTTATGTACCCCTTTTTTAATCATAGATCAGCATTGTTCTTGTAGCACAAGGTGTGCCCAAGTAACGCTGGAAAGTTATTTACCTCGGCTAATGCCAAGACCTCAAAGTCTCCAGTAAACTTCACCCCTTGGATAGTGATAGCAACATATTTTAGTACACCAATGGGTATCTCCTTTGTCTTGTTTACCATATACAAAAAATTTGAAGAAGGCTGTAATGGAGGACTTCCCATCTGATGCCAAATATCTAGAGTGATAACATTCACTTCTGCACATGTATCTATCATAATGTTACTCAGGAGCCACCCATCAACTACTGCATTCAATGTAATCTCCTTATCATATTCAAGGCTATGAGGAGGAAGGTTAGCGTGCAAAACCTTCCTCTGGTGCTCTTCTTATGTGCCATGGTACTTTCTCCCATAGTCATTCCCCTAGCAGTGGTATGATGTTCTATTGCCTTAGCATTTTACACACCTCCTTGATTTCATCTAGATCCTTCTGTGGAGCCTCAACATTCTTCTTTTGTTCCAAATACCTTGATTGTTCCTTCAGACAATGGATTTCTCCTTGTAAACTCTGAATCACATCCATAGTCTCTTAATACACTTCCTTCTGATGAGTCGGGTCCAAATATTTTCCATGCATTACCTCTTCTCTTATAACCATTGGTTTCTTCCATGGTACTTCCCTTATGCGCGTAGCCTCAACTCGCGTCGTTACTAGTACTGGTTCTATTTCTGACCCGAGTGCTACCCTTGGCATCCACTATGAGTCTGATTTCTTTACGCTTACCATCCCAACACCTTTTTCCTTTCTCTATTGTTGCCTCATATATTTAAATAGCTCCAAGAACTCTTCATACTTGTGCTTCTTCCCACACCAAGAGCACTACAATAGATCTTAGCACTCACGCTTACAATGCTCTGTTGACCCATAATTGTAATAAGTTCCACACATGAACTCACTTCTTCCACCTCCACGGTTGTCACGACCTCAAAATCCTCCCACGAAAACCTCTTCCATGCGCTCCTCCATCTGCATGCCCTTCATAGCGGTGATCATCATCCTTCGAACTACTTGCAAGGCTAGTATGGCACACACCAAGATCAATGACATCATGGATTTGGTCCATTAGCCTGCAATCCTTGGTGTCATGGGTAGTAGAGGTGTAAATATTATAATAGCAAGACACATTGGAATTAATCACGCACTGCAGTAGTGGACATCTACTTGCATCATGATCTTCGTCGGAAAATCTCATAGTCCACCATCATGGCACGTACCGATCTCTGAGAGAAATTATCCTTTGTATGCTCCTCCACCTCACACTCTATGCACCAAAGACCACTGCGAGTCTCATGAACCAAGTTCAAAAAAATATTTTCCAACTACTTGGCCATTACAACAATATGAGCCTCAAGAAAAGGGCTAACACCAGTGTCAACGCTTCTGGCAGACTTGACACACAGGGCAACCTCCAAATCCTCGCATGTTTCTGTGAAGGTTTTGTGTGAAATAACCCTCCTAAAAGGTATTATCAACCCTCCAACAAACCACTGAGCATGCTTAGAGGGATGGCTATCATAAGATAATTTTGACACGAGGGTCTTAAAGTGCACATCATATTCCCATGAGCTCTCTATTATACCTTGTTGGATATCCTTCAGCGTGTTGATGCTCTTTTTCTTTAACTCAGGGATATGGAACTCCTCCAAGAAGGCATCACGCAATGAGGTATAATCCACCACTTTCTTGTGTGGGTCATGCTTTCGGTACCAGCTATGCATGCACCCTTATAAAGTGGTTACAAACTAGGTTTCCTTCCTCTTTGGGGTAATGATTCCTTTCACGTGCTATAGCAACTCACACTTGTGTACATGCTCCATGGCATCCTCATCACCATTTTGATATGGTAGATGTAAATACATCTCAAAGAACACTTGTTGAGGTGGTTTAGGCCCTTGTCCACCCGATCCATAACCTTGATTTCCTCTAATAATGCCTCTACCACTAGATCCACCAGTGTCAACTCTTCCTAAACTGCCATATCCTCCAGACCCATAAGGTCCTCCAACTATTATTCCACCAAATCCACCTCCTACAATTGGTAAAGGCCCTCAAGTGGTTGTGCTTTACGTTCCTACTGTCACATTGAACTACGTTCCAATAGTTTGTGATATTAAACTACTACCAAATGTGTGTCTCGTGCCACTTCCAGACCCAATACCCAAGCCTTGTCTGAACATTGCGCCAGGTAATATACCTCCAAATACATGAAACATTTGTGTAGCCATGGACATTCCAAATGAAAATTTATACCTCCTAGGTACTGATCGATTACTTCCACTGATACCAACTGGGTTAGTAGTACTTATCTTTGGGTTTGAAAAACCTAGCACCAATGTTTGGCCACCAAGTGGATTCAGATGCATGCCAATTGCTCTTCCTTCTCTAAGTGATGAGCTCTCATTAGAGGATGAAAAGGTCTCTCTCCCATGCTTACCAAGATGGGTAGCACATACTGCTCTAGTTCCACGTCCTCTGCATGAACCTCAACTCCTTCCTACAAGGTCTTCTATAGTTTCATCTCTCCTGCAACCTTGCAATGTCTGACCAACTCCCTTTCACAAGCCTCATCGTACTTAAGTCGTATCTTCTCCCTCTCTTTTTCAACCTCAAGATCCGCCATCTTTCTCCACCTCAACTTCCTCACCTAGCACCTAGGAAAATGTTTAGCCATCCATAGGGAAGGCTTCTAAACTTATTGTAATGATTAGGATCTTTATAGCCAAAGGTATAGCACGTAACAATGATCCTCTTGATTCTCTTAAAAACTCAAACTCAACAATCTCTGGGAAAGAATACGTAGAAATCACGTATTCCAGGGTGTAGCTTCTAAATACTCTACTCCACTAATGATCAATAGCATGATTCCAAGTTAGATCAGCATCATGCGGCCTCTGATACTCTTCTTGGGTCCATACACGAGATCTATAGTACCAACTTGATCTTGATGCATACGCTAAAATTCATTCATATAGCTCTATTGGAAAGCAACAAAAGAAGGTCTCATATAACTCATGATATAGATTTTCTTCTACCCATTTATGAGCATCAAACTTAGGTCTAGTACTAAATCTCTAAGAAAACTCATCTTCCGTGTTTTTAAACCATGCTTCAACATTGTCCAAGGTCAAGCACTCTATCATCACGCACCATTCTCACAATAACTTTGAAAAGAGGTCCTAGAAATGGAACCAAGATGTAGTATTTTTTAAGCCCTTAGAACAACAGTCTAATCCCATATGTGTCGGCCTATCACCCAAAATATGTTGGGCACTCACCCGAGGCACGCGCAGGTGTCGAGCCCCTCTTTTATGTGAGTGCAGTGAGATGAAGTTTTCATTGATAAGAGATTTAAATGTAAAAGAATAAATGATCATGCATACATCCTAAAAGTATAGGATGAGTTATGATAAAAAAAAAAAAATACTCATCCAAATAACAAAAGGAACCTTATACAGACAACAGATCTGGTCCATAACATAAAGAAAAAGGCACTAGGGTTTACACCCATGAATAATATATTTAGAACAGAACCATATATTCATATTGACCATAGTTTAGTAACCACATTACATCCAAAAGGGTCATAACAGACCAATATATCATGAAATACATGACTCATACATCAAGGGCTTTGGTTACGCTTCCCATATTATGTAAATTTTCACAGACCCATCTCTCTTGATATGACATCATTCCTACAATCTCCTAATGGTAACCCCAACCCTTAGAATCTCCTATTGTTTCTATGCAGAGCTTCGCCTTTCATTCTCTCTCTCAATCTAACGTTGATGCCCCCCAGTCTCTCCTCTATGTATCTATGTCTACTTATTTTACCTGAGCATCCTCTTTTATAGGACGAACACCCACCACCATGCCTTCCTGAAGTAGCAGATCAGCTGCCAAGTGTCAAGGTGGTCCTCCAATAAAGCATGCTTCTTCTAATCCGAGCTTTCCACTCTATGAAATGATTTCTTTCTGGATCCTTCCATCATATTGAATATTCTATTCTTGGTCACCAAGTTGTCCAGGTTGGCACCTTATGCACTTTGCATGCTTAGTTAGGTCTTGCATTTTTCCTCAAGTGGCTGCTAGGAATGTCAAATATGGCTAAGTCCCAAAACCCCTTACTTTGCCTTGCACGCATGAATCATGGGTTCTACTAAACCCCTATCTAAACCCCTGTCCTGCACACCTTCACCTCACACGCCCTTCTTCATATAGGTCCCGTGCACCTACGTGCCTTCTCGTACTTGGCCAAATTATGATGCCCAACAAGTATGGAGTGGACCACTTAAGTTTGATGCAGAAAACGTTTGGCAAGGTCTTTTACATCTTGGTTTTTAAATGATTTTCCATTATGTGCTACGATAACAGCGGATGGAATACAAAATCGAAAGATGATATTGTGAAAAATGAACTTTGATATCTCGGCCACTGGTAACATAGGTGAGAGGCATAACTTCTACCCATTTAGTGAAGTAATCGGTAGCAGTAATGATGAACTTATGTCCATCAGACGACATTGGTTTGATTTTTTTGATGAGATCAAACCCCCATTAAGAAAAGGGCCATGGTGTGGTGATCGATTGTAATGCTTGGGAAGGTGTGTGGATAAGATTGCCATGTTTTTTAGAGGTTTGACATCATTTGAAAAAATGGCATGCATCACTTTCCATGGTGGGCCAATAATACCCAACACACAATATTTTCTTAGCTAAAGCTATATCGTTTGTGTACACTCCACAAGATACCAGAGTGGACTTTAGTTAGTACACTAGAGGCTTCCTCCTGATTAAGACATCAGAGCAGGGTGCCATCGTAACCTCGTTTATAAAGAGTTCTTGCTAAAATGGTGTAATGAGAGGCACATTGTGCTAAAGCATGTTTATGCATTGGTTTCATGTCAGCATGAAATGTTTTATCACGGATGAAGGTGTAAATATCATGCTACCAAGGGTTATTTGGACCCATGATTTCACATACCATAGTGTTTTTAGGAAGATTATAAGCAAGACATTAACAGATGTTCTAAGAGAAAATGTGTTTGGGGTTGATTAGATGTGATTTCTAACAGAGATCCAATATGTTTCCATAGCATCGGCATATTTGTTACAAATTATAGGGATTTGATCAAAAATAATCAATTGAAAATAGTTTCGAAGGCTATCTACCATGTGCTTATACAAAATAATTTTTTCATCCTTAACTTGGTATTCATCAGCAACTTTTGAAATGATAAGTAAAGAGTCACCAAATATAGCCAACTCTTTAAGGTTCCAAGATATAGCTAGTTTCAATCCAGTCTATGAGAGCTTCATATTCTGTGATATTATTGGTACATGGGAATGCTAATTGAAATTACTTGGGGATGACATGTTTCCATTAGGTGTGATAAGAAAAATTCCAGCTCCTAATCCATGGAGATTATAAGATCCATCGAAAAATAGAGTCCAGGCTGGCACGATGTCTATGTACAGAAGATCTTCATTAGGAATGCAAAATGAAGTTGTTTTGTTCTGTGAAGAGGTGCCTCAGCAAGTTGGTCTGCAAGGGCTTGTTCCTTTAATTTCTCTTTGAGGAACGAACTCGACATCAAATTCACTAAGTAGGATGACCCAACTATACATTCTTCCTATGAGAATATGTTGAGACAAGAGATGCTTGAGGGGATCAACCTTAGCGATCAACTTAGTTGTGTGATTAAGCAAGTAATGACGTAACTTATGGAATGCAAAGGTGACTGCTAAGCATGACTTTTTCAACTCAGGAATATCGTACCTCATACTCAATAAGTATTCAACTAAGGTAATAAACAACATGTTATTTGTCTTGATCATTGTGTTGTGCTAGCAAAGCTCCTATACCATGCTCAGTGGAATATGTATAGAAGTAACATGAATTTATTTATGTTATTGGTGACATAATGACAGGTGGGCTATGTAGTGCCCACTCTTATTCGACACTTTTTCGTTTTGATGTTTTTACTATTGATTTGATACTTATACATTTGAGTAATATATTTTGATCAGTAGATGATGGACTATGTGAATATTTGGACTATTGACATTATCTGATTTACATTTTTATTATGATACACTAGATGGCGATGATGGACAATTTGATATATGTTGATTTGTATTATTTGGATTTGAAACTGACATGTTATACTCTGGAAGTTTTAAGTAGAATTCTAATCTCATGGATGTTAGGGTCAGATTATTGATATGTTGATAGATGATATAATTTTTTAATTTTAGATGATGAGTATTGAATTTTTTTAATATGTATCTTTGTCTCAGATGTTATTAATACGATCATAAGGCTAGAGATTTATTTTGTTGTGTTGTAGGTATATTTATCACATACATTGAAATAGGATAGGGGACCGACCACGGAAGGATATCGGGTCTTGTACAACACGGCCAAAATTTGAAAACTTATGTAATGTTATATTGTGGTGTTTTTCCATGCCTAGTTAGGAGGTTTCCCATGGGGGTGATCTCACATGTATGTCCATGGGGTGAAATGTTTTCCTTTTTCTTTTCAATTGTGTGTGTTTTATATTTGTGTTATATGTATTTAATTTTTGGAAATTGTTGTCACCTTATTAACATTTGTAATTGTGTCTTAATTAGCTAATCCTACTTCAATTTATTAACTAAAATAAAGATATGAAAAATATATAATTATGAGGTTAGGTGGTCCTTGAAATATTGTGAATGTAAGTGAGACTTGTGTTGGTTTGTGTGTGATTTACTCTACCCCAACTTCAAAATTCGGATTTTGACTTGGGAGGCTTTTTTTTAGGCTTGTGGGACAAATTAAGTTTGTCCCATGCCTCTTCAAGTTACCCGACAACCCTACATATCATATAGGGAGTTAATTTTTGACTTTTTAAATCCCTTTTGGAGTGTAAAAGGGTGTGTTAGTGTGAAATCATAGCACCCCCAAATGAGTTCTAAAAATATGCTTTTCTAAGGCAGAATCATCTAGTGTGATTTGCATAACATTGGAACTTTCCCCAAGGTGTGGGACCTTGCAAAAGTGGGAATGCTCCTCCATAGAAGGTTGGTTCCTCTTCATAAACTACCTACGCACAAGATATTCCAGTGCAAGAAAGATAATCTAATCCTAATCTAACTTCCAAGGAGACAAGGAGAGAAAGAAAACAAGAAAAAATGGAGCCTGCACTAAAATGGTGATACACCAGAGAAGGAAAGTGTTGATCATCTATCTAAACTGCCATGGAAACAAAGAGAGGTGAGCAATGGAAGAGGATGGACAACAACATCAGAAACCATAGACCAGACTTAACACAAAAAATGTTCCACAATCCCCATGAACATAACTCCTAAGATCTGTAAATGAACATTCAAAACATGCATAGATACCCTGCAATGAATGAGAGGCAATAAGATGCAACCAACAACGAGAAAAAGATGGACAAATACATCACAAAAACATGTTTTTATTGTTCCATATTTACACAATGCTCCATTTCACAAGTAACAGGCATATAAAAAATGCCATTACAGAGTAGGGGAGGAGGGTTCCAAATCCATTTTCAACCCTAGGGAAGAAAAGAATAGGGAGGCAGAGAAGAAAAATGAACAACCTCTAACTAACTCTCTTGAAAATGTGCCTCTGTTTACATTTTATAGAAGAAACGTGAGAAGAGAGGAAAAAACACAGAGATAATCTGATTCTCTGCTCCAACCACTGACAGCATTTAAAAATATGTTTTAGACTTTTCATCTGTTGAGGGGCTCGATGCAAAATCTCATATTTCCAATGCTATCTACTTTGACCAGACTCAAGGAGAAAATGACCCATACTTCATTAAATCTGGTAGTTGAAACTGGTTTTTTTTTGTCTTTTCCCATGCCAAAACACGTGTTTTGCAATTTTATCCCATAAATATTTCCCTAAAATTCAAAAGTTGAAGATTCCATGATGAAGAGAATATCCAGATCTTTCCATTGGTACCAAGATTGTCAGAAAATGGAGCTCTCGATCAAAAGATATGGCCTTCTAAGTGTATTTCCTTTACGTTTTTCCTACAAATTTAGCTTCGGGTAAATTTTGCACATTTCCCCCACAAATCCACTAATGACGTTGCATCCATTGGGGTCGATGAAGGCAAGGGCTTCCTTTTTTCCATTTTACATTTTCTGACGAAAATTCAAAAAATCCAATTGACCTCCGAAGTCCCGCATCCCATCATTAAGCTTTTGATGGGACTGTGGGCCGCATTTTGATTTTATGACCTTTTGGAAGAAAAGGCAATTTTCCACTTTTTCCTCCGATGCCTCGACCAGTCCGAGTTCCTTTGGTAAAAAACTCTCCCAAGCTCCACAACTCTGCATTGGAAAAAGTTTCCCTTCTAACTCCACCAAGTAATAACTGCAAAAAATACAAGGAGTAAGAAAGAGTTCTTTACCTTGCTGGAAAGGGGAAGAAATTCTCTATCTGATGGAGTGATTTTCCAGAATTCCTTTGAGTTCTTGAAACTGTGTAAAATTCTGGACTGAATCACAAAAATGTAGGTAAGTTAACCCAAAAATAAGAGGGATCTTATTTTGGTTAACAGGGTGAAAATAATTGCACCTTCTTCAATATAGTCACAATAAATGTTGTACATAGAAGAACATCATGTGTAAGTTCCATGATGACATTGTAGAAAAGTTATCTAAGAGTTGGACAAGTATGATAAATGAATCTTGAAGCATGAATGTAATGAATTAAGATTTGGGACTCTAGGAGCATGATGAAGTGGCAACTAACATGGAGCCACCTGATAAAAATCACATCTCATTTCTATTTATTGATGAAAGTGATTGATGGAATGGGGTGGGACTTGTTCATTTTTCATCTTATGCACTTTTGGATTTGGGGGACCTCATTGGAGTTGTTTGGGTGTCCAAATGTCTTGAAGCTGTCAATAGCTTGTGGAGTGAAGATTAATGGAAGCAAGAAGCAAAGGGATAGGATCTCCACCTTTGATATCAGGAAATTTTTTTCTAAAACTCCTTATAAGTTTCATGATGAGGATAAAAATGTACTAACAGATAACAACATTTGTTTCTAGTTTTCAAAATATGTTTTTGAACAGGATTTGGAATAGTATGCCTTAGTTTGGGTGTGGGAAATTTAAAATCAATGGTACAAGATGGTGATTTATAAAGGGGGTTTTTGAGGCATGAGTTGAGAAAGAATGTGAAAAGGTTCAAAAGCTTCCAGGAAAGTTAATTGATGTGGCCAATACAAGCGAAGTACTTAATCAATATTCATGTTGGCCAGATGAAAAGGATGTCCAAGAAATGATAGATATATTTCATGAATATCGACAAAGATAAAGGGCCACAAAATCTGAAGTCATTGGCATCTTGATTAATCAATATTTTCAAAAGGAAAAGTGTGAAAAGGAACCAAGTTGAATCTTTTTGTAAATTTTATTATTTTTCTCAAACATGTAAATTTCTAAGCTATTTTGGCATCTTTCCATATAACATGTAAAATGAATTGGTTACTTTTTATGAGAACTAGTCAATATGTGTTTAGCATGGTCAAGTTTTCAAGGTGGAATAAGTCTAAAAGTGTAAAACTAAGTTGATTTATTACTTTCTAGTTTTAGTATTGGGAATTAGTCAAAATTTGTAGTTGTCCTTATTTTGGAGCTACTTTGGGTAGAAGACATGGAAATTTGAGACTTGTATTTTTTCCTTGATAGCCCTTATGTTGTAAATTTTCCATTTTATTATTCCCACTTTGAGTGAATGATTGTAAATTTGTAAGATTTAGAGAAAGTTATTTTATTACTTGGAAATCCCTATATTTTGTAAACTC
Organism: Taxus chinensis; assembly: GCA_019776745.2. Classification (NCBI taxonomy): domain Eukaryota; kingdom Viridiplantae; phylum Streptophyta; class Pinopsida; order Cupressales; family Taxaceae; genus Taxus; species Taxus chinensis. Next base: position 670,071,748 of record CM034151.1, read on the forward strand.
TTCTAAGAGTGTTTTGTATGAGAAATTTATATTTTCAAATATGTTAGTTTTGTGAAAGGAAACTACAAATTTTTTGCATTGGTTAAATGAAATAGAAAACTTGAAATGAGTGGAAATGGGAATGCATCTCTCTCTTTAATTTAAGTTGTTTCATTATTTCAAAAATGTCATATGATTCATTTTAAAAGTATTGAGAATCTTGTTAAAATTTATTGTTGTTGAAAATTTTGATCACTTACATCTTGTGAAGGAAATGGAATATTCTTGTTTTATTGAATGAAAGGCATATTTAAGTAGTTAAATTTTAGTTACAATTCATAGCATTTTAGAGAAAGGATAGTAAATGGTGAAAATTCTTAAATTGGGAAATAATCTCCTCCCTACTAGTATGGTATGTTGAATGAAATATTTTATTAGTTTTCCCCAAGTTTATGTTTATCTAAATTGGTAGAAATCCTATTATTCCTCCAATTTTAGTTTTAAATGTGTGTGTGTGTGTGTGTGTGTGTGTGTGTGTGTGTGTGTGTGTGTGTGTGTGTGTGTGTGTGTGTGTGTGTGTGTGTGTAATTAAACTCATTAAGATTCTAATAAAATATATATGTAAGAAATTGTATAAGTTTGATTATTTATTATTAATAATATATTAATATAATTGTAAATTAATAATAGCAAAGAAATGAATATATATATATATATAATTATTAGTATTAAAACATATATTAACATATATATTAATAAAACTTTATAATAAATAAATTTATAATAAAAAAAAGAGTTTGCATTGCAGTTAGGCCTAAGCGTCCGCGACAAGTGTGGTAGGCTTTATATTGGGGAATGGGGGGGAGGAGTCACCGACCCCACCCCCCACCCCATTGTTAATGGGATGGGGGTGGGTTCGGCGACCCCTCCCCCCCTTATATTTCAAAAACAAAAAAATATATATGGGTGGCGGTCTGTCATCACCAATCTGGCACTATGATAATTTTTTACCAAGAACTCCTCGTGCTATGATTATTTACTAATGCACATCTTTTAGTTTGGTGGATGGCATCTAGAAACACAACAACAAACATAACACAAGAATACTATAGACTATAATAAGAAGGAATGATGATAAATCTGAAATATAAGTGTAAATTATAATATCAACATGAAATTGTTACAATCTCACCCGTGAGGTACTTCAAGTGTTACTGACTTCACTTGCCTTCCAACAATAACTATGGGAGAAACTTTACAATTACACTTCTTAATGGATTCTTTAATACAACCTTTAAAATATGGCTTCCTTTACACACTTACTCATATAATATTTCTCACTACTTCCTTCTATGCTAAATGAGGGGGGGTGGCCTCTTTATTTATAGGAATTCAAGCTTATCCACCCTATCACTAAGATAGGATAGGAAATCTCTTCCAGCCAATCACATTCCATGCCTAAACTCTTACCTTTACATGTAGGCTTATCTTCTAAGATAAGATAAACCTTATCATCTCACATGGGTTCCACCTTTTTAGACTTTTCCACAAATAAAATACACAAAATACTTATGACATCACTCTTTGTCCTTATTACAAATATAATATTTCTAATTCCTAATCATGTAGACCCTACTTCTCTACTTATCCTAACTTTGACATTTTAATATTACCGGACCACTTACGACAATTATTTACTTTTTACAACATTCCTATTGTACTTTGACTGTTACTGTACTCTACATTATTGGCGGCACTGTACTGACGGCGTCGTTATCTTCTATTGGACGCCACTACTAATTATACTTAACAACATCCGATTCCTAATACATACATTAATAAAATAGGGCCAAATCTCCCCCATGACCCCAAATCGACTCACGATCGACTTCGGTTTTCCCGTTCAGAACAACTTAAAACATGCTTGGGTTTGACCAGAGTCCACCCCGAACCATCCCCTAAAGCACCAAGGGCTTCGCTAGCCGAACTCAACCCAAGATTAACCTTGACCACCTCACGTGAGTTGGCCAATGGTAGCTGACCCAAACCACCCACCACAGAGGGAGAGTTAGAAGGGATAGTCGAAAAAAGGAAAGCACCGACTGAGTCAGTAGGCACAGACCCTAAAGGACAATTGACGAACTCTCATGAAACACTCTCCATGTTGCCAGCCACGATACACTCCACCAACCCTCTGTCTGCAATACTAAGTAGTTGATTATTTGATTCAAATTAATGAATATATTCCCGCTAATTGCAGTCATCATCGCCCTAATAGCAGCCCTAGCAACGGATCTACGGAATACCCTTTTAATATATATGTTATCCTATATCAATCTATTAGTAGATTAAAACATATATGTAACATATCCATTAATAAAACATCTCTCTAATAAATAAAATCTCTCTCCACTAAAATTCCCATTCTTATATTGCAGTTAAAGAACTAAGCTTCCTCTACAAGTGTTCTAATTCCTTTATATTACAAAATGGGGGGGAGGAATCTACTAGGATGATATCCCGCCCACCACGATTAGATTAGTGGAATGGGGGTGGGTTATGAATATTCCTTTGTTGTTGTTAGATTAATCAAATAAACAAAAGGCACATGTGCTTATTTGTGGAAGGAACTTTTCATGACCAATGTTGTGCACTGAAGACCATATTTTTTATTTGAAAAAATATCCAACCAACATATGCTCACCATAAATTTTACAACTTACTTGCACATCTGTTAGTTTCATGGATGGCATCTATTCAAAGACAACATTCTCACATTTCACAAGAATACTATAGACTATAATAAGAAGGAATGATGATACATCTGACATATAAGTATCCAATTAGAAAGTGTCAATCATGAACAATTGTTACAATCTCACCCGTGAGGTACTTCAATTGCTACTGACTTCACTTGCCTACAAATAATATACTAAATGGGAGATACTTTACAATTAAAGATATCATAATGGATTTTTTAAAACACGCCGTTTATAAATCTATGGCAATTACCTTTACACACTTGCTCATAGAAATATATATAACAAACGAATAATCAAATAAGAGTTTCATTTCTAAACCCCGAGTTCTTGTATTTACCTCTTTCTCTATACAGCATAACAAGCTTATCCACCCTATCACTAAGTTTTAATTTATCTACCTAGGGTCTTCTGACTTGTACATCCCTCTCATATTCCATGCCTATTGGGTCTCTACATTATGGACATATTGGTTTGTGCTTCTAAGACTAAGATTTTCTCTGCATCATCTCACACGGTGGACCACCGTACTTCTGCGGACTTTTCCATTTCTGGATTATCATGGAAAATGACATTTTTTACCACTCACTCTATCTCATATCAATGTATAAATCATAATATTTCTACATTCCTAGTTAGGGGAGATCATAGAATCTCTACTGATCCTAACGGTCTTGGGAAACGACTAATGTGGATTTTTCCAGGGTCGACTTACGACAATGTATTCAGACATCCTTGTTTACAACATTTCTATTCCTACTTTTGACTAATAGGGTCACTCATACATTGCAAGACTATTTCGACGAAGGGTACTGACTATCCCAGTCTTTGGATCTTAATATTTTGCGAGGCCATTTTTAATTATACTTAATCAACATCCGATTCTTAGTCACGGACATATGGTGGCATAGGAATTACGGATGAAAATTTTTAGCTTTTCGTTTAGGAGTCGAGTAGTAACTGCAACCAGATGATGATTCTTTATTATTGCAGATAAAAGCAGCCATTATGGAACATGGTGTGTGTTCAAGAATTGGCTGAAAACGTACTCCGTGCAGGGTTTATTTTTCGTCTAGAGTGACCTATATAATTTTTGACATATGTTTGGTTGTACATTCACACACACTGGTTTGGATGAAATGTCTAGTTCTATCCCTTCGTGTAGGGTGTGTGTGTGTGCTAGTATGGAATCTTCCAAAAAAATGTAATACGGCTCGATTGGCCTAGATGTATTATGGAATTTTGCTCCCTCGTGTGTGTATATATATAAGAATATATATATATATATGGGGTATATATACATATGTATATATACGCAACAATAGGTGTATATTCTTAAAAAAAACTTGATCTATTAAAAGGGGCAAATGCCCATTTGCCCAAATAGGGTAAATACAAGAAATTGTTTTTCAACAATGAATAAATTTACAACAAATGAAAAAATTCCAATCAAACTCTAGGAGAGGGTAGAATGGAAATGTCAAACAAAAATAAAATAAACTTTGGGTTGTGTGTATCCACCCCAAGCTCCTTTTCCTCTTCCATGGCATCCTCTCTTTCCCTTAAACCTACAAAACAAAAATTAGGAAATGAGTAAAATGAATTAATAAAATACCTCCATAGAGATTATTAGGGTTGTTTGAAATCCCTTAGATCTAATGGCCAAGATTATTCCCTACAAATGTTAGGTGGGAGTTCAGTGAAATCATCATTTGAATGCATGGGTCAAGTTTGAATGGGGCCACTTAAGTGGTGTAGAAGTTAACTTTAATTTGTATTTCATTATGATTTATTTAGTAACTTCTAAAAAATAGAGAAGCCATGACTTTGTGATAATTAAAATAAATTCTTTCCCTTAGTAATTTAGACAACATTTATAATTATGGATTAAATTAAATAATATTGTTAAATGGAGGGGAAAATTAAACTTAGCCCTAAAATAATAAAATTATTAAATGACATTTGAGTAATGTTATTAAATTAAATAAGGAGGAAACTAATGGGATTGTAAACCCAAACTAGAGTTTAAATATTATTATTTAATTGTTTTTAAAATGATCATTTGTTAACTGAGGATTTTGTTAAGCGTTGCAACCGGTACCAACTTTAAAAAAAGTACTCAGTAATTTTTCTAAATTAACTGAAACATTAGTTTGTCTTAGGTTTCATATGGGTAAATTTGTGGACGTTATACTTGGTATTAGAGTTATGGGTTCAATGCTTAGAACACACAACATTACATGATATTTTGTTAAACATAGAAAACTTAAAAAACTGAAAAAAAAAATTAGATAATTATAAACTAACTCGCGTCTTGGTCTATGTAGAAAAGACGGACTAGACGAGGGGTTCCTACACATGGACCTAGACCTACCACCCCTCTATCAGGCTGTAGTAGCTATTTTACCTTAGATATTGTAGACACTACTAGATGTTAATGCTGCTATACATGGAGGATATTTAGGAGGGTGACCTAGCAGACACGGAAGAAAGCCATCGGTGGAGGCACGTGCACCTTCATGTCATAGTGCTGAGGATAGGGCAGAGAACTCCCACATGGAGTCAGTTAGACATAGGGAACCTCCTAGGGAGATCAGAGATAGAGCTACAGGGCACATAGACAGGTCTAGGAGCTCTAGGCCAAGAGATGATCAGGTTGAGAGGCCTAGAGGCCGACAGTCGACTGCAGCAGATCACATTAGAGAGATACTGAAGTTACACCCGTCTCATTTTTCTAGAGACACAGGTGGATTTTAGGTTGACGATCATGGTTGGTTAGCTTGAGTCGGATGCTTCAAGATATGCCCTTGTTCTAGTCAACATGAAAAGCTCATGTTGTCATCCACCTTCTGAGAGATGGATTTGGAGTTTGGTGGAGGACTGAGGAGTAGAAGCTTTATGTATATTCTGATACAATTACTTGGGAGCTCTTCAAGAAGCGCTTCAGGAGTAGATAAATTTCCAGGAGATTCATTTAGCAGTCGGATCAATGAGTTTCATGATCTGCGATAGGTCGTCCATAACAGTAGCAGAGTATGAGGGTCGGTTTATGGATTTTCTTCAATATGTAGACTACATGCAAGATGAGCTAGGTTCAAGTTCACAAGTTCATCAGGGGCCTGAATTTAGACTAAGGTGAGACAATGCACACTCATTTCCCATAGACTTTATCAAAGGTCGTGGAGAAGGTCTGCATTGCAGAAGGAAACTAGGGGGAAGACTCAGCAAGCTCATAACAGAGTGAGGATTCGTATACAACAGATGTAGGATAGTAGGTTGAGGGGATTAGACTCCTCCTACTCATGGTCGACACACTTCAGCACAGTATTCCTTCCGGCCTCCTCTACCTCCTCAGCATCAGTAATAGCAGTAATACGCGACCTCCCTTTCCGACCTCCACAATGCCATGATGCTCATAGAGAGAGCCGTAGTATGGTATCTCTAGCCAGGGGAACCGAACAGGACACAAGATCCACCTTGAGAAAATTCGGTAGTAGTACATCCACTGCAACACCCATATATCTCTATGGCAGGATCATCAGGTTCTTCAGAACATGTACTACTAGGCCACCTAGAGGGCTATCTTCTCAGTGGAGAGGACCAAGTACTTGTTATGGATGTGGTGTGCATGGAAATCATTAGAGAGAGTTCCCTTCAGAATGCTGCTAATCAGGGTAAGGAACCTATGTTTCTGAGCCTACAATTGGTGACATGGCTAGGATCCACAGGATATATGCAGTGGTTGAGAAACTTCCAGGCAAGAGCACCAGGGTACAATGATTGAGACCATAGGTAGTATTGGTGGTATTTCTTCCCCTATCTTATTTGATTCAAGCTCATTAAATTATTTCATTTATCCATCATTAGTAGAGTGTTATAGGCTAGATGGTAGTTAGGTAGGGCCTTAGTTGGGATGTCGAGATGTCTTCTGAGGGCTAAGATCTCAGTATACTCCTTAGTCAAGGAGTGCGTAGTGGACCTAGGACCCTTTACCATGACCTTTGATCTTCGTGTCTTTCCTTTGGGTTCTTATGGAGTTATTTCTGGGCATGGATTGGTTATCTACACAAAGATCCAGATTTGATTATTAAAGTAAGGTTATATCTTGTGCAGATGATTTGGGTGTGGAGTCAGTGATAGCTGGAGTTAGGAGATCCATCTCTATTTGCACTATTTCCATTATGCATCTGAAGCGGTGTGCGCGATGGGATTGTTAGTTGTATGTTATTACAGTTAGTGATAGGTCGGAGGATGGGGCTAGTGGACCTTCACTTGATGATCACCCCATTTTCATAGGAGTTTTCTGATATTTTTTCCTAGTGAGCTACCAGGGATTCCTCCCCCACGTGAGATAGATTTTCACATTTATTTGGTTCCAAGAGCAGGAACCTATCTCACATGCTCCATATAGGATGACCACACCTGAGCTATGTGAGCTCAAGTTGCAGCTAGAGGGCCTTCTCGAGAAAGGCCTAATCCATCCTAGTGTATCCCTTGGGGTGCACCAGTGATTTTTGTAAAGAAGAAGGATGGATCCTTGTGGTTGTGTGTGGACTATCGACAGCTGAAAAAAGTAACGCTCGAGAATAGTTACCCCCTTCCTCGTATCGATGATTTTTTTGATTAGATGAAGGGGACCAAAATGTTTTCCAAGATAGATCTTAAGTCTGGATACCATCAACTGAGGATTGACAGAGGCACATGTCCACAAGACAACTTTTCATATGAGATGTGGCAACTATGAGTTCACTATTGTGCCATTCGGTCTGACGAATGCCCTTGCAGTATTCATGAGTTTGATGAACAAGGTTTTCAAGACCTTTATAGACCACTTTGTACTCATGTTATTTAATGACATTTTTATCTACTTCTACACGTGAGGAGCATGAGGATAACCTTCGTCATGTTCTGCAGTGTCTTCGTGAGTAGCAGCTTAATGGGAACCTGGAGAAGTGTGCATTATTTCAATCAGAGGTGCATTATTTGGGTCACATTATTTATGTGGAAGGTATCGTAGTCGATCCCTCCAATATTAGAGTCATTATGGATTTTCTAGCACCCACTAGTATGACTGAGGTGTGTATTTTCATGAGATTGGCAAGTTACTACAATAGATTTGTTCAGGAATTCTCTCAAGCTATGCACCCCATCACTCCCCTTCAGCGGAAAGGGAATAATTTAATCTAGTCAGATAGATGTGAGCAGACCTTCAAGAAACTAAAGAAATGAATTCCTTGACATCACCCATTCTTACAGTGCCAGATCCATGAGGGATAGTTTTTCGTATGCACATGATGCTTCTTTTGCAGGATTAGGAGGTGTGTTGATGCAAGTAGGGTTGAGTGGTAGCCTTTGATTCTCACAAACTCAAGGATTATGAGCCTAATTATATGACTCATGAAATTGAGCTTGCAGAAGTTGTGCATGCTTTGGTTTAATGGAGACATTTCCTTTTGGGAAGGAGGTTCTTTCTCATGACTAATCATTTCAATCTTCATCACTTTTTCACGTAGCCCAATCTCAGTGCCGGTCAGCGACGTTGGAAAGGATTTTCTTTGTGAGTATGATATGGAGATAGAGCATGTGAAGGGGAAGGACAATGTGGTTGATGATGCCTTGAGAGTCTTCAGAGACTATTGGTTATGGCATACAAAAAATGGTACAGACTTGAGGGCCAAGATTTTGTAGTAGCTTCCTCACAAAAGCTTCTACCTTTCAGTCAGAGAAGAGATCAAGAGTCAGATACCCCTTGAGGGAAAGTTTGATGGATTTTATATTAGATTCAGATGGTCTTCTTCGGCAAAAAGGTTGGATTTATGTTCCTAGAGATGGAGGATTGAGACAGGATATTCTTTTTGAGGAACATTGTGCACCCTATTCATCCCATCCAAGGGTGAATAAGATGCACACCACTTTGAGATGGTTTTACCATTGGAGAGTAGTTTGTAGATATGTTAATTAGTTTGTGTCTCATTGTTTAGAGTTCCACAAGGTGAAGGACGAGCATTAGCACCCAACTATGGCCTTTTATATCCTCATGTCATACCAAAGTGGAAATGGGAACACCATTTCCATGGATTTCATTGTAGGGCTACTCGACGTCGAGATACCACCACAACTCCATTATGGTCAAAGGTGGATAAATTGATGAAAGTTGCTCATTTTTCTTCGGTGAAGACCAGCTATATAGAGAGTGCAGTGGCTCGAGTATTTCTAGATGAGATTGTTAGACTACACAAGATTCCATAGAAGATAATTTGTGAATTTGATCCATTGTATACTTCTCACTTTTGAACCACTGTGCAGCAGGATTCTTGGGACAAGTATCAACTTCAGTACCTCTTATCACCCAGAGACAAACAGGAAGATAGAGTGGGTAAATCAAAGCTTGGAGGATATGTTGCGGATGTATGTTATGGACCATCAGTCTAGATTCGAGGAGTACTTGTATTTAGTGGATTTTTCCTAAAACACCGGTTTTTAGAGTTCGATTGGCATGGCTCCTTTTCAAGAACTATATGGTAGGGTGTGTAGGACAAATGTTGACTTGGGATAGATTGGAGGACAAATTTTCTCATGGGTTGGCATTATTAAAGGATATCGAGTAGCAGGTTGTCTTGATTAGACAGAGATTACAGGAGGCTCAGGATAGACAAAAACAATATGCAGGTCAGAGGAGCATAGATCGTATTTTTTAGGTGGGCACGAAGGTGTTTATTCATGTTAGGACTCACAAGGGTCCTATCTGTTATGAAAAAGGCTCTAAGTTAGCTCCTATATTTTTGGGTCCCTTCGAGATCTTTGAGCGTATCGGTCCTTTGGCCTATTGTCTAGCATTGTCACCCAGCTTGTCTCATCCACAATGATATATTTCATGTTTTTGTGCTTAGGATATACATCCTACAGATCCCTCTCATGTTTTGGATTGGACCACATTGCAGGTGTAGGAGCAGGGGTAGGTGTTTTTGGAGCCCATGTGCATCTTAGATCGATAGGACCCTTGAGCCTTAGACGCCATGAGATTGACCAGGTGTGGGTCCAGTGGGATTGGTACGATGATACTGCAACAACATGGGAGGATGCCACTATATTGCGAGCCCATTTTCCTCATCTATTCTAGTGACTTCCAAGAGTAAGTCGAGTCTAAGGGGAGGGGGATGTGGTGCCCACAACTCTTTGACACTATTTCATTTGTGATGTTGTTACTGTTGATTTGATACTTAGACATTTAAGTATTATATTTTGATTAGTAAATGATGGACTATTTAGATATTTATACTATTGACATCATGTGATTTTCATTTTCATTATGATACACTAGATGTAGATAGCAGATAGTTCGATATCTGTTGATTTGTCAATATTTGAAATTTACACTGACATGTTATAATCTGGATGTTTTGAGTAGAATTATAGTCTTATGGATGTTAGGATTATATTTTTGATATGTTGACAGATGCTAGAATTACTTAGTTTTGAATGATGAGTATTGATTATTTTTATATGTATATTGTCTCAATGTTGTTAATACGGCCAAAAGTCCAGAGAGGTGTTTTTTTGTTACAGGACATTTTATCACATACATCATAAAGGGATAGGGAACTAACCATGGAAGGATGTCAGGTGTTGAGAAATGTGGCCAAATTTTGACAACCTGATGTAATGTTATATCATGGTGTTTTCGCATGCCTAGTTAGGAGGTTTCCCATGGGGGGTGACCTCACATGGGTGGCCATGGGGTGAAATGTTTACCCATTTCTTTTAATTTGTGTGTAATTTATTTTGTGTTATATGTATTTAATTTTTGAAAATTGTTGTCACCTTATTAACATTTAAAATTGTGTCTTAATTAGATAATCCTACTTAATTTTATTAACTAAAATCATCCTGACACATTCCATAATTCTGATTTATTGTTGAAATTTTAATGTAAAGATTTGTTTTGGTTACTTGTGTCATTTACTCTACTTGTGCAAAATTTGGATTTGGACTTTGGAGGCTTTGTTGGAGGTTTTTTGATAAGCTAAGCTTGTGTGATGCCTCTTAAATTTCTACTATGGGAAGGTGTTAAAATTTATCACTTTTGGAGTGTAAAAGTGAAATTAATTATTCTACTTGAATTTTGTCCTTAGAATGCATGGTGTGCAAGAGTGTATTTTGGGTTGTCATAGTCTTACAAATTCATTTTGTCTTTATTGTGTTTTGACTTGAGTGTGGGAATGGAAATGATGAAGTGCATCCTACATGGATCCACCTCATTACATTCCATTTGTATTGAGTGAAATTTGATGGATGGGGGTTACTTGTTCATTTTTCTTTTTGCACTTGTGGTTGCAAAGTAGTTAGTTGCCTTAGTTAGAAGGTGTGAAAGTTTTGGAGTGAAGATCTCTTGTAACTTGATGAAGAGGTAGGCCACCTTTGTTGTTTTATTATTCTATGGATGGAAATATTGGTATTTTTAAGTTAAGAATGTTGGAGTTTTGTTGGTTGGGCATGCCTTATTTGGGTGTGGGAGATGGACTTATGGGATTGGGGAGGGGGATTTTCAGGTATGAATTTTGTGGGAGTGTGATTGACCTAAAAGAAATCATGGTCATTTTGTTGCATACTTGCAAGGGAGAAATAAGGGTATTTTGTTGTTTATTTTGTGCACTTGGAGGCTTAGGATGAAACTCTCACTTCACTTGGGAGGAAAAATGAGAGGTGCCATAGTCCTTGCTCCATTTGGTTTGATTTCAAACCTTTATTGTTGTTTTAATAAAGTTGTAAACATTGTTGAAGTATGCCATTTTAGATGTGTTGAATGTTTTGAAATGTATGTTGTTTTTGGAAGCCATGTTTGTTGAAAGGTTGTCAAATGTTTCTCCTAGATCCCTCATAGTTCCTTAGTTGGGGCTCGGGGGCCATTAAGGGGATGGATTATCCTCTTAATGGATTAAATGGTTGGGTGGAGATAATTTCCTATTCCCCCTTCCTTTGTTTTGTGATCCTAGATTGTTCTAGATTGAAGGATGCAAGATGGAAATTCAAGTTGGGAGAAGACATGAAAATTTGAGACTTGGAATATGGCCTTGTGGATAGCCCTTATGTTGTAAATTGTCCATTTTATTATTCCCACTTTGAGTGGATGATTGTAAATTTGTAATTTTGAAAGAAAGTTATGTAATGGTACTTGGAAATCTCTATAAATTGTAAATCTCTTCTAATAATGCTTGAATGAGAAAACTACATTTCAAATATGTGTTAGTTTTGTAAAAAGAAAACTACCCAAAATTTTCATTGGTGTTGGTGAATTAGAAATTTTTAAATTAGTTGAAATGAAAATGCAACCTTGATTTAAATTTAAGTGTATTTCTTTGCTTTCAAAATGTGTCATGATCCATTTCTTAAAAATATTGGGGAAATCTTGTTATAAATCACTTGTTGAAATGGATGTCACTTGTATCTTGTGAAAGAAAGAAATAGTTACTCTTGTTGCATTAAATGAAAGGAATATGGTAGTAATTAAACTATAGTTGTATTTTTAGCATTGTTGAAGAAAAATTGTTCCCTTGCAAATTCTTAAATGAGGTTGAATAAGAAATCCTCCCTACGTAAATGTATTCTCAATGAAATTTAACCTTATTATTTCGAAAACTATGGTGTTTTGGCTTGTAGAACACAATATTATAGTCAACTCCCTAGTTTTGTTATCTTGAATCTAACAAAATGAAAAGTACCTATATAATACCTATTTCTTAAATATAATTAGAGTTTATTTAAATCCACCAAGACAACCTCACAAAAATATATATTTCAAACTTACTTTGTCTAATTTCTTCTATACAAGAAAAAATATAGTTGAGTATAACTACTTGATACTACTAGTATTAAACTAGTATTAGTGTATATTAAATAGGGTATTAATATTAAAATAATTAATCATATTATATATATATATATATATATATAATTATAATTATAAACAAAAATTATTAGTTGGGGTTTGATTGAAATACCTAATGTGGCTATTTTGTTTTGTGGTTTATATCTGGGGAATGGGGGGAGGGTCGTCAACCCCAAACCCCTCCCCATTTGTTTAAAAAAAAAATGGGATGGGGGGTGGAGTCGGTGACCCTCCCCCCAAACATTTTGGCCACCATTTAATATGAACCGACCATTGTGTATTCTTACAATCGGCCATTCCACAATGTTTTACACAGTTTGTAAATTTTTTTAATAGCCGCAGACCTATATATATATATATGTATATATATATATATATATATATATATATATATGTATTTTTATGTATGTATAAGTGAATGTGTGTATGTGTATATACACACACACACACACACACACACAATTGTATATATATATATATATATATATATTCATAGTTTTGGAGATATACATATATATATTACAGGGGCAAACTAGATCTATTGGGCAAATAGGGTCATATACGAAAGGAAATGGGTATTTTTACATTGAAACAAATTTACAACAAATAATGAAATTTACAACAAAACCTTAGGAGAGGATGGAATAGAAATTGCAAGCAAACAAAAAAAATATAAGCATGGGGATGTGTGTATCCATCCCAAGCCCCCCCTTCCCTCTTCCATGGCTTCCTCTCCTTCCCTTAAACCTACAAACCAAAAAAGAGGAAAATAAGTCCATTGAATGAATAAAAGACTCCATAGAGATGATTAGGGTTGTTTTAAAATACTTAGATCCAATGGCTTGGATTGATCCTATCCAATGGCTAGGAATTTTCCCTACAAAAATTAGGCGAAGGAGTTAGGTGAGAATCATTTTAAATGAAATGCATGGGTTAAGATTGAATGGGGCCACTTAAGTGGTGTAGTAGTTAAATTGTTTTATAACCTTTTTGATTAATTGTTGTCTTCTAATAAAAGCCATGACCCTTGCTAATAAATTAAGTCATTTTACTCGTTAGTAATTAGGTAATGTTTATCAAGGAAATTGAATTTAATTGTATTTAATCAATGGAAGGGAATGTTAAACTTAGTCCTAAAATAAATTATTAAATGACTTTAGGACAATGTGGCTAAATTAAATATGGAATGTATAAATGGAAACTTTTGAACCAAGATGGAAATAGAATAATATAATTTAAAAAATATTTAATTAAAATGATTATTTGTTAATAGAGAAATGGAACCAAACATTGTTGTTGTTTTAAAAATTATATATTCGATAATTTTTCTAATTTAACCTTTTTTTGTCTTGGGTTTCGTGTGGGTAAATATGTGGGTGTTATAGGTTGGAAAGGTATTCTTTCAACTTAGCAAAAGAGTCTTGACAATCTTGTTTCCAGTGAAACTACGTATCTTTCCTAAGTAATTGATTAAAATGATGACACTTATCCGCTAATTGTGATATGAAGCGTTGAATGGATTGGATTTTTCCATGAAGACTGTTTAATTGTTTTAGGTTTTGGGGAGGAGGCATGTCCATGATGGGTTTGACCTTTATGGGATCAAATTCTATACCTCTCTTTGAAACAATAAACCCTAACAACTTTCCAAAGGTCACATCAAATCCACACGTCTTTGGGTTAAGGCAAACCTTATACTCACACAATCTGTCAAAAATATGTCTTTATACACCTGGATGTCCTATCTATGTTTTTGATTTTGCTAATATGTCATCAATGTAATCTTCCATGATATCATGTAGCATATCATGAAATATGACTATCATGCCTCGTCGATAGGTAGCAACGACATTTTTCAAGCTGAAAGGCATGACCTTATAGTAGAAGGTGCCCCATGGTGTAGTAAATGTCATTTTGTGTTGATCTTATTCATAAATACATATTTGATTGTAGCCAGAAAATCTGTCCATTAGGGAGAGTATTTCATGGCCTGTTGTAGAGTTGACAATCATGTTTATGTTTGGCAAGGGAAAGTCATCCTTTGGAAAAGCATTTTTAATATCTCGAAAGTCTGTGCATATCCTAATCCTGGGGGTTTTCTTGGCTACGAGAACTATATTGGATATCCATTCATAATAATCAATAGGTTGGATAAAGTCAGCTTCTAAGAGTTTCTTGAGTTCGGCTTTAATAAGCAACGCTACTTTGGGATGCATTTTGCATATTTTTTGTTTTACATGCTTTACATCAAGATGCACCACAAGGTGATGTACATCAAGAGATGGATCTAAACCGATCATGTCCTTATAGGTCCATGTAAAAATATCTTGGAATTCTATGAGGTGTTGTGAATTCTATGCATTCTTGGTCAGACAGACTAATATCGAGTTGTAAAAAAAATTGTTGTTCAATGGTATCGATGTTTATATCTTTAGTTTCTTCAATAAGAATTTTAGATGTATCTTTTTTAGAAAATGATTCTAATGGTTGATGTAAGACATTGGTGTTGGGTGATTTAGGTGAATCGACATAGGTTTTTTGTTTGTGATGTTGTGACTTTTTATTAACATGTTTTTTTGATAAGGTGGCGAAAAGATTTTGACTATGGGAAATTTTGTGTTTGCGCTTTTGATCCAAGGTTTCCAAAGGTAAAGGATCTGAATATTCTATTTCTTCACCAAAATGTATTGTATTTTTAAAAAGGAATGAATAATGTAGTAGGAGTTGGAAATGTATGTGTATTTTGTACCATCTTTGGGCAAAAGAAAATATTGCATACTTAAAGTTTCAGGAATGCATTTTGCTTGTTGTATGAAAAGTGTTTATATGAAGGGAAAGTGAACTATTTGTTGTGTTTTCTAAGATGTATTTGAAAGTGAAAATAAGAAAGGATTTTTTCAATAAATTTTGCTTTACATAGTGCTTCCTTCCTTATTGTTTTTAAAAAAAATTCAAACCTGAAATAATGCATGTTATTTAGTATTAGCATGTATATTGGAACACTTACCCGTGTATGTATGTATGTATATTCCACTTCATATCCTTTCATATACCCAATTGTGGGATAGTATTAGAGAATTGAACTTTATATTTGAATGTAATATAAAAAATATCGTGTGTGTGTATATATATATATATATATATATATATATATATATATATATATATATATATATATATATATACATGAATGCTTTTTAAAAAATTAAAAGGAGAAATATCGAGTTTGATTATTGCGTTTGTTTTGAATAAAAAAATACATTTGAGGAGGTTGGAACAGGCTACAGTAGGGCCGCGACCTACCCCAACCCCACTCTTTCCTTTGAAATAGCCCAAGGGGCTGTCATGTGGGAGAACCACACCATGTCACTATGGTGTGGCTCATCCATGTTAGGAAATAAAAGATAAAATATGCGGAATAATCCCTCACAGAATCGCAACAGTAGAAACTAATATGCAAAAATTATTACAGATCTGAAATAAAAGTGCAGAATAAATAACACAACACAGAGAGACAATATTTAACGTGGTTCACCCAATTTGGGCTACGTCCACCAAGAATCACTTGCTCAGATTTTATTACAAGCCTTCACTCTCTCAATACAATACCCAAATCCGTTTGGAGCTATGCTCAACAAACTCTACAGAATTCAAACCTGAATTCAAAACACATCTATAATACATTTGCTTGTTCATCTATCATATGCATAAGTCCATATAAATAGACAACTGCTTAAGCAGTTTGATACAAAACCGTGGGTATAAAAACCAAGGGCAAAAAACCGTGGGTATCAAAACAATGGGCGAAAGACCAGAAAAAAACATGGGCCCAAAAACAGCCCATAACAGTTACCCATTACCCATGGGTTAATAAACCACCCATGAAAATTTGCTTTGGGGGCTTCGCCCCCGAACCCCCCTGACCCGCTCACCAGCGAGCGGGACCGCCGTAAAAATACCCGAGTGTAACACATAGAAGGTGTACCACACTCTAACATGAAAATAGGCTCCACAAACATAACAATCTCCCACTTGGAGACTAATTTTCACTAAGCAAGCTTCTCAACCCTTCACTATCATCCGCGAAGGCCAACCAAAGCTGAACATAGCTTTAGTTTATCCCTTGTGACCACCTTGGTCATCATGTCTGCAGGATTCTAACTGGTATGAATCTTCTCCAACTTCAACTTATCTTCCTCCAAAGTTGTCCTGATGAAGTGATATCTCAACTGTATATGCTTCGTCCTGGAGTGGAAAGCAAAGTTCTTAGCTAGGTGTATAGCGCTCGGACTATCACTATGCAGCTTACATTCCTCCTGCTTATGCCCCAACTCCTCAAGCAATTGCTGCAACCAAATCATCTCTTTGCTTGCCTCTGTGGCAGCAACATACTCAGCCTCCGTGGTTGACAAAGCCACCAACTTTTGTAGTCGTGAAATCCAGCTCACTGCTATCCCACCTACAGTGTAAATATAACCTGTCGTGCTCCTCCTGCTGTCTACATCTCTAGCCATGTCTGAATCTACATAACCATGTAAAGTGGTGTCTAATCCACTGTAGCACAAAATTTTCCCCATGGTCCCTCTCAAATACCGAAGGATCCACTTTACTGCTTGCCAATGCTCTTTACCTGGATCACTCATAAATCTACTCACAGCTCCCACTACATGGGCAATATCAGGCCTAGTGCACACCATAGCATACATCAAACTGCCAACTGCTGATGAGTAAGGTACCTTGGACATTTGGTTTCTTTCCTGCTCGGTCATGGGACACTACTCCTTTGATAACTTGAAATGGCCTACCAAAGGAGTCCCAACTGGTTTAGCATCCTGCATGTTAAACCTGTCCAATACCTTCTTAATGTACTCTTCCTGAGATAAAGTCAACTTCTGTTCCTTCCTATCCCGAGTTATCCTCATGCCAAGGATTTTATCTGGCTGCCCCCAAATCCTTCATATCAAAGGATTCACTCAGCTGTTTCTTGAGTACTTTTATTTCCTGCATGTTTTTACCTGCAACCAACATGTCATCTACATACAAACACAGGATAATATAATTTCCATCCTCAAATTTCTTTGTATACACGCAATGGTCAGAATGACATCTAATATAACCTTACTCCATCATGAAGCTATCAAACTTCTTATACCATTGGCGTGGAGCTTGTTTCAGGCCATACAGGCTCTTCTTCAGTTTACACACCATCTCCTCTTTACCTTTGACTTCATATCCTTCTGGTTGCTGCATATATAACTCCTCCTCCAAATCACCATGGATAAATGCAGTCTTTACATCTAACTGTTCTAAGTGCAAGTCTTTTGCTGCTACTATTCCAAGAACAGTTCTGATAGAAGTCATTTTTACTACAGGAGAAAAAATCTCATCAAAATCTATACCTTGTTTCTGTGCAAACCTCTTGACCACCAACCGAACCTTATATCTTTTCTTTCCTCCTTCTTCATCTTTAACTCTGTACACCCACTTGTTCTACAATGCTCTTTTGCCTTCCGGTAGCTTCACCAAATCCCAAGTCTGGTTCTCCATGAGAGACTTATGCTCCTCATCCATGGCTTGCTCCCACTTCTTACTGGCATCTACCTGCATTGCTTCATCAAAGCTCTTTGGCTCTCCACTATCAGTGAGTAATAAATAATAAAGAGAAGGAGAAAACCGTTCAGGTTCTTTTCTTACCCTAGAAGACCTCCTCACTGTAGGAGTTTGGGGTTCCTGTTGAGAAGGTTCCTGAACTGATTCATGGGTCACTTTCCCATCCGAAAGATCCTCTACCACTATATTCTTTCTTGGATTCTTCCCTGTTTTCCTGCAACTGTTGCTTATACATGACTTTCTCATTAAAGACCACATCCCTAGAGCGAATGATTTTCTTGTCCTTAATACTCCAACATTTAAACCCAAAGTCATCACCACTATAACCAATGAAAGTACATTTTTCTGATTTATCCTCTAGCTTGGTCCTATCATCCTTGTCTATATGAACAAACACTTCACATCCAAAGACTCTAAGAAATGAATAATCAACTTTCTTACCATACCAAGCCTCCTCAGGTATGCCTCCATCCAAGGCACTTGAGGGTCCTCTGTTTATCAAGTACACAGTTGTGCTCACCACTTCTGCCCAAAAAGAAAGAGGCAGTCCTGCATGTAACCTCATGCTCCTAGAACATTCCATTATTGTTCTGTTCATCCTTTATGATACCCCATTCTGCTGTGGAGTTCCTGGAACCGTCTTTTGCCTACGGATTCCATTCTTAGAACAGTAATCATTAAATTCATTGCTGCAATACTCCCCTCCATTATTTGACCTAAGACATTTTAACTTAAGACCTGTTTCATTCTCTACCAAGGCTTTCCAATTAACAAAAGTGTCAAATACATCAGATTTGTTTCTAATACAATAAACCCAAACTTTCCTTGTTGCATCATCAATAAAAGTGACATAATAACTTGAACCCCCAAGAGATGATACCTGAGCCGGTCCCCACACATCAGAATGTACCAACTCTAACTTACTCTCTTTCTTCGTAGGTCCAACCTTGAGAAACCTTACTCGCTTCTGTTTCCCATATATGCAATTCTCACAGAACTCCAAACCTGTTTCTGTATATCCAGGAAAATTCTTCTTTATGATGTCCTTGCCCTTATGGCTCATATGACCAAGCCTATAGTGCCATAATGTTGTATCTGCATCTAAAGCCACAAGATTACAATCATTAGTACTATCAGTGGTTAAATACAAGGTTCCAACCTTCTTACCTCTTGCCACCACAAGAGCACCCTTAGTAACCTTCCAAGAGTTAGCTGTAAATATCACAGTACAACCATCACTTCCCAATTGCCCCGCTGATACAAAATTTCTCCTTAATGTAGGCACATGTCTGACATCCTTCAATAGCCATGTATTCCCATTCTACATCTTAACCTGAACAGAACCTTTTCCAACTATACTGAAAGGCTCATCATCACCAAGAAAAACATTCCCAAAATCCCCTTGAACATAATCAACAAAATAATGCCTATGTGGAGTAGCATGAAAAGAAGCCCCTGAATCTAAAACCCAAGATTCAGTAATATTATGCAAAGAAAGAATCAAAGCATCCTGACATACATTACCCAATGCCACATTTTCCTCCTTGTTTTCTTCCCGTTGTTTCTTCTTATCCTGAAGCTCCCAACAGTCCTTCTTTGCATGCCCAGGCTTTCCACAGTTCCAGCATACAATCTTGTTCTTGGATTTTGACCTTGCCCGATCTTTTGATTTTCCACGGTTTCCTCTATTCTTCTGTCTCCCTCTAGTTTCCACTGTCAAAGCATTCCCTGAAGCAGAAGATTCCCTAGAGCTTTTTCTTCACATTTCCTCGCTTAGAATCACCCCTACAACATCCTCAAACTTCAACTTCGAGTTAGCTGGAACCGAGTTACTTACCGCCATTACCAGGCTATTCCAACTCTCAAGTAAAGAGCACAGAATTAATAAAGCCCTAACTTCTTCATCAAATTCTATTGTAACTGAAGCTAGCATATTCACAACCGTATTGAAATCATTTAAATGATCTGCTACTGAACTATTCTCATACATCTTCATATTAAACAACTTTTTCATTAAAAATATCTTGTTAGAGGCAGAGGGTTTTTCATACAACTTCCCTAATGCATCCACTAGATCTTTTGTAGTCTTTTCCTTTAAAACATTAAATAATACCAAAGATGCAAGACACAGCCGGATTGTCCCAAGTGCCTTCCTATCCAACAAATCCCATTCCGCATCTGTCATACTTGAGGTTTTGTTCACCTTCTCAGACAGCGGAGTATAAAGATCCTTTTGATAAAGGTAATCTTCCATCTGCATCTTCCAAAGATTGAAATTTTGCCCATTGAATTTATCAACCCTAGATCTTCCTTCATCTGTCATAGCTCCCACTCACGCTAAAACTTTCCCTGTGATTCAACACTTCAGCAAACCAAACCAGGCTCTGATACCAATTGTTAGGAAATAAGAGATAAAATATGCGGAATAATCCCTCACAGAATCGCAACAGTAGAAACTAATATGCAGAGATTATTACAGATCAGAAATAAAAGTGCAGAATAAATAACACAACACAGAGAGACAATATTTAATGTGGTTCACCCAACTTGGGCTACATCCACCAAGAATCACTTGCTCAGATTTTATTACAAGCCTTCACTCTCTCAATACAATACCCAGATTTGTTTGGAGCTATGCTCAACAAACTCTACAGAATTCAAACCCGAATTCAAAACACATCTGTAATACATTTGCTTGTTCATCTATCATATGCATAAGTCCATATAAATAGACAACTGGTTAAGAAGTTTGATACAAAACCGTGGGTATAAAAACCAAGGGCAAAAAACCGTGGGTATCAAAACAATGGGCGAAAGACCGAAAAAACCATGGGCCCAAAAACAGCCCATAACAGTTACCCATTACCCATGGGTTAATAAACCACCCATGAAAATTTGCTTCGGGGGCTTCACCCCCGAACCCCCCTGACCCGCTCACCGGCAAGCGGGACCACCGTAAAATACCCGAGTGTAACACATAGAAGGTGTACCACACTCTAACATGAAAATAGGCTCCACAAACATAACAATCCACACCACAGTCGCCCAACATTCCCCCCTACGTGGCTCCCTATTCTTGTCGCGTCCCTTTTTCACCCCACACACTCGCCAGCACCCATGGCGGCTACACTTCCCCTCCAAAACCCTATGCCACCTCCCCTGTACACCATTCTCGCGACTTATGCTGCCACGGGAAAGCATAGTCGGCCCTCCCTCAAATCAAAAACTGCAAACCATAATTTTCTAATACATATGCATATTTATATATAAATATATATATTTACTCCCACCATATATTAGGGTTTCAGAAAATACATGTGTGTGTGAGTGTGTATGCATGTGCGTGGGTGTGTGCGTATGTGTGCATGTCATAACCAAATAATTTATGGTTAGATTGCAAGGCAATCACAAATAAAAGAAAAGTAAAATGGGGGAAAATAACACCATTTCTTTTAATTAAAAAAAAGGGAAAATCTCATTTTCCATGAGATGGAGCACACAGTTCTCTAAGCTTCTACTTCCTCCTCCATCATCCTTCATGGAATGCAAACCTATGCAAAAGAATACAAAGCAAACAATGGAAATGAAAACAAAAATCATAAAGGAGAGAAGATTTAGGGTTGTAGGAAAACATAAGGATCTAAGGGTTGGTATTGAAAGAATCTAATGGTCCATATAAGATCCTACAACTTAAAAAGGGTGGGGTAGATGCTTTAATGGGAATGGGGTGAATTAAATTAAATAGGGTGACCTCGGGAGATAAACCAATGGTCATGGGGGAAAGATTTAAAGTAAAGTGACTATTTAATTTATTGAGGAAAATGAATATGTGTTATAGCATGGGTGGGTTGGATTAATTGTTAAACGGGGTGAAAAAATATTAACGTGGGCTTAAATAAAAGAATTAAATAAAATTATCATGGGCCAAGGGGTGCATTAACCCACTAGTCTTAGGGAAATTTAATTAATTGTTATATTATACGTTTAAAATAAATCAGAAAATTTTGGGTGTTTAGATTTGTTTTTGGATGTGCCAATATGGGGCACTACACAGTTCAATTCAAAACTACTTGTAACCAAGGATGAGATTTGACATTCATCCTTGCCCATCAACTAAAATTTTAGGGATGTTTTAATATTTTTATAGGTCTTCCTATTATGTTTTTGAAAAATTCAAAATTGTATCTTATTTTATTAGTACAAATGATCTTTTCAATTATAATCCCTCCTAAAATCTGTAAAAAATCTGAAATTTATTGATCATTATTTCTAATATTAACATTGTTTAGGATACTATTATAATAAAAATTGTGTTTTAATTCAAAACAGAAAAATCAAATAGTAGCAAGGAAACATAGTCCATAATGCTTTGAAAAAAAATGTATAATAAAACATGTTGAACTTGCTTAAAAATTGGAGAGAGATGTGTTATCCAAAATAAGCTCACCCTTATTTTTGGTCAACTAACCCCCCCTTTTCCCCCTTTTGTACTTCAATCTGATTTCTTTTCATATTTTTAGCATTAAAGGTTTCCTGAAAACATCTCCATCAGATAGGAAATTTCTTCCCCTCTCCAAAAATATAAAGAAGTCCTTCTAACTCCTCATATTTTGCAAATTACGGGCCAGCGGGCCTTAGAAGGATTTTTTGCCAAAAGCGGGCCTGCGGGGTTGGGGAGGACTTTTTGCCAAGGGGAGAATGTAGACCAGGAAGCCTGTGGAGACATTTTGGCACTTTGCACTTTTTCTAGAAAGCGCAATTTACAATTACGGGCCCGCGAGCCCACAGAAGATCCTTTTGCCAAAAAGGAAAACTGCATAAGGCCTGCAAAGGGACACGTGGCCATGTTTTAGGTCAAGACGGGAATGCAGGCCTTTGGAGGTAGTTTGGAATTTTGGCTTATTCTTGAAAAAAGTGTAAAAGTCATGAAATAAACTACAACTCTACCGGGGACCAGATGAAGCCACGTGTCAAGCCAAAAGTTACATGCGGGAAGGCGAGCCGTCAGAGGAACTTTGGAGATTTCAGCTTTTTTTTTTAAAGTGTAAAGTATACAATTGAGCCATACCTCCGTCGACGCCATGTGTGAGGCCTTTATCAGATTCGGGAAAGCAGGGCAAAATGTTCAAATTTTCACCGTGTTACAACTCGAATTTCAAATGGGCATAACTTTCAATCCAGTGTTTGAAATTCGACAAATTTGGTGCCATTGGAAAGATCTCGACCTCCTCTATGCCATGGAAGCATAAAATATGATCTTGTTTTCATTATCTTCATATGATCTCTCATTGTAGTTTAGGTTATCTATGCATGATAACTACATGCATTTTTATGGTCTGTGTTTATTTACAAAGTAAGTGTTCAACATTCCTTTGGTGCATCACCTTGTTAGTTTAGGTTTTATTTCTGCATCTTTCTCAACCCTGTCTCCTTGGAAGTTAGAATAGGTTTTAGAATAGACCCTCTGCAATTTGAAGTGTGCACCTGAATAGAGGAAAAGGAACCGGAATTCATCCGAAGAGCTCTCTTGATTCACAAAGTCCCACACTTTGAGAGAAGATCCATGTTATGCAATCACACTAAGATTCTCAACCCATCGAGTTGCAGACATTCAAGGGTGTTGTGATTTTACACTAACAGTTTTGGCACACCCAATGGGACCAAGAGTTCTCCTTTTTTATTGCAACAAGATCGATATGCACTTGTTGTAAGTTTTCAGCTTGTAAGGAGCTTTGAAATTGCACATCTGGCGACTCCAAAAGAGGTAGAGTCCACTAGTTTTAGCAGCCCAAGCTTGGCAGATTCATGAGAAGAATTTAGACTAGATCAAGAACTAGAGAAGAAGGACTATTTGTCTATTTGCACTTGTCCCCAAATAGAGGGAGAAGAGGAAGAAGAGCTCAAAGGTCTTCATCTCCACCAAATAGAACTTTTTCAACACCTCCCCCTAGTAGGCCTTTCATTCAATCAACAAGGGTTCTTAGGCCAATAATAATGGCACACCCATAACCCAATCCTTATGTAAATTTTACTGGAAGCAGCCCGCTTGCTCTCAATGCACAAAATCTAGTTCCAGTTGCACCATTGAAGAGGATTCCATATTTCACTAGAGAGACCCAGACTACTCCTAGTGACAACATTTAGGACATTGCAAATGTTTTTGTAGTTCATGAAATCATTGAGATGGACATTGCAGTCAAATTGTTAGCCTCTTCATTCAAGGGTAAAGCTTTACAATGGTTCATGAGTCTAACAACAGGCTCTATTCAGAATTGGGACCATCTGTGCACAGCTCTTCACAATCAATTTGGAGAAAAGGGGGATAACCTATCTCTATTGGAATAATTGACAACCATTAAGAGGGCTCCTAATGAACAGTTGACAGATTTCAACTTCAAAATTCAAAGGACATGGGATAGGATTCCATTGGCCGTGAGACCAACAGCTGAAGGTGCTTTCCTATACTTTCTTAAAGCTTTAAATTTTTAGATTTCTATAATGATTCAATCCATGGGAGGTGTAACTATTATCTCTCGAAAGTGCACCCTGTAGAGAGATGGCTGCAAGTGTTCTAAGCTTGCAATATTGATCTCTCTCTTTCATAGATCCAATGGAAACACCTCAGGTCTGTGGGTATACCTATTTTGAGGTGAGTCTCCGATATCAAGGCCAGTTCCTTATTGGTGTATCCTAAACTAATTTTCTAGGGTATAAGGGTAAAAGAAGACTATAAAAGGAATTTAAAACTAAGGTGATACACCAAATTTCTATGAGGTCTTTGACTGAGTACATGCACAACTAATATGGGAATAATTCTTGATGCACAAACCAACAATTTTATGTAGAATATTAAGGGAAAACACTTTGATGTATTGAGGGAAAGTATCACAACAATACTACTAAGTTAAACATGCACATTAATATCATACAAAAATATGAGAAGAGGACCCGTGTGAGATGACCCTCCAATATGAGAAGAGGACACATAGGATAACTCACACTAACAGTATTGAGGGAAAGTATCACAACAATACTATTAAGTTAAACATGCACATTAATATCATACAAAAATTACTGAATTTGCAATAGGGTAAGATGATTAATCAGGGAATTCAACATTCATAAAGATTAATAGAACATACACAAGACTGCAAATAATTGGAAAGGCAAAAAATACTTCTCATTCAGAGGGAAAAACTGGCAGAAACTGCTTCAGAACTCTTGTATCTAAAATTCCTTGGAGCTAACTCTAACTCCCTTCTATTTATTTTTTTTGCTTTTCCAAGGAACACAATATATAGCAAAATTAATTCCACCCTTCCTAAAAATAGGCTAAAAATTGTACTCGCCCATGCATCCTATTTTTATCCTTCATCTATTAATAAATAAAGGAATAAAAACAGAACGTGCATTCATAAGTAGGCATTATCAGCCATTGGTTACACTTCAGTCAACTGCAGTCGATTGCTCTATTTTTAAGAAAAACATGGATGATTAAATTGCTTAAAAAAATTGCTTAATGAGCAAGTCTTCTTCCTTGTGCATGCACATTTTGTCTTCTTGCTAATTTTTCCTTTTGAGAAGGCATGCAAAAATACTCCTTGTGCGTGAGCAAAATTAATTACATTATTTGCAATGCCTTGCAAAAATAATCACCCATATATTCTATCTCCTTTGGGTACCACTTTGATTATGATGTTGACATTTGTTTTATCTTTTTTGGTCCCATGGAATTGATCTCTGCGTAAGTGGAAATAATGTCTTTTCTTTGGCTCCCATGTAAGGACCACCTTGTGCACATGTAATAATAAAACTCCTCCCTTCACATGCAATTTTACCTTCTGGTCTTTTCAAATATTTCTGAGCGAGTTTTTAGAAATTCCGCCATTGTTGTAGACTCCAAGCTTGGAATTGTGATATTTTGTTGATCTACAAAGTTCTAGATCTTGAACAATTGTATTTTCCTTATCGTATTAAACACTGAAAATTCTATTGCCACCATGGATATCTCCTCGAACTTCTACAAATTTCTAGTTTCCTGCCTCTGCTCGATTTCGCTGCTTTGAAACCAATATGATGAGTTTCACTTCATTCTGAATTTCTACAAAAAAACACGTAGTAGATCTTTCCTTTTTGCTCTGATAGAGATTTGTGTGTTTTTAAACATTCAGCCCACCCATCCACTTTTGAGTGGGGCCCCATATGTGTCCTCCTCTGGTGCTAGCGGAGTTGCGGCCTTCTTTTATAAATTTACTACTTTTTCCAAAAAGTTTAAAGTTTAAAAATGCCATGACGGTCCGACCTCCCGCTTTTAACTTTTAATGCGAGCTCAAAATGTGGCTTTGTTCGGTCTTCAGCGAGGCACGGGGGTAGTTTTATAACTTTAACCTTTTCCCCTAAAAAACTCAAATTTTCAAATTGCTCTAATGATCCACTTTTCTGCCTTTAATTTATTGAATACGTGGCTTTGTTTGGTCCTTCACGGGGGACGGGTCACTTTTATACTTTATTCCCTTTTTACAAAAAGGCTCAAAGTTCCAAACTGGCCTAATGATCCACCTCTGGCTTATTCAATACTTTGACTTTTTAATGTTTTGACTAACTGGCAGTGAAGTCTCGAGTGACTTAAGCATTTTACTCCCTTTTTACAAAAAGGTTCAAAGTTCCAAAATGACCTGACGATCTGTTGTCGACTTAATTCAATATGACCGACTTTCGATGCTTCAGCGGAGTCGCGAGCAACTTTTAAACTTTACTCCCTTTGCCATAATGTTTTAAAACACAAAAGGGCCCGCCTTTCCGCATCGGGCCACTGGACCAATTTGAATATTTTTCGAAATAAGGTAAAAGTGCCAAGTTTTATGAAATGGGCCCGATGTGCCACATCCAATTAGATTTCATCGGGCCACTGGAATAATCTGATACTTTTACAAAATAATGAAAAAGGTGCTAAGTTTTCCAAAAAGACCCACCATTTTCATGGGTTCTTTAACTCAGGTTGAGTTTGTATTGAAAAATGGTGATCCATTTCTGAGAATTGCTCTCTGTACTTTTGATTCGTGGCCATTGATCTCCAACTCACCCGATGAGTTAAGCTATTTTGGTTTGGTTTGATGAATGAAACACTCGAAACCCTAAATCTTTCATATTTTCATTCTTGAGCTCTATCTGAGCTAAAAGAACTCTGTGGAAATTTCATCATCGGCCATTGATGAAGCTTTTGAGCTGGAATTTCAGTGCAAACTTGTTCATGACCAATATTGTGCTCTGAAGTTTCTCCATTGTCGAGTTCCAATTCAAAAATCTCTAAAAAATTTATGTGGCCACCATGGAAAAAAAATCTTTTGAAAATTTATGGCCTGTGTACAAGATTTTTCGCGGTCTTATTGTCGTTTTAAATTGACTATGGAAGATTTGATGAGCCATGAAAAGAAATACTCAGTGTGATTCTGTATTACAAGTCTTGTATATCGATGGATTCACTACCTTGTGCCCTGAACGACCATTACTTTCAACTCGTATTTTCCATATTTGGCATTCTACATTGTGAGTATTTGCATATTCTAGATCCATTTTCCTCAACAAGGCTCTGCGAAATTTCTATCTTTGGCCATTGATGAAACATAAAGCTTTGTATTTCATACTTCTGATCACCTTGACCTCTACGTGATCTGTGAATCCTCCGAAGCTTTGGCTCTTGGTGTCTTTGATGGTTCTGTGCAAGCTCTGTGATCCCCACTTTAGAGATTTTATGAGAATTCGATCTACTTATATCTATTATTTCACTTTGAAAATATGTACTTGTAGATTTTGTTTTGAACCTCTGTAGCATCTTTACCATAATGCATGAGTTGTATTTAGTGGTGCACATCAATTGATGAAATGGGTGTTCCCTTCGTGTCTCCTTGATACATTTCTTAAAGTTATATTGCAATAAATCTGTATCTAGACTTTTAACTGTCCTGAATAAATGAGTTATTTTTTTCCAAAATCTGTATGTGCACCTGTATTTTCAATTTGTGACTTGAGATATTATAACCCAGATTGGGTATCTCTCCTTTGATATGGGTATTCAGACTTCTTTATTCCTTCTTGATTCTATAATATGTTTAGATAGTGCATTTCCTTTGATTACAGCTTATACATGCATGCTAGAAAATTTAAAATGTCGATTTCATATGGTAAATCTCTATCAAAATTTTCTCAGAATTCCTTCTTCTTTAGTTGCAATCTGAAACATGTACTGTTATTTACAAGTCTCTCTTTTGATTTGCATTATATCTTCTTCTATTTCTAGAATGGTTATTGGACTTTGAGTTGCTTTCTTCCTTGATACCAGTGTGTATTTGTGATTTATTTCAATTTTGATGTACCACTGGATAAAAAGTCATTTGAAAATTGTAACCTATACCTATAAACTTAAGAAAATAGTTAGGAAATATTTAGACTTTTTGGCCTCTCTTATGTTCCATGGTTTTCCCTTTCCTTTTCTCTCCTTCTTTATGAGTGAGTAAATCATGTGTGCACTTTGATCCTCAAGTAATCTATATCGTTTGTTGTTAAGAGATCCATATGCATAAATTAGAACAGTATAGGAATATGGATTAACCCTGAGCTCTTAACTGATAGTTTTCTCTTTTCACTTTTTAGGTACCATGCTTTCAGCAATGAAGATGAAGAGGGAACAAAGCGGAAGATGAAGATGCATCAGCCGAAGGACAAACCTCCAAGGCAATGATGGGTTCACTCATGTTCCTTTATTCTCTTTCATACATGTGTACCTCTTTCTTCAGTAGTTGTACTTTACTCTTTAGTTACATCCCACGACTTTTGTGGGAATATTTGAAATTTCTTATGAATAAAACATTGAATTCTGAAATTGAGTTGTATATTACCTTTTGCATTTCAGTTTTTTGTATGGATTGTATGATGAACTAAATAACCCAATAATATAATTGAATGTTTTAATTATGAAAGAAAGAACATTAAAGAATGCCTGTAACATCCAGTAATGAACTTTGATATTTGTAATCTGTAATTATATTTGTTGTTCCAAAACTTAGCATTTCATCTATTCTGCAATTGGATGTCTTCATCAAGACAACACAATTTTCCTTTGAGGCCTTGTGTTATTTTGCTTAAGATAGCATGAAATTGCAGACTATATGATCTGTTACATTTTGTAACAGCACACATAGCTGCAGATTTCATGTAATCATTAATTAATTCAACAGTAACAATTTTTTCTAAAAGAAATTCCCCTGACTTAGGTATACTTCACCAATGCTATCCATCGTAACGAAGTTTCGATGTGCCCATTTTTGCACAAGTGCTAAAATTGTCAACAGTAACCTTACCTGCAGCCTATAACATTTCTATTAGAGCTGAAAATTGTTTAATTCAGACTAGTAAAATTACGCCTAGGCCACCTATGTCTCTATATCTAGAATTAGGAAGTCCAAGCACTAGTCAAACACCAGAGTTGAATCCCATTCCACCCCATAAAAATCAAAGTAATAGTGAGACATCAAATTCTTCAAGCACTTCAAAAGAGTTACAAGAGGTCATGAAGCAACTGCAGAACTTAGGAAATGAGCTAGTGACTATCAAGAGACAGCAAGATCAGATTTCTAGGCCATAACAACCTCAAAATCAATATCAAGCTAGGCCCCCATACCAGCAAAATAAACCACCAAGTCATGCCACAAATCAAAATTTGGACAAAGGACAACCTCAAGCTGCTAGGCCATTTCGACCATATGATCCAAATGCAACTTCAACATCAAAAGCTTTGGTTCCAAAAAAAAACAACATGGCACATGAGTATGACTGGTGTTACCCCTATAGTCTAACTCACAATCAATCAATGTGTTTCAGTGGTGCACTAAACCAGGCCTTGATGGTACAGACCGTTGGTGTATCCCAAGAATCTAGTCAAGAGGAAAATCAATAGCAAGAGACACCTCCGACTGAAACTATGCTAGTTAATTGGTAGATAGAAGACTTCTATGGTATAAATCAAACACCTTCTCAAAGTGTAGTAGCCAATACACGGTCCAAGAAAAGGAACATTGGGGAGGGACACTCATCAAATTCGAGTGATCCAAAACCCTCTATTACTCCATAAGGTATTGGCAAACAAAGTAAAACTCCCAATGTGCAAGGTCAGCCCAAGCCACCCCTTAGACCAGTTCAAGTGCCAATTATAGAAACCCATGTGCAAGAGAATAATATGCAAGGCAAAGGGCAACAAAGAGATAGCTCATCTCCATTCAACATCATTGAGCAGATGAAGAGGACAAATGTAAACATCTCAATGTGAGAGTCATTGGCTATCCCAGTACAAAGAGACCTATTGCACTCTGCTATGGAAAATTGGTCATCATCAAATTAGCCACCCAATCAGAGAGAAAATGTGCTTACCAATGTAGCTCAGTCTGGAGGAAATCATGGAGGAAAACAAGGTAAAAATTTGAATCCCCCACCATTATATATCTCATTGATCATTAGAGATAAATTGGTGCATAATTACATGATTGATTCCGGAGCAAGTAGCTATGTGATGCCAAAACCAATAGTTGATCAGATGGGTTTTCAATACGAAGTCATTTCCAAAGGTTTGGTACAATTGGATGGTACAGTAGTAACAACTGTTGGAGTAATCAAATATTTGAGTCTCACATTGCATGCATGTCCCAATGTGACCGTCTTGCAAGATGTATCAGTCATAGACTTGCCACCACACTTTGCATTGTGTTTGTCAAGAGACTTCACTGCTAAAATTGGAGGTTATTTGTCTTCTGATTGGTCACACATGTTATTCAGAACAAGGTATGGGGCTAAGGATACAATCAGATCTGAGCCTATTGCAAACTTCCATGTTGAGCCTCATACACCAAGCCTAATCAATGCACATTGTTCAACATTTGATCAAGATGATTATCTAAGCACCCATGAAGTTGATACCAAGGTTGGATGTATTCCAAACTTGACCCTTGATGAATGAGCAAACAAGAGGCATGCTTTTGACCCTTACAAAGAAATGGAAGAATCTGAATTAGGAGTTTATTGCTTGCATGAAGAGAATCATGCTCTCCCTAGTGTCATCAAGTTAGACCACAAGGATGATAATGAGGTATGGAAATTGTTCTTTGATGGCTTAAGAAGTAGACAAGGTGCATGAGGAGGAGCTATGCTTGTTTCACCTCAAGGTACAAGATATTACTCAGCTTTTCACTTCCAATTTTCTTGCTCAAACAACATAGCTGAGTATGAGGCTTTGATTCATGGACTCCACTGGGCTAGGAGGAGAGGCATTAAGAACCTAAAAATATTTGGTGATAGTGAGTTGATTGTGATCAATTCAGAGGACAACATGTTGCAAAGAACAACCTACTCAGGAGCTATAAAAACTAGGTATGGGACCTCATTGAGGACTTTGAAGCTTTCAACATTGTGTCCATACCCAGGAAAAATAATGATGTAGTAGACATACTGACAACAATTGGGGCAGCATTTGATGTTATAGAAAGAATAAAAAGTGATAACTCTAAGCCCCATATCAAGGTGGTTATAAGGCCAACTGTCCCAGATAATAACACAAGTTGGCAGGTCTTCGAGAATGATCAGTAAATTGTCAATTTTCTACAAGAAGAAGTTGAGTTCTCCTCCAGAAACAAAGACAAATTGGAACAGCAGTATGACGACCAAGTGGTGCAGCCGAGAACTAACAAGTTACCAAAAGGTCTTGTAACCTTGGAGTCAATCTTCAACCCAAATGATCAGTTCCAGAAGGAGAAAGTAAACATTCAGGTAAAGGGTGAAGACTCAAAGCTCATTTCAGTAGATGAGAAAAAGACATTGCAAATTAGAAAAGTGAGTACTCCACAAGAGAAAGCTGAATTTTCTCAACTTTGTCAAGAATTCCCAAATGTTTTTTCATGGACTTATAAGGATTTAAGAGGTTTCAATCCAAGATTGGCTGAGCATACAATTGAATTAAAACTTGAATCCAAGCCTTTCAGACCAAAGCAAAGGCTATTAAACCCTCACATTAAACCTCTCATGAGAAAATATTTGAACAAGCTAATAGGGGAAAGCATTATATTTCCAATCAAGCATTCAAGATGGGCTGTAAATTTGGTTCCGATTAGAAAAAGAAATGGAGAAATCAGATTGTGTGTAGACTTCTGTGATCTAAACAGATCATCACTCAAAGACCACTACCCACTTCCATCGATGGAGCAAATCTTACAGGTTGTAGCTGGCTCTGAGATATTTTCATTGCTAGATGGCTACTCAAGCTATGATCAGATAATTGTAAAAGAAGAAGAGCAGTTCAAGACAGCCTTCACCACCAAATGGGGTACATATGCTTATAAGAAGATGCCATTTGGACTGTCAAATACTGGAGCAACATTTCAACGAGCTATGGACATGGAATTCAAAGGCTTCATCAACAAGATAGTTTTGGTGTATCTAGATGATATCACCGTCTTCTCAAAGAATATTGCAGACCATCTCTTCCACCTCAGACAGGTATTTCAGAGGAGTAGAAGGTTCGGAGTGTCATTGAATCCAAAGAAATGTGTATTTTTAACACACGAGGGCAAGTTGTTGGGACAAATTGTCTCAAGAGAAGGGTTGACAATTGATCCTGAAAGAGTTGAAGCCATCCAAACACTTCCATTGCCACACCACAAGAAGTCTCTCCAAAGCTTCTTGGGAAGGATAAAATTTGTTCGCAGATTTGTGCCTGTTTTTGCCACTCTTGTGAAGCCCTTGACAATGGTGTTGAAGAAGATCCTTGCATTCAAATGGACGAAAGAAGGAAAAGAGAGTTTTGAAGCCATCAAACAGGAAATATCACAAGCCGCAAATCTTATCAACCCATATTTCTCAAAGGAATTCATGTTGTATGCTTTTGGGGGATCAAACACAATCTCAGGTATCTTGGTGCAGTTGAATAGAGAAGGATCAGAAAAACCCATAACATTATTCAATCAAAGCCTAGAAGATTATGAAGTAAGGTATTATTTTATTGAAAAGCATGTCCTTGTTGTCATTAGGAGTTTGAAGAAGTTCATACACTTAGTCTCGAACAACAAGATTCAACTACTAGTGTCTCATGTTGGTGTCAAGGACTTTCTCCTGAACAAGGACTTGAATGAGAAGAGAGCAGGTTGGATCACCTATGTAATGGAATATGATATTGAAATCAAGGTGACCAAGCTGGTTTGTGGCAAAGGGATGTGTGAGCAGCTTGCTTCCAGACCACATGATGAGTCAGAAGGAGAAGAAGAGACTGTCCTACTACTGCAAAATGATCAAAAACAACCAGCTAATGGCACACCCATTGCATGTTGGACCCAAGACTTGGTGCATTATCTTCAAACGGGTTTATGCCCTCAAGAAATGTGCAAAGCAAAGAGGAGATACTTCATATTACAAGTCATCCCATATGTGTTTGTCGATGGTGTTTTATTCAAGAAAGACATCAATAGTGTTCTATTGAGGTGCATTGGACAGGCCAAATTGAGAGGGTGTTGCATGAGTTCCATGATGGAGAAGCAAGAGGCCACTTTGCTCCTCGAGTAACAGATCTCAAAATCATTAAGGGTGGTTACTATTGGCCTACAATGTTTAGTGATTACTACTCATGGATCGAGAAATGCAAGAAGTGCATATTATTCACAGGGAAAGAAAGGCTAGCAGCCCTGCCCCGTCATCCAATTTCAATAGATCAGCCATTCATGCAATGGGGATTAGACTTCATAGGAGTGATTAACCCACATTCAAGTCAAGGCCACAAGTGGATACTTACAGCAACAGACTATTTCACCAAGTGGACTGAAGCAGTGGCACTTAAGGAGGAAAATGAATCCAATATCTTGGATTTCTATGAAGGGATAATCACTAGGTTTGGAGTCCCTGCCACTATCATATTAGATAATGCATTGGCATTTGTTGGTACAAGGATCACAAAATGGGCTGTCAAGAATGGTATATACCTCATCACTTCATCAAACTACTACCCTCAGGGTAATGGCCAAGCAGATTCCACAAATAAAAACTTACTAATAATCATCAGAAGGACCCTTGATGAGAATCAAAAGACTTGGCACACAAAGCTAAATTCAGCTCTATGGGCTGATAGGATCACACCCAAAAGGTCTATAGGAAGCTCTCCATTCAAGCTTGTATACAGGAAAGAAGCATTCCTACCTATATCACTTGAGTTACCAACATTAGAACTCATGAAATAATTGGAACTAGCTAAGTTTGAACCCATGGAAATCAGGTATGCATAGCTAATGGAACTAGAAGAAGCAAGAGAACATGCAATGCAGATCATGGAGAAAGATCAAGCATTGATCAAGAAGAGATTTGACAAGAAAGCTAAATCCATGACATTCCAAGTTGGAATTTCGGTACTAAAGTGGGATGTTGACCACACAAAGCCAGGAAAGCATTCCAAGTTTGATACCATATGGAGTGGCCCATACCTGATCACTGAATGCAAAGGTAACAATGCCTTCCAATTGGCTAAGTTGGATGTCGAAGAATTGCAGATTCCAATCAATGGGATCTACCTCAAACACTGCTATTGACAAGAGAATCTCTCACCCTTGTAAATATTAGCCTAGGTTTTCAATTTCTCCAAGTGTGTATGCACGTTGTCTTGTTATAGTTTAAGTTTCAATTTCCCTAAGTGTTTGTGCACATGCTCTATTGCTTCTAGTGTATGCTTGTATACAGTTCATCTCACTTGTGGAAGAGACTTGTGGCCATAAGAAATTAAATCTACAGAGTATCCATATTGGAATAGGTCTGGATGTTTTCATTGCACTCCAACAGATTAGGTTTGCAGAAAATCAAATGAGGGAGAGGTTTTCAGGTTTCAGAAAACTTTCTACTCTCACAAATCTTGAATCCAATATTTTCTTGTGAAGATAAGAGTGTATGCAGCGGAGGGCAGTTCTAGACAAAATTTTAGTTTACCAGGTAGACTCCATGCCTAATGTATTTCTTCAAGGCCAATAATCATCTCATCTAGCAGGCAGATATCCCCATGAGTTGCCAAATTGTTATCTAAAATAAGCTCACCCTTATTTTTGGTCAACTAACCCCCTATTTTCCCCCTTTTGTGCTTCAATCTTATTTTTACATATTATTAGCACTAAAGGTTTCCTGAAAACATCTCCATCAAATAGGAAATTTCTTCCCCTTTCCAAAAACATAAAAAAGTCCTTCTAACTCCTCATATTTTGCAAATTACGGACCAATAGCCCTTAGAAGGATTTTTTTGCCAAAAGCAGGCCTGCAGGGCTAGGGAGGACTTTTCGCCAAGGGGAGAATGTGTATTGGCGAGCTTGAGGAGACATTTTGGCACTTTGTAATTTTTTTAGAAAGCGCAATTTACAATTGCAAGCCTGCGGAGGATCCTTTCACCAAAAAGGAAAAATGTTTAAGGCCCGCAAAGGGACACGTGGCCATGTTTTAGGTCAAGGCGGGAAGGTGGGCCATCGCAGGTAGTTTGGAATTTTGGATTCTTCTTGAAAAAAGTGTAAAAGTCATGAAATAAGCTGCAACTCTGTCGGGGACTAGATGAAGCCACGTGTTAGGCCAAAAGTTACATACGGGAAGGCGAGCCGTTGGAGGAACTTTGGAAATTTCAGCTTTTTGTTTAAAAAGTGTAAAGTATAAAATTGAGCTACACCTCCATCGACGCCGAGAGACACCACGTGTCATGCCTTTGTCAGATGCGGGAAAGTGGGGCAAAATGTTTAAATTTTCACCGTGTTGCAGCTCAAATTTCAAATGGGCATAACTTTCAATCCAATGTTCAAAATTTGACAAATTTGGCACCGTTGGAAAGATCTCGACCTCCTCTATGCCATGGAAGCATAAAATATTATTTTTAGCAAGATTTGGTGGGTGAAAATATGGAAAACGTTTTTCATTCCATTAATACGTGATCTGATCGCTTCAACCAGATCATATTTGATTTGGTCTGCCATTCTTCTTTCTCCAACACACAAAGCAAACATGGAGAGCTAGACTTGACAGATTGTAGGTGGGTTTACAGGTGCATTGATGGCTGGTGGTTGAACTTCCAAATCTGTTGTCCTGCCTCCTTTTCTTCTCCTCTCTTCGCTTCATCTATAAAGGTAAGAGCTTGGCTCATTGAAAAGGGTTGGACCTCTCTATTTTGCATCCTCCCTTATTCTCTATTTTATCATACAAATTTGTGGAGTTTTTGAGCCTCCCATTTAGATTTTAATGTAATTTTTGCCTCTTAGCCACTGTAATGCACCATATCAACTTCTGGAGCAATAAAATAAGTCTGTGGATGTTTTTGACCCTCTCTTGTTTTCATTATCTTCACATGATCTCTCATTGTAGTTTAGGTTATCTGTGCATGATAACTGCATGCTTTTTTATGGTCTGTGTTTATTTACAAAGTAGGTGTTCAACATTCCTTTGGTGTATCACCTTGTTAGTTTAGGTTTTATTTCTGCATCTTTCTCAACCCCGTCTCCTTGGAAGTTAGAATAGGTTTTAGAATAGACCCTCTACAATTTGAAGTGTGCACCTGAACAAAGGAATAGGAACCGATCTTCATCCGAAGAGCTCTCTCGATTCGCAAAGTCCCACAGTTTAAGAGAAGCTCCATGTTATGCAATCACACTAAGAGTATCAACCCATCGAGTTGTAGAAATTCAAGGGTGCTATGATTTGGCACTATTAAGATCAATATTGTATAACCTACCAGAAGTATTTTGAAGAAAATCGGTGGTATGTAGAATAAACTCCAGCTATATGCAACTTTTCTATGTCAAGTTGGAATATCATGAATTAAATTTAGCACTAAAATGTTAACATCTAGGTGCCCATATGCATAACCACAAGAGAAATGTTTAAGCAGTATCTCTCAAAAAATACGAAATTTATAGAAAGAGAGATGCCATCATGTTGCATATTTCATGTACTTTGTTTTATCAAGGAAAAATGGAGGGAGATTGAAATTTTCATTGAGTATATTAACTGTAATACTCATCTTTATGAATGTACATAGAAGTACTTAGTCATTTATTAGGGCAGTTTATGCGGAAATGGCATTGTATTTATGGCACTATGCTACCGCGTTGACAAATGGTTATTTCACAGACAGTGGCAGTGGTTGTGCTAAGTATAAACTTATAACCTTTTGAAAAAAAATACAGCTACACATTAACCAAAATAAACTTTGACCAAGTTTACATGACGTTACTTTGATAGTTTAACAAAAATTTCAAAAGTATTACAAAACAATTTTTCAAAAACAAAAACCGTAAAATACGTCTCCAGCAAGAAAACATGCCTGGGACGGGCATCAAATATCATCCTTGCTTGCAACAACCAAAATCAAATGTAAGAAGGGAGAAACTAAAGAAACCCAAATTGTGGATATTATCCAAGTAGATCTAACAAATAGTGAACCTAAGATTTTCCAAATGTCAAAGTACAAAAGAAAACAATTAAAAAACAAATTGAACTACTGGACACAAGCCCCACAAAAGGAAACACACGAAACTATTATAACTTTTACATTCCCCCTTAAGGGAATGATAGAATAAACATGTTGGAGCTATTGACAAGTCGGATTCAAGCTACCAAAACCCAAGATACTATTATTGTTATGATGTGAAAAAAGGAGGCTTTGGCTTCAATCAAAGATTTGCCACAACTTTCAACATGTAGAAATCAATACTCATCTAATGAAATAGATTAATCTCAAGGGTGTTTCACATGGACCAATAGAAGAAAAGGCCGCCACTTGACTGTAGAAAATTTGGATAGCATTTTACTCGTAAAAAATTGGTTGTTCCTAGCTTAACAATTGGGAGTGAGAGTTTGCGACTCCACTCTCTCAAATCATTATAGCCTACCATCTGGAAGCAATATTTCTTGACACCAATCACTCGCATATTTATATCCCATTATTCTAAAAATATCAACAAAAACTCCTCAGACAAAAAATCTGCTATTCATATTTGGAAAAATGTGGTTATGTCATGTTATGCACTATTTCAATCACATCTTAATGGAACCTCCTGAAATGGATTTTGAACGAAAAGCACAAAGTACCTAAAATGCTTCAAAACTAAACTTCTTGGAAATGCCACCTACCCCTGTACCAAGCATGAAACGTACTTAATATGGGTATGGATTGGGTACATCGTGGGTACATACTCACATGCCCCAGGGACGTCAAAGTAGTTTTTTGCTTCGTTAATAGTGGAGGGGTCTGTCCCAGCCAATCCAACATGTCAACATTACGGGCATTTTGAATCCACAAGAATCCATGCACATGTGGATAGCTTTGATGTTGCCACTCGTACTTGAAAAGAGGAGGGAAATCCATGTGTGAAGCTATTTTTTACTAAACGTAATAAAAAGGGAAAACATTGTACCTTAGGATCCTTTGTCTGTTTATTTGTCAAGATGGGTAGAAAAACTGAGTTTAAACAGTAAAACCGTAGTATCTCTATCCGCTTCAACCGAGTAAAAGAAAATCGATGTGATGGTGAACAGTGAAATGCTGGACTTAGCGCATTTGGCATATGCTTAAATCAAGGGTCCTAATAAGTTTGGACTTGGCCCTTTGCAGTTTGCACCATGTGCGCAGGAGCGACAAAGTAATCTGTCACATGTCCTGTGCACATGCTGTTCAAAGCGCGCTAAAGCTGGCTTCAAAGTCATGAACAGTGGATCCGTACTGGACTCTCCCTCGAGCCCTGCTGCAGCCGAGGCTTTCCCAAAGGCAAACACTGTTTTTAGCTTTTTACACACTCTCCAATATAATAAATTGGATTGATTGAACAATTTTTCAATAAAATATACACAAGTAAACTTACTCATTTAATATATATCCAATAAAATATTAAACAGCCACTTGCACACAGTGAATTTTTATTAAATTTTGGTTGACGTGATGTGAACAGGGACAGAGTGGGCTGGGCGCCTTTGCAAGCATATGCGTTAACTGGGGGTCAGGGCCATCTAACATCAGCAAATGAGCCCCACCTTTGAGCTTTTCTTTTGCACCATGTGCGCAGGACTACAGTCTCCTCTGTCAAAAGTACATGGTGCATCAATGATTTTTACCAACCCTTCTGATGATTTAACAGCAATGATTTTTACCAACCGTTGATGAGGGCGAGGGATCAACGGCCCTGCCGTATCCAGGAAAGCACAAAATCCGTGTGCTACTTTCTGATTGGTAGAAACTTGATAACAGGCGCACCCAGGGA
Organism: Taxus chinensis; assembly: GCA_019776745.2. NCBI lineage: Eukaryota > Viridiplantae > Streptophyta > Pinopsida > Cupressales > Taxaceae > Taxus > Taxus chinensis. The sequence continues at coordinate 670,111,278 of CM034151.1, forward strand.
CAAACGGTGGAGATCTATTTAATAGACGGGAAAGCGCAATATCCGTGTGCTACATCCTGGTAGTGGTAGAATTTTAATATAAGGCTCGCCCAGACACAAAGTTGATTTCGAGTGTTGCAACTGATTCATTGCAGTTTGGGTGGTTTACTGACCTTGAAGTTCTGAGTTCTGTAGAGAAAAAAGTAAGTACTTATGGCAGCTGGTTTGGTTGATGCCATGGTTGGAAGACTTGGCGGGATGATTGTGGATGAGATAAGCAAGGAGGCTTCACTTTTCTTGAATTTCCGAAAGGACTTTAAATGGCTGAAGAAGAAGCTCGTCATTGTAAGTACTTATCTCAAAGATGCAGATGTGCGGATTGTCCATAATAAGTCTGTCAAAGGATGGCTGCTCGATGTGGCAGATATTGCTTGGGATGCCGAGGACATAATCGAAGAATGTGCAGCTGAATCAATCTATGCTAATGATGGTAACACTAAATGCCCTTGTGCTATATGTCCTTTCAATAATTGTCGATTATTCTTTCGGTATAAAATGGCACGCCGGATTAAGGATGTCCGAGACCGAATGAAGACCATCATGGAAGATGCAGCTGCGTTGAAGCTCGTTGCAGATTTGACTCATTCAGATCAGCAAGCCTCCACGAGTACATCTCAGAATGTGAAGTGGAAGAGATCGAGTGTGTTAGAGAGGGATGCACGACCTGTGGCGATAGAGCCCAAGGTTGAAAAGATCCTGCAGTTAATAGATGACCCTGCAGCTTCTATTATTGCCGTTGTTGGCATGGGCGGCGCTGGGAAGACATTCCTATTGCAGAATGTCTTCAACAGAATAAAAGAGAGGTTTGAGTATTCAATCTGGCTTTCAATTTCTCAAACTTATTCTCTTCAAAGGTTGCAGGCTGACTTGGCAGCCAAGATAAACTTAGGTGATGTTGTTAATGGTAGAATAAGCGAGGTGCAGGCGGCTGAGTTTATTTATAGCCAGTTAGAAAGCAAGAGGTCTCTGATTGTGCTAGATGATGTATGGAGGCCTACTGGTGAAGATGACCTCATAAGAACACTTGGTCTTCCTGTTGGGAATAGCACGCAATGCAAAATTGTGGTCACCACGAGAAATGAGGATGTTTGCCGAAGCATGAATGCTCGTGTTTATGAAATGCAGGTCTTATCACAAGAAGAGAGTTGGGAGCTCTTCTGTGCTTTTGCCTTCTCAGACTGCGAGCAGAATCGACCGCAACGCGACCTCAAGCAGATCGCTTCTGAAATTGAGAAGGAATGTGCAAGACTGCCACTGGCTGTTAAAACAGTGGCGGCATCTCTAACGGGGAAGACATCTTCAAGGGATTGGAAGTCCAAATTGCGTGAGATAAGAGAGATATCTAATAAGGGCGACCCGATTATGGAGATCCTAAAGTTGAGTTATGACTCTCTCCCTGCTCCTCTCAAGCCCTGTTTTGCATATTTATCTTTCTTTCCCGAGGATGAGCGGATAGATCCCGAATATCTCATTTATCTGTGGATAGCAGAGGGATTTATTGAGGGTGGAGGAGACCAGGTAGAGATTGGGTGGAGTTATATACATCAGCTTGCCAATCTATGTTTGGTGGAAACAGAGGACAAAAAGTATCTTGAGACAATCGAATCGTGCAAAATGCATGATTTGTTGCTGGATTTGGCGATTAGGCTATCAGAAGAAAGTCAATGTGCATTCAGCGTGGAGGCGGCATTCAACAAATATCAAACAAGTTGCGGGTGCCGCAGGATTTTATTGGGAAAGCAAAGCATAAATGATGATGTAATAGCAAGCAACAGTGGGGCATATTCTGCCTCACGCCTTCGCACTCTATCATTGTCTTCAAATGATTCCATTCAAAATGATCCGGCAAAATTGTTTACAGGTATGAGAGCACTGTGGGTTCTAGACTTGAGTCTGACTAAAATCACTGCATTGTCTGGAAATTTGAAACTCCTGCGAGTTTTGAATTTAAGTCGAACAGATATTGTAGAGTTGCCCGTGTGTGTTAGAAGTATGAAGAGTCTGAGATTCCTTGATATTTCTTACTGCCGTAATTTACAAGAGCTACCTGTGTGGATAGGTGAACTTAATTGCCTCGAATATTTGAATATAACTGGTATACTTGGTATACTCAGGCGTATCCCCGAGGGAATATCAAAGCTTGTGTCGTTGCAGTTACTGAGATCATCAGAGGATATACGATTCACTAATGAAGGGAATGAGAAGTTGTTAAAGCTGGAGCATCTCGTCCATTTGATCAACCTCCGCGAAGTGAGGATACGCGTTGAACACGTGCAGGATTTGAAAAGGATAGAAGAAGGGATCCTTGCTCCCCTCGTCAACATGCGTATTCTGTCAATAGAAAATAGAGTCAGCAATGATGATGATGAATCTGTTCTTCCGCATTTATCTGCGAAAATGTTAGCTATGAAGGATCATCTCGAAATCCTTTATCTAAGCTTCTTTGCCATGCCAGCTGGGGTATGCGATTTCTCAAATCTGGTGAAACTGCATTTAATGGCGTGCGATTGTGCTGATTATCCAGCATTGGAAGAGATGCCCAATTTAAGAGTGTTGATTATGACTATAAATAGAAAATGCAGGGTACTGCCAGAAGGGTTTGGAAAGCCGAGGGGATTTCCGCAGCTGCGTTATTTGCTTATTCTAGCTTTCGATGTGTTGGAGGAGTTGCCAGATTTGGAGGAGGGAGCGATGCCGCTCCTCGAGAGACTAGAAGTGGGGAACTGTCGGAATGTGAAGAAAGTTCCATGTGGATTGGAGCTCCTGAAAAGCCTGAAAGTGTGCGACTTTCGAATGGCGGATACAAATAATGTATTTGGAAAGGAGTTAGAGGAAGGCGGAGAATATTGGAATAAAATTAAAGCCAACATCCCCAATCTCACAATTCGCTTGTAGAGCACTAAGTCAGTTCACACATTTATTTCATTTAATTTTATATTAAAAAAATATATTTATGAAATATTTTGTTTTTCACACATAAATATAGATTTATTTGGTGTGCATAAATTCCTTTTTAGTCATCTGGTATTGGTATTGGTAGAAATGAAACCAACACAATTTTGATTGCAGAAAAATATTCGTGAAATATCTGTTTTTAAAAAAATAAATTTACTTAGAATTTAATATAAATATTATAGAATATGTTATAATTTTATAGTTATTAAAATTATAAAGAAATTTATAATAAATTAATATAATTATATTATTATTTCTAAACATATATAATATTTATAAATAAATATAATAAATATTTAATTTTATATAATATATTTATTTCCATTTGGTTCTTGTTTTAACGTTGTGTCCCTAGTTTTCCACTTTATGACCTTGGCAGTGTGTGCATAAGTCTACTAGTTAGGCTTCATATGTATGTTGATTGTACCTCTTGATCATTGCATTTAAAGACACAATATTTCTCTCTATCATTATGTCTAATACCTTTAGTGAATCAACAATACTTCCTCTCTATAGACACATGTATGAAATATAAGTTCATCACCATTAATTGTATCAAACTAAATTGGAGTACTCATTTTTTCCCTCTTCCAATCCAATGGAAGAATAAGAACTTATCAAGCTATGCTTTCTATTTATAAGAGTATATCAGGTTTTTTAATTTTACATTATTTCTATTACAAAGGTGAGCAGAACGATTTGGATTTTCTTGATAACACAACAAGCTCTTGTGTTTATAGTTTTAAGGTGGTATCCAATCAATTGTGAAATCTGATTAAATGGGAATGATTGTTCAGTAATATAAATACACACAATGTTTAGCAATTGCTTCATATTTCTTTGGATTGATTATTGGATGAATGATTTACAATTGAGATGATGTTGTTCTAATGTTGTATTAACAAATCATTTTTATTAAATAAGTTGTAATAGCATATAATTTGTTTCATTTGATTCTTGTAGTAGCTAATGTAGTTTCATATTTACCAAAAAAATGTTCTAGAATCCTAATAGCTCAATATATAGTAAATAATGTCATATATGCATTTGAATACTTAGGATATGAAATCCCCCACTACAACATATAAGTCCTTTTTTCCACAATCATTCCACAAATTTTCCACAATTTGGAATAATTGTAGAATAATTGTGGCATTTCTATGAAATTTTCATTTATTTATTTTTAGGTATTGTGGATGCTCCATAGTTTATACATAGTAATAATATTTTGTAGAGAAATCACATATCCAACCCGTTTTCATAGAAAATCCACAATTTTTTAAAACTAAATTTAAAATTTATCATAAAATGCAATTATCAAAATAAAACTATGAGACACTTTGTAAAGACTAATATAAATTTATATTAATATTGAAATTAAATTGTCAATATTTTAATATATTTACATGCTCTTATACAAAAATATGTGTTTATTGTAGTATATTTTAAGTTAAAATTAACAAAAAATAATAATTAATATGACTAATATATAATATAAGTGTGATAATATTATATTACCTCAAATATATAATAATTATAATATATGTTACTTCAAATGAGAATGATTGAGTGGGTCTCTCAATATCCCTTTGTATCACTAATATACATCATATATAATAAAAACTAATTTAAAATTAAAATATTGTGAAATTGCTACACAAATATACCATTACCAATTTTTTTATAATATTTAAACTTTAATATAAAAATACCTATCACTTATCAGTTTTTAACATATAAATAACTAAATTAAAATATATATTTTTAAAATTCCAACAAAGCGGACAATACTATCTTGAGTGGAAACTTTATATATAAGAATGCGTCGAAATTTTTAAAATAGTAAAACAACATTGAGATAGAAATGCTAGAAATTTTTCCAAAATAAATGGAATAATGTGATATTTTACTAAATTTAACAAATGCCAATAATTATAATATGTCCTATGTACCTCCACGTTTGGTGAATAGTTAGTGATCTCTCAGGATTTCCAAAGGCTTTTTCCTGTGACATCATCTACCGGTTGATATTCAATAAGATTTTTATTGTCTCATTTTTGAAATCTTGTTCCTGAATTTACTCATCTCAATACACCTAGGTCGTTGCCTAGCCATTAGACTCTATCGTGTTCATTATTTTTACAAGGTCAATTTATTTTCCATGGTTTGGGTTCTTGGATATTAAGGGTGTGAGCCGTGAATTGACCGTATATTTAAAACGGGCTCATGAATTTCTCGATAGTTTTATTAGCAATCGGCTAGCAGGTCACGAAAGAAAGAGGAAGAAGGATTTTCTATACATCCTCTTCGAGTTAAGAGATGATGATCTTAATCTCACAGATATTAGAGGTCTAATTTTTGTAAGTGCTAAACTTTCTAATATTCGGTATCCTTGTGGGGATTGTGTAGGACAATATTTTTTAGGTTCCAGCATGGCTGAGGTAGTTCTTATTCTGATCCATGAAAAGAGTACACAGCTTGGACAGGAGCAGTAGAATGTGTTGGTGAAATCTCCAATAAAATCCTATAGATCCCTGGGCCTCCATGAAATATGTCCCAAATTCATGAGCTCTATGGATTTTTATTAAAATGTTTGTTAGTCCCTATTCAATTTTGGTGCCCTCATTTTTAATAGATTCTACCCTTCTTAAGATAGATCCATTGTCGTTTTTCTCCTTCTTGAAATAATAAAGTTTCTTTTTTATTTCTTTCGCTAGACTCATGGTCAAACCCTAAGAAAAATTTCATGCATTCTTTCCCCCTATATTTGGAATGTTTATCCCATAATGATTGAGGCTTATTTTAACAAATCTCCTTCGATGATGCCGTGTGGGAAGAGGAAATAGGTATTCAAGCTGGCTGCAATGGCGGTGGTTACTTTCTGAATTAAATCTCGTAGCATTCACTCTTGGTTATATTATTTAAAGCTATTCCTTATCAATGTTTCTAGAGAACGTCAGATCCATTGCAAAGTGCAAGTCATCATTGATGGTATAGCCGCGTGGAAGGAGTTGTTGGTGTTTGTTGCTCGTATATATATATTAAAAAAATAGATCTCTGGTTGTTTTTCATAAATCTCCTTGGAGTCATCCTCGTCATATTTTTTGAATTGAGTTTTGTGAAGGGAACGAATCAGAAGCCTTTCAAACTACTCCCCATTTCTCATGGCCTATGGATTTTAAATGATTGTTAATCATTCAATAAAAAAACTCATCTAAAACCACGAGTTAACACATCTATATTGGAGCAAAATACTAACTCAAATCATGCGCCTATGTTGGGAAGTGTGTTCTGTTTGGTAGAGTTCACGAGTTTTTCATTTCAATAGAGTGCATGAGTAGCGAAAGCATGGTAATTAAAACATACACCAACGTTTTTGACATATTCATTTCTTGTCAATCGAAATCTTCATTTCTTTCAATATAGTGGATATCATAACCATATTCTTCTACTGCGCCCCTTGAATTTTCTATCAGACTTGAACCTATCAAATTTCATACATTTGTACCAACATTCTGTGCATCTATTTTTATACTTTTCTTTATCCATCCTTCGTGTAAATCTAAAGCTTGGGAGCTGGGGACGACTAAGCCCATGTAATGACTATCTTGTAGGTAAGATCAACGATGATCTCATTGATCTCAACTAGTTATTTACTTAGTGCATAGAGGGGGATGAATCCCACATGCAATTTGGATTAATATATATTACTGTCATTTTAATTTTTTAATGTTTTCATAGATTATTGTCTTAATGAGGCTTCTTGCATTTCTTATTAGCAAAGGAGATTGTTCAGTCCAACTCAGCGAGCTTTACACATCAAACAAGGTATGTTACAAGTTATTTTTTATGATATTATGTACACGTTAACAATGGCAGATTAGCTTGGAAAATAGTTTTTGTAAATGCTAAACTTTCACAATATAAGATTGAAATATTGGGTGTTGTTTGTCATCTTTAAGCAGTTGTTGATGGAGAGCAGTGACACCAGTGCCACGACAATGGAATGTCATTCACAAGCCTTACATACTACATACTACATCTTTCAGGAATGATAGTTTTGAAGGAGGTGATATAACTATTGGTATAAACAATGCCAAAGATGATGTAGCAACAAATGACCCAAATTATTTGAGACGATTTGAATAACAATAGTTATTGGAGTAAATTTTTGGTTTATTAAAGTGTTGTAAGGATTTTTCAAAGAAAATAAATATTAGGAGTTATTTAAATGTTACATTTATCTGACAATATTATTCAAGGAAAGTTTTAAAACATAATGATGTGTACACCTTATATAATAAATTGAACATATTTTTTCACCACATATAATCTTTTTTCAAGTTGTTATTTTTTAATTTTTTCATATTTTAAATTATTATTTTACTTTGTAATTAGAGATTTCTTTGAATTTAAAAATGAGTGAATACATAGAAGAAAAAAATATTTAGATTGTTAAACAATGTTTTCAATCATATAATATGAATAGTAAAAAAGTTATTTTTCAATATATACTAATGAAAATTATTTTTTTCTAGAAAGATATTCCCATTTAATAATAAAATTATAAATTTGCATGTGTTCTAAATGTAGACAATCCACATAAAGAATTATCTAGATGAATGTGAAATTAGTTGTTAAAGGTAACTTTTCTACATTTTTTTAAAATGATAATTTCACAATTAATTATTATGGAAATCAAATTGTAGCTTCCACCTACAAGTTGTATGTGGTAAGGACAATTGTAGCAAAAAATTGTTGAAATTTCAACAAAAAAAAAACATTGAAGAAAGATTTGAAATTGGAAAATGTGGAATTTATACAAAGATTAAATATATAAAAAAAACTACATTTTGGTGAAAATTGTGGAATATTAACAAAAATTAAAATCGTAGAAGTGTTACAAACATCACAAAATGTGGACAATTTACAATTAAAAAAATGGAGTTTTAGCTATAAAATTTATGAATTGTGGACCATCCACGGTATAAATGAATAGTGGCAAAGCTACAATAATAAATCAAAATGTGGATTAACTACAATTTCAATGCCACAATTTAATTTTTTGTAAAACCATATAACCACAAAAATATTGTTGAAAAATTGTGGCAAAAAGGTCTAGTTTGAAAAATTGTGGCAAAATCCCCTTATTATCATATGTATTTTTATACTTCATTCAAACATAATATGAAATTATTGTATTGAAATACTTGGACAATATTATTATATGAAACTTAATCTTTATTGGATCCGAAATCCTTGTAGTTAAATTTGAAAGAAGTACTATAAAATGTATTATTTACGCATACTCAAGTAGAACCTGGAATCCTTTTAGTCAATTTACAATTATTATTATATTAATGATTTTGTGTTTGTATATACAAGACGAGCTAGCAAAAAAAATTAAATATTTTCCGAATTATTCTAAATTCTTTTATAATTCTCATGTAAATGTACACAAACCAATAACAAAACCTTGAAACATCAAATTTATGGACCCTTTTGGATCATTTGTATTATGTTGTTGTTGTGAGTCTTACTTTTTAAACTATCCACCACATGAGAAGCTCTGGTGTGATTTTTTTATAGCTGATAAAATTGAATCTTGATTTGTGGAGACTAATGTATTTTTTATTACTATGTATTGACGTGTAGATCAAGAACTTGTATTTGTTGTATTTCATCTTGTCCCTAGACACCATTAATTAAGAAAGTTAGAAAATATGTGTATTTGAAAATTATCAATGTTTAAAGAGTACTAGTTTTTGCAATACAAAAAACATGAGTTAAGATGGTGGTATGTGTGTATTTGTCCAAAACACCATAGATTTGTGTTCTTTATTTATGTATAAAACTTTGATTAGTCTACTTCCAAAAAAAAAAAAAGTATATTTTTTGGTGTATTTCTTGTGATGTACAAATTTGTAGATGGGAAACCATGGGAGCAGCGATAATACACATAAGTTCAATGGAGAAAAGAATTGAGGTGAGCTTAAATTACATGGGGAAAAAATATAAAATTGAGAGTAAGATCCATAATTTCTTTGTATTATTTCATTTATGGGTATTGAGATAATACTCTATTAAATTTATTTTATTTTATATTTTTATTGAACTGTGAATACACCTTAATATTCAAAATGTTGTGTGGTCTTCTATACATGATTATTGAGATTAATAAATACATTTTATATTTATTAATATATAATTGTTGATAAGATCATGGTATTAGTGATAATCAAATGGTTTTGATTATTTTGAAAATTGTTTAGAATATCTTGATTTACCCCTAAATATTTTAGACATAATATTGGAGGGGAATATGAAATTTTGAGAGAAAGGATTGTGCTTAGTACCCATTTCTAGTATGTGTAATGCAATCTACTTTGTATATTTAATAATTTTTTGGGGTGTGTGCTCTTACAATCATCCAATTTTGGAAAGTTAAAATTTTAACAAATTGAATTTCCCACTTTAGACATTTTTTCTTAGAATTTTTCAATTGTTAATGGGGAAATTAAGGCATGGGAAACCAAATGTATCCATAAATTTTGTGATTCACTACGAAATACAAAAAGGACAATGTATATTAAGAGATCTTGCCTAATCATTTTCTTTCTATAGAGATATCTTTTGTAGACCACACACATACAAACTTTAACTAATATAAACAAAGTAGTTGCAATCATTCATATGTTATGAGCACTTGTATTAATAGAGCATAACATGTGAGAATTGATAACATAAAGATCATAAATAGTTATATGTTTTTAATGTATACAATGTCTTTTTTTAACTCTATTTTGGGGATTATTTGGCTTTAATAGACTTCATCTTAATTTTAAAATATGATGATTTAATATACACAGCTTATAACTTACATTTACACTAGAAAAATACCAATCTTAATATTAAATTATTATTAATGATTTTATATTATAGTGAGTAAATTAAAATAAAAATGCCAAAATTAATGTGCAATAATAATGTATATTAACAATTGCACATAACACAAAAATTTTACACCAATTCACTAATATGGTTAAAATAAACATCACTAAATAATAATATTATTTTTTAATATTTATGCAGATATAGTTGTAGAGACACCAACACACCAATGTGACACATCTACAAAATTAAAAATGCCTCAAGATTTTGTATCAATATTATAGTATACATCTAATATTGAAAATTTTCCATGCAACTCCTTAATTAATGTACAAAAAATGAGTTGCTAATTTACTTTTTCTTGTATTGATAAGAAACACTACACCTCACTTTGTAAATTAACTATATAATACTTCCATTAAATAAATAATTAAATACAAAAAGTAATTGTAGCATGAAATTTTGTATGTGTTTTACAAGAATACATAATGTCAATTTAATGTTAATTACATCCATCAATATCATGTGGCTAAAATGTTTGTAATGAAAACTTGAAAATGAATTTTTTTAGATGATTTTGAAGAACACCTAATGCCAATTTGATGTCAATTAGATAAGACAATAGCTTAAATTTTTGAAATAACTTTTTTACATGTTTTTTTCATACATAATGTTGTTCCTACTAAACTGTAGCATAGAGTAAAATTTCATACATTTTACTCTTCGCTAAAAGGAAAACCATGCTATCACTTCTTTTGGTGGGATATGCCAATGTCTATGTATATATAGTTGCAAACACACAAACAAAACCATGTAGTACATATTATATTATAACAAAATGTATCATGATTCGGTATCAATATATTATAGCATACGAATAACTCTAAATGATTCGTGTGATTAATTTAAAATAAGAAATTAATGTATGGACAATAAGTTGTTTGTGTACATTTTCTTGTATTGGTAATAAAAATCACAAATCATCTTGTAAATTACCTACACAATTGCTTCCACTAAAGAAATAATTGTACATAAACAATTATTTTTACATGAATTTTCCTACATGTTTTAGAAGAATGCATAATACCATTTTTTGTTAATTACATCCAACAACACTAAGTGGTTAAGAATTTTGTAATGGAATTGAGCAAAATTTTAATAAATGAATTAGAACAACACTTAAGATAATTTGACGTTAATTATGCTAGACACTAGTTTGTAGCTTAATTTTATGAAATTACTTTTGTACATGTTTCTCTCATACATGATATTATTTTTATACTAAATAATAACAATCTACAACCCACATTAAATTGTCTTACATGATACTCTCTACTAAAAGAAATCCATGCTAACACTTCCTTCAACAAGATATGCCATCACATGGCCTTGTTTGACTATCTCATATTTCTTGTATATACACTATATGGAAATTGTCCTTACATCATGTACCACTAAAAATATTTTGTTTGAACTTTATCATTAACTTTTATTTTTTTATTTCAATATTTTATTCTTAACAAAAGTAAACAACTTAAAATAAATGTAAATGTGGATGAAAATAACACTACCTAATCGCTATGAAAGCTAATGTGGCATTTAAAAAAATTATACATGTATATTTCTCATAAAAGATGTATAGTCCCTCACATGAATTTTGTTTTCATATTCACACAAATCATAAATATATTAAGGGTATATTTCATGTGTTATTAAATATTTGAAATATGTGTTCAATAACATATAATAAATAAGGGATAACCCACTACAATTTATATTTCTAAAATGTTTGTTTCACTTTATATGTACATGTATTAGAAGCATGTCATATAAAAAGGTATAAAATGTTAAACATGACATATTATCTAGTCTCAATAAAATATTATGATAGAACTCAAAAAGAAACCAATTTTCTCAAACATTTTAGCCCCATATTTGACATGGAACAACAAGAACTGTCATATACTTTAAGAAATCCTAGATTCAAATCTCATTAAGCTAAATTACAACTATTTATTTTTCCATTTAGAATCACAAATAGAAGATGCAATATTCTTCCACCCTACACTGAATCCTTAACCTTCTAGAAGTCACAAGATTACACCATACATACTCATAACACTATAAATCAATCCAACAAGCTACAAAATACATGTACATCGTATTATATCATAAAAATGGGCTCAAACATAATTATTATATTTTGAAAAATAATAAGATTCAAGCTTCCCTAACATTAGTCACTTGATAGAATATTATAAACTTATACAAAGATCACATATATTATTTGATCCACAGATAAGTTTGGGGACCAAATGAATGGAAACCAAGTTCTATAATCCAAATCACAACTTATATATATATATATATATATATATATATATATATATATATATATATATATATATATATATATATATATATATATATATATATATATATATATATATACACCCATTTACATTTATCAAACACATTTTAGTGGACACACTCTTGAAAACTATAATTTCCATCTTTTAATTGGAAAATTTAACTAGTAAGCAAGTGACTAGCACTAAACATATAATTTGTTCCAATGAGAGAGGAGATATGGCATATCAGTACTCAAAATGAATAGATCTCAAACTATTAAAATGCATTCACAACCTCATTTGATCCTTACATATAATTTCAACTAATATTTTGGCATAAATATAAATTTTGGGTCTCTTTAAATAAAAACACACATATGCATATAAAATTTATAAAACTCCTTGGGATGAACTTAGTTTTCTAATGAAATGAATTTTAGACCATAAAAAATTCAAATGAGTGTATTACATACACAAAAAAAATATTTTATTGCAACACTTTATTGATGCATATATGCATTTTATACAAACACTTAGGATTGTTTTCAAAGTTGTGGTACTCTATAGACAACAAATTTATCTCAAGATTTTTTTTTTTGAACGTACACATGAAAAATCCCATCACAAATATGCGTTTATATTTTACAATTTTTGTTTGAATTATCCTATCTTATACCTCTCCAAAAAATGTCCCCTTTCCTTGCTCTCATTTCACATCTTTAGTAGTTTACTAGTGGCTTCCTCTCTACACTACATTTTTGAATTTTTATAACCTATTTGGGTATTCCAAAACTCCTCCTCCATTCCAAAAAACTGTTTTGATCTTCTTATGGGTGTTTTTGGCTTAGTTTCAAGTGTATGTACTAACTCTTGATATTGGCCATATTTTACCAAATTCATTTGGCTACCAAATATCCTTCCAAACCCGAGAAAACCCTGTGTTATTTTGTTTTTATAGATATGTCTTGATGACTTCCAACCCATAAGTTACATATTCCAAGTGTTTGACAAAATTTTAACAAGAGAAAACAAAGTGAAAATTTGAAATTACTATTCTTCTTCTATTTTATTTGTTGGTGATTTAAGATTTCATGAATCCTTTGATTCTCCTATATCAAACACCCAAGGTTTGAAAATAATCGTGATGTTTAAATCATGAAGGAAGAGATAATGGTATATCAATAGGCTTCACTATAGTGTCCCCTTCCACCTTGTTAGGTATGTATGAATTTTTTTATTCTTTGAGATCTTTTTTAGCCGTCTGTTGTAGCACAATTCACCCTTATCTTCCTAGCTCTAATTACCCTTCTTATTTCCTTTCCAATTTATTTAGAAACATCCATCCACCTTTTGCAAATTTTAATTTTTCTCTAGCTCCATCCTCTTGTGGGATTTGACCCACCACTATCTGACAATGACCACCAATTGTATTAAACACCATCATTTCTCAATATGGTCTTGATTGAAGGGAATATATGGTCTTGAGACCCCCAAGAATTTGAGAACTAACCAGGAGAAGACACATGGCATCATTTTTGAGAAATAAATCATTAGAAAGAGGACTCATCTTTCCAATCAAGATGAGACACATAACAAAAATAATCATGAGGTTAAATTTGATGGCCTCATGGACATCAAATTTGAAAAGCATGTTGAGAATATTTGATTGATTATAACTTCTTATCTAGGTCACTAAATTGGGAAAAACTAGTCTCATTGAAAATATATTGAGGAGATCTACATGTGGGTAGTAGTTTTGAGTTGCAATAAGGGTTGTTTTGAGCTCAAATCATAAATTTTTATTCTCATGGTCATTTCATGTTTGGGCTTTGTAACCACGAAAAGCATGATGATTTTTTTTAATCATAACTTGTGATTCTCATATCCATTTCACCTGCACATGGTATTGTTGGAGACAACATGAAAATATATTTCTTTTGAGCACAACTTAATATGTAATGGTTAAGAGATAGAGGATATCAATGTGATAGATTGTTTGGAATAGCTTTTGTTCATTTTCTCCATCAAATAGAATCCAAATTTGTTTTATTTTACTTACAAGTTATCCTCATTTTTTTATGATGCTTATGTATCAAGAATATGCTTTTCTAGTCCCACTAAAATGCAATGGAATGTAGTTATCATGTTGTTGATCATGAATGAGTTGCATTAAAATGGTCCCAAGTGAAATAATTACATTTTAAGACAAATGGAAGCTCTTAATTTGAAATATCCCTAGTGAAAAATGCACAAAATATTGAAAATTTGCAGCCACATAGAATACTGATTTCTACAGATTTTTACAATAAGGATAGCGAACTAAAGAAAATTAATATCTCCCTAAATATCCACTCGAAATACTTGAAAATTCAAAGAGAGCTTGATATTATTATAAAGGAAATAATAAAACTGTTTTTGGAGTTTTACAGAAATTAAAATGCTGCCAGAAAAAGCACAGCGTGCCCTTGACAGCTAGGAAACTTCAGAGGTTCATAACTCTCCAAATACCGGAGTAAAAATTAAGAGTCTTCATAAATAACATTAGCAAATAGAGGAAATGACATTTCAACCTTTAGATCTGAAAGGGGTCAACTAGAAACCCTCTAAGTAAAGGCTACAAGTCACCTAGCTTGGAAAAGGGTTAGAAATTGTTGCTGATGCCTTCAAAGTGATGCTAAGCCCTGCCCAAATGGCTTCCATAAATCTGATCTGGAACCCTTTGATTATCTTCCCCAAATGCCTCCAAAACCCTCAATTTCCTTCCTCTGAAACCTCTGATAATTTGTCCGTAACATAGCCTAGTTTGCGGCTCCAAAATGACAAACTAGGGTAGATCTCTCACTACAGAAGAATGACCTGCTAGCTAGGGATGGTTCTCTCACCATCGAAGCTAAAGTCCCTGTGGGATTTCACTCCACAAGCTGAAGATGCACAAATAACAGTTGCATGTGCAGGAGAATAAAATGTATGCCAAAATTCCTTTTCCTTTCTCTCCCAACTCCTTATATACTTATCCACGGAAAAAGAGCCCCAAAAACCATAGACACATTTCATTCCCTAGAGGGGCAAATAAAAAAAAAGTAACTAAAGTTACTTTTTCCTTTTTGAGTCGTTATGGTCCAAAAGTGACCCCTAAAAGCAAAACTTGGATATTAGAACCATGGTGCCACTTCGCAATAGCTCCCAATGTCCACATCTCCTTGGGTATGACTATGGTTTGGACTCGACTTGTCCCTTGGGCCTTTTGGCCTCTAGGAAAGGAGACATTACAGTCCTCCCTTCCCAAATTTTTCTTGTCCTCAAGAAAATGCAAATTAGGATGCTGCAAAATCTACTCTCTCTCCCAAGTAGCATCCTTAAGTGGCGGTCCCTTCCATCCCACCAAATACTCGGTGATTACTCTGCTCCTGAGTCCCCTCTGTCTCTCTTCAATAATGGATTCTGGTTCCAACACCAACTTACCCTCCTCATCTAATGGCGTTAACTCTGTAGATGGTACAATATGTTGTCTGAGTACCTTCTTAAGGCATGAAACATGGAAGATATTATGTATCTTACTGTGCTCCGGTAGCTCTAGCTCATATGTAACTGCCCCAGCTCGACAAAATACCTGGTACAGTCCATAAAATCATGGTTTCAATTTCTCTACACCCTTTTGCTTTTGTAAGGACTGCTTATATGGATGTAAACGTAGGAATACTAGATCCCTAACCTCAAAAGACCTCTCTGTCCTATGCCGATATGCATATAACTTTTGTTGATTATGTGCCTTCTGGAGATCCTCTCTAAGATCCTTTAGAATATCCTGGTTCTCCTATAGCAAATCTTGAGATTTGGGAGCACGGATATCTGGTAATACCAAATCTACAAATGTCCTGGCGTCGTACCCATACAAGGCTCAGAAATGATTCATACCTATGCTCATTTGGTAGGCGATATTGTAACAATACTCACCCATGTGTAAACCATTTAACCCATGCCCACTGGTGTCATGTCACATAACTCCACAAGTAGCCCTCTATCCACTTATTGACTATCTCTGTCTGCCCATCTATCTGTGAGTGGTAGCTAGTGCTAGGAGTCAACTCCATACCTGTTAGTCTAAAGATCTCCTGCCAAAAGGTGTTCATGAATATCTTGTCCCTTTCACTGAAAATTTTTTTAGGAAACCCATGTAGCCTAAAAATACCAGTATAGAAGATCCAGGCCACATCCATTGCCTTATGCCCCTTGGGTAGGGAAAAGAAATGAGAAAAACTTAGTTAACCGATCAACTACAACATAAATGTAGCTAGGCCCCATACACCAAGGGAATCCCTATGATAAAGTCTCATAGATATGCTTTCACATTTTTGTTCGGGAATGGGGAGAGGCTGAAGTAATCCTGATGCAAAAAGAATGATTAGAATTGGTTTGTTGGAAAACCATACACTCTCTGACATGATTAGGGACATCGTCCTTCATTTGCTTCCATGAAAATATCTCCCTGATGAACCTGTATGTTTTGAAATACCCAGAATGTCTAGCTAGTGGTGTATCATGTACTGCTCGAAGGATCTTTTCTCTTCATTTTGGATCCTTGTACAAGTAAAATCATATCCTTGTAGAAAATGAGATCATCCACTACTCTGTATCGGTCGTCTTGTATAATACCATCCATGATCTCACATGCAAACTGATTTTTGGAATACTCAACAAGTATATGAGCCTTCCAATCCGCTAAAATCTCATACATAGAACTAAGCATAGAAATGAGGTAACGCCTCCTAGATAAAGCATCAGCAACAATATTATTCTTACCTATAGTGTACTCTATGTCAAAGTCATATGTTTATACCTTTTTCACCCATCTTTGCTAGTGATCGTTGAGCTCCTTCTATCCCAAGAAGAACCTCAAACTATTGTGATCCATATGAACCACAAATTTTCTGCCCACAAGGTAATGTCTGAATTTGGCCAAAACATGCATAATAGCCAATATCTCCTTGTCGTAAATTAAATACCCTCTCTCTCCATGCGTTTCAATTTCTGACTCTCATAGGTGATGGGATGCCTATCCTGCATGAGAACTGCTGTAAACACCCTCTCTTGATGCATCACACTCTAGACTGAATGGATGGGAGAAGTCTGGTAATGTGAGGACGGGACACGAACTCATCACCTTCCTTGAGGTGATCAAAAAACCTGTTGTACTGCATCTGACCAAGTGAAATCCCCCCTTCCTATTCAAATCGGTTCAATGGAGTAGTCAACTAAGAGAAAAATCTTCATGAACCTCCAGTAGTATGTGCACAACCCCATGAATCCTCGTAATTGTGTCAATGTCCTAGGTGGCGGCCAATCCAGGATTACACATATCTTCTCTCTATCCACCTTCAAAATGTACCCCCACCAATTACATATCCCAAGTATAGAAGTTCGGTCATGCCGAAATCGCACTTAGAGGCTATCTCATATAATGAATTATCTTCTAATATCCCCAATATCTCACCCAGGTGCCTGATATGGTCCTCCCAAGTCCTATTGTAGACTAAAATATCATCAAAGAAAATTGATAAAAACTTCCAAAAGTGGCGGTTGAACACATGATTCATGCAAGACTGGAATGTAGCTGGACCATTAGACAATCTGAAAGGCATCACCAAGAACTCAAAGTGACCATAATGGCATCTGAAAGTTGTCTTATGCACATCCTGCTCCCTAACTTTGATCTGATGATATCCAGAACGCAAATCTATTTTCAAAAAATAGATTTCACCATGTAGCTCATCCAACAACTCATTAATGTGTGGTACAAGATACTTGTTCTTTATTGTCTTCTTATTTAAGGCCTGGTAGTCCATACACATCCGCAGGGTCCCATCCTTCTTCTTCACCAAAACCATCAAAGAAGCAAAAGGGCTGGATCTCAATCTAATATGCCCCATATCCATGAGCTCTTGTATAGTCTTTTTTATCTCATCCTTAAACCGTTTGGGGTGACAGTAAGGAGAGGTGACCACCGGTATAGCATCCTTGAGCTCAATCACATGCTCAAATCCCCTATCTAGAGGTATGCCTGAAGGTATGTCACCAAACACGACACCGTGTCTATCCAAGAGGCCTTGTATATCCACATGGTACTCCTGTTTTCCATCCTCTAATTTCTTTGTCGAAACCAAATAGTGTACTACCCAATCCACCTCATCGTGCCTATAAATCCTCTCGATCCTCTTATCCGTAATAAATCGGGGTGCCCCTGAATATAATCCCCTCAAGATCACATTCCTCCCTTCAGACTTAAAATTCAGCTCCATCATCTGGAAATTATTTTAAAACTCGCCAAGGGAATGGAGCCACTATACTCCAAGCACTATGTTAGTCTCTCCAATACCAACAATATAGAAATCATTGGTAATTGTATAGTTACCCATCGTCATGCTCAATTGGGGAACCCGACATGTGCATCTCATAGAATCTCCATTGGCTACAACCATGTTGAAGTCCCCCAAATTCCTGTCTATAACCCCCACGTCTCAACCAATGAGGCATCAATAAAGTTGTGGGTTTCCCCACTTTCAATGAGTACCACCACTCATTGTCCCTATAAAACTCCCCTAACT
Organism: Taxus chinensis; assembly: GCA_019776745.2. NCBI lineage: Eukaryota > Viridiplantae > Streptophyta > Pinopsida > Cupressales > Taxaceae > Taxus > Taxus chinensis. The sequence continues at coordinate 670,130,116 of CM034151.1, forward strand.
TTGAATTCCTTATACCTCAGGGTACTAGACAAGGTGGAAATATTCTCCTAGGGAAAATTATCGCTATCCTGCTCAACACCCGCAGTATCAAATGCCTCATCATCATCATCATCATCATCATCATCATCATCATCATCTAATCCCTATGTGTCCAACTCCTTGTCACCATCACTCTCCTCAAAGACCTCTATGAATTGGGACCTCCCTCTACCCTTGTAATCGTGTCCTAGAACCCAAGTTGTGTGGAAATTGAAACATAGTTTCTTTCTCCTTAATTCCTCCCTTTCCTCTCTAATTACGAATGGTCTCCAGGATGTATCTTTCCTAGGTGGAGGTACCTTCGGCTACGAACACTCGGTTCTAGAAGGGAAACCCTTAGGTTGCACTCGAGGTGGAAACCTCAACTTAGGAGTGGATAACTCCAAGTCACGAGCTCTCCTAATAGCCTCATGCAACGAAGAAGGCTCAAATTCCCTCATAAATCCAATGAGAGAATTTGTTAAACCTGTTTTGAATAGGAAAATCAACCTCATCTCTGTAACATCAGGTACCATGACCGATAGTTTCTAAAAATATGTGATATACTGATCCACAGAACCGGTCTGCCTCAAATGAGTCAACTCTCTAAAATACCTTTCGGGGTCCCTCTTATCAAATCTTCTCACTAGCCTCTTTGTGAACTCTGCATAAGCCATGATATATATGTGTCCCTATTTAATCAACCCGTGATGCCACCAATCATGAGCATCTCCCTCTAGATGTAAGATTACAAACTTAATTACATCTTCCTCATGCATAGGATTCAAGTTGAAGTATGTCTTCAACTTCTACCCCAAATAATGTGCAGTACACTTCTTCGAACCATCGAAGTGTGGAACAAAAATTTGTCCCAACCTCCTTTACATCTCTGGTACCTGTACCTGGTAATATCTCCTAGGCCTGCTGCCAATCTTCATTTTGCAATATTCTTGGAATGGCATGTTGTCACGAAAGCCATCACTTAAGGTCTGGTACCTTTCCCAACAAGACTCCTCATCTACAATATCCCCTGGTTTCCATACCCGTGAAACTTTCGGATCCTTCAAGAAAGAAGGTTCATGAAACCCCAAAGGCCTAGTAGAAGAATGGGGGGACCGTTGCCCTGAATGTCCACCCTCGCCTCTTTGACCATGTTTTCCCATATTTTTATTTTCTCCTCTTTCCACATGAGTATCAAACTTGTCCTGTGCTAATCTCTCATTGAGCTGGCTCAAATAGAGATTGGTAGTCTCATGTTGCTTTACCATGTTGGTGAACAATTATTTCATCAGATCTACACCTATATCCTCACTGTCTCTGTCCCCCATCTTTCAATCCCAACAGGCTAGAGAAACAACTGATCTAATACCACTGAAATATCCCTCATGGGATACCACTTAAAAAATGCACAAAATATTGAAAATTTACAGCCACATAGAATACTAATTTTTGCAGATGTTTACAAGAAGGACATCGAACTAAAGAAAATTAATATCTCCTTAAATATCCACTCGAATTACTTGGAAATTTAATGAGATCTTGATATTATTATAAAGGATATAATAAAACTATTTTTGGAGTTTTACAGAAATTAAAATGCTGCTAGAAAAAGCATAGCGCGCCCTAGACAGCCAAGAAACTTCAGAGGTTTGTAACTCTCCAAATACTAGAGCAAAAATTAAGAGTCTTCAGAAATAACATTAGCAAATAGAGGAAATGACATTTTAACCTTTAGATCTGAAAGGGGTCAACTGGAAACCCTTCAAATAAAGCCTGCAAGTTGCCTAGCTTGGAAAAGGGTTGGAAATTGCTGCAGACGCCTTCAAAGTGATATTAAGCCCTATCCAAATGGTTGTGGTAAATCTGATCTAGAACCCTTTGATTATCTTCCCCAAATGCCCCCAAAACCCTCAATTTCCTTTCTCTGAAATATCTGATAATTTCTCCATAACACAGATCAGAAGGTGGCTCCAAAATGACAGACTAGGGTAGATCTCTCACTACCAAAGAATGCCCTACTAGCTAGGGACGGGTCTCTCACCACGGAAGCTAGGGTCTCTGTGGGATTTCACTCCACAAGCTGAAGATGCGCAAACAGAATTTACACGTGAAGGAAAATAAAATGTATGCCAAAAGTATTTTTCCTTTCTCTCTCATCTCCTTATATACTTATCCATAGCAAAAGAGCCCCAATAACCCTAGACGCATTTCATTCCTTGGAGGGGCCAGTAAAATAAAGTAACTAAAGTTACTTTTTCCTTTTTGAATCACCATGGTCCAAAAGTGACCCTCAAACGTAAAACTTGGATAATAGAACCATGGGGCCCCTTCCCAATAGCTCCCAACGTCTACAGCCCCTTGGGTATGACTACGGTTTGGACTCGACTTGGCCCTTAGGCCTTTTGGCGTAGGAAAGGGGACTTTAAATGATTCTCTATTTTTCTTAATTGATATCCCTATATACTTATGGGTCAATTCATGCTACTATGTCCAACTCATTGTCCCAAAAACGTGAGCGGGGAATGTGGCAGGGTGTGAAAAAATAAGTGTATGCGTGAACCCCATTCGCACGAAGCGCCACGTCGTGTACGTTTCTACCACATATGACACAAAAAGGATTCATGTGAAGGGGGTGTTAGCGTGAGCCCCCTTCACACGAAAACCCTAATTTATATATTGGAGATGACACAGAGGAATACAATTTTCCTCCATCTGCCTCATTCCCATGATGATACCACTGCAGAGTCGTCACCGACCTGAAAGTTTCCATTGGTGAGCAGCAAGCCCAAAACCAAGCCATCACTGACCTACACGACCCCATTCGAGACTAGAAAGGGCACTCAATGATAAAAAAGAGATTTTTTTTTTGTTAGAAACAAAGTTGTGAATGAAATAATCTAAAAATAATTGAAACCCTAGTTCTAGAAATATACTTAAATCTCTTGTATCATGAAAATGCTTCACAAATTTTTTTTTTCATTGGGAATCACCAGTATGTTGTGGTATTCTTTCAATGTGCTTATTAACATGGCAATTACTATTGTTAAGAACCAAGCAGAGCAGTCCTACCTCCTTCTACTGTGAAATTCCATGAATGGGCATTTTGGTCTGAGTCATTTCTTTAAGAACATTAATTCCTACCTTTAATCTCCTTCTATTATTTGATATTGTATGGCATGGAAGAACTAGAGTTAGGTGGTTGTGGCTACCAAAGAGTCTAATTGGTTAGTATTACTAGTTTTGGGAAAACCCTAGTTAAAAGGGATTAAACAAATTTGAGTTGTGTGTTGCTATTTCTTCTGCAAGCCATAAGAATATTTTTGTTAGAATTATAGGTCTAACTTAGAAGAATATCCATTATTGTATCCTTGAGATCCCACAACTAATCTAGGGTATGAATGTGGCAGCAATCATTTATCTTCATTTAATTATAGGCATGGGGTTTCTTTCTCTAATAAAAATATATATAAATATACATTTTCTTTCTGAGGTCTTTGGATGATGAACTCTATGGTATTGAAAAGGGTATATGCATAGTTTCATGCATATATAAATCAGATCTCTCTTAGTCTTCCTTTCCTCTGTAAAATTCATGTTTATATTTGGATTTCATCACAAACAATTATTTCCATGCCACTTTAATTTGAGTTGTTCCCTGTTTTATAGATTTTGTAGTGAGTTAGCTCTTTCAGGTGACTATAATTTCCAATAATTTTTATAGATATATCTATAATCTATTCATATATATATATATATATATATATATATATGTATGTATGTATGTATGTATGTATGTATGTATGTATGTATGTATGTATGTATGTACTATGTTTTATATAAATCCCTTTAAAAAAATTACGGTTTTCAAAAATTGCAGTGTGTTATTGTCTATGGTTTCTAAAAAATTTCACCTGTAATATATGGTTAAAATCACAAAAAACCCCTTAAGAACACCAATTTTTTGAAGATTTAGCTCTTTTAGGTGGTTGTATTAATTTCCATTAAAATTTATAGATATATCTATAATTTTTTAATACATATATAAATAGGTATTATATTTTATATAAAACCCTTAAAAACATTTACGGTTTTAAAAATTTTCAGGTTGTTATTGTCTATAGTTTCTAAAAATTTTCACCTGTAATATACGGTTAAAATCACAACATTTTCCAAATTATTTCAAAGGTCTTTGAATATGTAATTTTTTAAGAACCTTTAAACCCCTCGATTTACTAGTACTATACATAGACTGTACAAACAATAATCTTGGAGATTGTAAGTTATTTTCCAATCAGCTATATGGATATGTAATTGTTTATCTACATGATTGTGCTAACACATTCCCCTATAGTCTTAAGTCCTTATAGAGTCTCCACATTCATTAATTATATTACACTAATATAAACTATTACCTCATAACTCATAATTCCAATATTCTTTTATGAAAATGACTTCACAAATGTCCTAATACCTTCAACACCTCCTACACATGCTTCTTGAACCTACACAATTTATATATACCCATAATAACATTCTATAAGCTATACACAAAAAGGAACATTCATTTTTCATCAATCATTCACAATTTCATAGGCTTATACAAGCATATTTCTCAAGAAACTCTCCATATTGATATTCTGCATAACACATTATAGGTTCTTTAAGCTTTTTAGGTCTTCAAAAACTACCTCCAACTTCTATCAATTCTTCTTTTCGTATTACTTCAAATAGATTCACTAAATATAATGTTTTGCAAGGCAACTAAGACAGCTCTTCACTTGAGTGTACTTTTTGTATTCCTTTCTTAGTGTGCCAAGTCTTATCACCTAATTGTGTATGTTTATAATTTTACATAGAAATTTTGCACACAAATGCTTACTCACAAAACCTTACATAATTTGTGCCATTCATAGAGAGTAAAATCCCCACAACATTGATTGACATATTTTGGTGCATGCCCTAATCTTGTCACCTCACAAACTTGACATTTCATCTCCATTGATGCCATTTCTAAGGAGAAAAATCAACTAGAAGATTCAATGGTTTCCTCTTGTTCACATTTTGGTTTGATGTAGAATTTCTAGAAATCAAGTTTATTGTATCCATAAGGTTGGATCCATTGATAAAAAGAACACTAAGCATAGTGATCCTAACCTATGTTGAAAATAAGGATGAACCTATTATCTTGAAAATTAACAAGAATGATATATTAATTCTGGAGTTCTTTCGAGAATACGAATTTGGTTTAGATTTCACAAAACAAATTCCCTTTTTTATTTTAATTATTTTAGGATACATTTATGTAAATAGAGAATACATTTTATAAGTGTTTGTACTTATAGTCATGTTGAGAAACTTCATCTTATCTCCTAACATCTTTCATTGATTTTTGATGCATGGTAATAAATTTATTCCCTAAGAAGTGACCTATAAAATGTAACTTAGATTTTACATTATTCCATTTTTTAATATCCTAGGAGGATTTTTTCATTTAATGTATTGTAAATTGAATTTTACTTTCATTTTTTTACAGTCATGGATTCTTCCGCTCCTAATTTTTTTAGAGGACCGATTTAGAGATTGCAAAATTTCAATCTATTCTTGAGGATCCAACTATAGTTGGGAACTATAAAGCCCATTGTGAAAAAAATATTGGTTGATCTTCGTAGAATAGAAACAAGTTTGAAAACATACAACCCATTTGATTCTGAGTCAATCATTTTTTTTATGGATTCATTAAAATCAAGTGTCTCAGGAGATGTAGGATATAGTGATATTCAATTACGAATTTCCGATAAGGAAGTCATTAAGAGGTCTTGTTAGAGTTTTTATGCAGAAAAATCAAAAGTAAGGGCATATTATGTAGACAAATGTTCATCTCCCCTATGTGCACCTTTGATTCATCCTATATTTGTGGCCTCTCATGGCCAATTTCTGAATAATGACAAAGTACCATTATACTTCATATTGATGTTACATGCTGAGGTTCACCTAAACCTAAAGGTGAACTATTTAGACATCCTTAGTTATTTAGAGCAGGGGCATGGCTTTATTAGTCATAGGGAGGCATATTGAAAGGAGGGATCTGATAAAGTTGTTGATGCATGAAATCTTGTACCGAGGTCATGACCATTCTTATGGGGATTTCAGGATGTTGCAATGCCTTTCGTTCTGACTGCACATGATGGTGATATCGAGGGTCTTGTGGGAATTTCTCACGAGACCTAATTGATATCTTCTGACCATGTGGTTCAATACCTTCAAAGACATGGTACTATAGTGGAGGGGATAGTAGCAACAGTGATGCACGCAGTGAGCTATACGCTCATGCACATTTGATTTCACCAGATGACTTAGAGGGGGTTACAGATGCCACTCATACACGTTGGCTAGGACACATCATGGATTTAGACTTGTTTCATGCATATGAGGTGATTCCATGACATTACAACATTCCAATATGGGGGTTTTAGATTTTATAGAGCTGAGTGACAGTGTATCTTCTAGTCAGGAAACTACTGTTGCTGCTACAGTTAGACCTCTGATTGTTGGGATCATCACACCCGATGTTCAACACATTTTTATTCCAGTGTGTGAAAATTAAACCTTAATTTAATTAAAATTTATTTCATTTCATCATTACTTTACAATTTATTAATATTAAATTTGATTGTTTACTTGTGTGATTAGGATTTTGTTCCAGTGTGTGGTGCTTCACAGTCCACACCATTTGCCCACATGACATACACACAACTCTTGACTAAGGAGCAACATCGATCTTTATGTTTCGGGATTCAATCATCTTGGCCAACTTGGCCTGAGTTAGATATTTGCTGGTGTTCAGGTCGTGGGTGGCAGTCCCATAGATTTGGAGACTTGTTCCACAGAGGTATATATACATGTGTTTTAGAACTAATATTTGATCTAATTAAAATGTTTGAAATTAATGAACTTTATTCAAAAAACTTATTTATCAACTTCGGAAATCTAATTTGTTTTGTTTCACAGGGATCTGAGGGACAAAGATCTACACATAGTGTAGATACTACCAACATCCACCCATGGAAAGATACTAAGGTAATCAATTGTGCATATTTGTTATAAGATGTATTTAATTAATCAATAAATATGGTAGAATGTATAAATTTTATAGTATTCTAGATAGTGTCTTATTTCTTTTTTTAACATGCAGGGTGTAGCAAAGCCTAGTGAGGGGTTTACCACTCACCCTACTACATGGAGGATACTTCAGTGATATTTTAGAGATTTTAGACATTTAGACATGATTTTAGAGATTTTAGACATGTATATACTCATTTTAGACATGTTTTTAGATATTTTACACATGAATATACTCATGTTTTAGACATGATTGTTATATTTTGATATATGTCTTATTCACACACACACACAGACACACACACACACACACACACACACACACACGTGTGTGTGTGTGTGTGTATATTCATTAGAAATGAATTTCATATGTTGATATGTAAGGTAGCATAAGTTTATATTTTTATGAGTTGGTGTATATTTAAAATTTTGGATGTGTATATAAGACACCCCCTTATGTTTCATTTTTTTCTCTTGATGAAAATGATAATAGGTATAATGATAGATAAGATATTAAATACCCTTCATTTTTGTGATATAGAGTAAACTTATTTAAAATTCTATATTCAATCATTTTATGCTTACGTAATTTAGTAATAATGTATGTTACATTAACTGTCAGTTGGAGTGATGGCAGTGAAAACTAAGAAATTTGTGAAGAAAGAAGAAATCAAAATCGAGGCAGGCGAGGGCAAATGCTCCACGACAGGGGCATCAATAGATCTTCAGGGAGGACTCATCATTGTTCTAGGAGAGAAAAGGACAAACAGTGGACTGCAAGGAGGTTGACAAATGGAGAAGGAGGGGTGAGTTTCAAACCATTATTTACATCCACATAGAATTTCATCCAAGGATGCAGATTTTCCTGGGGCTGGAAGGAAAAATAGCGAGCCACTCAGGAAAGCAAGTGTCGATGCTACTATAAATTGGGGTCTGTCTCATCCTTCTAAGCCTACCTCATTTAAGGATATTCTAGGTAATCACAGTGGAAATGCTTCTAGATATCAGCAGTATCTAGTGGATATGGCAGAAGAAATCCCAGAGCTAGAAATTAAGAACCCCGAGGTAGAGGAATATTATCAAACTCTTACTTGTGATGTTGTGATCGCATGATTCAATGGACTATGGCCTTCCTCTACCACTTTATACCAATGGATATTTGAAAACTAGTCCAATAGGTGTGAAATATCTCTTTGTTCCAGGGGTTTTTTTTACTGTACATTTTAGAGAAACAGAAGATTATGAGTGTTTCCTATCTAAAGTGATTTTGTTCTGGGGTAACGCCAGTTTGTATTTAAATCCATGGTTTCCAGAATTTTATCTGAATACCCATTCGGTTACCAAAATGTTGGTTTGGGTAAGACTTCATAACCTTCCTCTACATTTATGGTATGCCCTGGATGATATTGGCAATGTCTTGGGTAAGTTTATTAAAGAAGATTTAGAAATAAATCACCCTGGGTTTTCCACTTATGCTCACATTTGTGTTGAAATTGATCTGAGTAAAGGACTACTAGATCATATCCTGTTAAAATTTGGAAAAAATCAGCATTCATAGGTGGTGGATTATGAAAAATACCACTTTTAGATTTAAATCCTGCAATAATCCAGGACATCTGCAAGCTTCTTGTCCTTTAAATAAAAACAGTGCTAAAAAGAGTAGCTCACACGCTTCTAGCAGATGGGGATTTGTGAATCCTGATTTGGTGTCTACCTCGGCATTCAAGGAGGGAACCGAACAAAAGACAACAGAAACAACAACAAATGAACAGAGGGATTCAGAAATGGGAAAACATGAGAATGAAGAGTTAGTTGGAGAAACGAAAAGAGAACATTCACCTAACAAATCATATTTGGATCAACACTCTTTACCTAATAATATGGAAATACCAGAAAATCCCAGTGATCTTATGATAATTGTTCAGTCTAACACTGGCAAGTGGAATGAAGTGAAGAAGAGGAAAATTAAAAAAGTCGTATGTGTAGTATCGAAGACTATTTTCCATCCCAGGGTGGGAAATAACTTCGGTCAAGACACCTTTGCTATGTTTTACACATGCTTGTTTGCATTGCTTTGTGTTTGTAGGTTTGGTTTGGATTTTCTGGGAGGATTATTTGCCAGCTCTGTTTGAATATTCTCTGGGTATTTAGGCCCAGTTTTGTAATCTAGAACATGCCCCATCAACCCGCCTTATCAATAAAAAAATACTTTATGTTACATTAACCATTCTATGACTTATATATAGATTTTTTCTTTATTTCTTATGGATGAGGAAACAAGGCTCTATAACTCGTTCAAGTACCTCAAAATTTAGTATTGTCTACTTTTAGAGATTTTTTTTTTGTTTTAGAATTATTTATGAGATATTTGTATTAAATTAGGGATATATTTATGATAGGAGGGATTACAAGTGGTAGGTATGTAATTTTGTAAGGTAGAATTACTTTTATAATAATTCATAACTTTAAGTTTGCAATAAGGAAAACCTATGGGATATGAAATGGCCCAAGAATATATATAGAACAAGTAAAAAGTAACCATTAGGTGGTAGTAAATGGGAATAGATATCCTAGAAATAAACTATTGGATCCTTGGTCCTTGTTTTAGGTCATGAAATAAGATAATGATAATGATAAGTCATGAAGTAAGATAATGATCAATAGTCACGAAGTAAGATAATGATAAGTCGCGTAGGTTTTGAATGTTCTTACAAGTCATTCTTAATCTCAAAACCCAATATTTTTTCCCATGAACCATTAAATAAATAATTTTCTATAAGTTTTTCTAATCTCCCTAATATTTTTCAATACCTTGAGTCATGTAGTTCTGAAATGAAACAGTATTCAAACCCTGAAAATTCTTTATCAAAATTTTGTAGACCCTACTTTAAAATGTGAAATCTATTTGTTAAATTTATTTAAAATACTTAATTGTCTATCAAAATTTAAAAAATTCTATAATCTGCTAGAAATTTCCCCCAAGATGAAAATTTCATTAAGGGGCCATAATGTCTATCATTTTACTTACATGAAATTTTAAATGAAAGTTGGATTTATAGGCTTACCTAGTGTAAAATATAATCGATTCATATATGAAAATAATGTATAGAACACTAAGAACTTGTTTCAAATTATTATAAAAGATGTCGGAAAAGAGAAAATAAAATGAGGAAAATAAAAAACATAAGAGTTGACGTAAAAACTTTTGAAGGAAGAAATGACTTATATCTATATCTTCAGGGGTTTTGAATTTCAATAAAAAAAACATGATAGTAGTGGTGTATCTTTGATCACATTCTTGGAACTTGAAGAAGCATTGCTAATAAATTATATTCAAAATAAGATTCCAAGAGTTACATATGTACACTTAAGATGTTACATCAAGGAAACTCAAAATCAAAGAGTGAGTACATTATGAGGTTTAAGACTTGTATGCAACAACTAATATATCAACCATTTGAAGTTTACTATTTTAATGTGATTGTAAATTTGACTTTATTTGGAGACGGGATATTAAAGGAATTATCTAAATATTAATTTCAATACATGTATTCAAATATAACATTGGGTAGTGTTCTCTTCCAAGTGAGGGTTGATTGTTAATGCATGATGATAACTTTCAGTGAATCATCATGAGAATTTTATCTTGATCCCTTAAGAATAATTAAATCCATAAAACACATCTAATGTGTGAAAATTATGATTTGACATCACCATATGATGAATCACCACCTTTATATTATGATTTGAATCGTATATTATAAAAACATTAATTAAAACATTGATATATTCTTGATTTGAGTCATATATTATGATTTAAATCATATATGATAAAAAAATCGATATATATGGAAAGAATATTATTGGAGATACTAGGGAACAAAATTTACATCTTTAATGAACCCATCCTTAGTATCATAGGAAGAAATTTGTCAAATATGTATGCCAAATGAAAAATAAAATAGATAAAATATTTTATTCCTGGAAGACATCAATATATAATATTCTAGGTCCTTCTATTTAATACCAAGTGGCCTCAGCTCATTGTTCAATGACCTAGACAAAAATTTGCATGGTCTTCTACATCTAGTCTCCATTTTTTTGCGTTGACCAATTTTAGTCTCCACCTGATGCAATTGTAACCCTGTAGAGCAATTATGTGATGGGTGTAATGACACACCCTTTTGTCTATTTTATAATAAAAAAAGTGAATCCCACTTTGGAGGGATTTCACTTGTTGTAAATATGTTCCATACACTACAACCGAGCCAGTATAAAATTTTGTCTCCTCATTTGTTATTTCACTTGCTAGCTTTGTTCTCTCTTCTGTGCAACACAACAAGTACTTCTTCACTTTCTCAATATTGTCTTCTTCAGCAATGACTACAAATACATCACCTATAATAAAATGCAAAGAAATATTCAATGATTCGTATACTATAAATTATACATATAAATTCAATGATCAAATTATAAAACCCTTTTAAATAAAAAATACCTAGTTTAACCAATCCATATATGTGGTCATAATCAGGTGAAATTAATGGCACATCTTCAAAACTATCATCATGATTTCATCTATATGTGTCATCCACAACTAAAGGAACTTTTTTCCACTCACCTACATGCCCATGTTTTTTTACTATTGTACTCTGCATATGATTTGTTCATGCATTCATAACAAAAATAAGAATAATATCTTGTACAGATTGTCCAGTTATTACTATCCATAGTCATCATAGAAATGTAAATACCTAGAATTAGGAATCCTTTCACATCCATAATTTTTCCTTCAATCAAAACCTTCAATTAATCATGCTACAAAATCAATAAATTTCAAAACAAACATAAAAATTAAGAGTACAAAAATTTAAAGTTTATAACTTTTAGTTAATAAATCACATCAAGATACATATATGTTTTAAATGTGCATACCTTTTATCTCCCAAAACAGTCTATGTGGGCTTGAAGCCTATGAGGTTAAATCCTGTGTGATTGAATCCTAAACTACAAAATGTTTCTTACACCATTCAACAACGGTGTGGGCATCAATCAATCAATCTCCCTCATAATCAAAGATTGTATTTCTTTAGTGCATGTTTGATGCATGCACTCGGCACCATTGTGTTCTCCCTTCCCATGACCACTCTAAAAATACTCCATAAATGAGTTAATTTTGTTATGACGATGATAGTGACTGACGTGCAAAGAAATGGTGAGAGGATTTTAATTGTAGATGTGAAACCATTCGACGAAACAAAATGTTGATCTATTTGTACTCCTCGCTAATGAAGATATTTAAAGAACAAACCAAAACAATGAAATATCCCTTATGGGATACTACTTAAAAATGCACAAAATATTGAAAATTACAGCAAAGTAAAACATTGATTTTTACTTAAAATGACCAGCTAGGTTAGTGAATGGTATTTAATTGATATCTCACAAAATATTTTCAAGTGCATTAAATTTTGAGGGAAGCTCGCAATAATAATAATAAACACTAGAAAAACATTTTTTGGAATTTTTGGAATAATATATTACTTCCAAAAAATTACAGAATGCCTGAGGCAGCTAGTAAACTTCTAAAATCCGTAAATCACCAAATACAAGAGCAAAAATTAGGAGTCTTTTGGAATAACATTAACAGGAAGAGGAAATGACATTTCAACCTCTAGATATGAAAGGGACCCACTGGAAAAACCTTCCAAAATAAAGGTTGTAAGTCACCTCGTTTGGAAAGGGGTCAAAAAATGATGGAGGCGCCTTGAACGTGATGTTAAGCACAGCCCAAATGGCTACCGTAAGTCTGATCTAGAACCCCTTTGATTATCTTCCCCAAATGCCCCCAAAAATCCTCAAGACCCTTCCTCTGAACCCTCTGGTAATATCTTCTATACCACATCCTAGAAAGCGGCTCCAAAATGACAGACTAGGGTAGATCTCTCACTACCAAAGAATGCCCTACTAGCTAGGGACGGGTCTCTCACCACCAAAGCTAGGGTCCCTATGGGATTAGACTCCAAAAGTTGTAGATGTGCAACAGCAGTAACTACACGTGAAGGAGGATAAAATGTATATGACAAAAGTGCCTTTTCTTCCTCCCTCGGCTACTTATATACTTCTCCTCAGCAAATGAGCCCCCATAACCCTAGGCACATTTCATTCCATGGAGGGGCCAATAAAATAAGAGTAACTATAGTTACTTTTTTCCTTTTTTAGTCGCCATTTCCAAAAGTGACCTCCAAATGCAAAACTGGGATATTAAAATCATGAGGGCCCTTCCCAAAAACTTCTAGCATCCACAACCCCCTAGGTTTGACCACGGTTTGGACTTGACTTGGCCCTTGGGTCATTTGGCATAGGAAAAGGGAGGAATTACAGAAAGGGTACATTACAGTCCTCCCTTCCCAAATTTTTCTTGTCCTCAAGCAATTGAAAATTAGGATGCTGCAAAATATGTCGCTCCCTCCCAAGTATCATCCTCAAGTGGCGGGTCCCTTCCATTGCACCAAATACTCGGTGATTATTCTACTCCTCAACCCCCTCTATCTCATTTCAATAATGGATTCTCAGTTCCAACACCAACTTACCTTCCTCATCTAGTGGCGGTAACTCTATAGATGGTATAATATCTGAGGTTTGAACACCTTCTTAAGGCATGAAACATGGAAGACATTATGTATCTTAATGTGCTCTGGTAGATCTAGCTCATATGCTGCTTCCCTAACTTGATGAACTACTCAGTACGGACCATAAAATCATGGTTTCAATTTCTCTGCACCCTTGAGGCTTCAGTGAGGACTACCTATATGGTTGTAAATGTAGGAACACTAGATCCTCAACCTCAAAAGACCTCTCTGTCCTGTGTCGATCTGCATATACCTTATGTTGATTTTGTGCCTTCTGAAGATTCTGTCTAAGAGCCTTCAGAATATCCTAGTTCTCCTGTAACCAATCTCGAGCTTTGGGAGCTCAGCTATCTAGTAATACCAAATCTGCAAATGTCCTAGCATCGTACCCATACAAGGCTCGGAAGGGGGTCATACCTATGCTCATCTGGTAGGTGGTATTGTAGCAATACTCACCCATGTGTAACCATTTAATCCATGCCTATTGGTGTCCTATTACATAACTCCGCAAGTAGCCTTCTATCCACTTATTGACTATCTCTATCTGCCCATCTATCTGTGGGTGGTAGCTAGTGCTAGGAGTCAACTCTGTACCTACTAGTCTGAAGATCTCTTTCTAAAAGGTGCTCATGAAGATATAGTCCCTGTCACTGACAATTTTTTTAGGTAACCCATGTAGCCTAAAAATACCGGTATAGAATATATGGGCCTCATCCACTACCTCGTGCCCCTTGGGTAAGGAAACGAAATGAGCATAGTTAGTTAACCGATCAACTACAGCATAAATATAGTTATGCCCATGCACCAAGGGAAGCCTAGTGATAAATTCCATAGATATTCTTTCCTATTTCTGTTCAGGAATGGGGAGAGGTTGAAGTAATCCTACTGGGAAAGAAATGCTCGGATTTGGTTTGTTGGAAAACCATACACTCTCTGACATGATTAAGGACATCGTCCTTCATTCTGTTCCATGCAAATATTTCCCTGATGAACCTATATGTTTTGAAATACCCATGATGTCCAGCTAGTGGTGTATCATGTACTGCTCGAAGGATCTTCTCCTTCATTTTGGATCATAGTACAAGGAAAATCCTATCCTTGTAGAAAATGATATCATCCACTACTCTGTATCAGTCGTCCTGTTTAATACCATCCATGATCTCACAGGAAAATTAGTTTTTGGAGTACTCAACAAGTATATGAGCCTTCCAATCCGCTGAAATATCAAACATAGAACTAAGCATAGCAATGAGGTAAGGCCTCCTAGATAAAGCGTCAGCAACAATATTATTCTTACCTCTAGTGTACTCTATGTCAAAGTCATAGGTTCGCACCTTGTTTACCCATCTTTTTTGGGGATCATTGAGCTCTTTTTGTCCCAGGAAGAACCTCAAACTCTTGTGATCAGTATGAACCACAAATTTTCTACCCACAAGGTACTATCTGAACTTTGCCAAGGCATGCATGATGGAAAACATATCCTTGTCCTAAATAGAATACCCTCTCTCCATAGGTTTCAATTTCTGACTCTCATAGGCGATGGGATGCCTATCCTTCATGAGAACTACCCAAACACCCTCTCTAGATACATCACACTCTAGAATGAATAGGCAGGAGAAGTCTGGAAATACGAGGACGGGACACGAACTCATCACCTCCTTGAGGTGATCAAAAACCTTTTGTGCTACATCTGACCAATCAAAAAGCTCCCTTCTTGGTCAAATCGGTCAATGGAGCAGTCAACCAAGAGAAATTCTTCATGAACCTCCGTTAGTATGTTCACAACCCCATGAATCCTCTCAACTGTGTCAATGTCCTAGGTGGTGGCCAATCCAAGATTACTCATATCTTCCCTCTATCCACCTTCACTGTACCCCCACCAATTACATATCCCAAGAATAGAAGTTCGGTCATGCCGAACTCGCACTTAGAGGCTTTCACATATAACGAATTAGCTTCTAATATCCCCAATATCTCACCCAAGTGCCTGATATGGTCCTCCCAAGTCCTAATGTAGACTAAAATATCATCAAATAAAACCAATACAAACTTCCGCAAGTGGCGGTTGAACACATGTTTCATGCAAGACTGGAATGTAGCTGGAGCATTAGAAAAATCCGAAAGGCATCACCAAGAATTCAAAGTGACTATAATTTCATCTGAACGTTGTCTTTTGCACATCCTGCTCCCTGACTTTGATCTGATGATATCCAGAACACAAATCTATTTTCATAAAATAGATTGCACCATGTAGCTCGTCCAGCAACTCATCAATGTGTGGTACAGGATACTTGTTCTTTATTTTCTTTTTATTTAAGGCCCAGTAGTCCATACACATCCACATGGTCCCATCCTTCTTGTTCACCAAAACTACTGAAGAAAAAAAAGGGCTGGATCTTGGTCTAAAATGCCCCATATCCATGAGCTCTTGTATAGTCTTTTCAATCTCATGCTTAAACCATTTGGGGTGACGGTAAGGAGAAGTGATCACCAATCTAGCATCCTCGAGCTCAATCACATGCTCAAATCCCCTATCTAGAGGTATGCCTAAAGGTATGTCACTAAACATGGCACTGTGTCTGTCTAATAGGCCCTGTATATCCACATGGTACTCCTGTCATCCATCCTTTTATTTCTTTGTCAAAACCAAACAGTGTACTACCCAATCCACCTCATCGTGCCTATAGATCCTCTCAATCCTCTTGGTCGTAACAAATCGGGGTGCCCCTGAAGATAAGCCCCTCAAGATCACATTCCTCCCTTTGGACTTAAACTTCAGCTCCATCATCTGGAAATTAGTCTGAAATTCACCAAGGGAATGGAGCCATTGTACCCCAAGCACTATGTTGGTCTCTCCAATACCAACAATATAGAAATCATTGGTAAATGTATAGTTACCCATTGTGATGCTCAATTGGGGAACCCATCGTGTGCATCTCATAGAATATCCATTTTCTACAACCACATTGAAGCCCTCAAATTCCTGTTTGTAACCCCCACCTCTCAACCAATGATGCATCAATAAAGTTGTGGGTTGCCCCACTATAAATGAGTACCACCACTCACTGTCCCTGCAAAACTCCCCTAACTTTGAATGCCTTGTACCTCAGGGTACTAGACAAGGTGGTGATAGTCTCCTGGGGGAAATTCTCACTATCCTGCTCCACACCCGCACTATCTAATGTCTCATCATCATCATCCTCTAATGGTTGTGTGTCCAACTCCTCATCACCATCACTCTCCTCAAAGACCTCTATGTATTGGGCCCTTTGTCTACCCATGTAATCATGTCCTCAAACCCAAGGTGCGTGACAATCAAAACATAGTTTATTTCACCTCAATTCTGCCTTATCGTCTCTAGATCCGAATGGTCTCCAGGCTATATTTTTCCTAGGTGGGGGTACCTTCGGCTGTGAACCCTCAGATCTATAAGGGAAACCCTTAGGATGCACTCGAGGTGAAAACCTTGACTTAGGAGTGGATAACTACAGGTCGCGAGCTCTCCTAATAGCGTCATACAACGAAGAAGGCTCAAATGCCCTCACAAATCTAGCGAGAGCATCTATCAAATGTGTTGTGAATAGGGAAATCAACCTCATCTCTTTAACATCAGGTACCATGATCGATAGTCTCTAAAAATTGGTGATATAATGATCCACGAAACCGATCTGCCTCAGATGAGTCAACTCTCTAAAATACCTATCAGGGTCCCTCTTATCAAATCTGCTCACTAGCCTCTTTATGAAATTTTCATAAGTCATGATGTATATGTGTCTCTATGTAATCAACCCATGATTCCACCAATCATGAGCATCTCCCTCTAGATGTAAGATTACAAACTTAATTGCATCTTCCTCATGCATAGGATTCAAGTAGAAGTATGTCTTCAACTTCTGCACCTAAGACTGTGCATTACACTTCTTAGAACCATCGAAATGTGGAACAGAAATATGTCCCAACCTCCTTTGCATCTCTAGTACCTGTGCCTGGTAATCTCTCCTAGGCCTACTGTCAATCTTCATTTTACTATATTTATGGATTGGCATGTTGTCACGAAATCCATCACTTAAGGTCTGGTACCTTTCCCAACAAGACTCTTCATCTACAATATCCCCTGGTTTTCATACCTTTGAAACTTCTAGATCCTTCAAGAAAGAAGGTTTGTGAAACCCCAGAGGCCTGGTAGAAGAATGGGGGAATTGTTGTCCTGAATGTCCACCCTCACCTCTTTGACCATATTGTCCCCTGTTGCTATTCTCTCATCTTTCCACATGAGTATCAAACTTTTCCTATTCTAATCTCTCAATGAGCTAGCTCAAATAGAGATTGGTAGTCTCCTGTTGCTTTACCATGTTGGTGAACAATTGTTTCATCAGCTCTACCCCTATATCCTCACTGTCTCTATCCCCCATCTTTCAATCACACAGGCTAGAGAAACAAATTCTTTGATACCACTAAAATATCCCTTATGGGATACTACTTAAAAATGCACAAAATATTGAAATTTGCAGCAAAGTAAAACACTGATTTTTACTAAAAAAGACCAGCTAGGTCAGCACATGGTATTTAATTGATATCTCACAAAACATTTGCCCAAAGTGCATGAAATTTTGGGGGAAGCTTGCAATAATAATAATAAACACTAGGAATACATTTTTTTTAATTTTTGGAATTATATATTGCTCCCCGAAAATTACAGAATGCCCTAGGAGGCTGGTAAACTTCTAAAATTTGTATATCAACAAATACAAGAGCAAAAATTAAGATTCTTTGGGAATAACATTAACAGGAAGAGGAAATGACATTTGAACCTCTAGATCTAAAAGAGACCCACTAGAAAACCCTCCAAAATAAAGGATGCAAGTCGCCTCGCTTGGAAAGGGGTCAGAAAATGATGGAGGCACCTTCAAAGTGATGTTAAGCCCAGCCCAAATGGCTGCCGTAAGTTTGATATGGAACCCCTCTGATTATCTTCCCCAAATGCCCCCAAAATTCCTCAAGACCATTCCTCTAAACCCTTTGATAATATCTCTGTAGCACATCCCAGAAAGCGGCTCGAAAATGAAAGACTATGGTAGATCTTTCACTACCGAAGAATGCCCTGCTAGCTAGGGACAGGTCTCTCACCACCGAAGTTGAGGTCCCTATGGGATTTGACTCCACAAGTTGTAGATGCACAATAGCAGAAGCTGCATGTGAAGGAGGCTAAAATGTATGCGACCAAAGTACCTTTTCTTCCTCCCCCGGCTCCTTATATACTTCTCCTCAGCAAACGAGCCCCCATAACCCTAGGTGCATTTCATTCCATGGAGGGGCCAATAAAATAAGAGTAACTATAGTTACTTTTTTCCTTTTTGAGTCGTCATGTCCAAAATTGACCCCCAAACACAAAACTAGGATACGAAAACTGCGGGGCCCCTTACCAAAAACTTCTAGCGTCCACAGCCCCCTGGTTTTGACCACGGTTTGGACTTGACTTGGCCCTTGGGCCATTTGGCGTAGGAAAAAGGGGGCATTACAGAAAGGGGACATTATAAAGAATGTTGCAAAAAGTGGGTGTCATGTTCCTTGGCATCACTTATATAGAAGTGATACTCCTTCTTGATCACTCGCTTCACATTTGTACTTTCAACCCCATCCAAATCCAATTGTACATGCCTGTAAAATACTTAAACCATGATGGTAACCCGGTCAGTATGATAATATTGTCTTTGAATCTCATTTTGATGAGAAAATGAGTAATTATCAGCAAAATCAACCACAAACAATATGGAACCAATAGGGAATGTGTCTTTATTAGTCTTGAATTGTGTAGCCTGCCACTTTACATAGTGAGAATGTTTGATGTACGGCCTATTTAAACTTTTGAAACTTTGCATGAATGCATCAATGGGGATTTCCTCTTCTACCAAATCCAACTTGGTTGCATCCTTTCTAATCCATGTGGAATATTTTATGTATTTGAACCTACAAAATCAATACATAATGGAAAAAAATTCTTATTCATTTGTAGTAAACATAAAAATCAAAATAAAATATGTACATCCAAATTTAAAAATATTTATATATTTTTTTATTTATTAATGACCTCTTGCAAGCCACCATTTGAACTATGTCCAAATCTTCATTTGTTTATGGCAATAATTTCAATTCCCCACACGTGTCAAATACACCTTTGATGCAAGTCATACGATCGTTGACATGATCATCAGATATTGTGCAAAGAATATAAGCTATGAATTCAATGACACAAGTAGGGGAATTTTCATGACCATTTGATGCTTCTCGTAACTTTCTATACACCTAAAAAAACATAGATTTTGAAATACTTTAATTTTAAATCACATCTCAAAAAACAAAATTTAATCAAATTTCTAATAAATAGATATATAAATGAAAGTAAACTTCAATATATATGTAATATAAAAAAAATTGTACCTGATAGTGATAATCAAACTCAACGTGGTAGTGACAACAACATGTGTCAAGGACTTTATCAGCTCGCACATACCAAGGCTTTAAATTCTCAAACATTCGTTGTCCAATCTTAACATCTAGATGTTCTTCTATAAACTTGATATACATCTCATGTTGATTTATTTTGAGCCAATGTTTTATATGTTCATCATAGTTATTGCAAGCTATCCTATGTTTTAAAACATCCCTCACATTTGGAGAAGGACAAGTCCTCTCAGTCCAAAAATAAGAAATTATCTTCACAATATTATCCTCTATTTTATCAGAACGTGGATTTCTACACACTAGTGCCCAATTTTCTTCCATAGTAGAATTATCCAATGTTTTCCTCCTATTCCCATACCTGTCGACCATATTTCTAGATAAACCCAATACCTTGACAACAACGGTAACATGACGATTCTTTGTTGTTTCTTCACTTACAACTGAAGTTAATATTGCTCTACAAGAAATACTCTTATTAGAAAACCTAGTTTTTGTACCCAAAGAACTTATTACTTTAGAAACATTCCAAAAAAATTCTTCTTCCATATTATTTGATTTTTCCCATCTAAAATCTACACCCAACAATTCTAATGTTTCCAAAAAATGTGCTCTAGCAACTATAGTCAAATTAACAAATTCACCATATATTATCTCTACACTTTTTGTTGTTTTTTTCGTGATAGTGGTTCTTGTTGGGAAAATTCTTGTAATTTTTTGGAAATCCATCTTCACCAAGTGATTCATATTTTTCTTGGGAAGTAATTCCATAACTTTTGTTATCACTTCAACATATTGTTGTGCATCATGATCTGTGTCAATAAACAAAATTTGCAAAAAAAAAACATATACATGTGATTAAACCATTCATGAATGATTTTATATATATATATATATATATATATATATATATAAGAGCTTATTTAGGAACATATATACATTAAAATATTTTAAGCTAATAAATAACTTACTATCTCGAAGATAAATTACTCTTTTAATTCATCAATTCCTCCTGGATATGAGTACAAAATTTATTTTTATACTCTTTTCTTACCTTTAAGATTGATAGGATTTACTAAACAAAAAGAATTTCTAGATTAATTACATGCCTTTAAACATAATTTTGAAGGGAAATATGTATACACTTTGAGGAATATGAATAAATTTGCATTTACTACATACACAACTGAAGTAGGAGGAGGATTATTCTTGAGAGTTATAAACAAGATCGTTTTAATAGAGCTCTAGTTTCCCTTATTGAGCTTTAATAGAGCTCTAGTTTAATTTGTGAAAGTCTAGACCAAGATAATTGTATTTAGATACCACTTCATGAGGTCCTTCTTGAAATCTACTAAAAAACAATATACTTTTTCATTTGTATTCTAGGCCTTTTCAACTAAGTGTTTGAGTGTGACATAATGATCTATTATTGATTACTTTGTTCTAAAACCTACTTTCCCCTTTTCCCACTTTCCTTTTTATTAAGCCTAATTGCTAATATTTTGTTCTATCATGCTCCCAAAAATATTTTTGAAGAGGGGATTGATCATGATAGTTTGGTATTTTGAAGGATTATTAACATCTTCACTCTAAAACAAAGGCAAGTTTAGGCTAGTTATCTACTCTTTTAGGTAAGCGCCGTGAGTAAGGGTTCAAAGCAAGGTATAATGGTTACCAGAACTAATAGCCGAACATTATGGAGGAATCTCTTTCACTAGGGAATCAACCACTACAAATGGGGATTAAGGACCTATAGGTCCTACCTTCTAAAAACATGGTTGAGCTAGTAACAAATTCAACATTATGGAATCACAAAAAACCAGTTGGTCACCATATATGCATGCCCAAAACCTATCAATAAAGGGAACATTAGAGCATATGGGGTCAATGGAGAGAAACATTTATATATCCTCAAATTATAGGGATCCATCAAAATACCAACATGTCATAGCATTCAAACATAACATCAAAAAAAGTGATTTTTATATCGATTTACAACAATGCCAAGAAATGTTATGGGATTATAAGTCACTGGAAACATTGGGTGTGAGAAATGGATATCAAGAAACAAAAATAAATATGAAAAGAATAATAGGGTTATAATCACATTAAAAAATTAGTTGTTAAAAAATTACAATGAGCGGTTTTATGTATTCTTGACTAAAATTTTTAATCAAAATCATGAGTAAGTCAAGGGAAATAAGTACATTAGAATCAATTCAAACGAAAAAACAACAAAGAACAGTGATACAACGTTGCATTTAAGGAAAAAATAATCATAAAAAATGCAAGAAACACATAACATGGAAAGCATAGATCACCAAGTAGAGATTAAGGATGTTGAAGAAGCTTACAACCCCACAATGAATCCACTCATTTAGTCATTGAAGATCTGTGTACAAGAACTAATGAGCTTGAAAGAAAGAATAAAACACATGGAAGTAAGTGGGAAACTAGAAGATGTTAAAATGGAGGAGATGATAATTGTGACACAAAGGCTAACAAAAGAAAATAACATGCTTAAAGACATGCGAAAACTATAAAATATCATGAATGTTGGATAGTATGAATGCTACACCCTAAATCAATCCATCCACTCTTTGACAAAATCCAAGGTAGGGAATAAAAAGGAAAGTACAATTCAAATAAAAAAAGTGCAAGAAACACTTCATAACATACAAGAGAGATAAAATGAGCTACAAAGTATGTTAGAAGAGGCTAAGACATGCACACAAGTGATAAAAGAACCATTACCTGAAAGCATCAAGAGTTGATAGAGAGGCGAGTCAAGAGTCAAATGATAGAAGAGAGAGAATGACATGATAATTATAAAATATAATTATCAAAGGGATAAAATATTAGGGAGAGGCCTACAATGGAAAGGGAAAATCAAGCTCAAGCAAGTAGAATTAGTAAGATGGGAGATAGAGGAAGGGATATGCATATTCATGTCACAATCATAAACTATGTGGATAAAAAAAGTGCTAAGAAATAAAGGTATGTTGAGAGGATCATATTTGTATCTAGACAAAGATAACCTTTTGGCAGCTGAAAGAGAGAAATGATGAGTGGGAAAAGATGAGGCTAGAAAGGAGAAAAGGATAGAAGCATACCTAAATAATGGGAAAACATATATTACAGCTAGATAAACAATAAGTAAATAAGGAATATGTCCTGTTTGGGAGCATCTTATGATGGTGAGATAGAATTTAGAGGCTACCCTTGACAAAGAGGAATTGGGTTAAGGACCATATCCAGAGATAGATAATTATTTTGAATGGAACACATAAGCACGATGGGTGAAAAATGCCAAATTTTGAAGGATATGAGAAGGTAAAATCTAGAATAAAGAAACAAAATGTCAAGGGGTTAACTATAGAGATATAGATGGGAGGAATACAAAGGTTCTTATTTTTTGGAACAAACCAATTATGAGGATTAAGTTAGAAAGGTGTTGGTGGGTACTGAAATAGAGCCTCTCTAAGAGGTGAGAGAGGATGTTGAAGAATGGAATTTGATGTTAAATAGAAACCCTAGATTTAACTAAGAGACCAATTCAACCATGTGTGCTAGAGAGCAACAAGCAATAAAAAAAACAAAGTAGATGGCTAGATCAGGATCTAAATTATACTATTGAGTGGTTGCAATATATTTTACCATGTTTTATATTTAGGGAGATTAGCTGATGTTTTGTTGAATGATGTTTCTATGTGGAGCCTTTTTCGGTATGGTTGGTTCTTAGGTTGTTTTGTTAGATTCTTTTATTTTCACATATTGTTTCTATTGTTTTAGGTTATGGGATCCTATCAAAATCCTTACCTTTACCTAATCTAAAAAAATTAAATCAGATTTACCCTAGAAAGAAAAATAAAATGACGATCTATCAAGGGTTTTAAGTATGTATGTACCAATTTTTGCAGCCTTGTCTTTCTCTATTTTTGCCTTCTCTCTCTCTTTGTTTGTGTCTTCGTACGAACTGATCTTCTAGCACTCTTCTCTGCTTTCTATTCCTCACTATATTTTCTTTTGTGATTATTTTGATTTCCCATGATTCCTTCACTTCAATAATTTTCACTTGCACACACAAATTGAGCTAGATCTGAATTTCTAAGAGTAAATTCAATAGAAAACTGAACAAGTGCAACTCTTATTATATAGAAATATCAATAGAAATTAGGTTAGAAATAAGGTTATTTTTAATTTCATTTTTTTATAACTTTGAAACAATTTTTCTAATTTTAATTTAAATAATTTAACAATAAAAATTGAACAATATTATTTTAAAACTATAGTTTTTAAAAAACATATTGCAAAACAACTAAATTAGAAAGAAATCATACGGGAAGCGTTGTGGTGGCAAGTTGGCGGTTAGGGGGGTTTGCGCGAAGGGGGGGTTCGATTTGAATTTCTAAGAATAAATTCAATAGAAAACTGAACACGTACAACTCTTATTATATAGAAATTAGGTTAGAAATAAGGTTATTTTTAATTTCACTTTTTTATAACTTTGAAACAATTTTTCTAATTTTAATACAATTTTAATTTAAATAATTTAAATTGAGCTAGATCTGAATTTCTAAGAGTAAATTAAATATAAAATGTGCACCTCTTATTATATAGAAATCTCAATAGAAATTAGGTTAGAAATAAGGTTGTTTTTAATTTCACTTTTTTATAACTTTGAAACAATTTTTCTAATTTTAATACAATTTTAATTTAAATAATTTTTAAAAAAACTGCTTTAAAACTCTAGTTTTAAAAAATAAATTTGTAAAAACTAAATTTAAAACATAAAAATTGAACAATATTATTTTAAAACTATAGTTTTAAAAAACATATTGCAAAACAACTAAATTAGAAAGAAATCATATGGGCAGCGTTGTGGGTGGCAAGTTGGCGGTTAGGGGGGTTTGCGCGAAGGGGGGTTCGAACGAATCCCCCTATGTGGCACCTATGTGGCACATTTCGGTGCCAAATCCATTTGGAGGATGATTGTAAGACAAAATATGCCACTTAGGTGCCACGTAATTAGGGTTAACAAATTAGTAAAATTAAAAAAATTTAACACAAAATTCAGATTTTTATCAACTTTCTAAAAAAATAATTTTCATTTTTAAAAAATTTGTTTTACTATTTATTTTTTATTTTTTGCTAACATATGGTATTTTAGGACAATCAATAGTACACAATCAACCCAATTTGAAAATAGAAAAATATATCAAAAAAATTTGAAAAAAATAAACTTACTATTTGTTGAAGTCTTCTTTGTAGCTGTGAAAAAAAAATATCAATTTCTATATAAATCTTAAAAGTTATTGGCATAGACATATGCACACCATTTATTTAAAAATATCTTAACTAAATAATTAATAAAAAAAAATATGAAATTTTGATAGGACCTCTATATTCAAATCTCGAACATATATCTAAAATTTCATGGTGAAAAAATAAGTTTTCATTTAAAAACACCATCAGGGGTCTGTCGTTCCTCTTTTATAACATAAGAAACAACGTACGAATAAAATTTAAAAAGGACCATATTTTTTACTAAAAAACAATTTAAAAATATACATGCATTCTACACTCTAAACACAACATTTCGTTAGTTTGTGGAATTTCATGAATGTGTACGGTTTTGTGGTTATTAACTTTATAAAATCAATGAAACTGAAAATTTATGTTTATAAAGGTACAAAACATACAAAAAAGTGGGACATTTTATTGTTCTTTGACTAATAAATCAATAAATAAATATTTCTTTCTTTCCTTTAGGATTAAGGAACATCCATGGTTGTGGGTTATTATTTTCACTTGTATATGTCTTGGGAATATGTTGAGAGTTTTTTATGAGCATATCATTAGAGTTTCACATTTAGGTGAGTCTTTAGAAGTTACTTGGAAGAGATGAGTATGGAATGGCATCATCTACAAAATATTTATATAACCTCTTCTCTCCTCTATCAATATATATGCAACTCAAATTCTTGTTATAAAGGATCCTCCCTCGGAATAAAATTTACTCCTCCTTTTAGTACTAAAGCTTTTTTAGTGTTTTTGACTTCTAATTTGGAGCTATGTAACTGAAAGAATATCTTTGATTGTGTTTCTATCATAATGTGTGTATTTGTAGTGATCTCTAAAATTGTGGTTATAGCTAATATATGCCCTGTGTTGTTTTATTATCTTTGTACCTCTCTGATAGTTACATGATATTTTTGTTTGGAATTTTCTTAGTTTTCATATCACTATGTTTAAGAGACTTGGAGTGATTTTCTTATTGTTATGTAGGATTCCAATTGTGGCTAATATCTTCCCTCCTGACCTACATGATTTCTCTTTTATTTCTCATTCACATTGGGAGGGAGATCCATTTCTTCATGGTGCCATCACGACCATTTTCAATTCATGTTTTTCTTCTCCCCCTTTTCCCTATAATTCAACAGTTTATCTTAGAGTAGTGTTAGCATTAGGTAGTTTGTGCAAGATTCATCTTTCTCTAGAGGTCTATATAAGGATCCAAAAGTCCCACACCTTGTAATTATTCTCAGGTTATCGTTGATATACAAAAAGTCTTCCAACTTTTTTGATATTTCACAAGTTTTCATTTTTAGTGCCAATAGTTTTTGGCATGCCTTATGGGAAAAATTTATTTGAGAGATTTTTTATCTACTAATACTAATATGTAAAGTTGTTTAATTTCGTATTTTTTTGTTCTTGTTATTTTATTTACATAAGCATGGAAAAAAGGATACATGTTATCTTAATTTTCAATAGTTTTGGTGTGTTCTTAGTTTATCTAGTTTTTAAACCTTTCTCTCAAGCACCTAGTGACTCGAATGGCTCAAATCAAACCATTTCTCTAAATTGTAGTCCATTTCATTCATATCCCTTCATGCTTTCACATTCTCATGGCACATCCAAGAAATGTTTATTTCCCTACTTTCAAGGCAGGTAGTCCCCTTGACATAAATGTGTGGGGTGATATCCCAATTACAACTCTCAAAGGTCTCCCATATTTTATAGTTGAGAACTGTGATTACCTCATAGATCACCTAAGACATCAAATACTTGTGCTCATTTCATCATATTACCCAAATAGATACATATTTGAGAGTTATGGATGCCTCTCTCAAAGGAAAAGTTTTAATTTGGTATAATATCCTTCCACACAACTCTATTCATAATTGGGATGAGTTTGGTAAACGTTTAGAGAGGAATTTTGGATAGAAAAGTGACTCCCTATCACTAATGGAGAATATAACCATAATTTAAAAAGTATCAATAGAATACTTGTCAGATTGTAACCTCATATTTCAAATAAATTGGGAAAGGATTTCACTACTCGTAAAACCATCATCACATCTTTCTTTCCTTACTTCTATTTGAGATCTCTATATTTAGACTTAGTAGTTATGATTCAATCTATGTAAGGAGTAAATCTCCCTAATAATTTTGATATCTCCATATAAGCTGAAAGAATAATGGTCCTAATAAGGAAGTTAATTCCTAGCACCCCAATGTCTCTAATCCCTGAGTTAATCCTATCTTTTGAGTATCATTCCTCGTCTCTTATTGATCATCTATTGGAAAAAAACTCTCCTTCCATTGTGAATGATTATGAGATCAAGTCTCTTGAAAAACATGTCTTCTTGTATGATTGTTCTAAAAATATATAAGGCTCCATCCATCCCACTTCAAATCTATGAATCTCCTCCCGTCCCAAGCACCTCATATGCCTATCAAGTCTCCTTCTTATCTTCATATAAGATGTTATCTAGACCTCCAAACTATTTTCATGAGGCCTTGAAGAGCTATGGTATCCCTCAAGAAGTCCCTATCCTTTATCCAACCTTAACAAAGCCCAATTATACAACTATATTGATTGATAATGATATATATATAATTGTTATGATGATGGAGAAAATGTATAGACATTACAACATTCAAAGAATATCCTAATTCCAGATCATTAAATATACTTGGGAGGTTATCATGCACAACAGGAAATCAAGTTCAATTTATTTCAAACACTTAAGTTACACAGTAAAGATAATTTTATGGAATATCAGTTGAAGGCTTCTTAGGAGGAGATTAAAGAGGTTATGCTTGGTAAAAAAAATTTTGAGGAGGTAAATAATAAACAACCACTTGCAATAGTTTCATATCCCATTCAGATAAGCTTCATCAGAGTTGATGAAAAGATGGAGGTTTGATATTGGTATGATATTGATTTTGATAGTGAAAACACACATTCAACTTATCAAGTAGTGTACATCTTAGAAAGAAATCAAAATAAGTTGAGGAGTGACATGTTAGAGCTTGAGGGGAAATAAGAGGTTCATTGTAAGCTATAATTAAAAGCAGAGAAAATTGAAATTTGAAATCTTCCATGTGAGAGAAAATAATGAGATGAACCTTGTACTTTGATGAGAGATTTTGATGACTTAAAGTTATCTAGTAAGGGTTGAGTGTGATTAGAAAGTCTTGTTTATCATGGCATAACCTACATTGGATGAATTCAAAATATTTTAATATTTTAAAATAAGGAATAATGTGTCTATTGATTTTATTTTTGAGGCTGATTTTAGATAAGTTAACCAAAATAGGAAATCTATCGCATTATCATTAAGAGATGGATGTCCAATTAGATACTTCTGTAGACCTAAGGCAAAGTTTCTACTGGTCATGATTATTCTAAAGCATGAGTATCAAATAGAGGTATATTAGTAGCACTTGGATGACATTTTGAAGAAAAAGAAGTTGAATGCCCCGTTTCCACCCCTCTCACTAACAAACCTCATCTCAAAGTTGATCTCATGGTTTAAATTCAAAATAAAGGGTGCTTTATTTTCTCAACCTATGCGTAGATTTATGTAATCTAATTTTGTATATTGTTAAAGTAGGGTTAGCGTAGTTTTCGGTAAAATAAGTGATCATTCACACTTTGCATGTTTCACTTGAGACATGTATGATTTCTCTTTTTTACATAGTTTTTGTGAGCCTCATTTCATCTTGTGTGGATTCCATCAAGAATAAATTTAAGTAATGTGATCTAAATCAATTTGATTTAAATAAGAGGTCCAATATCAAATCCTTTTCCATCTAGAACTAGAGCTTCAAAGTGATAACTCATAGGTTTTGGGGAATTTTTCAGCATGATCAAATTCTTATGTAGAACTTCAAAGATCAGTTTTAGAGCAAAGTGTAATTTAGATTTCTACAAAAATCAAGGTGATTTTTTAAAGTTTTAAGGATCAATTTTTAGGTTATATTATATGTCCAATGGATACACGATGGAACTAATCTATCCATCTAGCAGCCAGATGAATTCTACGAGTCACTAAAAAAGTTAACAAAAATGATCACACTTCATTTTTGGGAATGTTTAAAATTCCAAACTTGAAGGTATTTGATCATGAAAAACTATGAATTTTAAGCACCTTGGAATCTTCAATTTTACCAAAATCACATGTACATATCAACTCCATGATCATATAATAAAATAAGAGAGAAATTTGGTCAAAAACTTATGTTTTGGAATCAAAAAAGGTTGGTGACTTCAATCAGCTCATTTGCAAAAGGATATTAACTGTTAAATTTAATCAGGGTCACAGGGGACACATTTTGATAACTACTCACTTGATTCACCTTGGGATCTAGTCATATATGTTACTAATTTGGAC
This sequence comes from Taxus chinensis, assembly GCA_019776745.2. Taxonomy (NCBI): domain Eukaryota; kingdom Viridiplantae; phylum Streptophyta; class Pinopsida; order Cupressales; family Taxaceae; genus Taxus; species Taxus chinensis. The sequence goes on from CM034151.1 coordinate 670,160,027, forward strand.
TCTTTAGGAGATTCATTTGTCACCAATTTTTTTTGGTTAAGTTGGTTATGAGCCGAGTTGGGTGAGTAGGAGTTGAGTTAAACCCGAGCTACATATAAGTTGGTTGATTTGCGAAGTTAATCCAGGTGATCTATGTTGGAAATATTTCGGGACAATTTGATTTTGTTGAGATAATTATGAGCCTGAGTTGATTCAAGAAAATATCCTAAACACAATGGCCCATCATTGGTTCATGTGGAACAATGATGGCCATCTCTAAGAATCAAACTCTGTGAAACCTGCAGGAAAAAAATTCATTAATTATTGGGATCATGAGGTCCCAAAACCCAAAGAAATCACATACATGCCTGAAACTTGGAATTTCCCTTGAGATATCCCAAGAATAGAGAAATAATTTGATTGGTCCACATCGATAAATCAGATCTTGATATCATGAGGAAAAATTGATTAGATCTTAACATACCCAAGAAGTCATGGTGAACCCATAAACCCTGATCTAAACCTGAAGTGACCTCGAGGATCCCAAAAAATATGGTTGGTCCACATGCATCAATCACGGGTTGTTTTGATCCTCAAATAGTCTTTAGGGACAAGGATGGTTGCGAAACCCTTGAGAATATGAGAACCAATTAGTAGAAGACATGTGACATCATTTTTCAGTGGGAAATCACTGGAAAGGGGAATCAGATTGCCAATCAAGATGAGACACATAGTGAAAATGATCATGAGTTTAAATTTGATGGCCCCGTGGATGTCAACTATGCAAATACTATTCAGAATATTTTATTGATCATAAGTTTTAATCCATGCATGCAACCTCTTCCTTTGGCTTAAAATATGGTAACATTTTGGAAACATCACGAGATTGTTTTCCAGCTAAACAAAGAGATCAGTAGTAGCCTTCTACATCCATTGGGCTATGGAGTCACATAACTCTGTCAACAACTTGTATCCTTTGAAACAAAACAGCTAAAATACCCTCTCCAACAAAAAAGAAAGATGTGCATGCAAGCATTTATTGAAAAGACAACTATGAAAATTGGAAAAGCAATGTGCATGCAAGCACTTATTATGCAAGAAAGAAACATAAAGTGCTCCTAATATAACCAAATAAAAAGGAAAGATTAAAAAACACATACGTGTTTGTAGAAATAACTTCCTCTTCTCAAAAAGTGTGGCCATGTGATCAATTTTGCAACTAGATCACATGGTAAAAGTGCATAAATGGTTTGCACCATTGATTTTCTCAAAATATCAGTCCAGAAAAATAATAAACACCATTGTAGGGTCATTATGTTGTCTTTTTAGATGTTGGGGTTGATATTTGAAAATTTGAATCTCTTTCATATGCTCTGAATTAAGCACAACTGATGACACCTCCTTCTGTGACTCTAAGCTAGCTAAATACTTGATTGGACGTAGTATTATCATAGCTGATATACTAAAAAAATTTATTTTCCCCTCTTCTTTGTGTTTAATATCATAATCTGGGGTACTTGAGGCACTTTCCTAATCATATTGGATGTCTGGAGACTGAAATGAAACTTTTTCTACTTCATCCTTTTTAAACAACCTCATATTTCACTTTTTTTCAAGCTCGAAAGAAAATATGTAAAAACAAGAGAGTCTTTATTGAAGAAGATATATTAAAACCTCATCATATTTATTGTTCATGTCTGAGGAAAAATCCTTTTGAATTTGAATTTCTTTGTTGATTTCCTCCTCAACTTTTACTAAATTATTTCCTTCACTAGAAGATGATATAGGCTCAAGATTGTTGATCTGGTCCTTAAAAACATTCATATTCTCTAAAATATCTCTTATGGGATACCACTTAAAAATGCACAAAATATTAAAAATTTGCAGCCACATAAAATACTGATTTTTGCATATTTTTACAGTTAGGGTAGCGAACTAAAGAAACTTAATATCTCCCGAAATATCCACCCGAATTACTTGACAATTTAAAGAGAGATTGATATTATTATAAAGGACATAAGAAAATTGTTGGAATTTTACATAAATTAAAATGCTGCCATAAATTTACAGAGTGCCCTAGACAGCTAGAAAAATCCTAAAATTCGTAACTCACCAAATACAAGAGAAAAAATTATGATTCTTTGGAAATAATATTGACAAATATATGAAATGATATTTCAACCTTTCGATCTGAAAGGGGCCAACTGGAAACCTTCCAAATAAAGGCTACAAGTTTCCTAGCTTGGAAAAGGGTTGGAGATTGATGAAGATGCCTTCAATAGTGATGTTGAGCCCTGCCCAAATGGCTGCCGTAAATCTGATCCGAACTCCCTCTAGTTATCTTCCCCAAATGCCCCCAAAACCCTCAAAATCCTTCCTCTGAAACCTTTGATAATATCTTCATAACACATCCCAGAAGGCGGCTCCAAAATGATAGCTAGGGTAGATCTCTCACTACCAAAGAATGCCCTGCTAGTTAGGGATGGATCTCTCACCACCGAAGCTAGGGTCCCTGTGGTATTTCACTCCATAAGCTGTAGATTCATAACCATTAGTTACACGTGAAGGGAAAATAATTATGTATGCAAAAGTTCATTTTCTTTTTCCCCCAACTCTTATATAACTTCTCCAAGGTAAAAGAGCCCCAATAAACCCTAGTCACATTTTTCCCTTGGAAGGGTCGATAAAATAAAAGTAACTTAAGTTACTTTTCCCCTTTTTAGGTCACCATGATCCAAAAGTGAACCTCAACGTAAAATTAGAATATCAAGTGTCATACGGCCCCTTCCTAACGACAAAACATAATATCTAGTCCCTCCAAAACACTTTATGCTTATGTCAATGAAGAAATATAAAAAAATGGACTAGATATTCATACCCAAAAGATCCCCGTGTCCCTATCCCCTTAGGTATGACCAAGGCCTAGACTCGAATTGGCCATTAGGCCTTAGGCATAAGAAAGGGGGACATTACAATCCTCCCTTACTGAGAAATGCTTGACTCCAAGCATTATCCTGTCATGTTGCAGAAGCTGAATACCACGTCCTAAGTTTCTCCACCTCACCCTACAGTCAACTAATGATCGGTGTGATGCGAAGTAACCAAGACATCCCATGTAGTGATCATTCTCTCCATTCTATGTAGAGAACAATGTTGCTCCTAAAGTAGTATGATTCCCACACCGAATCTCCACTGGTACCCACACTGAAATTACCAATTTGTCCAATCCCTACCAATGCAAGGCTATCATCATGTGATAACTCACTGCCTCTCCAATCAACTCCTGGGTATGAAAGTTCATTTTGAATCCTATAGAATCCCCTGAATCAACCTGTGAAACAACTTGTATACGCACAAATGGTGCTAACTCTCCCACATGCCTTGCACTCGTGTGAGAGAAAGGCTCCCCATAATGTATCTCAATGTGTCCCATGGAGGAAAATTCCCAAGACTCCAGTAGATAGTCAACCGACAATATCAGCTCCACATAGTCCACCTCCTACACTGAATGTGAACCTACAGAATAACCATGAGTCAATTTCGTCTCTCCACTGACTAACATGTGGGTGAAGTGCTCACCGGGCATAGAAGCAGTAAAATACATAGGAGTGTTATCCCATGTCGATTCAAAAAAAGATGAACCCGTAAGCTCTGACTTGTCATAGTGAAAAACCACATATGCCTGTATAAAGTTGAGGATATCCTCCCTCAACCTATGTCATATGAACCTCTATGACATGAAATTGTAGGTATCATCGAAGTTTAAGTGCCTAGTCACGGAAGAACAATGCACATATCGCAATATCTCCATCCTCAACCATGAATCTGACACAAGGTACAATCTTCCTTGATAGAAGATCATCTCATCCTCCAATCTGTAGCTGTCATCATGTATGTGACCATCTATAATCTCACAAGCATGTCGGTTCTTGGAGTACTCAAAAATTAAATGAGATCTCTAGTCTATCGAAACCTCAGATAACCAACATAACGATAAACTTGGATGATCTAAACCTATAATCCCAATCTCTGTAACTGTCTCATGTGCAACATTGCTGGTCACATCCACATCCATCATAATCCACATCGATCCGCAATAATAAAACTCCTCACCATGTTGGAACTTCCTCTCCATCCCCTCGGCTGTAACCACCCTAGGTGCTCCTGTAGATAATCTGCTCAAAATCACATTCCTGCCCTCAGACTTAAAGTTCAGCTCTATCATCTAAAATTTAGTCCAAAACTCACCAAGATAGTGAAGCCACTGCACTCCCAGCACTATGTTGGTCCCTCCTATACCAACAATGTGGAAATCATCGGTAACTGTATAGTTACCCATAGTGATGCTCACTTTGGTAACCCATTGTGTGCACCTCATAGACTCTCCATTGGCTACAACCCCATTGAAGCCCTCAAAATACTCTGTTTGTAATCCATGCCTCTCAACTAATGAGGCATCAATATAGTTGTGGGGTTCCCCACTCTCAATGAGTACCCCAACTCGTCGACCCTGTACAACTCCTCTAATCCTAAATGCCTTGTACATCAGAGTACTAGACAATGTGGCTATAATCTCCCAAGTAAAATTCTCCTCCTCCTGCCCTGCATCAGCACTATCCAATGCAACCCCATCTCCATCATCCATCTCACAAGTCTCTAACTCCACACCTCTATCACCCTCACTCTCCTCAAAGACTTCAATGAATTGGGCCTTCCCTCTACCTCTGCAATCATGTCCTAGAACCCAAGGTGTGTGGTAATCCAAACATAGTTTCTTTCACCTCAACTCATCGAAACATAGTATGATCTAGATGGAGGTTCCCTTTGTTGAATGTGAGGTGTAACCCTCGGCTTTGGAGTGGATAACTCCAAGTCCCAAGCTTTCCTAATAGCCTCATGCAAAGAAGAAGGTTCAAATGCCTTCACAAGCCCAGCAAGAGCATCTGTCAAACCTACTGTGAACAATGAAATCAACCTAATCACCGTGACATCAGGTACCATGACTAATAATCTCTGAAAATATACGATATACTGATCAAGGGGAATGGTTTGTCTCAAATGAGTCAACTCCCTGAAATACTTGTCAGGGTCCCTCCTATCAAATCTGCTCCCCAACCTCTACGTGAACTCTACATAAGTAGTAATGTGTATGTTTCCCTTTGTAATCAACCCATGATGCCACCAATCATGAGTGTCTCCCTCAAGATGTAAGATTGCAAACTTAATTGCATCTTCCTCACACATAGGATTCAAGTCGGAGTATGTCTTCAACTTCTAAACCTAAGACTGTGTAGTACACTTTTTAGAACCATTGAAGTGTGGAATGGAAATATGTCCCAATATCCTCTATAGCTCTGGTACCTGTATCTGATGTTCTCTCTTGGATCTATTATCAATCTTCATTTTGCAATATTCCTGGAATGGCATGTTTTTACGAAAGCCCTCACTCAAGGTCTGGTACCTCTCCCAACAAGACTCCTCATCTAATATATCTAGTGGTTGTTGTACCTGTAAAACTTCTGGATCCTTCAAGAAAGAAGGTTCGTGAAGCCCCAAAGGCCTGGTAGAAGAATGGGGAGGTCGTTTTCCTAAATGTCCACTCTCACCTCTTTGACCCTTTTGTCCCATATTGTTATTTTCTCCTCTCATTATGACTATTGTTATACATAGTCCAACAGGCTGAAGATGATTAAAAAATATTCTCTTACCCTTTTTAGCAATTAGAAAACCAACGCTAGTACCTTGATAGGTACTCTCCCTTCTTGCACCAGAGTCTTCAATGAAGAAATCATGCTTGCCAACACTTGTAATCCAAAAAGACACATTTGAATTCCTTATTTTGCTTAGGAAATCAGTCACAAAGTTTTCAAAATCAGAATTGATAGTTTTAGATAATTGCCACATATTACCAAGATCCCATACCTTATAATGCCCATGAACCCTTGTATCATGTAAGGTCTTCTATCTTTGCTTCTCTTGTATCTCCTCATAAAGAAGATCATCACTCTTTGTCTTCATAATGAATTGACTTTGATGTACCAAATTCTTAGCATTCTTATCGACAATAGGTTGAGTACCATCATGATAAAATTTTTGTAATGATATAGGATGAAGATGATGAAATAAATCTGTGCTACTACTAACCTCCTTATAAAGGATATAATCAAAAGGTTCACCTTCTATTGCTGATTTAGAAACCTCCAAAACACCATCCCTTGCAGTATCCTCATCAAGCTTGGTCTCCAAAATGACTTGACTTTTCAGCCACAAATCCTGAACATTCTAGTCTACAATGGACTGAAATTCTTCATAAATCAGCTTATCATGAGTTGTTAGTTTGGAAATTACAACAACATGCAATTCCACACAAGTGTCCATGTGAGTCTCCTCCTCATGTGCCAGTTGCTCCATAGAGTCTTTTTTCGTGGGTGTAGACTTCCTTGCATCAATTGCCCTCATCATTTCCTTGAGCTCTTGTAAGTGTTGTCTTCCTTGAGTCGCTATCAACCTAGCAGATCTAGCTCTGCTATTCCATTCCTCACACTTTTTAGAAGTTTTCATTACACCCCCCTTGCTTGCATATACAAATTTCTTTTCCTAAGCTGGAATAATTTCTCTAACAAGAAAAGTTTCACTAATGCAATTATTTTTCTCAATGGAAATCATACCTTTTTGTCTAGAAGCTTCTTCTTCAAATGAGTTCTTTAGTAATTCAGGTATCGACATATGATGACCTCGCTTTGGCTTGCTACCAATATTCATCATGCAATAATATGGAAATGGCATATTATCTTTGAAACCCTTACTCAAAGATTAGTATTTCCTCCAATAAGAATCCTCATCAATCACCTCTATTGGGTGCCCTTTATTATTGTTCTCACCTTTTTCCTTATTGTCCCAAGATTTGCTTTGATTCAAATTTTGAGTGAGATGGCTCAAATAAAGGTTAGTGGCTTCCTGTTGTTTCACCAAGTTGGTGAACATTTCCTTCATAAAACCCACATTTAAATCTTTCCACTACCATATTTAACCCACACAGGCTGGAGGAACAACAGCTCTGATACCACTGAAATATCCCTTGTGGGATACCACTTAAAAATGCACAAAATATTGAAAATTTGTAGCCACATAAAATACTGATTTTTGCAGAGTTTTACAATTAGGGCAGCGAACTAAAGAAACTTAATATCTCCAGAAATATCCACCCAAATTACTTGAAAATTTAAAGAGAGCTTGATATTATTATAAAGGACATAAGAAAACTATTGTCAGAATTTTACAGAAATTAAAATGCTGCCAGAAATTTATAGCATGTCGTAGATCGCTGGAAAACTTTTAAAATTCGTAACTCACCCAATACAAGAGCAAAAACTATGAGTCTTTGGAAATAACATTAACAAATATAGGAAATGATATTTCAACCTTTAGATCTGAAAGGGGCTAACTGAAAACCTTCCAAATAAAGGTTGCAAGTCGCCTAGCTTGGAAAAGGGTTGGAAATTGATGAAGTTACCTCCAATAGTGATGTTGAGCCCTGCCCAAATGGCTACCGTAAATCTGATCTGAAAGCGCTCTAGTTATCTTCCCCAAATGCCCCCAAAACCCTCAAAATCCTTCCTTCGAAACCTTTGATAATATCTTTGTAGCACAACCCAGAAGGCGGCTCCAAAATGACACTTAGGGTAGATCTCTCACTACCGAAGAATACCCTGCTAGCTAGGGATGGATTTCTCACCACCGAAGCTAGGGTCCCTGTGGGATTTCACTCCACAAGCTATAGATTCACAACTAGCAGCTACACATGAAGGGAAAATAATTATGTATGAAAATTTTCTTTTCTTTTCCCCTCAACTCTTATATAACTTCTCCAAGGCAAAAGAACCCCAATAAACCCTAGTACATTTTTCCCTTGGAAGGGTGAATAAAATAAAAGTAACTTAAGTTACTTTTCCCCTTTTTAAGTCACCATGGTCCAAAACTGACCCTCAATGCAAAATTAGAATATTAAGTGTCATGTGGCCCCTTCCTAATGACAAAACATAACATCTAGTCCCTCCAAAACACTTTATGCTTATGTCAATGAAGAAATATAACAAAATGGACTAGATATTCATACCCAAAAGCTCCTTATGTCTATATACCCTTGGGTATGACCAAGGCTTGGACTAGAATTGGCCCTTAGGCCTTAGGCATAGGAAAAGGGGACATTACATTCTCCTTCAAAACATTATCTTTACGTTGTATCTCAAGAGATTTGAGAAAATTGTCTAACCTTTTCTTGTTGGTCATATTCCTCCTACTGCTCTATAGTTTTAACCACTTTCTTGCACTCCTCTATTTTAAGCTTAACAAGCCATTGAATTTGTTTGTCCTCAAACTATAAGCTCCATTTTGTTAGATTTTCCCTGAGAAATTTTTCACTTGGCTATTTAGTTGGTTACTTTTCTAAACTGATTTGTTGATTAGTTTCATTCCAGAATGTATTTGGGAATATGAGGGGATGGTGGGTTAGGTTGCGAACTTATTTTTCAATGGTTGAGATGATTAGAGAGGTGTAAGATTTTGTAAGAAGAGAAGGAATGGAAGGAGAAGCTTTAAGAAGCTATGAACTTGAAATTTGGGTTGAGTTTGCGTGGGTTGGGAAGTAGGAATGGGAGGGCTATAGGATGATAGTGAGGAATTAGTATTACCCCATTGACAGGGTTCCTCTGATAGGGAATTAATATTTACATGGGTAAGTTTTATTCACTATTACCGTGAGTAAATACGGTAATATAATTTGTTAGTATAATTATTATATTATTGCAAATAACAATATATTATTCATAGATTTTGTTATACCCGTGAATAATATTTTGGGTTAATTGTTGTAACACCTTCCTATTTTCTAGGAGTTTGTTTAGCTTTTATGATGGCTATATAATCGCCTAATGTATTACACGAGAGATTCAAACAAATAATATATTGAGATATATACAGTGATTATTATTATTTTGTTGTGCAAAGCTTAGACCAAATTTATATTCTCAACACTGTATTGATAAGCTTCCATCTCTTCATTCCACTATGATATTTGCGGTATTAATTCAGACAAAAAATCTAACTTCTATTAAGGGATATACCAGCTTGGCATATGACCGGCCCATGGGCAGGGTAACTTGAATCCAAGCTTGGCTTCCTTAATGGAACTTGTTTCCCTCATTTGTACCATTTTTATCTCCAAGTGTTGTACCTGCATATGCAAATCATCATTAGGCATGGAATTGTTTTATAATCTACATATTCTTGCTCCTGTAAAACACCGCGATTATTAGGATAGTCATATGGATTAGTGAGGTTTGGATCATGGGCATATTCATTATGATAGGGCTTATAACACTGATTTGAAGAAGGATTTTGGGAAAAAAGAGGTGGGGGGAGTAATAATGGTATAGGGACTGGGAATTCTAATGAGGAATTGAATTCATGATCACACAACCTCATAAAAAGATGGAAAGATGAAAGAAATGGTCTGTTGATTGAGAAAAAGGGATCTTTGGGCCAATGGAGTCACTAGATGTTGAATACTTGTGTCTAAAACACTTATATTTGTTAATAATAGCATCAACTTGTTTAGCAATTTTTTTGTTGTCCCATCAGGTGTGCTAGAAACTATTGTCATCCAAAAGTTACACCCTAGTATAGAATGGGGTGTACTCTCTCTCTCTCTCTCTCTCTCTCTCTCTCTCTCTCTCTCTGTTGAAAAAATTGGAAACCTCAAGGTTGTAGGTAACATATGTCTGAGGTGAACCTACAGAGAGGGTTGGTTCACTTTTGAATCACCAAAAAAATAAAAACTTGACAAGGAAAAGGGAAAAAGAATATGGGAAATGGTAAATAAGGTTAAAACACCAATAATTTGATACTTACATGTAACTCTGTACACAAAAATTTTTAAAGATCCACACACCTGCACAACTCTAAACTATTTTGCAAAATCAATTCAAGGGTTTAGGAAAAATAATAGCGGTAGAGAGTGTGAATTCCACACTAAGGCAAACACATTATCCTATACAACACAATGAAAAATCTGAAAACAATGATATGAGAGGGAAAAATGAAGATTTATTTGATCTAGAGGTGCAAGTACAAAGGTTAAAGATGTCTAAGCAAATCAGTTGCTCAAGTATATTTTTTTACAATAAAAAATTACCCAATATAGGTTGTTTCATGCCAAGAATAGACTACCCCCCCATGCAAGAATAGATTTTTCTTAGTTATTTTATTTATTTAATTCCTCCTCCTAACCCTCATGCACATGGGGACTGAATATTGACTTTTATGCATAGCAATTTCATCCTCTCTTAGGTAGCGCATGGGAAAACAACTCCCTTTCTTTTATTTATTTAATTCCTCCATGCCTTGGCACCAACAACTAAAAATGGACAGTTTCATGCTTTTTATTTATTTTCCCCTTGACTATTCATTTTATCCTTGGCACCAATACCTCTAAGAATAGAACAACAACATGTTTTTCTTATTTTCTTCTATTTCTATTTTTATTTGCAGTCAATTATAGCTTAACTTTTATTTAGTTCCTTGTATCTTCCCTTGTGCCAATTTTAGAACAACAGTTCTATTTTTACCCCTTTGGCACCACATACAGTATTGCCTTTCCTTTTATTTATTTTATTTATTCGCTATGCATGCAACCTTATCTCTCCATGGTTCCAACATTTAGAAATTAATTATTTGGTTTATTTCATTCATTCCTCCATGCACCTCCATGCATGAAACCTTTTTCCTTTAGTGCCAAACCTAGGACAACAGCTTTGTTATTAATTAACTTATTACATGATCTTGCATGCAACCTCTTCCTTTGGTGTAGACTCATGCTCCATGCATGCAACCTCTTCATTTGGCTTAAAATATGGTAATAGGCCCTCCATCTCTGCAGCTCCTCTCCCTCTATAACTAGACCGAAAATACAAGGATCGCTTCATAACATTCAATGTTTATTTCTTAGAATCCAACAAAAAAGAGAGAAAAATACTTAACAAATATCTACATACCTTTCAAAGAGTCATGTTTGGTGTCACCTTCATCCTCTAAAAAATTCAAGAAAAATTGGCCATGTCTAGATGCAACACACCATGGAAGAAGGGAGTGTTATGATCTCCCTCCTTTTAACAATTATGCCCCCACACTTGCTTCCAAATAATTTCATATGTAATTTATAACTCATCTATCTGATTTGACAATGTAATGTTTACCACTAAAGGTGAGGTCCCATCGAGGGGCTTTCCCTCTTTAAAAAATATACAACTATGTCCCATGAAGTTTTTTCCACCTTGTTACAAGAAGAACATGAATATTCCCTTATTAAATAGGATCTATGAAAGATTTTTCCACTAATTTTTAGAGTTCGTTGAGGAGATGGGGTTGAAAGGCTCCCTTGTTATTTAGGGGGTTTTCTACCCACGCAGCATCCTAGCATGAAAACCTTACATTTTGGGTGTCTCCTTGACCTTACATTCCTATAATATTTCACTAAATTTTCTCCATTGTACTCCTAAAAAAAACGTATAGATTCCATTAAACCACCTCTATAGAAAATGCTCCTAAATTTTCTCAACACCCACTAAAAATGAAGCCTAAAATATCTTCATGTAGTTCATCATTTCCATCCAAACACTCATGGAATTTGTTTTTCCAACTCTAATATTTGAGTCATTCGTAAAATATTTTTTTAGATGAAGCAATTGAAAGCATTTGTCAAGCCTATTAACTGAATCCCTTAAAATTCCATGGGAATCATTGGCTAGATTTCCATACGAATGGAAGTCTACAAAAATAGGTGACATAATCATAAATAATTACATTCCTTACTACCCACCTTTAGTTCCATTGAATTAGGAAAAACTTTGGTCAGATTTGTCGAAAAACAAATTTTGGAATGCACAATCAATTTCCTTTCCTTTGATATATGAGATGATACCACATAATTCTTAGGGTTTTGCCAATATCATTTAGAATAGTTTCTTCAATAAACTAAAGGTTGAAAAAATGAATTTATGCTTGAATATTGGATGGAAATCAATGTTGAGATTAAACAGCGTAGATATCAAGGATTCAAAAATAGCCCAACCTAACTACATAAGCAGTGGGGCCCAATAAAATCATTATCACAACACATTTTCCTGATGAAAATCATCACAAATAATGGTATCATGGTCATCTTCTAATTATCATATTAATTTTCTATAAATGGGGGTCGTTATCCCTCACACAAACGTCAAAATAAGGGAATATGTCATGAAAATATATTATGTCATCTTCCACTGCCATTAAATTAATAACCAAATTTGATTGTTTTCCATGTAGTTGGAAACATATGTTCTATGTCTAGAGACAATTAGTTTATCACTTTTCCTTTGTAGCTTCCAAATGATTCATGTTTTATACTCCCATCACTCATCATGAGCTCTCTCATGGTCCTTGGGTGTCCCTTGTGAACTCCACGAGAACTTGTGATGGAAAATCTATTGAAGTACCACAAAACAATATGGAAACCTATAGGTTCAAAAGATGCAAAATCTTGAGGCTTATCATTACTCACCATAGTTAATCTTGATATAATAATTTCCCAAAAAAAATGATCGTTCTCATTTTACTATGCTTTTTGTATCTTTAATATATTTTTTTCAGATTTTTTTGCATGTGTCCTCATAAAATGTCAAAAAAAAATATCATCGTAAATGTTGCAAAATCTTAAATGTATCAAATCGACCACTAAGGATGAGCAATTTTTCCTACAACGAGTATTAGGTGAGCTGCACCAAGTGGAACACAAATGATTTCATTTGTATACCAAACCATCTCTTAATGCATTGTCAGTAAAAATATTTTGATTCGTCATTGTAGATTTGTTATAAAGAAGTGAGAATCAATCCAAAATAGAGATCCAAAAAATAACTTTACTTCCAAATCTTCATTTGCAACAAATCAAGTATTTCAGAATATGCAACATATTGAGAGGAGATGTAAATATTTACAATGCCCTTGTTCCTTAATCTTAAAATGTGAATTAACATAAATGAGGGGTTAGTGATCAATATGAAGAACTATTTCCTTACCAAGTGTGTTGTGTCTTAATTCGAGTTCTCGAACCAATGCTTAGAATTCTTATCAGGTGTAGTATCTATGTTTTATGGTAGAAAGTGTTTTGTGTCATATAAAAAGGGGCACTTAATTACTTACAAGTAAACATTTATGGCATAAATCAATTCCCTTTGATATACTCTAACACCTCTTCATGATATACATGGCATCTTATTGAAAAATATCACATTAAAATTCAAAATAATGTTAATTAGCTATTAAATATTTTACAATTTTAACCCAGCACTAGATCTAACTTTTGATTGAAAAATAGAGATTTCTTCTCATATAAGGCATATAGACGCGAGCAGAAACAGATAACAAGTAAAATTAATTATGTTATGACACTCAGGAAGAAACAATTTGGTTAAATGAAGAGATTTGCATGATTAACCACCACCCTATTGATACTCATTACAAATGAAGGTAATCGAGATTTGGTAGAAGCTTGGCAAAAAAATTAAGAATCTATCAATTTGTGAGATCAACAAAATTATCACCTATGCAAAACATTATTTTAAGAGAAAATCATCATGCATAGAAGACATAATTTGTCAAATAATCTAAGCTCTTATTAAATGAGAAAGAATTGAAATTTTGAGGCATGGGACACTTCATTTTTCTACGTAAGAGCAAAAAGATGAAAGCATATACCAAGGCATGAATATATAAATGGTTTACATGCCTTGCTAAGATTCCAATGTAGGTATATTAAGGATGCCTCAAAATTCCCATCAATTCACATAATAGAATAGATATATGAATATGATTTGTAGTGATGTCCAAGGCATGTTGTCAATGGTAGATGGAAATGAAATTACCTTCCTTAAATTAGGTCTGAGTATCAAAGTTGCATGTAGGTTAGGACTCCTCAAACAAATACCAAATCCTAAGGTTTACTTACAGTGACAACTTTGAAGAAAATTGGAAGTAAAATATTTTTTGTGTGGATTTATTGCACTTTTTAATTCTTTTGATAAAAAAAATTTGTCCATATCATAGTTCAAAAAACACACTCAGAAATCAAGTGACAATCCAAAATTTTGAATCGCACCTTGGCAAAAACTCATAAAATTGATTTAAAAATATATAAATTCATAAAATAAACTTCAATTACATGTAAAACTCAATTAAGAAGTATGAGAAATAATGTAGAGAATGCATATGAATATTTTCCCATCAAAATCCTTCAAAGCTGATAGAAATTATTTTTGCAATGCGAAAACAACAAAAAAGTAAATTGCAAAAGTGAAAATAACTTTTTTTACTGCCGACTGTATTCAATAGTGGCAAATTCTACCATTATTTGTAGATTTAATGGATTTTGGCCTCGGTCTGAAGATTTGCATCAATGGATCTACTCTACTTGGTCCCGGGACTGTGAGATCCAGCTATGAGCAAAGGGTTTCTTTATTTTTTCAGTTTTCCTCTCCTATAGATTATCAACGGATTCTTACTAAGGGTCCCTAGTTTTGGGGTAGGGATGGCATATTTCATACACCATGGTTTCTTGATTTTGATACTTCTATGGTTGCCTCAAAAATGTCGGTTTGGGTTTGTCTAGCCAACCTTCTTCTCAACTTTTGGCACCCTACGGTTTGTGTTGCTATTGGTGATTCTCTTGGTAAATTCATCAAGATGGATGATGAGCGGTCCAAACAAGGGTTGTTCACCTATGCTTGTATCTGCATTGGGATGGATTACATCAAAGGTCTTCCAAACAAGTTGGAGTTAATCCATGATGGCTTCAAGTGGATTCAAACTCTCGACTATGCGAACATGACATTTCGATGTCGGTTATGCCATCAAACTGAGCACCTTCAGGAGGCCTGCCCGATGTCACTCAATCAAAATAAATAGAAGAAGTACAAAGGAATTTCTCTGCAGCCTAAAGTATGGCAGCCATTTTCAACACCAGAAGTCAACAAATGTTCTCATCCCAAGACTTAAGAACATATGAATGTTGAGATTCCCTTTGTTGGTGGTGGTACCAAGCGGTCGCATGTTTCTGAGTAAACTGGTTCTGACCCAAGTCAGGATAGACCCTCACCTTGTCCCTCTGCTTACATTGGCTCTCCCGTAGGCACCGTGGACTGTTGTCATGAAATATAAGGAGGAGAAGGGGCATTTTTTTGCTCATGCTTCTCAAGGGAACTTTGGTTCTTATGGTCCTTATTCTCCTTCAATGTTGGATGGTTATGTTTTAAACATTTAGTGATGTTTTGTTGTTTTCCTAAGCATGGCCTAGTGTGCTTGTGGTTTTGGGGTGTGCTCTCATACCGCCCGCATTTTTTGTGGAGAGAATCTTGTATCATGTTGCATTTAATATAATATAATATATTTTTCATCAAAAAAAATAGTGGCCTAGTAATAATGAGTTCTACAGAGATTTCTTGGCGGAAATATTTATGGTGGTTTTCTATTATGTACTTGCCAATTTACGCAAGTTTTAAATCCATGATCCATATCATGTATCATGACTGCAACTAATTATGAGAGCATTTCTTATTATTTTGATGCTCTAAAATAGTGGTTAGGGCACTAAAAAAGATGAAAATATGAACACGACACTTTCAATAATAAATAAGTGGTAACATTTTTCTTTTAATTCAAAACTCAGAAGCACTGACAAAACTCTACGATGGGTATTGCCACAACTCTAGAAAATGGGTATATGTATCCCAATAAAATAAGAGGACATGATGGCAGTGTCTCTTGTTTCATCATGTCATCTTATTTTCATATCTGATAAGTTGTTGTGTATTACTATACGACAACCCTATTTTCTGGTTCACCTATCTAATAACACTACCTCTTAAGTTTGCTTCATTGTTTAGTGTTTATAAAAATTCATACATTAGATCAACGGGCTATTTTTTGAATTATCGTTAAATTTGATGAGCACCTTTTCTCCTACAACATTTTCTACTTAAATTTGATCACCACCTAAGCTCATACAACATTCTTTTGAGAACCCTCCATACTTAAGTATAGTGATACTAGAGAAACTACAATTTTATGAATTACAAAATTAAAATTGACAAATTCCCTCCATGTTTAGAGGGAAATCTTAACAAGCTATTAGAGGGAAAACTCAACAAGCTATGTAACTAGTATTTTACAAATTCCAAAATTAAAACTGACAAATTCCCTACATGCGTAGAGGGAAAACTCATCAAGTTATTTAAACTATTCAAACCTTCATGTTGTATTGATTGTTTCTGCAATACTTGCTCTTGAATACACATCGTTCTTACAAAAAAGAACTATCTTATTGTTAAAACTACTAAGAGATGAGATCTGAGCACAAATTGACATTAATATACATCTTTCATAAAAAATATCTCTTTTGGAGCTAAACTTTCTCTATGTAGGAAAATCCGTGGATTGACCTCACATTGGTGGAATCTTATTTTCTCCTCCAAATTTTTCTCGAGATTTCTCCATCAAAACTTGAATGGCAACAAATTCTTCAAGAAATTTACCTTTTCAAATCCACATTTTTTAATCTATTTCATCTCATCATCGTACCAACCCTTCTATTGAGTGGAAAACAATCCCTGCCATGGTAATCTAGCACTTATGTCCATATGCATTATTTAGACTAAACATGTTACCCTTAACAATAGATTTGAAAATTCCATACTACCTTCTATCTGCAATATTACCAAATGCTCCTTCCTTCACCCCTGCAACTATTTTCATTTTTACATGCTAGTCTTTCTAGATCCTTCTTAACCAACGGCTGAGGAGCCCAAATCTCCAATGCTCCTCAAGGGAGGCCATGTCCTTTACTTCCTCCCCTCCTTCAAATCAGTCCAACCCAAATTTCAAATCTATTGTCTCAAATGAAACAGTCACACAAAGCATAGAAAATGTACATAAATAAATCCGAGGAAAAATACATAATGTTTATGAAGCACTACTTTTTAAATTTCAATTCTAGAACAAGGTGAAGTGGATCTAAAAAGAACAATATGCCACCTCCATTAAATTCGTTCACTCCTACATATTCATGATCTCTCAAGGAATCAAAGCTTGTAATGGTCTAAATGAATAAGTTGGAAAAGGACAAACAAGTCAATCAACGCCTCTTTGGAAACTCCATTTGTGACACCCACCAATATGAGTCATGAAGAGCTAAGGCATCCAGATCTCTCTAAATAATAAAAGATCAAGAAATTCCATGGAATTGCAAAGAGAAAGCGCATCATGTTGAGCTAACACAAGACAAGGACAACCATCTCAAGATCACTAAAGGTATTATACATTTCACTTCAAAACTACTTACAACAAACAAAATCAAAGATAAGAAGGGAAAAACTAAGAAACCCAAATTGTGGATATTGTACCAGGAGTGTTAGGAAATAAGGGATAAAATATGTGAAATAATCCCTCACAGAATCGCAACACTAGAAAATAATATGCAGAAAATATTACAGATCTCAAATAAAAGTGTAGAATAAAATAACATAACACAAAGAGACAGTATTTAACGTGGTTCACCCAATTTGGGCTACGTCTACTAAGAATCACTTGCTCAGATTTTATTACAAGCCGCCACTCTCTCAATACAATACCCAGATTTGTTTGGAGCGATGCTCAACAAACTCTACAAAATTCACACCCGAATTCAAAACACGTCTGCAATGTTACTATATTACTACCATATGCATAAAACCATATAAGTAGACAACTGCTTTAGCAGTTTTACAAAACCGTGGGTATCAAAACCATGGGCAAAAATACGTCCCATAAACCTATGGGATAAAATCCCGCCTATATGAGAAAAACATGTTCCCCAGTATATCGGGCATGTTTTAAGGCCAAAAAAAAGCTATCGGGGGTTACCACTCCCGAACCCCAGCGAGGATACATGAAAATTGTACAGTACTCTTAGTGTATAGTCTTCAACACTTTCACACATGAAAACAAGCTCCACAACCTAACAATCTCCCACTTGGAGACTAGTTTTCCTCTATCAACCCTTTTTTCTGTGCAAACCCCTTGACCACCAACCGGGCCTTATATATTTTCTTTCCTCCTTCATCCTTCAGAGTTATTAACTAGGTGTATCTTTAACTATGTAACTTTCCTTCCTCCTACTTATGCCCCACTTGTTCTGTAATCAAATCTCTTTTGCCTTCCGTAGTCGTGAAATCTAGCTTAACCTATTGTGCTCCTCCTACTGTCTACATCTCCAGCCACAAAGCAAATCCCAAGTCAAATGGTTCTCCATGACCTTGATCACTCATAAATCTACTCATGACTTATGCTCCTCATCCATCTGGTTTCTCTCCTACTCTTAGGACTCCCACTTCTTACTGGCATCTACCTCCAAGAACTTCATTGCTTCATCAAAGCCCCCAAATCTCTGGCTCTCCACTATCACCTGCAACCAACATATCATCCACATATGAGTAATAAATAATAAAGAGAAGGAGAAAAAGCTTGTTTTCAGGTTCCTTTTACCTTTTACCCTAGAAGACCTCCTCAAGCTATTCTATAGGAGTTTAGAAGTCATTTTTACTACAGGGTTCCTGTTGAGTAGGTTCCTTTGGGTAGATTTACCAAATCACATGATTCATGGGTCACTTACTCCCATCCTGGAAGATCCTCTACCACTGCATATTCTTTCCTGTTGGATTGAACTGATTCCCTGTTTTCCTATTCTTTCTTGGAATTTTCCTGCAACTTGCTTATACATGACTTTCTCATTAAAGACCACATCCCTAGATCGAATGATTTTCTTGTCCTTAATACTCCAACATTTAAATCCAAAGTCATCACCACCATAACCAATGAAAGTACATTTTTCTAATTTAGCCTCTAGCTTGGTCCTATCATCCTTGTCTATATGAACAAACACCTCACATCCAAAGACTCTAAGAAATGAATAATCAATTTTCTTACCATACCAAGCCTCCTCAGGTATTCCTCCATCCAAGGCACTTGAGGGTCCTCTGTTTATCAAGTACACAGCTGTGCTCACCGCTTCTGCCCAAAAAGAAAGAGGCAGTCCTGCATGTAACCTCATGCTCCTAGCACGTTCCATTATTGTTTTGTTCATCCTTTCTAACACCCCATTCTGCTGCAAGAGTTCCTTGAATCATCTTTTTCCTACGGATTCCATTCTTAGAATAGTAATCATTAAATTCATTGCTACAATACTCCCCTCCATTATCTGACCTGAGACATTTTAGCTTAAGACCTGTTTCATTCTCTACCAAGGCTTTCCATTTAACAAAAGTGTCAAATACATCAGATTTGTTTCTAATACAATAAACCCAAACTTTCCTTGTTGCATCATCAATAAAAGTAACATAATAACTTGAACCCCCAAGAGATGATACCTGAGCTGGCCCCCACACATCAGAATGTACCAGCTCTAACTTACTCTCTTTCTTCATAGGTCCAACCTTGAGAAACCTTACTCACTTCTGTTTCCCATATATGCAGTTCTCACAGAAATCCAAACATGTTTCTGTATATCCAGGAAAATTCTTCTTTATGATGTCCATGCCCTTATGGCTCATATGACCGAGCCTATAGTGCCATAATGTTGTATCTGCATCTGAAGCCACAAGATTACAAATCATTAGTACTATCAGTGGTTAAATACAAGGTTCCAACCTTCTTACCTCTTACCACCACAAGAGCACCCTTGGTAACCTTCCAAGAGTCAACTGTAAATATCACAGTACAACCATCACTTCCCAATTGCCCTGTCGATATCAAATTTCTCCTTAATGTAGGCACATGTCTGACATCCTTCAATAGCCATGTATTCCCATTCTGCATCTTAACCTGAATAGAACCTTTTCTAACTATATTGCAAGGCTCATCATCACCAAGAAAAACATGCCCAAAATCCCCTTGAACATAATCAACAAAATAATGCCTATGTGGAGTAGCATGAAAAGAAACCCCTGAATCTAAAACCCAAGATTCAGTAATATTATGCAAAGAAAGAATCAAATCATCCTGGCATACATTACCCGATGCCACATTTGCCTCCTTGTTTTCTTCCTGTTGTTTCTTCTTGTCCCGAAGCTCCCAACAATCCTTCTTTGCATGCCCAGACTTTCCACAGTTCCAACATACAATCTTGCTCTTGGATTTTGACCTTGCCCAATCTTTCGATTTTCCACAATTTCCTCTATTCTTCTATCTCCCTCTAGTTTCCACTGTCAAAGCATTCCCTCAAGTAGAAGATTCCCCAGAGATTTTTCTTCACATTTCCTCGCTTAGAATCACCCCTACAACATCCTCAAACTTCAACTTTGAGTTAGCTGGAACCGAGTTGCTTACCGCCATTACCAAGCTATTCCAACTTTCAGGTAAAGAGCACAGAATTAATAAAGCCCTAACTTCTTCATCAAATTCTATTGTAACCGAAGCTAGCATATTTACAACCATATTAAAATCATTTAAATGATCTACTACTAAACTATTCTCAGACATCTTCATATTAAACAATTTTTTCATTAAAAATATCTTGTTAGAGGCAGAGGGTTTTTCATACAACTTCCCTAATGCATCCATTAGATCTTTTGTAGTCTTTTCCTTTGAAACATTAAATAATACCGAAGATGCAAGACACAGCCGGATTGTTCCAAGTGCCTTCTGATCCAACAAATCCCATTCTGCATCTGTCATACTCGAGGGTTTGTTCACCTTCTCAGACAGCGGAGTATAAAGATCCTTCTGATAAAGGTAATCTTCCATCTGCATCTTCCAAAGACTGAAATTCTACCCGTTGAATTTATCAACCCTAGATCTTCCATCATCTGCCATAGCTCCCACTCAAGATAAAACTTTCCCTACGATTCAACACTTCAGCAAACCAAACCAGGCTCTGATACCAATTGTTAGGAAATAAGAGATAAAATATGTGGAATAATCCCTTATAGAATTGCAACAATAGAAACTAATATGCAGAAAATATTACAGATCTCAAATAAAAGTGCAGAATAAAATAACATAACACAAAGAGACAATATTTAATGTGGTTCACCCAATTTGGGCTACGTCCACCAAGAATCACTTACTCAAATTTTATTACAAGCCACCGCTCTCTCAATACAATACCCAGATCTGTTTGGAGCTATGCTCAACAAACTCTATAGAATTCACACCTGAATTCAAAACACATCTGCAATGTTACTATATTACTACCATATGCATAAAACCATATAAGTAGACAACTGCTTAAGCAGTTTTACAAAACCGTGGGTATCAAAACCATGGGCAAAAATCGTCCCATAAACCTATGGGATAAAATCCCACCCATATGAGAAAAACACGTTTCCCAGTATATCGGGCATGTTTTAAGGCCCAAAAAATTTGCTTCGGGGCCTGCGCCCCTTAACCCCTGCTACCGGGGGCTTCGCCCCCGAACCCCTGGCCCCGCTCAAGGATACATGAAAAGTGTACAGTACTCTTAGTGTACAGTCTTCAACACTTTCACACATGAAAATAGGCTCCACAACCTAACAAGGAAATCTACCAAATAAGGAACCTAAGATTGTCCAAATGTCAAAGTATAAAAGAAAACAGTCACAAAACAAATTGAACTACTAGAGACAAGCCCCACAAAAGGAATAAGCACCACTATTGTAAAATTGTACATTCCCCCTTGTGAGAATGATAGACTAAGCACGTTGGAGCTATTGATAGGTTGGATTCAAGCTACCAAAACCCAAGATACTATGATTTTTATGATGTGAAAAAAGGAAGGTTTGGCTTCAATCAAAGATTTATCACAACTTTCAACAATGTAGAAATCAATACTCATCTAATGAAATAGATTATTCTGAAGGGTGTTTCACATGGACCAATAGAGGAAAAGGTTGCCACTTGACACTAGAAAATTTGGACAGCATTTTACTCGCAAAAAATTGGTTGTTCCCAGCTTAACAACTGGAAGAGAGAGTTTGCAACACCACTCTCTCAAATCATTATAGCCTAGCAGCTGGAAGCAAGATTTCGTTACACCAATCACTCACATCTTTATAGCCTATTATTCTAGAAATGTCAGCAAAAACTCTTCAAAGAAAAAAACTACAATTCAGATTTGGAAAAATGTGGTTATCTCACTCAAATTTCCAAAATAAAGTGGTCGAGTGGTGGAAGGAAACTATGTATCAAAATGAATTACAAATTTATACATTTGTCTCAAAGCTAATGGTTCCTTTAGGCCAAAATACAGCACTAGCATAGAACAAAATTTAGCAACATTTTCCCCCAAACAAATCTAGTAAAGACAAAGTTGGCAAATATTTGAGGACAAATAAAAGAACAAAAACACAATCAATAGATGGAAAAAGGAGGACATGACCTCATTTTCCAATAGTCTGTTACATAGAAAATGCAAGAGATGTATTGGAAGCAAAAGATCAAGAGACCAGTGGAAAGGTGATTCAAACACTAATTTTTTCACTCATTCAACAAAAATCAAAAACATGTCGGCTTTGTTCATAGAATTCAAAGAGAAAATGGAGATTACATCACTGATGCAAAAGAAATTTTATCTCATGTTATGCACTATTTCAATCACATCTTGGTGGAACATCCTGAAATGGCTCTTGAACGACAAACACAAAGGAAAATGCTTCAAAACTAGACTTCCCGGAAATGCCAACTACCCCCCTACCAAACCTGATACGTACTTGGTACTAGTACGGGTATGCTGTGGGTACATACCTTGTAGTGCCCACTTCCCTTCGACACCTTTTTGTTATTGATTTCGATACTGTCAACTATACTTATGGATATTATTGTAGCTTTTGATTTAGCTAGATGTTAGATGTTAGAGATAATGGATTGTTGTTAGATTTCGATTCATATATGATGCATGTGGATTATTAGAGACATTTTATATTGATGTTGATATGTTGTTGACATGGTTATATATATGTATATTTCAGACATGCGATATTTTGTCATATTGAGTAGACCTAGACAATTAAACTAATTTTATGATCATATGGTTATTGATGAAATTGTAAATGATATCGTTACTTGCTTAGATGATGTTTTGATTCATATATAGATGATTGTGGAGTTATATTGTATATTTATTTTGGATGTTTTGATGCGGCCACGAGGCCGAAGGAGGTGTTATGTGTTTTACAGGTAAACATGTCACAACAAACATCGGGGGGATTGGAGACTAACCACATTGGAATTCTAAATGAATTCAACAAGGGTCGTCATGGCAACATGTGTTTGTGTGTGTGTGTGTTTGAATTATTGTTAGGGGGAAATTGTGACCAAGGGGTTATGTGTTGTATTTTGTTTATTTTCCTTTACTTAATCTAGTATGTGATTTTTAGTGATGTAATTTCCTTGTTTTAATTTTTAGAAAATGATGTATTCTTCCCCTTTATCTTAATGGGTTTTAGTATCATATTTAAGTTAATTAATCTTGTTATTAACTAATTGTGGATGTGACCAAAAATTTTCATTTATTAGACTAGACGGCTCTTGGGTTTTGTGTTATAAGATTGAGTGCTTGTGATCTTGAGTGTTGTACACCCTACCCCCTCATAGAAATTCGAATTTGGCCTTAAGGGCCAATTTTGAAGGCTTGTGGGACAAGTTAAACTTGTCCCACACCTCTTAAATTGCAATGTCAACCCTACCTATGGGTTGGGGGGTCAAAATTAGACCCCATTATGTGTTTTGGGAAGACAAATTGCAAGTTTTTATTGCACTTTCTTACATGGTATTTATTTTAGTCCTTAAGGGGTATGGGCTTAGATTGTGTGCGTAAGTAAAATGTCATTTCTTCAACCACTTATTAATTGTGCTTTGGAGTATGGGGTTGACTAGGGTGATGTGGTGTGGAGATAAAATGAGGTGGAATCCTACTTGGAGCCACATCATCCTCCTCTCTCCCTTTTCTATTTATTAAAGTTATTTTGCTTGTTTGGGGGTTACTTCATCCTTTTGTGCTCTTGCATTTCTTGGAGTTAGAGGATTTTAGAGAGTTTGTGGTCTTTTTGGGAGCTTGTTGGTGATTTCTTGGGTTTGAAGGAGCTTGGAGTTTGACTCTTGGAACAAGCTCTATTATGGAAAGGTAGGAGCTTTACTTTTTCTTATGTTATTCCTTTATTTTCTGTTTGTGTGCTTGTTTTTGTGGAGTGTTTGGAATGTGTGTTGGGTGCTTGGGTAGATTTCCTAAGTGTGGTGTAGGAGGGGACTATGGGGAGAATTCATGTAGGGATGCATAAGAGTTATTTCATGTTTTGGAGGGAGTTTGAGTTGGGTGTCCCACCTTGGACAAGAAATGCTTGCATTTCTTACTTGTTCTTGTATGAGGGAGGCATAAGAGAATGAGGGAGGCATAAGAATATGTAGGGGATTTGAGGTTTGTAGTGGAGGTTTTTAAGGTGGGTACCCATTTCCCATGGGAGGCATAAGTGGCCTCCCCATATATTCTTGCTCTTTTGGCTCTTTATTTAGAAGCCTTGTATACTTTTTTGTTTCTCCTCCTTGTGTTTGTAGTTTGAGTTGAATGTGCATTTGGAATGGTTGTGAAATACTTGGTTTGTGATGTAGAAGCTTATTGTTGCCATGTGTTGAAATCACCTCTCATTGTAATGTGGTTGGGGCTCGAGGGCCAATGAGGAGGATGGTTTATCCCCCTCATTGGATATTTTGGATGTTTTGGATCAAGAAAACCATGAAGGAGCTTTATTGTTGGTGTTGTGAATCTTGGATCTTTTGTTGGAATCCTTAAGAAATTCATTCTTGTGAAAAGCCTTTTTGTTATTCCCACTTAGAGTGGAGGAACTTGTAATATTGCATTTCATTTTAGCTACATTCTTTTATAATTTTCCCACTTAAAGTGGAGGACATTGTATTAGTAATTGTAATGAAAATGTGTGTTGATTCTTGGATATCAAAGTTGTGTTGTATGTTGGAAAGGGGAAACAAAAAATTGTGTTGGTAAAGCTAGTTTAGTTGAAATAGAAAATAAGTTTAAAAAGGGAAATATCTTATTTCATTATAGTTGATTTATTTCCCACAAAAGTGTGTTGCTCTTGTTCTAAATAAATTATTGGAAACATTGTTGAAACTCTCTTGTGGAATGTTGGAAAATTACATGAAGAAATACTACATTTCATTGTGTTACTTGAAAGGCATGTAAAAGAAGTGGTTAGATTATCTTGCTCATTTTATTGCATTGTTGAAAGAAAGCTAAACCTTGCATACTTAAATGAAAGGAAATTACATTGGCTTGTCTTTGCTCGGTTAATAAAAAAAAATAGATTAATATTAAAATACTAGTAGAGAAAGGAAAATTTCTTCCTTGTAACTTAGGCTTAGCCTCATTGGATTGTGCAAAATTTAGTATTAAAATATGGTAAAATTCCTCTAAACCCATTGTAACTTGATATAATAATGAGTGAGATTGACTTGGTTTCTTTTAAAACCTCTTATCCTAATACTATCAAATTTTACAAAGAAATATTAAGTGCAAAACCTAGATTAGTTAATAACGTAGCTATTATTCCTATTGATAATATTACTATCATTTAAATATTATTATTATAACAATAATAATATTAATATTTCTATATACATTACTATTATTATAATATTATTATTATTAAATATAATAATTACGTCGAAGGCATTCCCCCTATGGAAAAGGCCTTTGCGGTCGTTCCCGTAAGTATGTTAAATTTGACGGCCATTTGGACATTTTTGACAAGTGCTTAAATTTGACGTGCACTTTTTGACGTTTTTCCTATTTTGCATGTTTTGGTAGTTGCATTCGAATGCGGCAGTTGCATGATGGGTTCGATAAGACCAAAGTTGCTCAAACTACTTCCTGTGGCTTGGCAATCGAAAGAGTGATTGTCATTTGATGATGAAATAATGAACTCTTTAACACTATGTCATTGGGCGATTCAAGAATTTTGGCCCTTTTGAATGTATGCCTTTCTAAATCTCTTTATCTTTCTTTGAGTTTAAAATTGTTTTAGTGATTGTGGTATTAGTTAAGATAAAAGTTTTAATGGCTTCCAATGTCTTCTGTTAGCTTGCAATTATCATATTTTGTGAGGAAAATTTTTGCAGTCAAATTTGGAGGACATCTAATAGTCTTTGAATGCCTTGTCTAGAAACCTATTAGAAAAGGTGCCCTTGTATGAGAGACTGATAGTGGATTTGACTTTAGTGGAGAGAGAAGAAGACATAACAGCTTGAAGTTGCAGAGCATCATGTATTTTGCAGCATATATATGCTCATGTATTCATGCACTACATGACCCTTTTATTAAGAATATCCAGTGGCTTGATTATATGGATAACATCTTGTTCATGCCAAGGATTCAAATGCTTTTTCACAGTTTGTACCCAAATCTTAATACCATCTAACATAAGGCTAGGAAGACATTGTTCCATTTATTGATTCAGTCTGCTCTGTTGCATGCAAAATTTGCTATAAAGTTGCTCTTTGTAAAGGTCCTCAATCATGGGTGTTACAGAATTTGGAGAATAGAGGAGGAAGAATGTTGCTAGATATTTTGGATTCAAAACAACAGAAATTTTAGCTAGAGATTTTTTTATTGTATTTGAATGAAAGAGGAGGTAGAAATGAAAAAGCTTGCAATATTGCATTTCTGAATATTCCTCTGATGACACGTTAAACAGACTTGTATGAGATTGGATGGGTAATTGGCTATGGTGCTACAAGCACTGTTTATAAATGTGTTCTAAAGAATTGTAAGCCAATTGTTATAAAAAGACTGTACAGTCACTACCCACAAAGCTTGTGAATTTGAAACTGAGCTGGAAACAGTTGGAAGCATCAAGCATCGAAATCTTGCGAGTCTGCATGGATATTCACTTTCTCCACATGGAAACTTGTTGTTTTATGATTATATGGTAAATGAAAGTCTGTGGGACATCCTACACGGTGAGTAAAATGATTATGTTAAGAAGAAAAATGGATCTGTACATTGTAGATTCAAGAGGTATATATATTGTACTTGGCACTTATTTTTTTTATGTTTATATGTCATCTTCTCTAACACAAGTGTGTTGTTGTTGTTTATGGGTGATTTCTATGATGAGAGTGTTATGAAGCATGTAGTATCTGCGTGATTAGTCAGTCTTAACCTGAGTATTAAACAATTGGTAGAAATTTTTTCAAGGAGGAAAAAAAAACTGAATCCTCCCTTCTACAAAGCAACAAGAATATAGAGCAATTTATTTTTGTTGACAATTTTGTGTTCATTTTGTGTTCTAATATTATTTGTGAGGTTATTCATTGTATTTTTAACTACGCAACAATCAAAATATGCCTTGTTCATTACAATCCTAATATATTTAATCATGACTATTGTAAATTGGCTCGCTGCCGAGGATTTTGAGGTTGCTTTGGTGAGCACTTCCACTAAAAGTAAAGGAGTGCTTAATTGACAAAATCCACTCCTTTGAATATTGCAAGGATCAACCATTTTTCTCATACCCCTACAAAAGAATGGTTTCAGACATATGTTGTATTGTGTGTGAGTCTGGGAAGCTTGTTTTTTCGCAATATTTTCCCTTGTGATGATTGGAATTAAGACCCAAAAGGATATTCGAGATGGCTGGCTTCATGGTGGATGGATCGTGAAGATAATTTGTTGGGTTTTACTGGTAGTCTTGATGTTTTTCCTTCCCAATCCTGTTATAAGTGTCTATGGTAATTGCCATCCTTCTTATGCCCCATTTTCATTCTCAATTTTAGTGAACTGAAGTTGCATTGTGGTTAATTGTTTTTAATCCAATTTAGCATATGACATTATAATAATTGTTAGAACTGTCTATCTGAATTGTTAGAATTTCAGTAGTTTCTTGATTCAGTCTTTAGACAATGTAATTCTTTGCATTCGGATGTTTTTGGAACTTGGTTATGTGGATTCTAAAATGGGTATGGTCTAAAGAGTTTGTAGATTCCAATTTAGTGAGCGGGTAGCGAATGGGTGCAATGTGGGTAGGTTGATTTGGTCGGAAGCTACTAATCTACAAATATAAGCCAACAAATTAAATTTAACTTCCTAATCTACATAGTTGTAAGCAACAATATGGCAAACCGTATGTGTTCACATTTCAATTTCTGATGCAAGTTAATATTGTCCCATTAGATTTTGATTACTCCTCTATTTCCAGAAAAATTAATGATATGAAAGATTCTCATACAAGTTTCTTGTTGGATATGTTCACAGAAAAGAAACGAACATTGCAATGAATGGACATGACATATTACAATGCTATATGAATGAATGCAATTGCTTGTCAAATAACAAATGAGTGAATTGCTTTTATAGGCAATAAATGTGGTTGGCAAAAATGCACTATAAAATAAGAACTTTCAAGGAAAGAGTCCATGTGTGGAAATATGAAAATCTAATATTTATGTATTGTTTTCTCTTTCTGAATATCATTGTGCCCTTTCCTTATATTACACAATGATATCCACCTAAAGAAACCTGAAAAATCTAACATTTTTATTTTTTACTTGTATTTTTAAAATAATTTTATGCTTATTGTTTGCAATACTAAAACAATTAATTTCACAAAGACGCTGGCGCTGATCTAGCATCAAAAGAAAATCTGAAATGCCTTTGAGTCTGAAGGGATAATTTTTGGGAGACCTACACTTTTTGAAGTAAATAAATTATGGTGAATCTTTATCAATATTGAATTCCTAAATTAGTATTAATCTAATAATATTCTTCTATTTCCTTAATATTCCATATATTTTATATACAAACCCAACTAATTATCAAAGAAAAAGAATTGGTTTAGTGGACAATGGGACGAATGCGTTTTTCTAAATATTGTCAATTTACGAATTTTTTTTGGGAGGAAAATGACTAAAATAGTCCATTGACAAATATTGGCCCCTGAAATCATCCCTACTTTGAGAATGAATTTTTGAGAACACTAATCTTAAGCAATATTCTCCTCTCTCCCAAAATGTAGAGATTTGAAGAAAAAAATACTTGCCCAAATCTAATGAATCGATAAAAAACCTACTAATTTTCTACAAGCACAAAAGAAATGTGAGGAGAAGAGAGGTGTTGAAGAAGGGGTTTGAGGGAGGTGTATTTTTCACGTAAGTGTAATTTGTGGTTAAAGGGGTCCAAAAAATGGGGAAAATCCAATAGGTTCTAGGTTTGAAACCCAACCATCTGAATACCACTCTTTTTGCGCATGCATTAATGTCTCTTTCATGTACTACTGGGTGTATTGAAATGATGATTTTCTTCCATGTACCAATTAGAATATGAACAAGAAATTAGTCTGATAAGAAACTTATTAGTGTCGGTGGGAAAACCTTGGATTTTGTAGGTTGGGAATGCAGTTACTAATGACTACAATGACTATATAGGGACTTTTGAGTATTGGTGGTCTCACGCCTTGATATCCGATTCTACGTATAAGTTGTCTCAAAGACACATGTGATTTCACATCGTCGTAACATCCTTCTAATCCATGCCAAATAGCCCTGAATCAGGCTGATATGGAACAAGGAAATATTGATGCATACAACATTTTTACTCCATCCTGCAATATCTCTGGAATTCAAAGACATAAGCTACCCCTCTAAATCAAATAACATAGTATGCTCTGATCTTTCAAGAGGCCCTGACCTTCTTTTGTTGTTTACTGTTGCAACTGGTCTACAAGCTCTTGGATATGACCTTGACGTATAGTTGTGCCAAGAGGTACCGAACCTCACTTCTTTTAGTAAAAAAAGGAAAAATTAACTATAGAGCATAGATAACACTGATCTTGATCTGAGAAATATAAACATCAAGACAACTTATGCATGTAAAGATCATTTTCTCATGTCTTTTGTAGAAACAATGTGATAGTTAATAAAAAGTGGTTGTTGCTTTTGGGAACAAGGATCATATGATAGTTCTTTATTTGCTGAAATGAATTTGAATCTATTCTTGTCCAGAGGCAATGAAAACTAATGCAGTAATATTATAAATAAACAACTTGCATTTACAACTTTATTCGCTTGAAGATGGGCCAATGTGTGCACTCTCAAAGAATTTGGGAACATCTGTTCATATCCTGCAAAGTGGTTCAAAACTAAAACTCAAAGTAGATTGGTTGAAGTAAGAAAGAAATTTTTGATGCTTTCAAGTTTATTTTTTGCTATTCATGTTCTGATTGGTTTACTATCTTTGGGATACAAAAAATGAAACTTTTGATTCGCTTCTTAGATAAAAAATGT
Source organism: Taxus chinensis (assembly GCA_019776745.2). NCBI lineage: Eukaryota > Viridiplantae > Streptophyta > Pinopsida > Cupressales > Taxaceae > Taxus > Taxus chinensis. The sequence goes on from CM034151.1 coordinate 670,190,399, forward strand.
GTGTGTGGGCTCGATCGTCCCCCTCAGATGGAAAATTATATGCATTCTCATATGTATCTTTCATTTGGAGACATGTCAGAGAAGGAACAATGGATCTACAAAGAAGGAAAGGGCTACAACTACATCATTATGAATAAGGAATCAACATTTAAATCAAACGTTTAAGAAGTTAAAATCCTTTTCAATCCCAATCATGTATTGTACCAAAATTAAATCACAACACCATCCCAGTCTCAGTCCAGTAAAACAGTGTTTTGTGAAATCACCTCACCAAGTCACACAAACAAATTCCCATTAGAAGTGATGTTTGTGCTCCCTGTAACATCTTTGTGCTTACCATCTGCATATTCATCCAAATACCTTCATGTAATTATTACTAGGGGTCAGTTGGTTTGTTTGGATACTAGGAACTTGCTTTGGAGCAGGCATTTGCAACATCAACTTTAAAACTCTGGAAACTTCATGCATGGTGGATTGACCAGAGGGTCGTTTCTTGGTGCAAAGCAAGGCCAACTGGAAGATTTTTCTTATAATCCCAAGATTGTGTTGTTCTCTACTTTTGATAGAATCTATGTTCACATGTTGGCCAACTATCTTGAATTAACATCAAGTAAGCTCGTATTGATATAATTTTTGCTACATTAGACGAAGAGAGCATCGTGTGTATGAGATTGAAGTGAAATTTGTAACCAATTTTGTAAATTTGTTAGTACTTGAACGTAAGTGCAATTACATGCACTCAAAACTACTCAAATATACACAGAACAATAAGACCAATTTTTTACTCCTTTTTTGTTCTTTTTGCAAGGCTTCAAATTTGGCACTAGCTAGGATCATATTAGGAAAGGCTTCTCTCTTTACACCAGCTGATTGCATAAAAATGCTCATAAACAAGCTATGAATTATTACAATCCATGAAACACAATTCATCGAGGCATTTTGTCAAACACCAATAAGCACCATAAGAATATAGGTTATGTTTGAAATAATGGAAATGTTTTCATGTTTCATAACAATTTCTCTAGCAAATCCCAAAATTATGCAACACTCTGCTTTCCATTTTCTGAAATTTGCAACACTCTCACATGTCAACCTTACTTCGGTTCCTCGTACATGTACAACCGGTTCCTCCTGATCTCCTTCTAATTGCTTTCCACCTTGCAATCCACCATCCACTCCAACAGAACACCCCACATGTCTTCATGTATTCATGTTTAGTTTAAAGAAACTACTCCAAAAAATGCTACCACTCATGATATAAGATTTGTAAATGTATATGTACAAATTTGTAACAAGTTTGAAATGTAGAGATAAAACCTTTAAATGTAATGCTTCATCTATATTCCTACACTTACAAAATCAATCGCACCCCTTATCAACTTCAACTACAAAAGTAATAACTATCCCTCTAATTCAAATAACAATGTGTGTGTGTGTGTGTGTGTGTGTGTGTGTGTGTGTGTGTGTGTGTGTGTGTGATGCTCTATCTATATTCCTACACTTACAAAATCAATCGCACCCCTTATCAACTTCAACTACAAAAGTAATAACTATCCCTCTAAATCAAATAACAATGTGTGTGTGTGTGTGTGTGTGTGTGTGTGTGTGTGTGTGTGTGTGTGTGTGTGTAAATGTAGATCTATATATAAAATGATTAATAAATAATCAAACCAAAAAAAGTCGAAAGTTTTTAGAGCCATATATGGTTGCGGCATGTTAGTATATTAGGTAAGGGTTGGGGGGACCCTCCCCCCAACCCCACACTATTGTTTGCTAATAAAACAAACCCCAACCCCAAACATTCAAACAATAAGCATTTAACCCCGTCACGGCCATAGTATCCTCTACGATTTTGGTTGTTATGCGGACTATGGAAAATGTTACTGTGGCCGAATACGTCTATTTCGTTTATATATATCATTATTATTATATAAATTTCCCATTTTTTAAAAAATGGATTAAGAAATCCACTATCACATTATATAAATTTCCCCTTTTTTAAAAAATGGATTAAGAAATCCAAAATCACAATATAAGTGTGTGTGTAATGTGTGTGTGTGTGTGTGTGTGTGTGTTCACATACCCAAATGAAAATGCATATCAAATACAACTATATAAATAAAATGGGGCAAAACGCACAAGCCTATTTGGGCAAATACTAAAATAATGTCATAAATAGAATATTTAAATACATTTGAAACCCTAGGAGAAAGTTGTGAATAAAATAAGAAAATAATAAAACTTGTAAGCCTCTCCAAAAACTTGTAAGCATGTTTTAGGGCTAGTTGTCTTTTTTCCTCGTCAAGGGTCCCAAATGAATCCATCCAAAGGATGAGATTCATCCCTACAAAAAGTAAGTGGGGAGTGGGTGAGTGCATTTTGAATTTAAATTTAAATGTTATATTCCAAAATACATAGGTTAACTTTTTAAGGGGTCACTTTATGGGGTAAATAATGTTTATTATTCTAACCCCATATCAAATGGGTACATTGTTAATGGTTTTAACCTTGTGAAATTAAATTGACCATAGTATTTATTTATATTGACCATTTTATCCAACAAGATTTAAATGTGAATTTTTTTAACTATAGTGGAATTAAATTGTTATTAAAAATAATACTTAGGGAGAAATTAACCATGCTTAGTCCAATTAAATTCATTAAAGTTTAAATGTGGGTCCTAATATTTTGTTATAATGGAGAAAAAATTTAATTATTGAATATAATTGACTTAGAAACATTAATGTGACAACTGTTGTTTTCAAAAACTTTTGTGGGCACGTTTTTCCAAAAAAATAATCCATAGTTTTTTAGTTTGTCCTATGTTGTTCTCAAGTTTCGTGCGGACATTTTTTTTTAGCGGGTGTTACATACCCACAAGTACCGAGTACGTTCCAAGTATGGAAATCCGTCCCTGGGACATACCCGAGCCCTGTGGATACGTACCCACTCGCGATATTTTTTAAGTGCAAAAAAATAAAATAAAGGCTTTGACTAGAATTGAACTTTGGAAAGTTCATGTGAGATTCAAAATTGCCAATAGGCTCCAAAGGGTCAAGAGAAATGAAAAGGACTTCATTTGGTTGACTTACTATTTGGGGGCTTTCTTGTTGCTCCTCATGGGTCCTTTATTCTCCAGTCAATTTGGAAGGCTTGGGAACAAGTGAAGTACTTGGTGGTTGGGCAGTGTCTCTTCTCTTCCTTTGACACTAGGTGCCAAGCCTACAAATTGATTTCGTCAAATCTGAAATATAATGACAAGATCCTTACCTTGACAAGAGGTTGGTCTACCCTCCTTTGGTTTGAGAAAGGAATTAAAATATTTCATGACTTGTACAGATTTGGGAAGTGGATGGAATGGACAGACCTTAAAGCTTTCTATAAGCTTCCTCAATCTCAGTTCAAAATGTATACAATGCTCATAAATGCTTTCACAGCTCCCTCTACTGGACTAATTATGGAGGATGAGAATGAGTTTTGGGATACCATGAGGTGGCTCAAAGCAACCTCCCCCCCCTCCCCCCTCCAAGACGCTACCTCCGAACAACTCTATGAAAAGATTGCCTTCTCCTTAACAATAAGTGGAATGTTTGTGAGCCCATTAGTTGATGGACTCATAGATTTAAAGTTTTGTGGTCTTCTTGTATTCAGTCAAAAGAAATCTTGCTTTAGATGGCTTCTAATTCATGATAAGCTTGTTGTTGGCTTAATAATAGGTTTTATGAGACTATTAGGTTGTTGTTTTCTTTAAATTTTTATATATACTTATATTTTTTACTGTTTAAAAATATATTGTATGAACGTACCCACTGCATATCGTACCCGAGGTTTTTAAAAATTTGTCGTTTCAATGTATCGTACCCATACCCATACCGAAACAATCTAGTTTCAAAATATACTCAAGAAGAGAAATGAATAGGATAACACTAAGATTATGAAACCAATCACTGAGGGGAAGAGTAAAACGCCTTTCAACCCTACAAAGTTGGTCTCTGCTACTCAATCAGCCTTTGTTGCACACAAACAAATTTCAGATGATATGGTAACAATTCAGGAGATTGTTCACTCCTTAAAAACTAGGTAGTCGGTATGTGTCCTACAGGGCATGGGTACAAGTACAGTACGTACCCAATATACAATACATGTACGATAGGCCGGGGGTATGGCCATGGTACATCCAACAATACCTAGGTATGTCTGGATAATGGCCACGGTACATCTAGACGTACCTGAGTACTGTTGGACATACCTTGGACATACCAACATCGCACCCACAATAAAAACAACAATTTTTTAACTTTTAAACCTTTTTTGGGGTCAATAAAGGCCAATATATAGGATTACGTAAATGATTCAACTATGGTAAAACAAGGGCATTCACAGAAGTACCTAAAACAATGGCTGAAACTGCAAAAATTGAGATGAGCTTGGGCAATGTAGGATTAAAAAATGCAATGGCAACATCTCCACTAGCAAGTAAGACTAATGCAGGAATAATAAGAGAAACTCCAAAGGAATCTGAACTGCGATATTTGATGGGAGCTGGTTATGGGCAAAAATCCAGTCCACTTATGTGATTTGTTATTATTTATGATTATAGTTGGACATTGTAACATTTGGAGTTTGAACTATGTACTCGTTAGAACTTCACGACAAAGTGCATTGAATTGTTAATATGTTATTTGGCTATTTCACTTAATTAAAAATTTGTTTACTCTATTCATGTGTAAGGTTAAATTTTTGCTTATTTCGCTATATTTTTAAATATCGGTCATACCTAAGTGCCATACACAGGCCCCCCCAAAAAATGTTGTACCAACATACCAGATCCCAGTATACGTACATGTATCGTACTCTGTACCGACTACCAAGCTTAAAAACTCAAAAGGCACTTTTGGTATGATGGTTTTTTAAAAGGCCTTGAACAGATGCAACTGGCATCTGTAGTCATCCGACAGAATGACAACTGTATTCATATTACCTCATATATGATTTCTCTAAATGCAGGACAATTTTTCAACTAGGTAGCCAACACCCCTACCCCACCCCCCCTCCCCACCAAGCCTCAAACCCCACCTGGGTACGTCCCCGGCATGTGGCATGGGTACAACACTCCTTGGGTATGTACAAGACGTATTTTGGATGTACTGAAGGGGTACCCACAGTCTAAAATGTGTTTTCAGATTTTTTTTTGATATTTTATTGAAAAGTCAACATAAAAACACGAAATAATATAATAAAAACTTTGGAGTATTGTTACCAGAGCTTCTCACAAGTAAAATATCACTGCAATCCCTCCTTGATGGACAAGCCAGGGATCTGCAGAGATGGTTTTGTTCTGTAAGGGAAGAAGAAATTGCATTAGGGGTGAATATTGAGAGCTCTGTCTCAGCAAGCGAGAACTTTGAGGAGAAATTGGTCCTTCTAAACATATCAATGGCATGTGTAAACTAGATTTGCTGGGGCCTAAACATGTACATTACAAACAAAGGAATTGTTGCTCCTGTATTTGGAGATGAGTAAAGGGGTACGGAAGCCTTTGATGTCTTTTCTGCAGCTTTTCCTGATCAAAAAGTTGTAATGATATCAGGTGCAAGGGAGTTTGTACTCGGCAGTGGTGATATTAAAAACACTATGCACCACGTGAAGTTGATATTGATGTTCCTGATGAAAAGTAAGATGGCTGTGAATATTATTTTTGATGTAATTAATTACGATCAGTACCTTACATTTGAAAATTTTGATTATTATGACATTTGACATTCAGATAATATTTTCATTTGTGCGGTTATTTTGTTTTTTATATGCATACCATGTGGTTATTGTCTCTAATTTCTTATTTTTATTAGGCTACAGGTTCTATATTTTTTATTTTTTATTTTTTTATTTATTTTTTGTACGGATGTACCCAAGGCAAAAAAAACATGTTACCCCCCATCAGCACTTCATACCCAGACCCAAACCGGCTACTTCACTTTTCGATGCTACCAAAGGTCCAACAAAGGAAGCCACTCTCCGCCCAAGCTTATTCATCCTCGTGAGAGAAAATTTGTGCAGAATTCTCGAAAAAGCTAAAAAGAAAGGAAAGGAGAGGAGGAACAAAATATTCTAACTTCAATTTTGCGTATTATATTCATAAGTTTGCTACTCTGGTAAATAGTGAAATAATCAAGATAAAATAAAAGTTACCTCAATCTATCTTGAGTCTTGACCTCCCTCTTTGTCTTTAAAAATTACTGAATCATGGTCTAGCACAATAGCCAAGATGTAGATCAAATTTTTAGTTTTGCGGGAAGAATTCAAATGGTCAAATCTGTCTTGCTAGATGTTACCATCTACTCACTTTCTTTTCTCCCCCTTCCCCTTAAAATCAAAGAGATGATCAAGCAAATACAAAACAAATTTCTAAGGCAAGGAACTGAGCAAAAATTCAAATATCCTCTTCTAGCTTGGTCAAGTATCAAAAATTCCAAAGTAGATAGGGAACTCGACATCAATAATCCAAAAATATTCATTCACTCTCCAGCTATAAAAGCAACATGAAGACTTCAGCATGAGGTGGGAATGCCCTGAAGTACTATTCTCAGCTGGCAAAACTCAAAGTCAACACAAGCTGGCAGATAGGAAACGAGGAAAGAATCAAGTTTCGGATTCAAATGTTGAATGGATATGCGTCCCCTTAAAATTCACAATGATAATAGCCTTTCAACTTCAGCAAGTAGCCCAATGATACAGATCAATGGCGGATTACTATACTCACAACCAGAGGGACATATTCAACATAGGGCATACAGTGGCAAAGTCAATGGCTGACAATTGCTGAGTACAGTGCATTGACAGTTGCACAAATCTGAGCCATCCACTGGTCTGTTTACTGTTTCATCACATCATTATCAGCCCAGCTCACTGTTTGTGGCCGATGCAACGAATAAACCTTTGGCATGGCAAGTACGTGGAAAATCAGAAGAACTATTTATGGGATTCAAACAAGGAATGCGTGGTGGTGGTAAGCATGATGGTCACAGAAGAAGTCCACAAAACTTGGAGTGAATTTCTGTTTGGAAGAGAATCTAAGATTTTCATCGGCAACATTCATGACTAGAGTAACCGTGCTAGAAATAGCCATTTTTGCGGGACCAGGGGAGTCCTTCAATATCTGCTGCCACATGTTGGGAGAGAAAGGGTACTGCAAACGTATTGAAACAGAATGTATAGTGCAACACATATTTTGTACCAAAAAAAACTTCTCTCTCAAAGGAGACGGAGGAGAGCATCACACAACAAAGCAGAAGGAATGGTCACTAGTATTCATATTTTTTTCCTTTTACAGTTTTTCTTATATATAGTTTTAGATTGGATACAAACACCAACAAAATCTTGTCCTCTGTGTTTATGAAGTGTACAGTTCCGCAGCCACATTATTCTTTATTCATTTTAAACTATCCCTTCTTTCTCGCTGAGATCCTGTAGGGTTTGAGGTAACAGATCTACAAAGCATTCCCCTCATCAAGCATTTCAGCCCCAAGGTTTCCTAATATCTCCTGCTTAATTTGTCTCAGCATCCTTAGTACATAACATTTGCAGTTTATTTTATTTGAACATTCAGCATTGATTCTGTTTCTTCCAAAATTATAGATTTGTGTGTTTGGACCAGATATAGACATTCTAGATAGTACGGGTTTCCTCTATGGTTTGGTTTTGTCATAAATGTTTCATCAACAAGCCAGTAGCTCTGCATGTAGCATATCATTGTGGTGATGTGACTTGCAAATTCCTCTTCTTCCAAAATTGTGTCATTACATTAAAAATAGAAATGATACATTATGGGCCCACGTTTTGCTGCACCTCAAGATTTGTGACCGGTGAGTAAATGCAGCTTAGAGAATGTCAACTGCATGCTGCTCTAAGAAAGAATCCTCGGGTGCGTGTAAAACAAATAGCTGCTGCTGCAGATGCTCAAGTGTGTACAAAACTGGTTTATGGCTGATGTCATAAATCTCACGATAGTGAAAACTGAAAAAAATAACTATGTTTATATTTATCAATTTTTTTACTAGAGATTATTTCCTTTGGACAACACTATAACCCTCAATTCACTCCTCCATTTGTGCAACGCAGTTAGATATCGTTGGATGGGGTGGAAGGATGTTTATCAAGAAGACACCAAAATGCCTAATAGAGGTCTGCTTTGGAGTGGTAAATTGCTACTTTTTTCTCACTCTTTGGATGGGTTTTCTATTTCTTTTAGGGAAATCAATGTTGACACGAAATGTGCAGGTACTAGAACAAGCAAACTTACTTAGACACATCTAAAAAGGATTCTTGTCTGGTATATTCTTGGCTCCAGCACCTGCCCACATGGTTTGTACTGTGTTGCTATATAATTTTCCAAAACAACAAGTTTACACCGGTAATTTCTCTATTTTTTCAAGGTGGGTATTCCTTTGTTTTGTTAAATTGCAGATCTCCCAGTGGATAAACTGCACAATTGTACTAGTAAAAGCATCCATAGGTTTACTGCAGTGGACAAATGGGAAAGGTTTCTTATTCTTGTGGTAGCTCCACTTGGGGAGACAATCACTTGAAATGTCCAATGCTCCAGAGGCATATCACTCTCTGAGTCTCTACATTACAACAGTGAAATGAGATAGGAAGATAACTACCGACGAGTCCAAGTATTTTATATGAAAGTACCAAGTGGGACTTTGATTCCATCTTGATTATAAAGATAGTCATCTCACCTACAATAAATATGTGGTCTACAACCATAATAATGTTTATATCAATTCACTCATTCCTCCTATTCTAAATATGAGTAGTTCATTAATCTGTTTTCACCAGTGTTCTTGTTAGTTTATCAAACTAATTGTTCCGATACCAGTTGCTTACACCTGTTGTCTTGGATAGAATTGTCTTGTTTAATAGGCATGAAACAATGCACTGAACATTTTTGATCTATTGAAACATTAGGATCAACCAAAGCTTCATGCTTCTTCACAATGGTATTTATAATTTCAGGCTTATCAAACAAATCTTCCAACTTAAAGCTTTTTGTTTCTGTAAGAATATAAACATGTTGGTCCAGATGGTGCTCACAGAGATTAGAATGATTTCCAAATTGTAGATTTAATCTTCATTTGTAGTAGCAAAAGTTTTCTGGCACTAAAGTCGCAATTCATGCCAATTTTCAAATTGTTGAGTTGTACCTTCATTTCTAGAAATTGATAATTCTTTGTTCTGGGAATGCAATTTCTGTCTCTCTCTGTATTCTTGCATTTCAATTTGGTACATTTCTTTATCCTTTAATCCAAGCTTTTGATAAACCTGCATACATAAAAATTGAGGATAATACACTAGGATAGACAACACAAAAAGCATTTACTTTTAGCTAAAAGATAATAAAAGAGAAAATATGTAATTCCAAAAGCCAAGTTCACATCACAATTCATTTCTATCTTACAGAATTGGATTCTTCACTATGCTTAATCCACAAATCACCAATAATTATGTTGATTACCCTATCCTTACTAAAATGTAATGCTTTGAAACATATAGGCTGCTCAGCAAAGAGAAAATTGTAGCCACTTCTATTTGGCTTAGGATGATGAGGATTCCTAAGGCTGCATCAGTAGGGCAGATCCCAAAGTTCATATGCACGTTCAGCAATGAATGCTAGATGTTTTTTGTGATCAATTTCAGAATACGAATTTCCAGTAAGCATATCATTTGTTGTCAGCCCAAATTGAGGGAATTTTGATTGTGCTTGATACACATACCCTTGATCTTATTTATTGATTATTTATACAAAATATTTTACTAAGACCTAGCTTGAAGTCCAACATCTGTGGACATTTTTTGAATGAACTCTTTGAGTACACAATTTGTTTTGGTGACATTGTTTGTGAATTTTAATGTTCATTTCCCACATATCTCACACACACACTTCACAATCATCAATTTCAGAATAAAAATTGCCAATAAGCATATTGTTTGTAGAGCTGTCCCTCCAATTGAGGGAACTTTGATCGTCCTTGATGCGTATACCCTTGATCTTATTCATGGTTTATTTACACAATATTTTACTAAGACCTTTGCTTGAAGTCCAACATTTGTGGACATTTTTTGAATCAACTCCGTGAGTACACATATTGTTTTGAACCTTTGGTGACTTCGGTTGTTTGTGAGCTGTAATGCTCATTTCCCCACATATCTCGCATACACTCACTTCCCGATGATTACATTTCAGCCCACACCAGGCCTACACAAGCTTGAATGACAAGCACAACAAAACAACCCCCTTTGAGAGAGTCTTTCCCCTTCGGAAGTCTGTTTTGGCCCCATTACGGCCAGGCCACGGCTTTTCCTAGAAAAAACCACAACCTAACCACCTATTATGCTAAAAAACATGCAGCCTTCCTGCATTCACCTGTTTTTTACCGTTGTACAGCCTACAACAGCTATTAATGGCTGTTCTCTAATGTACACTCCTATTTCTGACAGTGTTTTTAAAACCGGTCAAACCAGAACCAGAACTGGCTGGTTCGACCAGTTCAATGTTTTTTTTCCAAACCAGTATACAAACCAGACCAATGGATCGGTTTCGTACCAAACAGGCCAGTTCCAGAAGGAACCCACCGGTTCCGCTCTAAACCGGCCGAGCCAGAAAAAACGCTGTACCACGGCACTAATTTTGCAAAAAAATATTTTTTTAATTAAAAGTTAAGCTAGCTGACCTGAACCCTAATTTGGATCAGCCAGTTCGGCACCAAACTGGTCCAACCGGTCCGGTACCACTCTAAACCACCCGAGCCAGAAGAAGTGCTGTAATACAGTGCTAATTTTGCAAAAAAACAATTTTTTAACTAAAAGTTCAGCTTTTTAGCTTTAAACACTTTTCTTAAATGTTATGTACATGAGCAAACTTTGCAGATTTTGTGTGTAATTGTTGGAATCATGGTTTCTGATCTTTCAAATATATTGTTTGAATTAAAAATGTAATTTTTTTGTGTTTTTTAGTAAACCGGTTCATTACAGTTTGAACCGGTTTCCAGTCCAGTCCGGACCCTCGGCCGGTTCCGAGTCCGGTTCCGATTTTTAAAACATTGATTTCTGACCTACACATGCAGTACTTTAGCAAGTTCCATTAACTTCTCTTGATATGCTCTTGGTCTCTTTTAACAATAATTTTTGTTCGGATGCGTCTCTGCAATAAATATATACTAATTCTTGCCAGCTGTATGCTATTGATTCAGTCTCTACAAGCCATCTACTATGGCAATGCTGTATCTGTGACGTACCTGTGCAGGACATGGCCCCAATCAGAGATCTATTATACATATGAAACAAAGAAATAAACATTGAAAAAACATACATAGGAAAAGCAAAGGCAAAAATTCCAATTCAACTGAAGACTATGGGTTTCTTACCTCCAACCTGCTCTCTCTCTGGGTTGGTCAACAAATCGACAGAAAGTGGCTGCCTCAACGATTCTCCTGCATTCAGTACAGAGTGCAAATCCTTCAATCTGCTTCTTATCGAATCTGTGATTCTTAGACTACCTATCAAAGTGCAGGCCAGTCTGAATTGGCTGCAGCAGCATGTCCTTATATCCACGGCCATGATGCATTGTAGGAAAACCATATTGAAATTACATACAATTTAAGGCTTTTGAAATCATTCAATCTATTTTATAAACTTTATAGTCTAGCTATTATGTATTAATTAATTTTATTGAGGACTTTAGTAAACATGATTCATGGGGAATAAAGTTGGATATATTCTAGCTGCCAACCTTTCTAATGTTAAAATATATTATAACTTTATTTTCTGTATATATTACATAATGGTTAAGAGCTAACTTAAGGAGCAAAATATTAAGTTTTAAGTTGATATTTACTGAATCATATATAAGTAATGAATGATTGAGAATGCTTTTATTAGTTATTATCATATTCATAAGATTTTTTAATGGTACGAAGGTTTATTACGCCAAGAGGCATTCTACAGTTTATGGTAGTCAGGGGAGATGGTGGGCTGTAATGTCCGCTAGTGTTTCTCTTTAAAGTTCGAACCTTAAAATGTCCCATACGGTTTAATTTTAAATACCGTCACAAACTCAATATTGACATTTTTCCTTTTATGTTTGGATTGTAATTCAATTGAAAAATCGTAATATCTAGACTATTCGAAGGCCATACGGTGGAGTTGTAAATGGAGCCCATTTATTTACCCTCCGGATTTTTATTTTGAGCCTTACACATTAGAGGTAGCTAGATTGACATCATTTGTAGCCGAAAATTTATTTCCTCCAGATTTTTATTTCGTTTTGCCTTACACTTTAGTATAGCTAGATGGAGACATGGCTCACTTGTACAAACCATTCACAGTCGCTTTAATTTGTGAAGAAAATCTTCGCGTTAAGTTAATATTAATAATTGTGGCATGCTAAGAATCCAAGATAAGGCCATTTTTAGAGATTAATATCTATCGGCAGTTTTTCAGACAGATGCATTTCGGGCGAATAGATATCTGTACTCTAATTTAATTTTTTAACTATAAGTTAGGACTCTAGTTATAGCTAATAAGCACCTAATCTTAATATTATGTTAAATAAATGCATATAATTGATCATGGTTTCTACTTTCAAGAAATTTATATTATATATTAATTTAAGCTTTTATAGCAAAGTTTCCCGAGTTCTGATTTTCCGAGGGTGGGGCATATCTCAATAGATGAGGCTAGGTGCAAGTCCCGGTTAAGCCATGGCATGTAGGCCAAACTCTCTTGCCATTATGCTCAGAAGGGGAATCCTTCAATTGTACCAATCAGAATTAAACAAACTTTTATAAATTCTGTTTATTTGAATATTATAACATCTTATACTTGTTGAACTTGCAGGTGCAAATTTTTATTGTATTTTTTTTATTACTCAAATTTTATTGTGAGTGAACTCTGAATGCAACAATGTTAGAGTCTATGCCTAACCTTACAAAAGTGCATTTCTATGCATAATAATTGATATTATGGTTAATTTTGTATTTTTGTTTATATACTTTTTGGGGCATATATATTTTTTTTGTAGAGATGTACTCCAAGCTGTACTTAAACTGGGTTCCAAAAAAATTTGGAAAATCCATGTATCCGTACTGTAACCACCGCCTATGTCACAATGGTTCATTCATATTTTTTGCCTTGAATAGGTAAAATTTGAAATTCACCAATTTTCGTACAGACACCAAAAGATTGAGTCGGTTGACAGAGTTCGATATAGGATTCAGGAATAAGGGCTATAGGCGTCCCCAAAATTTTACTCTTCAACATTTAATGCCCTTTTATCAATACAAACAGTTTTGCTAGACACGTAGACCCCAAAAATTTCGCTCTTAAACATTTAATGCCCTTCTATCAATGCTAGCAACACCAGATGCAGAATCAGTTTCTCTTAATTGCTAAATAGATGCTTTTGTTTGAATCATAATCAAACCCATCTTCTCAATCCCATTTACTTCTATGATCATCCTCCTCACATTTGTCTAGTTTCAACTTTCAGCAATCATCTTCGAGTTTTAAAAAGAAAAAGAAAAAAATGATTCTAAAACCTTTATGCACCCATACACAAACAAAAAGATTAACTGATATGAACTTCCTAACGTATTTGAATCTCGTACAATAAAATCAATAACTTCACCCATGAAACCTTATCCAATTCTGTTTTATAAAGAAGATGCTATGCCCCTACTTTTGGTATCACACCTACTTAATTGTCAATTAAAATTAATTCAATACAGAATTAGCCCTTGAAATGGTGAAAAAGGATTGGTTTTATCCAGAAGATGCTAGTTTAGTTTAGTGTAAAGAAATTTAGTCCAAAGTCTAGAGGAGAATACGTTACAATCAAAGGGATACATAAAGTAATAAAGGGTTTTGTATAAAAAATTGTTATCTCCGTACTCTTGGTATCATAGCCATTATTACTTGGCAATTAAAATTGGTTTCATATAGAAACTTTTCCTTAATAATTGGATACAGGGGGAAGATGCTAGTTTAGTTTATTTAGATTAACTTGAAATTTAGACCGAAGTATAGAGGAGAAATTTAGGATCTGAGAGATGCACGGTGAAATGAAGTTTTGATAATATATGGGTATCTAAGGAGACATATCAAACTTGAGTTGAATACTTATAAATGTAAAAACATACGGAATATTTATAACTCCAATGATACAGATAGAGGTAACATAAGTGCAGCAAATGTAAATGCTTAGATTTTCTAGATTGGGTATTTTCACCCATGCCTAAATACCATAGTTACCATGTTCAAAAAGTTTGAATAATTTGAACCTTGGGAAAAAAGTTCGGAAGTTTAGAATTTTTCAAAAGGTTCAGTTCGGTTTGATTTAGAAAAATTATAAATATAAAATATATAAATAATAAATATTATATACATACGATGATATTTGAAAAGAAAAACTAATTACATATATTAATAAATAAATTCATAAACTACCTTTACGTGCTTAGGTATTAGTGTTTCTTGTTTCATTTTTGTTTTCTCTTGAAGTTCTTTAAATGCTTTAATTTTTTAATTTAAAAAACTAAAAGAAAAAAACTGTTTGACCAAAATTGTTTGGGATGTTTGATCAAACTAAAAAGAACGATTCAAACCAAATTTTCACTAAGTTCGTAAGAACATGGTAACTATGCTAAATACCCCAAAATTGATCTTCAAGATATTTTCATAAATAACGAAATAAACCCATAAATAGGGTACTTTCACCAATGCCTAAATACCCCAAAATTGGTCTTCTTGATTACTTTCATAAATAACTAGATAATCCCATAAATTGGGTATTTTCACCAATGCCTAAATACCCCAAAATTGATCTTCAAGATATTTTCGTAAATAACTAAATAAATCCATAAATTGGGTACTTTCACCAATGCCTAAATTAGCTCAAAAATTGATCTTCTTCATTATTTTCATAAATAACTAGATAATCCCATAAATTGGATATTTTCACCAATACCCAAATACCCCAAAATTGATCTTCAAGATAACTTCAGAAATAACTGCATAAATGCATAAATTGGGTATTTTTACCCATGCCTAGATACCACAAAATAGATCCTCAAGATAAATTTCATAAATAAGTAGATAGATGCATAAACAGTGTATTTCCACAGACGCCTAAACAGTGTATTTCCACAGATGCATAAACACCCCAAAATTGATACTGAAAATCATTTTCTTAAATAACTATAATTCCTTTAAAAAATTATAGAATCAGATAAATTTGTCTGAAGGCTTCATGTATACGATTTCAAATTTCTCAAACCCTTGCCCCACAAGTTATCATTGAAATTTCAAATACCCCAATTCGAGAATTGGAGATAAGGGATCGCTGGAGGGAGAAGATTCATTGAAATTTCATAAACTATCATTGAAATTTCAAAAACCCCAATAAGACAATTGAATATAAAGGATCACTGGAAAAACCTTTGCTAGGAGAGAAGGATCTACCCCTTTAGTAGCGGTATTTAGTGGAATAATCCTTGGGGGCGATGACAAGGCCACGGCCCTTGCGTGCACCGCGGTAGACGGTCTCGATGATGTCGATGAATTCCTACTTGTCCTTCATAGCCCAATTGATTTTGTTGTTGTTGCCAGTGCCCAGATCTATCATTGTGTGCTCGTTGCGGAAGAAAAACATTACCGTAGAGGGATCGTAGAGCTCATACATGGTGTTAAAGTCTGGAACCTCCGTGATGTCGACCAGGTATATCACAGCAAAGTTCAAACACATGATTCAATTTGGACATCCCAAGCAAAAGTCTTAAACATTAAATTCATATACAAAAGACACAAAACAAAACATTTTAAAAAAATCCTCCTTTAAATGTGATTTTGAAAAATACCGTGTGAATAAATAAACTCTTACAAAGCAAACAAATCAATTCATTCTTAATAACTAATCCAAAATGCATATGATTTCTAACCACAAACAAATTTCACATTAAATAAGGTAAAAGGCGAATTATCAAGAACTATAAACTTTCCTGTTTATGTCTCTTGCTACGTCAAATATAGATATCTCATCTTTCCAAATTGGAAAATGGCATTAGTAACTTCTTGTACAGTCCTCAAAGCGTCGATTGCACTAAACACAAAATAAGCTTCCATTTGTGAGAAACCTCCAAATAAATGGAAAGAAAGCAAGGTTCACCATTTTATCTCTTGTAATGATCTACAAATGGTGGCCATACAAAAAAAACATAAAGGAAATGAAACATTAGTAGAGCAGAACACATAAAACCTTAACCATCAGCCCATCTCCATTGGCCATCCCTCGCTCCCATTCCCTCTATTTCTAATTAGAGCGCATAAATATGTAGTTTGTTGGTATTTCTTCAACTAAAACATTGTTAGCATTTGCACAAAACAATGAAAGTGAAACAGTATTAATTTGGGCGTACTTTTATGCGAGCGAGATATTCAAATTCAAATTTGCATAATAAATATGGAAGAAAGAGAGGGTCCCAGGGTAGTACCTAGGAAAAATCCATGTATTGAATGCTTTATTTATGAGCCATATGTCAAATTGTCTTAGAGGTTTATTAGGAGCTACGAAGTCATGGTGTTCTAGTTAATTTGTGTATATAAACATTAGCTAAAACTATAATAACATTCTCCCCATTGAACAAAATTCTGAGTCATCAATTTTTTAATAAAATTAATTATTAATGCAACATGCACCACACTCCATAAATAACTACAATCCTGATTGGCATAGCATTGCAACCTATAACATACAAAGCCTTATATATATATATATATATATATATATATAAACGGTTGAATTTGTAATGTACACGTCAATGCGACAAGTAATTAAAAAAATTGCCCATTCTTGACTACAGCTTGAAATATAATTTGCCTGTTTTTTACGGCTAAAAATGCAAAAAACGTGTAAACAAACGTCAAATTTAACCCCTACTTGTAGTTGTGGCCAAATCATTTTGAGTCGATGACTCTCGTGGACAACGCATGTACTAGCTATACCCACTTCCAAGTTTAAAGGGAATGTTCTAACATACGGATAGATATGGGAGGCATTTATCCAATGCGTCTGAAACATGCACCCATAAACACTTATAATTATTGTTACCTCTGTGTACTCGACGAGAGAGTTTGCCTTACCTAACTAGACTTAATGGTGAAGAATTTATGCTCTTGAAAAATAGGTTACAATTTTGAATATGGAGGTAGCGTATGTATGTCTCGTATTTGAAACATAGTCAAATGCCTCCTACGTATTGGGAGTATTTGAAGCACAACTAGATGTCTACTGCATATTGGGAGTATGGGGTAGTGCCATGTGTTATAAGCCATATGCAGACTCAAAAATAGGTCATCATGCATTATGGAATATAAAACTAATTATTATTATTGTTGTTGTTGTTGTTGTTGTTATTATTATTATTATTATAATAAAATGTACCTTCATAAAACCAATTATTATTATTATAAAGCATAACTTCTAGTGACTTTTTAACCTGATAAGGGTTTCTTATAACTAGCAATCGCACTAGAAAGTTGCAATGGATATGTCAATAGAGTGTCAAGATATGCATTAAAAAAAGACCAAATACCAAGAACAATTAAATTGAAGTATTACGAAGAGGAGAGAGAAATAACCTTAGAAGCCATGTGCATTGAGATTAAGTGAAGAAAAACTAACTTTACGTGTATTTGAGAGGTTTTTTGTTGAGAATTAATCGATTAATACACACCATTTATTGGGTTTAAGAAAACTTATGACAAAATACAGATATAACCAAATTTTATCAATTTATTAAAAATGTGATTGATTTAGATTTGTCCTCTTATAAACCACTTAAAATCCATATAATTGCTATAACAAAAAACAATTTTGCATAAAGATTATATATGAATTATTTTTTAAAAAAAAATCACTTTCTCCAAAATAAAATAAAACTCGCTCTTCATCTTGAAGGAAACTTATGATTCCACAAATTTGAGAGAATATACTTTAACAAAAATAATTTTGAATTCTTTTTGTTTTATAATTTATCGTTTTGTTAAATATGAAAATGAGTGTGGTAACAAAATTGTGCTATTAGACACAAACAATGTCAATGTATAAAAAACAAATAAAAGAACAAAAGGCATTACATTAGTCGGTGTAATGTCCCTAATGGAGGATTTTCAAATGTGAAAGGGAATACCGGTAAAATATGATTCAGCGCAACCAACTAGTTGAATAAAATAAAATTATTTTATGCAGGTCGAAATTTTTCCTAAAAATGGCAACTTGATCTAAAGATGAACAACCTTCAAATTTGATCTAAACTTAACCAAATCTTGGCCAAAATAATCATAATTAATTATGCATGCATGAATACCAAATTTTTGGAACCAAAATAATTGTTGGAAATTTATTAAAAATCTGCAGAAGTACAATTTACAAAAATGGCCGGAAGGGAGTGATCTCAATCCTAATTCTAATGAAACAAAACTGAATATGGCCTCCGAAATTATTATATAGATGTTGGTGATGAGACCCAAGATAACCATGCCCTAGAATGTGTCAAACTCCACCCACAAGGGTGTAGATAACCCTAGATCACGTTGAATCTGAAGATAGAAATCTACCCCAACGCTTGTGTCTTCAAACACTAGCTGGAAAAGCCTCAAATCTGCAGTATTGGGTCTTCAATCACTGTTGAAATTCTAAAATACTCTTTGAAGCTCAATAGAAACCCTTAAATAGAGCTTCGCCACACAAAGGATAAAGATTTTTCGTTCTTCAACCTTGGCAATAGAGGGTTTTTGTCCTCTAATGCAACACATCAAAGGGTTTTTGTCCTTTGAGGTAAAAATAGAAAGTAATCAACTCAACCAAATTTCAGATATGAAAATATACAAAAGTGATGCCTTCTCCATGCATGGTGACTTGCATTTATAACTTCCATTTAGCATTTTAGTAGCACAAAAGACCAATCAACCCTCTTCACTTTATTTAATATTTCCCATCACTTTATTTAATATTTTCCTTTTGTTTTCTGTCCCCATATGGAAAACTTTTTTCCACTACGGAGAAATAAAAAATAAAGTAACTTTTTTTATTTTATTACTTTATCACTAATAAATAATTAAAATGCTTATTAAAAATTACTAGGCACTAAAATTACTTGATAAGAATAAGTTTCCCTTATTTCTTATTTCCTTAGCCATCGGCAAACAAAGTTAGGCTAAGGGTATTCGATTTGTTACTTTCAAGAAGGGGATATTAAAATCTTCCCTTCCCCAAAATATTTTCCCTCAAGCAACTGCAACTCACATGCCCAAGTGTCATGTGCAAAAGATAAAACAAGTTGTAGTGCTCCAAGAGTCAAGATCTCGTGTCTGTCAAATGAGATAGCTCTTGCCAAAAAATATAGCTCTCATGATGGTCATAAACATGAATTTGGATCAAGGGGTCCACATACTCCATATTGCAAAATTGATCCTCTGACTTATCATGCTTCTCACGAGGAAAATAAATTTGAATATGCAGCAATAAATATCATACTAACATTCCTTTCAAACCTTACAATGTCATCAAGATCTTCATTTCCTCTTACTTTCATGATATTTTGGCTTTGTTGTACCAAATCCTTAGTATTCTTGTCCATGACAGGCGGAATATCCTCATGATAGGACTGTTTAAATAAAAAGAGTATATATCTCTTACCACATAATTGACATCATGTGCAATCTGCCTTCTTTTGAAAGAACTCTCCATACTTTTGGATGTCACAACTTGAAGAGAATCATTCCTAATACCTTGCAAAACAACTTCTTTGTTTTGCCCACTAATACAAGCATTTTTCTCATTAGAAGTCATACCTTTTTTGATTAAACATTATGTAGACATAAAATATATGCACTTGGGTACATTTATAGGTCCTAAAGCATACTAATGTATACATGATTCCTAAGCAAGAAAACTAGTGGTTGACAACTTCTTTTGGCTTTCCAAATCGTACATTTTTGTCAGTACTTGACTAATTTACCTTTTAATGGCATTGGACACTGGCACTCAGTTAGGATAGGAGCACTCAGGTGCTCTTGTCCCTCCTAGGCACTCGTGTCACTCTTTTTCTTCTTCCTACTCTTTTGGGTCCTTTTTGCTTCTTAGTCACCTTTTAACACTTTGGTTCGGCCTTAAATATGGGAATCATATATATACTTAGTTACTTCATCTAAATAAGGGGTCAAGCACTATAAACATTATGTATCACCACCTAAGCTTGCACAAAGGAACAAGAGCACTACAAAGCATACATCTAGCGCATTCATGTAAAGGACAAGGGTTGCATTGATCTACATACACTGCATATGAGGGGAGTCTATTTTATTCCATCACACACATTTTTCATAATCAATACAATCTAGATCTAACTCGCTATCATCATGGAACTTGCACTAGGGAAACCTAGGGCACGGGACACGAAAACACACACACAGAACTACATGGAGTCTGAGATGTAGTGCAGCGCTCGGTGGTAAGTTCACTCTTTGAGTGACCGCCGAGGTCAATTCGAATCCACATTTTGCATCTTTTTTATTATATTTGATGTAGTTAGTGGACATGTGCAGGTAGTCATCAGTTTTGCAAGTTATAGGTGTGACCGACAACCTAACAGTGAAACTGGAGAGATAAAGAGTGAATAATAATGAAGATCTTCTGGAGCATGCCTTAGCTCAACTATCTCTTCAAGCATATATCATCATATTCCAAGTGCATGAACTCATACTTCTCTATTTATTTTGCCTCATTACCTTCAAGTCCTATCAAATACACCATCAAACTTAACTAATGTGTTGACTGTTTTTAGCTTAGCTATGAGCACATCAGGTTCTTTCCTCTTTCAAACCTCATAGTCCTTTACCATACATTTTCATTTTCATTTTGATTCAGTGACTCAGTCATATGCATACAATTTTCTAAAACTTCAAGCCCTTATTATCACAGTTTATACCTTTTCTTTGAGTGTTCAACTCCTCTCTTGGCCTAAATTGGATCCCTTTTTTCTATGAGGAAGAATCTAACCTCTAGTTATCAGTGTGATCCATGATGAACGCTTTATATTTGACTTAAGAGAATAGATATTGTCACTCTCAATCTAAATTTTCACCCTATATCCTTCTTAGGGGTGCATAGCATACAGTAAGGTCATCATAAACTAACTAATAAGGAAGGCTTGATATACTCCTTTGGAATGTACAATATCTATCCTTCTTATATGTGTTTACCTTTCTTAGTAATTGACTCCTGATTTGAGGCTTCCACTCAAGCCCTTATTAGGTCAATTGTCCTTTGCATTTGCCATCCTCACTACCTTGAATATACAAATTGTCTTAGCTTTTATGCTCTTGTTGTGCATACTCAACTTCTAGATCCTTCCAAGGTCTCTTAAGCTTGTACCATGCTTACATATACACAACAATGTTAAGACATTCATTCAAATGTAGCTTAGGCTCCCAAAAATACTCTCTTATCCTGTTTACACAAAATTATCCCAAAGTTCTCATGAAGCTTGTATGTCTGACTCAAACCCTGAAATGCAAGGGTAAGACTTCATGCTCTAGGTCCATGCTTCTATAAACCATATTGTCACATTATAACCATCAACTCAAATGATCAATTCCACCAATGAATGATCAAACGCTTGTTACCTTCACTTTGACTAATACTCTGCCCCAAGTCTGCTTAAAGAGCCTTCTTAACACAACTCAAGGTCTAGATTACAATTTGATTCATTCCAAGGCATGGATCCATGTTTTCTATCCTTATTTATTATGTCATAGGTGTTCATGAGCTTTCATATACTAGTTTTTAGGGTTATTAGCTCAATGCACTTTCTTAACACCTTTCATAATGACTTAGCACAGTCTTACCAGCTGCAATATCAGTTCATACTCATACTGAAGACAAATTCATGACCCTACAATCACTCCAACTCATCTAACAACCCTGCATAGGTGTTTTTCAACCTTTTATGTATCTATCCCTTGCAATTATACCAAACTCACCTTCTTAATGGTCTATGATTGTCCTATACCTTGTACAATTAGGATTTTGTTGAAATGAAGGCATTTTATATTTGGTAGATGCCCCGAGATCACCAATTCTCATTGAATACACCTTAGTCTACCTTCCACAACAGTCTAAAATCATGAAAATCAAACTTTAATGGTAATTCTGCCATTATTTGTGCTTACCTGTAACACTGTACATCCTTTGATAAAGATTGGAATAACTGTTAGTAACAACTATGATTATACTTGTTTATTTACCCTGAGATTTGGAGTATCTCGCAATGGAAGGGAGACAGAGAAATTGAGAATCTTAGCTAGATTCATCGATGTAAATAGAAGATACACGTGGCCCTAATTCTGGCCTAAGAGACTTCATTTGGCTACAATAATTGATTTACTCAATTTCAAGATAAATAAAAATTATAATAGTGATCCATATTACCTGTACACACTTCCTGAATTAACAGTCAGGTGCATTCTAACAATTTCATGCTATGGAGGGTTTTGGAATCATTGCCCTGACACAGTCCTTATGTAGGGTCCACTGAAAACAAGTAATTTTACTTAGATCATTCATATTCTTATGCAAGAGTCAATATAATCATGTCAAATGCATCATATGAGATAAAATCTAGATGTCCATCAAACCTAGGAGTCCAATTCCATTCACTTTTGTATTGAACATGCTCTGCAACATAGTGTTTGTACCCTAATTTTACACCTCTTCCTTTGAATTCACTGTCCATACACCCATTTTCATGTTCCTAACCTTTTCTAAATAGAAATCTCGACCTCTACAACCATTTTCACTCAAAATCTTGACCCCTATCTCATGCATGAATGAATTTCATACCTTTGACTGACTTATTCTATATGTAGTTGAGATGTTTGCTCAACAAACACCCTCAAAATAGACAACATGATTCTCGACACTAAACATGACTACAACAACTTGATTTTGTCAACTCCTCCTACATAGATATAGGGGGGTCATTAGCTAGGCAATATCCTCACACATGGGTTCATATTGAGGTAATTAAAATTAATAAAATTAAAGTCAATATACCGGTAGACATGAGGAGGTGACAGGGTTTAATTTATTAATATTTTGAAGCAGGTATTAGGGGTAGGTTAGAGAGATGGGCCAAAGTAAAGGGACTAAAACATTTGAACCCTAGTTTTTAAAAGTAAATACCTTGAAATTGCAAAAGGAGTGTGATCATAAATTAAATTATAATCTCTTTTTTAATAAATAAATCTAAATTCTTAACCAAGAAATAATAAGATGGTAGAAAACTAGGATTGAGTATGATTTTCAACACAAGTGATATTATTTTACCATCTTAATTATTTGAATAACTATTGATAAATGACTAAAGCTCAACATATATAAGGTGATTTGTAATAGGTCTTCAATGGCTTCAAACTATCTTTCTAGAGGAAATGCATATAAAATAAAATTTAGTGAGAAATATAATATGTTTTTTGTATAATATATTATGGTAGAAATAAAAAGGGGTAAATAAAATTGTAATTGAAAAATGGGTTAGGTACATGGAAAAAATAGGGGGTATTTTCATTCTAATAATATAACAAGAGGGGGTATTATCAATTGAATAATTAGAGGTAGAAACTAGAATTAAGGGTATTCTTTAATACCCTTCAAACGCACGAGCTATACCATACTTTTACTAAGTGAACCCCCCTGTGACATAGATAGACTCCTAAACATGCATATAAGACAACTATCAACCTAATTTAACTCTTCTTGAGAGTTTATTACATTATGATATGAACATTCAAATTATCACCCTTTGGAGGGAACTTATACAACATCTAGTACAGGTTTATAATGCCTTTTAGAGGCTTATTTAGACTTCATTGCACTCCAATGCTCCATAATGATGCTCATGCATCATCTTACGACCCAGAAAAGACCAAATTCTGAACATCTGAGCAGACACAGGCGCCCAAATTAGTCATTAGCACCTAGGGTGCCCTTGTCCTCCTTCAGGAACTTCTATCCCATACATTCCTAGGTTTTTAAACCCTTGGTGAGCCTTTGCAATGTTGTCTCTAACCTATTCCAATAGATACACAATCCTGATCATTTCCAAGTCGTGCAGAATATGCTCAGTCATCATCCCTCTCTCATTTTCTTAGGGTTTTACATTGTGAATGCTTAGTGATTGCTCATTACTGTATTTAATCATCTGAATATCATTTTCTATAGTAAGTTACTTTGGAATAACATTTAATTCAAATTAGATTAAATCATTTGGTGAATCTGATCAATCAAACCCTATCTTCTATAGATGTATTAGATTTTATCTCCTTCTTTTGATTTTATGGACAAATCATCTTACACATCCTATGCACCCACCAGGGATTCTTGCACGAATGCCATTTTTATTGATTTTATGTTGGTTTGTACCCAACACCCTCCCCACTTGTAACCCTCTAATGCCTTACCCCAATATTTAGTGTGGTCACCATCCTTCTCTATTCCACCACCTATAACCTTTAGAGTTTCTACCGACACCCCCAAAGGTTATGATATTATTGAGAAAATAAAGAATACACCAACCAAAATATCCCTTTCCGATATTTTGTGATGCACCAAATTTTTTATCATACATTTGATGCTTCCCTACATTCCATTAAAATTACAAGTGATAATCCCCTTGTTTCCTTCACCCATCTTGTTCAATCCCTAAAACACCTACCACATGCCATATTATTTAGTAATGAAGATATCCATCCCACTGTCATTAGTGATCATTCATCACCTTTTCTTATTACAGCTACAATTGGTTGCTATCATATTAAGTGCACAATAATTGACAATGGTTCCACTCTAAATCTATGTTCCCTCTCATTACTCATGGAGCTATAAATTCTTGATAGTCAAATCATAAAATCTTCTACCTTTGTTTGTGTCTATGATTCTACTACTCGAAACATAATTGGAACCATAACCATACCTTTACATGTTGGGCCCAAATCCCTTCCCACTTTGGTTCTATATCATTAATACATAAATTCAGTTCAATGTTTTAGTTGGTAGACCTTGGATCCACACTAAGCATGTATATTCCTTCTATGGTTCATAAATGTGGTAAAAATTTTACATGATGTATATGATCATATTGTTTCTGTCTGATCCTGAACCATTCAAGTATTTCAAATAGTCCCAATTACTACCATGTCTATACCGCAACTTAATCCAATTCCCTTTCATACTATTTATAGATATGATGTAAGATGAATCTAGTACTTTCTGTTACTTCTTCTACCTCCACATTCACCCCTTCCATCACTACACATACCACTGATCTTATTTTTACTACCATATCTCCCTACATCACTACCACTATTCCACCATTTACTTCTCCTCCTAGCCCTATATACACCACTCCTCCCCTTAATATCCTTGATAATGCTTCACAAGAAGATAATGTCAACAGCAACCACTTTGATGATGAGGTCAAGCATGTCGTAGAAATTATTGATGAAAAATTGTGCAACCTCAATTTTAATCCTCCTAAGGTAGATGAATATCCTATTTCCAATACACCTTCATTTCTATTGGCCTAGGTGAGTATCAATTCAAGTAACCCCCTCCCTCTACTACAACTCAACGAGTCCTTTTCTAGGAAACTATACATATACTAGATCTCTTATGTCACCTCATCTATCACCCTAGGTAACCTTTGGTTTGCATCTCTATCCATTCAAATGCACCTTACTCATACATGACTCTTATTGGCCTCATATCCCATTTGATCCCACATTCAATATTTGTTTGCACACATGAAGGATTGACAATTAGGTTTTCACACTTATGCTGATCCTTCCCCCCACCTCATTCTCCCCATATGTTATTATGGAATATCTATTTATTACTGATGCATATAGTACCTCATGTATCTTTTTTTATCAATCTTCGTTGCACATACACATTGTTCCTCTCAATCACCCTCAAAAAATCCTAGCTCGACTATATTGGTGGCCTCAACCCTAACCAAAATACTATTAACTTTCTTATTCTTATTTGAAAAATCTCTATTTGCAAGTGATTCCTTCCTTAGCTATGCCCAAAACTTTACTCTCTCATATGCACATGATTGTTGATGCACCCCCTTTTACTGGATGAAGAATATTCTATGGAAATGTATAATTTAGACTAAATAGGATCTTTCTATGATCAACCTCATAATATTGCATTTTATTTCTCCATTCCAAATCCTATTGGTTATGAACCTGAAAATAACAACTTCCTTAATGATTTTACTTGACTCCCCACCCTGTCCACAATTGAGGGGACACTCAACTTCCCCCCTCATTAGTAACATCCTTAATGAATTCTTTCTCTCTATCTCTCATGAATTGTGCTTCATGTACTACCTTTTTGAGAATTTCCACCTCTCTGGTACAGATACTTTACCATGATCACCCGATGATAGCACTCTTGTTCAACGGTTCATGATTTACTATTGAGGGTGCAATTCCAAAATGAAGCTAATGTCACACAAATCTGTTGGAGGTAATAGAGATAGCCTATATCTACACATCGTGCATATCAAAACACACCATCACATTCACACAATGTTTACCTATCTTTGTTATCTTTACTCTTATTAGCTTATATTACTTACATATTAAACTTGGTTTCCTATGCTGGTTGGATACTTAGTATGCCATTATCTTTTATTTACACACACATGCTTGTTCACATGCTATATTGAGGTGAATGTAGGAACTTTATATATTCCTACATGATGTATGATTCTCTTCACTTGTTATTTACAAGTCCCAACAAGGCTCTCTTGAGGAATCTACCTTTTCTACTTTCATATTACAGACTCAAAAGTCATATTGTTACAGTATTTACTAATTCTTGTCACTATCACTTAATTTTGACTTCTCTATACATGATTTGACATACTATTTATATTTTTACCTATAGCTAATGAGTGCTTCATGTGTAGCATTTACCTTGTAAGTTACTATACAACCATGGTTATCTGTTACCTCTTCTTTACTATTATTTGTCTTTATTTGTGAGCTATCCCTTATGTGTTTCTTTATATTTTTTTTCTTATGGCCACTTCAAGCATTGAGTTGTCTTATAAAATTATGATTGATGTCCCATATATTTTACCTACTATTTGTATGGTCCCTCTTTTCTTCATAGTTAATTGATACATTGTATTATAGTGCATACTAGATATTTTACACTAGCACTTGTTTCTAGCCTATAAAGTTTACATATGACTTAGTTTCTACCATGCACATCTCATACCCCCATTAGGTATCTCATATAAGATATGCATATTAATATTTACGTCCTCTCGATTTGGGCCACATCCTCCTACATTCGTTTCACAAACACCCCAAATGAGGGGGGGCAACTATTGGGTGAACAAATCACCCTTCTAACAGCACAAAACTCTATAACAATAATAATCAAAATACATAAATTGGAAAAGGAACATGCAATTACAGAGTGGTCCAAAATCAGACTTGGATCACAAACATAGAGCAGAGATTAGCGCCTAAGTGTCAGACAGGAACAATTTGTGCTTGTGTCCCACCTAGATGCTTGTGTCCTACGGGGAAGAAAATAGGTCAGTTTCTTAGTTCAACACAAGTTTCTAGCAGTTTATAATACCGATCTACAATATCATGCACTTACCTTCAGTTACGAAGTTCGATGTAATCCAGCTATAATTCAGTTACAATTTGTTTATAATTTAGTTACAAATAGTACAAATGTCGACGTTCCAATCTAAAGTGGCACTTATCATTTGAGAAGTATCATGGAAGGAGATAAAATAGACCTCTCTCCCCAACACTCTTCTATTTTGGCATGAGATATGCCCGAAAAACTTGTCCTTGGTGTGAGATCACCCAAAAAACTCATCCTTGGTGTGAGATTTCCCAAAAAACTCACCCTTGGGGTGAGATCACCCAAAAACCTCATCCTTGGTGGTAGGATGCTCAAATACGTGGCTCAACATCTCTAAAGTTTAAATAAGACAACTTTCTATCAACTATACTCTCTCATACATCAAGTGCACTCTTTCCTTGGTTGCTACTTTTACACACTTTTAGCTACTAACTTATACATACGTTACTCTAATTTTTCACATACGGTACTATGACTACTCTCTTTCTCTTCTTTTATAGGTTTGTCCTTACAAGAAACAAGAAATAGCTCGTGTCAAAAAACAAGCTCCAATAGCACACTACTACACATGTGATTCACCCCCAGGGTCTACCTTCCTTTCCTAGTTGACATGCTTCATATTGTGATCACTTCACGCTTCACATGGCTACTTGTCCACTTGCCATGCTATCGACTACACTCCTCTTAAATTTACAAGGTACACATCTTCTATCTACTCTATGTTATCGAGTATTCACTCAACAACATAAAGTGGGGGGAAATGTAAACACAAAATCTATGCACTTGGGTACATTTCTAGGTCATAAAGCATATTAATGCATATATGATTCCTAAGCAAGAGAACTAGTCGTTGACAAATCCTTTCGGCTTTAAACATCTTACAGTTATGATTTTTCAGTACTTGACTGATTTAGCTTTTAATGGCCTTAGACACTAACGCCCAATTAGGAAAAAAGCACCTAGGTGCTCATGTCCCTTATAGGCACTATTATCCCTCTTTTTTTTCTTATTAATCTTTTGGGTCCTTTTCACTTCTTTGTCACCTTTCAACACTATGGGCCAGTCTTTCAGTTGTCAATTACAAAATTTAAACAACAGAATCATATAATACTTAGTTACTTCTTATAAATAAGGGGCCAAACACTATAAGCATTATCTATCACCACCTAAGCTTGCACAAAGGCACAAGAGCACTACAAAACATACATCTAGCACATTCATACAAGGGATAAGGGCTACATTGATCTGCATACACTACATAGGAGGGGAGTCTATTTTATTCCATCACATTGATTTTGCATATTCGGAACAATCTAGATCTAGCCCACTATCATCGTGCAACATACACAAGGGCAACTTAGGGCACAATACACACACACACATACACAAAGAACTACATGGAGTCTATGATGTAGTGCAGTGCTCGGTTGTAAGTTCACTCTTCGGCGGTGACCGTCGAGGTTAATATAACTCCACATTTTCCATATATTTTTATTATATTTGATGCGGTTTATGGGCATGTGTAACTAGTCATTTGTTTTGCAAGTTACAGGTGTGATCAATGACCTAGCAACGAAACCAGGGAGAAAAAGAGAAAATAATAATGAAGATCTTCCGACCCAAAAAAGACTAGATTCTGAACATTTGAGTAGACACATGCACCCAAATCAATCATTAGCACATGGGGCACTCATATCCTCTTGCAAACACTTCTATCACGTACATTCCTATGTTCTGAACCCTTGGAGAGCCTTTGCAACGTTGTCTCCAACTTGTTCCAGTAGATACACAGTCCCGATCATTCCCAGGTCACACAGAGTTAGCTAAGTCATCATCCCTCTCTCATTTTCTTATGGTTTTACATTGTTGAATGCTTAGTGATTGTGCATTACTGTATTTAATCATTTGAATATCATTTATTATAGTTACTCTGAAATTAGATTTAATTCAAATTAGATAAAATCAAATTCTTCTCCTTTAAATTACATGATGGAATCCTCTTTTGTCACTTAGAAAGGGTTGTTATAGAGGGAAGTTGTATATTTGAACTTCATCATGACTTATCCACCTTGTAGCTAATCCTCTACATGCTCTTGGACTTGCTTCTTCATGATGGAGGGTTTTCTTCCCTCTATGGTTGAGACCTTTGTGGCATGGCCTTTTGACGATGTTTAACCATTATGTCATGAGCCCTTACTATTCTTTAACTCGCAAAAATCACTGAAAGACAACATTTCTCTCACCGTGAAACTGAGGGTTGTATATTCTTTACCCTATACCTCTATGTCTTCAACATCACTAGGAATATCTACCTCAATCAATTGTTCCTCTCTTTGAAGAAACTTGACTGTGAATATTTGAGGTGGAAGCTTGATGGATGTATTTGCTGGTCTAGATGAGTTTCCTTCACCATTTTTAGTTGCTCCTTGGTTACCTGATATATTATTCCCATGTATAGCCTTGTCCAAGTCCATGATTGAGCCTGTCAATGCATCCCACGTTTCCCTTTGAGATTACTGCAACACATGTTGTATTTTTCTTTGACTTTCCCTTTGAGATTATCTTAGAGTCTATTGCAATTCTCTTTAGTTCCTTATAATAACCTCATACATATAGCTTAGTTCATATGTAGGAGGAGCTATATGATCATACTCATATGTTGTCCCTTTCTTTGGAGTTGGATTCCTTCTTTGAAAAACTATAGGTGATTTTTCTATTTGCATTTAGATCTAATTTTTTTCCTTCACAGGCTGGGATAATCACTACTCTGATACCACTGTATTGTCCCAAAATGGACAAATTATGCCCCCAAATGGAATAACTACAAATCTGATATATAACAATAATTTATAGAAGGTACACTTGACAAAAATAATGCAGATCTGAATTTATACAAAGAAATGCGACTTGCCTCAGAAATGATTGATGCTCAAAACTAATTGAAAATCATCCAAATATTTAACCAAACAATTGATAATTTATTATATATGCAATAACAGTAAAAATATAATTTTTTAGATCAAGAAGAGTTGGAAAAATTATTTAAGTCTGCAGAAAATCAACTTACAAACAAGGCTAGAAAAAATGTTTCCAAAGCCCAAATCATATGCATACAAGCTGGAAATGACCTCTAACAAATATGGCAATGAAGATGGAGATGAGACCTCGATCATCCGTACCCTAGAATGTGTCAAACTCCACTCACAAGGGTGTAGATAAACCTATATATTGTTGAAAATGCATGCCAAAAATCAGCTACAGTCTTCTTCTTCAAACCCTAGCTGGAGAAGAAATAAATTTGCACCATAGGGCCTTAACACATTGCTGGAAATTCAGAATTTATCTTTAAAAATCAATGGAAACCCCTGAATATAGCTCCCTCTCACAAAGGATGAATATTTTTTCGTTCTTCAATCCTTGGCAATAGATGGGTTTCGTCCTCTAATGCAACACTTCAAAGGGTTTTCGTCCTTTGAGGTAAAAATGGAAAGCAATTAGCTCAACCAAATTTTAGATATGAAAATATGATAAAAACTGATTCCTTCTCCATGCATGACGACTTGCTTTTATAACTTTCCCTTGGCACTTTAGTCACACAAAGGACCAATCAACTCTCTTCACTTTATTTAATATTTTCCATCACTTTATTTAATATTTTCCCTTTGTTTTCTATCCCGATATGGGTCGCCTTTTTCCACTAGGGAGAAATTAAAATAAAGTAACTTTTTATTTTAGTACTTAATCACTAATAAATAATTAAAGTGCTTATAAAAATTTATTAGAAACTAAAATTATTTTATTAGGACAAGTTTCCCTTATTTCTTATTTCCTTAGCCGTCGAGAAAGAAAATTAGGCTAAGGGTCTTCGACCTATTGTTTTTTAGAAGGGGATATTACAGTTAGAGAGGAGGAGCCTGAGAAAGAAAAGGATACTTATCCTACAACGAAGCAATTCTAAGATACACCGAAGACGCATATCTAAGTTAGGGTAATGAGGCATATATTTAGAGGAATCGTATGAGAAATTTTATTTGGATTATGAACCCATCAAGGAGGAGAGGGGAAGTTTGAGAAAAAAATCATACCCATCCTGCAATCAATCAACCATTATGTTAGTGAGAGATTCACTTCCATTGTGGAGTCACCCTTATTGGCACAAGAATCATGGTATATTGGGGTTTATATGTTGTTGTAAACCGAGCCTATCAACCAATGTGGAATTAATTTTTGAATAAATGAGGATTTCTAGAGTCATAAAAACAATTCCAAGATGCATTGAATATGCATATCCAACTTTATATAAAATCTATTATTTAAAAGTTATATAAAAGAATTCACCTTATATAAAAGTTACTATTTAATTTGAAATGCTATAGTTTAATTGGTATAACTGATGATAATTCATAATTGTTACTCTATCTATCGAAATATAAATCATACGAGATATCGGATAAAAGAAATGGAACATAAATCTTCAAAGAAGAATGAGGTTGGTTTCAAGTCCAAGGAAATTTTTGCATAATGGGTACCTCTCACTCCTGAACTTTAAGTCCAAGAAGATCAATTATTAAACTAGTTCCTTTAAAAAATATGGATGACAAAACTTGATGATAAAGATCATGGTAATGTGATAATACAAACCATCAATCGCCTATGTTTTGAAAATGTTTTAACTTTACCAACTCAGTTGTGCCCACACTTATTATTATCAATTTTGTCAATTGTCAACCACTATCGATCGTAGATGGTCAATACGATCATTTTATCTCCATTACATTTCCATTCGCTTATTACATACAAATGAAGGGTAATAAATATTTGATATTAGGATAAACGTGGAAGGCACAATCCCCTTACAAATATTTCTTCTCAACTAACATAAATATAAAATTTCAATAATATATTTTTGTTTATCACCCCACCGATATTTTTAAAATGTCATTATAATAATAATAAGAAAATATTACTTTTGCATCCTTGGGAGTTATTACTAGCAAATGCACCCAAAGATGTATTGGATACCCCAATAGGGGTTAGAAGATTTAAAATAAGAAAATTTAGACCGAAGCAATTTAAAAAAACATATTTTAATATAATAGGAATCGTTTGGTATTGACAAGGCATCTATATCGAGACTTGTGGAATAATATGTTTGAAAGATTACACATGATATGGATGTGAAGGCTACATAATGAAAATATAAACGAAAGTGCGAGATGTCGCTCCACTTTATTATTCTGCCGAAGGAAAAGATATATAGGCTTCAAAACTTTCATTTTTAAAACTACGTCCCATCAATCATAGCCCACCAGCTGTTATATATTATGTTTAGACTAAAGTTTTTAGAAAATAAATATTTATTCTCTTTTTTTGAAAAGTAAATGTTGCTTTTGTGATTGGCTGAAATATTTTCAAGGCATATTAGAACTTTTGTATTAAAAAATCAAGAATTTACAAATGTTTTTGATTATCTATAGTTTAAACATAGAATATAAAAATTATGTTGTGCAGTATTGGGATAGGTGGCTGAAGCAATTAATGTTTGCAATTTTTAAGTGATCCTTAATATCTACTGTGAACTTTGTGCTTCCGCAGGATATGACAGCATTTAATTCCCCTTATATCACATTCTCGCCGTGTGAAATTTCTGGCTACAGAAGGTCAGGGGCAAGTGCGGGAGCATTTTACATAGTTAATTTTATCATTAAAGAAATCTACGAAGGATCCATTGCAACAAGTGAAGCCAAATTTGCAAACAGTAACACAATCTCCATAATTGAGATATCAGAAGACGCATCCATTCGTAATCAAGATCAATATATCACAAACTTTCCCAAGGCATAGGCCTGAAACTGTTTGAGTTGAAGACAAAGGCATCTAGAGCCACCGCTCTTGTTATCGTGAATGCCATCAATCTTGTTTTTCTTTAGAAATGAATGTAATAACTATAATGTCGGTACTCATTCCCCAACTTTTTGTTAAAAACCTTCACCAAATATGGTGGAATCCCAATGATTTTACCTTTTCTTTGTTTTTCTATATATGAGGGAAAAAACATGAAATTTTGGTAGCTTAAAAAATATATAACATAATTTATTTTTAAAAATCTGAAAAACCTAGATCCGAAAAATCTGTGTTTTGATTATTGAATGATGCCATAACATTGACTGAATCAAAAAATTATTTTACATCCAACAGTGTAAGGGGGTTTTTGTTTTCAACAATATTTGGAATGTTTTCTATTCATTTCCAGCAACATTTGGAATGCTTTCTGTTCATTTTCACCAACATTTTGAATGCTTTCTGTTCATTTTCAACAGCATTTCATGGTTCTTAGCAGCGCAGCAGCCCTTGGAAGAGTAATAACAACTTAGCAGCATTTTAAAAGAGGTGGAGGAATTGGGGTTAAGGAGGTGTGTTGCTGGAAAAATGTACAACGAAAAAAGCTTCAAATACAATTGTTACATAGATTGTCTGCTAGCAGATTAACAAAATGCTCTGTGAAAAAAATCCTCAAATACATATGTGATTTGCAAATTGTTTGACAGATACTACATTTTTATCCCTTGTGTCATGTCGTACATTGGTGTAAATAATATTTCAACTCCCCTGGCAACCACTTTTATAGAGAACAATATGCAGACCTAAGAATATCACAATAACTGAACTAGTTGGCTAAATATGAAGTTCATATTAAGAAACAAAATCAGATAGTTTTAAGTAAACTTAAATTTGTTGAGTGCTCACCAAATACATGGCCAACTAAGTCTCGGTATCTGATGAAGCACTGACTATCTATTATATACAAATTTAAAAACACCAAATTTGAATTTTTGTTCTTATTTCTGGCTTTTCTCAACAACAACTAGTGACGTGCCACTTTGACTAGCAATAATCCTTGATAACTTTTAAAAATTCCTTACAAGAATCAATTTTTTATTATTATTTTAGAACATCCCAGACCTCCTTAACCAAACGTTAAAGCCTCCAATTGTCAGGAGGGATTTGGCTAACGAATTCTAATTGTGACAAACATTTAAGAACCATGCAAACCATAGAATATATTGTGGTAGTCCCTCGCAATATCTTTGAATTCTCCCATATTGAAAAGGTAATTCACAATTACTCTTATGGTTTCAAAGCAAAAGCATATATTCTATAACATGGCATTAACAATATATACAGAAATTCTGTTATAATTCCAATGAGGACAAGGTTATTGACATAATAGAATAGACCTATAATGAATTCTCAGGACAAGTGGTGAGTTTATTTATAATGCAAGAATGACCCACTTAAGCCAATCTAATATCCCATAAAGTCTATACACGATACATCACTGCTTCACAACAGGAAAGTGAATCTACATTACTTTGTTCATGTTGGCATTTCACATGTTATAGAACTTAAAGATTTTACTACTTCCACAAATTTTTATAGTCTAATAAATTCCAATTCAATTTTCCTCTCACCTATATTTCACTCCAAAACACATTAGCTTCGGGCAGGATTTGTCATATCATGACCTTGTTTATAATTTGGACACATACATTGTGTTACAATTTTTTGTATATTGTTGGAAATAAAATGTAGGGGAGATGTAAAGGTCTTGTAAGGATTGCACTTTTAGGATTGTATTAAATTAAAAACTTAACAATCAATATTTCCAATGTTTTTTATATCCTTTTCAAGCGGTGTGTGAATTATCATTTGTATTTTTAGAGGTCATGTCATTGAAAGGGACATTTTTTAAAGCTTGGTACAAATAATGGGTGAAATCAATAAATGTTGTACATCATTAGAGTCCCCTTTTAGGCTAATATATTTTACACGTTTACATATTACACTTGCTCCATTAGGAATTCATTTATTTTATGGTCACTCCATCATATTGTGTTTTGAAATTAGCTAGCAATCCCTCATGCTAAGCCCATTCCCAAACATTTTCAACCCTCTACAAAAAAAATTGAAAAATCACAAACGGTAAAAATTATCGAATGAAATTTAAAAGAAAAATTTTAGATTTATTTTCTTTTTAAACACAACAAATTTGTTAACAATTTCCTAACAAACTAAGGATATAAGATATGTGATGTAAGATGAATTGTGTAGAGATTCGTAATTTATGACCCTGAACTTCAAATTTACTTCAATCTTATGTAGTGAAAGACAAAGGAAGTAAACAATTAAATGATTAAATGATGTACCATACCTTATCAGGGGTATGCATTAAAGCCATTGCATGACAAAGTCACGAGTCCTTCACTTGTCAGCTATGGAGAATCGTCAAAATCCATACTTTATGCATTAAAATTCGTAAGTACATGGATGGTTGAGAGCTACCTAATGGTCTTTTCATGATAATACACAACGCTATAAGATAATGCATACCATGGATGCATTGATCATCCTCTTCTGAACTAAACAAAAATATCCACCTTACAATGCATCTGCAATTATGAACAATCCAATGGTATGGTTGTGTTCAGAAATAAGGATAATTATTGGATTGAACAGTCCAGCCAAATCTTGGTTGTGAATAACACCTCTCTGCATATTAAATTGACTAATAATCTTACTTCTACCTAGTAAACATTCTTTACTAAGGGTGTTTCACCCCTATAGTACTACCCTTGAGTAACTTATGGACTCCTAAGATGAGAAATCTTAAAGCTAAGGATTTCATGCATCCAGGACCACCACATGACCAAATTAGCTATGCATGAGTGGTTATCAAGTTACAAATTAGATCGAGCATAATATTGATCATGGTTGCGTGTAAAATTGATGGATATCATGCACACACCAGTCTCATTTTTCCCCTACCTATTTTTATTTCATGTTTCACCTACAAATTACACCGACAACAAATTCATTTTAGTCTAACCCTAGTATTCAACATGGGATGGGATACCACTTAAAAATACATAAAATATTGAAAATTTGCAGCCAAATAAAATACTAATTATACCTGATTTTTACAGTTAGAACAACAAAATAAATAAACTTAATATTTCCCCAAAATGACCACCTAAATTACTTGGAAATACAAAGAGGGCTTGATATTATTATGATTGACAAAGGGAAACTATTTTTTTTGGAATTTTATAGAGTAGAATGTTGCCAGAAAATCACAACGAGCCTAGATAGCTGGAAAACCCTCTCCATACAGGCTGTAATTCACCACGCTTGGGACAGTGGTCAGAAAATGATGGACATGCCTTCAGTGTGCTACTACACCCAACCTAAAAGGTTTCCGTGACTCTGATCTAGGCCCATCTTCTTGTCTTACCCAAATGCCCCCAAAAAATGCAAAATCCTTCAACGAGATGCCTCCAACGAACTGTCATTCTTTTCCCAAATGGATATCCATGGATCTAAACTACTGCAGGGATTTAGATCTGGAGCCTAATGATTATCCTCTCCAAATATCTCCAAAAATATTCAAAACCCTTCCTTTGTACCTTCTGAAATATATTTGTAACATGACCCTTGGAAAGTGGCTCCAAAATGACAGACTAGGGTAGATCTCCCACTACCGAGGAATGCCCTACTAGCTAGGGACAAGTCTCTCACCACCGAAGCTAGGGTCACTATGGGATTTGAATCCATAAGCTATATATGCGCAACAACAACAGCTGCACGTGAAGGGGTCAATAAAATGTATGCAAAAAATTCTCATTTCCTTTCTCTCCCAGCTCTTATATACTTACCCTCAGAAATCGAGCCCCAATAACCCTAGGCACCTTTTAAACCATGGAGGGGCCAGTAAAACAAAATTAACAAAAGTTACGCAAGTAACTAATGTTAGAACCACGGGGCCCCTTCCCAAAATTCCCTAGCATCCACAGCCCCTTGGGAAAGGTCACGGTTTGGACCCGACATGACCCATGGGTCCTTTGGCGTACAAAAAGGGGGCATTACAGAAAGGGGACATTATAGTCCTCCCTTTCCAAATTTTTCTTGTCCTCAAGAAACTTCAAATTAGGATGCTACAAAATTTTCTCACCCTCCCAAGTGGCATCCTCAAGTAGCAGTCCCTTCCAATGCACCAAATACTCGGTGATTACTCTGCTTCTGAGCCACCTATGTCTCTCTTTAATGATGGATTCTGGTTCAAGCACCAATTTCCCTTCCTCATCTAGTGGCGGTAACTCTGTAGATGGTGCAATATGCAGTCCGAGTGCCTTCTTAAGGCATGAAACATGGAAGATATTATGTATCTTACTATGCTCCGGTAGCTCTAGCTCATATGCAACTGCCCCAACTCGACAAACTACTCGGTATGAACTATAAATCATGGTTTCAATTTCTCTGCACCGTTCTGCTTCAGTGAGGACTACCTATATGGCTGTAAACGTAGGAATACTAGATCCCCAACCTCGAAAGACCTCTCTTTCCTGTACCAATCTACATATACCTTCTGTTGGTTTTGTGCCTTCTGAAGATTCTCTCTTAGAGCCTTAATAATATCCTGGTTCTCCTGCAACCAATCTCGAGCTTTGGGAGTTCAGTTATCTAGTAATACCAAATCTACAAATGTCCTTGCATTGTACCCATACAAGGCTTGGAAAGGGGTCATACCTATGGTCATCTGGTAGGTGGTATTGTAACAATACTCACCCATGTGTAACCATTTAATCCATGCCTATTGGTGCCCTATCACATAACTCCACAAGTAGCATTCTATCCACTTATTGACTATCTCTGTTTGCCCATCTGTCTGTGGGTGGTAGCTAGTGCTAGGAGTTAACACTGTTTATGCTAGTCTGAAGATATCCTGCCAAAAGGTGCTCAAGAAGATCTTGTCCCTATCACTGACGATATTTGTAGGTAACCCATGTAGCCAAAAAATACTAGTATAGAAGATTTGGGCCACATCCACTGCCTCATGCCCTTTGGGTAGGGAAAAGAAATGAGCATACTTAGTTAGCTGATAAACTACAACATAAATGCAGCTATGCCCATGCACTAAGGGAATCCTAGTGATAAATTCCATAGATATGATTTCCCATTTCTGTTTGGGAATGGGGAGAGGCTGAAGTAATCCCATTGGGAAAGAGCACTCAGATTTGGTTTGCTGGAAAACCATACACTCTCTGACATGATTAAGGGCATCATCCTTCATCCCCTTCCATGTAAATCTCTCCCTGATGAAAATTTATGTTTTGAAATACCTGGGATACCTAGCTAGTGGTGTATCATGTACTGCTTGAAGGATCTTCCCCTTCATTTTGGATCCTGGTACAAGGAATATCCTATCCTTGTAGAAAATGATATCATCCACTACTCTATATCGGTCTTCCTGTATCATACCTTCAAATGATCTCACATGCAAACTGATTTTTGGAATACTTTACAAGTATACAAGCCTTCCAATCCGCTAAAATCTCAGACATAGAACTAAGCATAGCAGTGAGGTAAGGCCTCCTAGATAAAGCGTTAGCAACAATATTATTGTTACCTCAACTTTACTCTATGTCAAAGTCATATGTTTTCACCTTGTTCACCCATCTCTATTGGCAATCATTGAGCTCTTTCTGTCCCAAGAATAATCTCAAACTATTGTGATTCGTACAAACCACGAATTTGTTTCCCACAAGGTACTGTCTGAATTTGTCCAAGGCATGCATAATGGCCAACATCTCCTTATCGTAGATTGAATACCCTCTCTCCACGGGTTTCAGTTTTCAACTCTCATAGGAAATGGGATGCGATCCTACATGAGAACTTCCCCAACACCCTCTCTTGATGCATCACACTCTAGGATGAATGGAGGGAGAAGTATGGTAATGCGAGGATGGGACAAAAACTCATTACCTACTTGAGGTGGTCAAAAACCTGTTGTGCATCATCTCACCAATAAAAATCCCCCTTCTTGGTCAAATTCGGTCAATGGAGGCAGTCAACCAAGAGAAATTCTTCACGAACCTTTGGTAGTATGTGCACAACCCCACGAATCCTCTCAATTGTGTCAATGTTCTAGGTGGTGGCCAATCCAGGATTTCTCGTATCTTCTCTCTAGTCCACCTTCACTGTACCCCTGCCAATTACATATCCTAAGTATAGAAGTTTGGTCATGCTAAAATCACACTTAGAGGCTTTCACATATAACAAATTAGCTTCTAATATCCCCAATACCTTACCCAGGTGCCTGATATTGTCCTCCCAAGTCCTGCTGTAGACTAAAATATCATCAAAGAAAACCAATACAAACTTCCGCAAGTGGCGGTTGAACACATGATTCATGCAAGACTGGAATGTAGCTGGAGCATTAGACAACCCGAAAGGCATCACCAAGAACTCAAAGTGACCGTAATGGCATCTGAAAGCCATCTTATGCACATCCTGCTCCCTGAATTTGATTTGATGATATCCTGAACACAAATCTATTTTCGAAAAAAATATTGCACCATGTAGCTCATCCAACAACTCATCAATGCGTGGTATGGGATACTTGTTCTTTATTTTCTTCTTATTCAGGGAATGGTATTCCATACACATCCACAGGGTCCCATCCTTCTTCTTCACCAATACCACCAAAGAAGCAAAAGGGATGGAACTCGGTCTAATATGCCCCATATCCATGAGCTCCTGTATAGTCTTCTCGATCTCATCCTTAAACCATTTGGGGTGATGGTAAGGAGAAGTAACCACCAGTATAACATCCTCAAGCTCAATCACATGCTCAAATCCTCTATCCAGAGGTATGCCAAGAGGTATGTCACTAAACACTGCACTATGCCTACCCAATAAGCCATGTATATCTACATGGTACTCCTGTTGTCCATCCTCTGATTTCTTGGTCAAAATAAAACAATGTACTGCCCAATCCACCCCATCATGCCTATAGATTCTCTCAATCCTCTTGGTTGTAACAACTCAGGGTGCCCCTCAAGATAGGCCCCTCAAGATCACATTCCTCCCTTCGGACTTAAACTTCAGCTCCATCGTCTGAAAGTTAGTCCAAAACTCACCAAGGGAATGGAGCCACTGTACCCCAAGCACTATGTTGGTCTCTCCAATACCAACAATATAGAAATCATTGGTAACTATATAGTTACCCATCGTGATGCTCAATTGGGGAACCCGTCGTGTGCATCTCATAGAATCTCCATTGGCTATAACCACGTTGAAGCCCTCAAATTCCTCTGTCTGTAACCCCCGCCTCTTAACTAATAAGGCATCAATAAAGTTGTGGGTTGCCCCACTATCAATGAGTACCACCACTCGATGTCCCTGCAAAAATCCCCTAACTCTAAATGCCTTGTACCTCGGGGTACTAGAAAAGGTGGTGATAGTCTCCTGGGGGAAAGTATTACTATCCTACTCTACACCCACATCATCTAATGCCTCATCATCATCATCCTCTAATGGTTGTGTGTCAACTCCTCATCACCATCACTCTCCTCTGAAGAATTCTATGTATTGGGCCCTCCCTCTACCCTTGCAATCGTGTCCTGGAACCCAAGGTGCATGTCAATCGAAACATAGTTTCTTTCACCTCAATTCCTCCCTATCCTCACTAGCTCTGAATGGTCTCTAGGATGTATCTTTCCTAGGTGGAGGTACCTTTGGCTGCGAAGCCCTCGGTTCTTTAAGGGAAACCCTTAGGCTACACTCGAAGTGGAAACCTCAACTTAGGAATGGATAACTCCAAGTCACGAGCTCTCCTAATAGCCTCATGCAATGAAGAAGGCTCAAATTCCCTCACAAATCCAACGTGAGCATCTGTCAAGCCTGCTGTGAATAGGAAGATCAACCTCATCTCTGTAACATCAGGTACCATGACCAATAGTCTCTAAAAATCTGTGATATACTGATCCATGGAACCGGTCTGCCTCAGTTGAGTCAACTCTCTAAAATACCTGTCGGGTTCCCTCTTATCAAATCTGCTCACTAGCCTCTTTTTGAACTATGCATAAGTCGTGATGTGTATGTGTCCCTGTTTGGTCAACCCATGATGCCACCAATCATGAGCATCTCCTTCTAGATGTAAGATTACAAACTTGATTGCATCTTCCTCTCACATGGGATTCAAGTCGAAGTATGTCTTCAAATTTTGCACCCAAGACTGTGCAATACACTTCTTAGAGTCATCGAAATGTGGAACAAAAATCTGTCCCAACCTCCTTTGCATCTCTGGTACCTGTACTTGGTAATCTCTCCTAGAGCCTGTTGCCAATCTTCATTTTACAATATTCCTGGAATGGCATGTTGTCACAAAAGCCATCACTTAAAGTCTGGTACCTTTCCCAACAATATTCCTCATCTACAATATCCCATGGCTGTCGTACCTGTGAAACTTCTGGATCCTTCAAGAAAGAAAGTTCGTGAAACCCCAGAGGCCTGGTAGAAGAATGGGGGGATCACTGTCCTGAATGACCACCCTCACCTCTTTGACCATGTTGTCCCCTATTGCTATTTTCTCCTCTTTCCACCTGAGTATCAGAC
Organism: Taxus chinensis; assembly: GCA_019776745.2. NCBI lineage: Eukaryota > Viridiplantae > Streptophyta > Pinopsida > Cupressales > Taxaceae > Taxus > Taxus chinensis. The sequence goes on from CM034151.1 coordinate 670,232,649, forward strand.
CTGTCCTACACTAATCTCTTAGTGAGTTGGCTCAAATAGAGATTGGTAGTCTCCTGCTGCTTCACCATGTTGGTGAACAATTGTCTCATCAGATCTACCCCCATATCCTCACTATCTCTGTCCCCCATCTTTCAATCCCAACAGGCTAGAAAAACAACAGCTCTGATACCACTGAAATATCCCCGATGGGATACCACTTAAAAATGCATAAAATATTGAAAACTTGCAGCCAAATCAAATACTGATTATACCCAATTTTTACAGTTAGAACATAAAACTAAATAAACTTAATATTTCCCCAAAATGACCACCCAAATTACTTGGAAATACAAAGAGGGCTTGATATTATTATAAATGGCAAAGGGAAACTATTTTTTTTGGAATATTACAGAGTAGAATGCTGCCAGAAAATCACAGTGAGCCTAGACAACTTTAAAACCCTCTCTGTACAGGCTGTAAGTTGCCACGCTTGGGACAAGGGTCAGAAAATGATGGATGTGCCTTTAGCATGCTACCATGCCCAGCCCAAAAGGCTGCCATGACTCTGATTTGGGCCCCTCTGATTGTCTTCCCCAAATGCCCCCAAAACCTGTGAAATCCTTCAACGAGATGCCTCCAATGAACTGCCACGCTCTACCCAAATGGCTATCGTGGATCTGATCTACTGCATGGATTCAGATCTAGAGCCCACTGATTATCCTCTCCAAACGCCGCCAAAAATATTCAAAACCCTTCCTCTGTACCTTTTAAAATATCTCTGTAACACAACCCAGAAAGTGTCTCCAAAACGACAGACTAGGGTAGATTTTTCACTACCGAAGAATGTCCTACTAGCTAGGGATGGGTCTCTCACCACCGAAGCTAGGGTCCCTGTGGGATTTGACTCCACAAGTTGTATATGTGCAACAACAACAACTACACTGTGAAGGGGTCAATAAAATGTATGCAAAAAAGTCTTGTTTCCTTTCTCTCTCAGCTCTTATATACTTCCCCTCGACAATCAAGCCCCAATAACCCTTAGCACCTTTCAAACCATGGAGGGGCCAATAAAATAAAAGTAACCAAAGTTAAGCAAGTAACTAAAGTTAGAACCATGGGGCCCCTTCCCAAAATTCCCCAGCGTCCACAGCCCCTTGGGAAAGGTCACAGTTTGGACCCGACATGACCCATGGGTCCTTTGGCATAGAAAAAGGAGGCATTACAGAAAGGGGACATTACAATCACCCATCATGTAATGATTTATAATGAGGTTTTGATTTTTTTCAAGTTGTAATACCATATAACAATAACAAGATAAGACCCCTCACATCTAACATATAAGTACAACACCACAAAAACATGTGTACATAATAAAAGAGTTCTAAAGGAGGAAAAAAAATATGTTTTTAAATAAATTGAGTAGATTGATATATCTGGTTGCAGATTTTGAATGAGATTTTGTGTACCTGGGTCATTTTTCCATTCAGACCTTGCCTCCTCTATACAATCTCCCTATAATATGGATATGGCACACAATAATGCCTCGGTTGATTTATCCTTCCAAGATAGAGCATCGACTACATTTTCCTTCCCTTTCTCGTAGATTATCTCAAAATCATACTCCAAAATATTTTGATAGTGTGAAATCACAGCACCCCCAAAAGAGCTATGGATCTTCTTTTCTAAGGCAAGGTCATTTGGTGTGATTGCATAACATTGGATCATTCCCCAAGATGTGGGACTTGGTGATGGGAATGACCGTCCAGAGAAGGTTGGTTCCTCTTCCTAATCTATCTACCACAAGCTATTCCATTACAGGCAAGCTAATCTAATCCTAATCTAATTTCCAAGGAGACAAGCAGAGAGAGAAAACAAGGAAAAATAGAGCCTACACTTAAATGGTGATACACCAGAGAAGGAAAGTGTTAATCACAAATCTGACTGCCTGAAATTGAGAGAGGTGAGTAATGGAGAGGATGGACAGATGTATCAAAGACTAAGAATAAAGTTCGCACAGAACACCATTTCAAACCCTTTAAACACAACTCCCAAAAACTTGCAATGAACATCAGAGATATGCACAGTATACCCTACAATGGTGAGAGGTGAGAAGAGACAACAAAATGAGCAAAGGATGGACAAAATGCATCACGAAACAAATTTATTGCTCCAGTAGTTCACACAGTACACCATTAACGTGCAAGAGGCAAGAAAATTCCATTACAAAGCTAAGGGAGGAGGCTTAAACTCCACATTCGACCCTAGAGAAGAAAGAGAGAGGGGGGCAGGGAAGGAGAATGAACAACCTTTTACAATGAATCTTGCCCCTGTATTTATAGATTTGATCGGAAAGAAGAAAGAGAGAGGGAAGATGGAAAAGCAAGTTGAAGCTCAACCATCGCTGTTAATGCCTATGATGAAATCTCTCCCCAAATCTTCTATCTTTACTGCATCAATCCTTGGTTCGGCACCTTGAAGGAAGAGGAAACAACAGAAACAGATCGAATCCGATCTGGTTGTTGAGATAGATGGATCTTGCATTGAATTCCTAAAGACGTTTCTTCCATTTTCCTTTACCTAACCTCCTCAAAATTAAATTCTCAGACCTCCATGGCGTAGGTGAGGATGAGATCTTTGCAATGGTGCCAAATTTGCAATATTTTGAGCCCTGAGTCAAAGATATGCCCCTTCAAAGTTTGTATCGGATCCGTATGAATGGATGGGGAAAATAGTTTGAAAATGGGTCCCCCTTTTGAGATGGGACATGTGGCAGCCAGATTAGAGCAAAAACCGGGCTCGCGGGTCAGCAATTTATCTCTTTTCCCTTTTACGCAAAAATGCAAAACTCAGAAAACCCCCACAACCCCAAAGCTCCACCTTTTGACTATGTTTGACCATTTTCCCCTGCCTCTGTTTCATCCTAAGACACATGGAGATGCGGTGCATTTGTTTGATATTCTCTTTTTGGATTCACCTTTGGAGGAGTGTCATTAGGACACATGGTTCCCTCTGCTGGCTCTTCCATACTTAGTTGATTCTTGATTCTTTTCGTAATGGTTTTGAGCCTGAAGACCTTGGATCCTTGCCTTTTTTCCTTTCTTGCTCCTAGCCTCTCTTGCGGCACTGCTCCTTTCTCTCTAACCTTGTAATTTCATTGTTGAGTCTGCTTGAAGCTTGCAAAATAGATTTAAGACATGAAATGGCTTGACAGAGTCATTTTCTTTGTACAGGGTTGTTTAATCATTCTTTGCCCCCGCCACTCCATTATTGAGTCCTCCCTCGACCCCTTTAAATAGATTTAAGATGTGGAAACACTCAAAAGAGTCGTTTCTTCTATTTCTTCTTGTGCAGGGTCGAATTTAACTCTCTTGAGCCTCTGTTTCACTTTGCTTGGTTTTGGAACATGAGCTCGTGGGTCTGAGTCATTTCCCTTCATGTTTTCTTTATGTGTGGGGTTCGTTCTGACCAAATTTTCCAGGGGCGTGAATTTGGGATAACATCTCTGAGACCCATTTTTGTTGTTTTTCATATGATAAACGTTTCTCTAATAATTCTTTCAAACTATCATGATTTTTCTTTACTTTGAAATGTCTACCCATTAGATATGGTCTCCATTGTTTAACTACATAAAGTATGGCTAACATTTCCTTCTCATAAACTGGTTTTGATATATTCTTACCTTTGAATTGGTGGATCTCAAAGGTAATGGGATGACTTTATTGAATGTTTCCCTCATACCATACCCTGAAGCATCACATTCAACAATGAATGTTTTAGAAAAATGGGGTGGTTTGAAATAGAGTGGTGCACATGGCCTCTTTCATCTTCTCAAATGTCGTAGTAGCTTCCTCATTCTAATGGAAATAGTCCTTCAATAAAGTTGTGAGTGGTGTTGTTACGTTGTCATAATTCCTTACAAATCTATGATAATAATTTGTAATCCCTAAAAAATGCTCAGAGATTCTTTAGGATTTTGGGAACCTTCCATTCAAACATGGATTTTATCTTGTTAGGATCCACTTTAACACCTTCATAAGAGACGTTGTGACCCAAATATTCAACCTCAACTCCAAAAGCATACTAAGAGGGATTTGCATAAATTATATGTTGTTCAAGAGTTTCCAACACCTTATTTACATGATGTAGGTGTTCCTCCCATGTTTTATTATAGATTAATATATCATCAAAGAACACTAAAACAAACTTCCGCAAAAATGGCTTAAAGATATAATTCATCAAACTTTGAAATGTAGAGGGTGCATTTGTTAGTCCAAAAGGCATTACCAAGAACTCATAATGACATTCACATGTCCTTAAGGTTGTTTTATGAAAATCTTCATCTTTGATTGTAATATAATGATATTTAGAACGAAGACCAATTTTTGTAAAGTAAACAACAACATGCAACTCATCTAACAAATCATAAATTATAACAATATGAAACTTAACTTTGACTGTGTATTTATTGAGTTATTTGTAATCTAGATACATATGCCAATTGCCATCTTTTTTCGGCACCATCACTACAGGAGAAGAGTAAGCACTCTGAATATGACGAATAATTCTTGTTTCTAACATCTCTTGTACTATCTTCTCAATCTCGCTCTTTTGCATATAGGGGTACTTATAAGGTTTGATGTTGAGTGGTTGACACCTTGATACTAGCTAGATTATATGGTCATGGTCTCTTTTTAGAGGTAAACCTTTTGGCATATCCCCAAACACAACCGAGTGCTCATTTAAAAATTCTTGCATATCTAATGGTATAAATTTATTTGATTGATGTGCTTCCAATGAAAATAGTTGTACCACGAACCCCTATGCACCTATTCTAATCAATTTTTACATCTGGTGAGAGCTCACCAAATGTGGGGACTTTTTTCTTAATCCTTTTAGTTTAAAAGCCCCCCCCCCCTTTTGACTGAAAACACATGAACAAATCATGGAATTTCATTTCAAAAATTGGACCAAGGTGGTAATCCATTGAACTCCTAACCAAATGTATGTTCATCCCATGGCAATGGCATACATAGGGCTAGTTAGCAAATAATCTCCCATGACAAGTTTAATGTTATAGAATTTTCCTAAACAACTAATAATTCCCTATTAATGATCATTACTTGACATTCTGGATCTGGATAAACAAAATAGTTCAAGTGCACCACCAACTTATGATTGATGACGTTGTGAGTACTTCTAGAGTCAATCAACATTTTCACCCTCTATTTTTTTAGAATCCAACCACTTTGAGGGTTTGGGGAGTGTTAATACCTGAAATTACATGACATGATATTGTTGGTTGGGGATATCCTAATTCCTTCTTTGCCTCAACCAGGTCCTCTACCTCTTCATCTTCTTCATTATCTTCTTCTCCATTAGGCCCCTCAACGTAGAACAAATTATTTTTAGCAAATTTATGCCATGGTCCGTATTTACTATCACAATTAAAACTAATCCTTTTGCTCCCTTTTCTTCATTTTGTTGAGGTGTCAGTTTAATTGGCCGAGGGAATGATGGTGTCAAGGTGTTACGATCTTAATTATTAGTGAAATTTTGTCTCCTACTGGAAATAAATTTTTCCACTACCCTACATGTCATGATAATAGAATCAGAAACCTTATGAGGATCAAACATACACATGTCATTCTCAATGTGTTACTTGAGACCCCCAAGAAATAGGTCATTCATATTCTCTTGAGTAATATTTTCCACCCAAAAAGATAGGTTTTAGAACTGATGAACGTAATCATTAACTGATCTAGTTTGTCTCAACTTTGATAATTATCTGAAGTAATTATTTGACATACTATAAATATAGTGCAATTACAACTCTCCAGTAAAGACTATCCACGTAACATTGAGACCACTCTTTTACCTTTGAGTACATAACCATCGATATCAAACGAATTGGTCATGTTTGAGACACAAGGATTCCATGGTCACCTTTTGTCCCGATGGGATATGATGTAAATCAAATAAGTTCTCCATTTGGTTAATCCAATTGAGTGGACCCTTTCCATTAAACTTATGCATTTCCACTTTCGACATCATGTTACGGACCTGTAAAGTCTTTGTATTTGGATTGGGCTTGCTCGAAGATCTACGCTGACTAGTTTTTCCATTACTTTGACATGAATATCCACTTTGGTTAATATGAGTATGATTGAATTATGGACAATTTAGAAGAATATGATGACCCTTTAAATTTCAATTGAATTGTTGCATGAAATCATCCAATAGTTGTCTAATCTTTTCTACATCTTCTTTGTTGGTCATCTTAGAATTTAGGTTTCGCAGTTCAAACTCAAGTTGGCTTACCCTATGGTCAATCAAAGTAAACCCTAGCCTTGAGGAATTCATAGTTACCCCTTATGAATCCAACTCCTCAACTATTATTTCATCCTTACCCAGAGTTTTACTTGGAGTGTTGAGATTCTTTTTTCTTCTTGTGGAAGACCCTGTCATGATGTGTAGACACAAAATTATGCACTTTACACATAATTTAACCCAATTTTATACTACTATTTAGAAGGTTCTCAAGTGGTTAAAGTACTAATAATCCCATATTTTGGCCATATTTATTTTATATTTTATTTCATACTTCCCGTGCATTTTCCAGCACATACCCTCCCATTTCGCAACTGCCCCATCATTTTAGCCCAAATTCAGGGTGCCCCAGCCTGTATTAGAGCACCCAGGGTGCCCTAATCCCACTTCTGGGCACCCTGATCTATGCACATTGTTTTCCCACTTCTTTTTGGGGTTTTTCTAGCCATTTGTTGTCTTTATCTATTCCTCAATCGACCTTGTCGGGATTAATTATGAAATTAAACTTGAGATCCCTATAAATATAAAGCTTATAAGACCATAATGAGGGTCATAGGTCCTAGCGTCACTACTATTATCACTCCATCTAGAGTTGCATCCATTAGTGTCATGCATTAAGGCTAGGAGATATGCATCACACACACTATATAGGAGGAGGGATTCTATTCTACTCCATGCCCACATTGTACTTACATTTTCTAATAGTTGCTTGCTACTTCATAAAGTGCGACTGACACAAGAGCACCTAGGGCACGACATGCGCACACACACACACACACCAGAACTACATCCAGGTTTGAAATGTAGTGCAACGCTCAGCAATAAGTCCATTAGTTTGGCAGTTGAGGTTAGTTTAACCCCTTCATATGCATCTTTTATTTTTCGAGGGTTTGATACTTCTCTTTGCGTTGTAGGCCATTTCCTAGTTCATCTGACAGATCCAGCGTGGCAAACAAGTAGGGTCTTAGACCAAGTTACAAGACTGCTGAACTCAAGTTTTGAGCATTTATAGCGTTCAAAGTGCCCAGATTGCTGACCAGCGCTCCCTAGGCCGCCCCAGTACACTCTTAGGAACCTCAAACATCTCATATTAATCAGATTTGTCCTTCGGAGGGTCCTTGAGTGTTTGTCTGCACTTCCATATTTTCTGATCAGACCTGCGATAACCTACGACAGTCATCTCAAATCAACTAAGCTATTTCCTTCCTCTCTCTTGCATACTTAGGGTTTTATTTCACTTAGTATAATTAATTGCAACTATTCCATATTGTTTTAGTTCATTTATACAATGTTTTAGTCCTCCTAAGTTAGATTAGCATTAATACCCTAATTACCCCTTTTAGGTCAATTAGGCTCCATTTTTGTTAAACATTTTGGTGAAACCAAAGTCTCTTTCTACCACTTTCTAGGGATTTTCCTTTTCCTATCATGGATATCTCTATCATCGAATATCTGCTTACCCACCCTGATTTGCTTCACCGCGGTCAAACCCTTTTTGCTACTACCGATGTTGTTATTGGTATGCATCTCGATTCCTTGTATGACACCTTTTCCCATGCCTTTTCCCAACATATAACATTTTGTGCCAACCCTCCCACTAATACTCACCCTTTTGACAATGACCCACCACTTTACATCATGTCCCGCATTTACAATGCCGCTATCAAGCGCACTCTTATCGACAATGGGTCAGAGCTCAATTTGTGTTCTATGACCTTTCTTCAGGCTTTAGGTTTGTCTGATCATGACATTAGGCCTTCTTCCATATCACTCCATTCTTATGATGGTACTTTCTGTCTGTGTCTAGACCACATTATATTGCCTTTCACTGTAGGTCCTAAAAATCTCCCTATTGTCTTCTTTATCATTGATTTTCTTGTCTCATATAATTGTTTGCTCAGACGACCATGGCTTCATGCCATGCAAGTTGTTTCTTGTACAGTCCATCGTTGCGTCAAGTTCCTACACGAGCATATTGAGTACACTATATTTCAAGATCGTGATGCATTTTAGTATGCGTTTATCACCCCCACACTAGTCTTCATGTTCCCTGTATTGATACTACAAATGAACCTCAGCTTACGGATGATCAACCTCATCCACCACTGCTTGAGGGTGTTATTTTCTTACTAGATGTTATCCCTTTTACACTACCACCTATTACTGATATTAATCCACATCTGCCCACCTGTTCCATCTATACACATTCCCCTTCCCTCTTTACCTTCACAAACATCTCATACCCCTTTTACGTGTACACTTTTCATTCATAACTCTTACTGGAAACATGTCCCATTCAACCCCACATGCGATGAAACTACTTGTTCTCCTACTGGTCTAGCTCGCATTGGCTTTAATTTTGAGGACCTTCAGCCTTCTAATCACACCTATCATCTATATTACGATTTTGTCACCATCACTGTTGCTTATGGCTTACGTGTCTTTGATCTTCTAGTCTATCTACCGTGTACCCCTTGTTCTTATCCACTCACATTTGGGGACTCTTGTCTTACTTACATTGGAGGTACATTAGACCCTAGTCACACTGATATTTCATTTCCCATGCCCTTTGGTCACGTTTTCATTTGCAATATTTCCTTCCTTGGCTATTCACCTAACCTCACCCGTTAGTATACACATGGTTGTCCACCTCCTCCATTTACTGACAAAGAATACACTATGGGAATGTACCATTTGTCTCTCTCACTAGCTCATTACATGATCAATCTCATACTATAGCCTATCAAGTTGTTAATTCCGATCCATTTGAATTTGATCTCGAGGAAGATGTTCTCCTTTATGAGTTCACCTAGTCCCACACACATACTATCGTCGGGGGGCATCACACATTACATCTCACCCCCCTTCTCTATCCTCTCGTAATTTTATAGTATTACATTACATATTTTCTCTACATCCTCATCCTTTCCATAAGCATCTTATCTCATGCATCATAGCACCCTTGTTACCCAATGATGCACTCTTTTTGCTTCGGTTAACACTAAACTATTGAGGGATTATCATTACATTGAACCCCACACACTACACATCATACATTATCCTATACACCATCTATTAGTCATTTCTACATCATCTATCTCATACATGCTACACTAGTTAGTATCTATGAGTCTAATTTTATATTTCATCTATACATTCTATATTTACACTAGGTCACATTATCCATGGGTTTAGCTTTACCTATCACCACTATATATTCTATCTACACCTATCATCACACTTTCTACATTTTCTGCGTATTTACACATCCTATCCACCATTTGGTCACCTATAATACATTTTTCTACACGCTACACTCACCACCATAAGACACACTCTAGTTCCTCGGTCCATTCTCAATTGTTGAGGGTTTACCAATCAAATGGACCTTACATACATGTGACATGTCATCATATAACATACCTCAGACTAGTGACCTACACTCTAGGCTATATCATCACCCACTTTCATCATCACATCACGTAGTGGTATACACCTTTAGGTTAAATCACCACTCCTTTCACCATTTCCAATTATTCTATCATCTACTTAACCATGTACTCTATTTCATTTTGTCATCACCTATGTTATGCCCTTAATCATATATCTTACATTGGATGTATATAGCCGACTTGTGGCTATAATAACTTCTTATCATGATGTATCTCTTTCATATATGTTATATTATCATTAGTATATCAGCCTTGGTGTTGGCCATAACATAGGAATATTATATATAGGGGTTAGTAGGTAGTAGTTGATCATCATATTGAGCATTTGAGTCTTATTGTACTGGTTTGGAGGTTGTCCCCTCGAAGTGGCTAAGCTATTATACTTGCATATTGAGATATTTATCTGCAATATTGTGTTCATTGGTGTTTTATTACTGCTAATAATCATATTTATACAAGTAATTCCATTACAAGTGGTATCAGAGCTTGAACTCGGCCAGCGCTGCATCAAACCCTAATTGTGAAGGTTCGGCCATATCTCAAAACTTGGTAGTGAATTTTTTCTACAATTTTTTTTGAGGTAGTGGAGAAATCAGTCAAGTAAGATCCCCTCCAAATTTTAAGAATTTTTGACTTGTTTTACCAAATTTATAGTGGTTTTATGTTATTTCATAATTTGGCTACATAGGGTGCAATTTGTGGAATTTTTCTAAGTTATTTACATTTCCAAAAAGAGGATTAAAAATTAGTTTAAGTTTGTTCTTTGAGTTTTTTCATATTTGGCCGAATTCCTATTAAAATCCCAAACCCTAAATTTTTACCTTGATCCCTAAATCCTACCATTTTGGGGCATCATTTCGGGGCCTTCTACAAGAGGCAAAAAGAATCCCATCACTCTGGGTAAAACCCCTAACAAGGATGAGATAATAGCTTGAGGAGTTAGATTCAGAAGGGGTAACTACAAAGTCCTCAGGGTTAGGGTTTACTTCAATGGACCATAAGGTAAGCTATCTTGAGTTTGAGTTGTGAAACCTTGAGGTTAGAGTGGCTAGCAAAGAAGATGTAGAAAAGATTGGACAATGATTGGAGGATTTCATTCACAAATTTAGTTACAATATAATGGGTCATCATATCCTTCCTAATCAAGCCACAACTCAATCATACTCATATTAACCAAGGTGGATCTTCAGGTCAAAGTAATAAACAAACTAGCTAGGGTGGATCTACGAACATGACCAATCCAAATACAAACACTCTGCAAGACCGTAACATGATTCCAAAAGTGGAAATGCGTAAGTTCAATGGAAATGATCCACTCAATTGGATTACCAGATGGAGAATTTCTTTGATCTTCATCATATTCCATCGGGACAAAAGGTTACCATGACATCTTGTATCTCGAACCTAACCAATTCATTTGGTATCGATGGTTATGTTCTCAAAGGAAAAAGAGTGGCCTCAATGTTACATGGATATTCTTCACTGAAGAGTTGCAATTGCACTATAGTTCTAGTGTGTCAGAGAATTATTTTAGTCAATTAGCAAAGCTAAGACAAACAGGAATAGTCAAAGATTACATCCATCAATTCCAAAACCTTTCCTTACAGGTGGAAAATATTCCTGAAGAGAATTTGAATGAATTATTTCTAAGGGGTCTTAAAGAACACATTGAGACTGAGGTGTGTATGTTTAATCCTCATAAGGTTTCAGATTCTATGATCATGGCACGTAGGGCAGAGGAAAAAATTTATTTCCAGTAGGAAACAAACTATCAATAATATCAGAGATCGTAGCACCTTTCCACCATCATTCCCTCGGCCAGTTATACTGACACCTCAACAAATTGAAGAAAAGAGAGCCAAAGGGTTATGTTTTAATTGTGACAACAAATTTGGACCAGGACATAAGTGTGCTGAAAAGAAGTTGTTCTACATTGAGGGGCCTAATGAAGAAGAAGAAAATGAAGAAGATGAAGAGGTAGAGCCAGAGGAGGAATTAGGAGATCCCCAACCAACAATATCATGTCATGCAATTTAGGTATTAGCACTCCCCAAACTCTCAAAGTAGTTGGATTCTTAAAAAACAAAGGGTAATCAATGTTGATTGATTCAAGAAGTACTCACAACTCTTTTGTTCATCAATCATAAGTTGGCGGTACACTTGAACTGCTTTGTTTATCCAACTCCAGAATGTCAAGTCATGATCGTTGATGGGAAAACTATTAGTTATTCAGGAAAATGCCATAACATTAATCTCACCATGGGAGATTACTTGCTAACTAGCAATATGTATGTCATTGCCATGGGAGGAGCAGACATTGTGTTAGGAGTTTAGTGGCTTACCACCTTAGGAAGCATTGAAATGAATTTCCAAGAGTTGTTCATGCAATTTCAGTCAGAAGGGAGGAATTTTAAACTAAAAGGACTAAGAGCAAAGTCCCCATAGTTGGTAAGTTCTCATCAGATGAAAAAATTTCTTAGAAAAGGTGTAGAGGGGTTTGTGGCACAATTATTTTCATTGGAAGCACATCATTCAAATACATTTATACCCTCAGATATGCAAGCAATTATAGATGAGCACTCAGTGGTGTTTAGAGAAATGCCAAAGGGTTTACCTCCAAAAAGAGACCATGACCATGCCATCTAGCTAGTACCAGGGAGTCAACCACCCAACATCAGACCTTATAGGTACCCCTATATGCAAAAGAGTGAGATTGAGATGATAGTTCAAGAGATGTTAGAAGCATGACTTATTCATCATAGTCAGAGTGTTTACTCTTCTCTTGTAGTGATGGTATGCAAAAAAGATGACAATTGGCGCATGTGTCCAGATTACAGGGAACTCAACAAGTACATAGTTAAAGATAAGTTTCCTATTCTTGTAAGTGATTATTTTCTAGATGAGTTACATGGTGTTGTTTACTTTACAAAACTTGATCTTTGTTCTGGATATCATCATATTAGAATCAGGGATGAAGATATTCATAAAATAGCCTTCAGGACACATGAAGGACACTATGAGTTCTTGGTAATGCCTTTTGGACTAACAAATGCACCCTCTACATTTCAAAGCTTGATGAATTCCATCTTTAATCCATTTTTGTGGAAGTTTGTTTTAGTGTTCTTTGATGATATATTAATCTATAGTAAACATGGGAAGGAACACCTGCATCATGTAAATAAGGTGTTGGAAACTCTTGAACAACATCAACTTTATGCAAATCCTTCTAAGTGTTCTTTTGGTGTCAAGGAGGTTGAATATTTGGGTCATATTGTCTCTTATGAAGGTGTTAAAGTGGATCCTAACAAGATAAAAGCCATGCTTGAATGGAAGGTTCCCAAAACCCTAAAAAATCTCTGAGGATTTTTGGGGCTTACATGTTATTATCATAGATTTGTAAGGAATTATGGCAGCATCGCAGCACCACTCACAACTTTATTGAAGAAGGATTCTTTCCATTAGAATGAGTAAGCTACTATGACATTTGAGAAGTTGAAGGAGGCCATGTGCACCACTCCGATTCTAGCCACCCTATATTTTTCCAAAACATTCATTGTTGAATGTGATGCTTCAGGGTATGGTAAGGGGGTAGTACTCATGCAATAAGGTCAACCCATTTCCTTTGAGAGCCACCAATTCAAAGGTAACAATATATCTAAACTAGTTTATGAGAAAGAAATGTTAGCCATACTTCATGAAGTGAAGCAATGGAGACCATATCTAATGGGTAGACATTTCAAAGTAAAGACAAATCATGATAGTTTGAAATACTTCTTAGAGCAACATTTATCATCTAGAAGAACAACATAAATGGGTCTAAAAAATGTTGGGGTATGATTTTGAGATAATATACAAGAAAGGGAAAAACAATGTAGTTATTGATGCTTTATCTCAGAAGGATGAATCAACCCAAGCATTGTTGTGTGCCATATTTGTATTATAGGAGGATTGGATAGAGGATGCAAGGTTTGAATGGAAAAATGACCCAGGTACAAAAAATCTCATTCAGAATCTCCAACAAGATCCAAGCATGTCAGCAAAATTTATATGGAAAGGAGATGCTTTATGGTATAAAGATAGATTATATCTATGTAAGAATTCAATCCTTAAAAATAGGGTTTTATCTGAGCTCTATGCTTCTCTAGTAGGGGGAATTCTGGATTCTTGAAGACTTATCATCGAATCAAGCATGATTTTTTCTGGGAAGGGCTAAAAGGGGATGTCTAAAATTTTGTGGCATAGAATGCATGGTTTGTTAGCAAAATAAGGGTGAAACAATTAAGTCCCCAGGTCTTTTACAACCTCTATCTATTCCTAGCCAGAGGTGGGAAGAGGTGTCCATGGACTTCATCACATGATTGCCTAAATCAGAAGGTAGAAATGTAATCATGGTGGTGGTGGATAGACTCACCAAATATGCCCATTTTTGTGCCTTATCACATCCATTTGTTGTGAGTACAATAGTAACAACCTTCAGGGATACAATTCAAAAGCTACATGGGACACCAAAGATTATAGTAAGTGATCAAGACCCTATCGTTACAAGTAATTTTTGGACTGACTTGTTCTCATGCTTGAGCACACAACTAGCTTGTAGTTCCTCTTATAATCCCTAGTCTGATGGGAAAACAGAGGTGGTAAACATGTTCTTGGAGGGATATCTTCGTTGTTTTACCTCAGATAAGCAAGCGAGATGGGTCCAATGGTTACCACTGGTAGAATGGTGGTATAACACCTCCTTTCATACTTCATCTAAAATGTCTCCTTTCTTGGCATTATATGGGTACCATCCACCATCTATCACCTCATATTTGAGAGTCCAACCAATGGTTCGAGAAGTTGAAGAACATATTCAACACCAACAAGAGGTGCTTTCTAGTCTTAGGGAGAATTTGGCCATGTCACAAAATCACATGAAGCAGTAGGAAGACCAACATCACAGTGAAAGACATTTTGAAGTTGGTGATTGGGTTTTTGTGCGTTTACATCCATATAAGAAAATGTCCTTGAAACAAAAACAAAAGGATAACAAGATTTCACCTAAGTATTATGGCCCTTATCAAGTGTTACAGAAGATTGGCAGTGTAGCATACAAACTGGAACTTCCTCTGGCTACTCAAATTCATCCAGTCTTCCATGTATCTTGTCTAAAGAAGGTAATTGGACAAGATGGTATCAACCCAGATAGTGTTACTAGAGCTTGACGAAGAGGGAAGAATCATCCTGGAACCAAAATGCATCCTTCAAACATGCACTAAGTGATTGAGGACAAGGGTCATCACTGAGTATTTGATCAAGTGGAAAAATCTAGACAATGAAGATGTAACTTGGGAGGATGTAAACTTCCTGCAGAAGCATCCCGAGCTTCTCAACATTGGGGACAATGTTTCTTCAAAGGGGAGGGGCATACTACGCCCTTAATCATATATCTTACATTGGATGTATATAGCCGACTTGTGGTTGTCATAACTTCTTATCATGATGTATCTCTTTCATATATGTTATATTATCTTTAGTGGGTCTGCCTTGGTGTTGGACATAGCATAAGAATATTATATATATGGGTTAGTAGGTAGTATTTGATCATCATATTGAGCATTTGAGTCTTATTGTATTGTTTGGAGGTTTCCCCCTCGAAGTGGCTAAGCTATTATACTTTCATATTGAGATCGTTTATCTGTAATATTGTGTCCTTTTGTGTTCTATTGTTGCTAATAATGAGATTTATACAAGTAATTGCATTACAACCTATCATAGTGGTATACACCTTAGGTTAAATAACCACTCCTTTCATCATTTCCATTTATTCTATCATCCACTTCGTCCAATCATCATGTAGTGATATACACTTTAGGTTAAATCACCACTCTCTTCATCAATTTCTTATTATCATCTTACATCCTATTATCACATATTTTATTATTCTATTCTAAGTCATTCTATTACATCATCATTTATCCTACTCATCACTTAGCAGAATATGCTTTAGGTTAGATCACAATATCATCCTTATTCATCACATAATGGTATAAGCTTAGTGTTATATCACCACCTTACCACTATCCACTACATACTCACACACCCTCATCACCCAGCTTGTAGTGACATACGCTATAGGCTAAATTGTCACCTTCTTCTTCCAGCATGTAGTGATTTATGCTTAGGGCTAAATCATCACTCCTCCATTCATCATTATCATGTACATCCGCTATACAATCATATACTTCATCACTTCTTATCGCTCCTCCCATAGTGATATATGCTTAGGCAATACAAATCATCACTTGTCTATTCAACAAATTCATGGCATACACTTACGCTTTAAGGTCCATTGCACATCTTCTCCCCATGTTGAAATTTCATCACCATCACATACACACACTCATCACAGCGCGCTAGACACAACCAACACTATTCAACCATTTCCTGATGACGCACTCTCATTTCCAATTCATTCTTGAACTGCTGAGGGGATAAACAAAATGAACCTCACTGCATACGCTTCCATACACTTGGGGGGCATAATGGCCCTATCATTCCATTTCATCCATCCATAGAATATTGCATTGTCCTGGGGCCATTTAATTTTACTTACTTGTGTTTTGCATGATCATTTTTACTACACATGTTAGTTTTCTTTATTATATGTCATTATCATACACACATGTGTGTTCACCTCCTTGTTTAGTGTGATCGTAGATACAAGACTCTACACGATGTTTGCCTTCTACCCTTATTATACTAGTCATTGGGGGCATCCACATTCAACTTATACAAGTGATATCATTTCATTTTGATACTTAACATCTATTACTACTTGTTTATACACGTTTTGACATATTGGTTGTCATTCTAACATGCTAACAGGTGTTCCATGTGCAACACTTGTATTGCAGGACTCTATGTTTCCATGACTACCTTGTTTGATTTTCTTTCACTTGTTTATTTTGTTTGATATTCTTGTTGTTTCTTGTGTGTTTACACTACTGTGCTAGGTAGTTTTTCTACATTGTTTACATTTTTGCATTGATTACATGCACGTGCTTGCAGACTAACACTTATTTTGGCTAGCCATCCCCTTGTGTGCGCGCCTTGGTATCTACCAAGTGCTTTCCTTTCCCCCCTGCAGGGTTAAGTTGGTTACAGGTTAGAGTGTAGTTGGTCCTATTTTGGGGTCGCATTCTCCTCCTAGGGTTGTCGCATGCACCCCCAAAGAGGGGGGCATCATTGTGGGTTTTCTACTAACACAACATATTTACATCGATTCAGACATAATGAGTGAGTTGTTGATCAAAGAATACTTGTTAGAAAACACATAAGGAGTCCTCACGGAAGAGAAGGCCTGGATCAAAGGCATGAAAGGACAGGAAGGACCCACGCGCAGAAGGCAAGTTCAACATTCAGGACTTAGCTGATTTTGAGCATGACAACCTATTTTTGGAATATGGCATGTGGAACACACCAACGATGCAGAGACGTATGTGTCCATGCATTGTCTATTTTTAGAGGATCGGATCGAAGCATTTTTGCATGGAGACGAGCTAATAATAGGATTGACACTTCAATTAACTGTAAGAGGCCTATAGATTAACACACTTGCATGTGTGGCTATTCTTGTGAATAGTGTGTGGCTATTAATAACATGCGGTCTATTTCTAGAATAGATAAGTGGTGAAGGGCAAGTCCCCACCCTATATATATGATGTGAGGGTACATAGTGGTAAGAATATGAGGTATGTGTGTGTGACGGATGTTTGAAGGTATAGAGATATATGCATATAACTAAATTACTGTATCAGATCCATACGCGCATTGGTATGGATTGACATTATTGTAAGGAGCTTCTATGTTTATTAATAGATGGAAGATATTGGCTGAATCTAAGTCTCATTCTTGTGTGTATTTGAGTAGTGCATGTTATTGATTCAATCATGATTACTGTTTAAAGCTTGTTCCTTCATAGATATGAGTGTAGCATGCATTGTAGAATGATGGATTAGTTATGAATATATATGTTTCTTCCTTCATCACGTAACATCCTGCTGCAACAACCCTAAAGAGGGACACGGTACCTTTGCGCGCTTCGGGTGAGTGCTCAGTCTAGTCTGAGTGATGTAGTAGCGTGTCTAGGGTGTTATCTAGTAAATTCTAGGTTGCATCATTAGTTCCATTGTCGGGACCTCTTTTTCAGTTGTTTTCAGGATGGTTCACGATAAAGAAGTATCGGTTAACTCTAGCAAGTATTGAGGAATGGATACAAGATCTAGAGGAAGAATATGCACGGCGGTTCAGCAGTGGATCTAAGTTTAACACACGCACTTGGGTAGAGAGTAGAATTTGTATGACAGCTTATATGAGAGCTTTTTTGTTATCTTTCCAGTAGAAACTATATGAGTGGCTTACTACTTATGTATCTCAGTGAAACTAGAGGTATTGCACACTTGTTTGGAAAAGAAAGAATTTCAGGCCCTTTATGATGCTGATCTGATCTAGACTTGCGTTGTGGATACATTGTTTCATGGTGTTCTAAATAGTTATATTTTGGAATATTCAATTTCAACGTAGCTCTTTCCTGGAGGTAGTTGAATTCTATTTTTTGCGGTATCCAAGAGGAACATATTTACAAGGTATTCCGTTGGCGATCAAGATCTTGATGATAACTTTGAACCTGGAGAGTTAATCGATGGATAACTAAACTTCACCACGTGCGAGGGCAAGAACAAGTTTGGTGAAAGATGGTGGACCTAGCGGCAGAGAGGCAGAGAGAGGAAAGGTGGCTTAATTTTAATGAGGTGCATGAGAGGGAGATAGAGAACCAGCGTTACATTGCAGAAAGTATGATGTTGAGGAGAGAGATGGCTCAGTGAAGGATTTACATCTCACGTAGAAGACGTGGAGCCAGAGCATCAGGAACTCCCCCATCTTGGAAAACATGACAGAGATCCCCCTTCGGCCTCACACAGAAGTGCGCCAGCAGAGAATACCTGGACCACGGGTGCACATATTAATCCACCTGGTGACCTAGCACTTGTGCTTGGTTTTTCTAGTATCTAGTACAACAAGTGACCAGAAAGCTAATTTGGGAAGTAGGAGAGTAGGAGTAAGTCAGGGATAAAGTACATCAATGGCAAGACAAATGACTTCAATGATATTTGGAGGAACATCCTTAGGCGCATCATCCACACAGAATGTGAGTGGGTAGAATGTTGGATTCACCTCTGGAAGTAGAACTACCTCACAGATTATAGGGGTTCAGTATAGTACTATTTTCAGAGCATAGGGGAGTGCTTCTACAGGTCCTATTCCCGCTACAGGTGGAGGATCAGGAGGTATAGGTGGTTCTAGTTCCAGTGGATCTGGTGGTTCTAGAGGTAGAGGAAACAAAGGAGGTTGCTGGATCAGGTGGTCAAGGTCCGCAGTAACCACTAGAATATTTATATGGAGATGTCTCTTCATCTTCCGGAAGTATAGAGGTATGGAGGATGCTGCCGAACATGTGCATATGTGTGAAATCTGTGGTGGCATGCTAAAGGGATCATAGCTATCTGAGCGCAAGGCAAGTCAATTTGCTACTACATTACAGAGACATGCACACAGTTGGTATAGGAAGTTTGACCCTGATCAAACTTGCATGGATTATGCAGCATTAAAGGATGCTTTCTTAAAAGAGTTCCATATCCCTGAGTTTAAGCAGAAGAGTATTAGTGCACTCAAGGATATCAGGAAAGGCACTACTGAGAGTGTACATGAGTATGATGCTCATTTTAAGACACTTCTATCTAAGATATCTTATGATATTCACGCTAGCCATCATGCACAATGGTTCGTTGGAGGATTGATTACACCATTTAGAAGGGTGCTATCACATAAGACATACACTGATCTGTGTGAAGCATTAGAAGCAGCCTTGCGTGCTGAGGTAGTTGGGAGCATTGACACTAGTGTTAGTCCATTCTTAGAGGCACAAATTGCAGCTATGGACAAAGTACAGTTAGAGAAGCTATCAGCAAATTCAGCCCATGAAACATGCACTCAAGAATTTGGTGTACAGATTGTGAAGTGGAAGGTCACAACAAGGATAGTTTCCCTCTCAGATTTGTACACTCATTACTGTTGGATTGTGAGATCTTTCATTTAAATCATGATGCTAGTCATTATCCTTTGTTACAGCGCGCGACAAGGAAGAATGTATCTTGCTTTTGCAAGATTTGCAGATCCACGACCCATGATACTGAGGATTGTCAATTGATTGCTCAGATCCAGGATGTTATAGACATTGGGGTACGACAGACAAGTATAACATATAATTTTAAGGGTAAGAATGAGCACCATGATCAGGATCATAATCGAACGCGCTATGATAGGAATGGAGGGCGTTTTGAAGGAGGTCGTGGAAGGGGACGTGGATATCATGGTGGATATGAAGGACAGTGGTGGAGAAAGAGGTGAGTTCCCTCGTGGAACATGTTATATGTGCGGATCTCCTGACCACTATAGGCGCGAATGTCCTCAGAATATTGCATGTTCTTTCTACAGGAAGAAACATAACTATGAAGAGTGCCCAGACTTATATGAGCATATGAGTAAGCAACATAAGTAAGAAAACAAAGGTGTCGGGATGGTTAGAATCCAGAGCGCGGTAGAGGATCAGTGGATGCCCAAGATAGCAGAAGGACCTAAGGCATTGATAGTGAAGATTACTACATGCAATGAAGCGACACGCGTGAGAGAAGCATTGCACCAAAATCCTACCATCACCAAGGAGGAGGCTTTGCATGCAAGGTACCCAGATCCTGCTCATCAGAAGGAGGTTTACCAGGATACCATAGAAGTGTTGAGGAATCTTCAGGGTGAAATACAGTACTTAAAGGAGTAGAAAAAAGTGTCAGAGACAGTCCAAATTGATATCAATGATCTGCGAGAAGTGTGTAAAATGTTGCGCCAGGAGAACATTATCCTACTATTATGAAGTTGGTTAAAGGGGAACACTCCACGTGAAAGTCTTGAGACCAGACGACAGATCCTGCATGCAAATATTCCCCCTGATAATATTGACTATGACAAGGAAATTACTCTGAATGTTGTTGTAGATGGGTGGCTATTGAGCAACATATTGATTGATACATATGCGGAAGTAAATGTGCTTACATTAGATGCATGGGTACAAATGGGGAGGCCTCCATTGCAGCCATCATCTAATGTGTTGTTTATGGAAAATCGGACTAAGGCCACTCCCATAGGAGTTTTGAAAGATGCATCTATAACCATACAAGGGGCCAAGTTCATTGGGGATTTTGAGGTATTAGCACTTGCAGAAGTAGAAAATTTTCCAGCCTTGCTTGGACGCCCTTGGTGTTATGCGAATAATGCAGACTTGAGGTTCAAGAAGGGGTATATCAGCTTTGAGTACAAGGAGGAAAGAGTTGTGATACCTTTGACAGATGGGAAGTCTACACCATATGTTGAGCCTCTAAGTGAGGAGGACTTAAACAGAATTTATGTACGCACTATTCAGGACCCAGAGGTCAATGAGCCATCAAAAGAAGGCATCCTACAATGGGAGGATTCTCATTCTATTAGTGATACTACGAGTATTGCTTACGACAATTGGACTCATGGTACATATGAATTGGTAGGGCGCGAGGTAAAAAGTGTGGTTGCTGCACAGGAATGGATTTCGTTCGGTTCAACGGATAGGTAGCACAGTACCTTGGTATACAG
This sequence comes from Taxus chinensis, assembly GCA_019776745.2. Classification (NCBI taxonomy): domain Eukaryota; kingdom Viridiplantae; phylum Streptophyta; class Pinopsida; order Cupressales; family Taxaceae; genus Taxus; species Taxus chinensis. The sequence goes on from CM034151.1 coordinate 670,254,128, forward strand.
GGGCAGAAGATCTTCCTGCATTTTTGAAAGCCATGGAAACACAATGGATAGATCAAATTAAGAGAAGGGCTATGTTAGTATATACCTTGTGCGGGACAGCAGCGCGCTGGTGGGTAGTCCACAGAGATAGTCTTATAGAATGGGAAGAGATTGGAATCACCCTATCTATTAGGTTTATAAGAAACAATGCACCTACGTAGAGCTACATTTATCATGGTGATCAACCTGTTCAACATCACATTCAGTAGTGTGAGAGACTCTGGACAACAGGATAGGAAGCATTACCACCTTCACTCTTGGTGCATAGATTGTACTCTACGCTACAAGGATGCGTACACGCCTGGTATGTATATGCAGAACTACATCAAGAGACTGAAAATTGGAAAAATTTGGCTGCATGGATTATCCAGACCTTTGACTACTTTTTTTCTCAACCTCCAATAGAAGAGGCATTAAAATCTATCAAGCGCTTAACTATGGGAGATAGTGCAAATATTCAAGAATTATTTGGTGAGACAGAGTCAGGAGCACGTTTTGAAAAGGAAGAAGAAATGGACTCCATACTACTTGAACGTGCTTGCCTTGAGAAAGAGAAGGGAAAGATGGTTTACATCGTGGATGATGAGGAATTTGAGAACCTTGATATTGAGCATTCACAAGGGGTACGCGAGGTCTTGGACAATTTAGACAAGGATACATGCACCTATCATGAACCCATGAAAACAAAGAAGGTAAATATAGGTTCGGAGGTTGACCCTAAGGAGGCCATAATTGGAGACTACTGGTCAGACTCAGAGGTAGCAAAGATCATTGAGTTACTCAGGGATTAACTTAAAGGTGTGCATAAATCACTTGGGGAAATGAGGATACAACTTAAGGATGGTGCACGCCCAGTTAGAAAAAGGCCTTACAGAATGAATCCTAATTTGTGTGAAAAGTTAAAAAAGAAATTGATAAAATGTTGAAATCTGGAATTATCAAACCCCTTTATGAGTTCAGAATGGGTTAGCTCAGTATATCAAGAAGGATGGACGAATTAGAATATGTGTGGACTACATGGAGTTGAATGTTGCATGTGTAACAGATCCATTCCCTACGCCATTCACTGAGGAAATACTGGAAGGTGTTATAGGGCGCGAAATATATTCCTTCACAGATGGGTTTTCTGAGTATCATCGGGTTAGGATTTCTCAGGAGGATCATGAAAAGACAACATTCACTATTGAATGGGGTAGTTTTGCCTATACTGTGATGCCTTTTGGATTGAAAAATGTGCCTGTTGTATTCTCACGTATAGTTGTTTAGGCATTCAAAGATTTTATTCACAACCTCTTATAGGTCTACCTCAATGATTGGACAATATATGGGCTTGTGAAAGATCATTACAACAATCTACACTTAATGTTTGAACGATACAAACAGCTGAGTATCTCTTTGAACATCAAGAAGTGCATATTTGCTACACCATTTGGAATATTGTTAGGACATATAATCTACAAGGAAGGTTTTCCGTTGATCCAGCTAAGGTTGCAGTCATTTTAGGCCTGGAAGTGCCTACCAGTCAGAGCGAGGTGCGTGGATTTTTAGGTCATACAGGATATTATAGAAAATTCATCAAAGGGTATGCCAAAATTGCTACACCATTGGAAGAGTTACTGAAGGGGAAAGGTACATTTTATTGGGGAGAACCACAAGCAACGCGCGTTTGAGATATTAAAAGAGAAACTTACTACTGTGCCCATTCTACACTTTCCTTCCTGGGATAAACCATTTTATGTGCATGTGGACGCCTCTGGCATGGCCATTGGCGTTGTTTTAGCTCAACCTGGAGAAGGTATTGTCGATCATCCAATTTGTTTTTCTAGTAGGAAGCTGACTCCTGCTAAAAAGAATTATACAACTACAGAGCGCGAAGCTTTGTCCATGATCTATGCATTGCACAAGTTTCGACAGTACTTGTTAGCAACACCATTTGTGTTTTATATAGATCACATGGCATTGAAGTACTTGGTAAACATGCCCGTCTTACAGGGGCGTATATGCAGATGGGTAATCCTATTTCAAGAGTTTGAATTCACAGTTGTGGTGAAGCAAGGGAAAAGCAATTCTGGACTAGACCATTTATCTAGAATCAACTCAGGAGAGGAAGCACATACAATTGAAGAAACCATGACTGATGCACAATTATATAGGTTACAACACGCACCATGGAATTAGAAGATATTGTTGTCTTTCTACGGACTGGTATAACACCAGAAGGAATGAAGGCATTCAAAAAGAAACATCTTGCTATACGTGCAACAACATTTATGTTAATTAGTGGTGACCTCTACAAGTTAGGTAGAGATGGAGTATTATGTCGTTGTGTTAGAGCATGAGCGCAAGGATATTATAGAAGAAGCTCATGGTGGTATTGCAGGAGGCCATTATGCAGGTGATGCGACTGCCCAGAAGATCCTACTTGCTGGATTATGGTGGGAGACATTGTATAAGGACTGTGAAGAATATTGTAAGGCGTGTGATCATTGTCAGTGCCTAGGAAAACCAGGGCAAAGAGATGAGATGCCTTTGAGACCAATTACTAGTGTCGAACCATTCGAGAAATGGGCCACTAACTTTGTAGGACCTATTTCGCCAGCCGTGCGCAGGACTAGATCGTGCTATATCATTACATGCACATACTATCTCACACGGTGGGTAGAAGTAGCACCTACGAAGGACTGTACAACAACTAGGTTTCTATTGGAGAATGTTCTTACAAGATATGGATGTCCCTTAAGCTTGACAAGTGATAGGGGTACACACTTTTTGAATGAGACAATTAGGATCCTATTAGATGAGTTTATGGTTACACACCATAAAACTACACCCTACCATCCTCAGGAAAATGGAACTGCTGAGGCCTTCAACAAGATTTTGAGCCAGACTTTGACAAAAATTTGATTCTGGACGAAAGGATTGGGATTACAAAGTGTCAGCTCTTCTTTGGGCATATAGAACAACTTACAAGAGATTGAACAAAGCCACATTGTTCAGTTGGTGTTTGGCACAGAAGTTGTTCTCCCTACTAGAATTTATGTTACCTTCTTTATGCATTACATACACTGGAGGTCTAGCTGATGAACAAGCTTTAGAAGAGCGTATCGAGAAGATGATTCAATTGGATGAGCGACTGAGCCATAACACAATGGAGTCAGAAGCAGGAAAAGGCTAGGAAGAAGGCATGGCATGATAGAAACATAAGGGATATGAAGTTTGAGATTGGAAAAATGGTACTTCTTTTTGACTCAAAGTTCTTGCGCCATCCAGTCAAGCTCAAAGTACATTGGTTGGGGTTGTATATCATTACTTATATACTTGAATCAGGTGCTTTCCAGTTAGAAGCACTTGATGGAATACGACTACTACCCGGTTACTTTAACGGGAGTAGGCAGAAGCCCTACTATAAATAAGACTTCTTGGTGTTTGTAATAAGGTAGTATTACCATTTAGATTAGGTTTCCCTTCTGTATTTCCTTAATGTATTTGTTTCATTTTCGCTATAGCTTTGTCAATTTAGTTGTTCTTGTGTAATAAGCGTGCTTGCGTGCATGAAGCTAATTACTATGCGAATAATGTCTATGCGTAGAGGACTGCACATACATTTCAGTGTGGGGTGGTTGTAGTTATCCAAGTAAAAGACTGTGGGAATTGAAAGGATGGAAGGAATAAGATGTTGCGGGTGTGCTTTAAGTCAAAAGAAGAATGCTTCTCAAAAGTGACCAAGGATGGAGATGGATGAAAGGACAGTATAACACGAGGTAAGCGGAGGCCATGATAACTACTAGGAGAAGGTACAATGACAAGCTACTCGGGTGCAAGTGTGAACACTGAAGAGAAGTCTATGACTAGAGGGTAGGAAGGCATGCTAGAAGGTTATAGCTGGGGCGCAAAGATGTACCGCGTGGAACGAACAAATTTGGTCAATAAATTTGGATATTTGATAGGTGAAGAAGTAATAAATGCATCAAAATTTGAAAAAAAAATTATATAAGGATGCGATGCAGATTCATTTTTACCGTTGTGACTAAGAGAATTTGAGGAAAGAGCTAATTGCGAAGAGCTAAGTGATCAAGTTAAGGTGCGAAGGGTGTGAAACCAAGCGTGATAAACATATCTGTGTGAAAAGAAGCTTGCGTCCTCGGTGGTGAAGGGTTTAAGTGAAGTAAGGAGGTAGAGAGGAGTTAGGGCATGAAGTTTCCACCGAGGGCACGATTGAATCGAGCTAGGGTTTGATTCACAAAGTTGCAGAGTTAAAGAGGAGACGTTTGCAAAAACAAATGGCACCCAAGAAGGCATCTACAATAGTAATAAAAGGAAAGAAGAAGGTGGTCATCGAGGAAGAAGAGATGGAATTTGAAAGCCATTTTTCAAAAATGCAATATCCAGAAGGAGTCATCCTTGGCCAGGAGTGGGATTCACCCATCAGAAAGAGAAAGATGAGTGAATACAATCATAGGACCGCAGAGAACAAGAAGGAGCTCGATTCCTTGCTCACTGCTACGACGAACAAGTACATAGTGGATGACATGCCAGTTTATGATGATGCAGGTGAAAAGCTTCTGAAGAGAAATGGAGTTTACCAATTGTATGAGCTTCCATATTTTTGGAAGTATGAGCCCTTGTATCAGTAGCTCATGAGCAGAGCGCATGAGGACTTTTTCTACTTTGCAAGATGAAGAGTTAGAATCTCATATGCACTTATCTCATTAGTTACATGTTTGAAGGCCACAAGAGAGGACATAAAGAATGATCTCATAGATAAAGTCGTGATCTTAAAGACTAGACATGAGTTGGGGTACCTGAAGGGTCTGTGGTATGAATATAAACAAATTGAAGAATTGTCTGGTTGTGCAAGCAGCAACACACCTTGTTACAAAGTTGAATGATCAGGAGCGGTGGTCACAAGTAAATACTATGTGGTTACATGTTGTGCATAAGATGTCAGAAGGAACAATCTACAATATTACAGGCTATATTGTAGAACAAATAGTCGAGGAAGTGCACGCACAGGAGGGAAGATCAACTTTGGGGCTGTTCTACTATCATTAGTATTCATGGAGAATGGAGTACCAGATGGGCCGAAGGAAAGAGTATGAGAATAACCCATGGAGAACAACTCACCAGTTGAAAGATTTAGCAAGTATCTATGTAAAGGGGGCATGACACAATGACATAAAGCAAAGGGCAGAGAAATGGTATGATAGGCTCCACACAATATTTAGAGAAGAGTGGCACATCCCAAAGGACCTATCATCAGTAGCAGGGAAAAAAATATAGTTTGTTGTATATCAACATTTCTACATCATACGCTTCCCAATGAAAGATGGAGTCTGGAGCCCTTGGTGTAAATTGCCTTACACATTCACTGCAAGGTATTTCCAAGCGTCTGTTCATAGAATTACAGACACGCATCGATTGGTATTCAATGAAGATAAGGTAGACTGTGGCTACCACACATTGAGAAATAAGTATGTGTTTCCTGGAAGAAGTGCCTACACCGAGAGGATCTTTTCAGAAGTATTGAATATCAAGCCAATAAGTCTGGTTGTAGTAGATGTAGGGGCAACATTGGTATATCTTCAGTTGAAGCCAAAGATGGAGAATAACAAATATGTGGAAGGTGATTTCACACTTCCAGCACCACAAAAGGGAAAGCATACAATGGAGAACATCCCAGCGCCTAAGCCCATAGAGCCAATTGAAGTGGAGGTTGAGGAGGAGGAGCACGAAGATAGTGATGGTTTGGAGCATAGAGGTAGGAAACATCCTACAAATACAGGTGAAGCTGAGTGCGCCATTATACCGCCTCAGCCACAAGAGGGGGATGATGAGGACTTGAATGCAGTCCAAGGGGAACACAAATTTAAGAAGGTGTTTAGGAGAACCAGGACCTAAGGTGTTACTCCAACTACGGTGCGCAAATCACCCAAACTCTCTCCACAGAAGGAGGCAACTGTGCAAAGGAGGAAACTGAAGTTAGATGAGGAGGTAGAAGAGTCAGAAGAAAGTGAGCATAATTCTCCTACACTTCCAGAGAACATAGAAGAATAGGGAGAGGGATCAAAGGGAAGAGAAGAGGACGAGAAGGGACCAAAGGAGATAGTTTTCAAGAATGTTCAGGACATGGAGACACAAGTGCCAAATTTGGAAGCTAAAGTCCCTAAGCAACAATGGTCTAGAAGAACAAGTGGAGAGCACATTCCACTAGCCATGTGGTATGTAGAGGATGTAGGAAAAAATTTTCCATGCCTGTTTCTAGACCATGATAGCACAGAAGGATTTATTCGGCTGGGAGCTAATGGATGAGGATATGGTGACTGTGCACACTCGAAAGCAACTATCGTGGTCAATTCACACCCACATGGATGAGCTTGACTTTGATGTATGTGAAGAGTTATGCATTTCGAGATGGCTAAAGAAGGCACCCCAAACTAGACACATGAAAATAAATCCTATTGTCATGTAAGCTGGGCAGGTCAGCAACACATTGGTGAAGGTTTCTGCTGAAGTGGCTAGAAGAAACATGGACAAAGCTACAATAATCAGAGCGCTACGTGAGGATATGAAGACAAAGGATGTAGAGATAACTTACATAACACAAGAGAGAGACTTTGCGCATAAGAAGAATGAAGTATTTATCAGCATCACAGAGGAGATTGGGGACAATGTCATCAGAGCAAGGCCACACTTGGAGGCCAAGATACCACATACGTTTCCTTCAATGATACATTATGTGGGAAAGTTGGTGGACTTGGTACTTGAAGATGAACCTCTGTGCATGATAGCACCAAGGAAGTCAAAGCAAGATACAGAACGAGAGAAAGCGTCAGTAATGCAAAAGATTGCATCTTATGAAGGGTTGTTGCAAACGTTACAAGAAGTATTGAAGAAAGCAGACCAGACCTTGAATATCTGCACAGCTCCAGAGGTGCTTATCAACATGAAGACCCTAGAAGAAAACAATGAGGTCATGAAAGTAATGAAGGATGAGACATTGGGCCACGTAAAAAGATTGTCAATGGTTAAATAGAAGCGCGAGGCCCTGACAACAGCACAAGAGCCGCATAAGACTCGGCTGGAAGAGCTTGGGAAGCCAATTGCACAGAAGATGGATCTTTTAGAAGGAAGAATGAGATCAATGTCTAGCATTGTGTTGGTTCTGCAGAATGAAAAAGGAGAGATTGTGAGGGATGAGTTGGAATCCATTGCTGTGGACATCCCAGAAAAACCAGAACAAGCACTCACTGAATGACAGGTTTTAGAGGTCAAAATAAAGGAGTATCCAGAATTGATACTGTAAAGTGATACAGAGGAGGATGTCTACTAAAAATTCTTTATTTATCTACATTCTTTCATTCTTACTCTTTCCATTATTCTATTCTTTACTTCACTTTTTGGAGGAATACCCATAGTCAAACGACAATGAGATTAGTGTGGGGTAGTGTTGATCAGAGAATACTTGTTAGAGACCACACAAGGAGTCTACATGGAAGAGAAGGCCTGGATCAAGGGCGCGGAAGGACAGGAAGGACTCGCGCGCGAAAGGCAAGTTCAACATTCAGGACTTAGCCAATTGTGAGCATGACAACCTATTTTTGGAATATGGCGTGTGGAACACACCAATGATGTAGAGACGTATGTGTCATGCATTGTCTATTTTTAGAGGATCAGATCGAAGCGTTTTACATGGAGACAAGCTAAGAATAGGATTGACACTTCAATTACCTGTAAGAGGCCTATAGATAGCACACTTACATGTGTGGTTATGTCTGTGAATGGCGCATGGCTATTCATAGCATGCGGCCTATTTCTGGAATAGATAAATGGTGAAGGGCAAGTCCCCACCCTATATATATGATGTGAGGTACGTAGTGGTAAGATATGAGAGTATGTGTGTGTGACGAATGTTTGAAGGTATAGAGATATACACATATGACTGAATTACTGTATCAGATCCATACGTGCTTTGGTATAGATTGGCATTATTATAAGGAGCTTCTATGTTTATTAATAGATGGAAGATATTGGTTGAATCTAAGTGTCATTCCTGTGTGTATTTGAGTAGTGCATGTTATTGATTCAATCATGATTACTATTTAAAGCTTTTTCCTTCATAGATTTGAGTGTAGCATGCATTGTAGAATGATTGATTAGTTCTGAATCTATATGTTTCTTCCTTCATCACGCAACATCCTGCTACAACAACCCTAAAGAGGGACCTGATACCTTTGCGCGCTTTGAGTGAGCGCTCAGTCTAGATTGAGTGATGTGTTAGTGTGTATAGGGTGTTATCTAGTAAATTCTAGGCTACATCATGAGTTCAAACCAGTCTACGAACTCCATACACAGCGGCCTTAATAGGACATGGCGTCCTTCAGAAATTATGCAGAGCAGTTACAGGCTTAGGGGTTGTAGTGGGTGTGCCTCTCTACACTTCTTCGTCTAGTCACGCATGATCGCCCAAAAAACCAATGCAATACAAATATCTCTTCAACAAATTTCAGCAGAAGCGGTTAGAGTTGGAGGACATAGAGCATTTCCTCCCTACACTTCTTCAGTTAGGGTGGCGTGAGATCGCTCAAAAAACTCACGACAGTATATGATATCCTTCTACACCCTTATTTTGACATGGATCAGGTGTACATGTTCTATTTATACTTTTTTCTAGCGTATTTGACACTTGCGTACTTTACATTTGCGTATTTTACATAACGTTTTTACATACATACATATTTGACTACTTGATCGTTTTCTCTTTGTAGTCCGCCGTATGAGAAACAAGCAGTCAAATTGGGGGCAACAACAACAAGAACAATGAAAAATGTAATGAAAACACACCGTGGCGGTACTTGCCATACTAACCATGCAGGTACACTACACATGTTCTACCCTAGGTTCACTCTCATCACTTTTTATGCGCATTTTTCATCTTTAGAATCCACACTCCTCCATATTTTTCTTTTGTCATTCCACGCTTGAGTCTATTCCATCGACATGTCTTCTTCTACACTTTACATGGATATCAGGTACGCATCTCTATTTACTTTATGTTACCGAGCTTTCCGCTCACCAACATAAAGTGGGGCCAAATGTAGACACAAAACTATGCACTTTACACATAATTTGGCCCAGTCTTATACTACTATTTAGAAGGTTCTCAAGTGGTTAAAGTACTAATTAATCCCACCTTTTGGCCATCTTTATTTTATATTTTATTTCATACTTCCCATGTATTTTCTAGCACATACGCTCCTATTTCGTAAATGCCTCGTCATTCTAGCCCAAATTTAGGGCGCCCCAACTTGTAATGCGGTGCCCTGGTCCAACTTATGGGTGCCCCCGACTATGCACATCCTTTTCCCACTTCTTTTTGGGGATTTTCTAGTCATTTGTTGTCTTTATGTGTTCCTCATTCGACCTTGTTGGGATTAATTACAAAATTAAACTTGAGAGCCCTATAAATTAAAGCTTATAAGACCATAATAAGAGTCCTAGGTCCTAGCGTCACTATTATTATCACTCCATCCATTGCATCCATTAGTGTCATGCATCAAGGCTAGGAGATCTCCATCAAACACACTGCATAGGGGGGGATTCTATTTTATTCCATGCACGCATTCTACTTACATTTTTCTATAGTTACTATTGCTCATTACTTCACAAAGTGTAACTGACACGAGAGCACCTAGGGCACAGTAGGCACACAGACACCAGAACTACATCCAGGTTTGAAATGTAGTGCAACGCTCAATGATAAGTCCAGTAGTTTGGTGGTTGAGGTCAGTCTGACCCATTCATATGCATCTTTTATTTTTCTAGGGTTTGATACTTCTCTTTGCATTACAGGCCATTTCCCAATTCATCTGACAGATCCAATGCGACAAATAGGAAGGGGTTCAGACCAAGTTGCGACACTGCCGAACTCAGGTTTTGAGCATTTACAGTGTTTAGAGCAGCTAGATTATAGACCAGGGTGCCCTATTACACTCTCAGGTGCCTTAGACATCTCATATTCATTAGATTTGTCCTTTGCAGGGTCCCTAAGTGTTCGTCTGCACTTCCAATTTTTTTTATTAGACCTACGTCAGTCTTCTCGAATCAGCTAAGCTATTTCCTTCCTCTGTCTTGTATACTTTGGGTTTTATTTCACTTAGAATAATTAATTGCAATTATTCCATATTGTTTTAGTTCATTTATACAACATTTTAGTCCTCATAAGTTAGATTATCATTAATACCCTAATACCCCTTTTAGGTCAATTAGGCCCTATTTTTGTTAATCATGATGCCCCAAAATAGTATGATTTAGGGATCAATGTAAAAATTTAGGGTTTCAGATTTTGATAATAATTCTTCCAAATATGAAAAATCTCGAAGAATAAACTCAAACTAATTTTTTAATCCTCTTTGTCAAAATGTAAAGAACTTGGAAAAATTCCACAATTTACGACTTATAGAGCGAAATTAGTAAAAACCATAAAATTGATATAACTTTTGCAGAACAAGTAAAAATTTCTTGAAATTTGAAGAGGATCTTACTTGACTGATTTTGCAACACCAAAAATTTTTTTTTAGAAAAATTCACTACACATTTGGAGATATAGTTGAATCTTCACAATCAAGGTTTTGATACAATTTTGGTCGAGATCAAGCTCTGATACCACTTGTAACGAAATTACTTGGATAAATATAAATATAAAAAACTATGGAACACCAAATTATACCAAATTGTAGATAAATAATCACAATATATAAGTATAATATCTTATCCACTTTGAGGAGGCAACCTCCAAATCATACAATAAGACTCAAGTGCTCAATATGATGATGAACTACTACCTACTAACTTCTATATATATTATTTTGGGTAACTCCTATCGTTTTCACTCTCACCAAGCACGTACAAATGCAGATATCGCCGCTGCCTTCATTTCCTTCTGCATGCTTCTGGAGGAGGATTTGGTCATCATGGAATTCCTCGCCAACTCTGTTGTCCTTCCCGCCTACCGTGTCGGCCTCCCCGATGAACTGACTGACTTTTCTGTGCCTGGTCCTCTTCTCTGGGTTGAGGAGGTTGACGAACTCGTTATTGGTTCGAGGCGTGACATCAAATGGATTTGTAGCCAATACAGGGAACTTCTCCATCATGCACAAAGCGTTAACACACTCTTCACGTCAGGCAGACTCGATCACCGTTTACTGCCTGAAATTGATATTGACATCGTAGGCTTTCCAGTTTACTCCGTCATTGATCAGTGGAATGCTCTCAGGGATCGGGCTCGGGATGTGTACAGGTTTCTTCTCCAAGAGTCTAACCATCAAGCTGGCACCGGCTTTGGTTGATGCAGTGGATCCCGCGCCTCACCTTTTTTGCGTCTGATCTGTTTTGTTCCCATTTGGGTTTTTTCTTCGGCTCTCTCGCCACGCCGTTAGCTTCTGTTCCCCATTCCTCTTTTCTCTGCTTCTCCTCTCTTGTCCCCCTCCTTTCTTTCCTTCTTTCTTCCTTCCCGCATGTAATTTTGGGGTCCTTCCCCCCGGTTCATAGCTCCAGCCAAAAGCATTTAAATATCAAAAAAAAAAAACTTCTATATATATTATCAATATGTTATGGCCATCACCAAGGCCGACCCACTAATGATAGTATAACACATATGAAGAGATACCCCATGATAAGAAGTTATGATAGCTAAAGTCAACCATGCACATCCAATGTAAAATATAGAATTAAGGGCATAACCACTTGTTTGTCCTTGAATGTTGAGAATTTGCATGTTTCTGATATATTTGATTCATTCTAGTCCTCTGATTAAGATTTAATTTAAATTGTTAAATCAAAAGGGTGACACAAGAACTCCAATTTTGATAACAATGAACTTGTCATCATACAAATAAGCACTTTGCTCCATAATTAAATGTTTCATTTAATTTGCTAACCTGGGCATGGGAGACTCATTGATAGCCAAATATGAGGGGGATACAATTCATTGCACATATTCTCAATATAGTCCCTAATTCATCACGCATATAATATACCATAAGTTTGTAAATAAATTGGTAAATGAGAGGATGGATTTGGGAACTTACAAAATCAAGGTGTTTGAACTTCATCATGGTGTAAAGGACATTCAAGATATGGGAAACCATTTAGAAATGTTGATCTTAATTCACTTTAAGAAGTTGTAATTTCAAATTATAGGCAATTATGTGCCCCAATGTTGGTCTCTTGGCCAAGGGACCCAATACTTGTTAGCATGGTCTATATTAGTGGCTCCATAAAGTTTGTTCGTCAATGTCACGCCAAAATGATTGCCCTTCTAGAATAATTTGATTATATACATTTATTTTTTCTTAATTTACTCATCTCTCGAGTTTTAGGGTCCATCCTTTCAATAATTTCAACAATTTATGTAATTTGATCTGATTTCTTATAACCTCTTGAGTAAAAAGAGTGTCCTCGATAGGAAATTTATAATATGAGTTAAAATCAATGTCGTAAATTCTTGATACCTCGTCTATGTGGCTAGGAGAGTAAATCATATTCTCATGAAGTGCACAATGGGTAATACTTCTAAGAAGATTGCCCATATAGGGAAATACCTTCGCCTTTATAGTGACAAGACGTAGTGTTGATTTTTGAATGACCACAATGTTCCAGGGTTAGCACACCAGTTGTACAGATAATATATCAGATCTAATCATATATACAAATAAAAGTGGATATTCTACCAGAAGAAATATACAAAACAAGAGATATAAATCAACACCAGATTTAACATGGTTCACTAAGTGTGGGTTACGTCCACCAAGAAACAAACCAATCTATTATTCAAAGCTTTGACAAGATATACAATTGAAGATTTACAATCTTCCACACCTCTCAGATGTACAATACTTTCTTTGTCTCAAGATTTTGCTTCTTCTCCAAGAATTCTCTCTCTCACCAAATTTTGTAAGTTCTTAATTCTTGTTAATTCTTACTTCTAAACCCTAGCTTTCATGCTTATATATGTGTTTATAAACTTAGGGTACTTAGCCATGTAATTACAATCAATAGCTATACTTTAATGCTAAAAATATATCTAATTCCCGAGAGTTAATTAAAACACTCACGCACAGGTAACTAATGTCAGTTAGCCCTAACCGATGTCAGTTCCTCCTTGCATAACCGATGTCGGTCCTAGATGACTGATGTCGGTCCCTAATAACTGATGACGATTATTGTGTTTTCCAGCAATTTTTACATTGCATGCTAGTCTAAAGTAATTAAGCTCCACAACTCAACAATCTCCCACTTGGAGATTAATTACTACACCATACCTGTACAACATCATTCTTGGATCCTTCCTTAGCTTTGTTTCATCCTCTTTAAGTCTCAAACTTGAAGACCAACAGAAGTGGAGTGTAACTCCAACTTCTCCTTTGCATATGGCTTCGTTAGCACATTTGTAGAGTTCTCGCTTTTTATGAATCTTTTCCAGATTCAACTGTCCATCCTCCAATACCTGCCGTATGAAGTGATACCTCAATAGAATGTGTTTTATTCTCGAATGAAATGTTGAGTTCTTTTCCAAATGAATTGCACTCTGACTGTCACTGAACAATTTACAACCATCTTGCTCCTTTCCCAACTCTTCCATGAACCTACTCATCCATATCATCTCCTTGCTAGCCTCTATAGCTGTAACATAATATACCTCTGTAGTAAAAAAAACCACAACCTTCTGTAATCTTGAAATCTAGCTAACTATCATCCCACCTACTGTGAAAATATATCCAGTAGTGCTCCTTCTACCATCCAGATCTCTAGCCATATCTGAATCAACATAGCCACACAATGAAATATCTGAACCTCCATAGCATAACTGCATGCTAGATGTCCCTTTCAAATACCTAAGTATCCATTGGATTGCTTTCCAATGCTCTTTACCTGGATTGGCCATATATCTACTCACAACTCCCACTGCCTGTGCAATGTCTGGTCTGGTATAAACCATAAAATACATGAGACTCCCAACTACTGAAGCATATGGTACTCGTGTCATGTATTTTACCCCCTCATGTGATGATGGACACTGATATTTGCTTAATTTGAAGTGTCCAACCATAGGTGCACTAACAAGTTTTGCATTATACATGTTGAACCTTTCTAACACCTTGTAGATATAATCCTCCTGAGACAAATATAATTTCTTATATTTCCTGTCTCTATGTATTTGCATACCAAGGATTCTTTTTGTAGCTCCTAAATCCTTCATAGCAAATGTGTAAACTAGCTTTCCCTTAAACTCACCAATGTCCAACATAATAGATCCAACAATAAGCATATCATCAACATACAATAACAAAATAATCTAGCTCCCATTTTCAAACCTCTTGAAATTAACACAATGGCCATATTCACATCTCAAGTAATCATGCTCATGCATAAAACTATCAAACCTCGTGTACCATTGCCTTGGAGCTTTCTTGAGCCCATATAGGCTCTTTTTCAATGTGCAGATTGATTTCTCCTCACCCTTGACTTCATACACAAGCGACTGCTACATATAAATCTCTTCATCCAAATCACCATGAAGGAAAGTTGTCTTCACATTTAGTTTCTCTAAATGTAAATCTTCTACTGCAACTAAGCTCAACACAGTACGAATATAAGTCATTTTAACAACATGAGAAAATATTTCACCAAAGTCGATGCCTGCTTTCTGTGTAAATAATGTTACTACAAGCCTTGCCTTATACCTTTTCTATCCACCATATTCTTACTTAATCCTATAAACCCACTTGTCTTGTAGTGTCCTCTTACCTACTGGCAACTTAACCAAATCCCAAGTATGGTTTTGTTCCAAGGATTCCATCTCCTCATCCATGTCATGCTCCCACTGGACGTGGGTCTTATCCTGCATTGCTTCTTCAAATCTTTCTGGTTCACCATTATTAGTCAATAATAAATAAAATAAAGAAGGTGTAAATCTTTCTGGAGGTTTACTTACCCTTTGTGACCTTCTCACATGAGTTTGGGGTACCAGAGGCTCAATCTGGACCTCCTGAACATCTGTATCCAAATCTAACAGTGACTGACGCTAGTCACATGTAACCGACATCGGTTCTGATAACCGATGTCGGTTTGGCTCGTGTGTAACTGATACTGGTTTGGCTGACTAATGTTGGTCAGGAGTAAACCGACACCAGTTACTTTGTAACCCTGTAGGTAATACTTTTAAATCTGAGAGATCATTTCATTCACAAACTTCTCAACCGGTTCATCCTTGGGTAACAAAATTTGATCCTTGTACAATCTCTTTTCATTCCATTCAACATCACGAGTCTTAATAATTTTAGAATTCTCTAAATCCCAAAAAAAATCTGAAATCACAAGATCCATAACCAATGAAAGTGCATATCTTGGATTTTGCATCCAATTTTTTTCTATTTTCCTTATCAACATGCACAAAAGCTTATGAACCAAAAAAATTAAGAAAATAAAGATCTACCTCTTTTCCGGTCCAAGCTTCCTCTGGTATTCCTCCATCTAATGAACTTGAAGGCCCATGGTTAATCAAATAAACCGTTATATCAACTAATTTTGCCCAAAAATGTAAAGACAGTCTAGAATGTATCCTCATACTTCTAGCACGTTCCATGATTGTCCTGTTCATTCTTTCTGCAACACCATTCCCCTATGGTGTTTTTGGAACCGTTCTTTCTCTACGTATCCCATTCACTGATCAATAATCATTTAAAGCCTTGCTACAGTATTCACCGCCATTGTCATATCTAAGGCACTTTAACTTAGAATTTGATTCATTCTCAACAAAGGCTTTCCATATTT
The DNA here is from genome assembly GCA_019776745.2 of Taxus chinensis. Classification (NCBI taxonomy): domain Eukaryota; kingdom Viridiplantae; phylum Streptophyta; class Pinopsida; order Cupressales; family Taxaceae; genus Taxus; species Taxus chinensis. The sequence continues at coordinate 670,269,998 of CM034151.1, forward strand.
TAAAAGTCTCAAAAACATCAAATTTACGTTTAATACAATAAACCCATACCTTTCTTGTAGCATCATCAATGAAAGTAACATAATACCGGGATCCTCCATGAGAAGCTACCTAAGCTAGTCCCCACACATCTGAGTGTATAAGCTCCAATTTTTGCTCCTTCTTAGTTGCCCCAACTTTGAGAAATCTCACTCTCTTTTGCTTTTAAATGGAATACCTAAGAATCCAAGATACCAAATACTTCAAATTAATGTGCCATAAGTGTCTACAAGGATCAAATGTGTGCACCAACTTCTTAAATGTGTGAATAACTAATTTGAGCTACACAATTATGGTGCCCATATCAATAGTGCATAATTCAAAATTGGCATAAATCTCAAGCCTTTACTGAATTACAACTAAATTTCATTCAAATCTATTCGCGAAGCTTTTAATAAATTTTCATTCATTACACATCAATACATCTAATATCAAAGCATCAATAAATCAATTTCTATTTCCCTGCATAATGTGGCGTCCATGGGTTTATTTGATTTGTATGATTGTTAGATTCCTTTGTATGAAACAAATGTTGATCCCTTGCTAACGTGGTACCTAAATCATGGTAAGTGATACAACCTTTTCATTGATATGATGATAAAAAACTGAAACAAAATGATTTGACAACTTTTAGTTAGAATAATATGAAAATAGATCCTTACTCAATATTACTAACCTCATTATTTCCTACCACTAGCTTTAGATGCTTTGGGGGCACCCCTTCAAATTTATAAGGTGGCCCCTCAAAGTCCAACTATGAACAGTTGGAAGGAAACATTTTCTCATCGGAGTACTAATTTCAATTAATTGTTATTTATATGAATATGAAATAATGGTTTGTTTAAAAACTACGAGAAAAGAAAACAATCATATCAAGTACTTATTTGTCATTGTCATTTCACCTCTGTATCTCCTTCAAAATTACCTACTAGGTATCTAAGTATTATATTGAAATCCACATGATATTTTTTTCCGTGCAATTCCGTTTGCATTGAAATACATGTCACATGAACTACTTAGTAACATACACTTAAAAAGTAATTTCATGGAATGAAACTTGTTGATATGTATAAAATGTTGTTCTCAACTTGCAGCAAAGCATAATAAAAGGTACATTTTTCTTAGATATTATTCCAATGTCAAAGCATACACACAAATATGCTAACATCAAACAAGAAATAACAATAAGATTTACAAATTCACGAGAAAAGAAGAAATAGACCCTTCTTTTGACCTCTCATTTAAAAGAAATTAAAGAGTCAATGTACCCGTCTTACACACACTAACATAATGATGAAAATGGGCCCTGTAATGCCACTCCTCTTCGATACTTATTTTACTATGATTTTGAGCACTGTTGATTAGAGACTTGGACCTCGTTCGATATTTTGATAGAATAATGTTAGACACTATGGGTATTGTGACTCATGTTGTGGTTTGTATGGACTCTTGAGGCATGGATATATATTTATGTATTGACGATGATGAGGTGTTGTTATCTTATATATGTACTGGCACTCAGGATTCTTGATGTATTGATTATGTTTTGATGTTCTGATTAGTCTTGTGATCTCATTGATGCTGGTGAAAATGGTAGAATTGAAATGTTTAGAAAATGATAAACGATTGATACCATTGCTTAGCTTTGATGATGATTTGATTATGTGATATGATGATGTTTATTGGTATATGTGCATGTATTTTATTATTGATGTATTTGATGTGGCCATGAGGCTGAAGAGGTATTGGTTGATTGTTGCAGGTTATTGTATCACAACAAACAAGAGGGGGTTATGAGACTAACCATAGGAGGATATTGGATGGTTGCAACGAAGTTCACCATGACATCTTTATGCGTAGTTATATTGTTGTGTGTTATTAGGTTGTTAGGAGGTCCCATGGGGGGATGACCTCAAAATGTGACCATGGACTGTGTGTGTTTTTCCCTTTTCTTTTCCTTGTTATTTATTTGTGAAGTATGTGATTTATTATTGTAATGTGTTTCACTTTATTATTGATAATTAATGTGCTCTTATTTAATTTAATTAATCATGTTAATTAAATTAATTTGAGATGTGACCTTTTGGGCATTAAATGGGTTAGACAGTCCTTATTGTTTTCTTGATTTTAATTAGATTTTAATTTTTTTTTTTAAGTGTACTCGTCCTCATACCTCATCCTAAAATTTGACTTTAGAGCTATTTTTGGAGGCTTTTGGGACAAGTCAAGATTGTCCCACACCTCTTAATTCATCTACCAACTATCCTTATTACACCCCATTATGTGATTTGGATGGTAAAAAGGTGAAATTATTGCACTTTCTTACATGATCTTTTATTTTTGTCTTTTGTGGTTTGAAGTGAGAGTTGTGTGTGGAAGGAAACTTATCACTTCCTCGCCCACCAATTTATTAGCCTTGGTTTTGATGTTTGACTTGGTGATGTGGAGTTGAGGAGAAGTGATGTGACATCCTACATGGATCCACCTCACCCTCATCTCCTTTTCTATTTATACAAGTTAATTTGGAGTATTTGAGGTTACTTGATTTAGTTGTGCTCTTAAATTTTGGAGATTTTTGCTTGAGTTGCTTACTTGGAGTCTTGGAACTTGTTTGGATTTGGGCTTGAGTTTGGAAGGAGCTTAGAGTTGTGATTTTGGGTCAAAGACTCTTGCAATGGCAAGGTAGGGACTTAAACCTTGCAATTTTATTTTATTATATATATGTTGTATGTAAAATGAATGTTTGTGTGTGTATGTTTGGGACTTGGGTAATATGGCCTTAAGGATGGTGTAGGAGAAAAATATGGGGATATTTTGAGGGTAGGGTAAGAGTATTGTTTGCATAGTTTGGAGGAAGTTTGGGTTGGGTGTCCCACCTTTTAAGATAAGAGATTCTTACTTATCTTTGTATGAAATGCTTGAGGGAGTGATAAGAGTATGAGAGAGGGATAAGAGTTTGGTTTTGTTGTGTGGATGAAGATTTTGGAGGCTTTTAAAGTGGACACTTAACCCATTGGGAGACATAAGTGATTTCCCTATATTTCCTTGCTCTCTTGGCTTAGAGTCGTTAAACCTTGTTTTGGAAAAGTTACATTTTATTGATATTGTTGCTTTGTGCTTGTATGTGTGATTAAAATATTGTTGGTATGTGTGTTGTAATGTGGAAACATTTGTGAAAGTTGTCATTGGTTGTATCCATTCCTTATTGCTCTATGGTTGGGGCTCGGGGGTCAACGAGGAGGATGAATTATTCTCCTTATTGGAATATAGGTTGGGAGGAGAGCGTTGCCTGCTCCCCCTTCCTTGTTGTTGTGTCTTGAAGTGGAAGAGAATGGTGGAGCTCAAGTTGAAGCCTTGGACATAGTTGCATTTTGTATAAGACAAGAAGGAATCCTACTTTTGTAAATTTTTTGCCATGTTGTCTCCACCTAAGTTGAGGGCTTTTGTAACTTACATTTTAAAGTTTCAGCTTCTTGTAAATGTATTATGTAAAACTGATTTGTATTGATTATCCAATAAATATATATTTTGGAAAAGAGGCATGTGAAGTTGCATCTTATTGTTATTGTATCTCCTCCAAACTTAGAAATTATACCAGGAGTGCATTTGATTTGCTAATAGAAACTATTCTCATTTGAAATGGAATTATAAAGGAGTATTTGTTTTGGCATTTTCTTTTAAATGATCTTGGATATTCCATTTACTTACGAAAAGAAAAATTAAGGTTGCCATGGTTGAGCTTCTCACTCTTGTTCTTCCTCTTTTAGTGCTACTTGAAATAATATTATGTTACTATGGTTGCTATACTTCTCTCACTATTGTAAACTAGACAATATAGGCATTTCAATAATCTCTACCAAACCCAAGAAATATAGTCATTTCATCTACTTGTTCTTAGTTATATGAAAGAATATTGTCAACTCTCTCACATATACGATTATTTATAAAATTATAAAGAACTACCTTTTCCCCTATATGTGTTATACATATAAACTTGAATTTGATAAATTGTTGAAGTAAAATAAAACAAATAATAATAATAATAATATACAATTTTTAAAATATATAATTATATAAATTTGTGTATAAATCTATTTACTTATATAAACCATGATTTATGCATTTGATATATATATATATATATAATTAAATAAATTTAATGATGAAAGTTCATATAGTACACCGCTTGACTATTTTAATAAAACAAAGTTTGAATAAATAAATTAAAAAAACTTGGTTTAAATGGTTGGGGACATGTATGGGCCGCAACTCATATATTAGCATAGTGGGTAGGGTGGAGGCGGCGCCCCCACCCATATACATATCACTCTGCACACCTATAAGCCGCGACTACCGCTTATTAAACGCTGTGCATTTTTCTTTAGTCGACCACACACCACACACACATTAGGTCGCCTCCTTTCTGGTCGCATATGTTATTATGGTATTCTCAAAATGAACCCTATATATATATATATATATATATATATATATATATATATATATATATATATATATATATATATATATATATATATATTTGATTAGGGTTCATTTTGTAAATACCAGAATAATATACACACACACACACAACCCTACATCAGTGATTATACCTCATTTTGAACCAGAAATAAAATGGGGCAAATAATGCCATACCCTAATAGGGTAAACTCTCCATAAAAAAAATACAAATAATACTCATGACAAATAGTAGGAGAGGGATGCAAATAAAACAAACACTCAAAATTATGTGTATATCCTTCTAAACCAAACAAAATCCTTCATAATCTCTGCTTGGCTCCATGGTCTCCATTCTCCCAAACTTGCTAAACAAAATAGAGCAAAGGAGAAGTTAGGGTAAGCAAAAGCGAATAAAAGAAAACTCATAAGGATTTTTAGGGCATTATTAATCCAATGGCTTAGATAGACTTGATCCAAGGGTGAAGATTAAATCCTCCCATTTTTATGTTATGGGCTTTTTGTGGGATATGGTGTTTTAAATTAATAGTATGAGTATTAAGTGAAAGGGGATTTTAGTGGGTTAGTATAGGATGTGACCCCTTTTTTGTTTATAGTTTAATAAATAAATACATGACTTTGATTTAGGGATTAAACCAATAATATTGTGTATGAACAATTAGATAATGATATAAAGGAATTAAAATTATTTAGAATTTAAATATATAGTTAGATAATTAAATAATGGATACAAGTGTAAAGTGGTTAGGGGAAGTAAATTTAAATCGACTTAGGAAATGATTAAATCATGATCTTAAGAAGAATTTGAATGGGTACATCGATACGATTAATGTTTCCATTATTTAAATAAAAATCAAAACGAACTTTAGAAAGGGTTTATATTTCGAAAAGGATTTGGAAAACTAACTAATAATATTTAATTATTTTATTTTAGTTACGCCTACCTTATGAATGAGTAGAGTTTATTAATGTGAATTAATTAAATGTAATTGATATTTATAACCCTTACAACCTTTTAAACAAAAAAAAAAATCCCAAAAAAATTTCGTAATAGATTAATAGATTTCGGTGTGGTTTTAAACGTCAAATTGAAGAAACAATATTCCTCTTTTGGTCAATTTTTTTCTTCCTTACAGACTATCATATATGAATGTTTTATGTCACATCTTATAAAATGACTTGAATTGTGCCCATTTAGTTAAGCTGGCCTTAACCAATATGACTACACCTGTATTTTTTTATTTTCAATAACATGGACATACTTGTCTCTTGGGACTATTTAAGCTGAAAATCTAATTGATCGTGAAATATATTGAGCACGTCCTTAGAAGAATTGTTACTCTTTTAATAGTTGTGCAAGGATTATATATAGACTTCCAATTAGTTCGACAACTTTTATTCTCTACATCTAACTTATTATCCAAAGGGCAACATCATGTTTCACTTCAACCATATCATGGATTTGTTAATTGATTTTTAATGGCGTGAATACAAAATTCCTTATACAAATGAAAAAAATGAAGAAATCCAAACTAATCTAAATTATTTTTATAACTAGCAATCGCATGTGCATAATGCAATGTGAACGCCGAATGGTATATGTTATTTGATTTAGAAGGTTAGTAATTATTTTTATAGTTCATGTTGATAAGGGGTGTCGATTAGAGGACCTTTTGTTAGTGTAAAGAAATGCCAACTGGAAGATTTTTCTTACAATCCCAAGATCCTTGTAGGTTGCTGCAACTTTTGTCTTGCAATAAATTGGCCAAATGGGTATAAGATTTTGATGAATAAAAGCATGAAAAATGGCTAAATATAGTTTGTACTTGAAGATAAAAACAGTCAAAGGAGGTGGTGAGAGAGGAGAAAAAGATGACAGGAAAGGTACCCGAATTTGAAAGTGAAACGAAATTGAAGGGATTTGGAGGCAGTGGATGGATTGTTGCAGCTTATGTCTTTTACTGGATAGTGGACACCTACCAAACAATGGCTCTTGTTAGACTTTGTATAGGAGTAAAGCAATGCGTGAGTGTAATTACATATCAACCTCTTTAATAGAGTTGCAATCTGTGTTTAT